>CM060944.1:198897849-200168731 GCA_030765085.1 Allium cepa | reverse complement strand
CATAGAGTCAGTAGTACTCTAGAATGAGTTTGAGTGTATTAATAGACATGAGCACGTATTTGTTAGTGAATATAAAATTTCTTTTATATTGTGTTGAATTATTGGTTGATTGTTTATAGATTTTGGTCGGTGCAGTTTGGCCAACTGTATTGATAGGGGTTTCTAAACTCTTAAACAAAATAAACCGACACAGTATTGTTTTAAAATAGGGTAAATGAAATAATTTTACCTAAATTATTTTTTTATATAAAAGAAATAATTTTTCATACATTATAGTGTATATATATGTGTGGTTGCTTGGTTGATAGGAAGTGATAATATTAAATTATTATCATTTAAGTGTGAAATTGAATAAGAAATGAAATTATAACAAACAGCTAAGAAATTAAGATAACAAAAAGGAATTTGAAATTTAAATTGTAAATGTGATTTATAATTTGAAATAGAATTCTAGAGAAATATTTGGAAATGTTTTTGGAAAGATTTGAAATTTTGAGATTTAGAAAATTAAAACCCCTTTTTACTTTGAACATGATTTTCAAAGGTTTTGAAAAAATAAGGGTGAAATTATTTGGGAAATATTTTTGAATTGTATTTGAAATATGGTGGGATTTGGAATTTAAAAATATTTGGAAATTTTTTTTTTGAAGGGATAAAAGAACTAAACTCTTTTCGGTCGCTGGGTAATAATTTCGATGATGATTGCGACATCATCGGTGTTCATTCTCTGTTTCCAAGGGAGGAATTGCTACCCAAATGTTTTGAATTGGGAATATTTGTGAAATTGAGTTTGATTTTGAAATAGTTGATTTTGGATGTAGTTGATTTCAAAAATGATTTTGAAATATTTTAGTAATTATTTAAAACTCTGGAATCTTATTTAAAAATAGTTATGGAATATAAATAAGTTTGAAAAACTTATAAGAGTTTGAGAAAGAATGAATATAATTTAATATTTAGTTTGATTTGGAAATAAATTAAGGATTGAAGATAAAAAAATTGAATTTAGAATGGGATTGAAAATTTTAGTCTAATAAAATAGTGATATGGATTCAAGTGAAACTAAAATGCAAGTAAATGAAATTGAAGTGTAAAAAAATAAAACTGGAATTGGAATGGAATATTGGAGTTAAGTTAAAATGGTGTTTAATAAAGTGAAATTGTGTAGTTGTCCAAAGAAACTAAAAGAAGTAAAGGTTTGGAAATGAACTTTTATTTGAGATATGAATAAATTAATAGTGGAACTAATTAATGATGGTTTGAGAAAAGATAAATAAAATTCAATATTCAAAATTTGAAGATAAATTGCATTCAAGTAGAATTGAAAATGAAAAATAAACGTCAATAAAGAAAAGGGAATTGATATAGCTAATAATCAATTGGAATGAATACGTGAGATGTATGTGTATTACTTTATTCGCATAGCAATTTGATCCAATTTCGAGCACAGAATTTCGAGATAATTATATAGATCCGAGTTGGGATATTTCACTCGATTTTCGACGCCAAACCCTGAATATGGATTTTTGGTTGATTCTGGGAATTCTCTACCATAGTTTGCGGCTATGCAAGGAGATGACGGTTTTTGATCAAAAAGTCAGATCTGAGTCCACACTAGGAAGTCGGATGGACGATACTAGTTCCGGAACGAAATTGTGTGATCGAGTGAGCGATCGAATTTGGTATTGCATACGAAAGATATAAGTACATCGTACGTGATTGAATGAATATTGAAACTTTTGTAAAGAAATGTGCAAAATGATTTGAATGTTGTAATGGGATATTATTGTTAAGTAGGATATACAGGTGTTATAAAGGAAAAGGGAATTGGAATTTTTGATTTCAGAAGATAAATTTGAATTTGCTCGACAAAAGGTATGTATTTAAATTTCTATATGACATTTGATGATTTTCTGGTCTAGCCACTTGGCCATTTGTTTTCTTTTTGAAATCTGGGGGCCCATTGTGGCATTTTGTAGTCGTACCGAACTAGCCGCGCAAAGGAGACGTTGGCGAAGTTTTTCAAAATTTAAGAAGTTAGAAATTTTTTGAGAAATTTGGATAATTTAAAATTTGAATTTAAATTTGAATTATTAAGAAAAAAATATTGTTTGGAACTTATGGTTAAGGTTGGAAAGTTAGTGTGAATGATAGTGTCTTTAATTTGGAAAGTTGAAACCATTTGGTTTTGAAAAATTGTTAAAAACCATTTGAATTGGAAAAATAATGAACAGGTTATGGATCATTCTTCTTAACTAGTAATTTCGGAACGAAATTCTTTTATGGGGGAAGAATGTGACGACCCAGAATTTTGGACATTTGAAATTAAAATATTTAATTGATTTTAAATATTTAAAAGTTAATTTTTAACTTGAATTTCAAATATCACTTGTAACATCCCGCCTTTTGTACGTTTAAATTGACGATAAACCACACACGTCAGACTCAAACCATACAAGAGAGCGGATTGTTATTGTGGTAAATAAGAAAAGCACAGAAAGAAATAAAACAAAATAGAATCTCATAGCACAATGACAAAATATAATAATCAAATAACAGTTCATGAAGCTGTTTTACAAAACATTTGATTATACTTATACAATACATATCAGAGTTACACATACCAGAGAACATAAATAATGCAGCGGAACAGTATGAATGTAGTGGAATAATATAATAAATAGTAGTAATGCAATCTTCGTCTTCGTCCTCCAGAAATAAAGTCTTCGAATCCTGAAATGCTCAAACTGACCCGGGATAAATGAAAAGACAAAACACTCGAGTCAGAACTAAAAGATCTTATGTAAGTTAAATCAACATAAATAAATCTGAGTGGAACGGCGTCGGAGATGTTTACGAGATTTGACATCTCCTATCCAGTGTCAAATAGGAGAGTAGTAACTTAAGAAATGCTCGAGATTCACATCTCTTAAGGATCGGTTAAACTATTTACTATGTAGTAATATACGCTATTATAATAGTGTCTATTAGTAAAATAAACTTACAATAAAATAGCGTTAAGGCTTTACATTTTCCACCTTAACACAGATAGTTTCGGTAGTCTATACAGTAACATAATACCTCCTGATCGGGAGGCTACCAGAGGATACTCCATAGGTACGACACAAATCAAACTCGTACAAGGTGCGCTAGGGTAGGTGACATGGCACAACTAAGCAACGCCAGGGTAGATAAACCAATTACGCTTCCCGACCAGTGGTAACGCGTAGTAGCTACTACCGCCTACCTCGAGCCACACCCCGAAATCAAAAGGGCCCCTATCAATCATAAAGTAATAGAATGGTATCGAAGGAGTGTGTCCGATAAAAGATGCTACCTTCTTAGCCCGTTAATCGCCCCTGTTTTAGCCGCCTTATCCTAACTCACGGGAGCCGGGTCCACGTATATACCTCAAAGGAAACGCTGCCACCATCCTACTTCATTCTGGAATCTCCACCACGTACATGGTTGTTAAAGTGGTTTTCAGAGTTGGCAGAGAGTATGACAACTTCCAATCTCGGTCTCTTTAACAACCAAACGTTATTATTACACCGCGGTCATTTCAAAATAATTGTACTTCAAAACCAGAATATAATTTCCGTTTCAAAACCATATAGATACGATATCATTTCCATTTCAAAAACCAAATCAATATGATATCATTTTTATAAAAACCCAAATCAATATAATATCATTTTTATTTCAAATATATCCTTTCCAAAAATCATAACACTTTCAATGTTATAACACATCGAAAACAAAACACTTGAATATAACACTTTCAAATCAGAATACTTTGAAGCTCATAACTTTGAAACATAACTTCCACCCTTGAATGGTTTAAATATTAAAATACTTTATATAATAAACTAGCTTCTTCAATTTCACAAATCAATTCCAAAAACAAATTTTTCGAAATTATTATTTTGATAAGTATGATTTTACTCTATATATAAAAGAGAAAATGATTCGATAAGGATTATATACCTTTTAAAAAAAAGAATTTGAAGTTTCGAAAGGTTTGAAAATTATATAAGAAATTGGTTTATATAAAAATAATTTATAACTGAAGGGTTTTATTTGAAATTCGAGAGATTGAATTCCGGTGTTTTGAAATTGGTTTTAAGATTTTGGAAAATATATAATAATACGATTTAAAGGTATTGTCCAAATAATAAATGTTTCAAATGACTTCAAACGAGTTCTTATGATTTCAAAGAAATTTAAAGAAGTTTTCAGGAAAATAAAAGTCCAGAACTCACTTATGTCATTGGAGAATAATTTCGGTGATGAGTGCATGCATCATCGACATTGATTTTCGAGTTTCAGAGTGGAGGAGAGGCCACTCTAGTAGCTTTGCTATGCGAGTGATTGTGTGAAACAAATTTTGATTTCAAATTCCAAAGTATAATTTGATATTTTCGAAAGATAAATCTATATATTTGAAATGATTTAAAGTGAGCCCGGTGTTCGGTCTTCGAGTTTCGGATTTAACCCTATCTATTGAAATTGATTTGTTGCTGATTTCCAACTCTTGGATTTGAAATTTCATTTCTTCGACTATTTTGAATGTTCGAACACTTCCAAATCGAGGTTTAATTTTCAACACAAAGTAATTTCGAAAACTATAAATTATTTGATAAAGTATATAAGTTTAATTTGTATGTTTAAAGTATGAAGTTGATTCGAAAACTATTTATTTGAAAGGTGATTTTAAAAGCGAAATTTTATATAATAAAAGTCTATATAAGTGTGATTTGATATACTATTGATTTTGGAAAGTATTCGATTTTAAAATGGAATCTTATATATATATTTATACTTTATATAAGTATGATATTTGAAGGTGATTCCAAAAGGTACTATATGATACATACTTTCGAAGTAAAGATATGGAAAGTGCCTTCTACTTGATATCCTCTTTGTGGCGAAATTGTGGATTCATTCTATCGATGCTATTCTCTCTCTGATTTTGGTTTTTCGGATGTGATACTCGAGTGTCTTACCATGGCGTAACCCATGGTCGTTTTTTGTTAGGTAGCGTAATCCGCAAGGCAGAGATTGCTTAAAGAGTACGGATGTTTCCTGGGGGATTCAGGCGTAACCATTGTTATGTATCCTACGGTCTATAGTTTTGTTGTGGTGGGGTAATCCGCAAGGCAGAGACTGTTTAAAGGATACGGATGTTTCTTGGGGGATTCAGGCGTAACCATTGTTATGTATCCTGTGGTCCACAGTTTTGGTTATCATGGCGTAATTCGCAAGGCAGTAATTGCTTAAAGGTACAGATGTTTCCTGGGGGATCCAGGCGTAACCATCGTGTATCTGCAATCCAGGTGATTTGTTTGGATTGTACTTTCCATATTGGTTTTGAAGGTTTTTCAAGTATTTTCCCTGGGTGTTGAAACAGGTCTACTAAGCACTTGGAGAATTCTAGCTTTGAGCCTGATCAACGCATGGCTAGAGTCTGTAAGAACAAGGATAAACATGTCTAAACATCGTGTTATAAAATTATTTTCGAAAGAAAAAATTTGTTTTGATATAAAGGTAATTTATTACAAAAGTATTTTTCAACAAATAAATTTTGTATTAATATTTAAAATTGAAATTCTTATGGTTTGAATTAACTATTCATACCCGATACTATTTTTTTAAATCTATCTTATCTGCTCAGCTTTATTTATTCACCTATATTCTGTTTTTCCAAACTACCTTCTTTTCCTTTTTGAATATAACGTTCAAAATACAATTTATTATATACTACATGGTTTAATAGAAATTTATTAGTGTTATAAATATTTTAGAAGTTATTTATTAAATAAAACGTATTTAAAGTAAATGATTATTGATTTATTATTAATATTTGAAAAGTATCTTGAGATAAAATTAATAAATTTATGAATTGTGGAGTAAATTTTTTCAATAGCTTCTTCGTAAATATAACTAATGATGTAAATAATTTTTTTCAAATAGTTTTCATATATTTATAAAAATATTATTTAAACATATAATTGATATTTATAAAGGAAGCAAGAAATTTTACAAATGGGTTTTGAAAAGTTTCAAAGTATTAAAGATAATTGTTTTCAAATAAAGTTTTCAAACGAATATTTGAAGTAAAAATCTACATATTTTGAAATTAATTCTTTAATCTTGACTTTCAATCTACTTTTATTTTTGGTTGTTCTATCCTCCTACCTCTTTTATTTTCGCAGATGAAAAGTTTTGAGTGGGGGAGAGTGTAACGGCCCAAAAAATTTTGTGATTTTATTTATTTAATTAATTGAAATTTTGTGAAATTTTAAACAATAAAATTTGAAAATAAAAATTTAATATTTGGAATACGTCTAATTAAACATAGCAAACGGTAAATTTTCATCATATAATATGAATGTTTATTTTCGTGTGTAAATTCTATTTCAATTTAAATCAGTTAATATTTGATGATAATAAAATGTTTTTTAAAGCTGAATATTTTTACATAATAAATTTCCAAACCGTCTTCTGAGGGACGTCATCTTTCATTTTTCAAAACTTGGTCTGCTATTGCTTCGTTTATCTTAATTGTGGCAAATTAGCTGCATTTTCTGTATCTGTTTTGAACCGTTGATTTCCCCTTCCCTTCATTTTCTACCATTTAGTCAAACAATAGAATTTTATGATGAAAATTTGATATTTTCTATGCGTCCATCTTGACATAGCAAATGACAAATTTTCGTCGAATAATATAGATATTCTATCGGTCGCTAGAAATTCTGTTTAAATTAGTCAATAATAGTTGAATTTAAAAGTTCTCCGAAACCTAAATATGTCAACATGAGAAAATTTATTAGAACACTCTGAATTTGACTGTGAAATTTGTTTCGCGAAATTCGGACGTTTCTAGCTCCGTTTGGATTTTTCCGCACCGAATAGCAACGTATATCAGCGTCCGCATCGACTTTTTGATCGGAGATCGTACCACTGATATATGTATACCGTTTTGATCGTTTCATCGTGCTGATCTCAGCAGTATATTTATTTCTATGTTTTGAAGTTTGGTATGCAATGGAATCTACGAAAGCGATTCCGTATGGGTACCACTTTTGATGTCCATTCACATTTCAAACGGCTCGAATAAACGGCCACTGTCATTTATTACCAGCTGTTACTATTCATCAATCCAATGCATTGATTGTTCGCTGTCTTTATTTACATCAGTTTGGAAATGATTTTTTTTGTGGTACGTTTGCATCCATCACTTTGAGTCTGTTCATTTTGAAATCATCGTGACGGTTGCATTGCTACCTATATCAACACGTCCTTTTGTTTTCCTGTAGCTTATATTTCTCCCCTTCAAATTCTCTTTCCCCCATAGCTAGATGTACATCTCCTCCCTTCATTTCCTTCCTCCAGATCCAAGCTTTCCTCATCATCGGAGCGGGCCTTGCTCGGCACGCTCATCACCGTGCAACCGAGAGCCCTTCCTCCCTTTGCTCTAAGCTGAACCATCCCGCCTTCTCTCTTGCCGCTGCCAGTCGAACGCACACCAAAGCTTTGCAGCCGATCCTATCCACCTTTGGCTCTCCAACCCTCCCCACCGAAACTCCACCCACCCTGGCCTCCTCCACCTGCCACGTCGACAGTTGGTCCACCTTCTCATCGCCCTACACGCGTGAACCACCTCCTCTCTGGCCATGTGCAGCAACTCTCACATATTTTCCCTAATGGTTATATGTATGTTAATATAAAAAGTATATATCAGTGCATGACTTTAGTATCTTTGTTTTCTTTTTCTTTCTTTGGTGAGACTTGCTTTGTCTTCTGCGGCCTTGCCTAGCTATTTTCGTTTTGGTTATCATTAGCATTATTATATGTTAGCTGATGTACACGTAAATGTGCATATTTTTACCACCATATTTAATCTGTTTAAATTGAATAAATGATCATATTGGTTATTTTAACTTATTTAAACCAAAGTTCAAACTATTTTCAAAGTGTCACATATTCATCGTCATACAGGGGAAAAATGGTCATTTTTGTGCATATATTAATTTTCTAAAATTTAATTGAAAATTTCTATGTTATTTTGTAGGAATTTAAATTCAAATACAAATGGCTTCATGAAGATATGCATGCACAAAATAGAACAAAGCAAATGGAGATGAAAATAATTCAAACTCATGAACATGGAAGACCCCACATACCCCTTACCTTGATTTTCAATTAGGAGCTAATGCACATGTTAAAGGCCTTTAAAGATTCATGCACATTTAAATGGGGGATTATGAAATGCTAATGATTACTTGGTGGCCACACTACCTCAAGGGAATTTTGGGTATTCCCCAAAAAAATACGAATTAGGGTTTCATACATGTATAAATACCCATATGTTTCATGCAATCTCTCTCTCTCCCTCCCCCTTTCTCTTCATTAGTTTAGGCTCAAAATAAAAGAAAGCTTCTCTTTTCTTTCTATGGCTACTTAGACATTTTTATTTCATGTAATTTTTTCTTATGCAACTTTAATACATTGCTCTTTTCTTCTCTTATTTGTTTTTCTTTCATGTTGTAGTATAGATTTCTTTTCTTTTATGCAAGTGGAATAGTTCTCTTTTCCATTAGCTTTCATTTTCCTTTCTTTTTGCTTTCATGTTGCTAGCTACATTTGTTAATCAAATGACAAATTTGAGAGGCTAAACCCCTTCAATTTGGGGGTATTGAAGCTCTCTAATTATATAGCTTCAATTATTTGTTAATTCATGCTCTCTTTTTCTGCTTGATGATGATGATAGAAATGGTTTACTAGTTGTTTTTCCTTTGAATTTGATAGCCTATATTGTTGACACCAAATAGGCTATGCTTAAACAATCACTAACACTAATTGCCTCTTCATCAAAATATGATTATAGCAAAAGAAAGTGTTTTGAAATCAAATTTTGATGGTCTATATTTCTTATCAATAGTTAATAGGCCATACTTAAAATAGATTTCATTTTCATTTTCTTTGTTGAGTTTCATGAGAGTTAGTAAGTGCTTTAATGGATGCGTTATAGTTTGATGGCTTATGTTGGCTAATCAATAGCACAAATATGTCATGCTTATGATAATCACATCAATTAAAGACTAATAACCATAAAAGAGAGAACATGATTTCATGTGTTGAACTACATGATCTAGAGAGTGGATTAATTCCCGAAATTGTCACTTTACTCTTATATTTGCTTCTCTCTTCTTTTAGTTAGTTATTTAATTATTTAATTCTCTAGCTTAACTTTCCATCAACTTTGGTTTAATTTGACTGAATATAATTTTAAAATCATCAATTCCATGCGAATCGACCCGTATTCACCACGTGCTACATTCTTACAGCGTGCGCTTGCGGTTATTTTTATTTTGAAATTTTTCGACGGTCTAATCCGGTAGAAATTCCGTCGATTAACAAGTTTTTGGCACCGTTGTCGGAGAGTTGTTTTGATTTTAATTTTATATTTTCTGAATTATTTTCTTTCCATTTTATTGTGTGTTTGTTTTGTGTGTGTATTGCCTTCAAAAAAAAGTTGTGCAAGTTTGTTGCTTGCATTTGTTTGTGTTTTGTTTGCGTTTGTTGCTTTTCTATTTGCATTTGCATATTGAAAAAAAAAGCATACAAAATTTTCTTTTAAAAAAAGTATCATTCACTTCATTTTTCTCTGTTTGCATTTCTATTTACATTTTACAATTCTATTTACACTTTACTGTTCTCCGTTTTCCCCTGTACAACATCAGCAATTTGCATTTCTTCTTCGTCTACATCTTCAGTGACTTGCATTTCAAATTTGCCCAGTGCATATGTAACAACCCGCATATTTATCGATTTTATATTTAAATATTTTATCGATACTCGAAATTTAGTCTGAAAAGCTACTTTTGGCATACGGTCGAATTAGGACTCGGGACCACTTCCATTAAGTTCAAAATGCCGTTTGCGATCTTTTTGAGTATAAACTTTGATATGTTTGGGGTTAGTGGAATTTTTCTACTTTTCACTTAGGGCTTTGGTTTGGGCTGAGCCTTATAACCCCACTTATTAACTCAGTCCCAACCCTCTGCTCTCCATTTACTTCCTTTCTATTTTCCTAATACTCAAGCTTTTATAACAATGGAGAGTGGAATGGGAAATTGAAACTCAAGCCCTAGTTTTCTTTAGCAAATCAAGCTCTAGCTCCAAACTAATAGAAGAAACTTTGGTTAGCCTCTTCTTCTTCTCCAACTCATTCTCTTATCAATTTCAGAAATTCCTAAACCTAACTTTGGGAATGTTCTTCTTTCTGAGCATAGCTTCAAGCTCGTTTGGGTTGTGTTGAAGAGTGGTTGATTCTCCCTTTGCTTTCAAGCTTCTTCTTCATTGTTTTTGTGAAAAGGTGAGATTTTTTCTCACATCTATGCTTATAATCATCTTCGATTGTTAGGTATGAATTCCTAACACTTATTCTTGTGCAATTGCTTTTGATTTGGATTGTTTTGGTGAATATTCCAATTTTTAGTGTTTTGAGTTCAATTCATCTTAATTAATCAAATAAGTGTGATTAATTTGGGTTAATCAAATGGGTTGATTAATTAAAGATAATCATTCGGTGATTGATTAAGTATAATTAATTAATGGGATGGATAAGTGTAATTGCTTAGGGTAAGTAATTAATGTATAATTACAGGATGTAATTAATTAAAAGTAATTACTTAATGGGAAGTAATTAAAGGATTACTTAGTAGAAGTAATTAAAGGTTAATTACTTGGTGTAATTAATCAAAGGATTAATATAATTAACTAAAGGAGTTAATTAATTAAGGTAAGTAATTACAGGATGGTAGTTACTGTTTATGATTAATTAAAGTTGATTAATGGATGTAATTAATTAAGGATCATTAATTAATGTAATTAATTAAGATTAATTAATCAATAATAAGTGATTATAAGGTAATTAATTGTAATGAATTAAGGATTAATGTAATTAATTATAATTAATGAAGTAATTAAGGTTAATTACTTAATGGTTTGTAGATAATTAATTTGTATAATTAATTAAGGGTTATTTACTTAATGTAATTAAGGGATAATTAATCAAGGTTGATTAATTAAGATGATGATTAATTAATTGGTTTAATTAATCATTATGTAAGCAAGATTTATTGTGATGAAAGTAATTAATTTAATTTATTTTAAATTAATTAAAGACGAAATAATTAATTTAATTCATTTTAAATTAATTATAGATGGTGTGATTAATAAATCAGTGCTTATGGATGGCTGATTGATATTGAATGGCTTGATTGTTTGATATCTCTGATGAGATATGTGTGATATATGATATGAGATGCTTTGGTTGAAGTATGATGATAACGTGGATTATCTATTTGTGATGATAGTGTGAATTATTTGTTTGTGATGATGATATGAATTATCTATCTGTGTGTATATAGATAATAGAATTGAATTGTTTTAACTTTAAAACAACTTGGACCTAAAAGATGGCATTTTGGATTTCGATGAGACCGGGATCGGGTTTCCAAATTTGGATATCCAAAAACCACATCGTTCCAAATTAACAATAGGTCATGAATATCAAGTGAAGATGAAGATTCAAAGTGCAAGGGTTATTGTCGTTAACTCTGAGGTGATTCGAAAATGAGTGTAACGAGATAATGCCTTCGGTTTTGTTCGAACCCAGAACGAACTTGTATGGATTGAATGCTTTTAGAACATCGTCCGGTGGAAGATTAGCATTCTAAGATAGATGTGTTCTATAAAGGTAATCGTAGCCTCAAACCTCATCAACCGGGAATGGCTAAAACATGGGAGGTGCAGCAAGGCTAATGGGTCATGCCCAAGCAGGATGAGATGAACCCCTGTCTAGAGTCCCTTTTATTTCGGCTGTGTGGGCGGTTGAATAGCTACAACCGCCGGGGTTGTCTTGTTCAGGACTGTCCAGTAAGGGATGGTTTCGGCCTTGTGTTGTAGGGGATTTAGGGTGGATCCTCGGTACGGTGATCTAGGCCACGTACTTGACGGGAGGTACCCCAGTAGCCCTGCCATTGTATGGAATCCAAACTCCAATAAGTGCCGTACGTATTGATTGTGCCCAACTATGTTGGAACGTGAGATGTAAGCATTCCAGCTATTTCTGTATTTTATTTGAAAACCCTAGACCCTATTATAATATCACTGGATTTCCTATCAAATGTTTTGGCTAGCGTAAGGTAAAAACTTACCCATGTTTATGTGTGGGAAGTCTTACGTGATACCTTTTCTTTCAAAAGGTTTTTCGAAGCTAAGCAACTTTAACCGTTTACTCACGACAGACCCATGTCTGACCCGAAGTTCTGTTTTTCTTAAACTCTTGCGTACTCAAATTTTTACGAGTAGCCAAGGGATTCAGGTTAGGTTTGACGAATTCTGAGGAACAATGGAGCAGGAGGCTTCAGCGTGTAGATATAAAGTATTCCGCTTTGTTCTCTGAGTTGTTTGTCTGTATTGTATTTTGAGTTGTATAACTAGACAGGTGTTTATAACTGTCTAGTATGTGTTGTATAAGCTGTGTAACTCTGACGTATATGATACTGTGTAATATTTATGTGATTAATATAATTTATTCGTTCTGCTGTTGAGACTCTGGTGTTGTTCTTTCTTTCTTCTCTGTCTTTTCTCTTTTCTATCCCTTTCTTTCTTAAAAATGATGCGTCTTTTGTGGAGAGAAAGGCGGGTCGTCACACTCGATATCAAAGCATATGTTGAGTGAATACCTAGGCTCTGGAGTGTTGTCATTCTTGAGATAGCGTACTTGTAATTTTTATATATAACTATATATATATATATATATATATATATATATATATATTTCTACCTATTTCTTGGATTACCTGTTCGGGTTTTCCGATATGAGTTATAAGGATAGATAGGGTAGTGGTGTGTAGCACGATTACCAGTGGTTAAAGTTTAATGTTTGAGGTTGGAAGTGTATTTGTCGAGTTTGTAGACCTAATATCGTCTCGATAAGCTTTGCAGCTTGGTGTAAGGATTTCACTGATCTCTGAAGGAAATCCGTTAAGGTTCAGAGTCTATCATTGAAGTGTAAGTTTGATCGTGCTCGTGTGAGCGGATTTTTGAGAGTTTGGATCTGTCGGTTAGGCAGAAGCAAGTGATGGTATCTTGGCAACCTCAGGAAGTAGTAGCTATGTGATGAGACGCAGTGACTATGGATGTTTCCGAAGATGTTTTCTTTGAAAAGTTTAAGGAAGTGTGTCTGCTTCGGTATTGTAGCCGAGTTCAGCAGGATGTATGTGTTTGGTTGGAGGTCTGAGTTTCTCACGAGCTTTGGATAAGAAGTCTTTAGCATCTGTTTCAGCGGTGCAGCTCGGAAGTGTTTTGTGTTCCAGCAGGAATCTTTTTATCTTAGCAGTTTCCTAGAGGTGGAAATCAGAAGTAGCAGAGAGGACCTTTTTCTTCGATGGATTAGTTGCTCGAGGATAAGCTGTTCTGATTAGTGAAGAGAGAACAGTATCTTTGGAATTTAGGTTGGGTTGATCGCAAAAGTGACTTGCGATAGTTTTGGGTGATTATCTTAGATAATCTTTTGCTTGGGTTTGAGGCATCTCTAGAGGATATAGGAGTTATGGAGTCATTGAAGAATTCCGGATATCTTCAGGAAGTTAGAGATTTGCCCGCATTGAGTATTGAATTCCGTATTGACTTGGTTCATGAAGCTACCGGTAATTCAGCTGGGTAGAAGGATGTCTCCTAGGATGGGGTTTCGGTGAAGCATCTCTGTATTTCTTGGAACTTCTGTTGAACCTTATTTTTGGGATGTTGTGACGCCCCACCTCTATACCCACGCTAGCCAAGAACACTACGGAGTAATGCTGTCAACTAGCACGGAGAATAAGGATGTTGAGGAGCGACCATCTGTATAATTGCTTTGTGCGAGTACCGATATGCCAGACTAAAAAATATAACTTTTCATTCATCTCAAGAGGAAATCCGACATACCGACACAAACTCAAAGCTACTACACAGTGGCTATATGTAATCTTCGGAAACAAATATAGAAATAAACATAACACAAATCAGTCACAGATAATTCATATCACAAAGGAGGAAATAGATATGAATATTACACTAGGAAGTGTACATCAGAGTAGTGGTCTAAAAAGATCCACAATATCACAAAAGAATAGTTACACGAACTACACAAAAGAATAAGTATACATTATGGAGTCTATATCTCAAATGTATACAACAAAAAGTACTAATCTAAGTAGTTAACCAAAAGTCAAGGAGGTAATCCCGGATGTAAAGTCAAGCAGAAGCACCTGTAACATCTCGGTCTGACCCGAGTATTATTTAATAAGAAAATAATAAACGGATCAGTCTAACTATAAATATCAGATGAAACGATATAGAGTAAGAGATATGACTAAACACATAATAATCACAATGCCAAGCTGTGATATGTATAAGTAATTGAAAATCAACAAGAGATTAATCAATATCACAAAATCTACACAAGAATCAAAGAAATGTCATACTCCTTATTTCGTTCACCAAACCATAAATATTGACGATTATATCAATGTCAATCACAAAAGTCAATAACACACAAATTCACCAATACACAAATATTGATAAAACTTATCAATGGAAATCCCGAAAATTGGTGAAACACAAATTCCAGAATTCGTCAATTAGAAATCCAGAAATCACAATAAAAGGATGGCCAATCCCACAAACTGGACATCGACGCACCTAGAAAGACACGCCCCATGCACAGTCGAACATCGGCGCATCTAGAAAGATACGCCCCATGCTCTAGCATCGACGCACCTAGAAAGATACGCCCCATGCACAAATAAACACCGATGCACCTAGAAAGATACATCCCATGCATAAATAAACGTCGATGCACCTAGATAGGTACACCCCATGTAATGTCTAACACCGATGCACCTATAAAGATACACCCCATGCAAAGTCGAACATCAACGCACCTAGAAAGATACGCCCCATGCATAGACGAACATCGACGCAACTAGAAAGATACGCCCCATGTCCCGACTTATTGAGCCGATTGCTCCATGAAGTAAAAAAACATCGATGCACCTAGAAAGGTACACCCCATGCATAAATAAACATCAATGCACCTAGATAGGTACGACCCATGTGTAAACAAACATCGACGCACCTAGATAGGTACGACCCATGCAAGAAATGAGACGAAGCTCAATAAAATAAGGAACAGTCCTCCACATAGACAAAGAGACATCGCACATTGCTAGTCTAAACCACAAAGATGATCGTCGTGATTAACGAGAAGTGTCAATTACACTATGCTAGTAAATATATGAGTTTAGCTTCATGTCCCATAACCACTAGCTTAACTTAAATATTTACGAACAAACTGTAGATCTCCACTATAAAATTGTCACAAGAGATTCAATCGAACAAGTCCAAGAATTAACCGACGAAGTAAACGCAAGCGTTTCATACCACTCGTTTTACTAAGTCGTTTAATTAGATTTCTCATACGAGTGAGGTAAAGGTTTGTATATACTAATAGATTGGAAAACGGTTTAAGAAACGAGCTTTGTACTAAAATAGTGTTGAAATCATTTGAAGAAAGAGTTTTGATATTTACTACTAGTATAGAAAACCTTTATATTTTTAAAGTGACAAATCACAAAGAAGATTGTGGGAACAATCAATCACTAAAATTCACATACGAAGATGTGAATAAAAATCCAACGAAATCGATACCGAATCCATCGAAATGGATATTCCAAGAATTCCCGAAGAAAACAAGTCATCAAAGTCAATAACAAATGATAACAACAAATAGGGAAATAACACAAATCGATTATGTAGGATCTAGATTAACCCTAGAGGGGGGGGGTGAATAGGGTTATAGCAAATTTTCTCGATTTAAACACAGAAATAAACTGCAGAAATAAATATGCTGAAAAGTAAATCACACACAAAATTTACCCAGCTTCGGCAACCCCTGCCTACTGCTGCATTCACAGATTTCTATTAGAATTAAACAGTATCACGCTTACAACAACTCTACTAGACTCGCAGACCCTTTTGCTCCCGCTCACAAACACTCTACTAGACTCGCACACCCTGCTCCCGCCTATAGAGTTTCGCTCACTCGCAAACACTGCTCCCGCCTATCGAGCTTTGCAAACTCGCACTCCCTGCTCACTGAACTAATTCAAAATAGACAATCTGACACTACCTAACCTAGGTGGTGATTTACTAACTTTTTGGTTCGTAAAATAAAAAACAATAAATAAAAAACAATAACCCTAAAAAAAATATTAATAAAAGCCCAAAACAAAAACCCCCTTTTTTACTTAGACCCTAAAAAACTTTAAAAGCTAAACCCCCTTTAATAATTAAGCCGGCCCACTATTCTTTCAACCCGTTCCCTTCTTTTTCTTGTGAAAAAAATGTCGGCCTCTCTTTGTTGAATTAGGGCTTCGGCTCTTTCTCGAATTAGGGCTTCGTTCTGATGCTCGATTCTCTGATTTGATGGCTTGCGTCGCTTGTTCTCTGATATTCGGTTGTGGTTAACTTTGAAATTGTGAATTGTTCGGCTTGCTCGTTGATCGAATTCCTTTCTTGCTCGGTATGTAATGCTTTTGCTTTTACTGATTTTGTGCTTTCTGGAATTCGATACATTGATTGCCGACGATGATTGGGTTATATATGCGTTCGATTTCCTGAATCTTCGATCGTATATATTTATTTGAATTTGTCAAATATTCATCTCGGCCACTTGATAATGCTTGAATGTTTGAGATTGATTCTGACTTTTTCATAATCGTATAAACTTGGTTCCTTGGTTGACACGGTTTTAAAATCAATTTCGTGATTTTCTCTGGTTGACTTCGTGTTGGATTTTGTGATGACCACCGGCTTTGACTTGGTTATATTCCTTCATTGCCAAGGCAATCTCGGCACTGTTATGATTTCGTGACTCATGGCTCTGCATTACTACGGCCATGATCTTTGACGTTGAACACTGATAATTTATTTTTGACTTTGGCTTGAATCTGTTCATCTGCACTTGTGTATATTTGGCTTCACTGTGAATTTTGGTCTTCATGATAATGTATTGCTGTTGTCATGATTGTTGTGGCACTGAACTCTTGATCATGTTGCCTTCGTGTTGTTGTTTGCTTTATGTACCCTTCCATATGTTCTCTGATAATGTTGAACCTCACTGTTCTTTGTTGAGTTGATATATTTGTGGTGTTCATTTGGTGATTTGTACTTGGTGCAGTTTCCATATTTATGCTCGAGCTTGCATGTGTACCACTGATCATACTTGTGATATTCAATTGGGTTTGTGTGTTGTCTCTGACCTGAGCATGTGTACTGTGGCACTGAAATTGATCTCTGTTGTATTCATCTTTGTTCTGCATCACTTGTAGCTTGCTACTGTATCATTGAGTAGCTGTCGTCTGTACTTTTAGTCGAACTTGTATTGGTGCATTGCCGCCATGTTGGTTCGAATTGCACTTGCTCTTTTGTACTACTTCACCATGTCACTTTTTGATTGATGCTGCATCACTTATAGCTTTATGTATTCATGTGTTTGTCTGCATTCACTCTGGCTTGTGTTATGATTGCTGTGAAGTTGCAGTCTGCTTGATGCTGTAGCTTTATGGTTTTGTAGTTGTTCTTCTAGTTGGATATGTTAGTTGCGGCCTTGACTTGTTGTTATTTGTACCTGGTCTCTGTACATTTCTCTGACTGTTTGCATACACTTTTGGTCATGTTGTATTTGGTCTTCATTGACTTCATGTTGCATTATGATGTTGTCTGGACATTTGGTCTTCATGTGAGGTTGTAGCTTTGGTCTTTGTTTGTTTGATCACCTTGCTGTTCCTGTAGTTGGTCACTGATGCAGTTTGAAGCTTTGAACTGTTTGCTTTTGCATTCATTCATTTGTTTATTTAATCATTTGACTGGCTGTTGTAATCGAGCTGTATTCATGTACAGATGCATTTGGAATTTGAGTTGTCTGCTATCATGAATTCGAATTGGACTTGCTTGATCATTGACTTTCTTTTTGCACTTGCACACTTGCTCTTGTTGGCCACGCACATGAGTTGGCGAGGCAGTGCACACGTGTATGAATGTACACGTGTGTATTGCAGCCACTTATGGTTACCTGTCCCTGTAATATCTATCAAGTGTATATATCGGTGTGCACGGCCTTGTGGCATATACAGTGATACACTGTGTATGTCACAAGTTGTTCGTGTATGATGAATTCAAATTTAAATGATGACGAACAACCCAAATAACTGAGGCAAATATTATTTTCAAAAACCATATTTTATTTTTGAATTGCAAAAATATTTCTTTTTCAATTTTACTGCGTTAGTTTATATTTTTGCAGATTGCTCAGATGCTGGATTCAAACCGGAATGCAGTTGAAGACAAAAATACGAGTGTGAGTGATATGTAGTGAGGTTATCAATGTAAATGTGATGTGATTGTAATCAAAAATGTATATGTATAGTGAGAGCATGAATTTGTACTATTCAAGTTTGTAATAAATATTCGTTTGAATAAAATATTCGTTTGAATTCAAAAAACTGTGTAACTTGTTCTGTTTGAATTCAAATTCAAATTCCGTGTAATTTATTTTATTCAACAGATATTTATCTAACCAAATACATACTATACAAAATATTTGTTTGAATAAAATTTCTGTTTGAATTCAAAATCTGTTTAACTTGTTTTGTTTGAATTCAAATTCAAATTCTGTGAAATTTAATTTTATTCAACAAATATTTATTTAACCAAATACATACTATACAAAATATTCGTTTGAATAAAATTCCTGTTTGAATTCAAAATCTGTTTAACTTGTTTTGTTTGAATTCAAATTCAAATTCTGTGAAATTTAATTTTATTCAACAAATATTTATTTAAACTATGAAAAAATAAAATAGTACATTACCAAATACATTTATATGAATGTATATATGTTTATTATCATCAAACAAAAATCATATAGCGCAAAGCGCATATTCAACAATCTCCCCCTTTTGATGATAACAAACATATATTTAAGATTTTGAATATATTAAATGTATTTGATAATTTCATTTTCTCCCCCTATTTGAATGCTTCCTTTATATGTGATACTCCCCCTACATATATGGCTCCCCCTATATATATGCATACAAATAAAAATATGTAAATGAGCCTATATGCAAATTGAAAGTTATTTGACCTTTGCTTGATTCTATTTGACAAAATCTTAACTTTTCTCTCCCCCTTTTGTTATCAGCAAAAGAATAACAGTGTTATAAAAATAGGGATGAAGTGATAGACATGAATCAAACATTTAACTCAATTAAATATAAATATCAAATTTCAATAAAACTCAAACAAAAATCATAATTACCCTTGTCAAACGCATATTCCACTTTCAGAAGTGATGGAGATAGAATCATCAAAAATTCATATAGATATGTCTATTTGTGGTATATTTATTTCTGGAAATTTGAATATCTACTAACCATGCATAACCGTTAGGACTTTTAAATGAGATTAGTAGTATTCCAATTTAATTTTAAAAAATGAAATCAAGTATTTTCTAACCACGCATGACCGTGAGGACTTTTAAATGGGATTAGAATCAACTTGTCTATTAAATCAATTATTTTTAATATGCGTTCCATACATGCATAACCGTGAGGACTTTTAAATGAGCATGGAAGCACATAATCAAAAAATCAAGTAATTCACTCATGCATGACCGTGAGGACTTTTAAATGAGAGTGAATACTTTGGATATTTATTTTTAATTGCTGAATATAAGAAATTGAAGCACAAATAATTTCCTTCACCGATTTAAAGATATTGAAGAACAAATGATTTCCTTTGTAAACTACCACAAATTTACATATTAAATATGATTTTGATGAGTGATGTTCGATAGAAAGGTGATAGAAATAGAAATGGTCATGGAATTATTATCCAACAAAAAGTTTTTATAACTCTTGTTATGAAATTCTAAAGAAATTTTTAATTATACTTTCTCGAGTTATAATATATGATAAATATCAACACTTATCTCTTTTTCAATCACTATTTATCTTTTCGATAATCAAAGGGAGTCAGATTAGTCAAACTTGTCATTTAAAATCAAATTAAAAATTATAAAATCAATTTTTCAAAAATAATTAAGCTGTAAATATGGTCAAACATGATTTCTTGAGGAAAGTTTTATAAGAAAATTTTCTGCTATTTGAAAATTATTTCAAGTGAAAAATATGCAGATATTTTCTTTAAAAAAACGATGCAGCAAATAAATGTTTCACAAATTAATCACGTTACACTAATAATTTTTCTATCAACTATATTACCAGTGTAATCCGCATCTGAATTTAAATTTCACTCAATATTCACTTGTTGAATCAAACCATGAGATGTGCACCAAAAATTTCAAAACATCATTCTTTTGAATTTTGAATTTAAGCCGTGTTAACACTCAAAATAAATATCATGATGATAAATTCAGAAACCAGAGGATAAACAATTATTTTCATGAGTAATCAACAGTCAATCAACATCATAATTATTTCAAAAACAATTTCTTAAAATCCTTTTTCTCATGAATTTGAAATCGTGCAAATTTACAAGCAGTGATCAAAATATCAGAACCAATATATCTACGTGTAGCATGAGTAACCAGCATTTGACTGAACAAATTTATATAAATTAGTTCAAAAATTTAAAATCTGGTTGGTCATCAATTAAGCACAAATTAATGTCATAAATAAGAACAAGTCAAAAAATCATATCAATTAAATCCGAATCAGTCAACCATCATAATTACTCCAAGTAATTCTTATTTAAAGATGGTTAGTCGTTATTTTTTAAAAAAATCATAGCATCAAAATCATCATCTTTTGTTCATCTCAATATTGGCTGATTTTAATTTAGAGTATGGTGCAGATAATCACATTTAAAAAACAATTACCTGTTTTACCTTTACGATAATTTTTCGTGATTGCCCATTGTGATTCTGTCACCTTTATACTAGGCTAAGGAACTTTGTTTTGTTGCCCGTTGTGCTTCTGGAACAGCCGAAATCCAGAGAACACTGTTGTTGTTCCTTAGCCTGCCTCCACACCTACACGATAAAAGATTTATGTGACCTATTTGTTTTTATAGGTCCATTGTTGTTAGTGGCAGAATATGAAAAATATGTTTTTGGAGACTCAAAACTATTTATACATGTTCCTTTTGGCACCCAAATTTGTTTGACTTTCAAAGATTTTATATTTGTGCCTTTTGGAACCCAAATTGGTATAGTTTTCACGTGTTTGGGTTTATACCAATAATTATTTCGATTATGTCCAAATTCTTTACAGAACGTGCTCATTAAATTGACTTGATTAAATTTTGTGTTCCTATGACTATGATTTTCAACATGATTTCCAATTATTTCAGATCGAGCAGCACTTTTACCTTTATCATCATCTTGTGATTTTCCAAAACCTAGTCCTTTTCTATTGTTAGCAAAAATTTGATTTCCCAATAGCATGTTGAAAGATTTTTCGCCTCTTGAAAAGTTATTCAAAGATTTCTCAAGATTTTGGACTTTGGTTTTTAATGTTGTATTTTCAGCGACAAGTGAGGTGCATCGATTTATAAAGTCCTTTTTTCTAGTGTCAATGTTTTCTTTAAGACTCAAGTTTTCTTTTTCAAGGTTCTCAGAGTTATTCCTAATTTTTGATAGTTCCGAATCTAAAATTTTACATTGGTTACATTCTAGGTTTTGAATATTTTCAAGTTCAGTTTTTAACCTAAAATTTTCACGAGCAAATTCTCTCCTATCAGATTTCAGTTTTTCAATTTTAGATTCAAGAGTATCCACTACCTTAGTAAGATCAGAACACATATAAACAAGTTCTTTATAAGAAAACTCACCTGCCTCACTAGATTCGTCGGAGGTTGCTTCTGATTCTGATTTTGCCATGCGACATAAGTTAGCTTCCTCTGGGCTGCTATCCGAAGCTTCCTCTCCTTCTTCATCATCCCAAGTCGCTGCAAATACCTTCTTCGCCTTTTTCTTTTCTTTGTTGTTTTTGAGAAGTGGGCATTTTTGTTTGATGTGGCCAGGCTTGTTGCAGTTATAACATATCAGTTCATTATCAGAATTTTCGGAATCTTTTGACCTATTGCCCTTTGTTTTCTTCTTGCGTGGCTTGAATCTAGACCATCTTCTAAGATTATTGACAGCCATTGCAAGCTCTTCAATTGGATCTTCTTCATCGCTTTCTTCTTTACTTTTTAAGGCAATCGTCTTCTTCTTTGGTTCGGAGTTGTTGCGTTCTTCCTTTGCTTTTAACTCAAGCTCATATGTCATCAAGTTGCCAATCAACTCCTCCATGCTTAGTTTGCTCAGATCTTTTGATTCTTGGATTGCTGTGACTTTTGCCTCAAAGTTCATTGGTAAAACTCGTAGTATCTTCCGCACAAGTTCTACCTCAGTGAATACCTTCCCAAGCGCTCTAGCATTGTATACCAAGGTTGAAAAACGTCCAAACATATCCTTTATGCTCTCGTCTTTGTCCATTACAAATTTTTCGTATTCATTGCTAAATAGGGCTAGCCGAGACTCCTTGACTTGAGAAGTTCCTTCGTGTGTCACCTCCAAAGTATGCCATATTTCCTGTGCTGTTGTACAATGAGAAATTCTATTAAATTCATTTTTATCAAGAGCACATATCAAAGCATTCATGGCTTTAGCATTTGTCGTTTTCAATTTCTTATCGTTTGCATCCCATCTATCCTTAGGTTTAGGAATCTCAGTACCACCAACGATTATAGTGGGAGGTTTATAGCCAGTTTCAATAATATCCCAAACATCATAATCAACGGAACTAAGATAATTACTCATCCTAACTTTCCAATAAGCATAATCGTCCCCGTTAAACATGGGTGGCCTAGCAATAGATTGCCCCTCAGAAAAAGCATTATTTTGTAGACTCATGACTCTAGAGTTAAAAAATATAAACCTCGCTCCGATACCACTTGTAGGATCTAGATTAACCCTAGAGGGGGGGGTGAATAGGGTTATAGCAAATTTTCTCGATTTAAACACAGAAATAAACTGCAGAAATAAATATGCTGAAAAGTAAATCACACACAAAATTTACCCAGCTTCGGCAACCCCTGCCTACTGCTGCATTCACAGATTTCTATTAGAATTAAACAGTATCACGCTTACAACAACTCTACTAGACTCGCAGACCCTTTTGCTCCCGCTCACAAACACTCTACTAGACTCGCACACCCTACTCCCGCCTATAGAGTTTCGCTCACTCGCAAACACTGCTCCCGCCTATCGAGCTTTGCAAACTCGCACTCCCTGCTCACTGAACTAATTCAAAATAGACAATCTGACACTACCTAACCTAGGTGGTGATTTACTAACTTTTTGGTTCGTAAAATAAAAAACAATAAATTAAAAACAATAACCCTAAAAAAAATATTAATAAAAGCCCAAAACAAAAACCCCCTTTTTTACTTAGACCCTAAAAAACTTTAAAAGCTAAACCCCCTTTAATAATTAAGCCGGCCCACTATTCTTTCAACCCGTTCCCTTCTTTTTCTTGTGAAAAAAATGTCGGCCTCTCTTTGTTGAATTAGGGCTTCGACTCTTTCTCGAATTAAGGCTTCGTTCTGATGCTCGATTCTCTGATTTGATGGCTTGCGTCGCTTGTTCTCTGATATTCGGTTGTGGTTAACTTTGAAATTGTGAATTGTTCGGCTTGATCGTTGATCGAATTCCTTTCTTGCTCGGTATGTAATGCTTTTGCTTTTACTGATTTTGTGCTTTCTGGAATTCGATACATTGATTGCCGATGATGATTGGGTTATATATGCGTTTGATTTCCTGAATCTTCGATCGTATATATTTATTTGAATTTGTCAAATATTCATCTCGACCACTTGATAATGCTTGAATGTTTGAGATTGATTCTGACTTTTTCATAATCGTATAAACTTGGTTCCTTGGTTGACACGGTTTTAAAATCAATTTCGTGATTTTCTCTGGTTGACTTCGTGTTGGATTTTGTGATGACCACCGGCTTCGACTTGGTTATATTCCTTCATTGCCAAGGCAATCTCGGCACTGTTATGATTTCGTGACTCATGGCTCTGCATTACTACGGCCATGATCTTTGACGTTGAACACTGATAATTTATTTTTGACTTTGGCTCGAATCTGTTCATCTGCACTTGTGTATATTTGGCTTCACTGTGAATTTTGGTCTTCATGATAATGTATTGCTGTTGTCATGATTGTTGTGGCACTGAACTCTTGATCATGTTGCCTTCGTGTTGTTGTTTGCTTTATGTACCCTTCCATATGTTCTCTGATAATGTTGAACCTCACTGTTCTTTGTTGAGTTGATATATTTGTGGTCTTCATTTGGTGATTTGTACTTGGTGCAGTTTCCATATTTATGCTCGAGCTTGCATGTGTACCACTGATCATACTTGTGATATTCATTTGGGTTTGTGTGTTGTCTCTGACCTGAGCATGTGTACTGTGGCACTGAAATTGATCTCTGTTGTATTCATCTTTGTTCTGCATCACTTGTAGCTTGCTACTGTATCATTGAGTAGCTGTCGTCTGTACTTTTAGTCGAACTTGTATTGGTGCATTGCCGCCATGTTGGTTCGAATTGCACTTGCTCTTTTGTACTACTTCACCATGTCACTTTTTGATTGATGCTGCATCACTTATAGCTTTATGTATTCATGTGTTTGTCTGCATTCACTCTGGCTTGTGTTATGATTGCTGTGAAGTTGCAGTCTGCTTGATGCTGTAGCTTTATGGTTTTGTAGTTGTTCTTCTAGTTGGATATGTTAGTTGCGGCCTTGACTTGTTGTTATTTGTACCTGGTCTCTGTACATTTCTCTGACTGTTTGCATACACTTTTGGTCATGTTGTATTTGGTCTTCATTGACTTCATGTTGCATTATGATGTTGTCTGGACATTTGGTCTTCATGTGAGGTTGTAGCTTTGGTCTTTGTTTGTTTGATCACCTTGCTGTTCCTGTAGTTGGTCACTGATGCAGTTTGAAGCTTTGAACTGTTTGCTTTTGCATTCATTCATTTGTTTATTTAATCATTTGACTGGCTGTTGTAATCGAGCTGTATTCATGTACAGATGCATTTGGAATTTGAGTTGTCTGCTATCATGAATTCGAATTGGACTTGCTTGATCATTGACTTTCTTTTTGCACTTGCACACTTGCTCTTGTTGGCCACGCACATGAGTTGGCGAGGCAGTGCACACGTGTATGAATGCACACGTGTGTATTGCTGCCACTTATGGTTACCTGTCCCTGTAATATCTATCAAGTGTATATATCGGTGTGCACGGCCTTGTGGCATATACAGTGATACACTGTGTATGTCACAAGTTGTTCGTGTATGATGAATTCAAATTTAAATGATGATGAACAACCCAAATAACTGAGGCAAATATTATTTTCAAAAACCATATTTTATTTTTGAATTGCAAAAATATTTCTTTTTCAATTTTACTGCGTTAGTTTATATTTTTGCAGATTGCTCAGATGCTGGATTCAAACCGGAATGCAGTTGAAGACAAAAATACGAGTGTGAGTGATATGTAGTGAGGTTATCAATGTAAATGTGGTGTGATTGTAATCAAAAATGTATATGTATAGTGAGAGCATGAATTTGTACTATTCAAGTTTGTAATAAATATTCGTTTGAATAAAATATTCGTTTGAATTCAAAAAACTGTGTAACTTGTTCTGTTTGAATTCAAATTCAAATTCCGTGTAATTTATTTTATTCAACAGATATTTATCTAACCAAATACATACTATACAAAATATTTGTTTGAATAAAATTTCTGTTTGAATTCAAAATCTGTTTAACTTGTTTTGTTTGAATTCAAATTCAAATTCTGTGAAATTTAATTTTATTCAACAAATATTTATTTAACCAAATACATACTATACAAAATATTTGTTTGAATAAAATTCCTGTTTGAATTCAAAATCTGTTTAACTTGTTTTGTTTGAATTCAAATTCAAATTCTGTGAAATTTAATTTTATTCAACAAATATTTATTTAAACTATGAAAAAATAAAATAGTACATTACCAAATACATTTATATGAATGTATATATGTTTATTATCATCAAACAAAAATCATATAGTGCAAAGCGCATATTCAACAGATTAAAGTTGGAATTTCAGACAACTAGGCAAAACATGCATAGTTGGCAAATAGCAGCAGGTCGGTCGACCGGACTCCCTGAGTCGGTTGACCGAACCAGGGGTTGGAAGTGCCCGGGGCACCAAGTCGGTCGACCGGCCCAGGGGCTCGGTCGGCCGAAGCCTGTAACCGGCACTTCCAAATAGAGGCAGGAAGTGCCTAGGTAGCAGGTCGGTCGACCGGCCTAGGGGCTCGGTCGGCCAAACCTGTTGCCAGCACTCCCCTTCCCTATTTTGGATGAGGTGCAAAATCTCGATCAAATTGAATCGCACGAGCAACGGCGCTAAGGGTTTATGCCAATCGACTACCCGGCCCTATATGATCCTCGATGCATCACCAAAAACATGTTCAAACATCAAAGTTAGGATTTTTAACGAATTGAACTCAAAACACCAAAAATTGGAATATTCGCCAAATCAATCCAAACCAAAAGCAAATGCACACGAATAAGTGTTAGGAATTCATACCTAACATTCGAAGATAAATATAAGCGTAGATGTGAGATAAAAATCTCACCTTTGAACCCAAAAATAATGAATGAGAAGCTTGAAGACAAGGAAAGATCAACCACACTTCAATCTCAACACTAGAAGCTTGAATCTAAGTAATGGGTTCTCTTTGATTTTGGAGCAAGAACTTGGGCTAGCAAGAGGAACTAGGGCTTGGAGTTTCTAATTCCCATTCTCTTCCACCATTTTAGCTTGAGCTTGAGTGTTAGGAATATGAAATGAAGTAATGAAGAGTTGGAGTGGGTTGGGACTGAGTTAGTAAGTGGCTAATGGGTTCAGCCCAAACCAAAGCCCTACGTGAAAAAGTGGCAAAATTCCACTATCTCTAAACATATCGAAGTTTATACTCAAAAAGGTCGCAAACGTCATTTTGAACTCAATGGGGGTGGTCTCAAGTCCCAATTCGACTGTTTGCAAAAAGTAGCTTTTCGGACCAAAATCCGACGAACGATAAAATATTTAAATATAGAATCGATAAATATGCGGGTTGTTACAGATGTGCTGTTTAGTCTGTGCTCGTGTTCATCGATGACATTCTCATCTGCTCCAGATCAAAGTTGTGCAGCGGAAGCAATGTGGCAGCTATTCTAGAGCGGAAGCAACCGGAAGTTGTAGTGTTTTGGATTAGAGAGTTTCTACTGGAGTTTTTCAGGATCTGAGGCAAGTTGGTGAGTGATCCTGTTCTATCTTTTCCGGATAGGAGAATTAAGTGTGAAGTCTACGGATGTTATGGAGTAGAGTTTGTGATTTTGAATTTGGGTAAATCTTGAGAGAATCTTTGTGTTGGATTGTTTTTGATCCACTTTGTTTCAAGAAACATCAGCGAAGGTTGAGCTGATCGGAAATGATCTGTAAATAGCCGAGGATCGTAAGTAAAGTTTTGAGGTTAAGAGACGAAGGAATTTGGAATCCAATGTTGGAGAGTTCGTTTCTGTTGAGATTTTCTCCGGTGGAAGGGAGCAATAAGATTTGGTAAGATTATGAGGTTATCTTCGAGGTATATTGGATTCTTCTGAGTTTTTGTAAGGATCGGTGCTTTGGTCTGAAGAGTTGAATTGCCAGTTTGGAAGACTGGGATTCAAGATATTTCACGTGTCTCTGAGGGAGTACGTGTCTGGTCCATCACTGGTTTTGGAACCAGTAGTCCTGAAGGATTTAGTTGTTGGTCAATCTTGTCTATGGTCTGATACCTTGTGTAGATTATAGATCTAGATGAGTAGGAGCTCAGTAGCTTAGTAGTACAGCTAGTTTGGATTTACTAGAGCGAGTATCCCTGTGTCTGTACCTGGGAAACTCGAGATAATTTTAGGAAGCTTATCCAGATCTTTGTCCAAATAGCTAGAGCTGTTTGATTGAATTGTTTGTTTGGATGAAATTGTTTGTTTGGTTGTGTATGGCTGATATGTATGTTTGAATTGGTTGAAATAAAATAAAACTTTGGATTATCTTTTGTTTTAAATTTCGAGGACGAATTTCTTTTAAGGGGGGAGGAATGTGATATCCCGGAATTTCAAGGAATTTAAAATGTGATAATCTCTTAATTAAATTGTTTAAAATTGATAAAAATTGTTATTTTCAAATATAAATATCCAATTAATTAATAATAAGTTGTTTTTAAAAGTATAATTATAGATTGATTTTTAAATAAGAATAATTATTTAGTTTGTGTTATTGTAAAAATAAATTCTAAATTGACTTATTGTTTTCAAATTTAATAAGTATTGTTTAAATATATACTTATTTAAAATTAACTTTAAAAATAGAATTTAATATTTCTAAAATCAATAATGTATTAGTTTAATCTAATATAGATATATTTGATTTGATTTTAAATTGAAGTTTAAATTGAATTTTAATTTAAAATTTGAAATTTGAATTGAAAATTGAAATTTAAAAGAAGAATTTATATCTTGGAAATTATTTTGGATATAAATGGATTTATGAATAAGTTTTTATTTTAGAAATAAGATTTGTTTTATAATAATTTAAAACAAAAGAATTTTATTTATATAAATTTAGAAAAAAATTATTTTGTAGTAAATAAATGCAAAAGCATTTAAATTAGCATTTAAAAATGGATCAAATGATTTTATATGATTTTATCGAGAATCTAATTGGTTTATTTGATTTTCTTTTAAAGTTTTATTTATATAAAATTAAGAATGGGCATTTTAGATTAATAAAAGTACTTATTTATTAGGAAATTTAATAATAAAAGCTTTAAATCCTTTTTAGATAATATAAATAAAAGTAATGATAAGTGTAATTAAATAAAGAGAAATGTAACATGTGTTAAATGATTAAGTGTGTAAATACCAAGTGTCACATTTATTTCAATTTTCTTTAATTTTTATAAAATTCTAATTTAAACTTATATAAGCATATATCTTCTTTTACAAATCCTTTTTCTATCTTCATTCTTGAAAACCAGAAATGTGACTTGAATCAATGGCCAGCCTGAAACACTCCTCTGATCAAATTTATAAAACCTGTAGCATTTGAAAAAAAACAAAGATCACCAAGCTGCCACCCCAAAATCAAAACCTGTAATATTCTCAAGCTTGTAACAAATTCCTCAAAATAGAAATCGACCTAAAATCATTTTACAAAAAACTCACATCTGTTTCAAATCCTCTCAAAAAAACTCAAAACCTGTAAATGCATTTCTCAAAACAATTCAAAATCCTGTAACTCAACCGGAAAACAACTCAAGTTCATATCCAGTAAACATCTTCCTCTTCTCAATCCTAGATCTGCAAACAAATTCAAGTCTAAATGCATTTTTTTTTCAAAACTGCAACCTGGAAGCAAAGATGGAATCATCATGTTCCAGTTTTTCAAGCATTCAAAGTTTTCCAAAAAATAAAAGCATTTCATGTTTAAAGTAATCAAAGTTTACAGAAGGCAATGTAGAGTTTTTCAGTTTTTAAGTTACAAGAATTCAAAGTTTTCTAGAATCAAAAACATGAGAATGCAAATTTCATTCCAGCTTCAAAGGGCTCTCTGCATTTTTAAAGTGAGTAAACATTTTAACTAAAACTTAAGTGTTTAATTATCTGTTGCTTGATAAATTGCTATGATGATGATGTCTTGCATGTGTAGGTAGAAGTATAAAATCTGTATATATGAATGTATTTGAATATACTTGTCTGATTGTTTGTACCTCTCTGTTTCTTTCTTCTGATTACAGAGATTTTAAAACAAACAAAAATTCATACTCTCAATTTAATCACTGTGAAACGATGGTGTTCAATCAAGCTAGTTTAGTTTAAACATCATCTAGTTTTTAAAACAAGTTCTAGTATTTTAATTTTAGAAAATTACTGGGAACAAGAAAATACAGTTGAAATATTAAAAATGTAATAAAATCAAATGTTAGTCTATATTTATTCAAGTATATATCTTGAATCATCTTGGAAAGTTAGGATTTTTAAGACAAAAATCACAATTTTTAAGATTGAAATGAATGAGAATTTGGAATTTGTCTGCAATTGGGGTTTTGGGTGATATCTGATGATCACAAGGTTAGGGATGGTTGGGAATATTGTTGGAGGTGGAATAGGTAATGGGTGTTCAGGCAAAAATGTAAGGTGAGGTTCCAGTTCACTGTGGCGACGGCGGCGTGGCGATCTAGGTTCTAAACCTAGTTTTAGGTTAAGATGGAATTTGGGTCTGTACTTCTCCTCTGATGGATCGAGTGTTACAAAATTTAGGGATATAGTGACATGGTGTGTCGGTAGGATGAGGCCAGAATCTTTCGACGTCTGGTGGTCGGAATGGGTTGGTCGAAGAGGTTTTGCTGGAGGTTATTTGGTTCCAGTCTCCACTGGACTATCTCGATTTTGGATTGAAGCTTGTTTTTGGAATTTGATGATCGGAGTGGGTTACTGCGATGTAGGGTGACAAGCAGGAAGGTTCATCGGTAGTCGGAGGTGACCCCGGTGATGGTGCATGTGCACAGGTGATGCTGTAGCAGGATGTTTGGTTGTGGTTTTTGGGTTGAATTTTCTCGAAATGGAGATCGGGAATATTGGGTAGAGACTCGGGTGGAAACTTGAGTCGTTTTGTAGGTTTAATCCTACATTTTTAAATTTAAAATTTGTTAATAATATTAGTTGTTACAGGTTTTAAATTTAAAACTAAAAACTAAATTTAAAATGAAAAAAAAGAACTCAGGTTGCACCCGAGTGGATTTCAGTTATGAGCTGATGCAAGGGTTGAGTAGGTTTTAAAAAGGTTTTAAAATTTAAGTTTTGAAGTCTAAAACTTTAATTTAATTTAAATCTTCTTATGTAAATTTACTTTATATAAAATAATTGTTTTCTTAAACAATTTGTGAAGTGGTTTTGACATATGTCTAACTTAAATTTATTAAGCAAAGTTTTAAGTTGATTTAAAGTTAAGTTAGAAATAAAATTTTAAAGGGTACTTGTAAAAGCAAGTTTTAAATCCAATTTTGAAACTAGTTTAAAAACTATTACTTGATAATATTTTAAGTATCTAAAGGAAGCTTTGTTAACCTTAATTTATCAAGTTAAATAATTGTTTATTTTAAAACTTAATTATTGAATTAATTAAGTTAAATTAATTATTAAGATAAAATGTTTAATGATAATTAAGTCATTAATTAAGATAATGTTTTATCTTAAGATAATTAAGGTTTAAGGGGTTGAAAATTAATTAAATTAATTAAGGAAATTAGATATGATTAATTAATTTAATCAATAATGCTTAAGAATTAATTAAGGGATTAATAAGTGTAATTAATTGATTGATTTAATTAATTTATTTAAATTAATAATGAAGGGTTATAAGTTAATTAATTAGAGGTTAATTAATTTATAATTAAGTTTAATTAATTAGATAATTAAAGATTATTAATTGATGATTAAAGATTAATTAATTAAGTAATTAAGGATTGATTAATTATTAATTAAAGATTAATTAATTTGTAATTAAAAAGAATTTAATTTGTAATTAAGTTTTATTAAGCAATAATTAGGCTTTATTAATTAATAATTAATAAATTATTAATCTATAACTAAAGTTAATTAAGGATTAATTAACTGTTATTAAGGGTTAATTAATTGTTAATATGGATTGATTAATTGATTAATTAAGGATTAATTAACTAATAACTAAGTTTTATTAATTGATAATTAAGGTTTATTAATTAATAATTAAGGATTAATTAATCTATAATTAAAGATTAATTTATTTATTTAAAAGGGGTAATTAAGGGATGAATTACCCAATTGTAATTAATCAAATAACTGTGATTAATTTGGGTTAATCAAATCGGTTAATTAATTAAAGATAATCATTTGGTGACTGATTAAGTGTAATTACATAACGAGATGGATAAGTGTAATTGCTTAGGGTAAGTAGTTAATGTATAATTACATGATGTAATTAATTAAAAGGAATTACTTAATGGGAAGTAATTAAAGGATAATTACTTAGTAGAAGTAATTAAAGGTTATTTACTTGGTGTAATTAATCAAAGGATTAATATAATTAATTAAAGGAGTTAAGTAATTAAGGTAAGTAATTACAGGATGGTAATTACTGTTTATGATTAATTAAAGTTGATTAATGGAAGTAATTAATTAAGGATCATTAATTAATGTAATTAATGAGAGATTAATTAAGATTAATTAATCAATAATAAGCGATTATAAGGTAATTATTTAATTGTAATGAATTAAGGATTAACGTAATTAATTATAATTAATGAAGTAATTAAGGTTAATTACTTAATGGTTTGTAGATAATTAATTTGTATAATTAATTAAGGTTAATTACTTAATGTAATTAAGGGATGATTAATCAAGGTTGATTAATTAAGATGATGATTAATTAATTGGTTTAATTAATGATTATGTAAGCAAGATTTATTGTGATGAAAGTAATTAATTTAATTTATTTTAAATTAATTAGAGATGAAGTAATTAATTTAATTTTAAATTAATTATAGATGGTGTGATTAATAGATCATTGCTTATGGATGGCTGATTGATACTGAATGGCTTGATTGTTTGATATCTATGATGAGATATGTGTGATATATGATATGAGATGCTTTGGTTGAAGTATGGTGATAATGTGGATTATCTGTTTGTGATGATAATGTGAATTATCTATTTGTGATGATGATTTGAGTTATCTATCCATGTGTATATAGATAATAGAATTGAATTGTTTTAACTTTAAAACAACTTGGACCTAAAAGATTGCGTTTTGGATTTCGATGAGACCGGGATCGGGTTTCCAAATTTGGATATCTGAAAACCACATCGATCCAAATTAACGATTGGTCGTGAATCTCAAGTGAGGATGAAGATTCAGAGTGCAAGGGTTATTGTCGTTAACTCTGAGGGTGATTGCAAAATGAGTGTAGCGAGATAATGCCTTTAGGTTCGTTCGAACCCGGAATGAACTTGTATGGATTGAATGCTTTCAGAACATCGTCAGGTGGACGATTAGCATTCTAAGAAGATGTGTTCTATAAAGGTAATCGTAGCCTCAAGCCTCATCAACCGGGAATGGATAAAATATGGGAGGTGCAGCAAGACTAAGTGGGTCATGCCAAAGTAGGATGAGATGAACCCCTGTCTAGAGTCCCTTTTATTTCGGCTGTGCGGGCGGTTGAATAGCTACAACCACCGGGTTGTCTTGTTCGAACTTTCCAGTAAGGTATGGTTCCGGTCTTGTGTTGCAGAGGATTTAGGGTGGATCCTCGGTACTGTGATCTAGGCCACGTGCTGTGACGGGTAGTACCCCAGTAGCCCTGCCATTGTATGGAATCCAAACTCCAATACGGCACCGTACGTATTGATTGTGCCTAACTATGTTGGAACAAGAGATGTAAGCATTCCAGCTATTTCTGTATTTTATTTGAAAACCCTAGACCCTATTATAATATCACTGGATTTCCTATCAAATGTTTTGGGTAGCGTAAGGTAAAAACTTAACCATGTTTATGTGTGGGAAGTCTTACGTGATACCTTTTCTTTCAAAAGGTTTTTCGAAGTTAAGCAAATTTAACCGTTTACTCACGCCAGACCCATGTCTGACCCGAAGTTTATTCTATTTTTCTTAAACTCTTGGGTACTCAAATTTTTACGAGTAGCCAAGGGATTCAGGTTAGGTTTGACGAATTCTGGAGGAACAATAGAGCAGGAGGCTTCAGCGTGTAGATATATAGTATTCCGCCGTGTGTTCTCTTAGTCGTTTTCTGTATTATATATTGAGTTGTATAACTAGACATGTGTTTATAACTGTCTAGTATGTGTTGTATAAGCTGTGTAATTCTGATGTATATGATACTATGTAATATATATGTGGTTAATATAGTTTATTCGTTCCGCTATTGAGATTCTGATGTTGTTCTTTCTTTCTTCTCTATCTTTTCTCTTTTCTATCCCTTTCTTTCTTAAAAGTGATACGTCTTTCTATGGAGAGAAAGGCGAGTCGTCTCAACTATATTGTTCATATTACTCCTGCACCTTGTTCTCTGCCTGTTCTACCACCACTTTCTTACCAATTTCTTGCATCTGCTCCTCCACATTACCATTGCCTTACCCTCATACTAGAACTACTACCCATCTCGCTGCCTTTCATACAAACTTCTGACCACTTTATAATTTCATACCATACCACTGACACACCAGAGAAACTCCTACCACCCCTCTACATCAACTTCTCTACATCAACCCCCACCACCACAAACTGACTATCAGTGCTGCTTCCTCCTCGACAACTAAAAACCACAATCATTTCAACAAACTACTCACTGCTTAACATTTCCTTTCAACCATGCTACACAAACAACACAGCAAATCACCATCAACCTCCTCTCTGCTCACAGCTCGATCAAACCACCATCAGCAACACTGTCCAATCTCCATTGTCACATTCTCACCGTGCAAAACATCAAACAGTGCCATCGCAAATAACCTTAAATTCTTCGAGCTCAATCATAGCAACACTAGCCAATCACTTCCGCATCAATTCACCCACTTCAATCAAGTCGCCGCAACCCATCCTCGAACCCGAATCCCCAAACTCGAACATACTCACCTTGAATTCTTCAGACCATCTGTAATTCCTCAAGTCATAACAACCTGAACATCAACCACCTTCGATAAGTCCTCTCGAACATATTCGATCACCTACCATCAACAATCAACTCGTCTAAAACCGCGGGCAACTCGAATCAAACACCGCGTGAACTCCTAAAATTCGATCGCCTACCATCAACATATTCGATTGATTATTATTTTCTGTTGTTTTCTGAGAAAATTGGGTTGAGAAATTATTATTTACGGTTCGTCTGTTTTAATTCGACTAAGGACTCGTTTAGGCCGGGTGGGTAATTTGTTTTAGTTCGGGATGAGTTGAATTATTTTTAAGTTTGGGTTGAGTTGAATTATTTTTAAGTCTCAGTGCAATTTTTTTGTTTGGGTAAGTTTTCTTTTAGTTTTTTTAGAAAAATAAATAATAAAAAGAAAAATCATAATTGGCCTAAATTTTCTTCTGTTAATTTGTTTTGAATCTGTTTGTTTTTAGTTACATCCTTACTAAAAAAACTTTAAAGTTTTTAAAGAAAAGTCCTTGTATATATCTTATTTTTATTTCAGGTTGCCGAAGCAAAAGTACGCAAGGACAAGGAATTGCTTGCTAAATAAATCGCTCTTCACAGCTTGCCAAAAAAAAATTGCTAGTTTGCTTATAAAAAAAATTCTGCTGCTTTTTGCCCCTATCTAGTTTTATTTGAATTGCGTTGCTGTTTGTCTGTATTTTAAAATAAAAAATAAAAAATTTCAAAAACCAAAAACCAAAAAAAAATCCATTCGTAGTTGCATTGTTACTACACGTTTAATTTCTTCTTTGCATTTCATCTTAGATTTTGATTAATAATAATAAATAGACATCAATAACTTTAAATTGTATATTCGAAATTGTTTTCTTTGAACAATTTTATTTCTTGGTGTCTAGGCTATGACAGAGTAATAACCATTTATAAATATTACGGTGATTCGTAAATATTATAGTGTTTGTTCCCCTGAAGGTACTTAAACCTTCGGCTGTATTGCTATGGTGATTCGTGGTGCACCGATAATCCCTGCCCGTTACCTGGCTGAGAAATATTTTTGTCGATCTAAGACAATGTGTGAGTATACAATTTTGAGTTAACTTAGGATAATAATTTGTAATTAACCTTTGAATTCATTTAATTGCATTAGTTCATGCATGTTTAAAAAAAACAACAACAAAAATTCAAAATCCAAAACTAAAAAATTATAAATATTCCTTTTCCTTTTCCTTTGAAATTTTTAAATCCCTTCTTTTGAAATTTCAAAAATCTACAAAAAAAATTGAAAAGCAAAAATGAAAAAAAAGTTATAAAACATTTTCAAAAACAAAGAAAAAAATTTGAGAAAAAAAATCAATTTCATCCATGAAAATGTCCGAATTTCCATATTCACTTGAATTTTACAATAGATGCGAAAATCAATATAATCCATATGACTTCACTTAAAATTGGTATGGATATTTTAACGAGAACTATTCTTTAAACGATTCGAATTTCGGACAACAAAATTTTCAAAACGATGGCCAACCCTCAAATCTCGAAAATAGTATTTCATCTTTACTTGAACTCTCTATACAACAAAATCAAAGCATAAGCGATTTGTGTAACTCATATTTGTGCAATAGTTCAAGTCAAAATAATCAAAATTTGCATTCACTTCAAAGTTTAAATGATTTCGAGTGTAACCTATGCCAATTCAATTTTGAGCTTCAAAATGAATTTCAAAATCAAGACGAAAATGTGAACCAATTTTCAAATAATGTTGGCAATGGGAATAGTTTCAATAATGATACAATTGAAAACTTTGGTTATCAACAAATTCAAAATGAAAAATTTCAAATTAATAATCATGAGTTTGGTTTTGTTGACCAAATGGAAAAAGATAACGGGGATTTATTACTTGAAAAATACAAAACTTTTCGTGAAAATCATTATCAAATCTCAACTAGCGAAGAATCGAATAATAATCTACCATTTATCGAAATTGACAACTCTTGCTCTCAACATGTCCAAATCGAAAATTTTCAAGTCAATAATTACAAATTTGACTTTGTTGAGCAAATGAATGAAATTTATGACGATCACACGAATTTGTTGATTAAAACATTGGAAAATTATCGTGAGAAACAAAATCAAATTTCAATGTGTGACGAGTCAAACGATAGTCCATCTTTTACCCAAATCGATGATTTTCAAATAACAACTTTTGAAATCGAAAATAAAGATCTTAGCGAAGTTGTTGAAAACATGGTAATTAAGTTGGATTTCAATTCTTTTGAGGGTGTGGAACCACATTTAAAATTTGACTTTCCTTCTCTCGATTTCAAAAATTTAAATACAAAACCTTTGGATTTTCAACTTGACACATGTAATAAAGTTGTTATAATTCAATAAAGGAAGTCGAATTCACCGAACATGATTTCTTTGAATTTTCGAAAATGAGTTGTTAAATTCTGCAAGGGAAGATTTACATCACCATTTTGATTTTGAAATCGAAAATTTTGAAGAAGTTTTCAATGATAAGTTTGAACTTCAACTTGGTGAAAATAAACTTGAATTTCAATCAATTGTTTTATCATCCCGAAAAAACATCGAAAACAAATCAACCCCAAAAATCATCGAAAACAAAACAACCTATTCAATTTTCAATAAAACGACATTGTTTTTTTCAAATCAACATTCAATTTCAAAATCTTTTACGATTTGGTTTTTTTAGCTTAAGCTATGTCTCGCATACTTGTCGAGACAATTGAATCGGTCTTTGGAAGACCATATCATTTACTTTTTAACCGCATATTTTCTGATGTCATGTAAATAATTATCTTTTCATTTTCATTTAAATAAAGGTTATGTTTTTATTTTTCTTCCACTTGGGTTGACTATAGGGACACAGTCAAAATCAAGTGTGGGGGAGACTCATCTTCTTTTCAATTTTTCTTCCGAAAACACAAAAAAAATAAAGAATATTTTTTTAAGCATTTTGATTTATTTTTAAAGAAATACTATATGCTAAATATATGGTTTTGGCTTATTAAATTAAAAAATTTGAAAGTTTATTTATCTTAACAAAAATAAAAATGAAGTTTGATTACAAATAACAATGATTTAACTAATATATAGGAAGATTCATACGTGTTAATTACGAAATACATCTTAATTGAAAATCTTTGTTTTAAAAAGTGGTTGGTTTAAAGTAAAGATATAACATTTTTTTATCTTCTAAGTTAAATGGTGATAAGATGATTTTGCAAAACTCTCTCTCTCTCTCTTAAAAAAATAAAAAAATAATAACATCCAAAGTATTCACTCTTATATAAAAGTCCTCACGGTTATGCATGGATGAATTACTTGGAATTTTTGATTATGTGCTTTCATACTAATTTAAAAGTCCTCACGGTTATGCATATATGGAACACATGTAAAAAAATAGAAAAAAATACAGACTTAATAAAAACCACCTATGGTCGATAGGTGTATGCACGAAAGTGTGTGCACTCGCCAAGCTCTGTGCTCCCCTTACATAAGCCTGAAAGGCAGTGCATGAGTGGTATATCTGGCCTCAGTTTACCCGAGCTAGGTGTGTAATTTTTCTTGCAAATAATGAGAGAGTAAGCAATTGAAATCCTAACACTATTTTTAACTTATTTGATTTGACTTGTTATTGAAAAGAAATGATTATACTGCTTTGATAAACTTTGATAATCAACTAAGGATCCACTTTATAATTACACTGTGTTATCAACCGAAACAACGAGTTAAACTATAGTCTATTTCTTATGATAACTTTATTTTTATTGGAAATTTTGATGAGTAAATGGCTTAAATTTCAAGATTATAACCAAAACCTATATTTAACTTATTTGTGTCAATTTAAAAGTAAATCTTTCATTTGTAAATATTTTCAAAAAATTTGCATTCACATCTTTGTAAATAATCTTGCGTTTTGTAAATATTTTCACTTTACATTTGGATTTTGTGGGTAGTACCCATTGAAAACCCTCACGAGACAACACTCATCCTACTGGGGACAACCAGAGATTTAAGGCTTGTTGCATACGCTCAACGAAATCGTGCTCCCTACGAAAACAGATTTATATTAGTTTTTCTTTATTCAAGAATGAATAGAAAGATAAGTGTGAGGGTATTTGATGTGTACGTAAATGTGCATATTTTTACCACCATATTTAATCTATTTAAATTGAATAAATGATCATATTGGGTATTTTAACCCGTTTAAACCAAAGTTCAAACTATTTTCAAAGTGTCACATATTCATCTTCATACAGGGGTAAATTGGTAATTATTGTGCATATATTAATTTTCTAAAATTTAATTGAAAATTTCTATGTTGTTTTGTAGGAATTTAAATTCAAATACAAATGGCTTCATGAAGATATGCATGCACAAAAGATAACAAAGCAAATGGAGATGAAAATAATTCAAACTCATGAACATGGAGGACCTCACCTACCCACTTACCTTGATTTTCAATTAGGAGCTAATGCACATGCTAAAGGCCAATAAAGCTTCATGCACGTTTAAGTGGGGGATTATGACATGCTAATGATTACTTGGTGGCCACACTACCTCAAGGGCATTTGGGGCATTCTCCAAAAATATGAATTAGAGTTTCATACATGTATAAATACCCATATGTTTTATGTAACCAATCTCTCTCCCTCTTTCTCTTCATTAGTTTAGGCTCAAAATAAAAGAAAGCTTCTCTTTTCTTTTCATCGCTACGTAGCCATTTTTATTTCATGTAATTTTTTCTTCTGCAACTTTAATACATTGCTCTTTTCTTTTCTTGTTTGTTTTTCTTTCATGTTGTAGTATAGATTTCTTTTCTTTTATGCAAGTAGAATAGTTTTTTTTCCATTAGCTTTCATTTTCCTTTCCTTTTTCTTTCATGTTGCTAGCTACATTTGTTAATCAAATGACAAATATGAGAGGCTAAACCCCTTTAATTTAGGGGTAATGAAGCTCTCTAATTATGTAGCTTCAACTATTTGTTAATTCATGCTCTCTTTTTGTGCTTAATGATGATGATAGAAATGGTTTACTAGTTGTTTTTTCTTTGAATTTGATAGCCTATATTGTTGACACTAAATAGGCTATGCTTAAACAATCACTAACAATAATTGCTTCTTCATCAAAATATGATTATGGCAAAAGAAAGTGATTTGAATTTAAAATTTGATGGTCTATATTTCTAATCAATAGTTAATAGGCCATACTTAAAATAGACTTCAATTTCATTTTCTTTGTCAAGTTTAATGAGAGTTAGTAAGTGCTTTAAGGGATGTGTTATAGTTTGATGGCTTATGTTGGATAATTAATAGCTCAAATATGTCATAGTTATGATAATCACATGAATTAAAACACTAATGACCATAAAAGAGAGAACATGATTTCATGTTTTGAACTACATGATTTAGGGAGTGGAATAATTCCCTAAATTGTCACTTAACTCTTATATTTGCTTCTCTCTTCTTTTAGTTAGTTAGTTAATTCTTTAATTCTCTAGCTTAACTTTCCATCGACTTTGGTTTAATTTGATTGAATAGAATTTTAAAATCATCAATTCCCTGTGGATCGACCCGTATTCGCCACGTGCTACATTCGTACACCGTGCGCTTGCGGTTATTTTTATTTTGAAATTTTTCGACGGTTTTCTAATCCGATAGAAATTTCGTCGATTAAAATCAATATATATGTCTTTGTAGTTTACCGAGGTTATAGTTTTTTTAACATACATATCATCTGATCCATGCTTATATATAGATCACTGTTGAATATAATATATTATGCTGCTGTATAAGTTATATAAATTTCATAATATATACACCGTTTTAAACATTATAGTTATCTCAGTTTATGTAATAAAAGTTGGTATTTACGTTTATGAAAGTTACATTTATATATTTAGGTAGGCTAATTGTTCCTTGTTTTGGCACGCTGCTGTAGTACATTTCTTAGGAGGCTTTAAAATATTTTATATTTGTGCTATCTATTCGTGTCCTATTATACAAGGTTGTTGAGTTTGCATTTTGGTTGATATATTATATCACAAGTCTGTATATTTAGATATAATGGTCTTAATTCATTTATCTTATTGTATATATACATTTTCCATATATATATATATATATATATATTGAGTTAAACCTATATATGTCTTAATATATAATATGGTTGAGGTTCATAGATATTAACTATGTAAAGTTGGTTATATATTTTCTCTGTTTTCATAAGTTATGCATGCTAGTTTATAAATTTTATACATCCTAGTTTAGCTTAGTCATAATCTGCAAATAACTATAAATCTATTTTTTTCAGTCTATATAAAGTTATGATATTTGTTTGTTTTGAATATAAAAGTTTTCAAATATATATAGTAACTGGTTATGTTATATATAGAGAGGAGAATAGGTAGTTTATAATTGTTATATATACATAGGTAATTATATAGGTTCACCAATACCATTTATCTCCATCGACCCAGTTCTGATTTGTTCCATCTATTCTTATTATCAGCTTTATTCGTTGAATTCATGTCGATTTTTCTTTGCTTCAATTCATCATTCGGATTTCAATGCCCGTATCAGTGTGCATATCCGTGTCATCTTCTGTATCTCTCTAGCCTCGAAAGGTGAGCAATCACTCACGATTAATGTTCTTATATTTATTAATTTTAATTTCAATTGAAACGACAATTGAAATATGATGTTGTTAGTTATTTAAATTGTGAGATATAGGCTATTATTATGTAACTATTCACCTATGGGATATGACACCTATCCTGTGATTATATTATATTGGTGTTGATAATATATGCCTGCTTTTATTAATGTCATATCTGTTTTCACTCTGCTAGTTCCCTGTTAATATAGAATTCACTATGGGTTGAAATGATACATACCCGAACGGACATTAGAATAAGAGAAAATCGTTATGGGTTGAAATGATAAACCCAAGCGATTTTCATTTGAATTGAATTTGGGATTATGGGTTGGACTAATATCTACCCGTACATATTTACATTATGGATTGAAATGATCAATATCCGTATCCCTAAACTATAGGGTAGAAATTTATATACTGATACCGTTGGTCTATATATATATAAATGTTTTGAAAATAATCTATATGGTTTTGAAAAGAAATATATGGTTTTAAACAAATATTGGTTCTTAAAATATTATATACATATGGTAATTTTATATAAAGATTTAATAATATTATTATTGGGATTGATTTAATACATATAATATGTTTAAGTATTTATTTAAATTTATATATCAAATAGATTGTTGTAAAAATTTGAATAAGTTAAGTTTGAGAAGATAAAGTTGAATTAATTGAAATTGTATTTAGTTAAGAATTCTACTAAATTAAATCAATTTGAACCATTGAATTTGAAGTTTAAGAATTGATCTTATAACTTTATTTCTGATTTAAAGTCATTAAATGGATATTTCAAGTTTAAATAAATCAAAAGTAATATTTAATTTAAGGGTAATTTAAAGTCATATAAATAATATTGAATTTATTAAGTGAATATTTCAAACTAAATAATAGTAAAGACCAATTGGGAGATAAATGCAATTATCAAATTTAGTCTTTGAAATGTTGAATATTTAAAGCTTCGAAATATATTGACATTGAGACTCAAATGGTTTATTCGTGGTTCAAATCTGCATTTGAAATCATTAAAATTTGAATTTGTTTAGTCAGAAATGGAATTGAATGGAAATTGATAAATTGATATTGAATTAAACTTGAATAGGAAAGTCGGGTTGATTTTGAAGCGATTTGTGAAATTTGGGGAAATTACAAATACTTTACTTTATAAATTATTTAATATACATATACTATTTCGGGAAATAGATATATTTGAAATGAAATGATAATTTGGTTTTGAAGTATGAATTAATTTGAAATGACCACGGTGTTGTAGTTTATGTTCATGCATTGTAGATAGTTCCATGGATCCTTAGAGGATGGTTATCCCAACATCCTTTAAGTTACTTGCATTTCAATTGATATTTCACTTGAGTTGGAATTATTGATATAAGATTGTTAATCCTGACACTAGTGTTTTGTGTTTTGCTTTACGCTCGGGTCAGACTGAGTAATGCAACATTTGAGACTCACCTTTAGAGTTTGGAGCTTCGCTTGGAGATCCAACTATCGTTTCAGCTTTCAGCTTTTCCAGTTGATTTGTTCAGAGAGTTCATCAGTTGTATTGGAGACTTCATTGTATTTGAGATATTCTGCTATATTTTATTTCTGACTCTAATGTTCATATAGTAGCTTCATGAACTACTATTTATCTATTCCGCTACATTGTAATTATATTACTCTGTGTCGGTGATTCTATGATTGATTTATTTACTGTATATTCTGAGTTTTGCCAAATAAAATTAACAATCTGATATTTCGAGCAATTCAAGTCTGGCATGTGCGGATGCGAATGGTTGAAAATATCAGGTCGTTACAATTCAAAGTGAATGTGTTCTTTAAAAGGTAATCGTAGCCTCAAGCTTCATCAACCAAAATGACAAAAACAGGGGAGATGTAGCAAGGCTAAGTGGGACGTACCCAAGAAGGGTAAGGTTACCCTATCTGGAATCTCTTTTATTCGACTGTGTGGTGGTTGATGATATCAACTACGGGGAAGTCTTATTCGGACTATCCAGGTTAGGGGTAGTCCGGTCTTGTGTAATAGGGGATCCCGGAGTGGACCTCGATATATTGTTCTAGAGGTGTACTGTAATGGGTGGTACCCCAAATAGCCTAGTCAATCGATGGAGTCCATTCCCCAATAAGCGCCTTACGGTTTTGGTTGTGTCTAACTATGCTCGAACATGAGATGTAAGCATTTCAGCTATATTCTATTTACTTTCTATAGACACTATTATAATATCAGACTGATTTGATAAAAATGATTTTGGTTTTCGTAAGGTAAAAACCCATTGCGTTTATTGGTGATGTGATCTTACGAGATACCTTTGTTTTCAAAGGATTTTAAAAAGTTGATAACTCAAATTGAGTGTGTTTTCTCACGCTGGTTTTCTAGACTCACTCGTGTGTTATTTTATCATAATGGTCGGGTCAGACCGAGTATTACAGATTTAGGTTAAATGCCATGGAACTCCGGAGACAAGTTGGAGGAGTTCAGACGTATATCACGTACTTGGATATTTCCACTATATGAGGACAAGTTGTTATAACTGTCCAGATTTGATGGAATGATTTTGTACTCTGGTGATTGTAATTATTAAACAGTTACAGATTCTTTTGTATAAAAATCTGTTGTTATATATTATATTTTGTTCCACTGCGATTGTGAGATTCTGTGTTGTTGTTTCTCTTTTTCCTCTACCTTTTTCTTCTTCATCCCTAATGAACTGGTATTTTTGGCACTCGACTACTCGGCAGTCTATACAGTGGACAAATAGATGTCGATTTTCAAGGTCGAAAATCTCAGATCCATTACAACCGAGCCAAATACTAGTCAATCCATTTGATTTCACTTAAATTAATTCAATTTATTCAATCTTAATTATTCCAAAATTCATATTTATTTATTCATTATCATATTATTTAGTTTATCTCAGTTTACATTTCATTAATCATAAATTGAGTTATAAACATTTATTATAATTATATTTTATTCAAATTAGTTATTCTTTTTCCGAAATTATTATTAAATTTATTACACTTAATATATCTTATCACATAGATTAAGTAGATTGCCACTTATTATAACTACTCAAATTATTTATAAATTCCTTTAATATCATTTTATATATTGTATATTATTCAATTACATAGCTAACTTATGAATAATTTAGGTAAGTTATATTGGAAAGCAATTGAGTATTATACCAATAAAATTTTCAATAGAATTATTTCAAGTTTTAAATATTTATTCAAGATTTTAAGAGGTAAGTTTCTAATTTCACTTCAAATCATTTCGAGATAAATGTAGGCATATATATATATATATATATCAAATCAAATCTATAATCATATACTTACATATATTATAAATCAAGTCATACTTAAAAAATTCAAATCAAATCCAATTTCCAAAACAAAATTTAGCAAAGTTATCAAATTGTCTCTCCACTTTGAAACTCGAAAATGAATGTCGATGATGCAGCCGTCATCACCGAAGTTATTTTCTAGCGACAAAAGAGAAGAGTTCTAATTTAAAACTTTCAAAATTCTTTGAAAACGATTTCTATTAAAAAAATTACTTTCGAATAATATACCTAAAAAATTAAAACAAATTTTCAAAATATATCGAAAATTTAATTCACAAATTCTTAATTTAAATCTATTTAAATTCCGAATAAATTTCTAACCCATGTTTTATAATTTCAATTATTTATAATGTGGCAATAGTCAATGGTTCACAAAACAATAAATGAAAATCAAATATTATCATTTCTAACAACCAATTCAGTTAATTATTTAATTCTATAAAATTTTACTTATATATAATATAATCATATAAAATTTATTCCATTTACCAAATTTGAAAAACAGTATTGTGTTAGTTTGCTCTGTTCAAGTATTTTGGAAGTCCTATCGATAGCATTGATCAGACGAATCGATCGAAAACCCAAATCAACATTAACAACCCAAATAACACAACATATAAAACATTTTAATATTAATTACAAATACATCCCCTCACTCGATTATTCAATGGTTTCTAGAACAAAGAGAGTCTCCAAATCAAGAGGGACCCCTAATCTAGGAAAATCTAACAAGAAGATAAGTTTAAAAGTGAGATAAGATAATTAAATTACAAAATAGAAAGATGGATATACTAATATAAATTGCGGGGGAGCTAAACCGAGTCAACCGTGACTACAAAAATAAGATCGATGTAGAATTCTAAGGCAAATCGACATCCGATCACAAGAGATAGAACTCGGCCATAGCAAGAGATAGTTGTATGTAAATCGAGGATGCAGAAATCTTTGGTGAATCGATGTCTGTTGTAAAGGAGTTTCACCCCATTACGAATCATATCGTGGAGCTATGGGATGCTCTAGGATCAAGGAAACATGAATAAGGTGAGACAAGAATGGATTTCAAAACAAATCGAAAAGTTCCAAAATTCAAAGGAAATCCGAAAAAGGAGAGAACTTAAGCTCGAATGAAAGTGATTCCGTAATTAAATTTACTTTATATGCTAAGTTTTGCCTAGAACCAAAGCTCTGATACCAACTGTAACGACCTGAGATTTTGTGTCATTCGCATCTGCACATGGCGGACTTGAACTGCTCAAAACATCAGATTGTTAATTCATACTGGCAAAACTCAGCATATGCAGTAAATAAAATAATCTCAGAATCACAGACACAGAGTAATATAATAATAAGCAGCGGAAACAAATGAATAGTAGTTCATGAGGCTACTATATATATTAATAGATTTAAAACAAGAAATCATGAGTACATAGAAGTCTCAATATAATAGTCTATAATAAAATCTGAATATATATCACTAGAGTCAACTGAAAAAACCGAATGCTGAATAGATAGATGAATCTCCAAGAGAAGCTCCATTTCCGAAGGTGAGTCTCAAATGCTGTGACACTTACTCAGACCTGAGCAAAAAGTAAAACACAGAACACTCGAGTCAGGATGTAACGACCTGCCTTCACTTTAAGCGGACACACATGTCAAACTCAAGCCATTCAAATGGGCATATTGTTATGGGGTAAACAAGAAAAAGAGAAAGAAATAAAAAAATACAGAATCTCATGGCGGAATGATAAAATATAATAATCAAATAACAGTTCATGAAGCTATTTACAAACAATCGATTATGCTAATACAACACAGAATCAGAGTTACACATATCGGAGATAAATAAATATTGCAGCAGATCAGCATGAATGCAGTGGAATAAATATAGTAAATAATAGTAGTACAATTCTTCGTCTTCGTCCTTCAGAAGTAAAGTCTATAAATCCTGAAATGCTCAGGTTGACACGAGCGAATTGAAATGACAGAGCACTTGAGTCAGAGCTAAAAGATCTTATTAAAGTTAAATCAACGGCAAATGTGAGTGTGGCGGCGTCAGAGATGTTTACGGGGTTTGACATCTCTTATCCAATGTCTAACATGAGTGCAATAACTAAAGAGATGTTCGGGATAACCATCTCCTAAGGATTCGTTAAACTATTTACTATGTAGTACAATACGCTATTATAATAGCATCTACAGTAATATAAAGTATTAAAATAGCATTAAGGCGTACCTATATCCCTTTTACCACATTTTATATAATGTCATAGTCTATGTAGATACTTAAACTCCACTTGCAAGTGGGCTATCAGGGAGCACTCCACGATACGACACAAAAAAAACTCTAGAAGGCATGCTAGGGCATGTGAACACGGAACTTGACGCATTGCCAGGGTAGATATACCAATCACAGAATCGGGTTGGTGGTAACACATGGCAGCTACTACCACCCACCTCGGAGCACACTTCCAAATCAAAATCGAGGGGAGACCAACCAATCGTCACAAATGTCATAATAAGGTATCGAAGAAGCATGTCCGATCGAAGGAATGACCTCACTTGGCCTAGGTGTAGCTCATGTTTTAATCACATCTAAGCTGACTCATGGGAGTCAGGGTTACTTCATACCTTATACAGAAATCATTCACCAAACAATCCTACTTCGTTTCCGGAATCTCCACCACGTACACAGTTGTTAAAGTGGTTTTTGGTATTGGTAGAGAGTATGAAAATATCCGATCTCGGTCTCTTTAGCAACCAAACGCTTATTTCACACCAGATGGTTCTTTTATGTTCAAAGATCAATTCTTAATTTATATCAAAATATTGTATTCAATTTCAAATCATATCACTGTCAAAATCATATTCACTTCAAACCATATTCACTTTCAAATCATATCGTTTCCAAAATCATAATTTCTTCCAAAATCATATTCCTAAAATTGATTAAATCCTTTCTTCAAAATCATCATATTCAAATAAATTATAACTTTTAAATTCCATCTTAGGTTATAACATCATTTAACCATATTCTCTTTCAAATCAATAAATTGAATATAAATACTTCTACTTTACTTAGTCTAGAAATTTAGAAAAATTGTTTAAATAATTATAAATAATTAAAATAGTTATAATTAGTTAAAATACTCTAAAATCGTTTGGTTATGGATTTAAAGATACTGTTAAATTGATTTACTATGGTTAAATATATTTGAAATAGATTAGATATAATTAAAGTAGATTTAATAGCTTTAAATTAGGTTAATTAGATTTAAAATAAGTTAAAATGGGTAAATTAGTTTAGAGTTTGAATATCTTAATAATTAAAGTGTTTAAAATAATTTTTGAACGGTTTATATTAAAAATATGAATCTGAAATTTATATCAATTTTAAACCATTTATTTCAATCCAACACATTTGGACCATTTCAATATCCAAAACCAATTTCAAATTTTCCAATTTAAATTCTCAATATAATATTAAATTCAATATCGCTGCCATAACCATGTTTGAAATATTAGTTTAAATTTCTCGCATTACAATGTATTTCAAAGTTATATTTCAAACAATTTCAATAACTCAATTCCATTTAATTCCATTTATACTTCAAAATTCAACTTATAATTTTAAATCTAATTTCCTTAACAATTCCTTTAATCAATTCAAATTTCAACATAACTTAATTTTCAATAATTATTCAATTTATATAAAACAAGTTTATTTCAAAAATATCATTCAATTAAGTTCGAAAATTTATGATTTATAGATTATTTAATTTAACCAATCCGGTGCCTGTATATAATTCTCCACACTAGGGTTAAGTGATACGGATATTTATTATTTCAATGTGCAATTTATTAATTTACGGTTATATTCATTTCAAACTGCAATCTCAAATTAAATAATAAATCCATAAAATCGCATGCATCTATCATTTTGACCCATAACGATTTTTCCTTAATCTATAGATAATTCGGGTATATATCATTTCAACCCATAGAGAATTTGCAGTTTATAACGATATAAAATACAACATCCATTTATCCAATACCAACAATCAAGTATCCATCACAATCATCATCTAAATCATCCAAATAAATATCAGCAATTAACTAATTTACGATAATATGTATTTAAGTGGCAATTTAATTTCAATGATAAATTAAATAACGATTAAATTCGAATAATTTCAAATTAACTGAGATGACGATATAAAATATACCGAGTAGTCATAAATAAATTTCCAATCACACCATAAATTTTATTTAACAAACACAAGAAATTTTAGAAGTTATGAGTAAGTTGGAACACTCACCTTTGAATTTAAATCGAATTTAAATCGAATTTAAAAGGTCTCAGAATCTGACCAAACTAGTGCCAAAACGTCCGAAATTTCAATACGATCCCATTTCAAGAAATCGTGTATGAATTGGACCTCGTACGAGAAAGTTATGCAAATTAGAACGTTAAATGTATTAAATTATTAAATATATACAAAACAAATAAAAAAATCATTACCCAAATGCCATGACACCAAAGCGTAAGCACAGTCGCACGAAACCCTAGTTAAAGAAATCGTTCTCGACCCTACAACACGTTAGCCGCCGTCGACCCCAGATGAACGCACGCCTCCTGACGCCATGCTTTGGTGATTGGACCACGCCACAGGCTGCGCCTTGGTCGGTCAGAAAACATCAAGTTTTTGGCGAACCCAGTCGACAATAAACTGATGCAACCGCATAGATCGAAAGCCTCAGACCTCCTCTACGTCGCAGCAGCAACTGATCATCAAACGATCGACGATCCACCATCAATCGAAACCTCTACCCAATGGACAGCCATGGACAATTGAAATTTCTTGGATACATAGTCATTCAGATTAGAAATCGAATTATAGATCTGAGATGTGCTCGTCGAGAGCTTCAAATCGACATATAATTCGATATAGTTTGTGAAGTTTGAAATTTTGATTTGAATTTGATTTTTGAAATTGAATTGAGAAGTTTGTTTGGTTTGTCTGCCATTGAGAAGAAGGAGAGACTGTAATGTACGTATAGACAAATGAAAATGAGGAGTGCCTAGGCTTTATAATGGGATATTTATAGACAAAGCTGAAAACAGAGTGGATGGACAAGATTTGATTTAAACATTGAACGATAAATGACCCGAAAAGCCCGTTCTGTCTCCGAAATGAAAATGGGTCATCCCATATATCAAAATAGATATTTTCAATAATTTCAAATTCGATGGAATATGTTTCAAGTCCTAATTCCATCGTATGAAGAAGTTATGTTAAAATCAGTTTATTTCAAATTGATTTCGAATAAATTGATTTTTAAGCGTTTCGAGTCCGTACGATCAAACGACAATTTCGATCGTTACGAAACTTTAAATCCTACAATCATTTACCATTGCGGATCCGATGAAACTAGTTTCATCGAAATCCGAGTCAGTGGCCAAAATGACTATTTTCACATTAATTAAATAAATTAATAATTAAATCACCTTTCAATTCCAATTTAATAATTAACAAATTTTATCAATTTTGATTTCCTAGACATATACAAAAGTTTAAAGTAAACTTACATATCAATTTCAGTGTTAATTGTTTCAAAAATTACATTGTTCAATTTCAACTATAATTATATCCAATTAATTGTAATTTAATTCAAATAAATTGTTTTAATTTGATTCCAACCTTTATATTCCACTAAATATAATCTGATAATAAAGTTAACATTTGTTTTACATTTCATTACAAAAGTATACTCCAATTTCCTCTTTTATTTGTATTAATTACTATATTACAATTATATTGAATTTGTTCTATTTCACACATTAATTATAATTTAAAATCTCAGATTAGTTTATTAATCTTGATTTCACCCTTCTGTTAAAAACAATTACTACCATATGAATATAATTACATTTCTATTCCTTTTATAATATTCACAAATTTTAGCATTTGTCTTAACTCTCATTAACGTAACATTTTATTGACATTTATTATCAATCGATTAATTAAATTGGTACAACAACAATTGTCACCATTATACATTTTATAAAATTTATATGTTTATCTTTTATAAATAATTATTATAACAACTCACATTATGCTATTTATTTATAAGTCAACATTTAAATTATCAATTATCTTTTATATCCCATTATAAATTAATGCACACATTAATACAACATATATTAAAATTCCTTACATAATACTGATTTTATTCAATTACCATTATTTATATTATCGCATTAATTAATTCATATTTACATTCATTTCTTAATATTAATGCTATAACTTGGTTATAGTATTTACATTATTTCCATCACTTGGAATTCTATAGGAATTGTTAAAATTTAACTTACACTAATATTGTTACAATTCATTCTAGCTATTATTTAATTATTATGTTACGAATTTTTATTTCTTTCAATATATAATCACATAATCTTATTAAATTAACCATTTTAATTAACGAAATTTTATGGGTCGTTACACTCTTCCCCACTCAAAACTTTTCTTCCCCAAAAAGGAAAGAAGAGGGAAGAGAAGGGATTAAGCAATCAATATATCTTATTCAAAATATAAAATTTATAAACAAATAAATTTACAAAATTAATTATTTCAAATAAATATATCCATTTATAACCATTAAATCCTTTTATACTCAAACTAATAAAAATTGGAAAACATTTCATAAAATTATCTAGGTCCAAAATTTTCAGAAAATTTCTACAAAGTCTTCTTTGTACGGAGAGGTCTGGGGAAAAATATAGTATCAAATATAACAATATATACCATATATTCTCAAAATAATATATCCCAACAACACGAAAAACAATATAATATCGCTATAAGAACCGTAAACGGAGAACGTACCTATTTGTCGGGCAAACAACGCTTAATTTATGAAACCTAAAGCAGTAGCAATTGCTTCCATAAAACTGTATTTCGCTTATATAATCCAGAGAGGTTAATAATTACATAAAATGAAATATTTAAAGTCGTTACAACCTCTAACAAAAAAATCAATACAACATAACAACAATCACTTGCAAACAATCATACAATCACTGCAAGAATCAAAGAAATCAACTATTCAACACATCAAACAAAACAAATGGTTTGTTTGGGTTTAGACATTCTTAATCATATAGAATCACAAATAACTACTAAGTATACCATTATTTACTCCACAACAGTCATAGATAAAACTCAATAGATTATTCATACATCCAAACAGTTTGAAGAATCACTTCCCAAACAATCCATAAACCAAACAAACAACAGATTCCAACATTATTCGTGTTTGTTCTTATAATTTTTTTTCATACTTTTACTTTCCTTCAATTTCATTCATACTATGACTATTTCATTCACATTCATTCATTTAATACTTATTTTCATTTATTTCATTCATTACCTATAGAATTCTTCCCCTTTTTTTGAATGAAATTTCCCTTTTTATTACTTTATCTTTATTTCTTAGATAAGTTATTTTCATTCATGTGTTTATAGTAACCAATGAATTCATCATTCAAATATTACATACATTCTATTACTTTTTAAATTTTCATTCATTTTCTTATTTAATGTCATTGAATATTCAATCCATTTTCTAAATCATTTCAACATTTCTGAAGTTATAATCTATAATTTAATATTATACTCGTTTTATTATTTCCTTTAGTTATACATAGCTTCAAACAATAACTTAAGTTTAGAATCTTTTACCTACAGTATTCATCTTTCTGCTTATTTTTATTATAAATAACTTCAAACGTTACTTATGTTTATACTTCATTTATTTCTAGTACTCATGTCCAATTCAGTTGCCAAGCATATCCATTCATTGACTTAAGTTTGTATTTATTTACTTGCAATACTTACTTTCGATCACATTTTATTATAGTACTATTTCAATTGTAACTTTAGTTTATAACAACTGTAATATCACAGTTCTTATTTACAAAAGAATTTCATTGAACACCTTCATTACTTTAAGTTTTACTAGTATAATATTCCATTACATTTTCTTATTAAATATTTCAACTTTTAATATTTGGCAAGTTATTTTTTTTTTTAAGAATGCAATTGAATTTTACATAGGTTTATCTTATTTCTTTTTAGTTAACTGAAATGTTCAATGGTTACATCCATTTAAATTTTTATATCCTTTTATTTACAGGTTACAAGTTTCAATTTCTTATGTATTTCATTTATAACTTAGCATTTAATTTCTTATTTCATTTAGAATTTCCAATTACTAAGTAGTTAAAATTTAACTTCATTGTAATAATTGAAATCTCTAATTTATAGAAATTTAAGAACTAAATACTGGGTTCCATTTCAAATCATTTAAAATAACGTATACAACCATATATATATATATATAAAATCATATTTAAAAAAATTAATATTTATTTATCAAAAAAATGTGTAGTAAATTACTGCAGTAGCCTTCCCACTTTGAAACTTGAAAATAAACGTCGATGATGCGTGCACTGATCACCGAAATTATTTTCCGGCGACCGAGAGGGGAGTACAGAAACTTGTTTCTTTCTAGAACTTCTTTTAAAACAACTCTTTTAAATCATATTGAAACATTTATATCAAAAAATAAATCCAAATAATATTATTATTATATTCCAAAGTCATTCGAAAGAATGTTTCAAAAACCCCGAAACTTAAGTTCTAAATTTCAATTTGTATTCAATTTAATTGTGAATCTCATTTCTCAACAAATATTTTTAAATTTTCACTACCTAACAAACAAATATATTACAACCAAATATATCATTCATAAATTTTATTGTTTTATATACAAAATATATAATAGGAAAAATCATTTCATTTACCTATATTTCAAAGAAAATATTGTGTCGGTCTGCTCTACTAAGTGTTTAGAAATCCATATCGATGTCATAGCGTCCTATGCACCAACAAGAATTTATAAATAGAAAATGGAACAAATTAACACAATACAAAACATTTTATAACACTAACAAATATGCTCTCTCATATATATACTCTCAGCGAGTCATTATAAGGTATACTACCCTATATAATATGAGTCAGACCCCACAAAGCTAAGGTTATCGCTAAACCTGTAATGACCCACTATTTTGGACCATTCAAATCGACAATAATCCACATATATCGGACCTGAATAATTCAAAATAATAGATTGCAATAAAATTTAAAGAAAATAAAATCAATCATAGAATCACAAACACAAAAATATCAGAATATCTCGTAGCGAAAATTAAAATACCATATTAGTTCATGAAGCTACTATAACAAAATCTCAAAACAAATACATAATATCAGTCTGAAAACAAACACAATAGAAATCCCAAATACATAAAAGTCCACTAATACAAGAGCTGAAGTAGAACAACTGAAACTGAAATAGATAAATAACAAGATAAGTAGAATGTCCATCGATTCCTAGCTCCAGAAAGAGAAATCCAAAGCTGTGAATACTCAGGCTGAACCGAGCGTAAATAAAACACAAACACTCGAGTCGGGACATACATACTTATACAATGTAAACCAAGTCAAGTGAACTGCAGTAAATGTACAAGTAACTTAAAGGATGATTGGGACCGCCCATCCTTTAAGATCCGTTAAACTATTTACTATGTAGTAATATTCGCTATAATAATAATGTCTAATAGTAAAATAAACATACTTTAAAATAGCGTTAATGGGTTACCCATATAGCCCTTAACACGTAATAGTGCCAGTAGTCTATACAGTACCTGCATATCTCCTGATCGGGAGATTATGAGAAGATACTCCATAGGTACGACACAAATCAAACTCGTAGTAAAGCTCGCTATGGTAGGCAACACGGCACACAAGGAAATGCCAAGGTAGATATACCAATTACGCACACGGGCCGGTGGTAATGTAGCAGCCACTACGCCAACCTCGGAACAAACTCCCAATCAAAATCGAAGGATGGCCATCAAATCAATCAAAGTAAGAGTATAGTATCGAAGAAATGTGTCCGATAGGAGGAATGACCTCACTTGGCCCGAGATCGCTCCCGTTTTAGCCACCTTATGACAACTCACGGGAGTCAGGTCTACGTTTATACCACAATAGGATCGTCGCCACAATCCTACTTCATTTTGGAAACTCCACCGCGTACACTGTTGTTAAAGTGGTTTTCGGTATGGACAGAGAGTATGTCCATATCCAATCCCGATCTCGTTAACAACCAATCTTTATTATAACCCGTGGTTATACATTTCAAAATGGTATTTTATACTTCAAAATAAAAATATCATTTCAAATTCAAATCTTTATCGGAATGAAGATCAAGTCACTTCCAATCCACTTCAAAATATCGTATTCTTTAAAAACCTCATTCATTTTATTTTAAATACCATTCCAAATCACATTTCAAAATGGTTTATATTTCAAATCAAAATACTCCATTTAAACTATTTAAAAGTGAAGTCATTATACTTGCTAATCAAATATTCAATTCCTAAAAATTTAGACCTTTTCTGAGCGTATTTATTCAGTTAAAACTACAAAACATTGAAATTTCAGCTTTTCACGGCACTTAGAAAATGCCGCAGTAAGTTATATTTGAAAATAATTCATTTCAGCAAAAACAATATTTGTAACTGCTGTAGTAGTTCAGTTACACTTGAAAAATCACATTTCAGCAAATTGCAGCACTTATCAAGTGCTATTGTAGCCCCTTTATTAGTTTCAGATTTTAGTTTTCATTCTGCAACCACGGCACTTACCAAGTGCTGTAATATCTTTTAGTTATATTTTAGCCATAGTTTATTTGCATCAACCATATCACTTACAAAGTGCTGTAATATCCTTTACTTCAGATTTTAAGTTAACTTCAGAAATGATTGCATTTCTGAAATGCTGTTAATTCAATTTTCAGATTTTCAATAAAATTTCAGAAATAATTAAACGTTGATTTTAACCCTTTTAACTTATAAAAATCATATATTTCCACTCAAAAATGTTCATTTATATACCTTTTAACTTATGATTTATATAAGTAATTTTTTTACATAAAATCAAGTTTTTTATAATTCACTTATTAAATTCAAGTGTACAATTTTCCTACTCTTTGCATTTTAAAAATTAACTTAACATTTAAGTTTTTAATTACCATTCCAAAATATAAACTTAATTTCCATTTTATTTACTTAACTTAACTTCATTTTTAAGCAAAATCTCAAATTTCAGAATCAAGTTATATTTCAAATTTCAACTTAATCAATTATTTATTTAACATATTTAACTTATCGAAAAATCGCTAATCCTTTGTTTAAACATTTTAAATTCAATTTAAATCAAATTATCATAAATTTACATTTAAAAATACTAAACAATTTCCAGAAAAATATATAAAATAACCACGGGTCTGTATAAAATTTTCTAACCTATGTCAAGTAATACAGATAATATATCATTTCAATCCGTAATTTACAAAGAAAAATCTGAGTGCTGTCATTTCAAACCCACAACCCCAAGTTAAATAAAATAAATAAAAATCGTTCGGGCCTGTCATTTCAGCCCATAACGATTTTTCCTTATTATAAAGTCCGTTCGGGTATGTATCATTTCAACCCATAATGATTCTAGTCTACAGGGAACTTGCAGTGTGAGAATAGAATAAAATAAATAATATAGCAACATATAGCAATATTGGATGATGTGATAGGTTTATAAACAAGGGTTAACATCATATGATTCATATCACAGGCCGGTATAACATGATATAATATTTCTACACATTCACTTGTTATCAATTATCAGTTCTACAAGTATGAATGTCAAGCGTGAATACTCACCTTTTCAAGCTGGAGTTAGCAAATCAAACACATAGACAAATCCAAAAAGCACGATACAGCCCGACTTTTGATTCAAGTGAGTGGAGAGCCAAGATGTTGATCTTATAAACAACAAATAAAACAAGACCATATAAATATATATTTTCAACACAAAATACATTGAAACAATTTGAAATAAAAAGCAACAAAGAACAAGATGACTTGACCTTGCTTTAACCACTCAAGTGCTCGGCCTAAGGTATCATATGCTCGGCCATAGTGGTGTTATAGGTTTGGGTATTGGTCAATACACACGGCTACAAGCGGATGTGAAGGGGTTGGAGTTACAACATAGGGAAGGTCAAAGGAGAAGGCAAAAAGGAAAGTTTTAAGCACAACTAGGCTCGGCCATGTCATCATTTGGGCTCGGCCGTGCATGGTTTAGGTCAGGTCAGTAGTGAAGTGATAGCCAGAGGTGAAGTTAGCAAGTGGTGGTGGTTCTATGGCGGTGGCCGAAGAGTATATGGAGGGGATGGTGAAATATGTGGTCGGTTAGGCATCGTTTTGGTGGAGTTTTGTGGTGATGGCTTCATATAGTGGCACGACCAGATCTGGACAAGGGGAAAGGAGGCGGTGGCTGTCGTGGATGGTGATGGTGGTCATCGATGGAGATGATGGTGGTAGTGGCCGAGCAAAGCACAAGAGAGATCAAGGATAAAAATCAATAAAAATAAGAAGAAAAACTAAGAGAAAGTAGCCATTAAAAACTTACAAATATTTTCAGAAATGGAATGGCCAAGAGTTGAAGTGGTGAGAAAGTTTCTCACGTGAAATACAATAAGAAATACACGACTATAACATAGGGAATGTATGGCCAAAACTAGAAAATGAAGAGTCAAAGGAAATGAAAAGACAAGGCTAATGAAAAGTCACAAGAAATGAAAAGCTTTGTCTCTTCAAATTTCTACTTCTGTTAATTCAAGATAAACAAATAAAAAATCAAGTAAATAAAATAAAAAATGAAAAATAAATAAATTAGAAATGAAAATAAATAAATAATTTTAGGAAAAATAGAAAATAAATAAGAAAATAGTTTATTAAATTGAAACTTGAATTTAAAATTGTAAACAAAATACAATTAACATTGGAAAATTACCACTACACTTTTAAAAATGTTTAAAAATAAAAGCTTCAAATGAAATTAATTTTAAAAATATTTCCAAAATGAAATAAAAATCTAATTTAAAAATATTTTCAAAAATCAAGGGTTGTTACACTCTCCCCCACTTAAACCTTTTCATCCTCGAAAAGAACGAACAAGGAAAATAAGGAAAGCAAAATAGAAAGGCAAATAGTACCTGAAACAAAAAATTCTAGATACGAAGCATGAATGCTCTCCTCCACCTCCCAGGTACAATCTCGATCATCAGTACTCCACTGTGCTTTGACCAAACTAACAGATTTCCTTCTTAGCTGCTTCGTACCTCTGTCGATAATACGAATGGCTTCCTCTCAACAGTCAGACTAGGCTCAATATCCAAACTATCAAGAACAGAAGGCTGAACAATAAGAGATGGGTCATGAAGATATCGACGAAGATGCGAGACGTGGAATACATCATGTATTACAAAAACTTCTCGGGCAAAATCCAGACGTTAAGCCAAAGAACCAACTCTTTCCACAATGCGGAAAGGACCAATGAACCTAGGAGAAAGCTTCCCTCTACGACCAAAGCGAATGACATTTATTAAGGGAGGGACCTTAAGGAAAACCTGACCACCAACAGCAAACTCTAAACTCCGCCTATGGCTATCAGCGTACTTCTTCCGCCTATCCTGCGCAACCCTCAACTTCCTCTTAATCTCCTCAACACTCTCAGAAGCCTCCAAAATCAAATCAGGACCAAGAACCAAATGATTACCGAATTCAATCCAGCAAGATGGAGATCTACAAGGTCGTCCGTAAAGAGCAGCAAACAGAGACATTTTAATACTGGCCTGGATTCAGAGATGAAATGAGATAGATAAAGGATTAAGATAAGCTTAAAAAAGAAAATTAGATTATACCTGACAACTATTATTGTAGGTGAATTCGACAAGATGGAGATGATCTTCCCAAGATCCTCCATAATCAAGCACATAAGCACGTAGAAGATCTTTGAGAATCTGACTCACCCTTTCCGTTTGACCGTCGGTCTGTGGATGGTAAGCAGTGCTCAGATTTAGATGAGTATCCAAAGATTCCTGAAAAGGTTTTCAAAACTGACTGGTAAAGATAGGATCACGATCACAAACAATACTGAGAGGAACACCATGGAGACGAACAATCTCTCTCATGTAGATCTCAGACAAGCTAGAAGCAGAACGGGTAGACTTGACCAGAATGAAATGAGGGGACTTGGTCAGTCTATCCATAATAACCCAGATACTTAGCATTCTTACGAGTCAAAGCAGTGAGAGGTGCAGCAATCCAAGAAAAATTCTCAATGAATCTTCGGTAATAACAGGCAAGGCCCAGAAAAGTATGAATCTCAGAAGGAGTCTTAGGAGTTTCCCAATCCTGTAACAGCATAGGGAGAAATAAGAACAACAGAAAAGATAGAATAATTTAAATGACGAAGGAAAAAGAGAAAGAAAGAAAGACTTACATTGATCGCAGTGATCTTGACTGGATCAACATAAACTCCATTACTAGAAATAATATGTCCAAGGAATCGGACTTCATCCTTCTAGAAATGGCATTTAGAAAATTTAGTCTTCAATTGATGATTTCTGAGAGTCTCCAGAACAGATTTCAAATGCGACTCATGCTCTTCCTTGGTCTTAGAGAAGACAAGGATATCATCAACAAAGACTAGAACAAATTTATTAAGCAAGTCATGAAAAACACAATTCATCAAATCAACAAAGAAAGCAAGAGAATTAGTCAAACCAAAAGACATGACTAACCATTTATAAAACCCATTCTCAGTACGAAAAGTAGTCTTGGGAATACTTTCCTCGACAACTTTGAGTTGGTGAAAACCTGTGGCAAGATCAATCTGAGAGAAAACAGTGGCACCATAATGCTGATCAAACATATCATTGATACGAGGCATTGGATATCTGTTTTTCATAGTGAGCTTGTTCTGCTCCCTATAATCAACACACATCCTCAAGGATCCATCGGACTTAGTGACGAAAACCACCGTTGCTGCCCATTTCGAACGGCTAGGTCTGAACAGACCTTTTGAGAACAAGTCCTCAATTTTCTTTCCCAACTTAACCTTCTCGCGGGGTGCCATTCTTCTAGGAGGAAGAACTACAGGTCAAGCTCTAGGAATAAGATCAATACGGAAATCAATTTTCCACTTAGGAGGTAAAGCGGTGACTTCATCAAACACATCGAGATAGAATCTGACCACACGGGTCGAATGAAGATCACTAGGAAAAGAATCCAGAGAATAAATAAAACTGCCAACAAAATCCTGAGGCATGCGGCCCTGAATTATCAAGGGATTTCCTTGATCATCAACAAGATAAACAGACCGGGCTTTACAAGAGATATGGGCATCATGCCTACCAAGCCAATCACTTCTAAGTAATAAATCAAAAGCATCGAAGCCCAGATCATAGAAATCACCACTAAAGTGATGATTAGAATAGAGAAGTTTCACTTGCTTACAAATCCTATTAAGGTTTGCAGGGCCTCCAATGGGATTTGAAACCCATAAAGGTACAGAAGCATACTCAAGAGAAAGGAGATGCTCAAACTTATCACACAAATCAACAGAAATAAAACTATGGGAAGCTCCAGCATTAAATAAAACACGAACAAAATGATGAAATAAAGAAAAGGTGCCTTGAAGAGTACCTTGGTCATCACTAGGAGTAGGAGCTAGAGAAGATGTAGAGGTGATAGCAAATATACCGAAAGGCTTACCCTTCTACTGGGTAAGGCAATCCTTTCTGAAATGGCCAGGCTGAAGACAGATATGGCATAGATCACGCCTCATCAACTAAGCAAGTGGAGGAACAGCAGCACCAGCTAAAGTAGGGAAACTATTGGCATAGTGTCCCTTCTGATCACATTTGAAGTAGGTGATGGTAGAAAGGTCAACAGGCTGCCTCTGAGAAGGAGAAGATGATGAAGATCCCAAACTCGGATTCTTGAGCCAATTCTTCTTCTACTGCTGGAAATTAGGCCTTTTCTTCTTAGAGTTAGCAGAGGAAGACTGAGATAAAGGAGCACCAACAACAGCAGGACCCTTAGAAGTAGGGTTCTCATAACGAATAGCCATATCCATAAGCTCGGTAAAAGTGCCATGAACATGGGCACTAAGACGATCATAGTACTCAGGACGAGAACCAGCTATGAACTTCTATTTCTTCTTGAGAGGAGTGTCTATCAGGCTAGGACCGAACTTAGAAAGTTCGTTGAACTTCCTCTCATACTCTGAAAAAGACATGCTTCCCTGCTTGAGATCCATGAATTCCCTATAAAGCTGGGATTTCCCGGCCTCGGGCATCCACTTAGTGACGAAAGCATCCCTGAAAAGATGATAGATAAGCTTAGAAAAAGCATGAAAGAGATAGAAAAACAGAATTAAAAGAACACAAGAAGGTACATAAACTGCTCCCAAGTACGATCAGCCTTGACAGTGTTAGTCGCAACAGACTCCCACCAATCTTGGGCAGCCTCCTGCAACTGCCATGCTGCTAACTGACGCTTCTGAGCATCAGTAATCTCAAGACTAGTAAATATCCTCTCTAAACTCCGTAACCACTGCTGGGCTTCAATAATGCTCTTTGAACCGGTAAACTTGGTTCCACCAAGTTGAGAGAATTTCTTACAGAGAACAGTAAACCTAACAGGTGCAACAGGCTGAGGAGCTGGGGAAATACCACGACCCTTACCTCTGGCATTTCCAAGATTCATCCTAAAAAGTCAAGATTGAATTTTTAGGACAAAGGTAAAGAGAAGCCAAAGATAAATTTACTTGGAAACATATCCTTAAGAAAGAAAACACTAACAAGGTAGATACGAAAGGAAGGAAGTTTAGAAAACAAAATTCCTTTAAAACAAGAAAATTTTATATCAAAATAATCTTTGAAAAATCCTTTGAAAATCATTTAAAATCAGTTTATACTTTGTAAATATGTTCACTCGCAAAGAATGATTCCGAGGATGATTTCACTCATTCTAGGGTATTCCAACCCTATCTCTAATGAGTTTTTGCTCCGTAGGCTAAGGTTTGCCTAAAAACCAAAGCTCTGATACAAACTGTAACGACCCACTATTTTGGACCATTTAAATTGACAATAATCCACACATGTCAGATTGAATAATTCAAAATAACAGATTGTAATCAAATTTGGAGCAAATAAAATCAATCATAGAATCACAGACACAGAAATATCAGAATATCTCGCAGCGGAAATTAAAATACCATAGTAGTTCATGAAGCTACCATAACAAAGTCTCAAACCAAATACATGATATCAGTCTGAAAACAAACACAATAGAAATCCCAAATATATAGAAGTCCACTAATACAAGAGATGAAGTAGAACAACTGAAATTAAAATAGATAAATAACTAGATAAGCAGAATCTCCAACGATTCCTAGGTCCAGAAAGAGAAATCCAAAGCTATGAATACTCAGGCTGACCCGATCGTAAATAAAACACAAACACTTGAGTCAGGACATACATACTTACACAATGTAAACCAACTCAAGTGAACTGCAATAAATGTACAAGTAACTTAAAGGATGCTTGGGACCGCCCATCCTCTAAGGACCCGTTAAACTATTTACTATGTAGTAATATTCGCTATTATAATAATGTCTAATAGTAAAATAAACATACTTTAAAATAGTGTTAAGGGGTTACCCATAGAGCCCTTAACACGTAATAGTGCCAGTAGTCTGTACAATACCTGCATATCTCCTGATCGGGAGACTATGAGAAGATACTCCATTGGTACGATACAAATCAAACTCGTAGTAAAGCTCGCTATGGTATGTGACACGACACACAAGGTAATGCCAGGGTAGATATACCAATTACGCACACGGGCTGGTGGTAACATAGCAGCCACTACGCCCACCTTGGAACACACTCCCAATCAAAATCAGAGGATGGCCATCAAATCAATCACAAGTAAGAGTATAGTATCGAAGAAAGGTGTCCGATAGGAGGAATGACCTTACTTGGCCCGAGATCGCTCCTGTTTTAGCTACCTTATGCCAACTCATGAGAGTTGGGTCCATGTTCATACCACAATAGGATCGTCGCCACCATCCTACTTCATTCTGGAAACTCCACCGTGTACACAGTTGTTAAAGTGGTTTTCGGTATCGACAGAGAGTATGTCCATATTCGATCCCGGTCTCTTTGACAACCAATCTTTATTATAACCCATGGTTATACATTTCAAAATGGTATTTTATACTTCAAAATCAAATATCATTCCAAATTCAAATCTTTATCGGAATGAAGATCAAATCACTTCCAATCCACTTCAAGATATCAAAATATCATATTCTTTAAAAACCTCATTCATTTTATTTTAAATACCATTCCAAATCACATTTCAAAATGGTTTATATTTTCAATCAAAATACTCCATTTAAACTATTTAAAAGTGAAGTCATTATACTTACTAATCAAATATTCAATTCCCAAAAATTTAAACCTTTTCTAGGCTCATTTATTCAGTTAAAACTACAAAACATTGAAATTTTTGCTTTTCACAGCACTTAGAAAATGCTGCGGTAAGTTATATTTGAAAATAATTCATTTCATAAAAACAACATTTATAACTGCTGTAGTAGTTCAGTTACACTTGAAAAATCTCATTTCAACAAACTGCAACACTTATCAAGTGCTACCATAGCCCGTTTATTAGTTTTAGATTTTAATTTTCATTCTGCAACCACAACACTTACAAAGTGCTGTAATATCTCTTAGTTAAATTTTAGCCATAATTTATTTGCATCAACCACATCACTTACTAAGTGCTGTAGTATTCTTTGCTTCAGCTTTTAAGTTAACTTCAGAAATGATAACATTTCTGAAGTGCCGTTAATTCAATTTCCAGAGTTTTAATAAAATTTCAGAAACAGTTAAACTTTGATTTAAACCCTTTTAACTTATAAAAATCATATTTTTCCACTCAAAAATGTTCATTTAAATACCCTTTAAGTTATGATTTTTATAAAGTAAAATTTTATACGTAAAATCAATTTTTTTTATAATTCACTTATTAAATTCAAGTGTACAATTTTCTTATTCTTTGCATTTTAAAAATTAACTTAACACTTAAGTTTTTAATTACCATTCCAAAATATAAACTTAATTTCCATTTTATTTACTTAACTTAACTTCATTTTTAAACAAAATCTCAAATTTCAGAATTAAGTTATATTTCAAATTTCAACTTAACCATTCATTTATTTAACATATTTAACTTTTCGAAAAATCGCTAATCCTTTATTTAAACATTTTAAATTCAAATTAAATCAAATTATCATAAATTTACATTTAAAAATACTTAAAAGTTTCAAGAAAAATATATAAAATAACCACGGGCCTGTATAAAATTTTCTAACCTAAGTTAAGTAATACGGATAATATATCATTTCAATCCATAATTTACAAAGAAAAATCCGGGTTCTATCATTTCAAACCCGCAATCTCAAGTTAAATAAAATAAGTATAAATCGCTCAAGCCTATCTTTTCAACCCATAACGATTTTTCCTTATTCTAAAGTCTGTTCGGGTTTGTATCATTTCAACCCATAATGATTCTAGTCTACAGGGAACTTGCAGTGTGAGAACAAAATAAAATAAACAATATAGCAACATATAGCAGTATCAGATGATGTGACAGGTTTATAAACAATGGTTAACATCCTATTATTCATATCACAGGCAGGTATAACATGATATAATATTTCTACACATTCACTTGTTATCAATTCACAGTTTTATAGATATGAATGTCAAGCGTGAATACTCACCTTTTCAAGCTGGAGTTAGCAAATCAAACACACAGATAAATCCAGAAAGCATGATACAGCACAACTTTTGATTCAAGTGAGTGGAGAGCCAAGATGTTTATCTTGTAAACAACAAATAAAAAAAGACCATATAAACATATATTTTCAACACAAAATACATTGAAACAATTTGAAATAAAAAGCAACAAAGAACAAGATGATTTGACCTTGCTTTAACCACTCAAGTGCTCAGCCTAGGGGTATGATATGCTTGGCCATAGTGGTGTTATAGGTTCAGGTATGGGTCAAAACACACGGCTACAAGGGGATGTTAAGGGGTTGGAGTTACAACATAGGGAAGGCCAAAGGACAAGGAAAAAAGGAAAGTTTTGAGCACAACTAGGCTCGTCCATGTCATCATTTAGGCTCGGCCATGCATGGTTCAGGTCAAGTCTATAGTGAAGTGATAGCGAGAGGTGAAGTTAGTAGGTGGTGGTGGTTCTAATGTGGTGGCGAAAGTGAATATGGAGGGGATGGTGAAATATGTGGTCGGCTAGGCATTGTTTTAGTGGAGTTTTGTGGTGATGGCTTCATATAGTGGCACGGCCAGATCTGGACAAGGGGAAAGGGGGTGGTGGCTGCCATGGATGGTGATGGTGGTGGTCAGTGGAGATGATGGTGGTAGTGGCCGAGCAAAGCACAAAAGAGATCAAAGACAAAAATCAATAAAAATAAGAAGAAAAAGTAAGAAAAAGAAGCCATTAAAAAGTTACAAATATATTCAGAAATGGAATGGCCGAGAGTTGAAGTGGTGAGAAAGTTTCTCACGTGAAATACAACTCGGCTATAACATAGGGAATGTACGGCAAAAACAAGAAAATGAAGAGTCAAGGGAAATGAAAAGACAAGGCTAATGAAAAGTCACAAGAAATGAAAAGCTTTGTCTCTTCAAATTTCTATTTCTTTTAATTCAAGATAAACAAATAAAAAATCGAGTAAATAGAATAAAAAATGAAAACAAAATAAAGTAGAAATGAAAATAAATAAATAATTTTAGGAAAAATAGAAAATAAATAAGAAAATAGTTTATTAAATTGAAACTAGAATTTAAAATTGTAAACAAAATACAATTAACATTGGAAAATTACCACTACACTTTTAAAAATGTTTAAAAAGAAAATCTTGAAATAAAATTAATTTAAAAAATATTTCCAAAATGAAATAAAAATCTAATTTAAAAATATTTTCAAAAATCTAGGGTTGTTACAAAACCTAAGCTCCGTTGCCTACTGTAACGACCTGCCTTTTTGGATGATTTAAGCAGACACACATGTTAAACTCAAACCATTCAAAAGGACAGATTGTTATGGGGTAAACGAGAAAATAGAAAGAAATTAAACAAATACAGAATCTCGTAGCGGAATGACAAAATATAATAATCAAATAACAGTTCATGAAGCTGTCCACAAACATTTGATTATACTAATACAACACTGAATCAGAGTTACACGTATCAAAGATAAATAAATAATGTAACGGATCAGTATGAATGCAGTGGAATAAATATAGTAAATAATAGTAGTACAAATCTTCGTCTTCGTCCTTCAGAAGTAAAGACTTCAAATCTTGAAATGCTCAGGCTGATCTGAGCAAATTGAAAAGATAAAACACTCGAGTCAGAATTAAAAGATCTTATGCAAGTTAAATCAACATTAAATGTGAGTGTGACGGCGTCAGAGATATTTACGGGGTTTGACATCTTCTATCCAGTGTCTAACGTGAGTGCAATAATTTAAGAGATGTTCGGAATTACCATCTCCTAAGGATCCATTAAACTATCTACTACGTAGTACAATATGCTATTATAGTAGTCTATATTGTAATGTGAAGTATTAAAATAGCGTTAAGGCGTTACCTATATCCCCCTTAACACATTTTATATAATGTCGTAGTCTATACTGATACTATAAACTCCACTCGCAAGTGGTCTATTAGGGAGCACTCCATAAGTACGATACAAAACAAACTCGTAGAAGGTGTGCTAGGTCATGTGAACACGGCACTCAGGCAATGCCAGGGTAGATATACCAATTGCAGAACCAGGCCAGTGGTAACGCATAGCAGCTACTACCGCCCACCTTGGAACACACTCCCAAATCAAAATCGAGGGGTGGCCACCATATCATCACAAATGTCATAATAAGGTATCGAAGAAGCATGTCCATTCGGAGGAATGACCTCACTTGGACTAGGTGTAGCTCCTATTTTAGTCACATCTAAGCTGACTCACGGGATTCAGGGTCACGTCATACCTTATACCAAAATCGTCACCAAACCATCTACTTCGTTTCTAGAATCTCCACCACATACACAGTTGTTAAAGTAGTTTCCGATATTGGCAAAGAGTATGATAATATCTGATCCCGGTCTCTTTAACTACCAAACGCTTATTTCACACCGGATGGTTCTTTTATGTTCAAAGGTCAATTCACATTTTATATAAAAATATCATATTCAATTTCAAGTCATATCTCTGTCAAAATCATATTCACTTCAAACCATATTCACTTTCAAATCATATCGTTTCCAAAATCATAATTTCTTCCAAAATCATATTCCCAAAATTGGTTAAATCCTTTCTTCAAAATCATCATATTCAAATAAATTATAACTTTTAAATTCCAACTTAGGTCATAACATCATTTAATCGTATTCTCTTTTAAATCAATAAATTGAATATAAACACTTCTACTTTACTTAGTCTGAAAATTTAGAAAAATAGTTTAAATAATTATATATAATTAAAATAGTTATAATTAGTTAAAATACTCTAAAATAGTTTGGAAATAGATTTAATGATACTGTTAAATTTTTTACGATAGTTAAATAGATATGAAATAGATTAAATATAATTAAATTAGATATAATAGCTTTAAATTAGATTAATTAGATTTAAAATAAGTTAAAATGGGTAAATTAGTTTAGAGTTTGAAAATCTTAATAATTAAAGTCCTTAAAATAATATATTTTTAAAACAGTTTACATTAAAAATATAGATCTGAAATTTATATCAATTTTAAACTATTTATTTCAATCCAACACATTTGGATCATTTCAATATCCAAAACCCAATTTCAAATTTTCCAGGTCAAATTCTCAATACAATATTAAATTCAATTTCGCTTCCAAAACCCTGTTTGGAATATCAATTTAAATTACTCACATTCCAATGTATTTCAAAGTTATATTTCAAACAATTTCAATAACTCAATCCCGTTTAATTCCATTTATACTTTAAAATTCAACTTACAATTTTAAATCTAATTTCCTTAACAATTCTTTTAACCAATTCAAATTTCAACATAACTGGATTTTCAATAATGATTCAATTTATATAAAACAAGTTTATTTCAAAAATATCAATCAATTAAATTCGAAAATTTATGATTCAAAAATCATTTAATTTAACTAATCCAGTGTGTGTATATAATTCTCTAACCTAGAATCAAGTGATACGGATATTTGTCATTTCAATCCGTAATTTAATTTTTTACGGTTATATTTCATTTCAAATCGCAATCCAAATTAAATAATAAAATCCATAAAATCGCTTGAGTCTATCTTTTCAACCCATAATAATTTTTCCTTAATCTATAGATCATTCGGACATATATCATTTGAACCCATAGTGAACTTGCAGTTTATAACGACATAAAATACAACATTCATTCATCAAGTATCAACAATCAAGTATCCATCACAATCATCATCCAAATCAACCAAATAAATACCAGCAATTAACTAATTTACGATAATATGTATTTAAGTGGAAATTTAATTTCAATGATAAATTAAATAACGATTAAATTCGAATAGTTTCAAATTAACTGAGATGGCGATATAAAATATACCCAATAGTCATAAATAAATTTCCAATCACATCATAAATTTAACTTAACAAACATAAGAAATTTTAGAAGTTGTGAGTGAGTTAAAACACCCACCTTTGAATTTAAATTGAATTTAGGTCTCAAATTTAAAAGATTTTAGAATCCGTCCAAACAAGCGCCAAAACATCTGGAATTTCAATATGATCCCAATGCAAGAAACCGTGCATGAATTGGACCTCGTATGAGAAAGTTATGCAGATTAGAACGTTAAACGTTTTAAATTATAAAATATATAAAAAAATGAAAACTCGTTACCCAAATGCCACATCATCAGAGTGTAAGCACAGTCGCACGAAATCCTAGTTATAGAAAGCGTTCTCGACCTTACAAAACGTTAGCTGTTGTCGACCCCAGATGAACGCACGCCTCCGGAAGCCATGCTTCAGTGAACAGACCATGCCACTGGCTGCGCCTTGGCCGGTCATAAAAAATCAAGTTTTTGGCGAACCCAGTCGACAATAAAGTGATGCAACCGCAACGATCGGAAGCCTCAGGCCTCCTCTGCGCCGCAGTAGCAACTAATCATCAAACAATCAAAGATCCACCGTCGATCGAAACCTCTACCCAATGGACAACCATGGAAAACTGAAATTTCTTGGATAAATAGTGTTTTGGATTGGAAAGCGAATTACAGATATGAGATGCGTTCGTCGAGAGCTTCAAATCGATATATAATTCGATATAGTTTGTGGAGTTTGAAATTTTGATTTGAATTTGATTTTTGAAACTGAATTGAGGAGTTTGTTTGGTTTGTCTGCCATTAAGAAGGAGGAGAGACTGAAATGTATGTATAGAAAAATGAAAATGAGGAGTGACTAGAATTTATAACGGGCTATTTACAGAAAAAGATGAAAATAGAATGGATGGACAAGACTTGATTTAAACGTTGAACGACAATTGACCCGAAAAGCCTGTTCTGTCTTGGAACAAAATGGGTCATCCCATATATCAAAATAGATGTTTTCGATAATTTTAAATTCAATGGAATAGATTTCAAGTCCTAATTCCATCGTGTGAAGACGTTATGTTAAAATTAGCTTATTTTAAATTGATTTCTAGGTGTTTCGAGTCTGTACGATCAAACAACAAGTCCGATCGTTACAGAACTTGAAATCCTACAATAATTTACCATTACAGATTCGATGAAACCGGCTTCGTCGAAATCCAAGCCAGTTGCCAAAACGGTTATTTTCACAGTAATTAAATAAATTAATAATTAAATAAATTAAATCACTTTTCAATTCCAATTTAACAACTAACAAATTTTATCAATTTTGATTAACTAGACATATACAAAAATTTAAAGTAAAGTTACATATCAATTTCAGTGTAAATTATTTCAAAATATTCAGTGTTCAATTTCAATTGTAATTATATCCAATTAATTATAATTTACTTCAAATAAATTTTTTTAATTTGATTCTAACCTTTATATTCAACCAATTATAATCACATACTATAGTTAACATTTTTTTTACTTTTCACTACATAAATATACTCTAATTTCCCTTTTTTATTTGTATCAATTTCTATATTACAATTATTTTGAATTTGGTCAATTTAACAAATTAATTATAATTTGAAATTTCATAATAGTTTATTTTTCTTGATTTCACACTTATGTTAAATCAATTTCTACCTTATGAATAAAATTACATTTCTATTGCTTTTATTATATTCACAAATTTCTGCATTTGGCTCAACACTCATTAATGTCACATTTTATTGACATTTATTTGCAGTCGATTAATTAAATTGGTAACAATGACTATTGTCACCATTATACACTTTATAAAATTTGTAAGTTTATCTTTTACAAAAAATTATTATAACAACTCTCATTACACAAGATTTATTCATAAGTCAACATTTAAATTATCAATTACCTTTTATACCCCATTATAAATTAATGCACACATTAATACCACATATATTATAATTCCGTACATAATACTGATTTTATTCAATTACCATTAATTATATTATCTGATTAATTAATTCATATTTACATACATTTCCTTATATTAAATGCTATAACTTGGTTACAGCATTTACATTATTTCCATCAATTGGAATTCCTTAGGAATTGTTAAAGTTTAACTTATATTAATATTGTTACAATTCATTCTAGTTATTATTTCATTATTAAATTACAAAATTTTATTTCTTTTAATATTTAATTATAGTATCTCATTAAATTAACCATTTTAGTTAACGAAATTTTATAGGTCGTTACACAGGATTAAGATTTTTATATTAATAAATCCAACTCAAGTTAAATATCAACTGAAATATAAGTAACTCAAAGGATGTTTGGGATAACTATAACAACCCGATTTTTTCAACGCCCGAATATCGACATCGATACGTCCACTGTATCAAATGCCGAACAATCGAATGTTGGAAAACTGAACCGTTAGGGTTAAAGAAGAAAGAGGTAGAAGAAGAAACATAAACAATATCAGAATCCCGCAATGCAACAAAACAATATATAATAGATAAATGACTAATCTTTAAACAAAAGAACTATATCTGTTTATATATTGCATTATCAGAGCCAATATACAACACAACAGCTGAATAATAACACATCATATATATGTGATACATCTCGCCATCCAACTTGTCTTCTGATCTCCACAACATACTTTCCTGACTTAGCTCCAGAAACAACGATAACCTGACTCTAGGTTGCACGTGTGGAAAATTAGGGGCACCTAGAGTTTAGAAAAGGGAATAATAAACTCTGAGTCAGTCATGCGATTGGTGTGAGATCTTAAAACAGTTGTTTGCATAAAACGAAATAAAAAGAAATCCGTTATGCTTTTTGGAAAATGAAACTACCATAAGGCCTCCCGGCACACACACAATGCAATCGCACACTTTGGGGAGATTTCTCCTTTTAATAGTCAAACATGCTTGATACGCGAAAATCCTTCTGATATTATTATTAGTGCATAGTGTGGAAAATGTTTCGAAAGTATTATATTAATCTTAGCCCGCATAGGTACCATTATATTATGCTTACTATCGCTACCACCTGAGGTGGCATGTTCGACAACTGAAATTGTAAAGGGCGCATATTGATTGTTTCAATTTCCAACAAATGGTCAAGGCTAAGGAAATTCCTTTCCGAAAGGGTATGCCTCTGGAGGGACGACTCGAGAACCAAACTGAATCTCTGCCAACACAAGGCCAGGTTACCTCTGTAACTAGGTAACTAACTGTCACGAGTATGCCATCCCCGATCGTAACCGACCATTAACGAGGCGCCTCAACAACCAACAACCACTTAAGTAAATAATCTGGGCTCCATATCAGAATACCACTTTGTACCTACACAAGTTAAATATCTGGGCTCCATACCAGATACCACTTTTTATCCAGAAGGAAATGCACATAACATGAGGGGCGCGACCCCCATAACCTTGCCTTATCCTTCATGTTTCGACCATTTCCAAGGTGTGAAGTCCGACGATGTCTCGTCCCACAAAGCTACGCTTTTCACCAAAGCCATGCTTCGATAAACCAATGATCAACACTTAGCATGCCACATTACCAAATTGGGAATATATCACTAGTAACCATCAACTACACAACCTCTGAGCTTGTACGTCTCAGAGAAGGGTGATAAGCTAAGAGAATAAATTCTCCGCCACCAAATAGAAATGTATTTGATAGAAACCAGCTTTGTATCTCAAAGTGTAATGTCGTACATACATCCATACAAGTCCATCCTGGGTCTAAGTGGAACCGAAGGCACTTCGTCCAATTAAGAAAAGAAGTCTTTGCAAATCCGGATATCCCGTAATCACGTTCGGACTCCCCATCACATAGGGTAATCTCTATGCCGGAGTAACTTAGTGCAAAGACAATCGATAAGTAATCCTTTCGTTTTCGAAAATACCCGGTCTTCAACCACCGTCTTCAAATGTAATTCCATTTCGTCGTATCATTTATTCGGAATGGGTTTTATGACTGAATGTCCTCCCTCGGCTTAACCGAATAATGAGCGCCTAATTTCAAAACAAATTCAAGTGCCATCTTAAAAGCCAATATTGATAGCCAGTTATTTAACTATCAAACAACATTAGCAACAACCATCTAGCCTCAATAATTTCCTAAATTGTTTATACTGATAGCCGATTATTTAACTATCAAACAACATTCACAACAATCATCAAATTTAAATAATTCCCTAAATTATTTATTTCAAAATATCTTCGCAAGATATATTTCCACACTTAAACCCTTTGAAAATATTTTTCAATCAACTTTTCTGTCGCGAAATAAATTTCCAAACATTGTTTATTTCCACTGAAAATTTGCCAAGACTAAATGCTTTGGATTTTAAAATGATTTAAATCACTTTATCTTAAAATATATACTTTAAAATAGTTAAAATAAAAACTATTTAAAACACTTTATTTAAAATACCAGCTATGAAATTTAATAATAATTTTTCATGAAACTTGAGCCAAACAAATTTAAAAATAAAAGCTATTGAATTCTATACAAATTTTCCAAATAAAAACTTTAGCTGAACTATATTTAAAATGAGACCACATTATAAAATATATAAATATTAATAATTATCTTTTTAAATCATAATTACCAATTAACCGTTTAAATTATTACTACTATAACTAATTTAATAAAAATTTTACCTTTAAAATTTTAAACAAATTAAATAATAAATCTCGAAAACAATCTTTTAAAACAACTTTAAAAACTTTTAACATTTACTTAAAAAAATTGCTTGAAATTGAACTTGGCTTATCAGGGAAAAACACTTTCCTTTTGCAACTTTAAAAATAAACTACTATTCTTTAAAATAAATTACCCATTCCATTATAAATTCCCACCGTGAATTTACACTTCCAAATTATCCTCTGATAAATATTTCACTTTATTTATAAACCCAGTTTATAAATCCTACAGTCTCATTCTTCTTTCTTAAAACACAGTTTCAAATACTAAGTCAATTTTCAAATCGATTTCCAAAAATTTACTAACTTTTAAATAAATTCCTTTATTTCTCCCAAACTATTTAAAATCCGAATTTTAAATAAATTCTTCAACTTTGAAACAATATTACTCATAATCCATTTATTTCCATTTAATAAAATCTTTTCCCCATACTTGGAATTTATTCGATAGGACTTCAAAAATGAACTTTTATCCTTTTCCAGATCCCTTCTTCAATTTATCCAATCCTCTAAAAATATTTTACTTAAAATTCTCTATTTTAATTTTCTTTCAAAAATCCAATTTTATATTTCCGGTATCTCAAAATACCAAAAATATATTCGGCGTAACCATGGCCTTCAATAATTTCAATTATCAATATAATCGATCACAGTTTATCAATAAATCATATCACAGCATATGAAATAAATTCAAACGATTTGAGGAATCCAGTTCGATCGCTCCAACCTATTTCCCTGCATCCACAGATGTTAGCACAATTATAAAACACCCATTCCATTTCGAGGTGGAATATCGTGGTATATGGGGTCATCCACTATTATACGGGGCACATAGGGTCTCATCCGCTATATAATGCGGGAATCAACCACTCCAATGTATGTATGTATGTATGTATGTATGTATGTATGTATGTATGTATGTATGTATATATATATATATATATATATATATATATATATATATATATAGACACACACACACACACTACTATATATAATATCGCCCAAAAGATAAATTATCAAATTCATCCAAGTACATCCAATAATTTAAATTTAACTATTTAAACTAAATTGAATGAGAAGATCTCACCTTTGTTCTTGTTTTGCAATCCATTTCCCTTGCCTTGGTTCATGATTTCAGAATTTTTACAACTATTATACAGTTTATTAATATTTGAATTAGTTCGAATAGTTAATCACTATTTATTCATTTAATTTAGCTAATAATTTGGGTTTAAACTAATAACTTATTTTTAATCTAATAATTTAAATTTGAACTAGTATTTTCTTTAAAAATCATTTAATAATAAAAAATAATTAAATTGGTAAATAAAAAATTAATTGTCATTTTTAAATTTAATTTACTAATGACTTAGTTCAAAACTGATTTTCCTTTAATAAATATTTTTAGTAACTTAAATAGTTTTAGATAAGTCAATTAAACAATATAATTTCTATAAAACGTTATTTTAAAATAAACTAGTTAGTTAAAATGTACATAGATACATTTATTTCCTTTTAAAACTATATATTTATAAAAATAATCTATATAGATTTTAAAAATATAATTTTATATAAACTTTCAATTATTACAAAATTCCTATATTTTTCTAAAGTCATATATATATATATATATATATATATTTTCTAATCCATATATTTTAATTATAAACTAATCTTCCCAAAAATAGATTTTTAGTAATTAAAAATATTTAAATAGGTTAATCAAACAGGTTAATTACTAATATACCCTTTTTTTGAATTTGTACATGCATGTAGATTTTATTAAGTAAAAATAAAATTATTCGATACTTACTGGAATAAAGTTTTTCTTTTTATTGACTCAGACTAAAATCAATTTAATAAATTCCTAATTTCCAAATGAATCAACAGATTTTATTCGCCGGTTTTAAACCTTAATAGATTTTAATTAAGATGTTAAAAGAAACACAAAATCACATTACCTGTTCGACAAGAGAACCCAAACACCAAGCTCCTCCTCGATATCTGCATCGAGCGTTCGCCATGACCTTCCTGACACCATCATGATGACGTGTCACCCACGAGTAGCCCTTTCCCAATATCCTCTGACATAGCGCACGCCACAATCCCAAAGCATCGCACGTCCTACACAAATTTTCCTCATCTACCTTCCAATGATGCTTCCCTCTTTCACGCTATTGATGTGCACACGCGGCCACCTCCATCAACGACAATCCCACTGCTTGATGCCGCAGCCTGCCGTGCTCGTGCGTGCCTTCGCTCTCCCATTGCCAGGTGATTTTGCTTACGCGATCGATTTTGATTAGGTTTTTTTTATGAATACCTATTTATTTTTGAACGCAATTCAAGGTAGAAAAGGGAAGAGCGGACATTGTTTAGCTTTCGATTTCGCCCATTTTTTGTTTTGTTTAATTTGTATACATATTTTTTTTATTTAAACTGTTACGTGCCTTGCATCAGAAAAGAAGAAACACTTGTACGCAAATGAGAAAAGGTAAGGGACGCGTGCTAAAAAAAATTTAATACACGTATGAAAGGTTTGCCACATTATCAAATGCAAAATTATTATTTTTAAATTGAATTTAAATTTAAATTCAAATCGTCACAATTACGCAACTCACATTCTCGATTTCCAATCTAGGTGTGCCGCCAGGCATTCATAAGGTTATACATCTATTTCGAACGCAATGGAAAAGGTTTTGAGGCCTAACTCAATCGTACACAGAAGATAGCTTTTTTTGGACCAGTTATTATTTAAATTTTCGATTTAATTTCATCGCGTTTATCTATCGTACGATAACACGATAACGCGACAACTCCAAATGCTATGAAAATTGAAATCTGTTAATTATACACTATTACAGATTCAATGGAACTGGTTTCACCGAATTCCGAGACTGTGCCTCGGAAGGCTATTTTTAAATATCGATTTGAACAATAAAATTTCAAAACTGAACAAAACAGTTTCAAATTCGACTTTTAAAAGTTCTATTATCTCCATTATTATGAATAAATTTTATGAGCCTACAAATTATTTTTAACAGGCTTAGAATTTCAGATTTCATATTTTACCCAATTTCATATTATTAATTTCAACAATTTAATTGCCAAATAAATAGTGATATTTGAAATTCAAGTTAAACTGAGTTTCAATTATTTAAAATCAGTTAAATATTTCAATTTCAGATGTTCAAAATTTTCAGATCGTCACATTCTTCCCCCTTTAAAAGAACTTCGTCTCGAAATTACTAGTTAAGAAGAAAGATCCATAACCCGTTCACTATTTTCCTAATTCAAATACTTTTTAACAATTTTCCAAAATAATTTTTATTAAAGACACTATTATTCTTGCTAACTTCCCAACCTCAACCATAAGCCCAAACAATATTGTTTTCTCAATAATTCAAATTTTAAATTATCCAAATTTTTCTTAAAATTTTTCTAACTCCCTAAGTTTTCGAAAACTTCGCACGGCTAGCTCGGTACAACTACAAAATGCCACTACAGGCCCCCAGATTTAATAAGTAAACAAAACGCTAAGTGGTTAGACCAGAAAATCATCAGATTTCATACAGAAATTTAAATACATACCTTTTTTCCGTGTAATTCTATTTATCTTCTAAAATCAAAATCCTAGTTCCCTTTTTGTAACGTCACGGAAATTTTCGACTTTCGAAAATTCAGCATCGATACTCACTTTATCGACTGCCGAGAAATCGAAGGCCGGAAACCCGAAAAACAGAAAGAAAACAATAGAACTATAACAGAATCTCACAATTCGCAGCGGAACAACATATAATAATAAATGAATAATCTTTAAACAAAGAACTATATCAGTTATTACATTTTATACATTACATTTCATTACATCATATCATCAGAGTTTACAACAACAAACAACATCTAACAGCGGAAAAGAAATACTATATACTAATAATACGCCATGCCATCCAGCTTGCCTCCAGCAACTCCAGAATATCCTGATAAACCTAACTCTTGACTGCCCGTGTGGAAATTGGTGGGCACCCAGAGTTTAGGAAGGAAAACAATAAACTCCGAGTCAGTCATGTGACTGGTGAGAGAACTCAAAACAGTTTATTTATCTTTAAAATCAAAAATAGAGGAATATTTTTAAAGTCAATTCGCAATGCTTTTAAAAATGAGACTACCATAAGGCCTCCCGCACACACACACAATGCAAACGCAGAATCGGAGGAGATTTCTCCTTATGATAGTCAAAGATGCTTGATACGCATTTTAAAAGAACATTTGATATTATTACTAGTGCATAGTGTAGGAAATATTTCGAAAGTAGAATATAAATCTTAGCCAGCATAAACATTCCGAACTATGCCTACTATAGCTACCATCCAAACAGTGGGGCACCACCATAAGTGAATGATAGGTAATACAACTAATACCGTACAAGATCGTATTGTTTCTTTGGTTTCCAACGAATGATCAGGCCAAGGAACTTCCCATTGCCACATGAGAATGCCTCTGGATGGACATCCCCGAGAACCAAACCGGATCTCTACCAACACAAGGCCGGATTACCCCTAACTGAGTAACAACTGACCGAATATGCCATCCCCCGGTCCTTTGGGACCTTTCACCGAGCGCTCGTAATCAATTCACACAATCATAAAGTGTTTTCAACATGAGTAAGTATCTGGGCTCCATACCATGATACCACCCTTTTCCAGAAGGAAATGCACATATCCTAAAGGGCGCTACCCCTCATAACCTTGCTGCATCTTTCCTGTTTTGACCATTCCCGAGGTGTGAGGCTCGACGAAGTCACGTCCACAAAAACATACTTTATACAAAAGCCATGCTTTGGGTCAACAAATGATCATAGAAATGATCACCAGGATAGACAATCAAACAAATGATCCTATCACAAATAATCAACACAATGATCATTTCACAGCAACACTCAGCATGTCACATTACCAAATTGGGAATATATCGCTGATAACATTCAACTACGTAACCTCTGAGCTCGTACGTCTCAGAGAAGGGTGTTAAGCTAAAAGAATAAATTCTCCGCCACCAACAGAAATATATTTGAAAGAAATCTGCTTTATATCTCAATATGTAACGTCAGACATACAATCCATACAAGTCTGTTCCGGGCTCGAACAGAACCGAAGGCACTTACAAAGAAGTCCTTGCAATCCGGATATCCACAATCCTGATCGGATTCACCATCACATATGAAGAACTCTATACCGGGCAACTCGGTGCAGAGTCAATCGACAGGTCATCCTATCGCTCTCGTAAATATCGGGTCTTCAACACCGATCTTCAAATGCAATTCATAACGACGTATTACATATTCGGAATGGGTTATACGACCCCATGGTCCTTTCCCGGTTAACCCGAATAGTGAGCGCTTATTCAAAAATAAGCGTGGCATTCAAATTCAAGCAAATCACAATAAATACCCATTCAAAGGGAAATATTGATAGTCGGTTATTGAACTATCAATGGATATGCACAACATCACCAGATTCCAAATAATTTTCCAAATTATTTATTTCCCAAAGATATCTTTACTATATATATAATTTTCACACTTCCAAAATAAATCAATATTTATTTTTAAACAACTTCCCTTTCTATTCATAAATTCCATAGTGAATTTATATTTCACAATATCTACTGATATCCGATTTTAATTATTCATTTCAATTTATCTTCAAAAAGATAAATTCTCAAAATATTCACTTTATATTGGAAAACATTTCCATACTTACTTATTAAGTAATTCTCAATCCATTTATTTTCAACACTTGGAAAATATTCAATATACTTCAATCGAAATTAAGTATATATTTCATTCTTTAAGGAAATCATTCTCTTAACCATATTTATTTGGGCCAAAACGAATGTTGCGTAAAACATCGTTACGACAACCCAAAATCACTAGTATAGGGATTCGAAATTAAAAATAGATATATAAATCCCAATACTATACAAAACATTTCCTTTCGGAAATCATTTACTATAACAACAGTGTTATAGTCCACCATTTCCTTTTATTTCTCGAAAACGTCTATTTCAACAATAGATGTTGAAATCTATGGTTTCGAATCTCAACACATTTTAAAACATCGTTAGATCGTTTTAATTCAATTTAAAACATCAAATCTAAACATTTCTTTAACATATTATTCACTATTCAAAAACGTGAATATACTACGTTAACCAATTTCATCATTTCTATTCATTTTGTTTCAAAGGATTATTCACAGTCAAAAACGTGAATATAGCTTCATAAATAAGTTATAACAATTTACTTATCAAAATAAGTCTTTCCGAATTTATAGAACAACGTTTATAAATTCCATTTCTATTTATTTTATAACTACTTCCTTTTATAAATTCCTTTATTAACCTATCTCAATTCATATCTCAATGATATACTAAAGATTCATATTATAAGTGAAATACTTATAATTTATTTGTTCGCAAAAATCGTTCCTTTGAACTTCATAATTATAAATCTTATAACTTATAAGATTCAATTATTTATCCAAATCTATTCTTTCAATAACTTCACAAAATTTATAAATCTTACTATTTATAAATTTCATTCATAACTTCACCATTTATAATTTTATAAATTCCATTCACTTATGCAATCCATTTTCACTTCATTCAAACACTTATAAAAACTCGTTTTATAATTCAAATGTTTTAATTTATAAATATCAATTTATAAATCCTTTATAAAATCAATTTATACTATTATTTTAAAACATCTTTAATCTCCTTTATAATTTCATCATTCTGATTTATAAAATAATTAAATTTTATAAATCCTATATTTAAACTTTTCACAATAAATTCAGAAATCCCGTTTTAATTATTTTATAAAATCATTAAACCCATATTTTCAAAAATCAGTTTTTTTAACTATATTTCTCAAAAATATAATTTTTATAACATTAAAAATTATAACGTTTATTTATTTAAAATGAATCAATTCCAAAAATATTTTATAAACGTATACTTTCAAAAAATCACTTTGAAATCATTTTAAAATTCCAAAATTTGATCCAATGATGCTACATACCAAATAGCCAACGATATCATATATCGATATGATAATCCATCAAATATCTGAAATCAAATACAAACTGTTGAGGAATCCAGTTGGATCCCTCCAACCTGTTTTCCTACATCCACAAACATTAGCACAATACCAATTTCGCTCCAGTACGAAATTATCGCGGTATATGGGATTTAAAATATTATCCGCTTAATAACGGCGCAATAAGGTCTCATCCGCTATACAAATGCGAGAAATCAATAACTGCAATATATACATATGCCAATATATATATTGCTATTATATATAATACTAATTTCACTGTTTATGAAATATTCGCGGTATATGTTTTTAATAAATAACATCCGCTTACTAACGGCGCATAATGTCTATTTTAACAATCAATAGATAACAATCATCATTCAAACATGCATTCAAATATTTTAAATTTAACTATTAAAATAAAATCGAAACTGATTCGATTGAGTGAGATGTTCTCACCTTGATTTCAATTTCGTTTTAGCGATTTATTTCGAATAAAATTAAACGGACGTTTAATTTTACCCAAAATTCTCACTAACTCCAAATGACTCCAATCCAATTCCATCACGTAGTGCTCGTCCATACGATTCCAACGCAACTGGTTTCGCGCGTTTTCGACCTCGTATGAAAAAGTTATGAATTTTTGAAGTTACATGATTTATAACTTATAAATTTACAATTAAACTTTTATTTTTATAAACCTAACATTCTGGGCTGTTGGATCCAAGCCCTATGCAATCTGAACCGTGCGCAGCCCTCCCTTCTCCCTCTCGTTCCATCTACAGACAACGTATACGCTTATGAACCCATTTTCATGCTTTAGGGTTCGAAATTCGAGCCATCAACGAGCAGCTTAGACACGATCAGATAGCGCCATGTCGTAGAGCATCACCACCCCTACCCACGCCCAACGCGGCTCCAAGCTCGGCCACCACATGCGCACGCAGTTCGAGGCCGAACGGCCTTCCTTTGAACACAAATTCCCGTTGATTCGTGAAGCTATTCGCGATCTTGACCGTTGATATTAAAGATCTCATCGAGCTCTACCACTTTCTAGTTGGAAGTTTGTTGTAATTGTTGATAGATTTTGAAATAATTGGAGAAGAAGGCAAGAGAATTTCGGCCATCCATCTATGCTACTAGCGGCTAGGATTAGGTTTAGGTTTTGATTTTTTTTTTATTTCTAAAGAGAGGAGGGTCTATTTATAAGGAACCGACGAAACACTATTCATTCCGGAAATTCCGAACTCCGATTCACGCGCCGTAACCAGCGTTTCTAGGGTTTACCCCGCGTTCCAGACACAATGGAACAGGTTTCGGAAGCTAATTCGGTCATCTGTGCGAGTTATGGCAATAAACGTTCAATTTAAATTTAAACCGATTAAACGATTTTCTAGGCGTTTTAATTTGTACCGGACAAACGGTAAATCCAATTGACACGAAATTTGAAACCTTACAATAATATCACATTACAGATCCGATGAAACTAGTTTCGTCGAAATCTGAGACTTTTTGAAAAATGGCTATTTTAACTCGCCAAATTAATATTAAAAACAATTTCGATGCGTTTCGAGCTGCCACGATCAAATGACAACTCCGATTGCTACGAAAATTAAAATCCGGTAATAACTAACTATTACGGATCCAATGGAACTTGTCTCGTTCAATTCTGAGACTGTTCAAAAATTGACTATTTTCACTAGTCGATTTAAATATTAAAATATTCAATTTTCACAAATTAACTTTTAATTCGATTTTAAAAGTTCTAAAATATCATTCTAACTCCAATATGATAAAATAAAATTTTACAAATCATTTTCAATCATATTTAACTCAATTTTCAATTATTTCCATAATTTAACGTATTAAATTATCGATTTAATTATCCAATTAAATCCAATAATTCGAATAAAAATTTATTCGACTTATAAATTTCACTTATTAATATTTAAAATTAATTAAATATTCAAATTTTTATTACTAAAATTTCTGGGTCGTTACACTTTTCCTTTATAACACTTGTATATTCTACTTAGAAATAATGTCCAATTACAACATTAAAAATCATTCTGCACATTTCTTTACAAAAGTTTCAATATTTACTTCATTCAAGTCCGTACGAAGCACGTATATTATCTGTACGCAATACGACATTCATTCGCTCACTCGATCACACAATTTCACTTTCGAACTAGTATCATCCCCTCGACTTCCTAGTACGAACTTAGATCTGGTTTCTTGATCAGAAACTGCCATTCTCCTTGCATAGCTGTAAACTATGATAGAGATTTTCGAGAATCAACCAAAAACCCATATCCAGGGTTCGCCGTAGAAAATCGGGTGAAAAATCCTAACTTAGATCGATATAATTATCTCAAAATTCTATGCTCAAAATCTGGATCGAATCGCTATGCGAATAAAATAATATACGTACATCCTACGTATTTATTTCTAATTGATTATTAGCTATATCAATTCTCTTTTTATTCACATTTATATTGATTTCTATCCACTTATTCACAATCGCCATCTCACACACCCTTATCAAACTTGTTTCACAAATTTACTTAGTATATCCCCTCAATTTCAAATTTACCTTAAGAATTCCACCATTCATTTCTTAAGTTCAATATATGTATTTTATATACTTCTTATTTTGATCCCTTCTTTATCACTTTATTTCCAAATTAAATTTCAAATCTCAATAAAAAAAATTATTTCCAAACGTTTACTTCTTTTAGTTTCTTTGGATAAATTACATAATTTCACTTTATTAAACACCATTCAAAATGAATTCGAATATTTAGTCTAAGTTCCATTTACTTACAAATTCGAAATGAATTTCAACATTTTAGTTTTTAATTTCATCTACTTGCATTTCAATTTCATTTGAATCCATATCATCATTATATTTGACTAAAATTTTCAATCCCATCTTGAATTTAATTTTTTTATCTTTAATTATTAATTTATTTCCAAATCAAATTAAATATTGAATTCTATTCATCCTTTCTCAAACCCTTATAAGTTTTTAAACTTATAAATATTCCATAACCAATTTTAAATAAGATTCCAGAGTTTTAAATAATCACTTAAGTATTTCAAAATCATTTTTGAAATCAATTATATCCAAAGTAAAACTATTTCAAAATCAAACTTAATTTCGCAAATATTACCAATTCAAAACATTCGGGTAGCAATTCCTCCCTTGGAAACTCGAAAATGAACACCGATGATGCCGCAATCATCATCAGAATTATTTTCCAACGACCAAAAAGAGTTTAGTGCTTTTATCCCTTCAGAAATATTTTTCAAATATTTTCAAAATCCAAATACCTCCAGATTTCAAATCCAATTCAAAAATATTTTCCCCAAATAATATCACCATTACTTTTCCAAATCTTTGAAAATCATTTTCAAATCAAAGGAATTTAATGTTTTGGAATTTTCAATCCCAAATCATTTAATTCTTATCAAAAATTTCTCTAGCATCTTATTTGAATTTTATAAATCAAATTTATAATTCACATTTCAAATTCCATTTTCGTAACAACCCGATATATTCAGCCACTCGCATTTGCACATGTCGGACTTGAATTACTCAAAATACCGCATTGTAAATAAATTTTTGGAGCAAAAGAAATCATCGTAGAATCATAGATATTGAAATATCAGAATAACTACCAGCGGAATATAAAGTACCATAGTAGTTCATGAGGCTTATAACAAAATCTCAAAACAAAAATACATAATATCAGTTTGAAAACAAATACAGTAGAAATTCCCAAATAAATAGAAGTACACTAGTACAAGCCAAAATAGAACAACTGAACAGAAAAGATAAATACTAGATAGATAAAATCTCCAGCTAGCTCTAGAAAGAGAAATCCAAAGTTGTGAATACTCAGGCTGACCCGAGCGTAAAGCAAACACAAAACACTCGATTTAGGACATATACACTTATATAATGTAAACCAAGTCAAGCAAACTGTAATAAAGTACAAGTTACTAAAAGGATGATTGGGACCGTCCATCCTCTAAGCATCCGTTAAACTATTTACTATGTAGTAATATTGCTATTATAATAATGTCTACAGTAAAATAAACTTACTTTAAAATAGCGTTAAGGAGTGACCCAATATTCCCCTTAACACAAATAATGCCAGTAGTCTATATAGTACCTGCATATCTCCTGATCGGGAAACTATGAGAAGATATTGCATAGGTATGACACAAATAAAAACTCGTAGTAAGGCTCGATATGGTAGGTGACACGGCACACGAGGAAATGCCAGGGTAGATATACCAATTACGCACACGGGCTGGTGGTAACGTAGCAGCCACATACGCCCACCTCGGAACACACTCCCATATCAAAATCGGAGGATGGCCATAAAATCAACCACAAGTAAGAGTATAGTATCGAAGAAGTGCGTCCGACCAGAGGAGCTACCCTTTTTAGCTCGAGATTGCTCCTGTTTTAGGCACCTTATCACTACACCACAAAAGGCTTTTAACAGTGTTTGATAAACGCTGTAATACGATACAACAGCGTTAGTTCAAATGCTGTATAACGGCATGTTGTCGTATATACAGAACTTACAACAGCTTTTTGATAAACGCTGTTGAAACATCACTTTGACAGCGTTTCATACAAGCTGTCAATAATGTTTTTACAGCGTTTTCAAACATGCTGTATTATGTTTCTACGGCGTTAATAATTTAGTTGTCGGAGATGTTTTAATTCTACTTTAACTGTTTACAATAGCTTTTTATAAACGCTGTTATTGAATCATCAACTATTTCGACAGCATGTACTAAACGCTGTTATTGACTATTTAAAGATAATTACAGCACGAATTGAACGCTGTTGTTTCTTCATTGACAGCATTAATCAGACGCTGTCTTCTATTTATATAACAGCTTTAATATTCCACTCTATTTTTGAATATTCCAGAACTATATTTTGAGTATATTCAAGCAACTAGTATATATAACATGTTCTAATAACTATTAATTAGCTACATAAACTAGTTAAAACAATATTAATAAACAAAAGACATTCATAAACCAAGTTTCAATAATATCCATAAACAAAAATAACAAATTAAACCAAGTTGCCACAAATTCTGTTAAACAAAGACACGTTATATGTTAAACAAAAATATAATATCAATACAGTAAGTCCGCACCAAATGCCTGCACAAATACAACCTGTACACATCTGCACTTCATCAAATATCTCCATCTCAACTCACATAGCCACATAGCAAGCTTCTGCACAATCATACAACTGTGCATATAAATCTCACATTAACTTCCACCACCTCTGCTTTTCTCTCTGCTTTCTACATATCAGTTCCTCTCTGACATCACTTCATATATCACCACCTCCTTATTTATCACCAATCTTTGCTACTGCCATCAAACATAACCACTACATCATCATACGTCACTGCTACTACAAAATTCTCTTCTGCAAACAACATCACCACTATCATCACCCTCCTCTACTTCTACCACAACACACATTACATTGTCACAAAATTACCCACCAGTTCACATCAAATACATCACCTTCATCTCTATACCACAACAGCAACACCCCCTCTGCCACTACTATAACTTGCCGCTTAATCAACCTGCACATCATATAAACAAGTTTCATTTGCCCACCACTTCTCCAGTTCACCTCTGCTTCCACTTTCATCTCCTCATCTCTGTAATCACCAATGAATCTGCAAACACCCAAAAACCACTGCGACCTCTGAACCACCAGAAAACACTCGCCTGAATCGAAATCGACCACCAGAAATCTCCACTACAACAACTCTACCACTTCCTCCCACCACCGCAATTTCCTATATCTACTCAAATCTCCTAAATCACCCTCGCCCAAACCCCCACTCCCTCGTTAACAAACAACAACCAAAAATCTCGTAAAATCGTGATTACCAGGCCAACAGACTCGAGCATAAATTTTTAGCACAGAAAATCAGCAGTTATTACATTTTAAAGTAAAGCAAGTTTTATAGATTATTACCGCAACTGTACATGCTCTGTCATGCTGAACAGGTCTTCTATTCCTGACCATGGCAAATCAATCACCATATGATCTGGGAAAACAAATAAACATGTTATTCAATAGCTTAATAGAATCAGCTATAGATGAACCGCTTCGTATGTTAATGCAGTACTTAGAATATGGTAATGTGTCATGGTTTACATTGCGTACTTGTTATAAGAAGTATGAATGAAGAAGTGTGTGGTAAGACAACTAAATGAAAAGATGTCTATGTTGAACATTTATATTTGATAATATCAAACATAGCAGGTACGCGTATTAATAGTGGAGGCGTTTTAGTACACAGAACTAATAGCTTGAAATATGTAGTAGAGATAGGGTATGAGGAACAAAGATTTATAACCCAAATGGCAAACCTAAATTTTTGCCCACCATTTAGTGTTTACGGCAGCCCATCGAAAGGAATTTTCTTTTGGCAATAATATGGCAGATATATAGGAGTGAGAACAACATGAATTGGATGGGAAAATCAAGTACTCGTTAAGGTACGTGCAAAAGATATTAATAATTATTCACATGGCTTATGGTAAACACAGACTCCATGATGAGTTATATGCCAATGACCTATATGCATAACGATTCTAACAATATATGGTAAACACAAACACATAATATTCAATAATTAACTCCATTTACTGCCAATGACCTATATGCATAACGATTCTAACAATATTTGTAGTAGAAAGAATTCACAAGCTTATAACACATTTAGTTGTAGTGTAACATCATTTTTTCCCCATCCCCAAATTTGACATGTAATATGCATATGAAAGACCAACAACAAGCAAGGCTTTATTTGCATGCTACTTTTTTGTATAGTTCTGAAACAACTCTTCTTCAATACCAAGTCTATGCTATGCTTTCTTTGCATGCTTCATGTTGGAATTTGTAAATAACTGATCATAATGATAAAGTTAAATCATCAAAACTTTATTAAATTTCAAAGAATTGTAAAAGGAGGTTGTAGTGGTATATATCTTACAATTTTAGGTTGAGAGGTTTGAAGTAATAGATCCCTTAGCTGTGGGTCTGGCTGAATATTCTCATATGGTAACTTTCCATGCACATAACTGTTGAAAAAACAATAACATTATTATGTACTCATTTTGTATGTAAGAATCAAATTAAAAAGTTAATTATCTTCACCTGTGGTACTCATCAGGATGAACATCATAACCAAGTGCCTGAAATTTTGAAAATGTCGTGTTAGTAATCATTGTAATCAAATATAAAAGTGATACTGATAAGTATATAAATGTTAAATTGTTATGAGTGCGTACCAGGAGCCCTGTAAGTGAGCTGCCGTAGGATCTGAACAACTCAATGCGAAGATAGGCTGCTCTTTCTTCATTTACATCACATTTTTCAGCAATAAAATCTACATTGAGAGAGGAGTCAGTTAATTATGCAGACTGAGATTTCAAAATATTCATTTTAGTGGATATACATGTACTATATACCATCTATATTAATGACCAAATATTAATGACCAAACATGCAACCAAAAACTTTTCATGTGCTAACTAGGACGAACCTCCAAAAACCTAAAGAGTATCTTGTGCATTTTTTGCATCTAAAAACTTCACCTACCTGTAACAATAAAATTTAAAAGTTTGAAATCAAATACACATTTAAAATAACATATTTAATTTGCAACTACTTAAAAATTGCATTATGTGGATAACCAACATAAGAAACAATTTTTTATAACTTGTTCGTTTATTTTTTATGTTCCAAGTTTTCCGAAGATAGCATTTTAGTGGTTGTTAAATAACACCAGTTGTGGATAGGATGTTCTGAATTTAAAGTTTGGTCATAATATGTATCAAAATACCTTTAATAGCTGCAAAAATGTCTTCTTCCACCATATCCCAGTGTGTTTTGAAAATGCTTGAGCCCAATCATCCTGGACCCGGACTGCTCTTATCATCAATTTAAAAATTTGCACCTATAATTTCCCCATCCATGGCCTCAGCCTCAAGTCTAACTTATGCTTTATTAGTAAAAAATTTGTTTGCATGTGATAGTTAGTAATCCCCCCTGACTATTGGCAGGAATAAAAAATTCTAAATAAATCTTGACTGTAGAGTTTTGAAGTTCGTTTTGATCTGTAACAACATTACTATTGTGATCAACAAGTTGTTTGACATATTTTTGTTTTTGGTTGCTGCAATATGTGAATAAAATAATTAAGCATTGGTCCACTTCTTACAAGCATCTGATTTTAGATTTAGAACTAGAATTATAGTTAAATGGTTGAATTTAAAAGGTCAAGAAGATTAGATCAACAACATCCATTATGTATTCTCATATATAATATGACAAGGGTTCACAAACCAGTAACCATTTCATGTCGATGACATTATGTTTCAAACAATAAATTGAAGAGATAGGTATATGATTGTAGTAATTGAAGCAAGATGTAAGAATGCACTATACTATTTTTGGTTCTATTCTACCTAGTTTTAAAAATTTAGTGGTAGCTATACAAAATAGATAGAGGGCATAATGTATTTTGTTATAACCCATTATTTTTCTAAGGAAGGGCAACCGTAGATCCTAATGGGTGATAGAAATGCATAATTGCAGATTAAGGACATTGTTAACTTGTATATTATGATACTTGTAATATTGATTATGTGAAATAATATAGTTTGGAACTGTAAGTATAAATTATAAAATGCTTCGACAAACCTATGAGTTCTTATCTCTTGCTGCATCTTGGCTACGCATCGTGATTATTTGAGCATCATGCTTATCTCTAGCTGCAACAAGCCTCGCTTTTGCTGCATATCGTCTAAACTTTCGGTTTTTAGTATTAGTTCAGTCGATTTTCTATTTTTCCAGCTTTCTTGTTGTTTATTCCACTTTCTTATTGACCTTATGCTGCCAGAACTATGCATTATATTTCGTAAAAGTTTTCTCGTTAAAGAGACTGAAACCGCTACAAAGATAAATGAAGTTCAGATACTTACTAGACCCAAAATATAAGCACATAGGCAAAGTTACCTTGAACCCTAAATTCGTGATTCAAGAGCTCTGCTTTTGCATAGATCTGAATGAAATCAACAAAAGGTGAAGAAATATCTCACCATTACCACAGCCTTAGCACTTCCTCTTGTTGTTCTCGTATTGTAGCTAAATCTACTCTCATGCCACTCCTGTGTTGCACTTCTGATACCTTACATAATTTGCTCACATCTTTTGTTTCAATGCTGCAACCTTAAGTCTCATGTAGTTGTTCTTCACCCAGTATGTAGCTATGTAAACGTGCATGTCCCCATATTTCAGTGTGCTCCCCCAAAATCCTTAACGCACTTCTGTTTACTTGCAGTATGTAGTTGTTCTTGCAGCCTGTGCATGTCCCCGTATCTTATTTTTACCATGTTAGGTTGGAAGTTTTTCTGCTTAGCTTCAGCAGAGTTAACCGCATCTTGGTGCATCACTCCGCATTTTGGTTGCCTTTGTTGCCTAGATTTTGGATGTGCTTTAAAGCCGGTGACTGTTTATATGGCTTTGTTCTTGCACGTCTCCGTCTTTAAGTTTTAACTTGCACTCAGCTCAAATTCAATAGCTGCACCAGTTCACTTGTTACTTCAGTCCATCCTCTTTTGCCGTTCTGACCATGTTTGTAGCTACAGTTCGTCCACTTTCAAGTTTCAATTGTTGTTCCGCTACCAAATGCATTTAGTACAACTATATTGTGTTAGCTACCACCAACCACTATCTTCATCTCTATACTGTCAACTAAGTTAATTAAAAATCGAGTACTATTAATGGTCAAGGGTACAAAGGTACCTTTCCTCCAATTCGAAAATGTTCAGCAAGATCATGGAACTATCCATGAATGTCACCACAAATTGTAACTGAACTTCTAACAGGCTACGACATAGATAGGAATTCAATTCCAAGGCAGGTAACGATACAAGTAAAGATGAGAATAATATTAACAAACTGAACTTTAAATCAAGTCAGTAGAGGTTAATCATCTCCATTGTATATTGCTATAATATATCCAAATTTTGCAATAATTACCTAGTTCCATGTTTGAGTAGTTCAGAAATAAGCTCAGAAGCAACTAAACTACATTGTGCAGGTAAGCAATGGTATATCCACCTATGATGGTTCATCATGCACATCCAATAGAGATGGCACAAAAATATTGGTTTTAATTTATTAGGGATTAAAGGCTCAAGTGAGCTTTTCATATTTAAATATTGACAATGAAAAATGGGCTTCAGTCACTCCTCTATATTGATGTTAGCCAAAAAGAAAACTGTATAGTTATAATATGCCCTGCATGAGGGTATGCTAGTTACTAGGTGGTCCCCAAGCATCCACAAGTAAATTCGCATATACAGACCATGTTAAATTTTTGTAAAAAAATTCTCACTAAGATGACACATTTGGAAGAAATGTACAAATTGAAATAAAAATGGTATACATTTAGTTCCGCCTAATCACAAAATTAATAGCCTAGAAAATAATAATAATGTGACTTGAATTTGAGCCTAAATTTATGGAATGTATTCTTTAGCAATTTATATTTCACAATGCTAAAATATAAAAGGAAATTCCATGGCCATTTTGGAATATGAATAAGATAATGATATCTTATACTTGATTAATGCACCCCTTTTTTAATCATTATATTGTTATAAGTTGATTACATTATAATAATGAAGTTGAAAGATGAAAATATTAATCTAAAAATAGAAAATATCAAAATTTAGTAACATATTAATCTTACATGGAAACCTAGAATATTATTCAATTTAACTTGTTTACACATATTTCTAATGTCATAACATTAGAAACTCTTTACAAATCAATATTAGCCAATTAAATTCAATATGTATCATTCCCATGAAGAGCAAATAATTGTTAACCTGACAAAAATTAACTAGGAAATAATTACAAGCTTAGTTATAAATATATATATTCTTTTCACACAAATATAATGTATAAACTATGAATTTACTTCTAATGTTATAACATGAGCAACCATTTACAAATTAGTATTAACTAATTAAATTTAATACTACCAAATCCATGAGCAACAAAAAATTATATCCTAGCAGCAGTAGATTAGGAAATGAGTCAAGCCTTATTTATGAAGAAATATATTATTTTTGCACTAATAAACTTCAGTGAAAGAATTTTATAAATAACATTGACAACATCAAACCTTCATGTCACTATCATTTCTATGCAATAACAACAAAACAATAAAGTGTATCCTTAGTTTATAGAATCACTTGGTATTGAGCATGCTATTTTACGCTATTATGCAAGCTCATCAATTGCAAATCATATTCATGTGTTGTACACTTATTTTCATTATTGTATGTTAATAACAAAATACAAATAATCATCGTACCTTGTTGTACTCGACAGAATATACCACTAAACCAAAGCTGGCTCAAAAGCTTTTAGTACTTGGAGTTATCGAAATACGATAGATGTAAGAGCTATCACATAGTCTGTTGGCGCTTGATTTCTTGGTGAAGAAGTGGAATTTTTTAGTAGAGTTTGAGGTGTATCCACATGTTATGTCTTTTATCTATAGCCTTCTAAATACTGTGATGTATAGAGTTAGAAAGAAAAAGGAATAGATTTAGAGAAAAATGAATAGTGACCGACTAATTTTGCAATATTAGTGTATGTACTCGATTTTAGTCATTCTTTCAAAGCTGAGTCATTTAGAATTTCAGTTAGAACAAGACAATACACCCAATAGTGAGTAGATACTCAAACGTAGAAGTTGATGCAATTGAACATGCATTTAGTACATAGACATCAACACATAGATTATACATTCCATTGGAGCTGAGATATTGATACTGTGATACAGTAAGCAGAATAATGTGATTCGGTAAACAAATGTATGCACGGTCATAGTAACTATATCGTTAGAATTGCAGAAAAGCCTACATCACTTCAGATTATATCGTCATCAAGTATTTACATTTATTGAAAACTAATTATCGTATCAGTTATTCACTTTCAGAATCATCACTTTCAAAATCATCAAATGGTCATCAAGTATTTACGTTTGTGAAAACTAATTTTGGTAGTTTTTTTAATCATACATGACTGAGGTTCGATATATTATTAAATATATAACATCTTAATAATTTTAAGTAAACATCAATAATGTAATTAAATTTTGGATGCAACTTGAATGAAGAAATTATACGTTAAGGCGCTGCTTTATGATTCCATACCAAGTCTTTCTCTTTAATCTCATTAAGCAGGCATAAGTTGTAAAGAAAAATTAACACACGCACATGTGTATGTATGTATGCGTGTACAAACACTCACAGACATACGCGTGTGTGTAAATTGTAATGATTCCTCGTGTGTTAGTTAGTTTGGGCATCTTCCATTTTGTTCAAACCTACTCTAGAATGTATGAAAATAATCGCAGTAGATTAAATCATGAAGGCCCAACACTGAAACTACAGACCCAATAGTTTTGATCAAAAAATAATGAAAAATAATTTTACACGTCATAGGTTATGTAATGTGAATAAAAGTACCTCTAGGAACTTCCCCAAAGCTATCCCATTTTGATTAAAAAAATGTCGCATCATAACCATAAGACTAAAAATATTTGACAGTCAATTCCAATATAAAGCCGACATTGCATTAGACTTCATTTTTTATGTTAAGAAGCTCATCCTCAATCACTAAAAGTAAAATTGATTGAGCAATTGCTAATAAATCGATCTAGTGCTGATTGGTAGCTTGCAAACTATAAAATTTAAAAAGAGAGAAAATGATGATTAAACACAGATAGAAAGAAGTATGTGCAAGATTGAAGAAATAAAATACATCACTAAACAAAGTTCAAACTAGATAATAAGTGAATGCATTGTATTAAGAAGCGACCATTGAGAACTGAGACACAAGTAAAGTATTTCAGCCAGTGGATCTTCATTGGATTTTAATTCATGAATAAAACAACAATGATATTTAGCAGGTAAAAACTATTTTATCACCAATCATGTCGATTTCAAAATGCTTTATGATCAAATTATTTGTACCTTTGTAATTAAAACGGTGATAAAAATTAAAACTTTCTATGATGAGCAACGATGAAATCTTTACTAACCATTTGAAAACAAACTATTATTGACTAACCCTACCACACAAAGACCTGTCTTTTTTCTCTAGAACTTGGAAACATAACCGCAGTATTATGCATGATAATAAAGAAAGCAATCTCACATGTTGCATCTAAAGATTAAATAAATTACCTCAAATCGGATTTCTAGAGCGAATGACCAAGAATTCTTGGGTGAGGCCTCTTATTTATTGAGTGGACTTAGAATTCGATTCATGTTCTCGTGTTTGCCAATGAAGGATTCACGGTGCTTTAGGGCTCAAGCGATTGCCAATGATGGATTCAGAGGGAATTAGGGCTCGAGTTTATGGGATATTATAGGAGAGGTCAGGGAAGGAACAATTTTTTATGGGAGATTTCATGTTTAATTAGGTTTAAATTTCGCAGGAGGATTTAGAATTTTACTTTTACGTGGAGCGAAGTTGAAAAGGAAAAAAGGAAGGCGGCCAAATGACCGCGTAATGAAAAAAATTCTCACTTTAAACAGCGTTCATGGTTCTAATTTTTATTTTGTAAAATTCCTTTGTCAACAGTTATTGTAAAAACGTTGTCTACTATTGCAGTTGAAAACACATTTTCTTGTAGTGTATATGCCAACTCACGGGAGTTGGGTCCACGTAATATACCTCAAGGATCGTCGCCACCATCCTACTTCGTTCAGGAATATCCACCGCGTACCCAGTTGTTAAAGTGGTTTTCGGTGTCGACAGAGAGTATGTCCATATCCGATCCTGGTCTCTTTAACAACCAATCGTTACTATAACCCATGGTTATAAGTTAAAAATCATAGTTTATACATTAAAAATAAAGTATCATTTTCAAATTCAAAATCTTTATCAAAATAAAGATTAAATCATTTCCAAACCATTTCAATATATCAAAATATCATACGTTTTCAAAACTTCATTTTCGAATCATTATTTGAATTCAAATCCAAATATTCAAATTTAAATACCCTTTTAATTCAAAGATATCATTCATTTATTATCATTTCAAATCATCTTTTAAATAGTTTATATTTAATCAAAATAATTCATTTAGACCATTTAAAAGTGAAGATATTATATTTACAAATTAAGAATTCAATTCCCAAATATTTTAGACAATTCTGAGCTCATTTATTTAGTTAAAAAACCATAAATATTGGAAATTACTACCTTTCACAACATTTAGAAAAACTGCTGTAAGTTATAACTGAAAACAGTTAAATTCAACAAATACAGCATTTAAACAAAACTGTTGTAATAGTTTAGTTTATTTAAAACTGTTTATTCAGAAAAGACAGCATTTAAATAAAACTGCTGTAATAGTTCAGTTCATTTGAAAACAGTTCATTTCAGCCTACCGCAGCACTTATCAAGTGCTACTGTAGCCCTTTATTTAGTTTCAGATTTAGTTATCTTTCTACTACCATAGCACTTACCAAGTGCTGTAATATCGCTTAGTTAAAATTTATCCATAGTTCATTTGTATCAACCACAGCACTTACAAAGTGCTGTAATATCATTTACCTTAGATTTTAAGTTAACTTCAGAAACGATAGCATTTCTGAAGTGCTATTATTAAATCTCCAGATTTCAATACAATTTCATAAATAAACTATTATTTTAACCCTTTAAACCAGTATAAAAAACATATTTTAACATTCAAAAATATTCGTTAAAATACCATTAACTTATGATTTTTATAAAGTAAATTTCCTATAAATAAAAATCAAATTTTCAATAGGGGCATTTCACTAAAAGGACAAACTTTGCAGTCCAATTAGTTTCTAGGACATACATCCGCATAAATTAATTTCAAGGCCAGAGCCAGCAGAATAATTACTTTTAAGGACAAAGTCAGCAGTCCAATTACTTTCAAGGACATAATTTCGTAGGTTTTAGGCCTTAGAAACTAATTATTTTGCATTTTGTCTTAAAAGTAATTATTTCAATTGTGTGTCCTAGAAACTAATTGCACTTTCTAAAGAGACCTTTGTGACTAATTTCCACTTTTGAATAATTCACTTAATAAATTCAAGTGTAAAATTTTCATAAAATTTTCATTTACTTTATTCTTTAAATTTAATTTACCATTTTCATAAATTAAATTCCCATTTTATTCTGTTAACTTAACTTTTATTTTTAAAACACATTTCACATTTTCCAAGTTAAGTTAAAATTCAAATTTCACATTTTAAACATTCATTTATTTTTCCATTTTTAATTCATGGAAAAATCAATAACACTTTATTAAATCAATTTAAATTCAAATTTAAATCAATTATCATATTTTCTTACTTAACTTAAATTCCATTTATAAACAAAATCATAAATTCCAAAATTAACTTATATTCCAAATTCTACTTTACCATTTACTTATTTCACTTACAAATTTATAGAAAATCACTAATATTTAGAAAAATCATTTTTAATTAAATTTAAATCAAAGTATCATAATATTAACATTTTTAAAATACTTTAAAAAATTTAGAAAAATATATTAACCACGGGTCTGTATATAATTTTCTAGCCCAGGTCAAGTGATACGGATATGTATCATTTCAATCCATAATTTATAAAGAAAAATCTGAGTTCTATCATTTCAAACCTGCAATCCCAAGAAAAATGAAATAATTAAAAATCGCTCAGGCCTACCATTTCAGCCCATAACGATTTTTCCCTATTCTAAAGTCTGTTCGGGTATGTATCATTTCAACCCATAGTGATTCTATTCTAAAGGGAACTTGTAGTGTGATAAACAGATATAAATAACAGTATAACATCATATAGCAGTAACATATGATATGAAAGGTGTATAAATAGGGTGAACATCATATGATACATATCACAGTCAGGTATAATATGATAATATGAACTACAGATTCACAAGGTGTCAATTTACTAATTATATAAGTACAGATGTCGTGTGTGAATTACTCACTTGTTTCAAGCTGCAGATAGCACGACAAAGCATACAAACGAATACCCAGAAGGTACGATAACACGAATCTAGACTTGAGTGGAGTGGAGAACTTGAGTGGGAAGAGTAGCAAGCTTTTATCTTGTACACAACCCATAAAACAAGACAAGTATAAATATGGTTTCAAACCAAATATGCATATTGAAACAATTTGAAAATGAAAGCAACTATGAAAGGAATGACTTGACCATTGCCTCCATCATTCAAGTGCTTGGCCTAGGGTCAGTTGTGCTCAGATAAAGTGGTGCATAGGCTAGGGTATGGGTTCAAAAAGACACGGCCAGTAGGAGTTGAAGTGTGTAAGTTGCAACATTAAGGAAATTCAAAAGGTGGGCAACATAAGTGGGTTTTTGGTGCAACTATGGGTTCGGCCTGAGGACAATTGGGATAGGAAATTCATGTTGCAGATTTGGACAGAGGCTAAGGCTGATGGTCAGGGTGGTGGAGGAGAAGGTGGTGGCAGCAAAGGAGGTGAACAAGGTGGAAAATGAAGGCTAGGTGCATGAAGAGCTCGGCTATGGAATTATTTGAAGTGTTTGAGGTGTTTTGTGGTGCAATCCATCATAGGCTTGGTCATGGCTTGGTCAATTCAAAGGAGGAGATGGTGATAGGTCATGGATGGTGAAGAGGAGGAGGAAGGTGAAGGTGGTGGAGGGAAATGGCCGAGCAAAGCATGAAGATTCCAAGACAATTTACAAAGGAAAATCAATAAAAGAAGGTGAAAAAGAATAAAAAAGAGGAAGACATTACCATTTTTTTTCTTCAGATCTGAAAACATACGTGAATGAGGAATGAGAAAGTGATGTATTCACGTGAATTACAATAGAAAATCATGGCTGGAAGCTTAAGGAAAGGACAACCCAATTTGTGAAGAGATGTGAAGGTGGAAGGTCAAAGGTCAAAGGCCAAAGTCTCTTTAAATTTTCTATTTCTTTATTCAAATAAATCAAATTAAAAACCAGGCAAACAAAATAAAAATGAATACAAAATAATTTGAAAATGAAATAAATAAATAAATTTTAGAAAAATATAGAAAAATACAAGAATATAGTTAATTATATGTAAACTAGTATTGAAAATTGAAAACAAAATATAACTAGTTTTGGAAAAAATAACAACTATACTTTAGAAATGTTTAAAAAATAAAATATATACATAACATAGCATATTACACATATATACACAAATTATAACAAGACATGACAAATTAAAATATTATTTATATAAATTAAAATAAACAATATTGTTAAATAAATCAATTTACACACAGTATTGTAAAAAGCATAACAGTCACAATATTAATCAGATTTCAACGAAACAAAAAGAAATATTCTTAAAATTTAATCCATTGTAACGACCCAGAATTTTTGATAATTAAAATTTGAATATTTAATTAATTTTAGATATTTATAAGTGAATTTAAAAGTCAAATAAATTTTTATTTGAATAATTGGATTTAATTGGATAATTAAATCGATAATTTAATATGTGAAATTATGGAAAAAAATTGAAAATCGAGTTAAATATGATTGAAAATGATTTGTAAAATTTTATTTTATCATGTTGGAGTTAGAAAGATATTTTAGAACTTTTAAAATTGAATTAAAAGTTAATTTGTGAAAATTGAATATTTTAATATTAAAATCGACTAGTGAAAATAGTCAATTTTTGAACAGTCTCAGAATTGAACGAAACCAGTTCCATTGGATCCGTAATAGTTAGTTATTACCGGATTTCAAATTTCGTGTCAATCGGAATTATCGTTTGATCGTGGCAGCTCGAAACGCATCGAATTATTTTTAATTTTAATTTGGCGAGTTAAAATAGCCATTTTTCAAAAAGTCTCGCATTTCGACGAAACCAGTTTCATCGGATCCGTAATGTGATATTATTGTAAGGTTTAAAATTTTGTGTCAATTGGATTTACCGTTTGTCCGGTACAAATTAAAATGCCTAGAAAATCGTTTAAATCGATTTAATTTAAATTGAACGTTTGTAGCCTTAACTCGCACAGATGATCGAATTAGCTTTCGAAACCTGTTCCATTGTGTCCGGAACGCGGGGTAAACCCTAGAAACGCTGGTTACGGCGCGTAAATCGGAGTTCGGAATTTCCGGATGAATAGTGTTCGTTCATTTCCTTATAAATAGCCCCTACCCTTCACAAAATAAAAAAAAATCTAAAACCCTAATGTCCAGCCGCCACCCCCTCAACCCACGGCCAGAAATTCACGAGCTTCTCCTCCAATTATCTCCCAATCCACTCAATATTGCAACAAACTTTCAACTAGAGAATTGTAGACGGTAGTGAGAGCTTCATGATGACCGGTGGTGATCGAGTTTCGAGCAGTGTGGTGGCCAGAAAATGGGGAGGAAGGTCGCGCGTTCGGCCTTGAACTGCGTGCAGATGGGGGGGCCGCACGTGACCGGTCATGGGCCGAGTGTAGAGCGAGAGGTGAGCTTCAAGGTGCAAGCTTCTGATCAACTTCTCGTGCGTCGTGGTGATGGCGAAATCGAACCCTAATTCCTAAGATATGGGTTCGGCCTTGCGTTGTTTCCTGGAGGTAAACACGCACGTAGAAGAAATAGGCAGGGGCGGCCCTGATGCACTCACGCTTGATCTCACGGCTATGGATAAGCTAGGTTTAAAATTAATTAAAAATGTTGTAAATATTATGAATATAATTCGTGTAAAACTTTGAAAATTCATATCTTTTTCATACGAGGTCGAAAAAATGCGAAACCAGTTGCGTTGGAATCATATGGACGAGCACTACGCGATGGAGTTAGATTGGAGTCGTTTGGAGTTAGTGAGAATTTTGGGTAAAATTAAACGTCCGTTTAATTTTATTCGAAATAAATCGCTAAAACGAAATTGAAATCAAGGTGAGAACTTCTCACTCAATCGAATCAGTTTCGATTTTTATTTTAAATAGTTAGATTTAAAATATTTGAATGCATGTTTGAATGATGATTGATATCTATTGACTGTTAAAATAGACATTATACGCCGTTAGTAAGCGGATGTTATTTATTAAAAACATATACCGCGAATATTTCATAAACAGTGAAATTGGTATTATATATATAATAACAATATATATATATTGGCATATGTATATATTTGAGTTATTGATTTCCCGCATTTTTGTTTAGCGGATGAGACCCTATTGCGCCGTCTATTAAGCGGATAATATTTAAAATCCCATATACCGCGATAATTCCGTATTGGAGCGGAATTGGTATTGTGCTAATGTTTGTGGATGCAGGAAAACAGGTTGGAGGGATCCAACTGGATTCCTCAACAGTATTTATTTGATTTCAGATATTTGGATATTTGATGGATTATCATATCGATATATGATATCGTTGTTGTCGTGATTGACTATTTGGTATGTAGCATCATTGGACCAAATTTGGAACTTTAAAATGATTTTTAAAGTGATTTTTGAAAATATACTATATGTTTGGAAATTGATTCATTTTAAATAAATAAACGTATAAATTTTAATGTTATAAAAATTATGATTTTTGAGAAATATAGTTAAAAACTGATTTTTGAGAATATGATGCTAATGATTTTATAAAATAGTAAAATCGGGATTTTTGAATTTATTGTGAAAAGTTTAAAAATAGGATTTATAAAATTTGATTGTTTTATAAATCAAAATGAGGAAATTATAAAGGAGTTTAAAGGCATTTTTAAAATAGTAATATAAATTGATTTATGTTAAAAGATTTATAAATTGATAATTTATAAATTAAAAACGTAGGAATTATAAAACGAGCTTTTATAGGTGTTAGAATGAATTGTGAATGAATTTCGTAAATGAATGAAATTTATAGAATTATAAACGGTGAAGTTATAAATGGAATTTTATAAGCAGTAGGTTTGTAAAATTTATAAAGTTATTAAAAGAATGGTTTTGGATAAATAATCGAATCTTATAAGTTATAAGGTTTATAATTATGAAGTTCAAAGGAACGATTTTTCAAACAAATAAATTACAAGTAAAATTATAATATGAACCTTTAGTTTATAATTTGGGGAAGTTTAAAAGAACGATTTCGTAAATAATCGTTTTATAAGCATTTAACTTATAATGTGAACTTTTGATTTATAATTGAGTTATAAATCGAATAGGTTACTAAAGGAAATTTATAAAGGAAGTAGTTATAAAACAAATAGAAATAGAATTTATAAACGTTATTTTATAAATTCGCAAACGACTTATTTTGATAAGTAAATTGTTATAACTTATTTATGGAGTTATATTCACGTTTTTGACTGTGAATAATCCTTTAAAATAAAATGAATAAAAGGATGAAATCTGTTAACGTAGTATATTCACGTTTTTGAATAGTGAATAATATGTTGAAGAAATTGTTTTGAATGTGATATTTTAAACAAAATTAAAACGATCTAACGATGTTTTAAAATGTGTTGAGATTCGAAACCATAGATTTCAACATTCATTGTTGAAAAAGATGTTTTCAAGAAATAAAAGGAAATGGTGGACTATAACACTGTTGTTATAGTAAATGATTTCCGAAAGGAAATGTTTTGTATAGTATTGGGATTTATATATCTATTTTAATTTCGAATCCCTATACTAGTGATTTTGGGTTGTCGTAACGATGTTTTACGCAACATTCGTTTTGGCCCAAATAAATATTTTTAAGAGAATGATTTCCTTAAAGAATGAAATATATACTTAATCTCGATTTAAGTATATTGAATATTTTCTAAGTGTTGAAAATAAATAAAATTTGTGAATTACTTATGAATAAATAAGTATGGAAATGTTTTCTAATATTTCAGTGAATACTTTGAGAATTTATCTTTTTGAAGATAAATTGAAATGAATAATTGAAATCGTATATGCATGGATATTTTGGAATGAAAATTCACTATGGAATTTGTGAATAAAAAGGGGAACTTGTTTAAAAATAAATATTGATTTATTTTTGAAGTGTGAAAATTATATATCTTGTAAAAATATTTTGGAAAATAAATAATTTGGAAAATTATTTGGAATCTGGTGATGTTGTGCATATCCATTGATAGTTCAATAACCGACTATCAATATTTCCCTTTGAATGGGTAATTGATGTGATTTGTTTGAATTTGAATGCCACACTTATTTTTGAATAAGCGCTCACTATTCGGGTTAACCGGGAAAGGACCATGGGGTCGTATAACCCATTCCGAATATGTGATACGTCGTTATGAATTGCATTTGAAGATCGGTGTTGAAGACCCGGTATATGCGAGAGCGATAGGATGACCTGTCGATTGACTCTGCACCAAGTAGCTACAGTATTGAGTTCTCCATATGTGATGGTGAATCCGATCAGGATTGTGAATATCCGGATTGCAAGGACTTCTTTGTAAGTGCCTTCGGTTTTGTTCGATCCCGGAACAGACTTGTATGGATTGTATGTCTGACATTACAAGTTGAGATACAAAGCCGATTTCTTTCAAATATATTTCTGTTGGTGGCGAAGAATTTATTCTTTTAGCTTAACACCCTTCTCTGAGACGTATGAGCTCAGAGGTTATGTAGTTGAATGTTATCAGCGATATATTCCTAATTTGGTAATGTGACATGCTGAGTGTTGCTGTAAATGATCATTGTGTTGATTATTTGTGATAGGATCATTTGTTTGATCGTCTATCTTGGTGATCATTTCTATGATCATTTGTTGACCCAAAGCATGGCTTTTGTATAAAGTATGTTTTTGTGGACGTGACTTCGTCGAGCCTCACAAACCAGTAATGGTCGAAACAGGAATTGTGCGGCAATGTTTCTAGGGATCACTTCCCTAGGGTATGACCATTCCTTCTGGAAAAGGGTAGTATCATGGTATGGAGCCCAGATACTTACTCATGTTGAAAACACTTTATGATTGTGTGATGATGGTGACGAGCGCTCGGTTTAAAGGTTCCAAAGGACCGGGGGTGGTATATCTGAGGGTTTGTAATATCCCTTGGGAAAAGGGATTCCCGGCTTTGTTTAGCGGAGAACGGTGGTTCTCGGGGCGTCCTTCCAGAGGCGTTTCCATGTGGCAATGGGAAGTTCCTTGGCCTGACCATTTGTTGGAAAATCCATTCTTCAAATACGAGCCTTGTACGGTTTTAGTTGTATAACCTGTCATGGAATATGGCGGTAACCCGCTATTGAACATGGTAGCTATAGTAGGCATAGTTCGAAATGTCTATGTCGGTTAAGATTTATATCTTTATTTTCGAAATGAAATTTTTCCTACACTATGCACTAGTAATAATATCAAATGTTCTTTTAAATGCGTATCAAGCATCTTTGACTATCATAAGGAGAAATCTCCTCCGATTCTGCGTTTGCATTGTGTGTGTGGCGGGAGGTCTTATGGTAGTCTCATTTTTAAAAGCATTGCGAATTAACTTTAAAAATATTCCTCTATTTTTGATTTTAAAGATAAATAAACTGTTTTGAGTTCTCACACCAGTCACATGACTGACTCGGAGTTTATTGTTTTCCTTCCTAAACTCTGGGTGCCCATCAATTTCTACACGGGCAGTTAAGAGTTAGGTTTATCAAGATATTCTGGATATTCTAGAGTTGCTGGAGGCAAGATGGATGACATGGCGTATTATTAGTATATAGTATTTCTTTTCCACTGTTTGTTGTTGTTGTTGTACACTCTGATGATATAATGTAATGAAATGTGATGTAATGTAATAACTGATATAGTTCTTTGTTTAAAGATTATTCATTTATTATTATATGTTGTTCCGCTGCGAATTGTGAGATTCTGTTATTGTTCTGTTGTGTTCTGTTCCGTTCTATTTTCTATTTCTTTTCCGTTCTATTTTCTATTTCCTACCCTCTATGCTCTTTTCTCTCTATTTTCTCTCTTCTTCTTTCTCTTTCTTTTTCTTAAACCATAACATTTCGGGTTTTTGGCCTTCGATTTCTCGGCAGTCGATAAAGTGAGTATCGATGTTGAATTTTCGAAAGTCGAAAATTTCCGGGGCGTTACATCCATTTTCATAATAAAAGATAAAATTAAAAAATTCAAATATTCAAATTTCAAATTTAAAAGTCAAAGTTTGACCAGATTGACCAAAAATCCACTTTGCTAAAAAATATTCTATTTATTAATGTTTGGAATTATATTTCATATAAAAATCAAATTAATATTTAAAATAACAAAATTATTCATTTTTAATAAATAAAATAAAGTTTTAAATCAGGAATTTCAATTTAAAATAATTAGAATGTACAATTAAAATAATCACAAAATACAGGGTTGTTACAATTTTGTTACCTGTATTTATTTCCTTAACCTTTGGTTATGATATCAATTCCTGTATTTAAATTTTTGCACAACAATGATAACAATAATTTAATATTATCACTTTCAACTACCAAGCAACCATATACTACATTAATTTATGGAAAATTATTTCTTTTATATATAAAAATAATTTAGGTAAAATTATTTCATTTACCCTATTTTATAACAATACTTTGTCGGTTTACCTTGTTTAAGAGTTTAGAAACTCCTATCGATACAATTGGCCAAACTGTGCCGATCATAATCTATAAACTGTACCCCGATTGGTCAACACAATATAAAAACAATTTTTATATTCACTAACAAATATGCACTCATATCTATTAATACACTCGAACTCATTCTAGAGTACTACTGACTCTATCTCTAATGAGTAATCCCCACCAGAGCCAAGGTTATCGCCAACCAAAGCTTTGATACCAAATTGTAACGACCAGATTTTTTCGACGCCCAAAAATCAATATAGATACATCCACTATATCAAATGTCGAACAATCGAATGTCGAAAAACCGAAACGTTAGGGTTAAAGAAGAAAGAGGTAGAAGAAGAAACAGAAAAAAATATCAGAATCTCACAATCGCAGCGGAATAATATATGATAGATAAATGACTATTTTTAAACAAAAGAACTTTATCTATTTGTACATTGCATTATGAGAGTCAATATACAACACATTAGCGGAATAATAACATCATATGTATGTGACACATCTCGCCATCCAGCTTGTCTTTTAATCTTCATAGCATACTTTCCTGACGTAGCTCCAAAAACAATAATAACCTGACTCTAGGCTGCCCTTATGGAAAACTAGGAGCACCCAGAGTTTAAAAAAAGGAACAATAAACTCTGAGTTAGTCATGGGACTGGTGTGAGATCTTAATATAGTTATTTGCATAAAAAGAAATAAAAAGAAATCCGTTATGTTTTTTGGAAAATGAAACTACCATAAGGCCTCCCGACACATATATAATGCAATTCCACACTTGGGGGAGATTTTTCCTTATAGCAGTCAAACATGCTTGATACGCGAAAATCCTTTTGATATTATTTTTAGTGCATAGTGTGGAAAACATTTCAAAAGTATAATACTAATCGTAGCCAGCATAGGTACCATTATATTACGCCTACTATAGCTACCACTTGAGGTGGCAGGTTCTACAACTGAAATCATAAAGGGCTTGTATTGATTGTTTGGATTTCCAAACAACGGTCAAGGCTAAGGAACTTTCTTTCCGAAAAGGTACGCCTTTAGAGGGATGCCTCGAGAACCTAACTGGATCTCTGCCAACAGAAGGCCGGGTTACCTCTGTTACTAGGTAACTAACTATCACGAGTATGCCTTCCCCCGGTCGTAACCGACCTTTACCGAGGCGCCTCAACAATCAACAACCACATAAGTAAATAATCTGGGCTCCATACCAGAATACGACTTTATATCCACACAAGTTAAATATCTAGGCTCCATATCGGGTACCACTTTTTATCAAAAAGGAAAGGCATTTATGTGAGGGCCCGCAAATGCGTACTCCTTGAATATACACTAATCTCCATAGATTAATTCAAGATGAACATAAATACGAATTCTCAATATTTAAGAAAAAGAAAAAGGCAGAAGGGGCGATAGGAAGATAGAAAATAGAGAGAAAAGAAAATAGAACGGAAAGGAAACAGCAGAACAATATCAGAATCTCACAATCGCAGCGGAACAACATATAATAGATAAATGAATAATCTTTAAACAAAGAACTATATCAGTTATTACATTACATCACATTTCATTACATCATATCATCATCAGAGTGTAAAACTACAAACAACATCAAACAGCGGAAAAATAAAACTATATACTAGTAATACGCCATGCCATCCAGCTTGCCTCCAACAACTCCAGAATGTCCTGATAAACCTTAACTCTTGACTGCCCGTGTAGAAATTGGTGGGCACCCAGAGTTTAGGATGGAAATCAATAAACTCCGAGTCAGTCATGTGATTGGTGTGAGAACTCAAAACAGTTTATTTATCTTTAAAATCAAAATAGAGGAATATTTTTAAAGTCAATTCGCAATGCTTTTATAAATGAGACTACCATAAGGCCTCCCGCACACACACACATGCAAACGTAGAATCGGAGGAGATTTCTCCTTATGATAGTCAAAGATGCTTGATACGCATTAAAAAGAAACATTTAATATTATTACTAGTGCATAGTGTATAAAAAAAATTCGAAAGTAGAATATAAATCTTAGCCAGCATAGACATTTCGCACTTATGCCTACTATAGCTACTATGTTCAATAGCAGGTTACCGCCACATTCCATAGCAGGTTATTCAACTAAAACCGTACAAGGATCGTATTGTTTCTTTGGATTTCCAACGAATGGTCAGGCAAAGGAACTTCCCATTGCCACATGAGAACGCCTCTGGAAGGACGTCCCCGAGAACCAAACCGGATCTCTGCCAACACAAGGCCGGGTTACCCCTAACTGGGTAACAACTGACACGAGTATGCCATCCCCCGGTCCTTTGGGACCTTTAACCGAGTGCTCGTAATCAACATCACACCAAATAATAAGTGTTTTCAACATGTGTAAGTATCTGGGCTCCATACCATGATACCACCCTTTTCCAGAAGGAAATGCACATACCCTAAAGGGAGCTACCCCTTATAACCTTGCCGCATCTTTCCTATTTTGACCATTCCGGGGTGTGAGGCTCGACGAAGTCTCGTCCACAAAAACAAACTTTATACAAAAGCCGTGCTTTGGGTCAACAAATGATCATAGAAATGATCACCAAGATAGACGATCAAACAAATGATCCTATCACAAATGATCAACACAATGATCATTTCACAGCAACACTCAGCATGTCACATTACCAAATTGGGAATATATTGCTGATAACATTCAACTATATAACCTCTGAGCTCGTACATCTCAGAGAAGGGTGTTAAGCTAAGAGAATAAATTCTCCGCCACCAACAGAAATATATTTGAAAGAAATCAGCTTTATATCTCAATTTGTAATGTCAGACATACAATCCATACGAGTCTGTTCCGGGCTCGAACAGAACCGAAGACACTTACAAAGAAGTCCTTGCAATCTGGATAATCTCTAATCACGTCCGAACTTCCCATCACATAGGTAGTCTCTATACCGTAGCTACTCGGTGCAAAGACAATCGACGAGTTGTCCTTTCGCTTTCAAAAATATCCAGTCTTCAACACCGGTCATCAATGCTATCAATTACGTCGTATCACTATTCGGAATGGGTAATCCTAATAACAAGCGCAATAATTTAAAAATAAGTGTAGCATTCAAATTCAGCAAATCACAACAAATACCTTTCAAACGTAAATATTGATAGTCGGTTATTGAACTATCAATGGATATGCACACATCACCAGATTCCAAAAAAGTTTCCAAATTATTTATTTCCCAAAAATATCTTTACAAGATATATAATTTTCACACTTCAAAAATAAATCAATATTTATTTTTAAACAAATTCCATTTCCTTTTATAAATTCCATAGTGAATTTATATTTCAAAATATCCATGCATATACGATTTCAGTTATTCATTTCAATTTATCTTCAAAAAGATAAATTCTCAAAACGTTTCATTTCACATTGGAAAAACATTTCCATACTTATTTATTCATAAGTAATTTACAAATTTTATTTTCTATACTTGGAAAATATTCAATATACTTAAATCGAAATTAAGTATATATTTCATTCTTTAAGGAAATCGTTCTCTTAACCAGATTTATTTGGGTCAAAACGAATGTTGCGTAAAACATCGTTACGACAACCCAAAATCACTAGTATAGGGATTCGAAATTAAAATAGATATATAAATCCCAATACTATACAAAACATTTCCTTTCGGAAATCATTTACTATAACAACAGTGTTATAGTCCACCATTTCCTTCTATTTCTCGAAAACGTATATTTCAACAATAAATGTTGAAATCTATGGTTTCGAATCTCAACACATTTAAAACATTGTTGGATCGTTTTAATTCTATTTAAAATATCACATCCAAAACAATTTCTTTAACATATTATTCACTATTCAAAAACGTGAATATACTACGTTAACAATTTCATCATTTCTATTCATTTTATTTTAAAGGATTATTCACTGTCTAAAACATGAATATAACTCCATAAATAAGTTATAACAATTTACTTATCAAAATAAGTTGTTTGCGAATTTATAAAAAAACGTTTATAAATTCTATATCTATTTGTTTTATAACTACTTCCTTCATAAATCTTCTTTATTAACCTATTCGATTTATAACTCAATTATAAACCAAAAGTTCACATTATAAGTTAAACACTTATAATTTATTTGTTTACAAGATCGTTCCTTTAACTTCGCAAATTATAAATCTTATAACTTATAAGATTCATTTATTTACCCAAAACTTATTCTTTTAATAACTTTTACAAATTTTATAAACCTACTGCTTATAAAATTCCATTTATAACTTCACCGTTTATAATTCTATAAATTTCATTCATTTATGAAATTCATTCACAATTCATTCTAACACTTATAAAAACTCGTTTTATAATTCAAATATTTTAATTTACAAATTATCAATTTATAAATCTTTTATATAAATCAATTTATACTATTGTTCTTTTAAAACATCTTTAATCCCCTTTATAATTTCATCATTCTGATTTATAAAATAATTAAATTTTATAAATCCTAGTTTTAAACTTTTCACAATAAATTCAAAAATCCTAATTTAACTATTTTATAAAATCATTAACCCCATATTTTCAAAAATCAACTTTTAACTATATTTCTCAAAAATCATAATTTTTATAACATTAAAATTATAACATTTATTTATTTAAAATGGATCAATTCCAAAAATATAGTATATTTACAAAAATCACTTTAAAAATCATTTTAAAATTCCAAAATTGGTCCAATGATGCTACACACCAAATAGTCAATCACGACTACAACGACATCATATATCGTATATGATAATCCATCAAATATCAAAATATCTGAAATCAAATAAATACTGTTGAGGAATCCAGTTGGATCCCTCCAACCTGTTTTCCTGCATCCAAAAACATTAGCACAATACCAATTTCGTTCCAGAACGAAATTATCGCGGTATATGGGATTTAAAATATTATCCGCTTAATAGATGGCGCAATAGGGTCTCATCCGCTATACAATGCGGGAACTCAACAACTGCAATATATACATATGCCAATATATATATATATATATATATATATTGCTATTATATATAATACCAATTTCACTGTTTATGAAATATTCGCGGTATATGTTTTTAATAAATAACATCCGCTTACTGACGGCGCATAATGTCTATTTTAACAATCAATAGATAACAATCATCATTCAAACATGCATTCAAGAATTTTAAATATAACTATTTAAAATAAAAATCGAAACTATTCGATTGAGTGAGAAGTTATCACCTTGATTTCAATTTCGTTTTAGCGATTTATTTCGAATAAAATTAAACGCGCGTTTAATTTTATCCAAAATTCTCACTAACTCCAAACGACTCCAATCCAATTCCATAGCGTAGTGCTCGTCCATACGATTCCAACGCAACTGCTTTCGCGCGTTTTCGACCTCGTATGAAAAAGTTATGATTTTTACTAGTTTACACGATTTTATATAAACAATTTACAACATTTTTATTTATAATTTTAACCTACATCTAATACCAGCCCTTGGATCCATTGCCCAGCAAAATCAGGCCGTCCATATGCTTCTTCCATCTCACGTTTCCTTCTCCAGTAACATTGCCGTGCATATGAACCCATACCTCATGCTCTAGGGTTCCAATTTACGGCCACCACACTCCCTTCTAGCTCGATCAGAGAGTGCCATTCCCTCCGCCTACGTGAGAGCTACCCACAGCCATGAACACATGAAGCTCGGCCAGCCCAGGCACCTCGAAATACGTGCCGACCTGATGGTAAACGCGGGCACGTAGCCCCCTTCCCGTCGCTCCAATTACGATCATCACCGTATAGAATCAAAGCTCTCGTCGAGCTCTTCGACTTTCATGTTGAACACTTCGCGTAATTCCTTGTAGATTGAGAGTGATTGAGGAGAGAAAGATGTTAATTTCTGGCCATTGATGTTTATGAAGGTGGCGGCTGCAGTTTTAACCCTAGGGTTTTAATAATTTTGCAAAAATGAAGAGGGGGGGGGGGGGCTTTTATAGAAAATTCGCGCGACACTATTCATCCCGGATTTTTCGAACTCCAAACGAAGCATGCCGGTTGGCGTTTCTAAGGTTTACCCCACGTTCCGAACATAATGGAACATGTTTCAGGAGCTAATTCGGTCATCTGTGCAAGTTATGGCAATAAACGTTCAATTTAAATTAAACCGATTTAAACGATTTTCTAGGCGTTTTAGCTTGCACCGGACAAACGGTAGATCCGATTGACACGAAATTTGAAACCTTACAATAATATCACATTTCGGGTCCGATGAAACTGGTTTCGTCGAAATCCGAGACTTTTTGAAAAATGGCTATTTTAACTCGCCAAATTAATATTAAAACAATTTCGATGCGTTTCGAGCTGCTACGATCAAACGATAAATCCGATTGCTACAAAAATTGAAATCCGATAATAACAAATTATTACGGATCTAATGGAACTAGTTTCGTCCAATTCTGAGACTGTTCGAAAATTGGTTATTTTACAGTCGATGATTAAATATTAAAATATTCAATTTTCACAATTAAACTCTTAATTCGATTTTAAAAGTTCTATAACATCATTCTAACTTCAATATGATATAATAAAATTTTACAAATCGTTTTCAGTCATATTAAACCAAATTTACAATTATTTCTGTAAATTCACATATTAAATTATCGATTTAATTATCCAATTAAATCCAATTATTCGAAATAAAATTTATTCGACTTATAAATTCACTTATTAATATTTAAAATTAATTAAATATTCAAATTTTAATTAATAAAAATTCTGGGTCGTTACATACTTCCCCCCTTAAAAGAATTTCGTCCTCGAAATTAACAAGTAAGAAAAGTTACAGAATCTATTAACTTTCCCAAAATTCATAGTTAAACTTCTTACAAATCTTTACTAAGTTTTCAAATCATACTTAGTTATCTTTTCAAAAACATCTACTATTGTTTGACTTTTAATTCCAAAATCAAAGTTATAGTTTTCACAATTTTTCAATTTTTCTCAAATTTTTCTAACGCCTTAAATTTTCGAAAAAATTCGCCATAGTCTCCTTTGCGCGGCTCGATCCAAAAAAAAATGACAGTATATATATCACAAATATACATCTCATCAAGTAATGAGGCATCCCGTAGGGAAAAAAGTGTAAAAGTACGATATTTAATCCGAGATATGTACCTTATTTATTTTATTAGCGAGCATATACGGCTAATATAGCGCGAAAACGAGCTCCAAATGCTAAGCAAACGCGATCCGCACCTACTAAACACTCAACAAACAACATGAGAACATGTATATATGAAAATAGTGTCAATATACAACATATAGCAACATAATAACTATATATGCCAACATAGCAAATGCAGTAAAAGAAATATACTCAACCATCAATCAACTATCATCCATAACCAAATCAATATTCATTCATATTCTCATTAATATTCAATGAAATAGGTTTTTCAATTTAAATCATATTTGATTCATTAACAGTGAATGTTTTTACTAACATTCATTTTCAATTAGTTTATATTCACTAATTCATATTCAAGTTGGTTCACTTCCAAATCAAATTCAATTCTATTTAAGATTCATTTAACTTCCAATTGAATTTCAATTTCTTTAGCTTTCAATTTCATTAATTCAATTTCATTAATGAATTATATACAATCAACCAATTATCATATAACAACCAATGTATATTAATTACAACCAAATTCCTTTGCTATATTCATTCAATTATTCAACTTCCAATAACATTAGATTTAAATGAATTAACACTTATATCCATTATTCCATATCAATTTAATTTACATTCAATTGATTAACATTTAATCCATTAATTCAATTCAATTTCAAAAGTTGAATTTCATTACATAACTTAAGTTCATATCCATCACTTAACTTTATTAATTTACTTTGATACCAATATCAACTTCATTCAACATCTCTTAAGTTATATTCCATTTAAACATCACTTGGTTTTACATAACTTAAATTCCCACTTATAAATAAATTCAGATTCTAAATTCTAAAGTAAATTTCCATTTAACTTTAAATTCATTTTTATTTACAACTCATATTCATATAGTTTCACTTCTGATATATATAAGTTTATTTCTCAATTGTAAATCACTTTAATTATAATTCAATTCTTATAATTCATTTCACTTATACAATTATTCTTTTATTTAGATTATTCAAACATCTTATTCAACAACCAAACAATCAACTTATATATACTTTAATAATTCTGAAAAATTATTTCTTCATATATAAAATATAATCAAGGTAAAATTATTTCATTTACCCAATTTAAAACAATACCGTATCGAATTGTTCTGTACAAGTGTTTAGAGTCCCTATCAACAACGTTAATTACTCGTATTAACTAGAATCTATATACCACTCAACAAACCAATCATCACAATATAAAACAATTTTATATATTCACTAACAAATACGCTCTCATAGCTATTATTACACTCAAACTCATTCTAGAGTACTACTGACTCTATCTCTAATGAGTAATACCTAACAGAACCATGGTTGTCGCTTAACCATATGCTCTGATACCACCTGTGAGGGCCCGCAAATCCGTACTCCTTGAATATACACTAATCTTCATAGATTAATTCAAGATGAACAGAAATACTCCTTGAACAATGTTTCTAAGGTTTACCCCACGTTCCGAACACAATGGAATATGTTTCGGGAGCTAATTCGGTCATCTGTGCGAGTTATGGTAACAAACGTTCAATTTAAATTAAACCGGTTTAAACGATTTTCTAGGCGTTTTAGCTTGCACTGGACAAACGGTAGATCCGATTGACACGAAATTTGAAACCTTACAATAATATCACATTTCGGATCCGATGAAACTGGTTTCGTCGAAATCTGAGACTTTTTGAAAAATGGCTATTTTAACTCGCCAAATTAATATTAAAACAATTTCGATGCGTTTCGAGCTGCTACGATCAAACGATAACTCCGATTGCTACGAAAATTGAAATCCGATAATAACAAACTATTACGGATCCAATGGAACTAGTTTCGTCCAATTCTGAGACTGTTCGACAATTGGCTATTTTACAGTCGATGATTAAATATTAAAATATTCAATTTTCACAATTAAACTCTTAATTCGATTTTAAAAGTTCTATAACATCATTCTAACTTCAATATGATATAATAAAATTTTACAAATCATTTTCAGTCATATTAAACCCAATTTACAATTATTTCTGTAAATTCACATATTAAATTATCGATTTAATTATCCAATTAAATCCAATTATTCGAAATAAAATTTATTCGACTTATAAATTCACTTATTAATATTTAAAATTAATTAAATATTCAAATTTTAATTAATAAAAATTCTGGGTCGTTACATACTTCCCCCCTTAAAAGAATTTCGTCCTCGAAATTAACAAGTAAGAAAAGTTACAGAATCTATTAACTTTCCCAAAATTCATAGTTAAACTTCTTACAAATCTTTACTAAGTTTTCAAATCATACTTAGTTATCTTTTCAAAAACAACTACTATTGTTTGACTTTCAATTCCAAAATCAAAGTTATAGTTTTCACAATTTTTCAATTTTTCTCAAAATTTTCAAACGCCTTAAATTTTCGGAAAAATTCGCCATAGTCTCCTTTGCGCGACTCGATCCGAAAAAAAAATGACAGTATATATATCACAAATATACATCTCATCAAGTAATGAGGCATACCGTAGGGAAAAAAGTGCAAAAGTACGATATTTAATCCGAGATATGTACCTTATTTATTTTATTATCGAGCATATACGGCTAATATAGCGCGAAAGCGAGCTCCAAATGCGAAGCAAACGCGATCCGCACCTACTAAACACTCAACAAACAACATGAGAACATGTATATATGAAAATAGTGTCAATATACAACATATAGCAACATAATAACTATATATGCCAACATAGCAAATGCAGTAAAAGCAATATACTCAACCATCAATCAACTATCATCCATAACCAAATCAATATTCATTCATATTCTCATTAATATTCAATGAAATAGGTTTTTCAATTTAAATCATATTTGATTCATTAACAATGAATGTTTTTACTAACATTCATTTTCAATTAGTTTATATTCACTAATTCATATTCAAGTTGGTTCACTTCCAAATCAAATTCAATTCTATTTAAGATTCATTTAACTTCCAATTGAATTTCAATTTCTTTAGCTTTCAATTTCATTAATGAATTATATACAATCAACCAATTATCATATAACAACCAATGTATATTAATTACAACCAAATTCCTTTGCTATATTCATTCAATTATTCAACTTCCAATAACATTAGATTTTAATGAATTAACACTTATATCCATTATTCCATATCAATTTAATTTACATTCAATTGAGTAACATTTAATCCATTAATTCAATTCAATTTCAAAAGTTGAATTTCATTACATAACTTAAGTTCATATCCATCACTTAACTTTATTAATTTACTTTGATACCAATATCAACTTCATTCAACATCTCTTAAGTTATATTCCATTTAAACATCACTTGGTTTTACATAACTTAAATTCCCACTTATAAATAAATTCAGATTCTAAATTCTAAAGTAAATTTCCATTTAACTTTAAATTCATTTTTATTTACAACTCATATTCATAAATATATTCATATAGTTTCACTTCTGATATATATAAGTTTATTTCTCAATTGTAAATCACTTTAATTATAATTCAATTCTTATAATTCATTTCACTTATACAATTATTCTTTTATTTAGATTATTCAAACATCTTATTCAACAACCAAACAATCAACTTATATATACTTTAATAATTCTGAAAAATTATTTCTTCATATATAAAATATAATCAAGGTAAAATTATTTCATTTACCCAATTTAAAACAATACCGTGTCGAATTGTTCTGTACAAATGTTTAGAGTCCCTATCAACAACGTTAATTACTCGTATTAACTAGAATCTATATACCACTCAACAAACCAATCATCACAATATAAAACAATTTTATATATTCACTAACAAATACGATCTCATAGCTATTATTACACTCAAACTCATTCTAGAGTACTACTGACTCTATCTCTAATGAGTAATAACTAACAGAACCATGGTTGTCGCTTAACCATATGCTCTGATACCACCTGTGAGTGACCGCAAATCTGTACTCCTTGAATATACACTAATCTTCATAGATTAATTCAAGATGAACAGAAATACTCCTTGAACAATGTTTCTAAGGTTTACCCCACGTTACGAACACAATGGAACATGTTTCGGGAGCTAATTCGGTCATCTGTGCGAGTTATGGCAATAAACGTTCAATTTAAATTAAACCGATTTAAACGATTTTCTAGGCGTTTTAGCTTGCACCGGACAAACGGTAAATCCGATTGACACGAAATTTGAAACCTTACAATAATATCACATTTCGGATCCGATGAAACTGGCTTCATCGAAATCCGAGACTTTTTTAAAAATGGCTATTTTAACTCGCCAAATTAATATTAAAACAATTTCGATGCGTTTCGAGCTGCTACGATCAAACGATAACTCCGATTGCTACGAAAATTGAAATCCAATAATAACAAACTATTACGGATCCAATGGAACTAGTTTCGTCCAATTCCGAGACTGTTCGAAAATTGGCTATTTTACAATCGATGATTAAATATTAAAATATTCAATTTTCACAATTAGACTCTTAATTCGATTTTAAAAGTTCTATAACATCATTCTAACTTCAATATGATATAATAAAATTTTACAAATCGTTTTCAGTCATATTAAACCCAATTTACAATTATTTCTGTAAATTCACATATTAAATTATCGATTTAATTATCCAATTAAATCCAATTATTCGAAATAAAATTTATTCGACTTATAAATTCACTTATTAATATTTAAATTAATTAAATATTCAAATTTTAATTAATAAAAATTCTGGGTTGTTACAATTTACGCTGAGGGGCGCGACCCCCATAACCTTGCCGCATCATTCCTGTTTCGACCATTTTCGAGGTGTGAGGTCCGATGAAGTCTCGTCCCACAAAGCTACTCTTTTCAAAAAGGCCATGCTTCGATCAACCAATTATTAGCACTTAGCATGCCACATTACCAAATTGAGAATATATCACTAGTAACCATCAACTACATATGCAACGATCCCGTTTTGAAGCCAAATTTAATTTGATAATTAATATAAATTTTTGAATTAAATTTTGAATTTATTTGGATTTTTCAAGAAAACAAATAAAATATCTGTTCTTTATATATTTATATATAGATTGTAAATAGAATTTTGGTTTGAAATTCAAAATAAAAATATCTTGGAAATGAATTTCGATTTGAAAACTCTATATTTTAAAATTAATAAAAGTGTGTTTTGTAATTATAATATGTATATATATACACATTGTGATTTGAAAGTTATTTTAAATATAATAATTTTTTAAAAGGCTATTTAAAGGTTAAATTATAATATATATATATATATATAGTAATATATATATATATATATTTGTTTATTTATTAGTGTATAATTTTGTTTTAAATCATTTTATTTAAGATTATATAAATATTTATAAAAGGAAAAGTAATTATTTAAATTGAAAATAATATATATATATATATATAACTAAATTAAACAAATATATATATATATATATTATATAAAATTATTATTAATACATGTAATTTGCAAGTGTAAACCCTTTATAATGCAAAATGATATTTGTAAAATAATAGTAAAGGATATGAACAAATGCAATTAATTATATATGTAATTGAACAAATGTAAGATAAATATATTATGAAAATAACAAGTTTCATGTTGATTTAGTTTCTTTTTATTTTTGAAAATTAATGAATAAAGAGGAAACAAAGCTATATATATACCACTTCTCCTTTCTTTCTCATTTTCTTTCTGTTCAAGGTTCATCAAAACTCAACCTGTACAAACCAGCAAATTAAAATCAAAACCAGAGAAAGAAAATAAGATTCAAAGTAAATTCAAAACAACTTCAACCTGATCAAAGGCATGCAAAAATCAACTCAAGTAAATCAAATATCAAGCAAAGCAATTTAGGATCATCTAAACATAAATTCATCTCAACAATCAACCAAATATACATCAAGTTATAGATCAACTAGCAGATCAAAATCCAATTCAAATTCAATCTTGCAGATCAAAACATTTTTCCAGGCTATTCTCTATTCTTTAATTCCAGATGAGCAAGCATCACTTTTTAAAACCTTGATATGGTTATTTGGATGGATGTGATGAATGATTGAAGTAATGTTATAGATGTGTTTCCTTGAATGAAAATATGTTTGTATATATGCACAAATATATGTATATATATGTGTGTGTGTATATATGTGTGTGTGCGTTTGTGTGTGTATGTTTGTATATATATATCTACGCATGTTAGAGGAACAGGCAAATATGCCTCTGTCTTGTTTACAGGTTTTAAAACCTGATCACAATTTCATATCATCCCACCTATAAAAAATTTTAGACTTTGATCTTTAAATGAAAAGTGTTTGTATGTGTATAACATCATTTTTAAAAATAGAATCAAGAGAAAATATTGAGTAAATTTTTTGAAAATAGAAATAACAGTGAAAGGATAATTCAACTCAAAATTTCGATTGTTAAATTTCCTTGTTTTGATTGTAGATTTGGATTCGTGCTTAGAAACTATGATTTTTAACATAGATATCATGATTTTTAAGATTCTGGTTAAGGGGAATTCTTATTTTGAACTGGATTTGTACTTTCATCAATTTTCGATGATCAACGCGGTGATGATTGTCGCAATCAAGGGTTGAGGTGGCTGGAGATTAGGAGATCATCGAAAAATACTCGCTAGATTTTTAGTTCGCCATGGTGGCCGTGCAAATTCGATTTAGGAATTAAGATCCTGTTGGGTTCGTCGTGGTTTTCGAAAGCATTGCATGGTAGTGGGTGGACCGGAGGTGATAGGACCAAGGGGAAAGGTGCGTAGGTCTTCGGTGAGTCTATGGAAGAAGTTACATTGTGTCCGATGGTCGGTAGCGTCGGAGCGAGGTGTTTTTCGACGAGTTGTTGGGTTCCAGGTAGATGCTTGGTAACTTGATTTTGTTTTCTGGGTAATCTCGTCGATTCGGGTTGTAGGGATCATTGGCGAAGTCATAGGCCATTTGAAGGTTGTGATGGTGATGGTTAGAACGTCGTCGTTCAAGCGTACATATGAACGAATGTCAGGATATATTTGTAACGACCCAGAATTTTTATTAATTTAAATTTGAATATTTAATTAATTTTAAATATTTATAAGTGAATTTATAAGTCGAATAAATTTTTATTTGAATTATTGGATTTAATTAGATAATTAAAACAATAATTTAATATGTTAAATTATGGATATAATTAAAAATTGAGTTAAAAATGATTGAAAATAATTTGGAAAATTTTATTTAATCATACTGGAGTTATAGAAATATTTTAGAACTTTTAAAATCGAATTAAAAGAGATTTGTGAAAATTGAATATTTTAATATTTAATAATCGACTGTAAAATAGTCAATTTTTGAACAGTCTCAGAATTGAACGAAACCAGTTTCATTGGATCCGTAATAGTTAGTTATTACCGGATTTCAATTTTCGTGTCAATCGGAGTTATCGTTTGATCGTGGCAGCTCGAAACGCATCGAATCGTTTTTAATTTAAATTTGGTGAGTCAAAATAGCCATTTTTCAAAAAGTCTCGGATTTCGACGAAACTAGTTTCATCGGATCCGTAATGTGATATTATTGTAAGGTTTCAAATTTCAAGTCGATTGAATTTACCGTTTGTCCGGTACAAATTAAAACGCCTAGAAAATCGCTTAAATCGGTTTAATTTAAATTGAGCGTTTGTAGCCATAACTCGCACATACTTCCGAATTAGCTTCCGAAACCTGTTCCATTGTGTCCGGAACGCGGGGTAAACCCTAGGTACGCTGGTTACGGCGTCTAAATCGGAGTTCGGAAATTCCGGGATGAATAGTGTCGCTCGTTCCTTATAAATAGCCCTACCCCTTCACAAAATTTGATAAAATATATTCCAAAACCCTAATTTGCTTCATGTAGCCGGCCCTAAAAATGAATGGCCAGAAAACACTCGACTTCCACCTCGATTATCTTCCAATCCGCCGACAATTAGCCTTAGGTTTCAACTACAAAGATGAAGAGCACGACGAGAGCTACGAGATCAACGGTGGAGATCGCATTTGGAGCTACGGATCTTCGTCAAAATGCTCGCGTCCATCTGCAGTTCATCACCGTGCGCACGCTAGAGGAGGAGGCCGAGTTCACTACTGTTGTGGCCGAACATAGCTAAGGTCGTGGGCTTCGTCATGGTGGTGTTGTGATCGAATATAATCGTGTGTGGTGGCCGAGCTATTTAACCCTAGAATTGTGCTATGGGTTCAAGGAGGTCGGCTAATTACCTGGAGATGAGAACGAAGAAGATGGGGGTGGAGACGTGCGGCCCAGATGTGAGGGGGGGTGAGATCAAAGGCTGTGATTTGTTTGGGTTTAAATTATAAAGTTATGTGTGATTTAAGTAATATAAATACGTGCAAACTTGTAAAATTCGTATCTTTTTCATACGAGGTCGAAAAAATGCAAATCCAGTTGCGTTGGAATCGTATGGACGAGCACTACGCGATGGAGTTGGTTTGGAGTCGTTTGGAGTTAGTGAGAATTTCGGGTAAAATTAAACGCGCGTTTAATTTTATTCGAAATAAAAGCTAAAACGGAAATTAAAACCAAGGTGAGAACTTCTCACTCAATCGAATAGATTTCGATTTTTATTTTAAATAGTTAGATTTAAAGTATTTGAATGCATGTATGAATGATGATTGATATCTATTGATTGTTAAAATAGACATTATGCGCCGTTAGTAAGCGGATGTTATTTAGTAAAAACATATACCGCGAATATTTCATAAACAGTGAAATTGGTATTATATATAATATCAATATATATATATTGGCATATGTATATATTGCAGTTGATTGATTTCCCGTATTTTTTTAGCGGATGAGACCCTATTACGCCGTTATTAAGCGGATAATATTTAATAAGAACATGTACCGCGATAATTTCGTACTGGAGCGAAATTGGTATTGTGCTAATGTTTTTGGATGCAGGAAAACAGGTTGGAGGGATCCAACTGGATTCCTCAACAGTATTTATTTTATTTCAGATATTTTGATATTTGATGGATTATCATATCGATATATGATATCGTTGTTAGTCGTGATTGACTATTTGGTGTGTAGCATCATTGGACCCAGATTTTGGGATTTTAAAATGATTTTAAAAGTGATTTTGAAAATATACTATATTTTTGGAATTGATCCATTATAAATAAATAAACGTTATAATTTTTAAAGTTATAAAAATTATGGTTTTTGTGAAATATAGTTAAAAAGCTGATTTTTAGAAATACGATTAAAAGTCGATTTTTGAGAAATATGAACTAATGATTTTATAAAATAATTTAGATTGGATTTTTGAATATATGATAAAAGTTTAAATATAGGATTTATAAAATTTGATTTTTTTATAAATCGAAATGATGAAATTATAAAGGAATTTAAAGACGTTTTAGAATAATAATATAAACTGATTTATATTAAGAGATTTATAAATGGATATTTATAAATTGAATTATGGACATTATAAAACGAGTTTTTTTATAAGTGTTTGAATGTAGTGGAAATGAATTTCCTAAATGAATGAAATTTATAGAATTTTAAACTGTGAAGTTATAAATGAAATTTTATAAGCAGTAGGTTAATAAAATTTATAAAGTTATCGAAAGAATGAATTTTGGATAAATAAACAATCTTATAAGTTAAGATTAATAATTTGGGAAGTTAAATGAACGATTTTGTAAAATAATCGTTTTATAAGTAATTAACTTATAAGATGAACTTGTAGTTTATAATTGAGTTATAAACTGGAATAGGTTAATAAAGGAATTTATAAAAAGGAAGTTTTTATAAATAAATAGAAATGGAATTTATAAACGTTGCTTTATAAATTCACAAACGACTTATTTTGATAAGTTAATTGTTATAACTTATAAATGGAGTTATATTCACGTTTTAGACAGTGAATAATCCTTTAAGTTAAAGTGAATAGAATAAAATGATGAAATTTGTTAACAAAGTTTATTCACGTTTCTGAACAGTGAATAACACGTTAAAGAAATTGTTTAGAATGTGAATGTTTTAAATAGAATTAAAACGATCTAACAATGTTTTAAAAGGAGTTGAGATTCGAAATCATAGATTTCAACATTTATTGTTGAAATAGACGTTTTCGAGAAATAAAAGGAAATGGTGGACTATAACACTGTTGTTATAGTAAATGATTTCCGAAAGGAAATGGGTTGTATAGTATCGGGATTTATATATCTATTTAATTTCGAATCCCTATACTAGTGATTTTGGGTTGTTGTAACGATGTTTTACGCAACATTCGTTTTGGCCCGAGTAAATATGTTTAAGTGAATAATTTCCTTAAAGAATGAAATATATACTTAATTCGATTTAAGTATATTGAATATTTTCAAAGGTTGAAAATAAAAAGATTTGTCGATTACTTATTTTTGATAAGTATGGAAATGTTTTCCAATATGAAGTGAATAATTAGAATTTATCTTTTTGAAGATAAATTGAAATGAATTATTGAAATCAAATATGCATGGATATTTTGAAATATAAATTCATTATGGAATTTATATGTGAAAGTGAAATTTGTTTGAAAATAAATATTGATTTATTTTTGAAGTGTTGAAATTATATATCTTATAAAGATATTTTGGAAAATAAATAATTTGAAAAATTATTTGGAATCTGGTGATGTATGCATATCAATTGATAGTTCAATAGCCGACTATCAATATTTCCCTTTGATTGGGTATTTGATATGATTGTTTGAATTTGAATGCACACTTATTTTTGAATAAGCGCTCACTATTCGGGTTAACCGGGAAAGGACCATGGGGTCGTATAACCCATTCCGAATATGTGATACGACGTGAATTGCATTTGAAGATCGGTGTTGAAGACCGGTATTTGCGAGAGCGATAGGATGACCTATCGATCGTCTCTGCACTGGGTCGCTCCTGGTATAGAGATTCCATAAGTGATGGGAAATCCGATCAGGATTGTGAATATCCGGATTGCAAGGACTTCTTTGTAAGTGCCTTCGGTTTTGTTCGAGCCCGGAACAAACTTGTATGGATTGTATGTCTGACATTACAATTTGAGATATAAAGCCGATTTCTTTCAAATATATTTCTGTTGGTGGCGGAGAATTTATTCTTTGCTTAACACCCTTCTTTGAGACGTACGAGCTCAAAGGTTATATAGTTGAAGTTATCAGCAATATATCCCATTTTGGTAATGTGACATGCTGAGTGATGCTGAAATGATCATTGTGTTGATTATTTGTGATAGGATCATTTATTTGATCGTCTATCTTAGTGATCATTGTGTTGATCATTTATTGACCCAAAGCATGGCTTTTGTATAAAGTATGTTTTTATGGACGTGAATTCGTCGAGCCTCACATCCCGGAAATGGTCAAAACAGGAAAGATGCGGCAAGGTTATTAGGGGTTGCTGTAGCTCCCCTAGGGTATGTGCATTTCCTTCTGGAAAGGGGTGGTATCATGGTATGGAGCCCAGATACTTACTCATGTTGAAAACACTTTATGATTGTGTGAATTGGATATCGAGCGCTCGGTTGAAAAGGTCCTAAAGGACCGGGGAATGGCGTGCTCGTGTCAGTAGTTACCCAGTTAGGGGTAACCCGGCCTTGTGTTGGCAGAGATCCGGTTTGGTTCTCGGGGATGTCTTTCCAGAGGCATTCTCAGTGGCAATGGGAAGTTCCTTGGCCTGACCATTTGTTGGAAATCCAATTCCCAATACGAAACTTGTACGGTATTAGTTGTAGAACCTGCCATTCACTTATGGTGGTCACCACTGTTTGGATGGTAGCTATAGTAGGCATAGTTCGAAATGTCTATGTTGGCTAAGATTTATATTCTACTTTCGAAATGAATTTTTCTCTACACTATGCACTAGTAATAATATCAAATGTTATTTTAAATGCGTATCAAGCATCTTTGACTATCATAAGGAGAAATCTCCTCCGATTCTGCGTTTGCATTGTGTGTGTGTGCGGGAGGCCTTATGGTAGTCTCATTTTTTAAAAGCATTGCGAATTGATTAAAAATATTCCTCTATTTTGATTTTAAAGTTAAATAAACTGTTTTGAGTTCTCACACCAGTCACATGACTGACTTGGAGTTTATTGTTTTCCTTCCTAAACTCTGGGTGCCCACCAATTTCCACACGGGCAGTTAAGAGTTAGGTTTATCAGGATATTCTGGAGTTGCTGGAGGCAAGCTGGATGGCATGGCGTATTACTAGTTTATATAGTATTTCTTTTTCCGCTGCACTGTTTGTTGTTGTATGATGTTGTACACTCTGATGATATGATGTAATGTAATGTATAAAATGTAATAACTGATATAGTTCTTTGTTTAAAGATTATTCATTTATTATTATATGTTGTTCCGCTGCGAATTGTGAGATTCTGATGTTGTTCTGTTGTTTTCTGTCCCGTCCTATTTTCTTCTGTTTTTTTCTTTTTCCTCTATTCTCTTTTTCTTTCTATTTCTTATATTTTTAAAATTTTCTATCTTCTTGTTTCTTCTTTTTCTCTCTTCTTCTCTTTTCTTTTCTTAAATTCTTTTTAAAACCCATAACATCTCGGTTTTCGGCCTTTGATTTCTCGGCAGTCGATAAAGTGAGTATCGATGTCGGATTTTCGAAGAACGAAAATCCGCAGACGTTACATATTAGTGGGTTGATTTGTTCCTATTAGGTTGGAGAAGAAGGGTGTAACTCGAAGTCGTACTCGGGGAATTTAGGTCCAGGCTTGGGTTCATTCTCGTAGAAACTCGTGTGGGTTTTATAACAGGTTTTAAAATTTTAAAACATAGCAAAATTTTAAAAAGGAAATGGGTGGCTCTGGAAAGGCTTGGGGAAAATACGAAATGACTCGGGATGATACCTGAAGTAATCTTGGGTCTGAGTTTTTGAATTTTTGATTAAACAAGTTTTTTTCGAAATTTAAATTTAAAACAAGTTTAAACACCTTCTTGTTAATTATTTTAAAATAATAAATGTTTTATTCTAATTTTAGAATTAGTTAAAGTTTTTAAAGAAATTATTTCAAATTAATCAAGTTTTAAAGTGTTTTAATATACATATTACCTTTATTTTAAAGTTTATTTTAAATAAATTTAATATTGAAATTGAATAGTAAAGTAAGGAAATGAAATGCTTTTAATTATCAAACAACTTAAGTGACTTAAGTTAATTTATTTGTCAATGGTGATTTCTTACCAAGGTTTATTAAATAAAGGTTTTAATGATAATTAAATAATAAAAGATAATTAATTGATAATTAAAGGATAATTAATTAATTAAAGGTTAATTAATTAATGAAAACAATTAAGGGATAATTAATTACTTAAAGATTAATTACTTAAAGTAAGTAATTAAAAGATATTTGTGATTAAGGGTCGATTAATTAATACTTAAAGGATAATCAATTAAGTAATTAATGGATGACTGATTAATAATTAGAGAGTAATTAATCAAGTGATTAAGAATAATTACTTAATATGATTAATTAAAGATAATCGCTTACTGTGGTTGATTAAGGATAATCAATTAATATATTTAATTAATGGTTAATTATTGATAATTACTTAATGGCTAATGACTCAATATAAACTATATAAGGATAATTAATTAAATGATAATTAATTAAGGGTTAATTTGTTAATGTAATTATGTGATTAATTAAGAGAAAATTAACTAATTAAGGATAATTAATTAAGATGGGTAATTAAGTTTGATTAATTAATTTCATTAATTAAAATAATAATAGATGGTTTGTAATTAATTAATGTTAATTAACGAGGATTAGTAATTTATTGATAAGTAATTAATCTGGTTTAAATTAATTATAATCAGGTGATTAATTGATCTTACTTATTGATAATTGGATTCCATTGAATGCTTTGAATTGTTTGATATCTCTGATATGTGATTTTCTGTGATATGATTGCTTTGGATTGAGCTGTGATTTATTTATTTGTGATGATTTTACTCATTTATCTATGAATGAAAGATAAGCGTTATAGGATTATACCGCTTATCGATATTATTGTGCTTGAATTGATGATGGTTGTGATATTTTATTGTTGTGTGCAAAACCCCTGGACTACACACACACAAATATGGATTTCACGGGAAATTTGTTAAGTCATGGGATTTTGAATTTAATTCAAAATGGTGAAAACTTCAAAGATTAAATTTTGAATCCAAAAGTGTTTGGAAGTGATTTGGGTTAAAATGATAAACTTTTGAAAAGGGAATTTCAGAATTAAAATTATTTTGAATATAGTATGACTTGATAAAGTTTTGGAATTTGGAAAACTATAGTGTAAAAAGGATTATACAGATTATATATTTGGAATTTTAAACCATTTTTTAAAAGTATTTTAAATGAATTATTTTGGGAATTTAATTTTAACTCAAATAAAATTTGATGAATATACGGCAGTTTGCTGATTTTATGATTTTACTTTAAAAGGCTACATCTTGAGCGAATTTAATCGGATTTTCCAAAACGAAAACCTTTGTTTTCAAATGATAATGGATTTCATATAAAGGAAGAATTCCCAATTTTTGTTGAAAGGATTTCAAGATTTGTGTAAATCAAATTTGCAATGGAAATTGTTTCGAAAGCTATGAATGGATCTTTGTTAAAGATTGGTGAACCTTGTTTCAAATTGAAGTGGATCTTAATAATGAATCTTTTGTTTAAAAAATTAAAGTGGAAATTTGTTTAAACCATTCAAAAGGAAAGGTTTTGGGCTAAGAAGTAGTGACTTAACTAAGATCCCAATGTATCCATATGTTTTTAAAAATAAGCGCTCATTATTCGGTTTAACTAGGAGAGGACTTTATGACATAAAACCCATTCCGAATAAATGATACGATGAAATGGATAGCAATTGAAGACAGTGGTTGAAAACCAGATATTTTCGAGAACGAAAGGATTACCTGTCGAATGTCTCTGCACTGAGTTGCTCCGGTATAGAGATCTCCATATGTGATGGGGAGTCCAATCAGGATTGTGAATATTCGAATTTGCAAGGACTTGTTTTGAAGTGCCTTCTGTTCCATTCAGACATAGGATGGAGTTGTATGGATGTATGACTGACGTTATACTTTGAGATGTAAAGCTAGTTTCTATCAAATACACTTCTGTTTGGTGGCGGAAAATTTTATTCTCTTTGATTACAACCCTTCTCTGAGAAGTACGAGCTCAGAGGTTATGTAGTTGATGGTTACTAGTGATGTATTCCAAATTTGGTAATGCGGCATGGTAAGTGTGATCATTTGTTGATCGAAGCATGACTTTTATGAAAAGCGTAGCTTTGTGGGCGAGACTTCGTCGAACCTCACACCCCAGATATGGTCGAAATAGGAAGGATGCAGCAAGGTTACAGGGGCCATGCCCCTTAGGATATGTGCATTTCCTTCTGGATAAAAAGTGGATCATGGTATGGAGCCCAGATATTTATCTTATGTGGTTGTTGGAATTTGTTGGTGAATGCCGGGATAAAGGTTGGCGACGATTGGGGGATGGTATACTTATGACAATTAGTTACGTAGATAACCCGACCTTGTGTTGGCAGAGAGATGTTTAAGTTATCAAGGCATCCCTCCAGATGCGTACCCATTCGGATAAAGGAAGTTCCTTAGCCTTGGCCATTTGTAGGAAATCTAAACTAACAATACGAGCCCTGTACGTCTTTACCTGTATAACCTGCCATGCAGTGTGGTTGTAACCTGCCATTAAACATGGTAGCTACAGTAGGTATACTATAATGGTAGTATGCTGGCTAAGATTAATATTATACTTTCGAAATGTTTTATGCCACATGGACTAATAATAATATCAAAAAGATTTTTGCATACCAAGCATGTTTGACTATCATAAGGAAAAATATCGTCCAAGTGTGCGATTGCATTATGTGTATGGAGGGAGGTCTTATGGTAGTTTCATTTTCCATAAAGCATAGAGAAATTTCTTTTTGTTTCTTTTTATTTCATTTTATTCAAACAACTATTTTTGTTTTCTCACACCAATCCCAAGGCTGACCTGGAGTTTATTGTTCCCTTTCTAAACTCTGGGTGCCCACAATTTACCACACGGGCAGCCTAGAGTCAGGTTATCAGATAGTCAGCTAGTAGGTGTAGCTTTTGGCAGCCTTTGGAGCCTTTGGATTTGGTGATCGCATTGTTCATCGAACAAGCTTCACTTTAGCATGATTGGAGGTTATCGCATCGGGTTTGGTGTTTTGGAGCTTTGGCAATGGAGATATTGTCTTTCCGCTGCTGATGCTATCTTTCCGCTGCTGTGTTTTTCCGCTGTTATATTTAACTTTGATATTGTTGATCACTTCATTTATATCAGATTGTTGTATCAATTTGTTGTGTATCAATAAAATTATTTCTTCTTTTTCCGTTGTGTTGTTATCACCTAATGTTGTTATAAGCTCCGGCGAATCGGATTTCAACGTTTGTATCTACGGCATTTCGAATACGATGATGATGGAATCCGGGTCATCACATTAATTTATTCTCTTAGCTTAACACCCTTCTCTGAGACGTACGAGCTCAGAGGTTATGAAGCTGATGGTTACTAGTGATATATTCCCTATTTTGTAATGTGGCATGCTAAGTGCTGAGCATTTTTCGATTGAAGCATGGTATTTGTGAAAAGTGTAGCTTTGTGGGACGAGACTTCGTCGAACCTCACACCCCGAAAATGGTCGAAACACGAAGGATGCAGCAAGGTTACGGGGGCCGTGCCCCTTAGGGTATGTGCATTTCCTTCTGGACAAAAAGTGGTATCATGGTATGGAGCCCAGATATTTAACTTATGTGGTTGTGGGAATTTGTTGGTGAATCCAGGGATAAAGGTTGATGACGAATGGGAGATGGCATACTCGTGATAGTTAGTTACCTAGTTACAGAGGTAACCCAGCCTTGTGTTGGCAGAGAGCTGGTAAAGTTCTTGGGGCATCCCTCCAGAGGCATACCCATTCGGATAAAGGAAGTTCCTTAGCCTTGGCCATTTGTTGGAAATCCAAACAAACAATACGATCCCTATGCCGTTCTAGTTGTATAAACTGCCATGCAGCGTGGTGGTAATCTGCCATTAAACATGGTATCTATAGTAGGTATATTATAATGGCAGTATGCTGGCTATGATTAATATATTAATTTCGAAACGTTTTTTGCACCATGCACTAATAATAATATCAAAATGATTTTCGCATATCAAGCATGTTTGACTATCATAAGGAGAAATCTCCTCCAAGTGTGCGATTGCATTGTGTGTGTGGCGGGAGGCCTTATAGTAGTTTCATTTTTTCAAAAAGCATAGAGAAATTTATTTTTGTTTCTTTTTGTTCAAACAACTATTTTTGTTTGCTCACGCTGATCCCATGACTGACCTGGAGTTTATTGTTTCCTTTCTAGACTTCGGGTGCCCACAATTTTCCACACGGGAAGCCTAGAATCAGGTTATCAAATAGTCAGCTAGTAGGTGTAGTTTTGGAAGTCTTTGGAGCCTTTGGATTTGGCGATTGCATTGTTCATCGAACCTGCTTCACTTCAGCGTGATTAGAGGTCCTCGCTTCGGGTTTGGTGTTTTGGAGCTTTGGTAATGAAGATATTATCTTTCCGCTGTTGATGTTATCTTTCCGCCGTTGTGTTTTTCCGTTGTACATTTATCTTTGATATTGTTGATCGCTTCATTTGTATCAGATTGTTGTATCAATTTGTTGTGTATCAATAAAATTATACTATTTCCGCTGTTTTGTTATCACCTAATATTGTTATAAACTCCGACTAATCGTATTTCAACGTTTGAATCTACGGCATTCGAATACGGGTGATGTATGCATGTCGATTTTTGAGCGCTGGAATCCACATCGTCACATTTATTTATTCTCTTAGCTTAACACCCTTCTCTAAGACGTACGAGCTAAGAGGTTGTATAGTTGATAGTTACTAGTGATATATTTCCAATTTGGTAATGTGGCATGCTAAGTGCTGATCATTTATTGATCGAAGCATGGATTTTGTGAAAAGCGTAGCTTTGTAGGACGAGACATCGTCGAATCTCACACCCTAGAAATGGTCAAAACAGGAAGGATGCATTAAGGTTATGGGGGTCGAGCCCCTTAGGGTATGTGCATTTCCTCCTGGTTAAAAGTGGTATCATGGTATGGAGCCCAGATATTTAACTTATGTGGTTGTTGGAATTTGTTGGTAAATCCCGAGATAAAGGTCGCTGATGATCGAGGGATGGCATACTCATGACTGTTAGTTACCTTGTTACAGAGGTAATCCGGCCTTGTATTGGCAGAGAGCTGGTTAAGTTCTCGGGGGCGTCCCTCCAAAGGCGTACCCATTCGGATAAAGGAAATTCCTTAGCCTTGGACAATTGTTGGAAATCCAAACAAACAATACGAGCCCTGTACGGTTTTAGTTGTATAACCTACTATGCAGCATGGTGGTAACCTGCCATTACACATGGCAGCTATAGTAGGTATACTGTAATGGTAGTAATGCTGGCTAAGATTAATATTATACTTTTGAAATGTTTTTTGCACTATGCACTAATAATAATATCAAAAGGATTTTCACATATCAAGCATGTTTGAATATCATAAGGAGTAATCTCCTCCAAGTGTGCGATTGCATTGTGTGTGTGGTGGGAGGCCTTATGGTTGTTTCATTTTGCAAAAGGCATTGCAAAATTTCTTTTTATTTCTTTTTGTTCAAACAACAGTTTTTGTTTGCTCACACCAGTCCCATGACTGACTTAGAGTTTATTGTTCCCTTTCTAAACTCTTGGTGCCCACAATGTTCCACACGAGCAGCCTAGTGTCAGGTTATTTGATAGTCAGCTAGTAGGTGTAGCTTTAGGCGGTCTTTGGAGCCTTTGGATTTGGCGATCGCATTGTTCATCGAACCTGCTTCACTTCAGCATGATTGGAGATTCTCGCTTCGGCTTTGGTGTTTTGGAGCTTTGGCAATGGAGATATTGTCTTTCTGCTGCTGATGCTACCTTTCCGCTGCTGTGTTTTTCGGCTGTAGTATTTATCCCTGATATTGTTGATCACTTCATTTGTATTAGATTGTTGTATCAGTTTGTTGTGTATCAATAAAATTATTTCTTCTATTTCCGCTATGTTGTTTGTTAGTCCGCAAGATGATGGTTTTGATGACAACAACCTTAGAATAGATTATAAAATATAAATACTAACATTATAAGTTTAGATATATATGTATATGTAGGATTTAACCATGCAGGTACTAAGAATGAAGACTGTACATTATAGAGATTCAAGATATCAAGATAGAAGACTCATGAGTATCAAGATTATCAAGAGTTCAAGATTTCAAGGTTAAGTATTTTTTAGGAATTTTTTTAAAACTCATAGAAAATCACTGGCATCTTAAAATCCAATTTATTTGTGGAATGGAATCCACTTCGAGCCAGTTAAAGGGATGGAACCCTAAGTAGGATGGAACCTACGAAAAATCTAGTGGAACATTGTTTTGTATCCGCTAACTTTTTATTTAAAATGATTTTCCAAAATTATATCCCGTTTTCAAAATGTTTTCGAAACTTTCCTTTTAAAAGATTCAGAACCCTCTATCCTGATTTTAAATAATTTTAGCCACAAAATTATCCTTAATTTCAAAGTCAAATTACTCCTGATTTTAAACTATCTTTTAATATAATATATTTAACTTTTAAATGTTTATACTTAGATTTAAATATAAAATTAGAGTTAAATTCTATATATATATTATTCTCTATATTTACTTATGAATTTTAACTATAGTCAAGTATATTTATGAAGTTTTAAATAGTTTTAAAATAAGACAAAGGTTATTTTCAAAGAAAATCAAATCATCAAAAATGCTTTGGGATGTCGACAAGCCTATGTACCCAATGTCGACATGGTGTCAGTTGAGTTCAAAATTTAAATTTCAAAAGAAGTGTCTATTTTCCATAACTCTTCCTGAATGGACATAGCTGTTGTTCTTCTATAAATAGGGGTTAGTTTCAACGAATTTTATATCAGATTTTCTGGTTTTTCACTCCTCTTCTTCTTCCACTTTTCTTAATACATATTCTTACCAATACTCTGCTGAAATTAACATTGAATCGAACTCGATTACTTCTAGTTTGGTTCTCTATCACTATCTCTACAAGGTTCTCAGTGCTACTAAGAGTTATAGACTTCTTTGTAATCTATTAAGCGAGAAAAGGTGTGATTGTTGCCTTGGAAATCAATCAAGAAAGAAATGGTGTGATTGTAGCCTTGGTAAATCAATTGGGTAAACTAGTGGCCCGGAAATCAAGTATCTCTACCTAGAGGATAGAAATTCTGGAGGGTGTACCTCGTAGCCTTGAAACCGAGGGTGTAATTGTACAATTTCTTTTGAAAGGAAATCCGTACTTGTATTGCAGGACTGGATGTAGGATAACTCTGAACCAGTATAAAATCCGGTGTGTTCTTTCCTTTACTGCTTTTATTTTATTTCTGCATCTGTGTTTGTTTCTGTGATCATATCTATGTCTGTATATTGCATACATCAGTGTCTAAATTAACATACATTGAAAAAGATTTAGTAATTCTTTATTAACACTATTCACCCCCCTCTAGTGTTAATCCTAGCCTTAAGATCCGTAATCCGCATTTCTCATAATTGGTATCAGAGCAAGGTTTTCAAAGTTTGACAATCTGATTTTTGAAAAAGTGTTTAAAATGGTTGTATTTGTTAATACTAATTTAGAAGAATTCAAATCATCATTGTTTCATGAGTCTGCATATAATCAATATTCAAATTCAAGTTATCTACCAAAATTGTTTGATGTGCAGGAATCATGCTTTATGGCTGTTGAGGAATCAATCCACATCGGGAAAATTGTGCAGATTAAAAAGAACAAATGGATACTTGATAGTGGATGCTCTGGACACATGACTGGCAATCCAGATATAATGAATGAAATAATATACAAAGACGGAGGACTGGTTAACTTTGGAGACAATTCAAAAGGATATGTGATTGGCATCGACAAAGTCGGTAATTCTGATAAAGGGTATAAAATTAAATTTGAAAAAGATAAGTGTCATATAGAAGATAATAATTCAGTCATTATATTTGAGGGAGTCAGGAAAAAGAATATTTATATTCTTAGTATGAAAGTTTCAAATGATAACCTGTGTCTGTTGGCAAATACAAGTGACCCTTGGATTTGGCACAAGAGATTTGGGCATTTGAAATTCAAACTCTTATCTAGACTGTCAACATGATCTAGTAAGAGGTCTCCCTAAAATGAATTTTAAAGTAGATAGTTTTTGTGATGCTTGTTAATTAGGAAAATTTAGAAAAGGTTCTTTTCAGATAAAAGATATGATTTCAACTTCAAAACCTCTTGAATTACTTCATCTTGATTTATTTGGTCCATCTCAAATTCTATCAATAAATCATAGTAAATATGACTTTGTAATTGTAGATGATTATTCTAGATTTACATGGACAATATTTTTGAAACATAAAAGTGATACTTTTGAATGTTTTAAGACATTTTCAAAAAGAATTCAAAATCAATTTTCTCTAAAAAATTATAACTATTCGAAGTAATCACGGTGGTGAATTTGAAAACGAAAAGTTTGAGGAATTCTGCAATAAAAAAAGGAGTAACTCACAATTTTTCATTTCCGAGAACTCCACAATAAAACGGAGTAGTAGAACGTAAAATAGGACGATTCAAGAGTGTGCGAGAACTATGCTTGCAGAAAGTAATTTACCAAAGAATTTTTGGGCAGAAGTAGTTGCTACCACGTGTTATATTTTGAATAGAATTTTAATTAGACCCCTAACTGATAAGACATCTTATGAACTTCTTTATTCAAGAAACCTAAGGTATCTTATTTCATAATTTTTGGAAGTAAATACTTTATTCTAAATACAAAATATAATTTAGATAAATTTGATCCTAAGTCCGACAAAGGTATCTTTATCGGATATTCTAATAGAAGTAAAGCATACAGAGTGTTTAATTTAAAAACTAATTCCATTGAAGAAACAATGCATGTTTCATTTGATGAAAATTTCAAAATTTTTAAAGATACAAATGATGAAGAGGATTTAATCACTCAAAATCAAGAATTAATTGAAACTAACAATGAAATTAATCATCCTAATAAGAGAAACTAAACTTTTAAAAGATCATCCTTTAGAAAATATACTAGGAGATATGCAATATGTTGTTAAAACTAGAAATCAACTAAGTCAAATGAGTAATGTAGCTTTTATTCAACTATTCAACCCAAAAATCAAAAAGAAGCATCAATTGATGATTCATGGATTTTGGCAATGCAAGAAGAATGAAATCAATTTACTAGAAATAATGTTTGGGAACTTGTTCCTAGACCACAAAATAAAACTATAATTGGAACTAAATGGGTTTATAAAAATAAAATGAATGAACAAGGAGAGGTAGTTAGAAATAAAGCTCGAATAGTCGCTCAAGGTTATTGTCAAGAAGAAGGAATAGATTTTGATGAAACCTTTGCTCCCATAGCAACATTAGAAGCCATTAGGATTCTACTTGCTTTCACAAATCATAATAATTTCAAATTATTTCAAATGGATGTTAAAAGTGCCTTTTTAAATGGATATGTAAAAGAAGTAAATGTTGAACAACCACCACTTTTTGAAAATGATAAATTACCAAATCATGTTTACAAACTTAAAAAAGCATTATATGGTCTAAAATAAGCTCCTAGAGCCTGTATGATAGACTAAGATCTTATTTATTGCAATCTAATTTTGAAATTGGTAAAGTAGATAATACTCTTTTTATTAAAAAGAAAAAAAATGATATTCAACTAGTACAAGTTTACGTAGATGATATCATTTTTGGTTCAACTAATTTTGAAATGAATAAAGAGTTTTCTGAAATAATGACAAAAGAGTTTGAGATGAGTCATATGGTTGAATTAAATTTATTTTTAGATTTACAAATAAAACAATTAGATAATGGTATCTTTATTAGTCAAGAAAAATATGTTAAAGACCTAATTAGTCAATTTGGTTAGACTACTTCGAGTGGAAAATCCACTCCCATGGCAACCAATGAGCACCTTAGTAAAGAAGATCTCTCGAAAGATGTAGATCAAAAACTATATAGAGAAATGATTGGATCACTACTCTATATTACTGCCAGTAAACCTGATATCATGCATAGTGTTTGTCTCTGTGCTAGATATCAATCCCAACCTAAAGAGACCCACTTAAAAGTCAAAAAACGAATCATAAGATATGTTAAACACACATCTGATTGTGGTTATTCTACCCTAAAAATGATTCTTTTGACTTAGCATCTTACTGTGATGCTGACTATGCTGGTTGTAAATCAGATCGAAAAAGTACAAGTGGGACTTGTCACTTTTTAGGTCATTCTCTGATTTCATGGCTTAGTAAAAAGCAAAACACAGTTTCTTTATCAACAACTAAAGCAGAGTATATTTCCACTGCTTTGGCTTGTTCTCAAGTACTATATATGCAACAAACCTTAAAAGATTTTGGTTTAAAATTTTCGAAATCTCCAATTTATTGTGACAATACGAGTGCGATAAATTTATCCCAAAATACTACTCAACATGCTCGAACTAAACATATTGATATCAGACATCATTTTCTCAGAGATAATATAAGTAAGAAAGTAGTTACTCTCGATTATATCAATTCTGAGAATCAAATTATTGATATCTTAACAAAACCGTTAAATGAATCAATATTTACTAAATTAAGAAGAGAATTAGGTATTTGTTCTATAACTGAAATATAAAATATAAATAACAAGTATAATTAATAATTAATATTAAAATAATTCAAATAGTTAAAATATGAAAGGCCATGTTGACATCCCTCATATACCCATGTCGACATGCAACGTTTTTAAATTTTGAAATTTTTCCCACCAAAATTCAAAAAAATAGTTATATATTCTTCTCTGTTTTGAATTTTTTTTTCATTCTCTCTATTTTCTCTTTAATTTATCTTCTGAAATAAATAAAATAACGACCTCCTCTTCCAAATCAAACATAAAATCAACCTTTTCATTCCCCTCTCCGACGTCGGGTCCATTTCAATGTACTACTCTCGCTCGTGTGACTAAAATGGAGGAATCTATGAAGGATGTACTTCAGATGATGACAGAAATTCATGTGACTCAACTTCGTATGGCAAAGGAATAGGAAAGGCAAGGCAAGATTCTTAGGAATACGCAAAAATTCCTAATGGATAACCAGGCCAACCCTATCTTGATTGATGAAGACTCTTCACTCAATCAAGAACAGAGGCCAGCGAAGAAGAAGAAGAAGAACCCATGGAAGAAGCGCACGAGGATGATGATGACCAAGTCGTATGTGTTGGAGAAGTGTGTTTTGACAAGAATGGGAATCTTGTCGAACAACGTGGAAACTTCTGTTTTCACTATCCAAACTGTTCGATTCATAGATCTCCTATGTTTAATAACACACAATAGTTTCTTTTCTTTCTTCTCCAGTGTTGTTTGTGTTTCTTTATGTTTCCTAAACGCTCATGTATATACAACTTCATATGTAATAAATAACTCATGTTCTTATATGTGTTTTAATTATAAGTAGTATCATGAATTCTTACTTAGGATAGTTAATAGTTTAGGATTATGTTTTAGTATTAGATATAAGTGATGATTACTTATGATAACACTATCATAATAACCACATGTCATAGAGTATTAGTTTTAGGGGGAGTTATATAGTTTGGAGTTATATAGTTATATAGTTTAGAGCTATATAGTTTACATTTAGTTTTTGTTGATGACAAAGGGGGAGAAATATAAAATAAGGGTAGTTAGGCATAGATTAAGGGGAGTTATTAGTTTTAGGTGGAGTTATTAGGATAGAAGTAATATTTTATAAACAGAGGTTGTCATCATCAAAAAAGGGGAGATTGTTAGTCCGTAAGATGATGGTTTTGATGACAACAACCATAGAATAGATTATAAAATATAAATACTAACATTATAAGTTTAGATATATATATATGTATATGCAGGATTTAACCATGCAGGTACTAAGAATGAAGACTGTACAGTATAGAGATTCAAGATATCAAGATATCAAGATAGAAGACTCATGAGTATCAAGATTATCAAGAGTACAAGATTTCAAGGTTAAGTATTTTTTAGGAATTTTGTTAAAACTCATAGAAAAGCACTGGCATCTTAAAATCCAATTTATTCGTGGAATGGAATCCACTTCGAGTCTGTTAAAGGGATGGAACCCTAAGTAGGATAGAACCTATGAAAAATCTAGTGGAACATTGTTTCTTATCCGCTAACTTTTTATTCAAAATGATTTTCCAAAATTATATCCTGTTTTAAAAATGTTTTCAGAACTTTCCTTTTAAAAGATTCAAAACCCTCTATCCTGATTTTAAATAATTTTAGCCTCAAAATTATCCTTAATTTCAAAGCCAAATTACACCTGATTTTAAACTATCTTTTAATATAATATATTTAACTTTTAAATATTTATACTTAGATTTAAATATAAAATTAGAGTTAAATTCTATATATATATATATATTATTCTCTATATTTACTTATGAATTTTAACTATAGTCAAGTATAATTTATAAGGTTTTAAATAGTTTTAAAATAAGATAAAGGTTATTTTCAAATAAACTTAAATCATCAAAAAATGCTTTGGGATGTCGACATGCCTATGTACCCCATGTCGACATGGTGTCAGTTGAGTTCAAAATTTAAATTTCAAAAGAAGTGTCTATTCGCCATAACTCTTCATGAATGGACACGGTTGTTGTTCTTCTATAAATAGGTGTTAGTTTCAACGAATTTTATATCAGATTTTCTGGTTTTTCACTCCTCTTCTTCTTCCACTTTTCTTAATACATATTCTTACCATTACTCTACCGAAATCAACATTGAATCGAACTTGATTACTTCTAGTTTGATTCTCTATCACTATCTCTACAAGGTTCTCAGTGCTATTAAGAGTTATAGACTTCTTTGTAATCTATTAAGCAAGAAAAGATGTGATTGTAGCCTTGGAAATCAATCAAGAAAGGAAAGGTGTGATTGTAGCCTTGGTAAATCAATTGGGTAAACTTGTGGCCCGGAAATCAAGTATCTCTACCCAGAGGATAGAAATTCTGCAGGGTGTACCTCGTAGGCTTGAAATCGAGGGTGTAATTGTACAATTGCTTTTGAAAGGAAGTCCGTACTTGTATTGCGGGACTGGATGTAGGGTAACTCCGAACCAGTATAAAATCCGGTGTGTTCTTTCCTTTACTGCTTTTATTTTATTTCTGCATCTGTGTTTGTTTCTGTGATCATATTTGTGTCTGTATATTGCATACATCAGTGCCTGACTTAACATACATTGAAAAAGATTTAGTAATTCTTGATTAACACTATTCACCCCCTCTAGTGTTAATCCTAGCCTTAAGATCCGTAATCCGCATTTCTCTCATTGTTATCACTTAATTTTGTTCTAAGCTTTGGCGAATCGATTTCAATGCATGAATCTGCGGCATTCAAATACGGGTGATGTATAGATGTCGATTTTCGAGCGCTGGAATCCGGGTCGTCGCATTTGGTATCAGACCTAAAGGTTGAGTAAGAACTTTAGGTTTGGAGTATAACACATTAGGTGACTCATTAGAGATAGGGTTAGAAATACCATAGAATGAGTATAACCCTGTGATATCTTGTCCATATGCCTCATTCAATTGTCTTACTATTCACTGATAGTGAGCATGAGTGCAAGAAGAGGACGAGGTAGGGGAAATGGAAGTATCGCTACAAATGGTCAACACCCTGTAACAACAAGGAACAATCTTTTTCCCATCAATCTTCTTTGATCATTATTCACTTTCAATTCTTTGATTGCTTCCTGTCAGCTCCAAGAAGAAGCTTTAGTATGGTGGTGGCCCTACGAATCCTTGTTTACGTTGTAGAAAGGTTCCTAATTCGTATTCTTATCATTAGTTTCTTATCAATCTTTTCGTTCTTAACTTTAATGAATTTGAAATTTTATTTGAAATAATTGATTAACAAAATATGAAGCTAAATTAGATTGTATCAATAGAACGATTTTAGTAAAAAACCAAATTTGAGAATTTTATTGTGATTTGTTGTGTGGATCCAAGTTCGAAGAGGGACAAGCTAGTGTATACTTTAAGTTATTCTGACCCGAGTATTTCAGAAAGTGTTGAATAAGTTTGTTCTTATTAATGATATTCTGATTTGGTAGGCCAAATATAGAATAGATATTTCAGCTTGATCTGGAAAGCATTTCTCTATCTTTTCATCTGTTCTTTGTTTGTCTCCATGTCTAGCAAATTTCGAGGACGAAATTTTCTTAAGGGGGAATCTGTAATGATCCCCTTTTTAAGCCAAATTTAATTTGATAACTAGTATAAATTTTTAAATTAAATTTTGAATTAATTTGGATTTTTCAAGAAAATAAATAAAATATGCAGTTGCTATATATTTATATAAAGGTTGTATATAGAATTTTGGTTCGAAATTCAAAATAAATATATCTTGGAAATAAATTTGGATTTTAAAACTCTATATTTTTAAATTAATTAAAATGTGTTATGTAATTATAATATGTATATATATACACATTGTTATTTGAAAGTTATTTTTAATATAATAAATGTTTAAAAGGCTATTTAAAGGTTAAATTCTAATACATATATATTGATATATATATATATATGTATTAGTGTATAATTTAGGTTTAAATCATTTTCTTTAAGATTATATAAATATTTATAAAAGGAAAAGTAAATATTAAAATTGAAAATAGAATATAAATATATAACTAAATATAAACTAATATATATATTATATAAAATTGTTATTAATACATGTAGTTTACAAGTGTAAACCATTGATAATGCAAAATGAAATTTGTAAGATAATAGTAAAGGATTTGAACAAGTGTAATTAATTATACATGTAATTGAACAAATGTAAGATAAATATATTATGAAAATAAAAAGTTTCATGTTGATTTACTTTATTTTTATTTTTTTAAATTAATGAATGAAGAGGAACAAAGCTATATATATACCACTTCTCCTTTCTTTCTATTTTCTTTCTATTCAGAGTTCATCAAAACTCAAACCTGTAAAAAACCAACAAATTAAAATCAAAACCAAAGAAAGAAAATAAGATTCAAAGCAAATTCAAAACAACTTCAAGCTGATCAAAGGCATGCAAAGATCAACTCAAGTAAATCAAATATCAAGTAGAGCAATGGAGGATCATCTCAACATAAATTCATCTCAACAATCAACTCAATATACATCAAGTTACAAATTAACTAGCAGATCAAAATCCAGTTCAAATTCAGTCTTCCAGATCAAAACATTTTTCCAGGCTGTTCTCTGTTCATCAATTCCAGGTGAGCAAAAATAACTTTTTAAACTTGATATGGTTATATCTGGATGGATTTGATGAATGAATGAAGTAATGTTATACATGTGTTTGCTTGAACAAAAATATGTTTGTATATATGCACAAATATATATTATATATATATATCTGTGCATGTCAAAGGAACAGGCAAATATGCCTCTGTCTTGTTTACAGGTTTTAAAACCTGATCAAAATTTCAAATCATCCAACCTATAAACAATTTTAGACTTTGATCATTGAATGAAAATTGTTTTTATGTGTATAACATCGTTTTTAAAAATAGATTCAATAGAAAATATTGAGTAAATATTTTGAAAATGGAAATATACAGTGAAAGGATAATTCAAGTCAACATTTCGATTGTTAAATTTCCTAGTTTTGATTGTAGATTTGGATTCGTGCTTAGAAACTATGATTTTTAACATAAATATCATGATTTTTAAGATTTGGGTTAAGGGGAATTCTTGAGTTGAACTGGATTTGTATTTTCATCAATTTCCAATGATCAACGCGGTGATGATTGTCGCGATCAATGCTGGAGGTGGCTGAAGGTTAGGAGATCATCAGAAATATACTCGCTAGATTTTAGTTCACCATGGTGGCTGTGTAAAGTCAAATTAGGGTTTAAGACCCTGTTGGGTTCGCCGCAATTTTCGAAAGCATTGCATGGTCGTGGGCGGACCGGTGGTGATAGGACCAAGGGGAAAAGGTGCATAGGCCTTCGACGAGTCTATGGACGAAGTTATATGGTGTCCCGTGGTCGGTAGCGTTGGAGTGAGCTGTTTTTCGATGAGGTGTTGGGTTCTAGGTAGATGCTTGGTAACTCGATTTTGTTTTCTGGGTAATCTCATCGATCTGGGTTGCAGGGATCATCGACGAAGTTGTAGGCGATCTGAAGGTGGTCGCGATGATGGTCTGAACGTCGTCATTCAAGACTATACGTGCGCGAATGTCAGGATATATCAGTGGGTTGGTTTGTTACTATCAGGTTTGAGAAGAAGGGTGTAACTCAAAGTCGTACTAGGGGAATTTGTGTCCTGGCTCAGGTTCTTCTTGGAGAAACTCGTGTCGGTTTTATAACAGGTTTTAAAATTATAAAACATAGCAAAATTTTAAAAGGAAAGTGGTAGCTCTGGAAAGGATCGGGGAAAATATGAAATGACTCGGGTTGATTCCCGAAGTAATCTCGGGTATGGGTTTTCGAATTTTTAATTAAACAAGTTTTTTTTCTGAATTTAAATTTAAAAGAAGTTTAAACACCTTCTTGTTAATTCTTCTAACATAATAAATGTTTTATTCTAATTTTGGAATTAGTTAAAGTTTTAAAGAAACTATTTCAAATTAGTTAAGTTTTAAAGTGTTTTAATATATATATATATATATAACCTTTATTTTAAAGTTTATTTTAAAAAATTTAATATTGAAATTGAATAGTTAATTAAGGAAATGAAATGCTTTCAATTATCAATTAACTTAAGTGACTTAAGTTAATTTATTTGTTAATGTTGATTTATTACCAAGGTTTATTAAATAAAGATTTTAATGATAATTAAATAATAAAAGATAATTAATTGAAATTAAAGGATAATTAATTAATTAAATGTTAATTAATTAATGAAAATAAAGGATAATTAATTACTTAAAGATTAATTACTTAAAGTAAGTAATTAAAAGATAATTAGTGATTAATAGTCGATTAATTAATAATTAAAGGGTAATTAATTAAGTAATTAAATGATGACTGATTAATAATTAGAGAGTAATTAATCAAGTGATTAACAATAATTACTTAACATGATTAATTAAAGATAATCAGTTATTGTGATTGATTATGGATAATCAATTAATATATTTAATTAAAGGTTAATTATTGATAATTACTTAAAGGCTAATGACTTAATATAAATTAGTTAAGTATAATTAATTAAATGATAATTAATTAAGGATTAATTTGTTAATGTAATTATGTGATTAATTATGGGAAAATTAATCAATTAAGGATAATTAATTAAGATAGGTAATTAAGGTTAATTTCATTAATTAAAATAATAATAAATGGTTTGTAATTAATTAATGTTAATTGACCAGGATTAGTAATTTATTCATAAGGAATTAATATGGTTTAAATTAATTATAATCAGGTGATTAATTGATCTTACTTATGGATGATTGGATTCTATTGAATGCTTTGAATTGTTTAATATCCTTGATATGTGATGTTCTGTGATATGATTGCTTTTGATTGAGCTGTGAACTATGATTTACTTATCTATGATGATTTTAGTTATTTATCTGTGAATGAAAGATAAGCGTTATAGGATTATTACGCTTATCGATATTGTTGTGCTTGAATTGATGATGGTTGTGATATTTTATTGTTGTGTGCAAAACCCTTGGACTACACACACACACAAAAATATGGATTTCGTGGGAATTTTGTTAAGTCACGGGTATTTTGAATTTAATTCAGTACGATGAAAATTTCAAAGATTAAATTTTGAATCCAAAATGGTTTGGAAGTGATTTGGGTTAAAATCATAAACTTTTGAAAAGCGAATTTTGGAATTAAAATAATTTTGAATATAATATGACTTGATAAAGTTTTGGAATTTGGAAAACTAATGTTTAAAAAGGATTATATAGGTAATATATTTGGAATTTAAAACCATTTTTTAGAATTATTTTAAATGAATTATTTTGGGAATTTAATTTTAACTTAAATAGAACTTGCCGAATATACGACAGTTCGCTGATTTTCTAATTTTACTTTAAAAGGCTATATGTTGAGCAAATTTAATCGGATTTTTCCGAAACGAAAACCTTTGTTTTCAAATGATAATGGCTTTCATATAAAGGAAGAATTCCAAGTTTTTGTTGAAAGGATATCAAGTTGTGTGTAAATCAAATTTGAAATGGAAATTGTTTTGAAAGCTATGAATGAATCTTTGTTAAAGATTGGTGAACCTTATTTCAAATTGAAGAGGATCCTAAAAGTGAATCTTTTGTGTAAAAGATTAATGTGGAAATTGGTTTAAACTATTCAAAAGGAAAGGTTTTGGGCTAAGAAGTTGTGACTTAACTAAGATCCCAATATATCCATATGTTTTTAAAAGTAAGCACTCATTATTCGGTTTAGTCGGGAGAGGACTTTATGTCATAAAACCCATTCCGAATAAATGGTACGACGAAATGGATAGCAATTAAAGACGGTGGTTGAAGACCGGGTATTTTTGAGAACGAAACGATTACCTGTTGAATGTCTCTGTAGTGAGTTGCTCTGGTATAGAGATCTCCATATGCGATGAGGAGTCCGGTCGGGATTGTGAATATCCGAATTTGTGAGGAATTCTTTTGAAGTGCCTTCGGTTCCATTCAGACCTAGGATGAGTTATATGGATGTATGTCTGACGTTACACTTTGAGATGTAATGCTGGTTTCTATCAAATACATTTTTGTTTGGTGGCAGAGAATTTATTCTCTTAGCTTAACACCCTTCTCTGAGAAGTACGATCTCAGAGGTTGTGTAGTTGATGGTTACTAGTGATATATTTCCAATTTGGTAATGTGGCATGCTAAGTGCTGATCATTTGTTGATCGAAGCATGACTTTTGTGATAAGCGTAGCTTTGTGGGACGAGGCTTCGTCGAACCTCATACCCCGAAAATGGTTGAAACAGGAAGGATGCAGCGAGGTTACGGAGGTCGCGCCCCTTAGGGTATGTGCATTTCCTTTTGGATAAAAAGTGGTATCATGGTATGGAGCCCAGATATTTAACTTATGCGGTTGTTGGAATTTGTTGGTGAATCCCGAGATAAAGGTCAGTGACGATCGGGGGATGGCATACTCGTGACAGTTAGTTACCTAGTTACAGAGGTAATCTGGCCTTGTGTTGGCAGAGAGCTGGTTAAGTTCTCGGGGCGTCCCTCCAGAGACTTACCTATTCGGATAAAGGAAGTTCCTTAGCCTTAGCCATTAGTTGTATAACCAGCTTTATATCTCAAAGTGTAATGTCAGACATACATCCATAGAAGTCCATCCTAGGTCTTAATGGAAATGAAGGCAGTTCATCCAATTAAGGAAAGAAGTCCTTGTGAATCCGGATATCCCGTAATCACGTCCGGACTCCCCATCACATAGGGTAATCTCTATACTGGAGCAATTCAGTGCATAGACAATCGACAGGTAATCCTTTCGTTTTCTAAAATACCCAGTCTTCAACCATAGTCTTCAAATGCAATTCCATTTCATCATATCATTTATTCGGAATGGGTTTTATGACTAAATGTCCTTCCTCGGCTTAAACGAATAATGAGCGCTTAATTTAAAAACAAATTGAAGTGCCGTCTTAAAGGCTAATATTGATAGTCGGTTATTTAACTATCAAACAACATTCACAACAACCATCAAGCCTCAATAATTTCCTAATTTTTTTATACATATAGTCGGTAATTTAAAATCAAACAACATTCAGAGCAACCTTCAAATTTAAAAAAATTCCCTAAATTATTTATTAAAAAATATCTTCGCAAGATATACTCCCTCACTCCAACCCTTTGAAAACAATTTTCAAACAACTTTTCTTTCGCGGAATAAATTTCCAAACACGTTTATTTCCACTGAAAATTTGCCAAGACTAAATGCTTTGGATTTTAAAATGATATAAATCACTTTATCTAAATATATGTATATATATACACACTTTAAAATACTTAAAATAAAAACTATTTAAAACGCTTTATTAAAATACTAGTCATGAAATTTAATAATAATTTTTCATGAAACTTACGCCAAAAAATTTAAAAATAAAAGCCATTGAATTCTATACAAATTTTCCAAATAAAAACTTTAGCCAAACTATATTTAAAATGAAACTACTTTATAAAATATATAAATATTAATAATTATCTTTTTAAATCATAATTACAAATTAACCCTTTAAATTAATACTAATATAACTAATTTAATAAAATATTTACCTTTAAAATTTTAAACAGATTAAATAATAAATCTCAAAAACATTCTTTTAAAACAACTTTAACAACTTTTACTTAAAAAAATCTGCTTGAAATTGTACTTGGCTTATCAGGGAAAAAGCACTTTCCTTTCACACCTTTAAAAATAAACTACTATTTTTAAAAATAAATAAATTACCCATTCCATTATAAATTCCCACCGTGAATTTACACTTTCAAATTATCCTCTGATAAATATTTCACTTTATTTATAAACCCAGTTTATAAATCCCATAGTCTCATTCTTCTTTCTTAAAACACAATTTCAAATACTAAACCAATTTTCATATCGATTTCCAAAATTTACTGCCTTTGAAAATAAATTCCTTTATTTCTCCGAAACTATTTAAAATCCAAATTTTAAATAAATTCTTAAACTTTTAAACAATATTACTCAAAATCCATTTATTTCCATTTAATAAAATCTTTTCCCCATACTTGGAATTTACTCGACAGGATTTAAAAAATCAACTTTAATCCTTTTCCAAATCCCTTCTTTCAATTTATCCAATCCTCTAAAAATATTTTACTTAAAATTCTCTATTTTAATTTTCTTTCAAAAATCCAATTTTGTATTTCTGGTATCTCAAAATACCAAAAATATATTCGGTCAAACCATGGCCTTCAATAATTTCAATTATCAATATAATCGATTGCAATTTATCAACAAATCATATCATAACATATGAAATAAATTCAAACAATTTGAGGAATCCAATTGGATCCCTCCAACCTATTTCCCTGCATCCACAGATGTTAGCACAATTATAAAATACTTATTCCACTTCGAGGTGGAATATTGCGGTATATGGGGTCATCCGCTATTATGCGGGGCGCATAGGGTCTCATCTACTATACAATGCGGGAAAAAAATCACTCCATTATATATATATATATATAATATCACCCAATAGATAAATTATCAAATTTATCCAAGCACATCCAATAATTTAAATTTAACTATTTAAATTAAACTAAATAATTTCAATTGAGTGAGAAGACCTCACCTTTGATTTTGTTTTGCAATCCATTTCCCTTGCCTTGGTTCACGATTTTAGACCTTGTATAAACATTATACAGTTTATAAATATTTAAATTATACAGCTAATCACTATTTATTCATTTAATTTAGCTAATAATTTGGGTATAAACTAATAATTTATTTTTAATCTAATAATGTAAATTTGAACTAATATTTTCTTTAAAAATCTTTTAATAACTAAAAATAATTAAATTGGTAAATGAAAAAATTAATTGCCGTTTTTTAATTTAATTTACTAATGACTTAGTTCAAAACTGATTTTCCTTTAATAAATCTTTTTAATAACTTAAATAGTTTTAGGTAAGTCAACTAAACAATATAATTTCTATAATACGTTATTTTAAAATAAACTAGTTAGTTAAAGTATATATGTATATTTATTTTCTTTTGAAACTATATATTTATAAAAATAATCTATATAGATTTTAAAAATCTAATTTTATATAAACTTCCAATTATTACATAATTCCTATATTTTTCTAAATCATATATATGTATGTATGTATGTATGTATGTATGTATGTATTCTCTAATCCGTATATTTTAATTACAAAATAATCTTCCCAAAAATAGATTTTTAGTAATTAAAAATAATTAAGAAGGTTAATTCAACAAGTTAATTACTAATATACCCTATTTTTTAATTTTTTAATTTTTTTAATTTGTACATGCATGTAGATTTTATTAAGTTAAAAACAAAATTATTCTATACTTACTGGAATACAGTTCTTTTTTTATCGATTCAGACTAAAATCAATTTAATAAATTCCTAATTTCTAAATGAATCAACAGATTTTATTCGCTAGTTTTAAACCATAATAGATTTTAATTAAGATGTTAAAAGCAAAACAAAATCGCTTTACCTGTTCGACAAGAGAACCCAAACACCAAGCTCCTACTCGATATCTACATCGAGCCTTCGCCACAACCTTCCTAACGCCATCGCGATGACGTGCCACCCACCAGTAGCCCTTCCGCGATATCCTTTGACAGAGCGCATGCGATGATCCCAAAGCATCGCACGTCCTTCACGAATTCGCCTCATCTGCCTTCCAATGACATTGCCCTCTTCTACGCTACTAAAGCGCACACACGACCGCCTCCATCAATGACGACCCCACAGCTCGACGCCGTAGCCTGCCGTGCACGCGCGCGCCTTCGCTCTCCCATCACAAAGCGATTTTACTCGCACGATTGATTTTGATTTGGGTTTTTTTATGAACTCCGATTTATTTTCGGACGCGATTTGAATTAAAAAGGGGAGATCGGTCATTGTTTTGAGCTTTCGATTTCGGCCCTTTTTTTTGTTTTGCTTAATGAGTATACATATATTTTTTATTTAAATTGTTAAATGCTTTGCATCAGAAAAGAAGAAACACTCGTACGCAAATAAGAAAAGGTAAGCGAAACATGCTAAAAAAATAATACGTGTACGAAAGGTTTGCCACATTATCAAATGCAAAAATATTATTTTTGAAATGAATTTAAATTTAAATTCAAATCGTCACAATTATGCAACTCACAATCTCGATTTCAAATCGAGGTGTGCCGCTAAGCATTCATAAGGTTATACCCCTAATCCAAATGCAATAGAAAAGGTTTTGAGGCCTAACTCGATTGTACGAAAAAGATAACATTTTTTTGGACCAGTTATTATTTAAATTTTCGATTTAGTTTCAGCGTGTTTATCTATCATATGATCACACGACAACTTCGAATGCTATGAAAATTGAAATCCGATAATAATACACTATTTCAGATCCAATGGAACTAGTTTCGTTGAATTCTGAGGTTGTGCCTCCGAAGGCTATTTTTAAATATCGACTTAAACGATAAAATTTCAAAACCTAGCAAAACAGTTTTAAATTCAACTTTTGAAAGTTCTATTATCTCCAGTATTATCAAAATAAATTTTACAAGGCTTCAAATTTTTTTTAACAGGCTTAGAATTTCAGATTTCATATTTTACCCAATTTCATATTATTAATTTAAATAATTTAATTGCCAAATAAATAGTGATGTTTGAAATTCAAGTTAAACTAACTTCAAAATATTTAAAATCAATTAAATATTTCAATTTCAAATGTTCAAAATTTCTTGGTCGTCACAACAACCATCCTCTAAGGATCCATGGAACTATCTACTACGTTGTAATATGCTATTATAATACGTCTATAGTAAAGTAAACTATTAAAATAACATTAAGGCATTACCCATATCCCTTTTAACACATTTTATAGTGCCATAGTCTATACAGCACCGTAATACCCCATAAACTGGAGCCTCCAGAGGGCACTCCATAGGTACGGCGCAAAAAACACTCGTAGTGGTCTCGATATGGTAGGTGACATGGCACAACTAGGCAATGCCATGGTAGATATACCAATTACACTTCTGGGCTGTTGGTAAGGCAAAGCCGCAACAATCGCCCAACTCGATCCACACTCCCAAAAATCCAAAGGGTGCATCTAATCAATCACTGAGTAATAGAATGGTATCGAAGGGGTGTGTCCGATCAGAGGAGCTACCTCACTTGGCCCGTCTATTGCTCCTGTTTAAGCAACTTTATGCTAACTCACGGGAGTCGGGTCCGCATATATACCTCATATAGGATCGTCACCACCATCCTACTTCATTCTAAAATCTCCACCGAGTACACGTTTCTTAAAGTGGTTTTCGATACTGGCAGAGAGTATGACAATAACCAATCCTGATCTCTTTAACAACCAGTGGTTATTATAACACAGTGGTCATTTCAAATTATCATACTTCAATGCCAAAATATCATATCCATTTCAAACCATATCAAATCTGATATCATTATTCCTTTAAAATATATCCATTTCCAAAATCACAGTACTTTTAAAGTTATAACACTTTCGAAACCATAACACTTGAAATTATAACACTTCGAAAATCATAGTAGTTTGAAATCGTAATACTTTGGAAATCGTAACACTTCCCACTTAAATAGTTTAGTTATAAGATAGTATATATAATAAAAATAGTTACAAGTTAAAATAGCCTATATTAAATAACTAGTATATTAAAAATAGTTTTACATTTAAAATAATTTATATATTAAATTAATTAGTATGTTAAAATAATTATAAATTATAAATTGTTTATATAAATATATATATATATGTATATATATATGTATGTATATGTATGTATGTATGTAGTTTTCATATATAATAAAATGTTTTATAAGATAAGATAGTTTCCACCTACTTCACAAATCGATTCAAATTAACTCGAATTCTAAAATCCCATTTAAATCAAATCCCAGTTCTTCCATTTCAATTCAATTCAAATTTCAATAAACCATTTTACATCGATTTCAAATATAGATTTAAATTACAAATCAATGCATTTCAATTTCAATAGATTTCAAAGCCTTGAATATTCAAACATTTACAATTACTAAATTTGATGATTTGAAATTTATTTCAAAATCAACTTTACCACTATTTAATATTGAAATATTCACATAGTCTAATCCAATATGATTTAAATAAAACCTTAAATTACAATCTAAATAAACTAAATATTCCCTTCAATTTATTTAACTTGGAATATCCATTTAATCACTTTAAATCAAAATCAGGTTATAAAATCATAACTTTTAGAATCTTGAATTCAATAAGTATCAAGTCAATTTTAATTAAACGTAATTCTTAATTAAATAAAATTTCAAATAAATTTAAATTTATCTTTCCACCCTTAACTTATAAAAATCATTATGAAATCTATTTTAAAATATAATTTTAAGTAAATAAACATATTATATATTAATTAAATCAAACTTTATTAAATTAAATCTTATTATCAAACTTATTATTTTTATTAAAACTTGAGTTATATATTTTTAAAATAGTAAAATTATAAGTAAAACCATAAAATTAATAACTTCAAAACTAACTTTTAACGTTAAAATTCAAAAACATATAATTTTTATAGATTTAAAATTTTATAAGAACACATTTATATATAATATCTTAAAATCAATATTTACAAAACCATCTATTGCTTTTCAAAACTTTGGAAATCATTTTCAATATATATATATATATATATATATATATATATAAACCAACGGTGTGTGTATATAATTTTATATTTTATGGTCAAGTGATACAGATATTTACCATTTCAATCCACAATTTAAATATCTACGGTATACACCCTTCGACCCGTAATCCAAAATTCAATGTTAATGAAAATTGCTTGGGTTTATCATTTCAACGGATAACGATTTTCTCCTATTCTACAAGATCGTTCGGGTAAATATCATTTCAACCCATATGGAATTCTATACTACAGGGAACTTGCAGAGTGAGAAAAGTGATGATAATAATATAACATATCAATAACATACATATATCATCAATAATAATAAAATATAAATAACTGATCATGTGGAAGATGTCACATGTGAACAGTTATATATAATCGCATATATATATATATAGCAATTAAATAACTAACAACAGCATATTTCAATTAATTTAAATTGAAATCAAATTTAATATATATAAGAGTGTTAATCGTGAGTGATTGCCTACCTTTCAAGGCTAGAGATGAATGAGAATGAGATGAGTTACGAATCCAAGCATGAATTCCAAAGCAAAACAAGATTGGTACTGTGACGCCCCACCTCTATACTCACGCTAGCCAAGGACGCTACGGTGTAATGCCGTCAACTAGTACGGAGAATAAGGCTGTTGAGGAGCGACCATCGATGTAATTGCTTTGTGCGAGCACCGATATGTCAGATAGTACAACATGCATTTGGTTTCAAGGGAAATCCGACACATCGATACAAACTCAAAGCTACTACATAGTGGCAATATAAATTCTTCGGAAACAAATATAGAAATAAGCATAACACAAATCAGTCACAGATATCCATATCACAAAGATGGAAAAAAAAAAGATATGAATATAACACATGAAAGTGTACATCAGAGTAGTGGTCAAATAAGATCCACAATATCATAAAAGAATAGCTACAAGTGCTAGACAAAGGAATATAGATACATCAATGAGTCTATATTTCAAAGGTATACAACAAAAACTAATAATCTAAGTAGTTAGCCAAAAGTTAGGGTGATAATCCCAGATGTTAAGTCAAGTAGAAGCACCTATAACATCTCGGTCTGACCTGAGTATTATTTATTAAGAAAATAATAAACGGATCAGTCTAGCTATAAATATCAGATAAAATGATATAGAATAAGAGATATGACACAAACATATGATAACCATAAAGCCATACTGTGAAAAGTATGCAATTGAAAATCAACTAGGGATTAATCAATCACAAGAATCTTCTCAAAGATCAAAAGGAATGTCATACTCTATATTTTCATTCACCAAAACCATGAATATTGACAATAATATCAATGCCAATCACAAAAGTTAATGACACACAAATTCACCAATGCACAGATATTGATAACACATATTAATGTAAATCACGAAAATCGGTGAAACACAAATTCTAGAAATCATCAATGAAGATCCAGAAATCACAAAAAGGGGAGGCCTATCACAAAACAGGAGCATGAAAACTCACCAACACGTGTATCACAAAGTGGAACGCTATTCCATGGTTGCTAACCATTAATTTTGAGCCAAAGCTCCACAAAATGGCCCGAAGACCATGGGTCGCTACCCCACCAAATTGAGCCGAAGCTCCACAGAAACGGGGTTTAGTCTCCTTCGCAGACAAAGAGACATCGCACAATTACTAGTCTAAATCACAAAAATGATCATCAACGACCATCAAGAAGTGTCAATTATAGTAAGTTAGTAAATATATAAGCTTAGCTTCGTGTCCCATAACCACTAGCTTAACTTAAATATTTACAAACAAATTGTAGATCTCCACTCAAAAATTGTCATAAGAGATTCAATCGAACAAGTCCAAGAATCAACCGACGAAGTAAACGCAAGCGTTTCATACCAATTGTTTTACGAAGCCGTTTAATTAGATTTCTCGTACGAGTGAGGTAAAGTTTTATATATTTTTAAAATGAAAAATCACAAAAATGATCGTAGAAATGATCAATCACAAAAATTCACATACAAAGGTGTGAATGAAATCCAAAGGGTACGATTCGAAATTCATCAAAGTGGAAATACCCTTGCTACACGACACGACGCGACCTAGTAGATGAGCGACCTAAGGGGTAGCGGCATAAGTGCAGGCCGAGCGACTTAAGGAAGTGGCGCGACCTAACTGCCGAGCGACCTAAGTTGGTAGCAGCATAAAATAGGCGAGCGACCTAACATGGTACGACCCAAACTGTGGCGCGACCTAACACATGGACGAGCGACGTAGTGCAGGCCGAAAACGACCTAAGTTAGATAATAGGTCGTGCGACTTAGGACCCAACATGGCGCGACCCAAAAGCACGCGCGATCTAATGGGCCGAGCGGCCTAACACGAGCAAGCAGACCGGGCGACCTAGGGAGTTACGACCTAAGGCAGGCCGACTCAAAAGTAAGGCAAGCGACCTACAGGACGCGACCTAACCGAGCGACTTATGGGGCGAAGTAGGCCGAGCGACTTAAATGTGGAATGACCCATCCCATGGCGCGACCTACCCTGACGCAACCTAACGACTAAACAAGGCCGAACGACCTACCGACCCAAGGGATAAACAAGGCCAAACAACAACCTAAGGTTCAAGCGACCTATGGGGGGAAACGACCTAAATGTAGGCCGACCTAAAGGAGCAAGCGACCACGGCGTGACCTATAGGGGAGCGACCTAATGTGCAGGCCGAGCTAACTGCAGGCCGAGAATGATTCATGTGCAGGCCTAGCGACTAAGGGTTTTGAAGCTTAAAACTCACTCAATTTGCAACCGATCGAGCACGGACGCTAGGGGATTACGCCTATCAGCTACCCGGTCCTATTGGCTCCTCGATTCATCACCAAAAACGTGTTAAAACATCAAAGATTGGATTTTTAAAGTTTTGAAACCAAAACACTAAAAATTGGGATTTTCACCAATTCAATCCAAATCAATAGCAAATGCACATGAATAAGTGTTAGGAATTCATACATAACAATCAAAAATAGTTATAGACAAAGATGTGAGATAAAAATCTCACCTTTACACAAGATCAATGAAGAAGAATCTTGAAAGCAAGGAAGAATTCAATGGCTTCTTTTTGAATTTGGGGTTAGATGTTGGATTTGCAAATGAACTTGAGCTTGAAGTTTTAATTTCCCATTCCTTCCTCCATTTTTGATGAAGCTTGAGTGTTAGGAAATGAAAGTGAAGTTATGAAAGGAAGGGGGTTGAGTTAGAATTAATAGTTTAAGCTAATGGGCTAAACCAAACCCAAAGTCCAAAGTGAAAAAGTGGCAAAATTCCACTAACTCCAAACACATCAAAGTTTATACTCAAAAAGATCGCAAATGGCATTTTGGACCCAATGGAAGTGGTTCCGAGTCCTAATTCGACCGTATGCAAAAAGTAACTTTTCGGACTAAAATCTGATTAACGATAAAATATTTAAATATTCAATCGTAAAATATGCGGGTTGTTACATGTACGAACTCGACGAACAGAGCTGATAACAGGAATTGATAAAATGAATCAGAACTATGTTGATATAAAATTTGAAACAAAATATATGTTATAGTTTTCTCTAAAACCAAATTTTTAAACATATATTTAAAATAAGATAAATATATATATATATTTAAAATCACTAATTTAACTTTAATACCAATAAAAAAAATCTATATATATATTTAGAATCCAAACACAGGTGAACTTGTATATATAAACACTATATATATATATATATCAAAATCATATTTTAGTTCACACACACACACACACACACACACATATATATTTAAACTTACCAACTATACAGATTATACATAACCTTCACACCCTTACAAATATAAATTACTGTACCATATATCTCGCGCATGATATATAACAAAATATAAAACATAAAACATAAACTTTATATATACTAATATATATATATATATAATTACATATAGCCATATATATATATAAACTAATAGAAATAGTATATAAATTGGCATATAGAACTAAAATAGTACTTTATACAGAACGTATGAGAGGTATAAACATATAAACAACTTACATAAAAAACATATATATTAGATCTATCCGTATATAACAATTTGAAGTCAATAATTTATAAAACAATTATATTACCATTTTTAAACATCACATATATGCACTTACGTATATATTTATAGATCTTATGGTTTGCATTTCGTGTAACAAGATACATTCGAAACAAAAGATCAACTATATAAGCTAATAAACAATATATATTATTATATACATTATATATAATATAAACTAATATAATTCTTATATTATACTAACAAATCACAAATAAGCAATGCTTATACAAACTAAAATATAAACTAATCAAATTGAATACAAACATTGATTTGTACAACCCATATATATATATATATATAATATCTATATATGTAACATCTAGTTAAACCAATATCCAACATAGTATGGTAAAAAGCAGATGATCCGACATGCAAATATATATAGCTTATTTATATATCAAGTATTATATATAAATGTCATGTCATAACTTATACAAACATATCATTAAAACAATATATATATATATATATATTATACTTACAAAACTCGTTTTGGAAGAAGCATGGCAAAGGCGGGTCTCTGGTGTGGGTTGATGGGTGGATTCGGGTGTTGTCAGGTGGAAAGAAGGGAAGTAGTTCGGTAATAAGAGAGAGGGGGGAACGTAGGTGGAGGACTGAGTTTTGGCGGCGGCTAAAGGTCAGGGAGGAGAGGACCGGTTGACTTCGGTAAGGAGGTCGAGTATGGGTATGGCGGTGGATCAGAGTTTGGGTGGAGTCGCCTGCACGCAAGGTGAGGAGGAGGTGGTCGCTGTTGCTCGGGTCGAACGCGGCTATGGTTGAAGAAAGCCTTACATGGTGGGGAAATGAGCAGATGTGGCCATAAAGATGGTGACGAAAGAAAAGCATAAACAGGCGGCCGAAGAGAGACCCGTAGGAATCGAAGCGGTAGGAACTGATAAACACTGCTTTTATATAATATATATAATTTTTTAAGTATGAAGAAAGAAAGATAATAAAGGGATGTATGGAAAATATATCAAACTCAAGGAATGTTGAAAGTCAAAACGTTGGTTCAGGAAACATTAATAGTAAGAGACTATAGGTATTATACGGATAGCAATTGAAAGGGCAGAGGAGACAGAAGACTCCAATACGAAGCCGATACGGTGAATCATTGTAATGATTTCGCGGCATGCCAGACCCCAAAATGTACAAACAAATATACTGCAGAGGTCAGCACGACGAGATGATCAAAATGGTACACAGATATCAGTGGTATGATCATCCAATCAAAAGTAGATTATCGGTACCGAAAATGCTGCTAAACGACGGAATTATGATAAATGGGGAAATAGTAGTCCAAATTTGATGAGATGAAATATGATGTCTCACTCAGAAGATGATTTACAAAATTATTATACAAAAATATCCAGGTTTGGAAACATTTTATTATCATTAAATTTAATAGATTTAAATTTAAATAAAATTACACAGTAGAATAAACTTTTATATTTTCTGATGAAAATTTGCCATTTTCTATGTTTAAATAGACGTATTCCAAAAATAAAAAATTTATTTCCAAATTTAATTATTTAAAATTTCACAAAAATTCAGCTAATTACGTTGTTAAAACAATTAAAATTTACGGGTCATTACATGATGGATATGTTATATGTGTTTTACATGGGTTCATGACACATAGGTGGCAATTCGCTAACCAAAAGCGACATAGAAATCAGCTTTCTCTCGATAGTATGGTTTTTGTTTTCATAGTGAAATGTTTTTAAGTTTAAATCTTTGATTTTGGTTTCAAAAGTTTATTTTCATGTTTTAAAGAAGATAAGAGTTAAAAGTTGAAGTTCTAAAAGTTAAAAAAAATCAAAATTTCAACTTTTGAAATTACGGGTCTGTATAGAGATAGTCGTTATACGCGCAGTTCACAAAAACCAACTATTTCCAAATCGGAAACTTGTTTCCACCTAGAAACTTTTTGAAAGGCGTTTATAACTTTTTATATGTTTTAAAGTGTGAAATAGAGTTTCTAAGTTAATTTTTAAAACAATGTTTTAAAATAACGGGTCTATATAGCAACAGTCGTTATACGCGCAGTTTGGAAGTCTAACTATTTTTGTAATCTAACCTTGTTTTAACTTAAAATCTTTTTAGAAAATGTTTTCTAACTTAAATTAAGTGATTAGAGACCAATTATTTATTTATTTATTTATTTATGATTAACTAATTAATAATGGTAATTAGTACTTAATCATTGTTAATAATGATTTATGAACTTAAGTGTCAATCAATTAAGTTAATCATGATTGGTTATTCAGTTAAATTTAATTATTACTTACTTTCTAATTAAGGACTAATGAATTATTGTTTAATTATTTATTTAAGATAATTTTTAATTAATTATTATTTTAAAAAAGGTTTTTATTTAGATAATCTTCAATTAAAGTTAATTATATTTTATTAAGGTTTAATCACCCTTAATTAGAGTTAATTACTATCTAACAAGGATTTGTTTCTTATTTACCAAGGTTTTAAATTATTTCTTTGAGTTCAGTAATCAGTTTTGTTTAAACTATTTTTTCGAATTTGTTTTTAAATCAAAGGATTTCTCTGTCCACCCTTAAGTAACCCTGTATGATTAGGAAAGCTGAATGACATCCATTAGTAGAAGAAAACAACATTCTGCTATTACAATTAACTTTGACATTTACTTAAGTTGATTAACTGTTATATGTTGACCCCTTATATACCTGTTGTTATGTGATGCCATGTTAAACTGGAAAAGTAAAACCAAATTAAAAGCATCATGTCGTTGCTAAGCCTCGATTTGATTTTCTAAGGATAAATATTTCATTTTTCCTTATTGAAAATGGTTTCAAAGTTACTTCATTTTGACGAAGATATTTAAAAAATGATTTGACAAAAAGTTTACCAGAGATGTTTTCAACTAATGGGAATAGTTTTGCATGTTATAAAAAGTAGTTTTTATTAAGAGTTTTATAAATGAATTTTGTAATTTATAAGGTAATTTGGGTAAATGGATTTGAGTTTTAAACAAAGAAGATTTCATAAATAAGAGATTTATAAAATGGATTTGCTTATTAAAGGAAACTAATTTGATTTAAGGATATTTAGGAAGTTATCTTGAATATGAAGGTTTATAAAGAAGTTTATAACCAATTTTGGGTATTTATAAAAGAAGTTTTAGAAAATGACTTGGATATTCATAAACGGAGTTTATAAAAAGTTTTGGATTTTTTATAAAAAGTTTGGATATTTATGAAAGAAAACATTATAAATGATCTGAATATTTATAAAAGGGTTTATAAAAGAAATTGGGAGTTTCGAAAGTATTCTGAAATGGATCTGGATTTCAAGTAAAAGAGATTTCATTATTGAAATGGATCGGGTTAAAAAGGATTTATCGAAAGAAGTATAAAAAAATTGGAGATCTAGGTTTCTCTAGACAGACCTTTCAAAATGGTGGTATGGAACATCCGTTCCACACTTAACACCGAGGGAATAGTGTTTAGGTTTTTCCTTACCTCCAATTTAAACAAAGTTTGTTTTACCCTTTTTAACATGATTTGGAAGTAAGAAGTTATTCATAAATGTTTTATGTATGTACTTATGTCTGAGAGACAAGCATATGAATGTTTTAGACAAGCATTTTGAAAAGAGATTTATTAAATAAAGGTTTGGTTTGAGGCTTAGTGGTTGCTATGGATAAATAAATATCAATTGGAATTGGTTATTGCTTGTTTATTTGATAATTAAATAACTAACTATCGAATTTGGACCCAAAATGCAACTTTGGAAGTATCTAGTAGAAACACGTGAGTTATATGGCGTAGTCATCTCTGATGATGTTGTACTATGTGTATAAATCTCATTTCGTTCTTCTAGGACAAACGATAAGGAATCTGTCAATTGATGGTTAGAAGATGATCTTCGCTCTTATCTTTGATTATTTACTCTTAAAGAACCGGGATTGAGTTTACCAGAAACTATCAAATGTTGTTTTGAAGATACCAGGATAAGATATCTTCACCGCAAACCACTTTGATCCAACTTAAGAGTTTCGATATGAAGATACCTTGAAGATGAAGGAATCAAAGATGGAGCTCTAAAGCATTTTTTTGAGTCCCAGAATGAACTTGCATGGATGAATGCTAGCATTGCATTGCTGCCTGGAGGGAAATGTTAGCATTCCAAGATGGTCTCCTAGAAGGAAGAAGGTAAGGACATAAGCTCACGAGCCTCGCAAACCAGGAAATGGCAAAAACAGGGTATGCAATGGAGCTATGTGGTTAGCTACCACAAGGAGCCACCATTTTGTTCTAGATTGTCCATATTCAAATTTTTTTGCATGCAAACATCGAGGTAGTATAAGGCTTCAGTGCAAAAAAGGATGGGCTAATTTGGCTTGTCATGTCAAAGGGGCAGCTGACTCTATGTAATAGGAGTACAAAAATTTCTATTTAGACTCCGATGCATTTTTCAGGGGTGTAACATTGGAAGGTAGTCCCTTACCTTGTTATAATATGGAATCCAATCTCCAATACGTGCCTTTGCAGTTTTGATTATAGAGCCTAGTATGATGGAATTGAATATGGTAACAGTTTCAGCTATTTTGAAATATATTTGAAACCATAGACATTATTATAATATTACTAGATTTTTATATACAAATGTTTTGGTTATCATAAGGTAAAAACACCTATGTGTTTATGTGTGGCATTGTCTTACGAAATACCTTTGATTTAAAGGTTTTTTATAAAGTTAAAGACTTATGCTTTACTCACACCAGACCCATATTTAACCCAAAGTTTATTTTCTTTTCTTAAACTCTTGGGTGCTCAAATTTGAATAGGCAGCTAAGTAGCTCAATTTTTCCTTAGATTAATTTGGAGGAGCTTGGAGCAGGTGTTTTCATTGATGGCTAGTTATTACCTTGTTTTCCACTGTATTATATGTACATTTTCCACTGTATTATATGCATATTGTATCCGCTAGGTAGGGATAGCTTGTTATAACTGCCCAAGATTAGAAATTGTATTAGTATGACTCTGATGTAAAATTTGTAAATAAATTTTGTAATGTATTATATTGAGCAATATATTTTTTTATGTTGCATGATGAGATTCTAGGTTGTTTAGTTTTCTTCTCTTCTATCTTTTCTTTCTTTCACCCCTAATGACCCATCTTTCGGATGGCTAAATAATTAGCACATGAATATCGATTATGTATTAACTGTCGTTTTTGGTCGGAAGAAAGAGGAACCGTTACATGATTTTTTTAAATTTATATTTACTGGCTGCCGCTATGAAGTCTGGAAGTGTAGAATGTCTTAGACTTAATCCTTTATAATCTTAGTTTTTGTAATGTGACAAAAACCAACGACTAGCATTTCATGGCATGACGCAAGCCTAAATTTCAACGTAGGATTTGGATCGATGTATCCGAAGGTGTTGGTTGTTACATTACTTTTTCCATACCCTAAAAATTTCAATGCTTCACAAGCCCATAATGTTCATTATTAACAGGTCTTCAGCATACTGGCGTATTGACTACTCTATCTAGTTTACCATAATCAATTCAATTTTTTTAGACTTCATAACTCTGTTCATCGAACTCAAACCTAAATTTTTAAGTTTAAGTGATAATTATAATAAAACATATATTTCACCTTTTTAATCAAAAATATTTGATTTTAGCATTATTTCCAAAAAACTAGTAAGCTTCTAAAATTGTAAGATACTCCTATAACAAATGTTTCCCTCCAACAAAAATATAACATTTTCCATCAATTTAAGCATTTCTATTTTTTTGAATGGTTCAATAAAAAGAAGATATGTAAACTGTTTCACCCATATTTCCCAAGAATTGTCAAAGTGAAATTAGCATAAGCACCAACCCAAAAGAACTGCTCCCACATTAGGAGTCGAAAATGGAAAGGGGGCAAGAACCAAATCCAAATAGTACTGCGTGAAAATCCTAAGTCGACGAAAACATAAAAACTACACTCACCCTTTGAATGCAGCGTCATGCTAAAAACTGGGTCGAAAACTGAGATGGATACAAAGTATGGTAACCAATTTGTAACCAATCTCACATTAATAGGCAAAACTATGACATTGCTTCCACGAGTCAAAATATGAAGGCAGTATTATGGTTCTAAAAAGTGAAACTTAGGAAATTGATACTACGACATAATTTTTAAGAAACAACGTGATGTAGAAATCATGCAACGTCCCCAAAAGCAACACTGGCAATATAGAACCGTGACACATCCCTTAAACAACTACATGCAAGCAGGTATGTGCCGCTATCTTAAACTAACATCTAAAGTGGCAGGTCTGCGCCATAATCTTATACCAACCTAAATTGCTATAAGGATGTCCCACCATCCTGATATGTTGTCGAGGTGATAGAACAATGTCGCAATCTTATATTAACATTAAAGTGATAAAGATGCACTTTAACCTTGATATGATTGAATTATGCCACAATTATAAAGAATACTAACCACAAGAATAAGGACTCAAGGGATAGTGCAATAAAGTAAGACCGCTTCCCAATGAAAAGTCGAGCCTTACTCTTCAAAGGATAATTAGGAGTTCCCAATCTCATCCTCAAGATCATTAAAATCAGCTCAGAAACAAAAGCGGTGGTCCAGTCCCCTATCAATGAAAGTGGATCAACACAGAGTCATGCGGGATGGTCACTCTCTAAAATAGTAGTAGAGTCTCTCGTTCTAAGCCATACAACTTAACTCCGACACCAGACCTTGTTAATACTTCGGATTGAACAGTGCATTACAACTTCGATAGTATTGATATAGTACAAATACTACGTGGTATTATAATCTCAAATATAATAAAGGCACAACTTCCAGTTGGCTATATGGAATTCATGGAGTGTTAATAACGACGTGGTCGTCCCTGACACCGGAGGCGGTTTCTCAATGCAGATCCATCCAAATACATACGTAGTCCATTAGCATGTTGCTCTAGAAAATCAAAAATTCATGTTCTATTCAAATTTGAATTTTCCTACTTAAATTTCCAGCTTCCCGCTTCAATTTCAAGCTTCGCGCCTAAGTTCAAAATTCAAATGCTCAAATTACAATTACCCACCGAAGGCCAAGTTAGCAGTCCATGCACATCAAATAAGAAAGAGGGGTGGTTGGCACATAGTGTGAACCAAGGGTAGAAATTAAGAGAGTGGAAGAATGACTTTGGCAAGCCACGTGAATCTCTTTGTCCTATAAATGGAAAGGACACCATAGTAGAGAAGGGGAAATTATTTACGTTACTCTTTTTGGACACAGAAATCAAAATTTGGACCCTTTGCCATTTTTTCTACAAAGAATCAAGAGAGAAGAAAGTAAAATTTCACTTATGGACGTAGGATTCTTTAACATCCAAACCACGTAAATTCTATATGTCCTTTTATTATTTTCACTACTTTATTTGGCTATTCTAGTTCTATCATTACTCGAACCAAGATAAGGAACTAGCTCCTAATACCTTAAATTTACCTCTCATAATTATGTAAGTATTAAAGAAGTACAATTACCCCCTTAAAGGGAATATTAATATTACCTAATTTTCTAGATTTATAATCACCTAAGTGTTTAGCATCATGATTACTACATAAAAAATAGTTGGGTTTTTTTAGATGAAAATTCCCACTAACTTTTTTGGCACTGCCAGAAGAGCCAATTTCCCTTTCCAATAAACTTTACTTACATTTCATTTAGACACCTATAACGGCCCACCTTTTTGGATAGTTTAAATCGATAATAAACTATAACGACCCACTATTTTGGACCATTCAAATCGACAATAAAACCACACATGTCAGACTTGAATAATTCAAAATAGTATAATGTAGTATAATTTGGAGAACATAAAACCAATCACAGAATCACAGACATAGATTCATTAGAATGCATCTCAGTGGAAATAAAATAACCATAGTATTTCATGAATCTATTACAATACAGAATCACAAAAAAAGTACAAAATACCAGAGTCTGAAAAGTAAATACAATAGGAAATCCCAATACATATATCCACTAATACATAAGCTGAATAGAAAATGCTGAATGGAAAGAGATAACAACTAGACAGATAGATACTTAATCTCCTGCAAATCCTAGCTCCAGAAGGTGAATCCAAAGCTGAAATACTCAGGCTGACCCGAGCGTAAAGAAAAAACACAAAACACTCGAGTCAGGACATAAATACTTATACAATGTAAACCAACTCAAGTGAACTGTAATAAAACGCACAAGTAATTTAAAGGATGCTTGGGACCGCCCATCCTTTAAGGATCCGTTAAACTATCTACTATGTAGTAATATACGCTATTATAATAATGTCTAAAGTAAAGTATAATATATTTAAAAATAGCGTTAAAGCGTTAGCCATATCCCCCTTAACACATTTTATAGTGCCAATAGTCTATACAGTACCATAGTCCCTGCTAATTGGGAAGCCACTAGAGGATACTCCATAGGTACGACACAAATCAAACTCGTAGTAAAGCATGCTAGGGTAGGTGACGTGACACAACTAGGCAATGCCAGGGTAGCTATACCAACTGCACTTCCAGACTGGTGGGAACGCGTAGCTGCCACTACCGCCCACCTCGAGCCACACTCCCAAAATCAAAGGTGCGCACCAATCAATCACAAAGTAATAGAATGGCATACGAAGAAGTGCGTCCGATCCGAGGAGCTACCTCATTAGCTCGTCGATTGCTCCTGTTTTAGCCACCTTATGCCAACTCACGGGAGTTGGATCCATGTATATACCTTAATAGTACACCAATATCATCCTACTTTATTCTGAAATCTCCACCGCGTACATAGTTGGCAAAGTGTTTTTCAGAGTTGGTAGAGTGTATGACAGCTTCTGATCCCGGTCACTTTAACAACCAAACGTTATTATACCCATGGATATTTATTTCAAAACATATCTGTACCAAAACAATTTAAAATCAAATGCTATTACTCTTTCCAAATAATTTCCATTTCAAAATTGGTAATATTTCCAAATCCATATATATATTAGTTATAGCACTTTTAAAATTTAATAATTTAAAATCATAACACTTTCAAAACCATACACTTATTATAGCATTTAAAATTGTAACAAGTTAGAAACCATAACACTTTTAAAATGTTACCCTTATATAATAGCACTTTAGAAAATGTTGCCATTTGGAAATAGTAGCACCTTTAAAACATAACCTAAAGTAACATAGCATTTTTTAAAATGTTATCTTTTTATAACTATAGCATTTTTAAAACATAACTAAAATACCATAGCATTTTAAAAATGCTACGAATACTACTATAACATGTTTAAAACATACTATTTCAATTTTTATCATAGTTTTATGTATACAAAACATATCTACTTTATAAATAAAATCTATTATTATTAGGTAAGCGCTAAAATTCCATACTAAATCAAATTATTAAGTTATTTATCATAGATAAAATCTTTAATTTAATTTTAAACCATTTACTTATTTATAAAATTCCAATATATCATTATATTAAAAAATCATTAAATTAAAATTTTAAATTAAAATTTCATATATTTAAAGATTCAAAATACTTAATAATTTTTAGAAATCTAATATTTTAAACTTAACCATGGGTCCGTATAATATTTTCTAACCTAGGTTAAGTGATACGGATATGTATCATTTCAATCCGTAATTTATAAAATTCAGGGTTCTATCATTTCATATCCGCAATCCCAAGTCAAATAAAATAAAAGTCGCTTGAGATTATCATTTTAACTCATAACGATTTTTCCCTATTCTAAAGTCCGTTCGGGTATGTATCATTTCAACCCATAGTGATTCTATACTAACAAGTAACTTGGAGTGTAAGAAATAGTAAATAATAAACAGTATAGCATAGCATATCATATCAGGTGATGTAACAAATATGTATAATCGGGTTATAACATCATTAAATATCATATCATAAGCATGTATGAATTAATATCAACAAAGCATATCACTACTACAATTCACATGTTATTGTTTCACACTTATATTAGTACGAATGTCTAGAGTGATAAATCACCTTCTAAAGTTGGAAATAACAATTCAAGACACACGACCAAACTCGAAAAAGCATGACAAAGCATGAATCAAATTCAAGTAGAAGTAGCACCCAAATCCAAATATTATAGACAACAAAAATATAATATATATATATATATATATATATATAAGTAAATATTTATAGAAGAAAATAAAACAAAAGACAAGAACAATGGGCTAGACAAAATAAGTGGGCTCGGTCACTTCCACAATAGGCTCGTCCATCATCACATGGTTCGGCCGTGACTTGATCTGAAGAAAATAGGTTCGGCCATGGTCACAAAAGCACGACAAAGCAATGGTATATGAAGGGTTGGCAAGGAAAAACTCATGTAGAAGGCAAAAGGTCAAAGAAGATGGTGCTTATTGGGTTCGGCCTTAACACCTTGGGTTCGGCCTAGGTTGTGTGCATAGTCAGGTCAGGTCATCATCATCTGGTCACGGCTAGGAGTAGGGGATGGACACGGCAAGGCAAAGGAGGATGGGGATTGGTGGTGGCCGAGGCAAGCAAAGAGGAAGGGGTGATCATATAGGTTCGGCTAGGATTTCAAGCATGTTTTGGTGATGGATTTTGGATCATGGTGGTCACAGCCTGGCTGGAGATGGTGATGAGGAGATGGAGACCGGTCATATGGTAGTGATATGGTGAAGGAGGTGGTGGGATAAAAGAAGAAGCATGGTGGCCGAGCATAGCATGAAGCAAAACAACGAAAAGAGAAAAGGAAAGAGAGAGGAAGACATGAGAACCTATTGGTTTCTTTTTTTCAGGAAATTGCAAATGAGAAAAGAGATGAATTGAGAAGTTTTGTACGTGAAATTAGGATATGATAAGTTTTTGTTATCTACGGCTAGGGCATGGGAAGTTTTTGAATGGCTAAGGAAAGGAAAAGGCATCATATATATTATAGAAAAAGAAACTCGTGTCTCTTGAATTTCTAAGCCCATTAGCCAAGCCCACTTGCAAACAAGTCCAAAAATCCAAATAAAAAATCAAATAAAAAGATCAAAGCCCAAAAAAATAGAAAATATAGAATAGAAATAAACTATAAAATACTGAAAATAATCGTGTGTAAGACGCTGAAATTTATCAGATTTAAAGTGTATAACACAGAATTTAACGAAACGAAAAGTAGAAAAAATATCAGAATCAAATTCGCCTTCAAAGAAAAAGATTGGAAATGTAGAATTAAAATTTAAAATTTTTAATGGAAAGTCAAAGTTTGACTAAAGTTGACCAAAATATAAAATTTTCATAGAATCTTTATTTTACTAGATTTGGAAAAATAATTTTAAACAAAATCCAAAATTACACTGGAAAATTCCAAAATTTTAATTTTCAAATGATTTAAAATCAAGATTTTCAAATAAACTGAATTAAAAATATTTACAAAAATTATGGGTTTTTATACTCTCCCCCACTCAGAACTTTTCGTCCTCGAAAAGGAACGAGACACGAAAACAATGAAAGCTAAGATAAAAAAGCAAATATTACCTGAAACAAACTATTTCGGATTCGAAGCATGCATGCTCTCCTCCGTCTCCCAGGTACAATCCCAATCATCCGTACTCCACTGCACTTTGACTAGGTTGACATATTTCCTTCTCAGTTGTTTCATACCTCTATCGATAATAGGAAGTGGCTTTCTCTCGACAGTGAGGTTAGGCTCAATATCCAAACTCTCGAGAGCATAAGGCTGGACAATCAAAGATGGATCATGTAGATATCTACGAAGATACGAAACATGGAATACATTATGTACTCCAGAAAACTTCTCAAGCAAGTCCAGACGATAAGCTAAAGAACCAATCCTCTGAGAGATATGAAAAGGACCAACAAACCTAGGAGCAAGCTTCCCTCTATGGCCTAACCGAATCACATTCTCTAAGGAGAAACCTTATGGAAAACTAGATCACCAATAGTAAACTCCAAACTCCTCCTATGCCGATCAACATACTTCTTCTGTCTATGCTGACCACTCCTCAACTTCCTCTAAATCTCCTCAACGTTCTCAGAAGCCTCTAGAACATATTAGGACCCAGAACCAAACGATTACCGGATTCAATCCAACAAGATGGAGATCTGCAAGGTCTTCCGTAATGAGCAGCAAACGGAGACATTTCAATTCTAGCCTGAATTCAAAGACGAAATGCGATAGATAAAAAAATTATGATAAGATTAAAATAGAAGAGTGAAATATAACTGATAATTTTGTTATAGGTGAATTCAACAAGATGAAGATGATCTTCCCAAGGTCCTCCATAATCCAGAACACAAGCATGAAGAAGATCCTCAAAAATATGATTTATCTTTCCGTTTGGCTGTCGGTCTGCATATGGTAAGCAGTGCTCAAATTCAAATGAGTACCCAAAGATTCTTGAAAAGCTTTCCAAAACTGACTGGTAAAGATAGCTCTATCACAAACAATACTGATAGAAACACAACGGAGACGAACAATCTCCCTCCTATAGATCTTAGACAAACTAGAAGTAGAACGGGTGGACTTGACCTGGAATAAAATGAGTTGACTTGGTCAATCTATCCACAATAACCCAAATACTCTCATTACCCTTCCTAATCCTCGACAATCATCAATAAAATCCATAGAAACTATTCCCATTTTCAGTTAGGAACCTCAAGGGGCTGCAACAAACTAGGGGTCTTCTGATGGTCGGCCTTGACTTGCTGACAAGTCGTACACCTACTAACAAAGATAGAGATATCTCACATCATACCTCTCCCCCAATAAAGCTTCTTCATATCCTCATATATCTTCATCGCACCAAGATGAATAAAAATTCTAGATCGATGATTTTCCCAAATTAACTCTTGCCTCAATCCATTGGCATTCGGGACACAAATCTGATTATTAATCCTCAAAATTCCTCTATCATCGATCTGGGCTCCATTACCATCAGGAGTACTACCACCGACTCTGCTATGAACACTCTCCTTCATAAGCCTAAGCATCTCATCCTCATCCTGCATAGCAATGATACAATCCAAAAGAGGAGAAGAAGAAACAACAAGTTAGTACAACATGACCTTCTTCCTACTCAAAGCATTGGCCACAACATTAGCTTTCCCAGGGGTATAGCTAATGTTGAGCTCAAAAAAGCAAGGAACTCAAGCAACCGAACCTGCCGTTGATTCAAATCCTTCTGGGTGAAGATATACCTCAAGGACTAATGATCGGTAAAGAGCATAAAGTTAGCACCCAAAAGATGATGCCTCCAAAGCTTCAAAGCAAAAACCATAGCAAGCAATCCCAAATCATGAGCTGCATAATTGGATTCATGGGTCTTCAACTAGTGACTGGCATAAGCAATGACCTTCCCATCTTGCATTTGAACACCTCCCAAACCCTCACGACTAGCATCAGCGTATACCGTTAGTCCCTCATTTCCATTTGGAACGGTAAGCACTGGTGCAGAAGTAAGCTTACGTGTCAACTCATTGAATGCAGCTTTACACATATCATTCCATATAAGCTTAGCATTCTTACGTGTCAAAGCAGTGAGAGGTGCAGCAATCCGAGCAAAATTCTTAATGAATCTCCGATAATAACCAGCAAGGCCTAGAAAACTACAGATATCAGATGGAGACCTAGGAGTTTCCCAATCCTGCAACAGAATCGAGAAAAATATAGACCACAAAAAAGATAGAACAATAAAACAATAGAAAGAGAAAAGAAGGAAGACTTACATTGATCACAACGATCTTAACTGGATCAATAAAACTCGATTACTAGAAACGATATGCCTGAAAAATTGGACTTCATCGTTCCAGAAATTGCATTTCGAGAATATAGCCTTCAACTGATGATTTCTAAGAGTCTCTAGAACAAATTTCAAATATGACTCATGCTCATCTCTTGACTTAGAGAAGACAATGATATCATCAACCAAGACTAGAACAAACTTGTTAAGCACATCATGAAAAACACGATTCATCAAATCAACAAAGAAAGCTGGGGCATTAGTTAAACCAAAAGGCATAACTAACCATTCATAGAAATCATTCTCAGTATGGAAAGCAGTCTTGGGAATACTTTCCTCAGCAACTCTGAGCTAGTGAAAACCTGTGGCAAGATCAAGCTGAGAGAAAACTGTAGCTCCAAGGCGCTGAACGAACATATCATTGATGCGGGGCATAAGTTATCTGTTCCTCATAGTGAGCTTGTTCAACTCCCTATAATAAAAGCACATCCTCAAAGAACCATCGGACTTAGTGATGCAAACCACTGTTGCTCCCCATTCAAAATGGCTAGGTCTGATAAGACCTTTGGAGAATAAGTCCTCAATTTGCTTCCTCAACTCAACATTTTCATAGGGTGCCATTCTTCTGGGAGGAAGAACTACCGGTCGAGCTCCAGGATAAGATCAATACAGAAATCAATTTCCCGCTTAGGAGGTAAAGTAGTGACTTCACCAAATACATCGGGATATAGTTTGACCATAGAAGTCGAATGAATATCAACAGGACAAGATTCCAGAGAATAAATAAAACTGCAGGCAAATACTAAGGCAGACGACACTGAATCACCCTTGTCACCAACAAGTGTAACAGTTTGGATTTTACAAGAGATAACGGCTTCTTGCCTCTTTGGCAAATCACTTCCAAGCAATAGATCAAAAGCATCAAAACCTAGAACATAGAAATCACTTGAAAACCAATAACCAGAATAGAAGAGCTTCACTCTTCTACAAATCCTACTAAGGTTTGCAGTCCCACCAATAGGATTTGAAACACACAAAGGCACATGCCAACTTGGGAGAAAGGAGATGCTCAAATTTATCGCAAAGATCCATAGTAATAAAGCTATAGGAAGCTCCAGTATAAAATAAAACACGAACATGCAAATTAAACAGAGAAAAATTGCCCTGAAGAGTATCTTGGGTATCAGTAGGAGCAGGAGCAGGAACAGGTACAGGTGGAGCAGGTGAAGAAGCAGAGGTAACAGCAAAGATACCAGAAGGCTTGCCCTTCTGCTGAGTGGGACAATTATTCTTGAAATGGCCTAGCTGCAGACAAATATGGCAGAGATCACGCCTAGTCAACTGAGCTGGAGGAATAGCGACACCAACTAAAATAGGGATACTATTAGCATAATATCCCTTCTGATTACACCTGAAACAAGTAATGGAAGATAAGTCGATAGACTGCCTTTGAGAAGAAGAAGATCCCAAACTTGGAGTCTTGTTCCAATTCTTCTTCTGCTGATGAAAATTAGGCTTTCTCTTCTTAGAATTACCAGAGAAAGACTGAGATGAAGTAGCATGATTAACAGGAGGATCCTTAGAAGTAGGATTCTCATATCTAGTGGCCATATCCATCAGATTAGTGAAAGGGCTATGCACATGAGCGATGAGATGATCATAATACTCCGAGTGAGCACTAGCTATGAACTTCTCATTCGTTTTGAGAGGAGTGTCAATTTGATTAGAGCCAAACTTGGAAAGTTCATTGAACTTCCTCTCATACTCAACAAATGAAATATCACCCTGCTTAAGATCCATGAATTCTCGATAAAGCTAAGACTTCCTTGCTTTGGGCATCCACTTCACAACAAAAGCATCCCTAAAGCACGATAAAGAAACATAAAAAAAATTTCAAAAGAGAAAACTGAACCAAATTCAAAACAAACGGGAGATGATACCTAAATTGCTCCCAAGAAATATCAGCCTCCACAGTGTGAGCTATAACAGACTCCCACCAATCCAAGGTTGCTCCCTTCAACTGCTAAGCTACCAACTTACGCTGTTGAGCATCAGCGATTTCAAGATCGGAGAAAATCCTCTCCAAATCCTTCAACCACTACTGAGCCTCAATAATGCTCTCTGATCCGGTAAACTTGGTGACGCCAAGCTCAATGTAATCTTTACAAAGAGTAGTGAACCTAACTGGTGCATCAGGCTCAGGAACTTGGGCAACACCCCGACCCCTACCTCTAGCATTCCTACGACTCATCGTGAAAAAATCAAAATGAATTTTAGGACAAAGGTAATTGAGAAACAAAGACAAGATTAGATAAGATAAGATAAGATTCAACTAGAATGAATATCCTAAACAAAGAAATTACTCACAAGGTGGACAAGAAAAGGGAAGAAGTTTAGAAAATTGATTTTCAAAACAAGAAAGATTTATATCCAAATAATATTTTGAAAATCCTTTGAAAACCATTTTATACTTTAAAATTTGTTCTCTCACCAAGAAATGATTTTAAGATTGATTTCACTCATTCTAGGCTATTTGTCCCTATCTCTAATGAGTTTTTTGCTCCGCAGGCTAAGGTTTGCCTAAAACCAAAGCTCTGGTACCAAATGTAACGACCTACTATTTTGAACCATTCAAGTCGACAATAAAACCACACATGTCGGACTTGAATAATTCAAAACAGTAGATTGTAATATATTTGGAGCAAATAAAACCAATCACTATATCACAAACGCAGATACATCAGAATAACTTGCAGCGCAAATAAAATAACCATAGTAGTTCATGAAGCTACTACAACACAGAGTCACAAAACAAGTACAAAATACCAGAGTGTGAAAAGTAAATACAATAGGAAGCCCCAATACATATATCCACTAATGCATAAGTTGAATAGAAAATACTGAATGGAAATAGATAACAACTAGATAGATAGATAATCTCCAGCAAATCCTAGAACTAGAAGGTGAAGTCAAAGCTGAGATACTTAGGCTGACCTGAGCGTAAAGCAGAAATCACAAAACACTCGAGTCAAGAAATACATACTTATACAATGTAAACCAACTCAAGTGAACTGTAATAAAATGCACAAGTAACTTAAAGGATGCTTGGGACCGCCTAATCTTTAAGGATCCGTTAAACTATCTACTATGTAGTAATATACGCTATTATAATAATGTCTAAAGTAAAGTATAATATATTTAAAAATAGCGTTAAGGCGTTACCCATATCCCTCTTAACACATTTTATAGTGCCAATAGTCTATACGCTACCATAGTCCCTCCTGTTCAGGAAACCACCAGAGGATACTCCATAGGTACGACACAAATCAAACTCATTGTAAAGCACGATAGGGTAGGTGACACAGCATAACTAGGCAATGCTAGGGTAGATATACCAATTGCACTTCCAGACTGGTGGTAACGCATAGCAGCCACTACCGCCCACCTCGAGCCACACTCCCAAAATCAAAGGTGCGCACCAATCAATCACAAAGTAATAGAATGGCATACGAAGAAGTGTGTCCGATGAAAGGAGCTACCTCATTAGCCCATCATTTGCTCTTGTTTTAGCAACCTTATGCCAACTCATTGGAGTCGGGTCCACGTATATACCTTAATAGAGCATCGCCATCATCCTACTTCATTCTAGAATCTCCACCGCGTACACAGTTGTTAAAGTGGTTTTCGGGGTTGGAAGAGAGTATGACAACTACCGATCCCGGTCTCTTTAACAACCAAACGTTATTATAACCCATGGATATTTATTTCAAAACATATATATTCCAAAACTATTTAAAATCAAATCCTATTACTCTTTCCAAATAATTTCCATTTCAAAATTGGTATTATTTCCAAATCCATATATTAGTTATAGCACTTTTAAAATGTAATAAATTAAAATCACAACACTTTCAAAACCATACACTTACTATAGCATTTAAAAATTTAATAAGCTAGAAATCATAACATTTTTAAAATGTTACCTTTATATAATGGAACTTTAAAAAGTGTTACCATTTGGAAATAGTAGCACCTTTAAAGCATAACCTAAAGTAACAAAGCATTTTTAAAATGTTATCTTTTTATAACTACATCATTTTTAAAACATAACTAAAATACAATAGCATTTTAAAAATGCTACGAATACTACTATAACATGTTTAAAACATACTATTTCAATTTTATCATTATTTTATGTGTACAAAACATATCTATTTCATAAATAAATCTATTATTATTATTATTAGATCAGCACTTAAATTCCACATTAAATCAAATTATTAAGTTATTTATCATAGATAAAATCTTTAATTTAGTTTTAAACCAATTATTTACTTATAAAATTCCAATATATCATTATATTTAAAAATCATTAAATCAAATTTTTAAATAAAAATTTCATATATTTCAAGATTCAAAATAATTAATAACTTTTAGAAAACTGTTATTTAAAACTTAACCATGGGTCTATCTAATATTTCCTAACCTAGGTCAAGTGATATGGATATGTATCATTTCAATCCGTAATTTATAAAATTCCGCGTTCTATCATTTCTGTAACGACCCGGAATTTTGGGCAATATGAATTTAATAATCTATGTTAATAATTTAACTGGTTTGATAATTTTCTCTATAATTTAAATTTAAATTGATAAATTTATTCTTTTATGGTTAATAAATATTTAATCTTTTAAAGGTTAATGAATTTTAATCTGACAATTTAAATTTGATAAGAATTGTTTTTTTTTTTCAAAAGCTAATTAATTTTTTTTTATTCTGTTTATAATATATACAATTGATATATTGTGAATCGAAGAGCTTTTGTTTTAAATTAAAGATTAATTCTCAAATTTGTAACATATATGTATGTATATGTTATAATTTGAGTTGTTTGAAATTTAATTTAATCTATTAACAATTTATATATAATGAATATGTTTGAGATTTTAATTTAAAGCCTTATTTAAAATTTAATAGTTTTCAAAAGTTGATTTAAAAGTTTAATTCAACAGTTTAAAAATTTATATAAAGATAATTGTTTATTTTTAATATGCTAGTTTATAAAAAGGATTTAAATAAAGTTTTGTTTATTTCTTTAAAGTGTTTAATTTTAAATGGTTAAAAATGTATATGTATAAATGTATTAGATTTTTAAAATACAAGTATAAGGATTCATTTATATCGTAATTAGTTTTCTAAAATTTTCTTTAAAAGATTAAATTTATATTCGCATGTAAGTATTAATTAATAAAGTAAATTAAAAATGCAAGGTTATATTTACATTTAAAATTAAATAAAAATTTAACTAAAATACTTAATAACATGTGTAATCATACAAGGCATCTCATGAACACATGTAAAACAATTAAATACTTAAATGAAATTTGTTTGAATTAAAGGACATGTGGCAACATTTACTCTTATTTAGAATTTAAATTTATATAAAAGTTTTTGTTTGAAGAGAAAATTTGTTTTCCACTTTTATTTTTTTCAGCTCAAACTCTTTTCTTTTCTTTCTTCATTCTTTCTAATATTAATGGCTAAATTAAAACCAAAAACAAAGAGCAAATCTGAAATCAAATCAACCTGCAAATTTAATCTTCAACCTGCAATTCAATTCTTCTGCAAATTCATCATCACTCTGAAAGTAAAACCACAAATCAAAACCTTATAATGTAAAGCAAAAGAAAATGTCAACCTGCAAATCAAATGAAGTTCTTCATATCAACTTCAAAATCTACAAATTGGAAACCTGCAACCAAAAACTGCAATTTCAAATCTGCAAAATCAAATGGATGATTAACTCAACAGTTTCAATCATTTTAAAGCAACAAATTAAACATGGAAGGATTTAGTTTCTTCGGCAAAGCAATCAAAATCATGCATTGCGACTTCTACAGTAATCAATGCTTTTTCAAAGTCTGGGATAATAAGTTAAACCTGCTCTGCCTCTTTATTGAACAGGTGAGTAAATTTTGTTTTAAAAACAGTTTTTAACATAATATAGTTGAATTTATTGTTGTATGAGTTAGATTTGTCATTGTTAAGGAACATTGGTACTGTTATATGTGTATGTTATTGAAAGGAAATGCTAGAGAAAAGGAAACAGTTGTAGATCATCTCTGTTCTTTTACAGAAAACTGTTCTCCTAAGGAAATTTCAAAAGGAAAATTAAAAATCTTTTAATCTAAACTATATTAGATCTTGAAATTTGAATAAAAGTTGTTTGTCATGGTTTGTTGATAAATTTAAAAATAGATTCATAATTTAAAATGCAACAAATATTTATAGAAGGAAGAATTAACAGTAAAACAAAGTTTTTGTTAAAAATCAATTACCTTAAATTTCTATTCGAAGTACATGCATGTAATCTTGGTAGGAAATCATGAATTATGATATGTAAATTGTGATTTTTAGTTGAGAATTCATGGAGAAATTTGGGTTTAAGTGAATTTGGGGGTTTTGTCAAATTCATGTGACTGAGTGATTTATAGGCTTTGAGATTTGAATCCAAGCTGTGTTAATCGATACTTAACACTAGAAAAATACTGAATAAATTTATTTTGTAACACAGATTTAAGAAACTTTATTAGTAGGGTTTAGCATTGTTCTTTTGTGTGTCTGGGTAGCCGAAGATTTGTGATGTGGATGTTGGATCGGGTTCAATCTCGGCATGGGAATGTTGAAGCTCAGGGTTGTGGCGAGTTGATGTGGGGGTCGTCGAGGTTAATCGATGACGAGATGGTCGGTGATGGGGTGGTTTTGGGTCGAGTGGTTGCTGCAGTTTCGAGCCAAGGATCGAAACTTTGATTCGCGAGTTTATGGGTTGATCTGGGTTTAAATTTGTGATCGCGCGTGGAATTGTGATCATTTGTAATGGTCGCGACGTACGTTGGTGACCGACGATGGCTGGACATGTGCACGAGTAGGATGGTGTGCACCGGGTAATCAAAGTTTTGGGGAAGATGAAGGGAACTCGGGGAAGGTCTCGGGTTGTTCTCGAGTGCGACTCGAAGGAATTGGGGTGGGGTTGGCTTCGGGAAAAGCACTGGATTCTCTCGGGTTGTTACTCGAGTGGGTTGCTCTTCTCTGCGTATTATATATATACAATTTAGATTTTTATATGTAGATTAGTATAATCAAGTTATTTACTATAAGAACAAATTTATGAAGGAAATATAAAGTTAAACTTGTCAATTTTAAAATGAAAGTAAACCAAACGTTTAAAAGTGAAATTTTATTTTATATTTTAATTTTAAAAATGTTTTAGGATGTTTGATTTTAAAATTTATTATCTTAATTAAGTAAAAATTCAAATTTAAAGGGGATTTGAATTTAATTATTAAATATTTAAGTTAAAGTTTTGAGGCAATGTTAACAACAGAATTTCAGAATTTTATTGAATTAAATAAGTTTAAAATTTGATACTTCAGAGTGTTTTTAAATTTGGAAATAATTTACAAATGCTTTATCTACAAGTAAGGTTATTATTACGATTTTCTAAATCAAGTTTAATAGTTAGTCTTTGAAATTAATAAGATTTGAATGATTCAGTTAATTTATTTATAAGGATAATAAGGTTAAATTAATATTGATATGAATTTAAGAATACTTAATTTAAAATGGTTGTTAACAAGTAAAGATTTAATTAAAATTTCTTTAATATTAGAAGTTGATTAATTGTTGTTTAATTAATTTTAAATAATTAGTTAATTATTTATCAACCCCTTAATTATGGATTAATTACGTGGAATTACTTAATAAAGTAATTAATAAAAATATACTCATGAGAGTAATTAAGTTGAAGTGATTATGGAGTAATCACTTGTCGTTATCGATTAAGGAAATTGATTAATAATTTCTTAGTGAAGTAATTAAGATTATTTAATGGAAGTAATCAGAGATAATTACTTATGTAAGTAATTAGGATTAATTATTTAATTATTTAGTTAATTAATTAATGTGATTAATTAATTAATGGAATGTGATTAATTTAAGAATAATTACTAAGTGTAATTAATTAAAATGTAATTAATTAATAAAGTAATTAATTAAGGATTGATTGTTAATTTAAATTGATTAATAATTAAATTAATTAATCAAGCATTAATATAATTAAATTAGAAATTAATTAATTAAGAAGTTAATTAATTTAGTTAAGTAATTACAAATTGTTAATTACTAACTATGATTAATTAGTTTACTAATTATAAGTTAATTAGTTAATTAAAGTATTATTAGTTAATAAGGATCATTAATTAATGTGATTAATGGTATTAATCAAGGTTGATAAATATAAGTTATTAATTTAAATGTGATTAATTAATTATAATTAATTAAGGTTTAATGTAATTAATTATAGTTAATTAATTAATAAAGGATCATTAATTATTGTAATTAATGATAGTAATTAAAGGTTAATTACTAAATATGGTTAAGGACAATTACTTGAATGTAATTAAGATAATTAATCAAGAAAGATTAATTGGTAAAGATCATTAGAGATGATTGATTAATTTATTTGGAATAATTAGTGTAGAAGAATTATGATAATCCAATTGATTAAGAGATAATTAATTCTGTTTGGATGTTTGATTAATATGGGTTGATTGGATAATATTGGTTAATTGATTGATTGGATGACCAATTTTGGAGATTGATGATTGGTTGATATTGGATGTTTGATACTGGTTTGATATTGGATGATTTGGATATATCTGTTATATGATATGTTGTTTTGTGTAGGTAAATATTGATATGAATTATCTATTGTGATAATATGATTCATCTATCTGTTTATATATCATCCTGGATATAAGTTAAATTGTTTAAACCCTTAAGTACAACTTGGACATTAAAATGGCGTTTGGTTTCGGTGAGACCGGGATCGGGTTTCCATATTTGGATATCCGAAAACCACACCGATTCCAATTAAACGTTAGGTCGTTAATCCAAGTGGAGCAAGTGAAGACTCAAGGTGTAAGGGCTATACGTCAGTATAACTCTGTGGGTGATTCCGAAATGAGTTTGACGGAATAGTGCTTATAGATTCGAGATGGTGAATTAGAGTGCAAGGGCTATGGTCGTTGACTCTGAGGGTGATTCCAATAATGAGTGCAACGAGATAGTGCCTTCGGTTTCGTTCAAACCCGGAACGAACTTGTATGGATTGAATGCTTTCAGCACATCGTCAGGTGGACGATGAGCATTCTAAGATTTGATGTCCTATAAAGGTAATCGTAACCTCAAGCCTCATCAACCGGGAATGGCTAAAACAGGGGAGGTGCAGCAAGGCTTCGTGGGTAGTCCCCACTTGAGAGCGAGATTTACCCCTGTCTAGAGGTCCCTTTATATTTCGGCTTAGTGTGTGATTGGTCGCGCCAACTACGGGGTGGTCTTGTTCGGGACTGTCCAGTAAGGGATGGTTCCGGCCTTGTGTTGCAGGGGATGAAGGGAGTAATCCTCGGTACGTTGATCTAGGCCACGTACTGTGACGGGCGGTACCCAGTAGCACTGCCATTGTATGGAATCCAAAATCCAATAAGTGCCTATACGATTTTGATTGTGCCCAACTATGTTGGAACGTGAGATGTAAGCATTCCAGCTATTTCTGTATTTTATTTTGAAAACCCTAGACACTATTATAATATCACTGGATTTCCTATCAAATGTTTTGGTTAGCGTAAGGTAAAAACTTTTCCATGTTTATGTGTGGGAAGTCTTACGTGATACCATTTTCTTTCAAAGGTTTTCTAAAGTTAAGCAATTTTAACCCGTTTACTCACACCAGACCCCTGTATGACCCGAGTGTTTATTTTCTGTTTTATTAAACTCTTGGGTACTCATATTATGTATGAGTAGTCAAGTGATTCAGGTTAGCTTGACGAATTCTGGAGGAGTAATGGAGCAGGAGGCTTCGACGTGTAGTTATATATATGGGTTCCGCTGTGTTTGGTATCTGCTTCTTCTGTTGTACTTGAGTTGTAAGAATTAGGCAGATGTTATAACTGTCTAATATGTGTTGTATAGTTGTGTACTCTGATGTAATGAGGTACTATGTAATATTTTATGTTAATTATTATATTTTATTCGTTCCGTTGTGAGTTCTCTGATGTTGTTTGTGTTCTTCTTTCTCTTTCTTTTCTTCTTCTATCCCTTTCTTTCTTAAAGATGACGCGATTTTCTGGGAGTAGAAAGTCGGGTCGTCTCACTTGGTACCAGAGCATTAGGCTGAGTGAATACCTAGGCTCTGAAGTGTATCTTTCTTTAGGGAGCATTAGGGTGAGTGAATACCTAAGCTCTGTAGGGGTGTCTTTCTTGAGAGAGCGTACTTGTAATTTTTATATATAACTATATATATATATATATCTATGTCTACCTAATATGTTGGGTTATCTGTATGGATTTTCCAACATAAGTTTTAGAGGTAGATGGATGGAGTAGTGGTGTGTGTGTGTGTGTAACACGACTACCACTGATTGAAGAGTTCCATATGTTTGAGGTTGGAAGTATTTGAAAAGACTGTGGACCTAATACCGTCTTGAGTAAGATTTGTAGTTTGGAGTAAGGATTTCTCTGATATCCGAAGGAATTTTTTTTTAAAAATTCGGAGTGTATCTTTGGAATGTAAATTTGGATTTCGCTCGGGTAAGCGAATTTTTCTTGAGTTTGGATCTGTTGGAAGTGCAGATAATAGTGATGGTATCTTGGTAACTGCGTGATGAGATGTAGTATCCTTGGACATTTTCTGAAGATGTTTTCTTTTGAAAATAGTTTGGAAGTAGTTGAGGAGCAGTTTTACCTGCTGCAGAAAAGATTCGTTTGTGTAGAAGTTGTTTGAATCTTTAGCATGGAAATTGGCTATTTTGGAATATGAGACTAAGGTCTATAAGTTATTTGCTTAGGCATGGTCTCATTGTTATCCCTAAGGAAAGCGAGTTGTTGATGCTTGGTTTGGAGCCCGAGTTTCTTATGGAATGTTTGGCATCTCGGAGGTCCGTTGTGTGGTTTGTTGACGGTTTTAGTTTTGAAGAAGCATTTGGATTTGAAGTCTTTGGTTAGTTGTGGTAGCAGTGCAACTCGAAGTGTTCGGTGTGCTGTCGAGGAAATATTTTAGCTTTGCAGTATCATCGAGGGAGGGTTTGGAAGCAGCAGTGTAGTTTGTTTCTTCGATGATTCAGGAATCTTATTGGTTCTTCTATTAGCAGTCCGAGCAGGTGGTGAATGTTTTCTGAAAGAGTTAACCTGGGTTGGAAAAGTTTAAAGCTGTTCTAATTGGTAAAGAGAGGACAGTTTCTTTGGAATCCGAACTAGGTAGGATCGCAAAAGTGACTTGCGATTAGTTTGGGAATTTTTCTTGAGTAATCTTTTGTTGAGACTGAGGATTCTCTTGTGGAAGTAGGAGCTACTGATGTAATCAAGAGTTTTTCAGCATATGGAGTTGAGTTCCATATTTGTTTTGGTTCCAGAAAGGATTTTGGTAGTTAGCCTGATAGTTGGGTGATTCTTGGAGAAAGGAGAGTTGGTATAGCAGCTCAGAATTATTTTTATTGGAATTGGACTGATTTAGCTTATGAATAGGATTCTGTTTTGAGGATGTGTGACCAAGGCTGATGTGTCACTCAGATGTTTATGGATTTGATGAACAAAGTTTATCGGATATATCGGATAAGTTTGTATTCATGTTCATCAACAGCACTCTTATCTATTTCAGAATCAGAGTTGTGCAGCGGAAGCAAGGTAGCTGCTGTGCAAGGAAAGAAGCAAGTTCTGTTTGATTTGGTCTTGTTGTTTCTGGAATTATCAGCATAGATTGAGCTGATTAGGAAGAGCTTGGCAGCCCAGGATTGTCTGTTGAGTTACAGATAAGAGATAAGGAGTTTGGAATTCGAAGTTGGGAATTTCAGTATTGTTGAAATTCTCTAATTAAGAGAACAGTAATTGGATAAAATTGGTTGTTTAGGTGCTGAGGCATTTGAATATTTCTTATCTGTGTTTTTGATAGGATGAGATTGAATTGCCAGTTTGGATAGCTGGAATTCATTGTGTAACACGTGTCTCTGAGAGAGTACGTGTATGATTCATCATTGGTTGTTGAATCTGTAGTTTAGTTGGAGTTGGATGTTGAGCTGGATTTAAGAGTAGTCTGATGTTCTGTTCAGATTGAAGGATCTAGAGATGAGAGGAGCTCTGGATTTTTGGCTGTGTAGTTAGCTTGTTGGCTTTTATAGAGCGAGTCTCCCGGTGATTTACTGGTGAAACTCGAGATAGTATTAGAAATTTATTCTGATTTATGTCAGAATAATTAGTTAGGTTTGTTTGTTATTTGATTTCTATGGATGTTAGTAACTGATTGTTAGGAATGCTTTAATGATTGACATTAAAATCTGTACTGGATTATTAAATTGCCTTTGCTTTTAAATTTCGGTGACGAAATTCTTTTAAGGGGGAGGATTGTAACGACCCGGAATTTTGGGCAATATGAATTTAATAATCTTTGCTAAAAATTTAACTGGTTTGATAATTTTCTCTATAATTTAAATTTAAATTGATAAATTTATTCTTTTATGGTTAATAAATATTTAATCTTTTAAAGGTTAATGAATTTTAATCTGACAATTTAAATTTGATAAGAATTGTTTTTTTTTCAAAAGCTAATTTTTTTATTCTGTTTATAATATATACAATTGATATATTGTGAATAGAAGAGCTTTTGTTTTAAATTAAAGATTAATTCTCAAATTTGTAACATATATGTATGTATATGTTATAATTTGAGTTGTTTGAAATTTAATTTAATCTATTAACAATTTATATATAATGAATATGTTTGAGATTTTAATTTAAAGCTTTATTTAAAAATTTAATAGTTTTCAAAAGTTGATTTAAAAGTTTAATTCAACTGTTTTAAAAAATATACAAAGATAATTGTTTATTTTTAATATGCTAGTTTATAAAAAGGACTTAAATAAAGTTTTGTTTATTCCTTTAAAGTGTTTAATTTTAAATGGTTAAAAATGTATATGTATAAATGTATTAGATTTTTAAAATACAAGTATAAGGATTCATTTATATCGTAATTAGTTTTCTAAAATTTTCTTTAAAAGATTAAATTTATATTCACATGTAAGTATTAATTAATAAAGTAAATTAAAAATGTAAGGTTATATTTACATTTAAAATTAAATAAAAATTTAACTAAAATAATTAATAACATGTGTAATCATACAAGGCATCTCATGAACACATGTAAAACAATTAAATACTTAAATGACATTTGTTTGAATTAAAGGACATGTGGCAACATTTACTCTTATTTAGAATTTAAATTTATATAAAAGTTTTTGTTTGAAGAGAAAATTTGTTTTCCACTTTTATTTTTTTCAGCTCAAACTCTTTTCTTTTCTTTCTTCATTCTTTCTAATATTAATGGCTAAATTAAAACCAAAAACAAAGAGCAAATCTGAAATCAAATCAACCTGCAAATTTAATCTTCAACCTGCAATTCAATTCTTCTGCAAATTCATCATCACTCTGAAAGTAAAACCACAAATCAAAACCTTATAATATAAAGCAAAAGCAAATGTCAACCTGCAAATCAAATGAAGTTCATCATATCAACTTCAAAATCTACAAATTGGAAACCTGCAACCAAAAACTGCAATTTCAAATCTGCAAAATCAAATGGATGATCAACTCAACAGTTTCAATCATTTTAAAGAAACAAATTAAACATGGAAGGATTTAGTTTCTTCGGCAAAGCAATCAAAGTCATGCATTAGGACTTCTACAGTAATCAATGCTCTTTCAAAGTCTGGGATAATAAGTTAAACCTGCTCTGCCTCTTTATTGAACAGATGAGTAAATTTTGTTTTAAAAATAGTTTTTATCATAATATAGTTGAATTTATTGTTGCATGAGTTAGATTTGTCTTTGTTAATGAATATTGGTACTGTTATATGTGTATGTTGTTGAAAGGAAATGCTAGAGAATAGGAAACAGTTGTAGATCATCTCTGTTCTTTTACAGAAAACTGTTCTCCTAAGGAAATTTCAAAAGGAAAATTAAAAATCTTTTAATCTAAACTATATTAGATCTGGAAATTTGAATAAAAGTTGTTTGTCATGGTTTGTTGATAAATTTAAAAATAGATTCATAAATTAAAATGCAACAAATATTTATAGAAGGAAGAATTAACAGTAAAACAAAGTTTTTGTTAAAAATCAACTACCTTAAATTTCTATTTGAAGTACATGCATGTAATCTTGGTAGGAAATCATGAATTATGATATGTAAATTGTGATTTTTAGTTGAGAATTCATGGAGAAATTTGGGTTTGAGTGAATTTGGGGGTTTTGTCAAATTCATGTGACTGAGTGATTTATAGGCTTTGAGATTTGAATCCAAGCTGTGTTAATCGATACTTAACACTAGAAAAATACTGAATAAATTTATTTTGTAACACAGATTTTAGAAACTTTATTAGTAGGGTTTAGCATTGTTCTTTTGTGTGTCTGGGTAGTTGAAGATTTGTGATGTGGATGTTGGATCGGGTTCGATCGCGGCATGGGAATGTTGAAGCTCAGGGTTGTGGCGAGTTGATGTGGGGGTCGCCGAGGTTAATCGATGACAAGATGGTCGGTGATGGCGTGGTTTTGGGTCGAGTGGTTGCTGCAGTTTCGAGCTAAGGATCGAAACTTTGATTCGCGAGTTTATGGGTTGATCTGGGTTTAGATTTGTGATCGCGCGTGGAATTGTGATCATTTGTAATGGTCGCGACGTACGTTGGTGACCGGCGATGGCTGGACATGTGCACGAGTAGGATGGTGTGCACTGGGTAATCGAAGTTTTGGGGAAGACGAAGGGAACTCGCGGAAGGTCTCGGGTTGTGCTCGAGTGCGACTCGAAGGAATTGGGGTGGGGTTGGCTTCGGGAAAAGCACCGGATTCTCTCGGGTTATTACTCGAGTGGGTTGCTCTTCTCTGCGTATTATATATATACAGTTTAGATTTTTATATGTAGATTAGTATAATCAAGTTATTTACTATAAGAACAAGTTTATGAAGGAAATATAAAGTTAAACTTGTCAATTTTAAAATGAAAGTAAACCAAACGTTTAAAAGTGAAAATTTATTTTATATTTTAATTTTAAAAATGTTTTAGGATGTTTGATTTTAAAATTTATTATCTTAATTAAGTAAAAATTCAAATTTAAAGGGGATTTGAATTTAATTATTAAATATTTAAGTTAAAGTTTTGAGGCAATGTTAACAACAGAATTTCAGAATTTTATTGAATTAAATAAGTTTAAAATTTGATAATTCAAAGTGTTTTTAAATTTGGAAATAATTTACAACTGCTTTATCTACAAGTAAGGTTATTATTACGATTTTGTAAATCAAGTTTAATAGTTAGTCTTTGAAATTAATAAGATTTGAATGATTCAGACAATTTATTTATGAGGATAATAAGGTTAAATTAATATTGATATGAATTTAAGAATACTTAATTTAAAATGGTTGTTAACAAGTAAAGATTTAATTAAAATTTCTTTAATATTAGAAGTTAATTAATTGTTGTTTAATTAATTTTAAGTAATTAGTTAATTATTTATCAACCCCTTAATTATGGATTAATTAAGTGGAATTACTTAATAAAGTAATTAATAAAAATATACTCATGAGAGTAATTAAGTTGAAGTGATTATGGAGTAATCACTTGTTGTTATCGATTAAGGAAATTGATTAATAATTTCTTAGTGAAGTAATTAAGATTATTTAATGGAAGTAATTAGAGATAATTACTTATGTAAGTAATTAGGATTAATTATTTAATTACTTTAGTTAATTAATTAATGTGATTAATTAATTAATGGAATGTGATTAATTTAAGAATAATTACTAAGTGTAATTAATTAAAATGTAATTAATTAATAAAATAATTAATTAAGGATTGATTGTTAATTTAAATTGATTAATAATTAAATTAATTAATCAAGCATTAATATAATTAAATTAGAAATTAATTAATTAAGAAGTTAATTAATTTAGTTAAGTAATTACAAATTGTTAATTACTAACTATGATTAATTAGTTTACTAATTATAAGTTAATTAGTTAATTAAAGTATTATTAGTTAATAAGGATCATTAATTAATGTGATTAATGGTATTAATCAAGGTTGATAAATATAAGTTATTAATTTAAATGTGATTAATTAATTATAATTAATTAAGGTTTAATGTAATTAATTATAGTTAATTAATTAATGAAGGATCATTAATTATTGTAATTAATGATAGTAATTAAAGGTTAATTACTAAATATGGTTAAGGACAATTACTTGAATGTAATTAAGATAATTAATCAAGAAAGATTAATTGGTAAAGATCATTAGAGATGATTGATTAATTTATTTGGAATAATTAGTGTAGAAGAATTATGATAATCCAATTGATTAAGAGATAATTAATTCTGTTTGGATGTTTGATTAATATGGGTTGATTGGATAATATTGGTTAATTGATTGATTGGATGACCAATTTTGGAGATTGATGATTGGTTGATATTGGATGTTTGATACTGGTTTGATATTGGATGATTTGGATATATCTGTAATATGATATGTTGTTTTGTGTAGGTAAATATTGATATGAATTATCTATTGTGATAATATGATTCATCTATCTGTTTATATATCATCCTGGATATAAGTTAAATTGTTTAAACCCTTAAGTACAACTTGGACATTAAAATGGCGTTTGGTTTCGGTGAGACCGGGATCGGGTTTCCATATTTGGATATCCGAAAACCACACTGATTCCAATTAAACGTTAGGTCGTTAATCCAAGTGGAGCAAGTGAAGACTCGAGGTGTAAGGGCTATACGTCAGTATAACTCTGTGGGTGATTCCGTAATGAGTTTGACAGAATAGTGCTTATAGATTAGAGACGGTGAATTAGAGTGCAAGGGCTATGGTCGTTGACTCTGAGGGTGATTCCAATAATGAGTGCAACGAGATAGTGCCTTCGGTTTCGTTCGAACCCGGAACGAACTTGTATGGATTGAATGCTTTCAGCACATCGTCAGGTGGACGATGAGCATTCTAAGATTTGATGTCCTATAAAGGTAATCGTAACCTCAAGCCTCATCAACCGGGAATGGCTAAAACAGGGGAGGTGCAGCAAGACTTCGTGGGTAGCCCCCACTTGAGAGCGAGATTTACCCCTGCCTAGAAGTCCCTTTATATTTCGGCTTAGCGTGTGGTTGGTCGCGCCAATTACGGGGTGGTCTTGTTCGGGACTGTCCAGTAAGGGATGGTTTCGGCCTTGTGTTGCAGGGGATGAAGGGAGTAATCCTCGGTACGTTGATCTAGGCCACGTACTGTGACGGGTGGTACCCCAGTAGCCCTGCCATTGTATGGAACCCAAATTCCAATAAGTGCCTGTACGGTTTTGATTGTGCCCAACTATGTTAGAACGTGAGATGTAAGCATTCTAGCTATTTCTGTATTTTATTTTGAAAACCCTAGACACTATTTGTAACAACCCGCATATTTATCGATTATATATTTAAATATTTTATTTAAATATTTCACCGTTCATCGGATTTTGGTCCGAAAAGCTACTTTGTGCAAACAGTCGAATTGGGACTCGAGACCACCCCCATTGAGTTCAAAATGACGTTTGCGACCTTTTTGAGCATAAGCTTCGATATGTTTGGAGAAAGTTGATTTTTGCCACTTTTTCACTTAGGGTTTTGGTTTGGGCTGAACCCACTTACTAACTCGGTCCCAACCCCCTCTCCTCTTCACTTCATTCTTATTTTCCTAACACTCAAGCTTTAGCAAAAATGGTGGAAGAGAATGGGAAATGGAAATCCAAAACCCTAGTTCCTCTTGCTAGCTCAAGTTCTTGCTCCAAACTAATAGAAGAACCCATTGGTAAGCTTCTCTTCATCTTCCCCAACTTATTCTCTCTTTGATCTCAGAAATTTCCTAAACCTAACTTGGGGAATGTTCTTCTTTTAAGCTTAGATTCAAGCTTCTAGAGTTGGATTTGAAGAGTGGTTGATTCCTCTTTGCTTTCAAGCTTCATTTTCATAAATTTTAGTGCAAAGGTGAGATTTTTAATCTCACATCTAAGTCTATGAATTACCTTCGATTGTTAGGTATGAATTCCTAACACTTATTCATGTGCATTTGATTTTGATTTGGATTGCTTTTGTGAATATTCCAATTTTTAGTGTTTTGATTTCAATTCGTTAAAAATCCTAACTTTGATGTTTGAACATGTTTTTGGTGATGCATCGAGGAGCATATAGGGCCGGGTAGTCGATTGGCATAAACCCTTAGCGCCGTTGCTCGTGCGATTGCAATTTGATCGAGAGTTGCACCACTTTTGAAATAGGGTAGGAAGTGCAAGCATACAGGTTCGGCCGACCGAGCCCCCTGGGCCGGTCGACCGACCTGTAGTCCAGGCACTTCCTGCCTCTGTTTGGAAGTGCTGGTTACAGGCTTCGGCCGACCGAGCCCCCTGGGCCGGTCGACCGACCTGGTGCCCCGAGCACTTCCAACCTCTAGTTCGGTCGACCGACTCAGGGAGTCCGGTCGACCGACCTGCTATTATTTGCCAGATTAGCCTATATTGCTAATTCGTTTGAATATCCAACTTTAATCGATTCGTGTTGTCTCCCTTTTGTTGTTGTCATTTATTATCGACTTTGATGACCTTTTCTTTGGGAATTTTAGATATATCCACTTTGATGGATTTTATATCGATTTCTTTGGATTTTATTCACGTCTTCAAATGTGAATTTTTATGCCCGATTGTTTCTACAATCACTTCTATGATTTGTCACTTCAAAATATAAAGGTTTTCTATACTAGTAGTAAATATCAAAACTCTTTCTTCAAATGATTTCAACACTATTTTATTACAAAACTCGTTTTCTCAAACCGATTTCCAATCTATTAGTATATACAAACCTTTACCTCACTCGTATAAGAAATCTAATTAAACGACTTAGTAAAACAAGTGGTATGAAACGCTTGCGTTTACTTCGTTGGTTAATTTTTGGACTTGTTCGATTGAACCACTTGTGACAATTTTCTAGTGGAGATTTACGGTTTGTTCGTAAATGTTTAAGTTAAGCAAGTGGTTATGGGACATGAAGCTAAACTTTTATATTTACTAGCTTAGTGTAATTGACACTTCTCGTTGATCATGACGATCATCTTTGTGGTTTAGACTAGCATTGTGCGATGTCTCTTTGTTTGCGAGGTTAGGCTAACCACCACTTGTGCGATTCCATTCGCACATACCTTTTCGGTTAGCCTAGACACCACTTGTGTGATTCCGTTCACACATACCTTTTTGCTTTTTGGTTAGGCTAGACACCACTTGTGCGATTCCATTCGCACATACCTTTTCGGTTAGCCTAGACACCACTTGTGTGATTCCGTTCACACATACCTTTTTGCTTTTTGGTTAGGCTAGACACCACTTGTGCGATTCCATTCGCACATACCTTTTCGGTTAGCCTAGACACCACTTGTGTGATTCCGTTCACACATACCTTTTTGCTTTTTGGTTAGGCTAGACACCACTTGTGCGATTCCATTCGCACATACCTTTTCGGTTAGCCTAGACACCACTTGTGTGATTCCGTTCACACATACCTTTTTGCTTTTTGGTTAGGCTAGACACCACTTGTGCGATTCCATTCGCACATACCTTTTCGGTTAGCCTAAACACCACTTGTGTGATTCCGTTCACACATACCTTTTTGTGATTTCTGGATTTCGTGTGTTGACTTCTGGAATTTATATCATTGACTTGTTATGAGTACAGGTTTAGGGTATGATGCCCTCTTTGGATCTTTGAGAAGATTCTTGTGATATTGATTAATCTTTTGTTGATTATCATTTACATGCTTATAGTAGTATGCCATTATTGATATTTTGTTATGCCATATCTTGTATGTTATATCATGTCATCTGATATTTATAGCTAGACTGGTCCGTTTATTATTTTCTTATGAAATAATACTCGGGTCAGACCGAGATGTTACAGGTGCTTCCGCTTGACTTCCTTCCGGGATTTGCATCTCTGACTTTTGGTTAACTACTTTAGTTTAGTAGTTTTTGTTGTATACATTTGAGATACAGACCCTATGATGTATATTTACTCTTTTGTATAGCACGTGTTACTATTCTTTTGTATTATCGTGGATCTTTTTGACCACTACTCTGATATACACTTTCATGTGTTAGTGTTATATTCAATTTATTTCCGCCTTTGTGATATGAATTGTCTGTGACTGATTTGTGTTATGTTTATTTCTATATTTGTTTCCGAAGACCTTTATAGCCACTGTGTAGTAGCTTTGAGTTTGTGTCGGTATGTCGGATTTCCTCTTGAGATGAAAAGTTATATTTTTATCTGGCATATCGGTACTCGCACAAAGCAATTATACAGATGGTCGCTCCTCAACAGCCTTATCCTCCGTGCTAGTTGATAGCGTTACACCGTAGTGTTCTTGGCTAGCGTGGGTATAGAGGTGGGGCGTCACAGCTTGGTATCAGAGCCAAACTTCGGAACAATATGGAATATTATAACAAGGATCATCGTCCCAAGTCCATCTTAGGAGTCGTGCTTTAGGATTTGATTCGTGTCTTCATACTGGTTCATCCTATTTTCTTTATGATTCCTTGTTTTATCAATCAAGTTTGATTTAAATCTATTCTGAGAATAACTTTTTCCTCTTCTTTCTTTCTTTCTTAAAGATGAGAAATGGTTAGGCCTGGCCGTCCCAGCGCCGGTCAATCTAGTGCAACTCCCCAAGATGGAGTTTTTATGACTACCCAGCAACTCCTTGACCTCGTTACAAATGCTCAAGCAGCTGGAGCTAACCCGGAACCTACTCACCCAAAGTCGGGATTTGCACGCTTGTGCAGCGATTACACTAATTTGGGTGGGAAGCCATTCAAAGGTTCAGAAACTATCGTCGAGGTCCAGGCCTGGTTAAAATCATGCGATCGAATCTTTTCTCGCATGAACCTTATCGATCTCCACCGCGTTCAGGTGGCTTCCAGCATGCTCCAGGAGAGAGCATTGGACTGGTACGAACTCCTTGTTTCATAAATTAATGAAGCGGATCTCACCTGGGAGCAATTTCAGGGACGCTTCGAGTTAAAGATTGTACCAGAAGCTGGGAAAGTAACCTTGGCTCGACGTTCTATAGACCTTGTTCAAGGTCAATCCTCTGTGACTGATTACGTCGCATCCTTCGAGTCGCTTTCCAAATATGGGGTTGAATACATCAACACCCCATTGAAGAAGAACCAGAGGTTCGTTTATGGCTTAAATAAAAATCTTAAGAAGCCACTACTCCTGAAACTAGAAGTCTCATTTGATCAACTCGTCGATATCGCTCTTCGTCTTGAAGAGACTGATAAAGAAAGTGATGTTGAAATAGTAGCTTCCAAACCCAACTTCAACAACAAAAGGAGACCCAACGAATTCCAAGGCCCTTATCCCAACAAAAAGGGTAAGCAAGCAACGCCTGCTTCAAAGGCTCCTTCTCCTAGTAGCGCGAGATGCTTCAACTGTGGATCTGGGGATCATTTTGCTAATAAGTGCTCAAAGCCCAAATCGTGTCGCTATTGTAAGAGCCCAGATCATTTCATCCATCAATGCCTCAAACGTGAAGGCAAGAGGGAGGGAAAGTTTAATGTGGCTCAAGCCCTTGGCAACACATCTCGCTGCCAAGGTATTTCTCATTCAATCCTTGATTTTGTTTGTCTTGTGAATATTCTTTTCAAGTTCTTGTTGATTTGTATCTCATTATTTTATATCAAAAGAACTTGTTGATTCTTTTTCTTTGAAAATATTTTGGGCTTGATGACTTCTTTAAGAGTTGCGAATCCGATTGGTGGATCCGCAACACTCAATTTGCATTTTATTGATGTCGAAATTATTTTATGAGATTTTTCTTTCCGAGCCGATATTTTTTCTTAGGCTCCGGAATTGATTTTTTGAAAGGATCGACTTAATTGTGAAGCCCGTATCCTATTTTTCGAGTGGACTATTCATCTTCGACATTTTCTATCTGTTAAGCAGTTTTCTATTTTTCTTTGTGATTCCGATTTCAAATTTTTGGTGGAATCATTTTATTCCTTAAGCCCACTTATAAGGAAAGTGTTGTTTCTCTCATTCATGTAGTTTGAGATATTTTTCGGTATTTTTGAATTTGTCTTAGGACTGTCAACTAAGCAATCTTTTGAGTAGTGTTAAGGTCTTTTCAGCTCGACCTTGCCACCGGTTTTCATTTGCTACGAGTTGCGGAAGTCAACTTACCGCATTCCGCACTTGTTATGGTTCTTATGAATGACTTATTTTGTCATTCAGTTTGTCCTGCTTATTTCATCCATTTTATAGATCGAATATTCTATGAATATCTCGATGACTCCATTCTTGTATTTATTGATTTTGGATGAAAATAGCAATTTAGAATTTTGCAAATCTTTTTCATAAGATTTATTTATAAGTAAAACTGGATTTTTGTTCTTCAAACGAACAAAGAATATTCTTAAAACTTTTTAAGAAATTTATTTATCCTATAAAAGATGATTTTGTGATTGTATTGCCCGTTGAGTGCTTTAAGAATTTTGGTCGATGCGCTTGATCAACGTTATCGATAGGGATTTCCTAAACACTTTGATGAGACAATTAGACACAGTATATTAACTTGAAAATAGTAAATTTTTCTAGAATGATTATTACATAATGATAAATGTAATTTTGAAAGTTTTAACTTTTCGGAAAAGAAGATTATTTAAAAGAAATTCTTTCTTTTCGATACTCTTGTTCTTGTGATTCCCGAGGGAACCAAGACTTTATCTTTTGTACCAATGCTTATCGTATTGCTTTGGATGCTGTTCTCTTACATAAGTTAACGTGATATCACTTGTGCTTCTAAATCATTATAGCTTATCGAGACTAGATATGCCACTCATGATCTGGTGCTCTCGGCTATTGTTTTTACTTTTGTAATTTGGAATCATCATATTTGGATGAGAAATTTGTTCTCTACCTCGATCATAAATCTTTGGAATAATTATTTTCTCATATGGAACTCCATGTTGACTCGAGTTCCTGACATCTTATGATCTTGATATTCGTTTTATTCCTGGAAGGGAAATCGTGTTGCCAATGCGCTTTGTCGTAAGCAACTAGTGGTTGATTCTTTGATGATGTCTGAATGGAATTATCTTTTTTATCAAGTTCATCGGACGTTTTGATATACTTCGTTCTATTGAGCTTTACCTCATTTCTTTCATGGACTAGCGTCCGATGTTCTTTTATGGTGTTCGGTTCATCGGATGTATTGTTATTATACTACATCGATGTTCCATCTTATCTGGATCAATGGATGAACCATTATTATACTACATCATTGTTCCGGTTTATCGGTTCATTGGACGTACCGTTTTTATACTACGTCATTGCACCAGCTCAATTTTCTGATATTCATGACGTTTTCCACGTCTTTTAACTATGGAAATGCTTTTATGTTGCCGGTTTTTATTCTTGAGCCCGGTGTTATTGAGGGGATTGAAGTTTCACCAAATTTGACTTTTGAGCAACATTCTATTCGCATCATTGCTTCGGAGGTTGAGCGCCTTCGATATAAAGATATTCTTTTTGATAGAAGTTCAATGGTTCTCAAATCCTAAGGATTTCTCATGTGAAATCTTGAGAATTCATCGAACGAAAACTTTCGGATTTACTCCTTCGTGCTCTTTATAGTGAACTTCTTGATTCAAAATTTCTTTTGTGTTAATATGCTTCTATGGTTGTTACTTCTTATATTTCCTTCTTAATTATTGCGTGGACGCAATTTTTTTAAGGAGGGGAGTCTGTAACAACCCGCATATTTATCGATTATATATTTAAATATTTCACCGTTCATCGGATTTTGGTCCGAAAAGCTACTTTGTGCAAACAGTCGAATTGGGACTCGAGACCACCCCCATTGAGTTCAAAATGACGTTTGCGACCTTTTTTATTATAAGCTTCGATATGTTTGGAGAAAGTTGATTTTTGCCACTTTTTCACTTAGGGTTTTGGTTTGGGCTGAACCCACTTACTAACTCAGTCCCAACCCCCTCTCCTCTTCACTTCATTCTTATTTTCCTAACACTCAAGCTTTAGCAAAAATGGTGGAAGAGAATGGGAAATAGAAATCCAAAACCCTAGTTCCTCTTGCTAGCTCAAGTTCTTGCTCCAAACTAATAGAAGAACCCATTGGTAAGCTTCTCTTCATCTTCCCCAACTCATTCTCTCTTTGATCTCAGAAATTTCCTAAACCTAACTTGGGGAATGTTCTTCTTTTAAGCTTAGATTCAAGCTTCTAGAGTAGGATTTGAAGAGTGGTTGATTCCCCTTTGCTTTCAAGCTTCATCTTCATAAATTTTAGTGCAAAGGTGAATCTCACATCTAAGTCTATGAATTACCTTCGATTGTTAGGTATGAATTCCTAACACTTATTCATGTGCATTTGATTTTGATTTGGATTGCTTTTGTGAATATTCCAATTTTTAGTGTTTTGAGTTCAATTCGTTAAAAATTCTAACTTTGATGTTTGAACATGTTTTTGGTGATGCATCGAGGAGCATATAGGGACGAGTAGTCGATTGGCATAAACCCTTAGCGTCGTTGCTCGTGCGATTGCAATTTGATCGGGAGTTGCACCTCTTTCGAAATAGGGTGGGAAGTGCAAGCATACAGGTTCGGCCGACCGAGCCCCCTGGGCCGGTCGACCGACCTGTAGTCAAGGCACTTCCTGCCTCTGTTTGGAAGTGCTTGTTACAGGCTTCGGCCGACCGAGCCCCCTGGCCGGTCGACCGACCTGGTGCCCCGAGCTCTTCCAACCTCTGGTTCGGTCGACCGACTCAGGGAGTCCAGTCGACTGACCTGCTATTATTTGCCAGATTAGCCTATATTGCTAATTCGTTTGAATATCCAACTTTAATCGATTCGTGTTGTCTCCCTTTTGTTGTTGTCATTTATTATCGACTTTGATGACCTTTTCTTTGGGAATTTTAGATATATTCACTTTGATGGATTTTATATCGCTTTTTCTTTGGATTTTATTCACGTCTTCGAATGTGAATTTTTATGCCCGATTGTTTCTACAATCACTTCTATGATTTGTCACTATAAAATATAAAGGTTTTCTTTACTAGTAGTAAATATCAAAACTCTTTCTTCAAATGATTTCAACACTATTTTATTACAAAGCTCGTTTTCTCAAACCGATTTCCAATCTATTAGTATATACAAACCTTTACCTTACTCGTATGAGAAATCTAATTAAACGACTTAGTAAAACAAGTGGTATGAAACGCTTGCGTTTACTTCGTTGGTTAATTTTTGGACTTGTTCGATTGAACCACTTGTGACATTTTTCTAGTGGAGATTTACAGTTTGTTCGTAAATGTTTAAGTTAAGCAAGTGGTTATGGGACATGAAGCTAAACTTTTATATTTACTAGCTTAGTGTAATTGACACTTCTCGTTGATCATGACGATCATCTTTGTGGTTTAGACTAGCAATGTGCGATGTCTCTTTGTTTGCGAGGTTAGGCTAACCACCACTTGTGTGATTCCATTCGCACATACCTTTTCGGTTAGCCTAGACACCACTTGTGTGATTCCGTTCACACATACCTTTTTGCTTTTTGATTAGGCTAGACACCACTTGTGCGATTCCATTCGCACATACCTTTTCGGTTAGCCTAGACACCACTTGTGTGATTCCGTTCACACATAACTTTTTTCTTTTTGGTTAGGCTAAACACCACTTGTGCGATTCCATTCGCACATACCTTTTCGGTTAGCCTAGACACCACTTGTGTGATTCCGTTCACACATACCTTTTTGCTTTTTGGTTAGGCTAGACACCACTTGTGCGATTCCATTCGCACATACCTTTTCGGTTAGCCTAGACACCACTTGTGTGATTCCATTCACACATACCTTTTTGTTATTTCTGGATTTCATGTGTTGACTTCTGGAATTTATATCATTGACTTGTTATGAGTACAGGTTTAGGGTATGATGCCCTCTTTGGATCTTTGAGAAGATTCTTGTGATATTGATTAATCTTTTGTTGATTATCATTTACATGCTTATAGTAGTATGCCATTATGGATATTATGTTATGCCATATCTTGTATGTTATATCATGTCATCTGATATTTATAGCTAGACTGATCCGTTTATTATTTTCTTATGAAATAATACTCGGGTCAGACCGAGATGTTACAGGTGCTTCCGCTTAACTTCCTTCCGGGATTTGCTTCTCTGACTTTTGGTTAACTACTTTAGTTTAGTAGTTTTTGTTGTATACATTTGAGATACAGACCCTATGATGTATATTTACTCTTTTGTATAGCACGTGTTGTTATTCTTTTGTATTATCGTGGATCTTTTTGACCACCACTCTGATATACACTTTCATGTGTTAGTGTTATATTCATATCTATTTCCGCCTTTGTGATATGAATTGTCTGTGACTTATTTGTGTTATATTTATTTCTATATTTGTTTCCGAAGACCTTTATAGCCACTGTGTAGTAGCTTTGAGTTTGTGTCGGTATGTCGGATTTCCTCTTGAGATGAAAAGTTATATTTTTATCTGGCATATCGGTACTCGCACAAAGCAATTATACAGATGGTCGCTCCTCAACAGCCTTATCCTCCGTGCTAGTTGAAAGCGTTACACCGTAGTGTTCTTGGCTAGCGTGGGTATAGAGGTGGGGCGTCACACTATTATAATATCACTGGATTTCCTATCAAATGTTTTGGTTAGCGTAAGGTAAAAAAATTTCCATGTTTATGTGTGGGAAGTCTTACGTGATACCTTTTTCTTTCAAAGGTTTTCTAAAGTTAAGCAATTTTAACCCGTTTACTCACACCAGACGCCTGGCTGACCCGAGTGTTTATTTTCTGTTTTATTAAACTCTTGGGTACTCATATTATGCATGAGTAGTCAAGTGATTCGGTTAGCTTGACGAATTCTGGAGGAGTAATGGAGCAGGAGGCTTCGACGTGTAGTTATATATGGGTTCCGCTGTGTTTGGTATCTATTTCTTCTGTTGTACTTGAGTTGTAAGAATTAGGCAGATGTTATAACTGTCTAATATGTGTTGTATAGTTGTGTACTCTGATGTAATGAGGTACTATGTAATATTTTATGTTAATTATTATATTTTATTCGTTCCGCTGTGAGTTCTCTAATGTTGTTTGTGTTCTTCTTTCTCTTTCTTTTCTTCTTCTATCCCTTTCTTTCTTAAAGATGATGCGATTTTCTGGGAGTAGAAAGTCGGGTCGTCTCAACTTCAAACCCGCAATCCCAAGTCAAATAAAATAAAAATCGCTTGAGCTTATCATTTCAGCTCATAACGATTTTTCCTTATTCTAAAGTCCGTTCGGGTATGTATCATTTCAACCCATAGTGATTCTATACTAATATGGAATTTGCAGTGTGAGAAACAATAAATAATGAACAGTATAGCATAGCATATCGGGTGATGTAACAAATATATATAATCAGGTCATAACATCATGAAATTTCATATAACATGCATGTATGAATTAATATCAACATAGCATTTCACTACTAAAATTCACATGTTATTGTTTCAAAATTATATAAGTACGAATATCTAGAGTGATAACTCACCTTCTAAAGCAGGAGATAGCAATTCAAGACACACGAACTCCGAAAAGCGCGACAAAGCAAGAATCAAATTCAAGGAGAAGTAGCACCCAAATCTAAATCTTGTAGACAACAAAAATAGAATATATATATATATATATAAGTAAATATCTACACAAGAAAATAAAACAGAAGACAAGAAAAATGGGCTAGACAACATAAGTGTCGGCCACTTCCACAATAGGCTCGGCCATCATCACATGGTTCGGCCTTGACTTGATCTGAAGCAAATTTGTTCGGCCATGGTCACAAAAGAATAGATAAGCAATGGTATGTGAAGGGATTGCAAGGAAAAACTCATGTAGAAGGCAAAAGGTCAAAGGAGATGGTGTCTATTAGGTTCGGCCTTAACACCTTGGGTTCGACCTTAACACCTTCGGTTCGGCCTAGGTTTTGTGCATGGTCGTATCAGGTCATCATCATCTGGTCACGGCTAGGAGTAGGGGATGGTCATGGAAAGGCAAATGAGGATGGGGAATTGGTGGTGACCGAGGCAACCAAAGAGGAAGAGGTGATCATATAGGCTCGCCTAGGGTATCAAGCATGTTTTGGTGATGGATTTTGGATCATGGTGGTCATGGCCTGGCTGGAGATGGTGATGAGGAGATGGAGGTCGGTCATATGGTGGTGGTATGGTGAAGGAGGTGGTCGGCTAAAGGAAGAAGCATGGTGGCCGAGCATAGCATGAAGCATAACAAATAAAAGCGGAAAGGAAAGAGAGAGGAAGACATGAGAACTTACTTGTTTCTTTTGTTTAGGAAATTGCGAATGAGAAAAGAGATGAACTGAGAAGTTTTGTACGTGAAATTAGGATATGAGAAGTTTTTGTTATGTAAGGCTAGGGTATGGAATGTTTTTGAACGGCTAAGGAAAGGAAAAAGCATCACATATATTAAAGAAAAAGAAACTTGTGTCTCTTGAATTTCTAAGCCCATTAGCCAAGCTCACTTGGAAACAAGTCAAAAAATTCAAATAAAAAATCAAATGAAAAGATCAAAGCCCAAACAAAATAGAAAATATAGAATAGAAATAAACAATAAAATATTGAAAATAATCGCGTGTAAAACACTGAAATTTATCAGATTTAAAAAGTATAACACAGAATTTGGCGAAATGAAAAGCATAACAAATATCAGAATCAAATTGAGCTTCGAAGAAAAAGATTGGAAATTTAGAATTCAAATTTAAAAATTCAACGGAAAGTCAAAGTTTGACTAAATTTGACAAAAATATAAAATTTTCGAAAAATCTTTATTTTATTATATTTGGAAATACAATTATAAACAAAATCCAAAATTACAATGGAAAATTCCAAAATTTCTATTTTCAAATGATTTAAAATCAAGGTTTTCAAATAAATCGAATTAAAAATATTTACAAAAATTATGAGTTGTTACATAAACCACACAGTCAACCCAATCCATTCAAAAGGTAGGATTATCAATGGGGTAAATAAGAAAATAATAGAAAAGAAGGAAAAACAAAACATAGAATCTCGCAGCGGAATGACAAAATATAATAATCAAATAAACAGTTCATGAAGCTGTTATACAAATGACATTTGATTACACTTTTACAATGCAAATCAGAGTCATACATACATCAAAAATAAATAAATAATGCAGTGGAATACAAGATGTAGTGGAGTAATTAATAATAAATAGTAGAATCATCTCCATCTTCATCCTCTAAAATAAAATGGTCGTCAATACACTGAAAAGCTCAAACTGACTCGAGTGTAATGAAAAGAAAAAATATTCATGTCAGCACTAAAAGATCTTACGTAAGTCAAATCAAAATAAATAGAATAGAAATATTACTGTAATGGCTTTAGACTGTGGATATAATTATTTCAAAGATTTCAAATAATCCGAAATACCAATCTTAATCATTTAATTGAAATAAATCCAAAGTTTAAATTTAAACTTAAACCTTTCAAATAATTCAGTTCCAATAAATGCACCAAATTCAAGAAATTATATAGGTATATGTCATTTCAACCAGTATCCAAAATCAAAATTTCCAACCCAATGGAAACTAGTTAGATTATCATTTCAAACCACAGTGATAACAGAGATGTATACATAACTAAACATCCAATCATCCAAAATGTCAACCAATAACATCCATCATAACCCAACATCCAAATCGGCCAATAAATCACAACAATCAATTGATTATCATTATTAGGTGTTTAACTAACAATTTATATTCAACATTAATTTAATGACAATTCAATTCAATGTAAATTAAAATTTAACTTAAGTGACAATCTAAAAATACCAAATTAAAATCAATAAATTTCTAATCACATCATAAATTTAATTTAACTAACATAAGATAATTTAGTATCTGTGAGTGGGTCAAAACACTCACCTTTGATATTCATAATGCAAAAATCCAAACAAAGATGCATTTCAAATAGTCTCCAAACTTAGCCAAACCTATTTCATGTCATCAAGAATTCTAATACGAGTCCAACGGAAGAAACTACGCATGTATTGGAGCTCGTATGTGGAAGATATTTAGGTTATGAAGATATATTAAAAAAGCACACATTTAATTTTTAAAATAATAAACTTTGATAACTCATTTTTTAATTTGATGTACACAAAACAAAGGCAAGAAGTAGAAAGCCAAAACCATGAATGCTAATTATCATTATTTATTTTTTTAAGGCTTCTTGCAAAAGAAGGCAAGGTGATGAGGAAAGGTGCGGATGTGGTTGAAGAAGAAATAGATGCTCACAATTTTTTTTGAACAAATCCTCAGTCCAAATCAATTGGCAGTAATTAAGTGGAGGTATAAAGCTATGTTGACATTGAGACTTTAAGGAAAAAAATGGGGGCCCTGATGTTTGGAAAATAATGATGTTTTAGGGGGAAGAATGAGATATGATATGAAACAAAAGAAGAAAGGGAAGTAACAAATGAAATAGGTATGGAAGGGACAAATAATACGAAACTATATGATATAAGTAAATGCTTTGCATAACAAAATAAACGAAATGGAAGAATGAGAAAGGATGAGAATTCACGTTTCAGCTGCATCGGAGAATTGTAATAAAACCAAAATGTGGAAATAGTGGCAGGTGTATTAAATAATAACGAAATGAAGCGACCACATAGGATCTAATTAATTGCATGTTCCACTCAATTAAATATAATAGCACCAAAAATACTTTTTATACACCCGTTTAAACATAATTAACATATAATAAATAAATTTGAATACAACAACCAATGTAAGGTTACACAAAATAAAAGATGATTCAGAACTCAAATTCAAGTTATACGAAATATTAATAAAATAGTACATGTACACAAATTTAGTAAGGAAATATATAAAATAAAACACTGATTGACTCACATGTCCAAAATGCCTAGGAGAAGGATTGAAAAAACACTAAAGTCTTGGGCAATCATGTGTATTCTTTTTGTTTAAAGCATGCAGAAGGTATAAATGTAGGAAGAAAGAGACAAAATAATGAGAATGAGTGTAACGATCCCCTTTTTAAGCCAAATTTAATTTAGTAATTAATATAATTTTTAGAATTTATTTGTGAACTAATTTGGATTTTTCCAAAGCAAATAAGATATGTATTTGTTTTATGTATATACATATATATAGATTGGAAATATAATTTTGATTTGAAATTCTAAAAAAATAAATACCTTAAAAATAAATTGGATTTAAAAACTCTATATTTTAAAAACTAATATATATATATATATATGATTATTTATTAGTTTATAATTAGTTTTAAATCATTTTCTTTAATGATCATATAAATATAAATAAAAGGAAACGTATTTAATAAAAATTGAAAATATAATAATTTTCAAAAGCTATTTAAGGGTTAAATTATATATTTAAAAACACTAAAAGATAAATATTTATTAATTTAAAAGTATGAGAGCTTAAAAAATAAGATTTAATAAACATTTGATACACTTTCTTTTAAAGTTGAACATATAACATAAATATCAATAACGTAAAAACATTTAAAAAATATTAATTACAAGAAAATTAACAAGTGTAAGTACTGTAACATGAAATTTAACAAGTGTTAGCTTAATTATATCATGCAAATAACAAGTGGCAATATGTTTTCTTTTAAGTTGAAAATATAAATAATGAATAAAATTAAAACAAGATTATATATACATCATTACCCTTCTCTTCTCATTTTCTTTCATACATTCAAAAAAACTAAAAACCAGGAAAGAAAAACAAACAACAACTTTTTTTCAAATTCAAACTGAATCAAAGCAAAGTCCTTGATCATCTCAAACAAGATTTAAATCAAACAACAAAACAGATCAAAATCAAAGCATTTCTAGATTTTAAAAGATCAAAATCAAGTTCCAGGCTCTCTGTTTTCTTAAACATGTGAGTAAACATCACTTTCTATCAAGGTTTAATCTATTTTAAACTTATGCATGTGATAAATTTGTGAAATAATGTTGTGAAAAATGTTTGTATGGATGTAAAATATGATTGCATATCCGTACATATGTAGTGTGCATGTCTGTGTTCAGGCAAACATGCCTCTATTCATAAATTACAGGCTCAAAACAACTTTAATAAATTTTCATATCTCTCTATGCAAACAGTTTTATGTCATGATCCTTAAAAGAGATTTTTTTTGTATTAACCAGATGCTATTTAAAAAAATATTATTAAGTGTATTTAAAAAGTACGATTACCGGAAATTTGAAATTTACAGTAAAAAATGTATAAAGTCAGGAAATTCGATAATCAAAATTTCGCGATTTGATTGTTTGATCAAAATTGTACTAGAAAATGGTGAAATTTAATAATAATATCATGATTTTTGGATTCGTATTTTTTGTGATTTCTCGAGTTGAAATGTAAGTACATTTCCATCGATTTCTGGCAATCGGGGAAGAGATGGTCGTTGAGATCGTTGTTGGAGGAAGCCGGGGTAATGGGGATTGGAGGAAAAATACTCGGTGGAATTCTCGAACGTCGTGGTGGCTAGATGATAGTGAACTAGGGTTCAATTTCCTGTTTTGGTCGATGATGAAGTCGAGACGATTTCTTTGGCGTGGTTGCATCGGTGTCGACCGGAGTGTGGGGGATCGAAGCATGGGTCTTCAACGAAGGGTTGGACGTGGTGGCCTGAATTATAGTGTTCGATATTGGTTGGCACGAGGCATTTTCCGTTGATCAATTTTGAGTTCCAATGTGTTCAACATGCTCGATTTCGATTACGGGCACAAACGATTGTCCTAGGTGGTCGGGTCAAGTGAGTGGAGCATCGATGACTTATGGGTGGTCATAGCGATGGTCGAAGGTGATTCGGTCGGTGTGCATGGTGCACATGTGTCAACAGTTGTATCTGTGGGTTGGGATTGGGGAAGAAGAGAGTGGCCTTAGGTTTGTACTCGAGGAAGTGTTGTTATGGCTCGGGTTTGGCTTCAGGTGTGTTCGCGTGTGTTTTTCCAAGGTAACATTTTAAAATTTAAAACAGAAAAAAAGAGGTAGATTGCTCGGGTTTGGACTTGGGAAGGATTTTTTTGGCTCGGGTTGTTTTCGAGTCGTACGTGAGAGTTTAAACAAGTTGTAATAATTTTTAAAATTTAAAACAAAACAAAGTTTAAAAGAAAAGGGTTTGACTTGGGGAAAATGCGGGTTTGGTTTGGGTTAGTCTCGAGCCACAGTTAGGGTACTAACGAGTTTTTAAAAGATAAAAACAAATCAAATTTAAACAATTTCTTTACTAATTCTTTTAAATAGTAATTGTTTTATTAAAGGTTGGGATTAATTAAAGGTTATAAATAAATTATTTTTAAAGTGTTTTAATATATTTAACCTTTATTTTAAAGTTTTTTTTAAATAAATTTAATATTGTAATTAAGTATTTAATTAAGATGATGAAATGTTTTTAATTCATTTGTTAATGATAAATTAATTACAAGGTTTATTAAATAATATTTAACTGATAATTAAGAGATCAATTAAGATAAATGGTTTATCTTTTAATTAATTAAGGTCTTGGGAAAATAAAGAATAATTAATTAATGAAAGCAATTAAAGAATAAATAATTACTTAATTAATAATTAAAGGTTGATTAATTAGTGATTAAAGATTAATTAATTAATAATTAAATGTTAATTAAGTAATAATTAAAGGTTGATTAATTAATGATTAAAGGATAATTAATTAATAATTAAAGGATAATTAATTAATAACGGATAATTAATTAATAATTAAAGGTTAATTAATTAATGATTAAGGGATAATTAACTAATAGTTAAAGAGTAATTAATCAGTAATTATAGAATAATTAATTAATGTAAATGATTAAGGATGAGTAATTAATTTCATTAATTAATTAAAATAATAACACATGGTTTGTAATTATTTAATGTTAATTAAGCAGGATTAGGTAATTAATTCATAAGTTTTTGATTTATTTGATTTAAATTGAATTAAATATAAATTATGCAATTAATTAATCTTGCTAGATGATTAATTATACCGAATGCTTGGATTGATTAATATCTCTACTACGTTAATCTGTAATATTCTGTCATATGAATTGCTTTGGATTGTGTTGTGATAAATGTAAGTTATTTATCTGTGATGAATTTCTGTGTGAATATATGTTCTGCAATGAATTATAGAAGGTGGATCTTTTGTTTTAAAATAATAAAAAATTAGATTTGTTTAAACCACTCAAAATGAAGGTTTTTGGAAATAAAGGCTTAATAGTTGTGATTTAACTAAGATCCAAATGTACCCACATGTTTTAAAATAAGTGCTCATTATTCGGAAAGGCCGAGGGAGGGCATTAAGTCGAAAACCCATTCCGAATAATGATACGACGAAATCGAATTGCATTTGAAGACGGTGTTAAAGACCGGGGATTTTCGAAAACGAAAGGATTCCCTATCAATTGTCTTGGCACGGTGTTGCTCCGATATAAAGATTACCCTATGTGATGGGGAGTCCGGACAAGATTGGGGATATGCTGATTTGCAAGGGCTTCTTTCCTTAATTGGATGAAGTGCCTTTGGTTCCATTCAAACCAAGGATGGACTTGTATGGATGTATGTCTGACGTTACAATTTGAGATATAAAGCTGGTTTCTATCAAATACTTTTCTGTTTGGTGGCGGAGAATTTATTCTCTTAGCTTAACATCCTTCTCTGAGACGTACGAGCTTAGAGGTTATGTAACTGATGGTTATTAGTGATATATTCCCAATTTGGTAATGTGGCATGCTAAGTGTTGAGCATTGGTTGATCGAGGCATGACTTTTGTATAAAGCGTAACTTTGTGGGACGAGACTTCAACGAACCTCACTCCTCGGGAAATGGTCGAAACAGGAAGGATGCAGCAAGGTTATGGGGATTGCGACCTTAAGGGTATGTACATTTCCTTCTGGATAAAAAGTGATATTCTGGTACGGAGTCCAGATATTTTACTTATGTGGTTTTTGGAATTTGAGGCGCCTCAATAAAGGTCGGTTACGACCGGGGGATGGCATACTCATGACAGTTAGTTACCTAGTTACAGAGGTAACCCGACCTTGTGTTGGCAGAGATATGGTTTGGTTCTAAGGACATCCTTCCAGAGGCATAACCATTCGGATAAAGGAAGTTCGTTAGCCTTGGCCATTTGTTGGAAATCAAAACAAAACAATACGAGCCCTTTACGATTTTAGTTGTAGAACCTTCCATTTAACATGGTAGCTATAGTAGGCATACTATAATGGTATGTATGCTGGCTGAGATTAATATTATACTTGCAAAATGTTTTTCCACACTATGCACTAATAATAATATCAAAGGATTTTCGCGTATCAAGTATGTTTGACTGCTATAAGAAGAAACCTCCCCATGTTTGCGATTGCATTTGAGTGTGTGCCGGGAGACCTTATGGTAGTTTCATTTTTCAAAAAGGATGAATGGATTTCTTTGGGTACAAATAACTGTTTTTAGGTTACTCACACCAGTCTGATGACTGACTCGGTGTTTATTGTTCCCTTATATAAACTCTGGGTGCCCATAATTTTCCACAGGGGCAGCCTAGATCCTGGTTATCAGTGGGTTCTGGAGCTAAGTTGGAAGGTAGATGTGGATTTGGAATTCGTTGGTTTGGAAGCTTTTGGTTTTGAGCTTTTCGGTTTGGACTTTGGAGCTTTGGAAATCAAGATGTAGTATGTTGGACTCTCTCTCTCTTGGAAGCCCATGTTAATGTTATATCTCCAATGTTAAGTTATTTTTCCATTGTTGTGTTATATATAGAGCTCTGTTGATGTTGAGCATTTGTTCTAAAATGTTGTAATCCATGTAGTGTATGAATGGAAGTCATTTTTCCCATCGTGTCGTTACGTCATATTTGGTATCAGAGCTGAAGGTTGAATAAGAACTTTAGCGTTGGAGTATAACTCATTAGGTGACTCGTTAGAGATAGGGTCAGAAATGCCCTATAATGAGTATATTCCCTAAGATATGCTGTCTGTATGCCTAGAATCAATTTTCTTACTATTCACAGATAGTGAGAATGAGTGCAAGAAGAGGACGAGGTAGGGGAAGGGGGAGTACCACTACAAATGGTCGAGACCCTACCACAACAGAAGGGAATGAGCAGCTCTTCCCATCCAACCCCAGCCAAATCTGGCAGAGTTATATTGGAATTTCTCAAGACTTGGAGGGAAACCATTCAAAGGTACAGAGATTTTAATGACCCGTAATCTGACCTTCGAAAATCGGTATCCAATACATCACCCGTATTCAAATGCCGGAGATTCAAACGTTGGAGTTCGGTTCGCTGGAGCTATAACACATTAGATGAAAAAACACAGTGGAAACAGAAACTTTTACCGATACACAAAATGGATACAACATTCTACAACAAGAGCTCAACGTCATTAGAGCCAATATACACAACACAACAGTGGAAAACAACAGCGGTGAAATAACAACATCAACATAGGTCTCCAAAGAGAATCCAACATACTTTATCTTCATTTCCAAAGCTCCAAAGCAAAAATCTCAAAAACCAAAAGCTTCCAAAGACTAAGGACTTCCAAAATCTACATCTACTACTTAGCTCCAAAATCTACTGATAACCTGACTCTAGGCTGCCCGTGTGGAAAATTATGGACACCCAGAGTTTAGAAAAGGGAACAATAAACTCCGAGTCAGTCATGGGACTAGTGTGAGCAAACATAAAAATTATTATTTGTACAAAAAGAAATAAAAATAAATTTGTTCATGCTTTTGGAAAATGAAACAGCCATAAGGTCTCCCAGCACACACACAATGCAATCGCACACTTGGAGGAGGCTTCTCTTTATAGTAGTCAAACGTGCTTGATATGTGAAATCCTTTCGATATTATTATTAGTGCATAGTGTGGAAAAATATTTTGAAAGTATAATATTAATCTTAGCAGCATACATTCCATTATAGTTTGCCTACTATAGCTACCATGTTAAATGGAAGGTTCTACAGCTAAAACCATAAAGGGTTCGTATTGTTTTGTTTGGATTTTCAACAAATGGTCAAGGCTAAGGAACTTCCTATATCCGAATGGGTACGCCTCTGGAGGGATGTCTCGAGAACCTAACCGGATTTTTGCCAACACAAGGCCGGGTTACCTCTGTAACTATGTAACTAACTATCACGAGTATGCCATCCCCCGGTCGTAACTGACCTTTACCAAGGCGCCTTAAATTTTAACAACCACATAAGTAAATATCTGGGCTTCATACCAGAATACAACTTTTTTATCCACATAAGTAAAATATTTGGGCTCCATACCAGCATACCACTTTTTATCTAGAAGGAAATGTACATACCCTTAGGGTCACGAATCCCATAACCTTAATGCATCCTTAGTGTTTTGACCATTTCCTAGGGTGTGAGGTTCAAGGAAGTCTCGTCCCACAAAGCTACGCTTTACCCAAAAGCCATGCTTCGATCAATCCAATGCTCAACACTTAGCATGCCACATTACCGAATTGGGAATATTTCACTAATAACCATCAACTACATAACCAAAGTGTGTTAAGCTAAGAAATTAAATTCTCCGCCACCAAACAGAAATGTATTTGATAGAAACTAGCTTTATATCTCAACATGTAATGTTAGACGTACATCCATACAAGTCCATCCTGGGTCTGAATGGAATCCGAAGGCGCTTCTTCCAATTAAGGAAAAAGTCCTTACAAATCCGGATATCCCCTAATCACATCCGGACTCCCTATCACATAGGGTAATCTCTATACTAGAGAAACTCGGTGCAGAGACAATCAATAGGCAATCCTTGAATTTTCGAAAATATCAGGTCTTCAACCACCATCTTCAAATGCAATTCTATTTCATCGTATCATTATTCGGAATGGGTTTTATAACTTAATATCCTCCCCCGGCCTTTCCAAATAATGAGTGCTTATTTTAAAACATGTGGATACAAATTTTCATTTTTAATCTTTTAAATAAAAGATCCACCATTAAGATTGGATGAGGTTTTCGGATAACCATTTGGAATCCGATTCCCAGTATCATCGAAATTCAAATGCCCTCTTGAAGGCCAATATTGATAGTCAGTTATTTATCTATCAAATAACATCCATACACAACCATCAGATTTAAATAATTTCCCAAATTATTTATTTCAAAATATCTTTGCAAACTATTTTTCTACCCTTCAACTCTTTGAAACAGTTTTCAAATCACCTTTTTTTCGCAGAATAAGTTTCCACCCGATCGTTTATTTCCACTGGAAATCACCAAGTCTAAGTATTTTAGATTTTAAAATAATTTAAATCACTTAATCCAAAAATATACTTTAAAACACTTAAAAAAACTATTTGAAACACTTTATTTAAAATACTAGTTCTGAAATTTTATAGTAATTTCTCATGTAATACTTAAGCCAGAACAATCTTAAAATTAAAGTTATGAAATTATATAAAAGTTTTTCAAATAATTTTTTTAGCAAAACTATCTTTAAAATAAAATTACTTTACAAAATATAAATATTAATAATTATCTTTTTTAATCATAATACCAATTAGCCTTTTAAAATAATTACTAATATAACTAATTTAATAAATATTTAACTTTAAAATTCTAAACAATTAAATAAATAATTTCTCAAAAACATTCTTTTAAAGCAACTTTAAAACTTCCAACTTATACTTAAAAATCTGCTTTGAAAACGTACTTGGCTTTTCAGGGAAACACACTTTTTTTTCACATCCTTAAAAATAAGTCATTATTTATTTTAAGAACAAATTACCCATTCCCTTGTAAATTCCCACCGTAAATTTATACTTCCAACTTTCCATTGATATCTTATTTCACATTATAAACCCAGTTTATAAATCACATAGTTTCATTCCCTTTTTAAAAAAACACATTTTCAACACTAAATCAATTTCCAAATCGATTTCCAAAATTTACTCCAGTTAAAAATTACTCATTAACTTATCTAGATTTATTTCAAAATCTATCAATTCCAAACTCGCTTCTTTATTTATAATTCAACATCTTATTTTAAACTGAAAATATCCATCTCATTCTTTATTCAAAATTCTCCCTCGATTTCTCCCAAACCATTAAAAATCCGAATTTTAAATAAATTCTTCAACTTTTAAACAATACTGCTTAATTTTTCAAAATCCATTTATTTCCATTTATTAAAAAAATCTTTTTTCCTATACTTGGAATTTATTAAATAGGATTTCAAAAATCAACTTTTTATCCTTTTCCAAATTCCTTATTTTAATGTAGCGATCCCAGTTTTGAGTCAAATTTAAATTAGTAATTAAAATAAATTTTTGAATTAAATTGTGAATTAATTTGAGATTTTCCAAATTTAATAAGATAAATGCCTGTTATTTATATAAATAGATTGTAATTTGAAATTAGAATTTTTCCAAAATAAAATATGTGTGCTTATTAAAGTATAATTAGTTTTAAAATCATTTTCAAAGATGGATAAAAGCTTTATATATATATATGTATGTATGTATATACATATCTTTTAAAATTAAATAAGATTTATTAAAGGTTTAATGTTCTTTCTTTTAAAATTTTACTTGTAATACATAGTTTGTATATTTAAAGAACATCATTAATAAAAACTTTGAAACTAATATATATATATATATATATATGTGTGTGTGTGTGTGTGTATAAATTAAAATATAAAAACATAATACATATTACATAATTTATTAAAACATAAGTACGTAATTTAAAACAAGGGTTTAAATCATAATTTATAAATTAACATAAATAAAGGGTTTAAACGTAAAATTCTCACATTTAAACATTTGTAAACATTTTAACAGGTAAAAATACAAGTGTAGAAAAAATACAACATGCTTTAAACATTTGTAAGTTTATTTAGCATGCTTTTAAATAGTGTCCTATTTCTAATTTTCTTTTCATTTTAAAAGTTTAATATATTAAAGACAAAATAAGCTATATATTCATTTATCTCCCTCTCTTCTCATTTGTTCATGGATTCAAAACAAAGAAATCTAAATCAAAGAAAAAAAAACTAAAAACAAAACTAGATCAAAAAGAAAGAAAAACTGAAAATAAACTATTGCAAACCAGTAAAGCATCTCAACCTAAAGCAACTAATTCAACTCAAAGTAGTCAAACTATAATCAGAATTAAAGCATGCAGTAGATTCAGTTCAAAATCAATCAACACTACGCCATAGATGGCCTTCTGCAACATTTTTGCAAGGTGTTGCCAAGTAAAATGTTGCGATAGCTATACAATTTTGGTCCTACTGCAACGTTGAATTTTTGGTGTTGCCTTAACCATAAAAATGTGTTGCTCTAGCTAAACAAGTGTAATTGATGCAACATTTTTTTATAGTGTTGCTATAGCAGAACTTTGCATATCTTTCGCACCGATCCGCGCCAATCTACCAAGGCAAATCCTACGTTGGAGAACGTGACACCTCATCAATCCGAACACAATTCCCTTCGCACCTTTCCCACTCCATTTACTGCTTCACAAAAAAAAAACCTAGCTCTCATTCCTTCATCGCTGTAGAATTTGGTAAATTGATTTCATCTCCTTCGTTCACACAAAATAGGTTACTTCACTCTAATACCTGAATGTCCGAAACAGCGGTTATCCGATGATTATCGATCGATTCCTGATCTAGCGAATCCAGATCCAACATCTCAAGCTTTGATCGTCTCCATCAACAATATATTTTTAGGCGCTATTGCTTCCATACACAACTTCAATCGCGATTTAGGTATTTTACTTACTGCCTTGGTTTCTTAATGTGCTTTGCATTTTTTTCCTTCTCCTCAATGCTTGCGCTTAATACCGGATAAAATTTCAGATAATACTCTACTTTTATTTTAGTTTACATGTTGATTCTCAATTTTAATTTAGGTATTGCATTCCATGGATTTCTCCTGGCAATTGCATTATAGGTTATTTTTAAAAGATCCATTACTTATTAGTTTACTGTGTTAAAATACTAGCATGGATGGATGGATGGATTGATGTACCTTTAAATAATTTGGTTATTAACAAATTTCATATCCAGAAAATTTGTTGTTTAAAATAATGTAGTAAAAGAAAATTTGTTGTATAAAATAAGGATGTGAATTCACGTAAACATGATAATTATCTGATTTTCTTTACAAAGAAACTTAAAATTAGATACATAATAAAAAAACATTATCTATTCAATTAGAAATTTCTAATCAAGTCTAATTATATAGGAACAGAATTTGGGTTGCTAAGCAGCATGATAAGAGTTTGGGTCTCAGAGTTGTTAAGGTTGAGATTTAACTTAGTTTGCGTACAATGGCATTAAGTGGCTAAGTGAAGGTTAGTTTGATTTAAATGAGGTGAGATAGGGTTGAACAAGAGAGGGTAACAGGTTTGATTTTGGGGATAAAGACCTTTTTCTCCTTTTCCCTTTTGTTACTAGTACACTCTTATTTATTTAATAAAACCTTCTGCTACTAGTACACTCTTATTACATTCGGAAGTTGATTAAAATATTAAATATATATGTCAAATTTGATGAAGGTGTCAGAAATACATATAGCTTACATGTAAATGTTCAGATGGTACGATGTGTAGCATAGGCTGATGATAAAAAAGTGACAAAATGATCTAAAATTAAGTCTCTAAATATGTGCAGGTAGTTTTGCATATCATCAATCAGTTTTTTGAAAGAATTATTGACTACTAGCTGAATATTAATGATTTTAATTCGACATGAGGTTGTGGTAACGGGTAAAACATAATCAGAGTTATTATATTTTCCATTTAGAACATAATAACTAGTATCAAGTATTATAAGAAATTTAAAATTACTTTTGGTACTATGTAGTTGGGCATTTATACAAAGTTTTATATAAATGAGGCAACAAATGCTAATTGTTAAATCAGTCCAAGAATTTGCAGAGTTTAAGAAACCACTAAGGTACTAGAATAAATTCAGCACACAGACAACTCAGGCCATCTTTACTAGTTTAACATATTATCATAAAAAGACGAAGGGCGTACAACCATATCATATTTAAGAGGGTACCTAAATCGGTTTAGTGTAAAACACCGAAATTTATTTATGTGCCAAAGTTATGTTCTTGATAGTGATACTGTTTATGGCATCATATCCAAAATAAAGTTGGGAAAGATTATTCTGCAAAGGCCGTTAAGTATGAAAATAATGTTAGATTGGAATTACATTATTGGTTGGGAAAAGGTGTGCTAACAAAAGTTCAGTAAAGAAATTGATTAGCCAGGATCTGAACGGATGATTCAAAAAGGCCGCAGGTAAACATAGTACATGAAGAGTTGAGCGAGAGGGTAAAAGTCGAGCAACAATATAATGTTAGTAAAATTTCATAATGAAACTAATAGAGTTGAATTGCTTACCAAATTACTTAAAACCTGAACAAACCAAAGTAACAAACATAAAAAAGCAATGAAACTTCAACACATTTACATTAACTAAGCTAGGACACACCAAAATCAGGCAAAACATGATTCAACAATTACCAGCTACCACCATACAAAATATACAAACTAACAACTACAATTTACCAAAGAAATTAAAGTAAAGTGGATTGTTTACTAAATTCTCACACTTTTCTTCTCTTTTGCAATCTTATATGCATTCATGATCAGAATGATCCACAGAAGCAGAAGTGGCAGAACTTATAGATTCCATTTAAAAAATTGATAGCTGATGGAAGATTCTAGTTTTGGATATAAATATTAGCTAGGATGCGAGATATTTGAAAGAAGGCTTGTTAACACATTTCAAAGTAAGAGAAATGAGAAAAAAAGTGCATATAGAAAATTGAAGGTAAGAAAATCTGACAATTTTTATTGCCTTTAGGGCCAGCTTTTGCCAGTCCAAAATCATTTTTAGAAACCTGTGAGAATCGAAAAGGAACTTCTAATGATTTATTAGTTTCCGTATTTCAAACAGGTTTCAATAGTTTCCATATATACATTTATAACATTTTGAAGTTACCTGACCTGTTGTAACCTGATGGATAAGTACACATCAACCATATTGGCCAGTTAAAGTACACATCAACCATATCCATAAATGCATATGAATGTATACTATATATTAAAATGTATATGAATGTTTTTCCATAAATGCATGCAGATTCATTAAAGTACACATCAGCCATATCCATTCTTCTGATGAGCACAGAAAGTTGGACAACTATGAAACTGGGCTGAGGTGTAACAACCCGAACCCGAAAATTCCAGATAGTTATGAAAAAGAAGAAAGGGGTAGAAGAAGAAGGAAAGAAAACAACATCAGAATCTCACATCGCAGCGGAATAAAATATAATATATAGAATACAATTTTAAATACAAGAAATCTGTAATGTATACATATACATACATACCATCATCAGAGTACATCAATCAGTTATACATAACCATACACAGTGGAAATAATAAACAAATACTGGAATACGCTCTGTCATTCAGCTCGTCTCCTGAGTTCCAGCATATAACCTGATCCTGTTTAACTCGGTCTGACTCGAGCATCATATAAAACAACACCCGAGTCAGTCTGGAATACCAGCGTGAGAAAATCACACTCAATTGGATTATTAAAGTTCAAAAATCTTTTGAAAACAAAAGCATCTCGTAAGACCACGCCACAAATAATTATGCCGGGTTTTTACCTTACGATAGCTAAAACACTTTTTATTAAAGTTCTTTGATATTATTATAGTGTCTATAGAAAGTAAATAGAATCTAGCTGAAACGCTTGCATCTCACGTTTCAGCAATAGTTGGGCACAATCAAAACCGTACAGGCACTTATTGGAGATTGGATCCCATACAATGGCAGGGCTACTGAGGTACCGCCCGTCACAGTACCTGGTCTAGATCAGAGTACCGAGGAGCCACCCTAACTCCCCTGCAACACAAGACCGGAACCATTCCTTACTGAACAGTCCCAAGCAAGATCACCCCGCAGTTGGCGCGACCACCCGCCCACTAAGCCGAATAAAAAAGGACATCTAAACAGGGGAAACCTCACTCTCCAGTGGGGGCTACCCACGAAGTCTTGCTGCACCTCCCCTGTTTTAGCCATTCCCGGTTGATGAGGCTTGAGGTTAAACGTTACCTTTCGAGAACGTATCACTTAGAATGCTCGTCGTCCTCCTGACGATGTTCTGAAAGCATTCAATCCATACAAGTTGCCCTGGGTTTGGACAAACCGAATCGCCGTCTTCAACTCTTCACGGTCTTCATTCGTAATCGTTCAAACCGGATCGAAGTGGTTTTCGGATAACTAAATCCGATCCTGGACTCTTCGAAACGATCAACGCATTATCCAATATTGATAGTCGGTTATTTAACTATCAATTAATCATTCACTAGCAACCATCAAATAATTTCCACAAATTATTTATCTCAAATATCATTCAGACATTGTTTCCATTTTATCCCGTTTGAAACAAATTTTCAAAGTCCTTTTATTTCCATGAAATCATTTTACTGATTTCTTATACTCACTCAATTTGATTTACCCTTTGAAAATATCCTTTATTTCTCATTCCTTTCTCAAAATCAATTTATACTTCTGCTTATAAATTTTCAAACTCAATTTCTCCACTTTATAAGATTTCTCCTAAATCTTATCTCATTTGAATAAATTTTGCTTACCATTACAAGAGGATTTTATTTGGATTTAAAAAAAAACATTTTGGAAACATATAGATTTATAAAATAAGAAGTAATATAAATAACTGGTTTTAGAAAACTTAGAGTTTATAATAAATAATAGCTAAACCTTCAAATTAACTAATTCGAAAATATTTTACATTCAAATAATAGCTTATAAAAAGATTTATATAGTATAGTAATTTAAAATATTCCTTTTTAAATAAATTATAATTTTAGGAAATCCAATATCCATTTATAAATGCCTCTCGTCCACATTCACCTTTGGAAATATCCTACTATTTCCATACAACCAATTTCATAACTCATTTATAAATTCCATTCATGAATTTATAAAATCTCCTTGGATTTCATTTATTATAAGATAGTTTGAATTAAAAATCTCATCTTTATAATTTATTTCTTTCTATAAAGTTCCATATTTTCCTATTTAATAAATTCCATTCGTTATTAAATAATTTCCTTTTGGCTCTTAATAGAATTTCTTATTCATAATTCTTAATAGCATCTTCTTTATTTCCTAATAAGTTTTCTTTTCTTTTCCTATTAATATTTCTTTTTATTTCCTTAATAAACCTCCATTTCCATTTCTTAGCCATTTTCTTTAATTCACTTATCGATTACAATATTCCTTCAAGTATAAATTTATAATTCAAATTTTCCAAAACTCAACTTTATCACCTTACAGTTTAACTTAAGTAGAAAATATACTTTTATTTCTTTTCTTCATTCTCACTTAAAGTAGATTCAAATTCCAAATAAATATTTTCTATTTGAGTTTTATTTAACTTCTTCAAAATTAATTTATCAACGGTAATAGAAATTTCAATTTTTCAACTTCTCTGTGATTCAACAGTTGATAATTCAATTATCTATAAAACCACCCAAATCAATATATCATCCTGTCACAGAACAGCATATATACGAAATAAAGTAAATAGTTTTGAGGAATCATGTTGGATCCCTCCAACCTGTTTCCCTGCATCCACAGATGTTAGCACAATAAAATAACAATTTCACTTCAATGTGAAATATTGCAGTATATGGGTTTAATATTTCTAACATCCACTTATCACGCGACATAAAAAGTTTATTTAATTATTCACTACTTCAACCATCATTCAAGCAATTCAACAATTAAATTTAAATACAACAATTCAAATTTTAAACTTAACTAATTGAGATTAACTCACCTTTGATTTAATTGTTGCAATTCTTCCCAATCCAGATTCGTTTCCATATTTTTTTGACCTTGTATAACAATTGCGTGAATTTTATTAATATTCGAACAATCACATGACAAATTTATCGGTGAATATTTTAATTGACTTACAATTTATTTAAGCTATTTATTTCTCAATTTTAAACCTTATATACACAATTATATGATTTTATAAATATTCAAAATAATCGATTGATAAATTTCATTTTATAAGTTAATGAACTGATACTTCAAAAATTGAATTTTTATAAATATTTGGAACAATTGAAACATTATTATCTGTTAATAAATTCCATTTACTAATTCCTTAATTTTTAAACAGAAAACATTTTCTTCTAAAAATATTTTTATTAGCTGAATTAATCAAAACAAATTAATTAAACAAATTTTTGTTTTTCACCAGACTATTATAAATAAATCTAGCAAAATTAAAATATGTAAATTTATTAAATTAAAAAGCAAATAAGTAAAATACCTCACAGCAAACCTCCCCCCAAAATCGAACCACCACGACCACCACTCGCGTGCGCGAGCACCACAGCATCCCCCAGGAACAACGCGACCTCACTCGAACTGCCCTGCAACGCGCGAGCCACCTCCACCAATCGCGAACCCTCATTTCCTTTCATGATAGCTCGCATCCCCTTTCTGCCTGCAGCCCCCCTATCGACCGACCCACCATCAACGAATCGCCCCACTGCATACGTGCGACTCCACTGCGCGCACAGCCCCCACTCGCGACGTGCTCCAGATCGCGTCGCGCCCCTCTATTTTTTTTATTTTTTTTTAAGTTGCCGTGAATTGGTTTTGAGGAGAAAAGGAGAGGATAGGGGTTTTGATCGAAATTAAGGTGAGGGGGGTATCGCGATTATAAAGGAAAGAATAGCTGCCATTAATTAGATTTTGTTTTTCTGAACGAAGGTATAAACGAGAGAAACCTCGTGAATAAAAAGAAGGATAGGAAGCGTATTCAAGAAGGCGAACGATGGTGTGTTGAGGAAGCTACGCTAATTATTTTATTTTTAAACGTTATATTTAAACTCTTCTCGAATTCAATTATAGCGCGTTTACTTATCATACAAACACACGGTCACTCCAAAAATAACGAAATTTAAAATCCGGCAATAATTCAATATTACGGATCCAATGAAACTAGTTTCCTCAAATTCCGAGATTGTGCATCGGAAGGCTATTTTTAATCGTCAATTTAAACAATGTAAATTTAAAATTGAACAAACAACGGTTTAAATGCAATTCTAATCCATCTATTACTTCCAGTATTATCAATATACTTTTATAAGCCGTTAAAATATTTTCAATAAGCTTACAATTCCAGATTTAAATAATTTACCCAATTGTCAACTACTATTTAATTTATTCAATTTATTGTTATATTTAAATTCTGAGTTCTTTTTATTAAATCAAACCAACTTTTCATATTGAAAACAAATTATATTTCAAATTAATTATTTAAATTCATTTTAAATATCACAAATTAACTGTTGAAAAAGTCGGGTCGTTACATTCCTCCCCTCTTAAAAGAATTTCGTCCCCGAAATTACTAATTAGGAAGAATGGTCCAGTACCCGATACTATTACTTCACAATCAACGATTCAACATCCTACCACTATCTCTTTAATAAAAGATGCATTACCCTTCTTATTTACTTTCTAAAAAATTTCCCTAGTTTCAAACTATACTATATGCTTAACTATTCAAGTTTCAATTTAAACTCAAATTTGACTTATCAAAATTTTCTCAAAATTTTTCTAACACCCTAAATTCCCGAAAATTTTTGCCAGCGTCTCCTTTGCGCGGCTAGCTCGGTACAACTACAAAATGGCTCTACGGCCTCCCAAATCTCAAAAGAAAACAAAAAGCCAAGCCGCTCGATCAAAATCCCAATCAATTTCCATATAGAAATTCAAACACATACCTTTTTGTCGAGCATTACTTATTTATCTTCAGAAATCAAAATCAATTCTCTTTTCCTTTATATTACCTGCATATCTTACGCAACAATCTATCCAATCACAATATACAATACATTTTATCGACATTCTTACGAATGTCCATATCTATTCATTTAAATATTATTTTAGATTATATTTGAAATATCAATTTCCAATTGAGAATGCATAATTCCTTACTTAAGTTAGTATAAACATTTTATATGTTTTCTTATATTTATTACTTCTTACCACTTTAGTTTGTATCTATTCTTACTCAATTAAGGTTTCCATTTCTATATGAATTCAATTTATCTTAATCTCTAAATATTCAAATTCTAATTCTCATTTATATCAAATTCATGTCTTAATTTCAAATTAGTTTCATTCACTAACTTATTTCAATTTCCAATTTGAAAACATTTGTTGTTAACAAAATTTTCAAAAATTTTCCAACTCCCAAAATTTCTGAAATTTTTTGGCAGAGTCCCCTTTGTACGGAGGAGCTTTTGCAACTTGACAATAGATATAAATATATGTACATCGACCCACACGGTCGGAAAAACCAAAAACAGTTCATATTTCCTAGTTTGTATTGCGTAGGCGTACCTTATTTAGCATTTTAAGCAAGCGGCTTATTTAATTCAGCATATGTGCGTCCAAAATCTCGCTATACAGTCTTCTGGTACCTGTACTTACTTGATTTAAACCCATAAGTAACATATGTATAAAATTTATAACATTGCATTTATTTAAACAGCTACAACCATCAATAACATAAGCAATGCAATATAAATAACTTCATAACAATTTTTTTTTATGGTTTCCAAACTAATTCCAATTGTTTATAACTGACACAAACACCGTTTGCATTCAACTTTAAGTGGGTTACGACACATTTATTTAACTCCAATTCATAATTATTCCCCAAACAAACCCATTTTCCATTTAATTGATTTCAAAAATCAATTTCTGCTTCTATCAACTCAAAACCATATTTTATAAACAATTAGACGCGAATCCAGTTTTATAAATAATTGATAAGGTTCCAATTAAATCCAATTGCTTTTATTCAATTTATAACATCATATTCAATTCAGAATGATTTCCAATATCATTCTTTTATTCAATCCATTCTTAAAGCAAACTAATTTGTATTCATGGAAATTTTATTCAAGAATCAAATTTAATTACTTTTATCATTCCATAGAACTGTTTCAATCATGTTTACGTCAACAACAATTATTTCTATGCAAATTACAACAATATTCATACAAACAAACTTTTACTTTAATTTTATAACTGTTTTTAAAAATTAATTCCAACTCTAGTTATATGAAATTTCATTCCATTTCTAATTTATTTATAAATCACATCTTTGCATTGATTTTATTCAACACCATTTTTTTTTATTAAGCTCGACAACTTCAATGCTTAAAATTTAGCAAACATGTCCCAAATTTATTTAAGTCATGCCTCAATTAATTTTAGACTTAAGTTAATCTACTTCAAATTATTTAACTTTCATAACTTAAATTTATTTCTTTTGCCCATAAATTCTTTTCCAATTTAATTTAATTTTATTTAAATCAAATCTCTTTCTACTTCATAGCTCAATTAATTATTTCAATTCCCATGTTCGATTCATTCTCGAACTTATTTAACTTATTACAAGACCACTTTCACTTTATTTACACACAATTGGATTTTTGTTTACACTTCTAACCATCATATTTAATCCAATTTCATTTTATTTACTAACAAATCCAAGTTGAATTTATATTTATAATTCAAGGGCTCTTTCCCCATTCACTTTAATTCACTCTCCACTTCTATTAATTTACCATTCAACTTTTATTTAACCAATTCAAAGTTTATTCACATATTCAGGTTACTAATTTATTCCCAATTAGTTTATTCCTAATTTATAATTCAAAATTTGATTTTTAGCTTCAAAAATCTCTTCATTTAAATTTCTTTGGTTTAATTCTATTTTTAAATTCAGGTTTGGATTTCTATTCATCTTCCAGATTCAAACAATTCTATTTGACTTATTTATTCCATCTTAATTTTAAAAGTCCACCTCTTATTTATCTTCACACTTCCATTTATTTACAGTTAACCACATTCCCATGTTATTTTAATTCAGGTTTATACGTCCTCACTTAGCCAAGTATATATTTTTATTTCAACGCCTCTCAATTCTTTTATAAACCATCAAAGTCTTATTTCTTCAAATTCTACTTTCACTTAGCTCACATTAAATTCAACCTCATTTCATTGTTATGAATTTTACTCAAGTGAGAGTTTTATTATAGTATTACCTATATCTCAATTTAATCCATCTTCAGTCAAATTCAAATATTAATTTAGCTTAAGATAATTCCAGTTCAATCAAAGTGCTCAATCCAATTAAATTCGCTATTCACTATCTATTCACAACCAAAGTTTAAGGTACTTTACCAATCTATTTATTCAATGAACTCTCACTCCCTTCGAAATCACCTTTCCATAAATTTTAATTCTTAAGTTTATTTATTTATCGCAACTTCTTACTTAAATTCATTGCAAACCCATGTAATTTAATTAACCAATCTAAATTTGCTAAGATAACATCCAGGGCTAATTTATTCCATCCATACTTGATGTGGATCTAATTTGTAATTGCAAATTATCTTTACTTTAGTCCAATTCCAAAACAATTCCAATTCACATTTAATTTACTTACCATTCAATGGAATTTCTATTTATAATTTAGGTTTCATTACTAAATTCCATTTTAATTCAAATCACAACTTAATTCAAATACAACCGAATTTTATTTCCAGTTTAACTCAATTTACTTCCAATCACATAACTTGAATTAATTTCAATCCACTTTAAGTTTTATTTCTCTTTTCAACTTCATTTAAAATTCACTATTTTATTTCCTCCAAACCATTAATTAAATTTCAAGTTTTAAATTTTAATCCAAGTTAAATTTGCATCCTTAACTTTTCACTTTAGATTTTAATTCCAAAATTCAACATTTATGTTTACCTTGATTAGATAACTATTTTAAATTTAATTATCTCATTTATAAAAAATATTATCATCCAAACAACTAAGTTATAATAATTGCAGAAAATATTTCTTTTATATCAAAATATATTTTGGATGAAATTATTTCATTCACCCACTTTTGAAAACAATGTTGTGTCGAATTGTTCTATTCAAGTGTTTAGAAACCCCTTCGGCACAGTTGTGCAGACCGTGCTGACGAAGGTTCATATACCACCCAATAAATCAATCAACGCAATATAAAACCATTTTATATTCACTAACAAATACGCGCTCCAGATCGCGTCGCGCCCCTCTATTTTTTTTTATTTTTTTTAAGTTGCCGTGAATTGGTTTTGAGGAGAAAAGGAGAGGATATGGGTTTTGATCGAAATCAAGGTGAGGGGGGTATCGCGATTATAAAGGAAAGAATAGCTGCCATTAATTAGATTTTGTTTTTCTGAACGAAGGTATAAACGAGAGAAGCCTCGTGAATAAAAAGAAGGATATGAAGCGTATTCAGGAAGGCGAACGATGGTGTGTTGAGGAAGCTACGCTAATTATTTTATTTTTAAACGTTATATTTTAAACTCTTCTCGAATTCAATTATAGCGCGTTTACTTATCATACAAACACACGGTCACTCCAAAAATTACGAAATTTAAAGTCCGGCAATAATTCAATATTACGGATCCAATGAAACTAGTTTCTTCGAATTCCGAGACTGTGCCTCGAAAGGCTATTTTTAATCGTCAATTTAAACAATGTAAATTTAAAATTGAACAAACGATAGTTTAAATGCAATTCTAATCCATCTATTACTTCCAGTATTATCAATATACTTTTATAAGCCGTTAAAATATTTTCAATAAGCTTACAATTCCATATTTAAATAATTTACCCAATTATCAACTACTATTTAATTTATTCAATTTATTGTTATATTTAAATTCTGAGTTCTTTTTATTAAATCAAACCAACTTTTCATATTGAAAACAAATTATATTTCAAATTAATTATTTAAATTCATTTTAAATATCACAAATTAACTGTTGAAAAAGCCGGGTCGTTACATGAGGAGTTGAACGCATGCACCAGAAGTAGGCTCTGAAATGAGAAACAAATATGGAGATGTGGGAATGATTTATGCTATGAGCACCACTGTAGCATTAGGTATGATTGTTACTACGATTATATCGTTGGTATGATTAATTATGAACTAACAAGTACAAATTACCTTAAAAAGACTGATTTTAGTTTCACACTGCTTGTACATTGACAACTTGTTTTGATACACGAGCTTTATAATTTTTAACATTTATGTAACCGAATGGAGAGATTAAAATGGGCTAGACATCAATTTAGTTCGATGATAAATTTTGAGAGGCATTGAAACACACATACAAAATAAATAATTATGCTAGTAAGAATAATCATTTCAATGATTTCAACGATCTGGAAATTTTGGGATAAGGTGATTCATTATGCATGACTTAAGTCAGTTATCAATGCCCCTTGTACAAAACTGACATTTCTTTTCAAACTAAATTTCACTATCATTTACTTATGATTAAAACATCATTGTGCGGTTCTTCATATGTGGTATTGATTTCAATTTATCGTGTTAGAAGATATTTAAGTTTTATTGTTGTTGTTTCCATGGTCAGCTAGTTTTAGCTTCGTAAACAAATGTCTATTAGTTGAAGCGGTGATTGGTTAGAGACCGCACCTCTCCATTAGGATCTTCTAACCTTATCTGTTTATCAGGATCATGACTTGATGGAATTTCACATCTAGTAGACCAGGTTATTGCCTGCTTTTCTCGTACATCGATTTCATGTGTTAATATATTATAATAAAATGGTTTTGTCCGGATTAGAGTAGTCATGCATAAATGAAAAATTGTTTGTTTGGTGATCATTCAACTTACAAGCTCTATATTATGCCCCCAAAGAGTTTCAGCAAGTCTATAAGCTATCTTTCAAAGAATTGAGTTTAAAAATGATTTTAACTTAATCATATTAGCTAATTTGAATACACTAGGATGGTATGTGATACTTTACATTTTTGACTGAAGAGAGTGTATGCTAAACTATCTATTGAACTTGTATCAGGAGACACCATCCGATGCAGCACTTTTTCTTAAAAGTCGTAAGAGAACAGATGGACGTGAGTACGTGTCTAATCCTCAAGTAATGAATTACAAACTTGTAAGTAATAATTCTGTTTTGTAATAATTTTGTTATGTTTTGCACATGCTGCACATTGTTCATGTCTTGCTCATGTGCATGTATGCTCATGTCTTGCACATTGTTCATGTCTAACAAATGCTTACGTAAATGACTTAAGGCAAAGGCTTGTCGAAGAAATGGAAGCACAACTAGAATCCAAGGTAAATCATGTCCAATGAGATTGATAATATGACTAGAGACACCAGCTCTTAAGTCTCATTTATGAATTGTTATGTGTACCGGATATTTTGGGATAGCTTTGTAGTATTTTGGGGTAACTGGATATTTTGGGGTAACTGACATGAATTGTGATGTGTACTGCTGTATGAATTGTTATCTGTACTGTGTATTATGTTGTGTATTATGCAAGTGTTTTATGTGATATTGTACTGTGTATTATGCAACTGTTCTATGTGATATTGTATTGTTCTATGTGCTCTTAGTGTCTCTTCAGTATAGTGTTGCAGTAGCTTCAGTATAGTGTTGCAGTAGCTTCAGAATAGTGTTGCAGTAGCTTCAGAATAGTGTTGCGGTAGCTTCGTAATAGTGTTGCCACCGGGTTATAAATGTTGCTTAAAATAATGTTGCAATAGTCATTCAAGGTGTTGCCATAGGGATGGACCCAGTTGCGTCGTGGGCCCACATTGTGGGCCCCACAAGATGTGGGCCCTACAACTTCAGAAAGTTAATATCTGTAGCAACATTTTTGGAATGTTGCTACAGATACCTATGGGTGTTGCCGTAGACCCAAATAGGGTTCTATTGCAACAATATTACTTATGTTGCCTTAGATAGTCAAAATGTTGCCTTTGAGGTCTAAGGCAACGGCAAAAATTGCATCACCCTAAAAGTGTTGCCATAGACCTATGGCAACATTTTTCGGGCCTGAGCCAACATTTTTTTTATGTTGCAGAAGGCCATTTATGGCGTAGTGCAACCAGATCAAATTAAATCAAGTTCAGATCAAAAATTAAACATAGCTTCAGTTCATCATCAAAGTTCCTGCTTCTTTGTCCAAAATCCTAAAACCCGAGAGCAAGATGAAGCAATTTATAGATTCAACTCAGTTTGGATTCAGATCATCTCAATCCTCAGGATGCAAATCAAAAAGAAAACTAAGTCCTGATTAAAATTTCTAGTTTCCAGGTTTTAAAAGCTTCTCTGTTCTTCTATGACAAGTGAATGAACTACCGATATAAAATCTGGAAGCTATTATATCTTGTTTATATGCGATTGATTCTCGAAAATGTGCTGTGAAAAGTTGGTATAGATGAAATTTTGCTCGCATGTCTGTATACATATATAACTTGAATATGCATGCTTCTGTTCCAGATATAGGTTTCAAACCTGTATAAAATTCAAGATATCATTCCATGATCCTTTTTAGGCTTGGATGCTTAAATAAAATATGTTCAAATTAGCAAGATCCTAATTATAAAATTGATCTCAAGTGCAATATTTTTTATTATTTGGGAAAAATGAAATATACAGTAAGAATTGAACATTCATAAAAATTCGACTACCATGATTCCTCGATTCACTTATATAATCTTGATCGAATTTGAAAACTATGATTTTTAATGATAAAATCAAGATTTTTAAGATGATAGTTTGAGAGAAATGATGGGATGATTAGAATTGGGATTTTATTCGATTTCTGGCGAACGGAGGACATTGAGTTCTCGAGATTATGGCTGTAGCTTGCCTAGTGGTGAGTGGTTTTAGGAAAAATAGTGGCGCAATTTTTAATGTATCGTGGTGGCGGGGCAGAGAGCATTTTGGGTTTAAGGTCGGGTTTGGGTGGCTGTTGAATTCGAGGCTGGATCTTCATCAACGTCACATCGGCTTGGATGGTACCAAGGGGAAGAAGAGCGTCGTGATGTGGCGCATCTTGAGACGTGATCGCTTGGTCCACGTTGGTCAGAGGTTACGACACAAGATGGTTTCCTGGTGGCTGAGTTGATTCCAGGAAGTGTTCGAATGCTCGATATTGATTCCAGACAAATTCGACAAAAACTAGGTGGTCTTTTCGGTCGTGGATGATGTAACGACCCGTAATTTTCGATAAATTTAAATTAGTTAGTTCATTAAGATTTTGGTAAATAAATTAAGATGAAACAAAAAAAATTGTAATTTAATAATGAATCGAATGCTAAAATGAAATGCAGCTATGGAAATTAAAGCAAAGTATTAACAATTGAAATGAAATTACGACTAATTGAAGTGATGTAAATTGTTATACTAAGCTATAAATTGAATATAGGAAAACAAACGTAAATATTGAATTAATTATTGAATTAATAATCATAAATAGTAATTGAATAAAGTCAATGTCCTGTATGTAATTATAATATTATTTGGAAATGATAACTTATATAAGTATGACTAAGAGTTTGTAGCAACAATTATTATAAGTTACCGATATATTTTAATCCATTAAATTGAATTGGAATCAATTGCAATAAATCTAAATAAATTATTATGTTAATCTTAATTAAGGTAATATTTGAAATTAATGTTAATAATGCCCATAATAGGACAATTTGTTGAATTTAAAAGAGTGGAATAAAGATTTATCAATTTAATGGGATTTGAACTATAATAATTGGATTTAATTGCAAATAAATGAGATTAAATATCTAAATATTACGTTAATTGAAATGAAGATGGAATGTGAGGATATTAATGTAATAGATTTTGAATCAAATGTCAATTTCATCTGTTTGATAATAATGAATTGAATAATAGAATGAAAAGTAAATTAAATAGAATATTGAAAATTAAATTTATAATTTTGAATTTGATGAAATTGAGGTTAATACTGAAGTTGATAAATTAATCAACTCTAAATTGACATTTAAATTTGTTAAATTATTGTAAATGATTGACAAATAAAAAATGATGAAATTTGTCAATTATCAAATTGAAATTGAAAATTTGATTTAATTAATTAATTATTAATTTATTTAATTAATGTAAAAATAGCCATTTTGGCCACTGACTCGGATTTCGACGAAACTAGTTTCATCATATCTGTAACAGTGAATTATTGTAAAATTTCAAGTTTCGTAGCGATCGAACTTATCGTTTGATCGTACGAACGCGAAACGCCTAGAAATCAATTAATTGAAATCAATGGAAATCAATTTGAAATAACTTGATTTGAGCATAACTTCTTCATATGATGGAATTTGTCTTGAAACCTGTTCCATCGTGTTTAAAATATTTTAAAACATCTATTTTGATATATGGTTTGACCAATCTCATTTTGGCGTTAGAACTGGCTTTTCGGGCCATTTTATCGTTCAATGCGTATATCAATCGTGTCCATCCATTCTAACTTCATCTTTGCATATATATATATATATATACACACACACACACACACACACACACGCCTCATTATAAACCCTAACCTACTTATTCCTTATTTCTATATGTTCAATTCCATTAGCTCCTCCTCTTTCCAATGGCTGCAAACCCTTATTCCAATTGTAATGTCAAATCAAATTCAAGCCAAAATTTCAAACTTCTCAAAAAAAATTCAGAAAAATTATATATCGAATACCTCGACAATACTAATCTACGTCTAGTGTTCATTTTCGGAATTGAGGCTCGAATCAACGGCAAAGCTCGGTCAACGCCTGGAATTTTTGAAACCCTAATGTCGATTTGGGGTTTCCTGATTTCTTCCTCTATTTGCGAAATTGTTCTGTGGGTTTTGGAGAGATTTTCACATGGAGTTGACTGGTGGTGGTATTGAACACTAGACGTAGATTCGTATTCTCGAGGTATTTCTTTAAAAACAACTTTAAAACATTTAATTTATATTTAAAAATTTACTTTTAAAAACATGTACTTGGCTATCCAGAGGAAATTCCAATTTCAATCAATTAAATAAATTTCCCCAAATTGATTTCAAATTTATTTTATTTGAAATAAGTTTCTTTAATTTCTCAATTCATTTCAAAATACCTTAATTATGGACTTATTATTAATGTTATTATTTTCCATTTGATTTTAAACCTTTTAACGGAAATATACAAATTCTAGATTTTTCCCAATTTCTTCCTTATTCCTTTCAATAATTCAAATCTTAAATTTAAAATAAATGTTTTCTTCTTTTAAATAATATCGCTGAAGATTTAATATTCATTAACTTTTTGTTTATTCAAATTTTCCTTTTTATATTCAAGATCTATTTATTGGAATTTTACAGTCACTTCATCCCTTTTCCAATTCATTTTTAATTTATTATATAATTACTTTGTTTACAAATTCACTTCTTTTAATTTCTTTCCAAAATCTAATTTATATGTTTTGGAAATTCGTTATACCCAATCATACTCAATCGGACCATAGCGTCCAATATTCCAATAAAGTTCATCATAGAATAGCAAATAATCACAATAGAGGGTATAGAATAATTTAAATAAATGTTGAGGGATCCAGTTGGATCCCTCCAACCTGTTTTTCCCTGCATCCACAGATGTTAGCACGATATAATATGCCAATTTCAAAATATCTCATACTATAGCACATCAATCAATTCAAGCATTCAAACAGTTATTTAAATTTAAACATTTAAATTTATAATTAGCTGAGTGAGATTAACTCACCTTTGATATTTGCAATCCCAATCCAGGACTCGACTCGTTTTCTTCGTATTTTAAACCTTGTAGAAATATTACATGGTTTATTAACACCCGAGATAATCTACCGATAATTTACCAATAAATAAATTGGATTGACCCATAATTTACTTTAAACCGATCATTGGGTTATAGACTAATAGATTGATTCTAAACTAATTTTCCGTTAATAAATTATCTTAGTGATTAAGAGATCTAAATAAGTGAATTTAACACTTATCTACCAAATCCCTTTAATTTATAACAACAAGCAAATTAAGATGTGTAGGCATATTATTTTATTTTGAAATTTTACATGCTTATTAGAAAAATCTACATATGTTAAAACTAATCTCTATACAATTTCCTATATTCCCAAGATCCTGCATATATCTAAAATTTCTATTTTACTGTACAAATAAAAACATGGGTGTACTTATTTTTTTTAAAATCTTACTGTAAATAAATTAATTTATCGTTTTCTTCTTTCACAAATCTTACAGCTAAAACCAAAAGCAGAAAATACCTAACAGCCTCCCTCTTCGATCGACCTCCCTCCTCGATTCTCCACAATCCACTCCTCTTTGTGAATGCCTTCTTTCTGACTTGAACGCCTTCAACTCAATCAACCACAACAGATCGCGATCTGTATCCTTAGACCACAACCAAGAAAAAAAATCGCACCTCTCAAAACCATGCGAGCTCCACCAAACTCTGGCCATGGTTGCTCCTCACGACGAGAGACCCAAAGGAACCAACCTCGTCTCCTATCTCCTCCTCTGGCCAGCACAAACCCTAATTTCAAACTTCACATCCAAAACTATCGAGCACTTCCAAACTCCACCGTGCTTCACAAAGCCCTAGCCCTTCGCGCCCCCAACCCTAGTCGATCTCCTTTACCAGGAACCGCCTCCCCCATAAACTTGCGAATACTCCTCGCGCGAGCGGCCGTGAAACTTGATTTGAATCGAACTGGTTTTGAATTGAATAAGGGAAGGCTCGGTGCTGATAATTCTGCATTATCTATTTTTTTTTATTTTTTTATTAAGCCGAGAAGTCTTGTTTTAGTAGAAGGATGAGAAGCATGCCCTTTTATTCCGCTTTTCATTCATTTCCTTCTGAACGAAGCCATTATCATTTATTTTATTATATATTTATTTTTCAAAATGTTCGGCTGAAAAGAAAGAAGAGGCCACGTGACTAGAAATAAAGTAAGGAGCCGTATACAAGAAGGCTCGATTTTTTTTTTTTTAAATTAAATCTCATTAGATTATTTATCAATTTAAATTTCCAGCACGTTAATATTTCGTACACTCATACACTAACTCCGATCAAAACGAAATTTGAAATCCGATAATAATTCAATATTACGGACCCAACGGAACTGGTTTCGTCGGATTCCGAGACTGTGTCTCGGAAGGCTATCTTTAAATTCAATTTAAACGATGAAATTTTAAAACTGAACAAATCATTGTTAAATTAAATTTTAACACCTTTATTATTTTCAGTATTACCAATATAAATTTTATAAGCCTTCAAATTATTTTTAATAGGCTTAAAACTCCAGATTCAACATTTTACTCAACTTTAAATTATTTCATTCAATAGTTAAATTATCAAATAAATAATGAGATTTGAATTAAAGTTAAAATAAACTTTTAAATCTCTAAAATCGATTAATTATCCCGATTTTAAATGCTCAAAAATTCCGGGTTGTCACATTCCTCCCCCCTTAAATGAATTTCGTCCCTGAAATTACTAATTAGGAAGAATGGTCCAATACCCGTTTACTTTCCCAAAACAAAAAATTCAACATCTAACCAACTATCTTTTTACAAAAGACCCATTATCATTCTTATTAACTTCTCAACTCTCCCATAGTTTCAAACTATACTATTTGCTGAATCATTCGAGTTTCAATTTAAAACCAAATTTTGAATTATCAAAATATTTCTAACTCCCTAAATTCTCGAAAAATTTCGCCAGCATCTCCTTTGCGCGGCTAGCTCGGTACAACTACAAAATGGCTCTACGGCCTCCCAAATCCAAAACGAAAACAAAAAGCCAAGTGGCTCGATCCAAATCCCAAACAAATTTCATATCAAATTTAAATACATACCTTTTTATCGAGCACATCTTGCTTAGCACTAATATCCAATCACAACTTTCCAAAAATTATTTTATCGACTTCCATACAAAGTGTCCATATCTATTCATTCCAATATTATCTTAGATTATATTTGTAGTATCAATCTTTCATTTAAGAATTCACTATTCCTTTCCTAAGTTAGTATAAGCATTTTATATGCTTCTTATATTTATTTTCATTTTACCACTTTAGTTTATATCCATTCCTATTCAAATTGATTCTTCCATTTTCATATGAATTCAATTTATTTTCAATTCTAAATATTGAATTTTATTTTTCATAACTAATTATGTCATTATTTTAAATTAGTCTCATTTATTAATTTATTTTAGTTTCCAATTTAATAACGTTTGTCGTTAACAAAATTTTCCAAAAATTTTCAAAAATTTTCTAACTCCCAAAATTTCTGAAATTTTTTGGCAGAGTCCCCTTTGTACGGAGGAGCTTTTGCAATTTGACAATAGATATAAATATATATACATCGACCCACCCGGTCGGAAAAACCAAAAATAGTTCATATTTCCTATTTTTATTGCGTAGGCGTACCTTATTTAGCATTTTTAAGCAAGTTGCTTATTTATTTAGCAGTAAGCGCATCCAAAATCCAGCCACACGGCTTCCAGGTACCTGTTCTTACTCAATTTAAACATGTAAGTGCCAAATATATGAAGTTTAACAATATTTCACTTAGTTGCAATAGCTAAACATATGAATTCTAAAATAAATTCACACCAAACATTTTTTCGTAAGCAATTTATATAGTTTTCATACTAATTCCACTATTCCAATTAATTTATAACCATTTTCATTCAATTCGGATGGTTTTCAATCCATTCGTATACAACTCAATCGCTTACATTTAATTTATTTTTAAGCAAATTGAACTCATATTTAATTCAATTATTCTCAACATCAATTTATTTTACTCCTATCCATCCATGGCATTTTAGTAACTTCCATTTCCATTCAATAACAATTTATTCTTTGCAATTTGACGAGATCTATGTGAATAAATAAGCACTTGAGTTTTATAATCAATTTAAATTGACTCCGACTCAACTTACACTTAATTCTATTCCAGTTTTAACATTTATTCACAATCCATATATCCTCATTTTCATTACATTTCAGATTTGAATCCATTCACTTGCATTTCATTTTATTAACCAAACGAGTTCATTTAAAACCATTAACCACTTAGGTTCATCTTTGTTACCAATTAAATTTCTTTTTCTTTAATTCAATTTATTCACGACCATTTATTTATTCTATATAATTAGTTTATCCACTCCATCCATTATGAATTTTCCTTTCCTTAAATATTATTTACAACCCGCCAATTTCCATTTCGATCCAAATTTATTTTTACTTGATTCAAATTCAATCCAATATCATTAAACTTGGTCTTAAGTTGAATTTAATTCAACTCTCCCCCTCATATTCAGCTTAAGTCAATTTATTTTGATTTATTCAAATTTTATACTTAAGCTCATTTTCATTTCACAAGTAAATATTTTTCTCTTCTATTCAACTTGATTCTATCTCGATTAAATCTTGTTTTAAATCTATAATTTCCTTTGATTAGTTATTATAAAATTTAACTTTCCAGATTCAACTCATTCAATTGATTACATGACCATTTCCAATTATATTTAATTTGTTAACACTTCAAGTTAAATTTAAATTAATAACTCAAGTTCTGAATCCACTATCCATTCTCAATTTACCACCCAATTTTATGAACTCACAGTTCAATTTCATTTACTTCACCAACAATTTAAGTCGAATTTAATTTATAACTTGAGTTTTATTTCCAAACTTCATCATAAACTCACAATTCAACTTTATTTAACTACAGTAGGTTCTATTTACTCATTTCATTAACTAATTTATTAACAGATTAGTTCTTCCCTATTTATAGTTCAATACTTGATTTTTAATTCCAAATACCACTTCATTTTATTTTCTTAGTTCAATTTTATTATATAATTCAAGTTTGGATTTCCTTTTCAGTTTCCAATTCATCAAAATATTTAATTTTTGGCTTTGTATTCCATTTCCAATTTTATAAGTCACAACTTACTATTTTATACAATCACATTCATTCCGGGCTTGAATGTATTCATATTTTATTTTTAATTCGAGTTTTACACTTATTTATAATCCAAGTATATTTTATTCTATGGATTATTAATTCTGATTCTTTTATAAGTTATTCTAATTTATTTACTCCAATCCAATCCTTAACCAATTTATTTTCCAGCTCAATTTTATTTTAAACTCAGCTTTATTTAATCTCAATTCAATTTCAACTTAATTTGAAAACAACTGGATATTATCTTCGGCCTATTCAATCAATTTCAATCTAGTTAAATTTTATTTTTAACTTTTCCCTTTTAAATTTAAATTTTCAACATTCAAAGCTTATATTTCCTTCCTGATTTAAAAATCATCTCAATTTATAAACTAACAACTATCTCATCAGGATTTTTAAACACCCGGCTTTTGGTTTCAAATTATTTTGAAATTTTCAACATCTCAAATCACATTTCTCAAAAATTTAACCAATCCTGGTTTTATTCCCAACAAATTCCTTTGAAATTTTCAAAACAACGAACTTCTCTGAACAAATCAAATTTTTTTGGCAGCAATCCGTCACTTAGAAATTCGAAAATGAATACTGATGATGCGGCCATCATCATCAGAAATATTTCCCAATAATCCAAGTGATTTCAATGCTATATCACTTCCAAAATCCATTTAAAACACATTTTCTTTTAGAAATATCTCCAAAACAACAATGCTATTATTTATCTCCAAAACACTTCGATAAACATTTCCAAATCTCCACGATTTAAATTTCCAAAGCCTGCATAAATAAATTTTAACTATAATTCATTTGTACACTTTATGCTCATACAAATTCTCATTTGATTGTATTTCAATTCATAAATTACATTTATAATCCATATTTATAAATTTTATTTTAAAATGAATTTATTCCTCTAAATTTTAGTTATATTTCAATTTCTAGTTAAATTTTCACTTAACAATGATAATACTTTAATATTATCATTTCTAACATCCGAACATCCATATATTAGCTAAATAGTTGTCAAAAACTATTCTTTATATCAAAATATGTTTTGGGTAAAATTATTTCATTTACCCACATTTAAAACAATACCGTGTCGATTGTTCTATTCAAGTGTTTAGTAACCCCTTCAATACAGTTGCGCAGACTGTATCGACGAAGGTTCATATGCCACTTAATAAACCAATCAACACAATATTAAAACAATTTATATTCACTAACAAATACGCACTCATATTTATTAATATGCTCAAACTCATTCTAGAGTACTATAGACTCTATTTTATGAGTAATTCCTACCAGAGCCAAGGTTATCACCAACCTATGCTCTGATACCAAGTGTAACAGCCCGCAAATCCGTACCCCTTGAGTTAACACTATTCTACAACAATCAACTCAAGTTGTACAGAAATACGAACCATTTTGGTTAAAGAAGAAGAGATAGAAGAAGAAAATAGAAAACAACATCAGAGTCTAACCATCGCAGCGAAATAAAATATAATAGATATTAAATGATCTTTACTCAAAATCAAATATCTCTGTTTATATATTACATCATCAGAGTACATCAATCACAGTTCAACAACAACAACATACAAATGGATACACAGCAACTCAAGATACACAACAACTCAAACAGCGGAATATAAAAATATCAAACAAGTACGAATGTACGTATCATCACCCTGCTCATCTCCTGAGCTCCACAGCATCATATCCTGTATCCTATAATACTCGGTCTGACCCGAGCATTACACTTAAATAACACCCGAGTAAGTCTGGAATACCAGCGTGAGAAAATCACACTTAGTTGATTATTAAAGTTTCAAAAATCCTTTTGAAAATAAAGCATCTCGTAAGACCACGCCACAAATAAACATGTCGGGTTTTTACCTTATGATAGCTAAAACACTTTTTATAGAAATCCTCTGATATTATAATAGGGTCTATATACAAATACTTATAAAATAGCCGAAATTGTTACATTATTAAATTCCAGCTACTAGCCACAGAGTGGGTAATACAAGCAAAACTCGTACAAGGCTCGTAGGGAGAATGGATTTCCAACTAATGACTAGGCACTGGGGTACCACCTGTCACAGTACGGGGCCTAGATCACCGTACCGAGGAGTACGCCCGCTCCCCTGCAACACAAGGCCGGGACTACCCCTTACTAGATAATCCCGAGTGAGATCACCCCGCGGTTGGGATCAGCAACCGCCCATTAAGACGAAATAAAAAGGGACATCTAGACTGGAATGACCTCACCCTGCTTGGGTGCTATCCACCTAGCCTTGCTGCATAACCCCTGATTTTCAGTCATTCCCATTTGATGAGGCTTGAGGCTAAGCGTTACCTTTTAGAACATATCCCTTAGAATGCCCATCGTCCACCTGACGATGTTTCGCAAGCATTCATCCATACAAGTCCGTTCCGGGTCCGAACGGAACCGAAGCCACTATTCCTACTACATCCATTTTGAAAATATCCTTAGGATTAGTAGCGACTAGCCCTTGCACTTCACTGCTCCATCTTCGCATCCAAATTCGTTTCCACGAAACGTACAAACCGGATCGAAGTGGTTTTCGAGAAATATATCTCGATCCCGGTCTCTTCGAAACGATCAACGTATTTGTCCAATATTGATAGTCGGTTATTTAACTATCAATTTATATTCACAAACATCCATCAAACAATAAATAATTTCCCAAATTATTTATTTATCTCAAAAATATCTTCACAAGATATATTTTTACTTTTCAAATTCCTTTGAAAACAGTCTCCACAACTACCTGCCTTTCTCAGAATAAATTCCAAGTATTTCTATTTCCACTGGAATCACCAAGCACAAAACTTTAGATTTTTAAAATAATTTAAAAACACTTTATTGTAAAATATATTTAACATTTAATTTAGAAAAATTTACTTTAATACTTAATTTAAAATAACACTTTAAACAAAATACCAAATCATTCTTTAAATAAATATTACAATAATAGATTAAACAAAATAATTACTTTGGAATTTACTTTTAAACATCTAAGTTAAAAATACTTCAATCATTTACTAAAAATACATACTATGTACACATTTGAAAATGAAGTTACTTAACAAAATATAAAACTAGATTTCTTCTTTTAAAAACAAAATACTAAGTTACTTCTTAATAATTACTGCTATAATAGATTAAAAGGAATACTTACTTTAGAATTTAAATATTTAGAAATGATAAATTTTCCAAATCTTGCTTTCTTTAAAAACAACTTTAAAACATTTAATTTATATTTAAAAATTTACTTTTAAAAACATGTACTTGGCTATCCAGAGGAAATTCCAATTTCAATCAATTAAATCAATTTCCCCAAATTGATTTCAAATTTATTTTATTTGAAATAAGTTTCTTTAATTTCTCAATTCATTAGTTATGGACTTATTATTAATGTTATTATTTTTCGTTTGATTTTAAACCTTTTAACGGAAATATACAAATTCCAGATTTTCCCAATTTCTTCCTTATTCCTTTCAATAATTTAAATCTTAAATTTAAAATAAATATTTTCTTCTTTTAATTAATATCACTGAAGATTTAATGTTCATTAACTTTTTGTTTATTCAAATTTTCCTTTTTATATTCAAGATCTATTTATTAGAATTTTACAATCACTTCATCCCTTTTCCAATCCATTTTTAATTTATTATATAATTACTTTATTTACAAATTCACTTCTTTTAATTTCTTTCCAAAATCTAATTTATATGTTTTGGAAATTCGTTATACCCAATCATACTCAATTGGACCATAGCGTCCAATATTCCAATAAAGTTCATCATAGAATAGCAAATAATCACAACAGAGGGTATAGAATAATTTAAATAAATGTTGAGGGATCCAGTTGGATCCCTCTAACCTGCTTTTCCCTGCATCCACAGATGTTAGCACGATATAATATGCCAATTTCAAAATATCTCATACTATAGCACATCAATCAATTCAAGCATTAAACAATTATTTAAATTTAAACATTTAAATTTATGATCAGCTGAGTGAGATTAACTCGCCTTTGATATTTGCAATCCCAGTCCAGGACTCGACTCGTTTTCTTCATATTTTAAACCTTGTAGAAATATTACATGGTTTATTAACACCCGAGATAATCTACCGATAATTTACCAACAAATAAATTGGATTGACCCATAATTTACTTTAAACTGATCATTGGGTTATAGACTAATAGATTGATTTTAAACTAATTTTCCGTTAATAAATTATCTTAGTGATTAAGAGATCTACATAAGTGAATTTAACACTTATCTACCAAATCCCTTTAATTTATAACAACAAGCAAATTAAGATGTGTAGGCATATTATTTTATTTTGAAATTTTACATGCTTATTAGAAAAATCTACATATGTTAAAACTAATCTCTATACAATTTCCTATTTTCCCAAGATCCTGCATATATCTAAAATTTCTATTTTACTGTACAAATAAAAATATGGGTGTACTTATATTTTTTTTATAAATCTTACTGTAAATAAATTAATTTATCATTTTCTTCTTTCACAAATCTTACAGCTAAAACCAAAAGCAGAAAATACCTAACAGCCTCCCTCTTCGATCGACCTCCCTCCTCGAGACTCCACAATCCACTCCTCTTTGCAATTGCCTTCTTCCTGACTTGAACGACTTCAACTCAATCAACCACAACAGATCGCGATCTGTAGCCTTAGACCACGACCAAGAAAAAAAATCGCACCCCTCAAAACGATGCGAGCTCCACCAAACTCGGGCCATGGTTGCTCCTCACGACAAGAAACCCAAAGGAACCAACCTCGTCGCCTATCTCCTCCTCTGGCCAGCACAAACCCTAATTTCAAACTTCACATCCAAAACTATCGAACACTTTAAAACTCCACCGTGCTTCACAAAGCCGTAGACTTTCGCGCCCCCAACCCTAGTCGATCTCCTTTACCTGGAACTGCCTCCCCCACAAACTCGCGAATACTCCTCACGTGAGCGGCCGTGAAACTTGATTTGAATCGAACTGGTTTTGAATTGAATAAGGGAAGGCTCAGTGCTGATGATTCTGCGTTATCTATTTATTTTTTATTTTATTTCTATTAAGCCGAGAAGTTTTGTTTTAGCAGAAGAATGAGAAGCATGCCATTTTATTCCTCTTTTCGTTCATTTCCTTCTGAACGAAGCCATTATCATTTATTTTATTATATATTTGTTTTTCAAAATGTTCGGCTGAAAAGAAAGAAGAGGCCACATGATTAGAAATAAAGTAAGGAGGCGTATACAAGAAGGCTCGACTTTTTAAAAAAAATTAAATATCGTTAGATTATTTATCAATTTAAATTTCCAGCACGTTTATATTTCGCACACTCACACACTAACTCCGATCAAAACGAAATTCGAAATCCGATAATAATTCAATATTACGGACCCAATGGAACTGGTTTCGTCGGATTCCGAGACTGTGCCTCGGAAGGCTATCTTTAAATTCAATTTAAATGATGAAATTTTAAAACTGAACAAATCATTGTTAAATTAAATTTTAACACCTTTATTATTTTCAGTATTACCAATATAAATTTTATAAGCCTTCAAATTATTTTTAATAGGCTCAAAACTCCATATTCAACATTTTACTCAATTTCAAATTATTTAATTCAATAGTTAAATTATCAAATAAATAATGAGATTTGAATTAAAGTTAAAATAAACGTTTAAATCTCTAAAATCGATTAACTATCCCGATTTTAAATGCTCAAAAATTCCGGGTCGTCACAACTCTGTTTATTTAACTCAAACCTAAATTTTTTAGTTTAAGTGATAGTTATATTAAAACATATATTTCACTTTTTTAATCAAAAATATTTGATTTTAGCATTATTTCCACTAAACTAGTAAGCTTCTAAAATTGTAAGATACTCATGTAACAAATGTTTCTCTCCAACAAAAATATAACATTTTCCATCAATTTAAACGTTTCTCTTTTTTTGAATGGTTCAATAAAAAGAAGATATGTGTAGTGTTTCATCCATATTTTCCAAGAATTGTCAGAGTGAAATTAGAACAAGCACCAACCCAAAAGAATTGCTCCCATAGTAGGAGTCGAAAATGGAAAGGTGGCAAGAACCAAATCCAAATAGTACTGCACGAAAATCCTAAGTCGACGACGAAACATAAAAACTACACTCACCCTATGAATGCAGCGTCATGCTACAACACTGGGTCGAAAACCTGAGATGGGTACATAGTATGGTAACCAATTTGTAACCAAAATGCTCACATTAATAGGCAAAACTATGACAATGCTTCCACGAGTCAAAATATGAAGGCAGTGTTATGGTTCTAAAAAGTGAAACTTAGGAAATTGATATTCCGACATAATTTTTAAGAAACAACGTGATGTAGAAATCATGCTACGTCCCGGAAAGAAACACTGGCAATATAGAACCGTGGCACATCCCTTAAACAACTACATGCAAGCAGGTATGTGCCGCTATCTTAAACTAACATCTAAAGTGGCAAGTCTGCGCCACAATCTTGTACCAACCTAAATCGCTATAAGGATGCCCCACCATCCTGATATGTTGTCGAGGTGATAGAACAATGCCGCAATCTTATATTAACATTGAAGTGATAAAGATGCACTTTAATCTTGATATGATTGAATTATGCCACAATTATAAATAATACTAACCACAAGAATAAGGACTCAAGGGATAACGCGATAAAGTAAGACCGCTTCCCAACGAAAAGTCGAGCCTTACTCTTCAAAGGATAATTAGGAGTTCCCAATCTCATCCTTTAGATCATTAAAATCAGCTCAGAGACAAGAGCGGTGGTCCAGTCCGTTATCAATGAAAGCGGATCAATACAGATTCATGCGGGATGGTCACTCTCTAAAATCGTAGTAGAGTCTCTTCTTCTAAGCCATACAACTCAACTATGACACCAGACCTTACTAATACTTCGGATTGTACAGTGCATTATAACTTCGATAGTATTGATACAGTATAAATACTACGTGGTATTATAATCTCAGATATAATAAAGGCACAACTTCCAGTTGGCTACATGGAATTCTTGGAGTGTTAATAACGACGTGGTCATCCCTGACACCAGAGGTGGTTTCTCATTGCAGATCCATCCAAATAGATACGCAGTCCATTAGCATGTTGCTCTAGAAAATCAAAAATTCATGTTCTATTCAAATTTGGATTTTCCTACTTTAATTTCCAGCTTCCCACTTCAATTTCAAGCTTCCCGCCTAAGTTCAAAATTCAAATGCTCAAATTACAATTACCCACCGAAGGCCAAGTTAGCAGTCCATGCACATCAAATAAGAAAGAGGGGTGGTCAGCACATAGTGTGAACCAAGGGTAGAAATTAAGAGAGTGGAAGAATGACATTGGCAAGCCACGTGAATCTCTCTGTCCTATAAATGGAAAGGACACCATAGTAGAGAAGGGGAAATTATTTACGTTACTCTTTTTGGACAGAGAAATCAAAATTTGGACTCTTTGCCATTTTTTCTACAAAGAATCAAAAGAGAAGAAAGTAACACTTCACCTATGGATGTAGGATTCTTTAACATCCAAACCACGTAAATTCTCTATTTCCTTTTATTATTTTCAGTACTTTATTTGGCTGTTTTAGTTCTATCATTACTTGAACCAAGATAAGGAACTAGCTCCTAATACCTTAAATTTACCTCTCATAATTATGTAAGTATTAAAGAAGTACAATTACCCCCTTAAAGGGAATATTAATATTACCTAATCTTCTAGATTTATAATCACCTAAGTGTTTAGCATCATGATTACTACATAAAAAATACTTAGGTTTTTTTAGATGAAAATTCTCACTAACATTTTTGGCACTGCTAGAAGAGCCAATTTCCCTTTCCAATAAACTTTACTTACATTTCATTTAGACACCTACAAAGGCCACCTTTTTGGATGGTTTAAATCGATAATAAACTATAACGACACACTATTTTGGTCCATTCAAAACGACAATAAAACCACACATGTCAGGCTTGAATAATTCAAAATAGTAGAATGTAGTATAATTTGGAGCAAATAAAACCAATCACAGACACAGATACATTAGAATACCTCGCAGTGGAAATAAAATAACCATAGAGTTCATGAATCTACTACAACACAAAATCACAAAACAAGTACAAAATACCAGAGTCTGAAAAGTAAATACAATAGGAAGTCCCAATACATATATCCACTAATACATAAGCTGAATAGAAAATACTGAATGGAAATAGATGAAAACTAGATAGATAGATAATCTCCTGCAAATCCTAGCTCCAGAAGGTGAATCCAAAGCTGAAATACTCAGGCTGACCCGAGCGCAAAGAAAAAACACAAAACACTCGAGTCAGGACATAAATGTTTATACAATATAAACTAACTCAAGTGAACCGTAATAAAACGCACAAGTAATTTAGAGGATGCTTGGGACCGCCCATCTTTTAAGGATCCGTTAAACTATCTACTATGTAGTAATATACGCTATTATAATAATGTCTAAAGTAAAGTATAATATATTTAAAAATAGAGTTAAAGAGTTACCCATACCCCCTTAACACATTTTATAGTGCCAACAGTCTATACAGTACCATAGTCCCTGCTGATTGGGAAGCCACTAGAGGATACTCCATAGGTACGACACAAATCAAACTCATAGTAAAACATGCTAGGGTAGGTGACACGACACAACTAGGCAATGCCAGGGTGGGTATACTAGTTGCACTTCCAGACCGGTGGTAATGCGTAGCAGCCACTACCGCCCACCTCGAGCCACACACCCAAAATCAAAGGTGCGCACCAATCAATCGCAAAGTAATAGAATAGCATACGAAGAAGTGTGTCCGATCATAGGAGCTACCTCATTAGCCCATCAATTGCTCATGTTTTAGCCACCTTATGCCAACTCATTGGAGTCGGATCCTTGTATATACCTTAATAGAACGTCGATACCATCCTACTTCATTTTGAAATCTCCACCGCGTACATAGTTGTTAAAGTGGTTTTCGGAGTTAGTAGAGAATATGACAGCTTCTGATCCCATTCTCATTGACAACCTAACGTTATTATACCCATGGATATTTATTTTAAAACATACCTACACCTAAACCATTTAAAATCAAATGTTATTTCTCTTTCCAGATAATTTCCATTTCAAAATTGGTAATATTTCCAACTCCGTATATATTAGTTATAGCACTTTTAAAATGTAATAATTTAAAATCGTAACACTTTCGAAACCATACACTTATTATAGCATTTAAAAATGTAATAAGTTAGAAACCATAACACTTTTAAAATGTTACCCTTATAGAATAGCACTTTAGAAAATGTTGCCAATTGGAAATAGTAGCACCTTTGAAACATAACCTAAAGTAACATAGCATTTTTAAAAATGTTATCTTTTTATAACTACGGCATTTTTAAAACATAACTAAAATACCATAGCATTTTAAAAATTCTACGAATACTACTATAACATGTTTAAAACATACTATTTCAATTTTTATCATAGTTTTATGTATACAAAACATATCTACTTTATAAATAAAATCTATTATTATTAGGTAAGCGCTAAAATTCCATACTAAATCAAATTATTAAGTTATTTATCATAGATAAAATCTTTAGTTTAATTTTAAACCATTTATTTATTTATAAAATTCTAATATATCATTATATTAAAAAATCATTAAATTAAATTTTTAAATTAAAATTTCATATATTTAAAGATTCAAAATAATTAATAATTTTTAGAAATCTAATATTTTAAACTTAACCATGGGTCCGTATAATATTTTCTAACCTAGGTCAAGTGATACGGATATGTATCATTTCAATCCGTAATTTATAAAATTCAGGGTTCTATCATTTCATATCCGCAATCCCAAGTCAAATAAAATAAAAGTCGCTTGAGATTATCATTAACTCATAACGATTTTTCCCTATTCTAAAGTCCGTTCGGGTATGTATCATTTCAACCCATAGTGATTCTATACTAACAAGTAACTTGCAGTGTAAGAAATAGTAAATAATAAACAATATAGCATAGCATATCATATCAGGTGATTCTATACTCAATCATTCAAATTTCAATTTTTAAATCAAATTTAAAATTATCAGAATTTTCTCAAACTTTTCTAAATTTCTGAAATTTTTTGCCAGCGTCTCCTTTGCGCGGCTAGCTCGGTACAACTACAAAATGGCTCTACAGCCTCCCAAATCCAAAATAAAAATAGAAAAGACAAGTGGCTAGATCCAAAAACCCCATCAAATTCCATATAGAAATTTAAACACATACCCTTTTAGTCGGGAAATTCAATTTATCTTCTGAACTCGAAAACAATTTTCCTTTTCCTTTATAGTACCTGTGAATCCTATTTAGAAACAATATCCAATCACAACATTCAAAATCATTTAATTGACTCCTTTTCAAAATTTCATTATTCATTTCCATTTAACCCCGTACGATGTACATATATCATTCGTATGCAATACCAAATCCGATCGCCTACTCGATCACACAATTTCACTTCCGAACTAGTATCGTCTATCCGACTTCCTAGTGCGGACTCAGATTTGGTTCTTGATCAAAAACCGTCATTCCCCTTGCATAGCTGTAAACCATGATAGAGAATTTACAGAGTCAATCAAAATTCCATATCCAGGTTCGCCGTTGAAAATCGAGTGAAAATCCTAACTCGGATCGATAAAACTATCTCGAAATTCTGTGCTCGAATTCTGGATCAATATAGCTATGCGAATAAAATAATATACGTACATCCTACGTATTTGCCCCAATTGATTACCAATTATAACAATTTCCTTTTTATTCACATTTATTTTGATTGTTATTCACTTATACTCACTTTCCCTTGTTACAACTTCCAGTTTTAATCCTCATTCAGTTATTCACTTAGTATATTTCCAATGCCAACTTACTTAAGAATTTCACCTTCATTTCTTAAATTCAATATAAATATTTTATATACCTCTTGAATTTGTTTTCACTTCACTATTGGAGTTTATATCCATTTTATTCAATTTGCCTTTACAATTCCATAAAAGTTTCAATTTTCTTCACTTTATTAATTAATTTCAAATATAAGTACTTCTTCCCAATTTTACTTGAATTCAATTCATTTCCAAACTTTGCATATTGAATTTTGATTCACCCTATCTCAATCCATATTTAATTAACCATTTCCTTTATTAGTTTTACTTACTAATTTATTTAAAATCTCAAATAAAATTTTATTTGCAAACTTTTTCCTTCTTTTAGTTTCTTTGAACAATTCTTTAGTTCATCTTACTTTACATATACAATTTAAATTAAATTTCAATATTCAGTTATAATTCTATTTGCTTAACAAATTTAAATCATTTGTCGTTAGTGAAAATTTTCAAAAGATTTAAAAAAATTCTAACTCCCAAAATTTTGAAAATTTTTGGCAGAGTCTCCTTTGTACGGAGGAGCTTTTGCAATTTGACAAGAGATATAACTATATATACATCGACCCACAAGTTCGGAAAATAGAAAAACAGTTTATATTTCCTATTTGTATTGCGTAGGCGTACCTTATTTAGCATTTTAAGCAAAGCAGTTATTTATTAGCATTTTGCGTGATCAAATCCAGCCATACGGCTCTCCCGTACCTGTACTTACTCAATTTAAACAGGTAAGTGACAAATATACAAAGTTTATTAACATCTTACTTAATTTCAATAGCTAAACACATGCATATTATAAGCAATATCTGCCAAACAACACTTATAAGTAATTAATAAAGTTTCAACCACCAATTCAATTGCTCTCACTCGCTTCCAACCAATTTTGATGCCATTTCATTCAATCCCAATGGTTTACAATTCAATTTCTTACATTCAGTTTATTTTTAATCCAAACAAGCCTATATTCAATTCAGTTGATTTCAAAATCAGTTTTATTTCACTTCTATCAATTCATATAATTTATTTAATCTCGTTTTCGTCAAATGCCAATTTACTTCTACGAAATTTGACCATATGCAAGTGAATAAATAACTACGTAAGCTTGTAACCACTTTAATTTGATTTCAACTCAATTAATAGTCAATTTCTTCCATTCTAATTCATTTGCAATCATTTTATTTTTATTCACTTGAATTTTATTTACCACTCAAACCATCACTATTTCAACTCTATTTTGTTTAGCTTGAGTTCATTGCCGGCTCCATTCGTTTAAATTAAATTAGTATATTTCATTGAATCAATATGAATTCTAATTCACATTTAATAATTTATTTCTGAATTCCTTTCATTTTATATCGAGGCCATTTCCAATTTATCTCTACTTAGATTTTTATTTGCAATATAAATCATTTTTATGTTAATTCAATTCCATTCAACTTCAACTCAAATTTAATTCACTTACAATTTCAAGTTGAATTTCTATTAATAACTCAAGCTTCACTTTCAAATTCTACCATTTATTCACAACTCAAATTTTTATTAACCAATTTGAGTTCCATTTCCATATTCCATTAATTAATCAAGTAGTTTATTTAAAATTTTACCCAATATTTGATTTTTATTTCAAAAATCACTCTAACCGTTTTACTTGAGTTCAATCTATTTTATATTTAAAATTTTGGATTATATTCATTATCATTACAAACAATTTTATTTGGCCTATTTATTTTACTTCCAAATTTTATAAGTCACAACTTATTTATATTCATATTTCATCTATTTACAATCAATCTCATTCACATTTTACTTTTTAACTCGGAATTATACCTTTTTTAGCCAATATATTTTTATTATTCCATAAACATTTTACATAAGATTCCAGAGTTTAAACACTTTTCCAAAATTTCAATATCACCTTAAAATTCAACTATATCCAAAATTCTTTGGCAGATTCAATTATCCCTTTGAATTTCAATACCAATCCCAGTTCGCAAACAATTCCAATTTAAAACAAGTTGGTAGTAATTTCTCTTCTAAAACTCGAAAATGAACGTCGATGATGCTGCAGTCATCAGCGAAATTATTTTCCAACGATCGAAAGAGAATTAAATGCTTTTATCTCTTTAAAATCCTTTTCAAATATTTTTAAATTCCAAATTTCTCCATATTCAATTCCAATTCAAAAATATTCTCGAAATAACACAACTATTATTTCCCCAAACCTTTGAAAACCACTTTCAAATCCAAGGAATTTATATATTTTTTTCCAAAAATTTCAAATTGCAATTTCTTTAAATCTATATTCAAACATTCTCTGGAATTTTATCTCATTTCAATTTTAAATGGTTCTCTGGTATTCTATTCCAAAATTATAATCACCTTTACAATTTACATTAACAAATCTCATTTGTATATGAAGTTTATTTCAATTTATAAATTTCATTTATAATCTATATTTCACATTCCATTTTGTTATATAAATTTATTCTTCAACTTTAGTTATAAGTTTTCAACTTCTTATTCAATTTCTACACAATAGTGTTAATAATTTAGTATTATCATTCCTTAACAATCAAGCATCCAAATACTATAATACTTTACGAAAATTATATCCTTTTATACACAAAAATAATTTGGGTAAAATTATTTCATTTACCCTACTTTAAAACAATACTGTGTCGAATTATTCTATTCAAGTGTTTAGAGATCCCTGTCAATAACGTAAATTACTCGTATCGACCAATATCCATAAACTACTCAATAAACCAATCAACACAATATAAAATCATTTTATATTCACTATCAAGTACACGCTCATATCTATTAATACGCTCAAACTCAGTCTAGAGTACTATTGACTCTATTTCAATGAGTAATTCCCACCAGAGCCAAGGTTATCACCAACCTAAGCTCTGATACCAAGTGTAACGACCCGCAAATCCGTACCCCTTGAGTTAACACTATTCTACCTAAATCAACTCAAGTTGTACATAAATACGAACCATTTGGGTTAAAGAAGAAGAGGTAGAAGAAGAAAATAGAAGTCAACAACAGAATCTACCCATCGCAGCGGAATAAAATATAATAGATAATTAATGATCTTTACTCAAAAATCAAATATCTTTGTTTATATATTACATCATCAAAGTACATCAATCACAGCTCAACATCAATATCATACAAATGGATACACAACAACTCAACTCAGCGAAATATATATATATAAAAATGAGTACAGAAGTACGTATCGTCATCCTGCTCGTCTCCTGAGCTCCACAGCATCATATCCTGTATTCTATAATACTTGGTCTGACCCAAGCATTACAGTTAAATAACACCCGAGTCAGTCTGGAATACCAGCGTGAGAAAATCACACTCAACTGATTATTAAAGTTTCAAAAATCCTTTGAAAACAAAATCATCTCGTAAGACCACGCCACAAATAAACATGTCGGGTTTTTACCTTACGATGGCTAAAACAATTTTTATAAAAATCCTCTGATATTATAATAGGGTCTATATACAAATACTTATAAAATAGCCGAAATTGTTACATTATTAAATTCCAACTACTATCCATAGAGTGGGTAATACAAACAAAACTCGTACAAGGCTCGTAGGGAGAATGGATTTCCAACTAATGACTAGGCACTGGGGTACCACCTGTCACAGTACGGGGCCCAGATCACCGTACCGAGGAGTACGCCGCTCCCCTACAACACAAGACCGGGACTACCCCTTACTGGATAATCCCGAGTGAGATCACCCCGCGGTTGGGATCAGCAACCTCCCATTAAGCCGAAATAAAAAGGGACATCTAGACAGGGATGACCTCACCCTGCTTGGGTGCTACCCACCTAGCCTTGCTGCATAACCCCTGATTTTCAGTCATTCCCGTTTGATGAGGCTTGAGGCTAAGCGTTACCTTTTCAGAACATATCCCCTAGAATGCCTATCGTCCACGTGACGATGTTACGCAAGCATTCATCCATACAAGTCTGTTCCGGGTTCGAACGGAACCGAAGGCTCTGCTCCTACTACATCAATTTTGGAAATATCCTCAGGATTAGTAGCGACTAGCCCTTGCACTTCACTGCTCCATCTTCGAATCCAAACTCGTTTCCACGAAACGTACAAACCGGATCGAAGTGGTTTTCAAGAAATCAATCTCAATTCCGGTCTCTTCGAAACGATCAATGTATTTGTCCAATATTGATAGTCGGTTATTCAACTATCAGTTAATGTTCACAACATCCATCACATAATAAATAATTTTCCAAATTATCTATTTATCTCAAAAATATGTTCACAAGATATATTTTCACTTTTCAAACTCCTTGAAAACAATTTTCAAAACTATCGGCCTTTCTCAGAATAAATTCCAAGTATTTCTATTTCCACTGGAATCACCAAGCACAAAACTTTAGATTTAAAAATAATTTAAAACACTTTGTTGTAAAATATATTTAACATTTAATATAGAAAAATTACTTTAGTACTTAATTTAAAATAATACTCTAGAAATAACTAAAATAAGGTTACCTTATAACTATACATTGGATTTCTTCTTTAAATAAAATACCAAATCATTCTTTAAATAATTATTACGATAATAGATTAACAAATTACTTACTTTAGAATTTACTTTAAAATATTTAAATTAAAACTATCTCAATAATTGATTAAAAATTATATATTATATGAATATTTGAAAATAAGGTTACTTCATAAAATATAAAACTAAGTTTTCACTTTTTAAAACAAAACACTAACTCGGCTTTTTAAATAATTATTACAATAATAGATTTGAAAAAAAATATTTACTTTAGAATTTTAAACGTTCAGAAATAATAAATTTTCTAAAACATGCTTTTTAAAACAACATTAAAACTTTTACCTTATATTTTAAAATTTTCTTTGAAAACGTACTTGGCTATCCAGGGAAATATACTTCTCTTCACAACCTTTAAAAAAATAAATCACTATTCATTTTTAAACACTTTTTCTCATTCCTTTAATAAATTCTCACCTTGAATTTATTCTTCCAAATATCCAAACTCAAACACTTAATCAATTTCCAAATTGATTTCCAATTTACTTCATTTATTCCAAAATCCTTTAATTTCAGATTTTATTCCTTAATAATGTTTTAAAATACTTTTAACCGAAATACCAATTAGATTTCTCAATTTACTTCTTATTCCTTTAAATAAATTTAAAACTTAAGTTTTAAAACAATTCTTTATTCCTTTAAAATAATATCACTTGATTTTACAATTCATTAAGTACTGTTTATTCAAACCCCTTTCTTTTTCATACTCGAAGTTATTTATTAGTATTTAACATACATCCATTTCTTTTTCAATTCATTCTTAATTTATTAAATTTTCTGAGATTATTTCATTTACCAATTTATTTCCTTTATTTTCTTTCCAAAATCCAATTTATATATTTCGGTAATTCATTATACCCAAATATATCCAATCAAAACATTCAATATTCCAATATATTCATCATAGAATATCAAGTAATCACAACAGAGAATATTAAATAATAAATGTTGAGGGGTCCAGTTGGATCCCTCCAACCTGTTTTCCCTGTATCCACAGATGTTAGCACAATAATATGCCAATTCCAGAATATACCATAGTATAGCACATCAATCAATCTCAACCATTTAAACAATTATTTAAATTTAATCATTTAAATTTAAATTTAACTAAGTGAGATTAACTCACCTTTGACCAAAGATTTGTAATCCGATCCACACCGGCTTTGATTTCTTTCAGAATTTAACCTTGTATAACATTAGACGATTTCATTAATATTCGAACCAATCGAATAATTAAATTCTTCTTTGATGAATTTAATTTACTAGTGATTTCATTTTGACAGTTCTCATTTAAACAAATGATTTAATCTAAACAAATAATTAATTTTAAACCAATAACCTAAACTGACATAAACAATTAATTTCCATTTAATAGATTCCATTAGTTAATCATCAAACTTTAAATTAATAATTTGGCTTTAACTAGTAATTCGATTTTTTCTAACTAATTCTTTCCTGAAATAATGATTTTTAAGTTACAAAAATGATTAAATAATTTAATCTCTTTAATACATCATATTAAAATAATCTAGGAAATAAAAAATGTGTAAACATATATATAAACCTTTAAATTGAAAAAGAATAAATTATTTTATATCGTATTGTACATTTAATCTTCTCTAACTATATTATCCTGTTTCTATATATCTATACACACGCACACATCTGTAAATTAAAGCCAGACTCTACTACAAATATAAAATTCTTATATTTTTTTTAATACTACTTACCTTCTGATTTTAATTAATTGTAATGAACACAATATACCTTACAGTAATTATATAAATTTCTTGTACATATATATATATATATGTAAACACTAGAATTTTAAAACTAGACAGTAAACATTTTTTTCTGAACATATTCACAAAAATCGAATTAAAATCGAAATAGGGTTCACTTACTGGATTAGATGCACATCCCAACTCGACACCGAAACCCTAACGTAGCCGCCTCTCTGGCCACGGCCACCATGCCATCGCCCCATAGCTGTCACGTCAACACACCCAAACTCACACGACGTATCACCATGCTAGAAGCCGCCTTTCTTCGATCTCGACACCCAGATCTAAGGCCGCACCTATCATGCTTTTCCCCAAGATTGTCATGCCTTCCCGCGCCCTCGAGAATCGAATCGAGCAAACTCGATTCCCCTTGCATCAATTGATGAAGAGGAACACGCGTTTGAAACGCGCGACCATGATTTTATTCTTCCTCATTTGATTCGATTTCGAACAGAAGGAAAGAACTGTGATTTTCCATACACGAGCCTTCTTTCGATTTTCGATTCGAAGATTATAACTCGGCAATTGATTTATTAATTTGAGATTTTGTTTCGCTCGGCCATTTGATTTTCTTTTGAACGAGTTTTCTTTTTACTAAGCTTTACCATTTCTTTTGAATGCGTCTGTACTTTTAATGAAACAATGGGGGACAGGAAAAAATATAAGCGTGCAAATTGTTTCTGCGTGTCGGCTACAACGGAGATAGGTCGGCTAAAGGAAAAACAGGGTGACGGCTGATTTGATTTTTTTTTAGATAAGGATATTTAAATTAGATTGATAATTATCGTCTAAGCGTTTATACCCCGTACGATTACACGTTAATTCCGAAAGCTACGAAATTTGAAATCCGGTAATAATTAAATATTACGGACCGAATGGAACTGGTATCGTCGAATTCTGAGACTGTGCCTCGGAAGGCTATTTTTAAATACAATTTAAACAATAAAATTTTAAAACTGAACAAACCACCATTAATTTCAATTTTACAACTTTTATTATTTTCAGTGTTATCAATATAAATTTTACAATCTTCAAATTATTTTCAACAGGCTTAAAACTTCAGATTCATTATTTAGCTCAACTTCAAATTATTTTAAATCAATAATTTAATTATCAAATAAATGGTGATACTTGAAATTCAAGTTAAACGTTAACTTTTAAATATTTAAAATCAATTAAATATTTCGATTTTAAATGCTCAAAAATTCCGGGTCGTCACACTAAGGACTTCCGAAATCTACATCTACTACTTAGCTCCAAAATCTATTGATAACCTAACTCTAGGCTGCCCGTGTGGAAAATTATGGACACCCAGAGTTTAGAAAAGGGAACAATAAACTCCGAGTCAGTCATGGGACTGGTGTGAGAAAACATAAAACTGTTATTTGTACAAAAAGAAATAAAAAGAAATTTTTTCATGCTTTTGGAAAATGAAACTACCATAAAGCCTCCCAGCACACACACAATGCAATCGCACAATGGGAGGAGGCTTCTCCTTATAGTAGTCAAACGTGCTTGATACGTGAAAATACTTTTGATATTATTATTGGTGCATAGTGTGGAAAAATATTTCGAAAGTATAATATTAACCTTAGCCAGCATACGTTCCATTATAGTTTGCCTACTATAGCTACCATGTTAAATGGAAGGTTCTACAACTAAAACCATAAAGGGTTCGTATTGTTTTGTTTGGATTTCCAACAAATGGTCAAGGCTAAGGAACTTCTTTTATCCGAATAGGTACACCTCTGGAGGGACGTCCCGAGAACCTAACCGGATTTCTGCTAACACAAGGCCAGTTACCTCTATAACTAGGTAACTAACTGTCACGAGTATGCCATCCTCCGGTCGTAACCGACCTTTACCGAGGCGCCTTAAATTCCAACAACCACATAAGTAAATATCTGGGCTTCATACCAGAATACCACTTTTTTATCCACATAAGTAAAATATTTGGGCTCCATACCAGAATACCACTTTTTATCTAGAAGGAAATGTACATACCCTTAGGGTCACGAACCCCATAACCTTGCTGCACCCTTCCTGTTTTGACCATTTATGTGACGCCCCACCTCTATACCCACGCTAGCCAAGGACATTACAAGGTAATGCAGTCAACTAACACGGAGAATAAGGCTGGTTGGGAGCGACCATCTATAGCCTTGCTCTAATTATCTATAGAATACATCAACAACAGACTATCAAGCAGGTCGACATAACCAATGAATACTTAAAACAAAACCATAGGTGGTTGGATCTATCAGAACAGAATATAATAACTCAAATGTAATATACATCACAGAATAGTAAATCATCATATACACATATATCGATACACAACAGAGTTTACAAAACAATACAAGTCAAGTGGTATAGTAGACCACAATATACAGACGAGTTCACAAGAATGAATCAGAATTACTACAAAATGGGACTACACAAAAAGCTGTGACAAAAAGAAGCTACCGGAGTAGTCCATGCGGAAGCAAAATAGGCTAAATCCAAAAGCACCTAACCTGAAACATCTCGGTCTGACCCGAGTATAAAATACACGGGTCAGTGTATCTAAACAAATCAGTTAGATAAACTGAACAACAATAAACCTGCAAGGTTACAAAGCATAATAGATATCTCCAAAGGAGATAACACAATCATCTAACAAAAGATGAATCATATAGAACAAGCCTCATATCATCGGCAACATATAGAAACAAAGGATAAGAATATCCCAACGCAAGCCATAAGGCAATAACAAATACCAATAAGGTACACAAGTTCCGCAAGGTAAACGCTACGCATCATGCGGCTCATAATGACCAACACCGAAGGGCGATACCAAGGGAATATACATATGAATGAAACATCATAAAATTGCTCGAGCTCAGTACTGTACAAACAAGGATCCATGAGCCCGAAGTCTCCAAACCCAATATCACCCATGCGGCTCATAACGACCAACATCGGAAGCAATACTAAAGGGCAACCCAATATCACCCATGCGGCTCATAACGACCAACATCGGAAGCGATACTAAAGGGCAACAAACCCGAAGGCACATACCCGAAGGCAACAAAACGTAGTGGTGAAGGTCAGAGACCCAGTACTGGACACCACTAACTGGTGGAATGTGTCACAACTCTCGAAAAGGAATCCGAAAAGTGTTAACGTATGTCCCATAACCACTCGTTCGCGCTAAACGGTTTACTATCCGTCAGCCACTTTCACACTCAAAGCAGTACAAAGTTTACCTTATATCATCGATAAACCAAACCCGAAGGTCAAAACGATCAATCGAATAGGTAGGGGACTAATTGGGAAGACAAACGCACAGATTCATGGTCCGTGTTTTACCCAACCATTTAATCACCCTTCCACTCCGCTCGAAGTGAGAAATTGTGTATGTGCGTTTTAAATAGAATTTAAGAATTGGAGAAGGAAACTTTTAATACGATTTAAAGGGATTATTTATGAAAACCCATGAATGGAGTCAAAAGTAAGTTATCAAAGCCAAAGATGCAATGACAACCACTAAAAAGCAACTCGAATCGATAAAATTTGGAAAACAAATCAAAATATGCAAAAATAGGCAAAATAGCAAAATAGGAGCAGGTCGGTCGACCGGTTGCAGGGCTCGGTCGGTTGGCCAGATGCAGGAAATAAAAAAAACTCGACATGAGCAGGTCGGTCGACCGGCTACAGGGCTCGGTCGGCCGAACTGCATAAATTTGCAGTTTCTGCCCTTTTCCCCAATGAAATGCAAGTTCCTCCAAAATGCGACCGTTCGAGCAATGGAGTTAAGGAGCCTTAGCCACCAGATACCCCAGCTCCTTTAGCTCTCCGATTCGCTACCAAAAACATGTTTCAATATCAAAGTTGGGATCTTTAAAGAATTGAACCCAAACACTAAAATTTTGGATATTCACCAATTCAATCCAAACCAAAAGCAAGAGCATATGAACAAGTGCTAGGAAATTCATACCCAACATCAAAGAAATCAAGAGAAGTAGATGTGAGTTCAAAACTCACCTTTAACCCAAAACAAAGAAGTAGAAGAAGAAGCTCAATAACTAGGAGAAGACCAACTAAACTCTACTTCAACCCAACAAGCTTCAATCTAAGAACAAAACATATATTTCCCAATTTAGGTTTAGGAAATTTTCTGAAATTGAAGAGGAGAAGAGTTGGAGAAGATGAAGAAGAGCTTACCTATGGATTCTCTTTGATTTTGGAGTAAGAAATCAAGTTGGAAGTTGAAACTAGGGCTTGCAAATTTCTATTTCTCTTTCCCTTCCACCATTTCAGTTTTAGCTTGAGAAATGAAAATGAAAAGGAGATGAATGAAGAGAAGAGGCTGAGCTAGAGTATTAGTTAAGCTAGTGGGCTGAACCCAAACCCAAAACCCAATAGAAAAAGGGTCAAAATTTCACGAACTCCAAACATATCAAAGATTATACTCAAAAAGATCGCAAACGCCATTTCGAAACCAATGGAGGTGGTTTCGAGTTCCAATTCGGCCATTTGCAAAAAGTAGCTTTTCGGACCAAAATCCGACTAACGACGTTATATTTAAATAAAACTTTTAAATATATAATCGTTAAATATGCGGGTCGTTACAGATCTCCCTTCCTTAAAAAATTGCGTCCCCGCAATTCCTAGAGACGATATTTGTAACAACTACATACATACAACATTCAAAAGAAAAGGAAATAAGCTTGAGATGAAAAGACATACTCACCGTTCACAAGCTAAGATAGAAAACCTGGATAAGATCGCTCAATAAACTCTCTGGTTTCCCAAGTACAGTCATTGGGATTAGCGGACCATTGAACCTTAACGAGCGGCACATCCTTGTTTCGAAGGTGTCGCACCTCCGTGTCAAGCACGCGAATAGGTTGCTGTACAATAGATAAGTCCGGTGAGATCTCAAGCTCTTGCAAATCAGGAGAAGTAATAACAGAATCCGACTCCTGAAGACACTTCCGAAGTTGCGATATGTGAAACACGTCATGAATGCCAGATAAATGTGCTGGAAGTGAAACTCTATAAGCCACTGGGCCAATACGTTCAGTAATAGAAAATGGTCCTATAAAGCGAGGAGCCAATTTCCCAGTCGTACTGAAGCGCATCACCCCTTTCAAAGGAGAAACACGAATAAAAACAAGATCGCCAATCGAGAACTCGAGAGGCTTCCTACGGTTGTCCGCGTAGGATTTTTGGCGACTCTGTGCCTCTTTCATTCTCAACCGAATAAGATCAATCTTCTCAAAAGAATCACGAACAAAATCTGGACCAAGAATAAGCTTATCTCCAGATTCCAACCAACAAGAAGGTGATCGACATGGTCTTCCGTATAAGGCTTCGAAAGGAGCCATACCGATACTAGATTGAAAACTATTGTTGTAGGAGAACTCTACAAGAGGTAGATGATCCTCCCAACTACCACCGAAATCAAAAATACAAATACGGAGAAGATCTTCCAAGATACGATTCACCCATTCAATCTGTCCATCAGACTGCGGATGATAAGCTGTAGAAAAATTAAGCTTTGTCCCCAAAGCTTGCAGAAGACTCTTCCAAGAATGACTCGTGAATAAAGGATCACGATCACTCACAATAGAACTAGGAACACCGTGAAGTCTCACGATTTCCTTGACATATAACTTAGCCAAATGCGAAGCAGTTCTATTTGACTTAATAGGAACAAAATGAGCAGACTTGGTGAGACGATCAACAATAACCCAAATGCTAGAATGGCCTGATCTCGAGCGAGGTAGGCCGTCAATGAAATCTATAGAAATCCGATCCCATTTCCACAATGGAATCTCAAGAGGCTGAAGAAGACCCGAAGGACGCTGATGTTCGGCCTTAAAACGCTGACAAGTTCTGCAATCACTCACATAACTCGCCACATTGTGTTTCATGCCTTCCCAATAATAAAGACGATGCATATCGGCATACATCTTGCTACTACCGGGATGAATAGTATACTTAGAACGGTGATAGTCATCAAGAATGTCATGCCTAAGTGCAAGATCAGAAGGCACAAAAAGACGGTTCTTCTTACGAAGACACCCATGAGAATCAATGCTGAAATCCTACAACGCCTCATCACAGGATCCAGACTCACAAAGCTGAATAACATGCAACAAATCAGGATCACACCGTTGGGCATCGGCAATACGATCCAATAAAATAGGTCGAGCTCCCAAACTGAACAATAGAATAGGAGAGTCAGAAGATGAACTTCGATCACGAATTTCACAAAAAGATAGAGTCTCAAGAACATCCCATTCGGCAAGCATCATAGAAATAACAGCCGAATGTTTGCGACTAAGCGCATCAGCAACACGATTACCCTTACCAGGGGTATACTGGATATCAAAGTCATAGGAAGCAAGAAACTCGAGCCAACGTTGTTGTCTCATATTGAGTTCCTTCTGAGTGAACAAATACTTCAAAGATTTATGATCGGTATAGAGAATGAAGCGCTTGCCCAACAAATAGTGTCGCCAAATTTTCAAGGCAAAGACAATGGCGGCTAACTCAATATCATGAGTGGCATAGCGAACTTCATTCGGACGCAGTTGCCTAGAAGCATAAGCAACTACCCAATCCTTCTGCATAAGAACAACACCGAGACCACTACCACAAGCATCGGTGTAGACAACAAGATCATGATTCCCCTCGGGAACCACAAGAATAGGAGCATTAGTGAGAAGTTCCTTCAATGTCAGAAAGGTAGCTTCACACTTGTCGGACCAATCAAAACGAATGCCTTTCCGAGTAAGGCAAGTGGGAGGAAGCACAACACGGGAAAAATCCTTAATGAACCGACGGCAATAACCCGCCAATCCAAGGAAACTACGAATCTCATGAACATTCTCAAGCCTCTTCAAATTCTGGATGGCTTCGATCTTTTAGGGATCGACAGAAATGCCATCGGAAGATACAACATGGCCTAAGAACTTAACCTTATTCTCCTAAAAGTGGCACTTGGAGAATTTGGCTCTAAGCTGATGATGACGGAGGGTACTCAAGACAATTCTCAAGTGATTAGCATGCTCGGCTTCAGACTTAGAATAAATAAGGATATCATCAATGAAGACAAGGACGAACTTATCGAGATATTCCCGGAATACTCGATTCATGAGATCAACAAAGAAAGCAGGAGAGTTCGTCAAACCGAACGGCATAACGAGCCACTCGAAAGAACCATATCGAGTGCGGAAAGCTGTAAGAGGTATGCTTTCCTCCGCGACTCGTAATTGATGAAAACCTGTGGCAAGGTCAAGCTGAGAAAAGACCTTAGCACCACTCAATAGATCGAACATATCATCGATCCTAGGCAATGGATACCTATTTCTAATGGTCAACTCGTTAAGCTTGCGATAGTCAATGCAAAGCCTAAGAGTTCCTTCGGACTTCTTCACAAAGACAACCGCGGATCCCCACGGGGAAAAAATGGACCGAATCAACTGCTTGGACTCAAGCTCTAAAAGTTGCTTTTTGAGTTCCTCATTTTCATTTGTAGACATCCTCGTAGGAGGACGACTAACTAGCTGCGTGCCTGGAATGAGATCAATGCGGAACTCAATTGCATGCTTAGGTGGTAAACCCGATACAGGCTCAAAAATATCAGAAAAGTCACAAGCAATATGAATACGAGATATATCATCATCATCTCGTGAATCAAGAGAATATAAAGCCATCTCGGAATTATCCACATCCCGAAGAACAAGAGATAACTGAGTAGGCGAATCCGGATGTCGAAGATATATAATCCTCTCCAAACAAATAATCCTGGCATCATATCTCACTAGCCAGTCCATACCCAAAATCATATCAAATCCCGGACAAGAAATAACGTGCAGATTCACGCGAAAAGAAAAACAACATAAAACAATCTCAACATCATCACAAAGCAAGCCAAGGGTCGCGGATCCCCCAATAGGATTCGCAATCCTTAAAGAAGCAACCAAACAAGAAACATCCAAAGATAAATCATCAACGAGCTGTTTCGATACGAAAGAATGTGAAGCACCCGTATCGAAAAGAACTCGAATGCTATGATCACAAAATAAAATAGAACCTTCCAAAATAGATGGAGATATACCTTTGGGTTGAGAAGGACCTTCAGAAGCCTTAGCAGCATAAAGCCTGCTAGACTTGGCACCAGCCGGGACAGTAGGGCAAGCTGAAACATGGTGACCTTCCTTCTTGTAGTAACGACAGAAGAGAGGCTTAGGACAATCTCGAATAATATGATCAGGAGAACCACAATTGAAACACTTTCGAACGAAAGGTGTTTCGGAAGACTGAGGCTGAGAGCTAGGACCACCAGTCTTCTTCTTCTTAAAAGGAAAAGACCTGGACTTATGAATTGGAAACGGCCTCTTGTAGGGGTTCTTGGAAACCTCAACATCAACATCACTATCACACTCCTTCTCGACGGTCTCGAGGTGAAGTGCCGAATCAACCAAGTCCTCAAAAGAAAGCTTAAGTTGGAGCAACAAGGACTTCTTAAGATATTTCTTAAGACCAGAAACAAACTTCAAATTCTTCTTATAAGAAGTACTAACAAATTCAAGACCATACTTAGATAAAGCCTCGAATGATGCAACATACTCAGAAACAGAAGACTTCCCTTGCTTCAACTCAAGGAAGCGACAGGTCAATAAATTTTTTTCAGATTCAGGAACGAACTTGAGTTTAAATCGCTCCCGAAACCGAGTCCAAGAAAGAGTAGACTCATCAATCTCGGCTACAAGAAGCTCATACCAATCAAGAGCATGCTCTTGTAATAAGCTAGAAGTTACAAGAACTCTATCATGGTCAGAAAGATCCATACGAGAGAAGATACGTTCGCATGTGCGAAACCAAGCTTGGACTTCAAGAACGGACTCGGAGCCTTTAAACGGCTTTCCTCCAAGATGAACAAAATCACTGCACTGACGTGCAAAGGCAGACTTGCGAGGTGGAGACACTCGAGGAGGAACTGGAGGCTGAGTGCTCCTAAACAACCCCAAAAACTGATCGGCAGACATATAAACGCCATCCGGATGTGAGCCACTGGATTGCCCAGCATCCGAACGTCGTCCCCTGCCTCTTCCAGCCATACGCTGAAGGTAAGATAAGAACAAGATTATTCACAAGATAGATATTGCAATATGGAATACTACGGAATAGAAATGCATTCCTAGACGTATTTTCAAACTCTATCTAACCTTGATGGAATAAAGAGACACGATGATTCAAAGGTTTGTATCACTTGTATACTTTGATGTACCGTAATATGTGCATCTATTCTGTGTTTATCATATTTTGTCCTGAACTCAGCTCTGATACCACGCTGTGACGCCCCACTTCTATACCCCCGCTAGACAAGGACACTACAAGGTAATGCCGTCAACTAACACGGAGAATAAGGTTGGTTGGGAGCGACCATCTATAGCCTTGCTCTAATTATCTATTGAATACATCAACAACAGACTATCAAGCAGGTCGACATACCCAATGAATACTTAAAACAAAACCATAGGTGGTTGGATCTATCCGAACAGAATATAATAACTCAAATGTAATATACATCACAGTACAGTAAATCATCATATACACATATATCGATACACAACAGAGTTTACAAAACAATACAAGTCAAGTGTTATAATAGACCACAATATACAGACGAGTTCACAAGAATAATCAGAGTTACTACAAAATGGGACTACACAAAAAGCTGTGACAAAAAGAAGCTAGCGGAGTAGTCCATGCGGAAGCAAAATAGGCTAAATCCAAAAGCACCTAACCTGAAACATCTCGGTATGACCCGAGTATAAAATACAGGGGTCTGTCTAGCTAAACAAATCAGTTAGATAAACTGAACAACAATAAACCTGCAAGGTTACAAAGCATAATAGATATCTCCAAAGGAGATAACACAATCATCTAACAAAAGATGAATCATATAGAATAAGCCTCATATCATCGGCAACATATAGAAACAAAGGATAAGAATATCCCAAAGCAAGCCCTAAGGCAATAACAAATACCAATAAGGTACACAAGTTCCGCAAGGTAAACGCTACGCATCATGCGGCTCATAATGACCAACACCGAAGGGCGATACCAAGGGAATATACATATGAATGAAACATCATAAAATTGGTCGAGCTCAGTACTGTACGAACAAGGATCCATGAGCCCGAAGACTCCAAACCCAATATCACCCATGCGGCTCATAACGACCAACATCGAAAGCAATACTAAAGGGCGACCAAATATCACCCATGCGGCTCATAACGACCAACATCGGAAGCGATACTAAAGGGCAACAAACCCGAAGGCACATACCCGAAGGCAACAAACCGTAGTGGTGAAGGTCAGAGACCCAGTACTGGACACCACTAACTGGCGGAATGTGTCACAACTCTCAAAAAGGAATCCGAAAAGTGTTAACGTATGTCCCATAACCACTCGTTTGCACTAAACGGTTTACTATTCGTCAGCCACTTTCACACTCAAAGAAGTACAAAGTTTACCTCATATCATCGATAAACCAAACCCGAAGGTCAAAACGATCAATCAAATAGGTCGGGGACTAATCGGGAAGATAAACGCACAGATTCATGGTCCGTGTTTTACCCAACCATTTAATCACCCTTCCACTCCGCTCGAAGTGAGAAATTGTGTATGTGCGTTTTAAATAGAATTTAAGAATTGGAGAAGGAAACTTTTAATACGATTTAAAGGGATTATTTATGAAAACCCGTGAATGGAGTCAAAAGTAAGTTATCAAAGCTAAAGATGCAATGACAACCACTAAAAAGCAACTCGAATCGATAAAATTTGGAAAACAAATCAAAATATGCAAAAATAGGCAAAATAGAAAAATAGGAGCAGGTCGGTCGACCGGTTGCAGGGCTCGGTCGGCTGGCCAGATGCAGGAAATAAAAAAAACTCGACATGAGCAGGTCGGTCGAATGGCTACAGGGCTCGGTTGGCCGAACTGCATAAATTTGCAATTTCTGCCCTTTTTCCAATGAAATGCAAGTTCCTCCAAAATGCGACCGTTCGAGCAATGGAGTTAAGGAGCCTTAGCCAATAGATACCCCAGCTCCATTAGCTCTCCGATTCGCTACCAAAAACATGTTTCAATATCAAAGTTGGGATCTTTAAAGAATTGAACCCAAACACTAAAATTTTGGATATTCACCAATTCAATCCAAACCAAAAGCAAGTGCATATGAACAAGTGCTAGGAAATTCATACCCAACATCAAAGAAATCAAGAGAAGTAGATGTGAGTTCAAAACTCACCTTTAACCCAAAACAAAGAAGTAGAAGAAGAAGCTCAATAACAAGGATAAGACCAACTAAACTCTACTTCAACCCAACAAGCATCAATCTAAGAATAAAACATATATTTCCCAATTTAGGTTTAGGAAATTTTCTGAAATTGAAGAGGAGAAGAGTTGGAGAAGATGAAGAAGAGCTTACTTATGGATTCTCTTTGATTTTGGAGCAAGAAATCAAGTTGGAAGTTGAAACTAGGGCTTGCAAATTTCTATTTCTCTTTCCCTTACACCATTTCAGTTTTAGCTTGAGAAATGAAAATGAAAAGTAGATGAATGAAGAGAAGGGGCTGAGCTAGAGTATTAGTTAAGCTTGTGGGCTGAACCCAAACCCAAAACCCAATAGAAAAAGGGTCAAAATTTCACAAACTCCAAACATATCAAAGATTATACTCAAAAAGATCGCAAACGCCATTTCGAAACCAATGGAGGTGGTTTCGAGTTCCAATTCGGCCATTTGCAAAAAGTAGCTTTTCGGACCAAAATTCGACTAACGACGTTATATTTAAATAAAACTTTTAAATATATAATCGTTAAATATGCGGGTCTTTACAATTTCCTAGGGTGTGAGGTTCGAGGAAGTCTCGTCCCACAAAGCTACGCTTTACCCAAAAGCCATGCTTCGATCAATCCAATGCTCAACACTTAGCATGCCACATTACCAAATTGGGAATTTATCACTAATAACCATCAACTACATAACCAAAGGGTGTTAAGCTAAGAGATTAAATTCTCCGCCACCAAATAGAAATGTATTTGATAGAAACCAGCTTTATATCTCAACGTGTAATGTAAGACGTACATCCATACATGTCCATCCTGGGTCTGAATGGAACCGAAGGCACTTCGTCCAATTAAGGAAAAAGTCCTTGCAAATCCGGATATCCCCTATTCACATCTGGAATCCCCATCCCCTAGGGTAATCTCTATACTAGAGAAACTCGGTGCAGAGACAATCAATAGGCAATCCTTTCGTTTTCGAAAATACCCGGTCTTCAACCACCATCTTCAAATGCAATTCTATTTCATCGTATCATTATTCGGAATGGGTTTTGTGACTTAATGTCCTCCCCCGGCCTTTTCAAATAACGAGCGCTTAATTTAAAACATGTGGATACAAATTTTCATTTTTAATCTTTTAAACAAAAGATCCACCATTAAGATTCGATGTGGTTTTCGGATAACCATTTGGAATCTGATTCCCTGTATCATCGAAATTCAAATGCCATCTTGAAGGCCAATATTGATAGTCGGTTATTTATCTATCAAATAACATCCATACATAACCATCAGATATAAATAATTTCCCAAATTATTTATTTCAAAATATCTTTGCAAACTATTTTTCTACCCTTCAACTCTTTGAAACAGTTTTCAAATCACCCTTTTTTTCGCAGAATAAGTTTCCACCCGATCGTTTATTTCCACTGGAAATCACCAAGCCTAAATATTTTAGATTTTATAATAATTTAAATAACTTAATCCAAAAATATACTTTAAAACACTTAAAAAATATATTTTAAACACGTTATTTAAAATACTAGCTATGAAATTTTATAGTAATTTCTCATGTAATACTTAAGCCAAAACAATCTTAAAATTAAAGTTATGAAATTCTATACAAGTTTTTCAAATATTTTTTTAGCAAAACTATCTTTAAAATAAAATTACTTTATAAAATATAAATATTAATAATTATCTTTTTTAATCATAATACCAATTAGCCTTTTAAAATAATTACTAATACAAATAATTTAATAAATATTTAACTTTAAAATTCTAAATAATTAAATAAATAATTTCTCAAAAACATTCTTTTAAAACAACTTTTTAACTGCCAACTTATACTTAAAAATCTGCTTTGAAAAACGTACTTGGCTTTTCAGGGAAACACACTTTTCTTTCACATCTTTAAAAATAAGTCATTATTTATTTTTAAAACAAATTACCCAATCCCTTGTAAATTCCCACCGTGAATTTATACTTCCATCTTTCCATTGGTATCTTATTTCACATTATAAACCTAGTTTATAAATCCCATAGTTTCATTCCCTTTTAAAAAAAAACAGTTTCAACACTAAATCAATTTCCAAATCGATTTCCAAAATTTACTCCAATTAAAAATTACTCCTTTACTTATCCAAATTTATTTCAAAATCTATTAATTCCAAACTCACTTCTTTATTCGTAATTCAACATCTTATTTTAAACTGAAAATATCCATCTTATTCTTTATTCAAAATTCTCCCTCGATTTCTCCCAAACCATTTAAAATCCGAATTTTAAATAAATTCTTCAACTTTTAAACAATACTACTTAAGTTTTCAAAATCCATTTATTTTCATTTATTAAAAAAAATCCTTTTTCCCATACTTGGAATTTATTAAATAGGATTTCAAAAATCAACTTTTTATCCTTTTTCAAAATCCTTCTTTTAATGTAACGATCCCAGTTTTGTGTCAAATTTAAATTAGTAATTAAAATAAATTTTTGAATTAAATTGTATATTAATTTGATATTTTCCAAATTTAATAAGATAAATGCCTGTTATTTATATAAATAGATTGTAATTTGAAATTTGAATTTTTCTAAAATAAAATATGTGTTCTTATTAAAGTATAATTAGTTTTAAAATCATTTTCAAAGATGGATAAAAGCTTTGAATATATATATATATATGTATATGTATATATATATATATACATATCTTTTAAAATTAAATAAGATTTATTAAAGGTTTAATGTTCTTTCCTTTAAATTTTTACTTGTAATACATAGTTTGTATATTTAAAGAACATCATTAATAAAAACTTTGAAACTAATATATATATATATATATAAATTAAAATAAAAACATAATACATATTACATAATTTATTAAAAACATAAGTACATAATTTAAAACAAGGGTTTAAATCATAATTTATAAATTAACATAAATAAAGGGTTTAAACATAAAATTATCACATTTAAACATTTGTAAACATTTTAACCAGTAAAAATACAAGCGTAGAAAAATTACAACATGCTTTAAACATTTGTAAGTTGATTCAGCATGCTTTTAACTAGTGTCCTATTTCTAATTTTCTTTTCATTTTAAAAGTTTAATATATTAAAGAAATAATAAGCTATATATTCATTTATCTCCCTCTCTTCTCATTTGTTCATGCATTCAAAACAAAGAAATCTAAATCAAAGAAAAAAAACAAAACCAGATCAAAAAGAAAGAAAAACTCAAAACAAACTATTGTGAACCAGTAAAGCATCTCAACCTGAAGCAACTAATTCAACTCAAAGTAATCGAACTATAACCAGAATTAAAGCATGCAGTAGATTCAGTTTTCATATCAAAAATTAAACATAGCTTCGGTTCATCATCAAAGTTCCTGCTTCTTTGTTCAAAATCCTAAAACCTGAGAATAAGATGAAGCAATTCATAGATTTAACTCAGTTTGGATTCAGATCATCTCAATCCTCAGGACGCAAATCAAAAAGAAAACCAAGTCCTGATTAAAATTTCTAGTTTCCAGGTTTTAAAAGCTTCTCTGTTCTTCTGTGACAAGTGAGTGAACTACCGATATAAAATCTAGAAGCTATTATCTCTTGTTTATATGCGATTGATGCTCGAAAATGTGCTGTGAAAAGTTGGTATATATGAAATTTTGCTTTCCTGTCTGTATACATATATTACTTGAATGTGCACGCTTCTGTTCCAGATATAGGTTTCAAACCTGTGTAAAATTCAAGATCTCATTCCATGATCCTTTTTAGGCTTGGATGCTTAAATAAAATATGTTCAAATTAGCAAGATCCTAATTATAAAATTGGTTTCAAGTGTAATATTTTTTATTATTTGGGAAAAATGAAATATATACAGTAAGAATTAAACATTCATAAAAATTAGACTACCATGATTCCTCGATTCACTTATATAATCTTGTTCAAATTTGAAAACTACGATTTTATAATGATAAAATCAAGATTTTAAGATGGTAGTTTGAGAGAAATGATGAGATGATCAGAATTGGGATTTTATTCAATTTCTGGTGAACGGAGGACATTGAGTTCTCGAGATTATGGCTGTAGCTTGCCTAGTGGTGAGTGGTTTCAGGAACAATAGTGACGCAATTTTTAATGTATCGTGGTGGCGGGGCAGGGAGGATTTAGGGTTTAAGGTCGGGTTTGGGTGGCTGTTGAATTCGAGGTTGGATCTTCATCAACGTCGCATCGGCTTGGATGGGACCAAGGGGAAGAAGAGCGTCGTGATGTGGCGCATCTTGAGACGTGATTGCGTGGTCTAAGGTGGTCGGAGGTGACGACATAAGATGGTTTCCTGGTGGCTGAGTTGATTCCAGGAAGTGCTCAAATGCTCGATATTGATTCCAGACAAATTCGACAAAAACTGGGTGGTCGTGTCGGTCGAGGAGATGTAACGACCCGTAATTTTCGATAAATTTAAATTAGTTAGTTTATTAAGATTTTGGTAAATAAATTAATACGAAACAAAAAAATTGTAATTTAATAATGAATCGAATGCTAAAATGAAATGTAACCATGGAAATTAGAGCTAAGTGTTAACAACTGAAATGAAATTACGATTAATTGAAGTGATGTAAATTGTTATACTAGGCTATAAATTGAATATAAGAAAACAAACGTAAATATTGAATTAATTGATGAATTAATAATAATAAATAGTAATATAATAAAGTCAATGTCCTGTATGTAATTATAATATTATTTGGAAATGATAACTTATATAAGCATGACTAAGAGTTTGTGGCAACAATTATTATAAGTTACCGATATATTTTAATCCATTAAATTGAATTGGAATCAATTGCAATAAATCTAAATAAATTATTTTGTTAATGTTAATTAAGGTAATATTTGAAATTAATGTTAATAATGCCCATAATAGGACAATTTGTTGAATTTAAAAGAATGGAATAAAGATTTATCAATAAACTATAATAATTGGATTTAATTGCAAATAAATAAGATTAAATATCTAAATATTACGTTAATTGAAATGAAGATGGAATGTGAGGATATTAATGTAATAGATTTTGAATCAAATGTAAATTTCATCCATTTGATAATAATGAATTGAATAATAGAATGAAAGTAAATTAAATAGAATTATTGGAAATTAAATTTATAATTTTGAATTTGATGAAATTGAGGTTAATACTGAAGTTGATAAATTAATCAACTCTAAATTGACACTTAAATTTGTTAAATCATTGTAAATGATTGAGAAATAAAAAATGATGAAATTTGCCAATTATCGAATTGAAATTGAAAATTTGATTTAATTAATTAATTATTAATTTATTTAATTAATGTAAAAATAGCCATTTTGACCACGGACTCGGATTTCGACGAAACCAGTTTCATCGGATCCGTAACGGTGAATTATTGTAGGATTTATAGTTTCGTAGCGATCGAACTTGTCGTTTGATCGTATGAACACGAAACGCCTAGAAATCAATTAATTGAAATCAATTAAAATCAATTTGAAATAACTTGATTTGAGCATAACTTCTTCATACGATGGAATTTGGACTTGAAACCTGTTCCATGGTGTTTAAAATATTTAAAAACATCTATTATGATATATGGTTTGACCAATCTCGTTTTGGAGTCAGAACGGGCTTTACGCGCCATTTTATTGTTCAACGCGTATATCAATCGTGTCCATCCATTCTAATTTCAGCTTTGCATACACACACACACACCCACCTCATTATAAACCCTAGCCAACTTATTCCTCATTTCTGTAAGTTCAATTCCATTAGCTCCTCCTCTTTCCAATGGCTGCAAACCCTTATTCCAATTGCAATTTCAAATCAAATTCAAAGCCAAAATTTCAAACTCCTCAAAAAAATTCAGAAAAATTATACATCGAATATCTCGACAATAAGAATCTACGTCTAGTGTTCATTTTCGGAATTGAGGCTTGAATCAACGGCAAAACTCGATCAACGCCTGGAATTTTTGAAACCCTAAAGTCCATTTGGGGTTTCTAGATTTCTTCCTCTATTTGCGAAATTGTTCTATGGATTTTGTAGAGATTTTCACGTGGAGTTGACTGGTGGTGGTATTGAGGGCTATCGCCACCTATGGTGGCCGGAAATCGTGGTTAGGGTTTCGAAAACCCTACCTATTTCGGTGGCGGCCGTGACCCTTGGAGGCGTTGGAGGCCGGCACAGGGCGGCGTGGCTCGTTCGAGCATAGTAGCGGAGGGTACTGCAGCCCACGGGGGCGGCGCATGTGTCAAACGTGGGCGATGATCTCGTGGCTGTTTCGGTCGGTCATGATGTTGAGAGAGGGTGGGGTTCCTGTAGCGTACACGTCAGGGTAAATGAATTTGATTATTTTATTTATTTTAATATAAATTATCAAGTGTTCTAATCGCAATAATGTTTACATACGAGGTCAAATTCACGGGGATTTCTCTGCTAAGAACGTATCTGAATTTCGGACATTTTGACGTGGATTTGGACGAATTCTAAGGGTAGTGTAAAATGTCTTAGACTTAATCCTTTATAATCTTAGTTTTTGTAACGTTACAAAAACCAACAACTAGCATTTCATGGCATGACGCAAGCCTAAAAGTCAACGTAGAATTTGGATCGATGTATCCGAAGGTGTGGATTGTTACATTATTTTTCCTTACCTTAAAAATTTCAATGCTTCACAACCCCATAATGTTCATTACTAACAGGTCTTCAGAATACTGGCATATTGACTACTCTATCTAGTTTACCATAATCAATTCAATTTCTTTTGACTTCATAACTCTGTTCATCTAACTCAAACCTAAATTTTTAAGTTTAAGTGATAATTATAATAAGACATATATTTCACTTTTTAAATCAAAAATAATTGATTTTAGCATTATTTCCATTAAACTAGTAAGCTTCTAAAATTGTAAGATACTCCTATAACAAATGTTTCCCTCCAACAAAAATATAACATTTTCCATCAATTTAAATGTTTCTCTTTTTTTGAATGGTTCAATAAAAAGAAGACATGTAAAGTGTTTCACCCATATTTTCCAAGAATTGTCAAAGTGAAATTAGCACAAGCACCAACCCAAAAGAACTGCTCGCACGGTAGGATTCGAAAATGGAAAGGGGGCAAAAACCAAATCCAAATAGTACTGTGCGAAAATCCTAAGTCGACGGCGAAACATAAAAACTACACTCACCCTTTGAATGTAGCGTCATGCTACAACACTCGGTCGAAAACCTGAGATGGCTAAAAAGTATGGTAACCAATTTGTAACCAAAATGCTCACATTAATAGGAAAAACTATGACATTGCTTCCATGAGTCAAAATATGAAGGCAGTGTTATGGTTCTAAAATGTGAAACTTAGGAAATTGATATTACGACATAATTTTTAAGAAACAACGTAATGTAGAAATCATGCTACGTCCCCAAAAGCAACACTGGAAATATAGAACCGTGGCACATCCCGTAAACAACTACATGCAAGCAGGTATGTGCCGCTATCTTAAACTAACATCTAAAGTGGCAGGTCTGCGCCACAATCTTGTACCAACCTAAATCGCTATAAGGATGTCCCACCATCCTGATATGTTATCGAGGTGATAGAACAATGTCGCAATCTTATATTAACATTAAAGTGATAAAGATGTACTTTAATCTTGATATGATTGAATTATGACACATTTATGAAGAAGACTAACCACAAGAATAAGGACTCAAGGGATAATGCGATAAAGTAAGACCGCTTCCAAACGAAAAGTCGAGCCTTGCTCTTTAAACGATAATTAGGAGTTCCCACTCATCCTTAAGATCATTAAAATCAGCTCAGAGACAAGAGCGATGGTCCAGTCCCCTATCAATGAAAGCGGATCAATACATAGTCATGCGGGATGGTCACTCTCTAAAATAGTAGTAGAGTCTCTTCTTCCAAGCCATACAACTCAACTCCGACACCAGACCTTGCTAATACTTCGGATTGAACAGTGCATTACAACTTCGATAGTATTGATACAATATAAAAAAACAAGGTGGTATTATAATCTCAGATATGATAAAGACACAACTTCTAGTTGGCTATATGGAATTCTTGGTGTGTTGATAACGACGTGGCCGTCCCTGACACCTGAGGCGGTTTCTCATTGCAGATCCATCCAAATAGATACGCAGTCCATTAGCATATTGCTCTAGAAAATCAAAAATTCATGTTCTATTCAAATTTGGATTTTCCTACATTAATTTCCAGCTTCCCGCTTCAAATTCAAGCTTCCCGCCTAAGTTCAAAATTCAAATGCTCAAATTACAATTACCCACGGAAGGCCAAGTCAGCAGTCCATGCACATCAAATAAGAAAGAGGGATGGTCGGCACATAGTGTGAACCAAGGGTAGAAATTAAGAGAGTGGAAGAATGACATTGGCAAGCCACGTGAATCTCTCTGTCCTATAAATGGAAAGGTCGCCAAAGCAGAGAAGGGGAAATTATTTATGTTACTCTTTTTGGACACAAAAATCAAAATTTGGACTCTTTGCCTTTCTTCTATAAAGAATCAAGAGAGAAGAAAGTAACATTTCACCTATGGACGTAGGATTCTTTAACATCCAAACCACGTAAATTCTCTATGTCCTTTTCTTATTTTCAGTACTTTATTTGGCTGTTTTAGTTCTATCATTACTTGAACCAAGATAAGGAACTAGCTCCTAATACCTTAAATTTGCCTCTCATAATTAGGTAAGTATTAAAGAAGTACAATTACCCCCTTAAAGGGAATATTAATATTGCATAATTTTCTAAATTTATAATCACCTAAATGTTTAGCATCATGATTACTACATAAAAAATAATTGGGTTTTTTTCAGATGAAAATTCTCACTAACTTTTTTGGCACTGCCAGAAGAGCCAATTTCCCTTTCCAATAAACTTAACTTACATTTCATTTAGACACCTATAACGGCCCACCTTTTTGGATGGTTTAAATCGATAATAAACTATAATGACCCACTTTTTTGGACCATTCAAATCGACAATAAAACCACACATGTCGGACTTGAATAATTCAAAATAGTGGAACGTAGTATAATTTGTAGAAAATAAAACCAATCACAGAATCACGGACAAAGATACATTAGAATACCTCGTAGTGAAAATAAAATAACCATAGTAGTTCATGAATCTACTACAACACAGAATCACAAAACAAGTACAAAATACCAGAGACTGAAAAGTAAATACAATAGGAAGTCCCAATACATATATCCACTAATACATAAGCTGAATAGAAAATACTGAATGGAAATAGATAACAACTAGATAGATAGATAATCTCCGGCAAATCCTAGCTCCAGAAGGTGAATCCAAAGCTGAAATACTAAGGCTGACCCAAACGTAAAGAAAAAACACAAAACACTCGAGTCGGGACATACATACTTATACAATGTAAACCAACTCAAGTGAACTTTAATAAAACGCACAAGTAATTTAAAGGATGCTTGGGAAGCCCATCCTTTAAGGATCCGTTAAACTATCTACTATGTAGTAATATATGCTATTATAATAACGTCTAAAGTAAAGTATAATATATTTAAAAATAGCGTTAAAGCGTTACCCATATCCCCCTTTACACATTTTATAGTGCTAATAGTCTATACAGTACCATAGTCCCTCCTGATTGGAAAGCCACTGGAGGATATTCCATAGGTACGACACAAATCAAACTCGTAGTAAAGCATGCTAGGGTAGGTGACACGACCCAACTAGGCAATGCCAGGGTAGATATACCAATTGCACTTCCAGACCGGTGGTAACGCGTAGCAGCCACTACCACCCACCTCGAGCCACCCTCCCAAAATCAAACGTGCGCACCAATCAATCACAAAGTAATAGAATGGCATACGAAGAAGTGTGTCCGATCAGAGGAGCTACCTCATTAGCCCGTCGATTGCTCCTGTTTTAGCCACTTTATACCAACTCACGGGAGTCGGATCCATGTATATACCTTAATAGAACGTCAATACCATCCTACTTCATTCTGAAATCTCCACTTTGTACACAGTTGTTAAAGTGGTTTTCGTAGTTGGTAGAGAGTATGACAGCTTCTAATCCCGGTCTCTTTAACAACCAAATGTTATTATACCGATGGATATTTATTTCAAAACATATCTATACCAAAACCATTTAAAATTAAATGCTATTACTCTTTCCAAATAATTTCCATTTCAAAATTGGTAATATTTCCAAATCCATATATATTAGTTATAGCACTTTTAAAATGTAATAATTTAAAATCATAACACTTTCGAAACCATACACTTATTATAGCATTTAAAAATGTAATAAGTTAGAAACCATAACACTTTTAAAATGTTACCCTTATATAATAGCACTTTAGAAAATGTTGCCATTTGGAAATAGTAGCACCTTTAAAACATAACCTAATGTAACATAGCGTTTTTAAAAATGTTATCTTTTTATAACGACGGCATTTTTAAAACAACTAAAATACCATAGCATTTTAAAAATGCTACGAATACTAATATAACATGTTTAAAACATACTATTTCAATTTTCATCATAGTTTTATGTATACAAAACATATCTACTTCATAAATAAATTCTATTATTATTAGGTTAGCACTAAAATTCCATATTAAATCAAATTATTAAGTTATTTATCATAGATAAAATCTTTAATTTAGTTTTAAACCAATTATTTATCTATAAAAATCCAGTATATCATTATATTAAAAAATCATTAAATTAAAATTTTAAATTAAAATTTCATATATTTAAAGATTCAAAATACTTAATAATTTTTAGAAATCTATTATTTTAAACTTAACCATGGGTCTGTATAATATTTTCTAATGTAGGTCAAGTGATTCGGATATATATCATTTCAATCCGTAATTTATAAAATTCATGGTTCTATCATTTCATACCTGCAATCCCAAGTCAAATAAAATAAAAGTCACTTGAGCCTATCATTTCAACTCATAATGATTTTTCCTTATTCTAAAGTCCGTTCGGGTATGTATCATTTCAACCCATAGTGATTCTATACTAACAAGGAACTTGCGGTGTGAGAAATAGTAAATAATAAATAGCATAGCATAGCATAGCATAGCATAGCATAGCATATCATATCAGGTGATGTAACAAATATGTATAACCAGGTTATAACATCATTAAATATCATATCATAAGCATGTATGAATTAATATCAATAAAGCACATCACTACTACAATTCACATGTTATTGTTTCACACTTATATAAGTACGAATTCCTGGAGTGATAAATCACCTTCTAAAGATGGAGATAACAATTCAATACACACGACCAAACTCTGAAAAGCATGAATCAAATTCGAGGAGAAGTAGCACCCAAATCAAAATCTTGTAGACAACAAAAATAGAATATATATATATATATATATATATTAGTAAATATTTACACAAGAAAATAAAACAAAAGACAAGAAAAATGGGCTAGACAAAATGAGTGGGCTCGGCCACTTCCACAATAGGCTCGTCCATCATCACATGGTTCGGCCGTGACTTGATCTGAAGAAAATAGATTCGGCCATGGTCACAAAAGCACGGCAAAGCAATGGTATGTGAAGGGTTGGCAAGGCAAAACTCATGTAGAAGGCAAAAGGTCAAAGGAGATGGTGCCTATTGGGTTCGGCCTTAACACCTTGGTTTCGGCCTGGGCTGTGTGCATGGTCAGTTCAGGTCATCATCATCTGGTCATGGCTAGGAGTAGGGGATGGACACGACAAGGAAAAGGAGGACGAGGAATTGGTGGTGGCTGTGGCAAGAAAAGAGGAAGGGGTGATCATATAGGCTCGGCTAGGGTTTCAAGCATGTTTTGGTGATGGATTTTGGATTATGGTGGTCACAGCCTGGCTGGAGATGGTGATGAGGAGATGGAGACCAGTCATATGGCAGTGGTATGGTGAAGGAGGTGGTTGGCCAAAAGAAGAAGCATGGTGGCCGAGCATAGCATGAAGCAAAACAAAGAAAAGAGAAAAGGAAAGAGAGAGGAAGTGTGAGAACCTACTGGTTTCTTTTTTTAGGAAATTGCAAATGAGAAAAGAGAAGAATTGAGAAGTTTTGTACGTGAAATTAGGATATGAGAAGTCTTTGTTATGTACGTCTAGGGTATGGGAAGTTTTTGAACGGCTAAGGAAAGGAAAAGGCATCATATATATTATAGAAAAAGAAACTCGTGTCTCTTGAATTTCTAAGCCCATTAGCCAAGCCCACTTGCAAACAAGTCCAAAAATCCAAATAAAAAGATCAAAGCCCAAAAAAATAGAAAATAGAAAATATAGAATACACACAAACAATAAAATACAGAAAATAATCGCGTGTAAAACGCTGAAATTTATCGGATTTAAAATGTATAACACAGAATTTGACGAAACGAAAAGCAGAACAAATATCAGAATCAAATTCGGCTTCAAAGAAAAAGATTGGAAATGTAAAATTAAAATTTAAAAATTTCAATGGAAAGTCAAAGTTTGACTAAAGTTGACCAAAATATAAAATTTTCATAAAATCTTTATTTTATTAGATTTGGAAAAATAATTTAAACAAAATCCAAAATTACAGTGGAAAATTCCAAAATTTCAATTTTCAAATGATTTAAAATCAAGGTTTTCAAATAAACTGAATTAAAAATATTTACAAAAACTATGGGTTGTTATACTCTCCCCCACTCAAAACTTTTCGTCCTCGAAAAGGAAGGAGACACGAAAACTAGGAAAGATAAGATAGAAAAGCAAATAGTACCTGTAACAAACAATTCCGGATTCGAAGCACGCATGCTCTCCTCCATCTCCCAGGTACAATCCCAATCATCCGTACTCCACTGCACTTTGACTAGGTTGACATATTTCCTTCTCAATTGCTTATACCTCTATCGATAATAGGAAGTGGCTTTCTCTCAACAGTGAGGTTAGGATCAATATCCAAACTCTCGAGAGCAGAAGGCTGGACAATCAAAGATGGATCATGCAGATATCTACGAAGATGCGAAACATGGAATACATTATGCACTCCAGAAAACTTCTCAAGCAAGTCCAGACGATAAGCTAAAGAACCAATCTTTTGTGAGATATGGAAAGGACCAACAAACCTAGGAGCAAGCTTCCCTCTCCGACCAAACCGAATCACATTCTCTAAGGGAGAAACCTTATGGAAAACTAGATCACCAACAGAAAGCTCCAAACTCCTCCTATGCCGATCAACATACTTCTTCTGTCTATCCTGAGCACTCCTCAACTTCCTCTAAATCTCCTCAACTTTCTCAGAAGCCTCAAGAACATATCAGGACCCAGAACCAAACGATTACTGGATTCAATCCAACAAGATGGCGATCTGCCTGGTCTTCCGTAATGAGCAGCAAACAGAGACATTTCAATACTAGCCTGAATTCAATGACGAAATGAGATAGATAAAAAAATTATGATAAGATTAAAATAGAAGAGTGAAATATACCTGATAATTGTTGTTATAGGTGAATTCTACAAGATTAAGATGATCTTCCCAAGGTCCTCTATAATCCAGAACACAAGCACGAAGAAGATCCTCAAGAATATGATTTATCTTTCCGTTTGACCGTCGTTATGCGGATGGTAAGCAGTGCTCAAATCCAAATGAGTACCCAAAGATTCTTGAAAAGCTTTCGGAAACTGACTGGTAAAGATAGCTCTATCACAAACAATACTAATAGGAACACAATGGAGATGAACAATCTCCCTCATATTGATCTTAGACAAACTAGAAGCAGAACGGGTAGACTTGACCGGAATAAAATGTGTTGACTTGATCAATCTATCCACAATAACCCAAATACTCTCATTACCCCTCCTAATCCTCAGCAATCCATCAATAAAATCCATAGAAACTGTTCCCATTTTCAATTGGGAAGCTCAAGGGGCTGCAACAAACCAGGGGTCTTCTGATGGTCGGCCTTGACTTGTTGACATGTCGCACACCTACTAACAAAGATAGAGATATCTCGCCTTATACCTCTCCACCAATAAAGCTTCTTCATATCCTGATACATCTTCATCGCACCAGGATGAATAAAAAGTCCGGATCGATGATTTTCCCGAAGTTACTCTTGCCTCAATCCATCGGCATTCGAGACACAAATCCGATTATTAATCCTCAAAATTCCTCTATCATAGATCTGAGCTCCACTACCATCAGGACTACTACCACCAACTCTGCTATGAACACTCTCCTTCATAAGCCTAAGCATCTCATCCTCATCCTGCATAGCAATGGTACAATCCAAAAGAGGAGAGAAGAAACAAAAAGTTAACACAACTTGGCCTTCTTCTGACTCAAATCATTGGACACAACATTAGATTTCCCATGGGTATAGCTAATGTTGAGATCATAAAAGCAAGGAAATCAATCAACTGAACCTGCCGTTGATTCAAATCCTTCTGGGTGAAGATATACCTCAAGGACTGATGATCAGTAAAGAGCACAAACTTAGCACCCAAAAGATGATGCCTCCAAAGCTTCAAAGCAAAAACCATAGCAAGCAATTCCAAATCATGAGTTGCATAATTGGCTTCTTGGGTCTTCAACTAGTGGCTGGCATAAGCAATAACCTTCCCATCTTGCATCAGAATACCTCCCAAACCCTCACGACTAGAATCAGTGTATACCATTAATCCCTCATTTCCATTTGTAACAGTAAGCACTAGTGCAGAAGTAAGCTTACGCGTCAACTCATTGAATGCAGCTTTACACATATCATTCCATATAAACTTAGCATTCTTACGTTTCAAAGCGGTGAGAGGTGCAGCAATCCGAGCAAAATTCTCAATGAATTTCCGATAATAACCAACAAGGCCTAGAAAACTATAAATATCAGATGGAGTCCTAGGAGTTTCCCAATCCTGCAACAAAATCAGGAGAAATATAGACCATAGAATATATAGAACAATCAAATAACAAAAAGAGAAAAGAAGGAAGACTTACATTGATCGCAGCGATCTTAACTGGATCAACAGAAACTCCATTACTAGAAATGATATGCTCGAGAAATTGGACTTCATCATTCCAGAAATTGCATTTCGAGAATATAGCCTTCAACTGATGAAGTCTAAGAGTCTCCAGAACAAATTTCAAATATGACTGATGCTCATCCCTTGACTTAGAGAAGACAAGGATATCATCAACTAAGACTAGAACAAACTTGTTAAGCACATCATGAAAAACACGATTCATCAAATCAACAAAGAAAGCTGGGGCATTAGTTAAACCAAAATGCATAACTAACCATTCATAGAAATCATTCTCAGTATGGAAAGTAGTCTTGAGAATATTTTCCTCAGCAACTCTGAGCTGGTGAAAACTTGTGGCAAGATCAAGCTGCGAGAAAACTGTAGGTCCAAGGTGCCGATCGAATATATCATTGATGCAGGGCGTAGGTTATCTGTTCCTCATAGTGAGCTTGTTCAACTCCCTATAATAAAAACACATCCTCAAAGGACCATCATACTTAGTGATGAAAACCATTGCTGATCCCCATTCGAAATGGCTAGGTCTGATAAGACCTTTGGAGAACAAGTCCTCAATTTGCTTCCTCAACTCAACATTTTCATGGGGTGCCATTCTTCTGAAAGGGAGAACTACAGGTCAAGCTCCAGGATAAGATCAATACAGAAATCAATTTCCCGCTTGGGAGGTAAAGAAGTGACTTCACCAAATACATTGGGATATAGTTTGACCATAGGAGTTGAATGAATATCAACATGAGAAGAGTCTAGAAAATAAATAAAACCGTCAGAAAAATCCTAAGGCAAACGGCACCGAATCACCAAAGAATCACCCTTGTCACCAACAAGAGTAACAGTTCAGGTTTTACAAGAGATAACGGCTTCATACCTCTTTGGCCAATCACTTCCAAGCAATAGATCAAAAGCATAAAAACGTAGAACATAGAAATCACCTAAAAACCAATAACAAGAATAGAAGAGCTCCACTCTTCTACAAATCCTACTAAGGTTTGCAGGACCACCAATAGGATTTGAAACACACAAAGGCATAGGAGCCAACTCGGGAGAAAGGAGATGCTTAAATTTATCACAAAGATCCACAGAAATAAAGCTATGGGAAGCTCCAGTATCAAATAAAACACGAACAGGCAAATTAAACAGAGAAAAATTACCCTGAAGAGTACCTTGGGTATCACTAGGAGCAGGAGTAGGAGAAGGAACAGGTACAGGTGGAGCAGGTGAAGAAGCAGAGGTAACAACAAAGATACCAGAAGGCTTGCCCTTCTGCTGAGTGAGACAATTATTCTTCAAATGGCCTGGCTGCAGACAAATATGGCAGAGATCATGACTAATCAACTGAGCTGGAGGAACAACGACACCAACTAAAGTAGGGATACTATTAGCATAGTATCCCTTCTGATTACACCCCGACCCCTACCTCTAGCATTCCTACGACTCATCGTGAAAAAATCAAGATTGAATTTTAGGACAAAGGTAAGTGAGAAACAAAGACAAGATTAGATAAGATAAGATTCAACTAGAACGAATATCCTAAACAAAGAAATTACTCACAAGGTGGACAAGGAAAGGGAAGAAGTTTAGAAAATTGATTTTCAAAACAAGAAAGATTTATATCCAAATAATATTTTAAAAATCCTTTGAAAATCCTTTGAAAACCATTTTATACTTTAAAATACGTTCACTCACCAAGAAATGATTCTAAGATTGATTTCACTCATTCTAGGGTATTTGTACCCTATCTCTAATGAGTTTTTTGCTCCGCATGCTAAGGTTTGCCTAAAACCAAAGCTTTGGTACCAAATGTAACGACCCACTATTTTGGACCATTCAAATCGACAATAAAACCACACATGTCGGACTTGAATAATTCAAAACAGTAGATTGTAATATAATTTGGAGCAAATAAAACCAATCACAGAATCACAAACGCAGATACATCAGAATTACTCGCAGCGGAAATAAAATAACCATAGTAGTTCATGAAGCTACTACAACACAGAGTCACAAAACAAGTACAAAATACAAGAGTGTGAAAAGTAAATACAATAGGAAGTCCCAATACATATATCCGCCAATGCATAAGTTGAATAGAAAATACTGAATGGAAATAGATAACAGCTAGATAGATAGATAATCTCCAGCAAATCCTAGAACTAGAAGGTGAAGTCAAAACTAAGATACTTAGGCTGACCCGAGCGTAAAGTAGAAAATACAAAACACTCGAGTCAGGACATACATACTAATACAATGTAAACCAACTCAAGTGAACTGTAATAAAATGCACAACTAACTTAAAGGATGCTTGGGACCGCCCATCCTTTAAGAATCCGTTAAACTATCTACTATGTAGTAATATATGCTATTATTATAATGTCTAAAGTAAAGTATAATATATTTAAAAATAGCGTTAAGGCGTTACCCATATCCCTCTTAACACATTTTATAGTGCCAATAGTCTATACATTACCGTAGTCCCTCCTGTTTGGGAAACCACTAGAGGATACTCCATAGGTACGATACAAATCAAACTCGTAGTAAAGCACGCTAGGGTAGGTGACACGGCGTGACTAGGCAATGCCAGGGTTGATATACCAATTGCACTTCCGGACTAGTGGTAACGCCTAGCAGCCGCTACCGCCCACCTCAAGCCACACTCCCAAAATCAAAGGTGTGCACCAATCAATCACAAAGTAATAGAATGACATACGAAGAAGTGTTTCCGATCAAAGGAGCTACCTCATTAGCCCATCATTTGCTCCTGTTTTAGCAACCTTATGCCAACTCATGGGAGTCGGGTCCACGTATATACCATAATAGAGCATCGCCACCATCCTACTTCATTCTAGAATCTCCACCGCGTACACAGTTGTTAAAGTGGTTTTCGGGGTTGGAAGTGAGTATGACAACTTCTGATCCCGGTCTCTTTAACAACCAAACGTTATTATAACCAATGGATATTTATTTCAAAACATATCTATTCCAAAACTACTTAAAATCGAATGCTATTACTCTTTCCAAATAATTTCCATTTCAAAATTGGTATTATTTCCAAATCCATATATATTAGTTATAGCACTTTTAAAATGTAATAATTTAAAATCATAACACTTTCAAAACCATACACTTATTATAGCATTTAAAAATTCAATAAGCTAGAAATCATAACATTTTTAAAATGTTACCTTTATATAATAGAACTTTAGAAAATGTTACCATTTGGAAATAGTAGCACCTTTAAAGCATAACCCAAAGTAATATAGCATTTTTAAAATGTTATCTTTTTATAACTACTTCATTTTAAAACATAACTAAAATACAATAGCTTTTTAAAAATGCTACGAATACCACTATAACATGTTTAAAACATATTATTTCAATTTTTATCATAGTTTTATGTGTACAAAACATATCTATTTCCTAAATAAAATCTATTATTATTATTAGGCCAGCACTAAATTTCCATATTAAATCAAATTAATAAGTTATTTATCATAGATAAAATCTTTAATTTAGTTTCAAAAACAATTATTTGCTTATAAAATTCCAATATATCATTATATTTAAAAATCATTAAATCAAATTTTTAAATAAAAATTTCATATATTTCAAGATTCAAAATAATTAATAATTTTTAGAAAACTATTATTTAAAACTTAACCATGGGTCCGTATATTATTTTCTAACCTAGGCCAAGTGATATGGATATGTATCATTTCAATCCGTAATTTATAAAATTCCGCGTTCTATCATTTCAAACCCGCAATCCCAAGTCAAATAAAATAAAAATCGCTTGAGCCTATCATTTTAGCTCATAATGATTTTTCCCTATTCTAAAGTCCGTTCGGGTATGTATCATTTCGACCCATAGTGATTCTATACTAATAGGGAACTTGCAGTGTGAGAAACAATAAATAATGAACAGTTTAACATAGCATATCAGGTGATGTAACAAATATATATAATTAGGTCATAATATCATGAAATATCGTATCACATGCATGTATGAATTAATATCAACATAGAATTTCACTACTACAATTCACATGTTATTGTTTCACAATTATATAAGTACGAATATCTAAAGTGATAACTCACCTTTTAAAGCTGGAGATACCAATTCAAGACACACGACCAAACTTCAAAAAGCGCGACAAAGCAAGAATCAAATTCGAGGGGAAGTAGCACCCAAACCTAAATCTTATAGACAACAAAAATAGAATATATATATATATATAAGTAAATATTTACACAAGAAAAATGGGCTAGACAACATAAGTGGGCTCGACCACTTCCACAATTGGCTCGGCCATCATCACATGGTTCGGGCATGACACTATCTGAAGCAAATTTGTTCGGCCATGGTCACAAAAGAACGGATAAGCAATGGTATGTGAAGGGATGGCAAAGGAAAAACTCATGTAGAAGGCAAAAGGTCAAAGGAGATGGTGCCTATTTGGTTCGGCCTTAACACCTTCGGTTCGGCCTGGCTTTTGTGCATGGTCATGTCAGGTCATCATCTGGTCACGGCTAGGAGTAGGGGATGGTCATGGAAAGGCAAAGGAGGCGGGGGAATTGGTGGTGACCGAGGCAACCAAAGAGGAAGGGGTGATCATATAGGCTCGGCTAGGGTTTCAATCATGTTTTGGTGATGGATTTTAGATCATGGTCATCATGGCCTGGTTGGAGATGGTGATGAGGAGAATGAGGCCGGTCATATGGTGGTGGTATGGTGAAGGAGGTGGTCAGCTAAAGGAAGAAGCATGGTGGCCGAGCATAGCATGAAGCAAAACAAAGAAAAGAGGAAAGGAAAGAGAGAGGAAGACATGAGAACTTACTTGTTTCTTTTGTTTAGGAAATTGCAGATGAGAAAAGAGATGAACTGGGAATTTATGTACGTGAAATTAGGATATGAGAAGTTTTTGTTATGTACGGCTAGGGTATGGGAAGTTTTTGAACGACTAAGGAAAGGAAAAGGCATCACATATATTAAAGAAAAAGAAACTTGTGTCTCTTGAATTTCTAAGCCCATTAGCCAAGCTCACTTGGAAACAAGTCAAAAAATTCAAATAAAAAATCAAATGAAAAGATCAAAGCCCAAACAGAATAGAAAATAGAAAATATAGAATAGAAATAAACAATAAAATACTGACAATAATCGCGTGTAAAGCACTGAAATTTATCAGATTTAAAAAGTATAACACAGAATTTAGCGAAACGAAAAGCATAAAAAATGTCAGAATCAAATTCAGCTTCAAAGAAAAAGATTGGAAATTTAGAATTCAAATTTAAAATTTTCAACGGAAAGTCAAAGTTTGACTAAAGTTGACCAAAATATAAAATTTTCGAAAAATCTTTATTTTATTATATTTGGAAAAATAATTATAAACAAAATCCAAAATTACGCTTGAAAATTACAAAATTTCAATTTTTAAATGATTTAAAATCAAGGTTTTTAAGTAAATTGAATTAAAAATATTTATAAAAATTATGGGTTTTTACATAAACCACACATGTCAACTCAATCCATTCAAAAGGTAGGATTGTTAATGGGGTAAATAAGAAAATAATAGAAAAGAAGAAAAAACAAAACATAGAATCTCGTAGCGGAACGACAAAATATAATAATCAAATAAACATTTCATGAAGCTATTATACAAATGACATTTGATTACACTTTTACAATGCAAATCAGAGTTATACATAAAGCAAAAATAAATAAATAATGCAGCGGAATACAAGATGTAGTGGAGTAATTAATAATAAATAGTAGACTCGTCTCCATCTTCATCCTCTAAAATAAAATGGTCATCAATACACTGAAAAGCTCAAACTGATCCGAGTGTAACGAAAAGAAAAAATACTCCTGTCAGCACTAAAAGATCTTATGTAAGTCAAATCAAAATAAATAGAATAGAAATATTACTGTAATGGCTTTAGAGATGTTATTGGATTTTCATCTTCTATGAAGTGTATAATGTGGATATAATTATTCAAAAGATTTCAAATAATCCGAAATACCAATCTTAATTATTTAATTGAAATAAATCCAAAGTTTAAATTTAAACCTAAACCTTTCAAATAATTCAGTTCCAATAAATACACTAAATTCAAGAAATTATATTGGTATATGTCATTTCAACCAGTATCCAAAATCAAAATTTCCAACCCAATGGAAACTGGTTAGGTTATCATTTCAAACCATAGTGATAAAGAGGTGTATACATAAATAAACATTCAATCATCCAAAATGTCAACCAACAACATCCGTCACAATCCAACATCCAAATCGGCCAATAAATCACAACAATCAATTGATTATCATTATTAGGTGTTTAACTAATAATTTATATTCAATATTAATTTAATGACAATTCAATTCAATATAAATTAAAATTTAACTTAAATGACAATCTAAAAATACCAAATTAAAATCAATAAATTTCTAATCACATCATAAATTTAATTTAACTAACATAAGTTAATTTAGTATCCGTGAGTGGGTCAAAACACTCACCTTTGATATTTAGAATGCAAAATCCAAACAAAGATGAATTTCAAATAGTCTCCAAACTTAGCCAAACCTATTTCATGTCGTCAAGAATTCTAATACAAGTCCAACGGAAGAAACTACGCATGTATCGGAGCTCGTATGTGGAAGATATTCAGGTTATAAAGATATATTAAAAAAGCACACATTTAATTTTTAAAATAATAAACTTTAATAACTCACGTTTTTTAATTTGATGTACCCAAAACAAAGACAAGAAGTAGAAAGCCAAAACATGAATGCTAATTCTCATTGTTTATTTTTTTAAGGCTTCTTGCAAAAGAAGGCAAGATGATGAGGAAAGATGTGGATGTGGTTGAAGAAGAAATAGATGCTCACACTTTTTTTTGAACAAATCTTCAGTCTAAATCAATTGGCAGTAACTAAGTGGAGGTATAAAGCTATGTTGACATTGAGACTTTAAGGGAAAAAATGGTGGCCCTGATGTTTGGAAAATAATGATGTTCTAGGGGAAAGAATGAGATATGATAAGAACAAAAGAAGAAAGGGAATTAACAAATGAAACAAGTATGGAAGGGACAAATATTATGAAGCTATATGATATAAGTAAATTCTTTGCGTAATAAAATAAACGAAATGGAAGAATGAGAAAGGATGAGAATTCACGTTTCAACTGCATCGGAGAATTGCAATAAAACCAAAATATGGAAATAGCGGCAGGTGTATTGAATAATAACGAAATGAAGGGACCACATAGGATCTAATTAATTGCATGTTCCACTCAATTAAATATAATAGCACCAAAAATACTTTTTATACAGCCGTTTAAACATAATTAACATATAATAAATAAATTTGAATACAACAACCAATGTAATGTTACACAAAATAAAAGATGATTCAGAACTCAAATTCAAGTTATAAGAAATATTAATAAAATAGTAGATGTACACAAATTTAATAAGGAAATATATAAAATAAAATGTTGATTGACTCACATGTCCAAAATGCCTAGGAGAAGGATTGAAAAAACACTAAAGGCTTATGCAATCATGTGTATTATTTTTGTTTAAAGCATGCAGAAGGTATAAATGTAGGAAGAAAGAGATAAAATAATGAGAATGAGTGTAACAATCCCGTTTTTAAGCCAAAATTAATTTAGTAATTAATATAATTTTTAGAATTAATTTGTGAACTAATTTGGATTTTTCCAAAGCAAATAAGATATGTATTTGTTTTATGTATACATACATACATATATATATATATATATATATATATATATATATATATATTGGAAATAGAATTTTGATTTAAAATTCTAAAAAAATAAATACCTTAAAAATAAATTGGATTTAAAAACTCTATATTTAAAATAATATATATATATATATATATATGATTATTTATTAGTTTATAATTATTTTTGAATCATTTTCTTTAAAGATCATATAAATATAAATAAAAGGAAACGTATTTAATAAAAAATTGAAAATATAATAATTTTCAAAAGCTATTTAAGGGTTAAATTCTATATTTAAAAACACTAAAAGATAAATATTTATTAATTTAAAAGTATGAGAGCTTAAAAAATAAGATTTAATAAACATTTGATACACTTTCTTTTAAAGTTAAACATATAACATAAATATCAAAAACATAAAAACATATTAAAAATATTAATTACATGCAAATTAACAAGTGTAAGTATTGTAACATGAAATTTAACAAGTGTTAGCTAAATTATACCATGCAAATAACAAGTGGCAATATGTTTTCTTTTAAGTTGAAAATATAAATAATGAATGAAATTAAAACAAGATTATATATACATCAATACCCTTCTCTTCTCATTTTTCTTTCATACATTCAAAAAAACTAAAAACCTGGAAACTTAAAACCAAGAAAGAAAACCAAACAACAACTTTTTTTCAAATTCAAACTGAATCAAAGCAAAGTCCAAGATCATCTCAAACAAGATTCAAATCAAGCAACAAAGCAGATCAAAATCAAAGCATTTCCAGATTTTAAAAGATCAAAATCAAGTTAGCTCTCTGTTTTCTTAAACATGTGAGTAAACATCTCTTTCTATCAGGGTTTAATCTGTTTTAAACTGATGCATGTGATAAATTTGTGAAATAATGTTGTGAAAAATGTTTGTATGGATGTAAAATATGATTGCATATATGTAAATATGTAGTATGCATGTCTGTGTTCGAGCAAACATGCCTCTATTCATAAATTACAGGCTCAAAACAACCTTACAAAAATTTCATATCTCTCTATACAAATAGTATGTCATCATCCTTAAAAGAGATTTTTGTACTAACCAGATGCTATTTTAAAAATATTATTAAGTGTATTTAAAAAGTAGGATTACCGGAAATTTGAAATTTACAGTAAAAAATGTATAAAGTCAGGAAATTCGATTATCTAAATTTCACGATTTGATTGTTTGACCAGAATCGTACTAGAAAATGGTGAATTCTAATAATAATATCATAATTTTTGGATTCATATTTGTTGTGATTTCTCGAGTTTAAATGAAATTGCATTTTCGTCGATTTTTGGCGTTTGGGGAAGAGATGGTCGTCGAGATCGTTGCTGGAGAAAGCTGGGGTAATGGGGATCGGAGGAAAAATACTCGGTGGAATTCTCGAATGCCATGGTGGCTGGATGACAGCGAACTATGGTTCAATTTCCTGTTTTGGTCGATGATGAAGTCGAGACGATTTCTTCGTCATGGGTGCACCGGTGTCGACCGGAGTGTGGGGGATCGAAGGTGGGTCTTCAACGAAGGGTTGGACGTGGTGGCCTGAATTATAGTGATCGCGATTGGTCGACACGAGGCATTTTCCGTTGATCAATTTTGGGTTCCAATGTGTTCAACATGCTCGATTTCGATTACAGGCGCAAACGATTCTCCTAGGTGGTCGGGTCGAGTGAGTGGAGCATCGATGACTTGTGGGTGGTCATAGCGATGGTCGAAGGTGACCCGATCGGTGTGCATGGTGCACATGTGTCAGCAGTTGTATCTATGGGTTGGGATTGGAGAAGAAGAGGGTGGCCTCGGGTTTGTACTCAAGGAAGTGTTGTTATGGCTCGGGTTTGGCTTCAGGTGTGTTCGCGTGTGTTTTTCCAAGGTAACAGTTCAAAATTTAAAACGGAAAAAAGAGGAAGATTGCTCGGGTTTGGACTTGGGAAGGATTTGTTTTGGCTCGGGTTGTTTTCGAGTCGTACGCGAGAGTTCAAACAAGTTGTAACGGTTTTTTAAATTGAAAACAAAACAAAGTTTAAAAAAAGAAGGGTTTGACTTAGGGAAAATGCGGGTTTGGCTTGGGTTAGTCTCGAGCCACGGTTAGGGTACTAACGAGTTTTTAAAAGATAAAAACAAATCAAATTTAAACAATTTCTTTACTAATTCTTTTAAATAATAATTGTTTTATTAAAGGTAGAGATTAATTAAAGGTTATAAATAAATTATTTTTAAAGTGTTTTAATATATATAACCTTTATTTTAAAGTTTGTTTTAAATAAATTTAATATTGTAATTAAGTAGTCAATTAAGAAGATGAAATGTTTTCAATTCATTTGTTGATGATAAATTAATTACAAGGCTTATTAAACAAGATTTAAATGATAATTAAGAGATTAATTAAAATAAATGGTTTATCTTTTAATTAATTTAGGTCTTAGGTAATTAAAGAATAATTAATTAATGAAAGCAATTAAAGAATAAATAAATAAATAAATAAATAATAATTAAAGGTTGATTAATTAGTAATTAAAGATTAATTAACTAATAATTAAATGTTAATTAAGTAATAATTAAAGGTTAATTAATTAATGATTAAAGGATAATTAATTAATAATTAAAGGTTAATTAATTAATAAAGGATAATTAATTAATTTAAAGGTTAATTAATTAATGATTAAGGGATAATTAATTAATAGTTAAAGAGTAATTAATCAGTAATTATAATATAATTAATTAATGTAAATAATTAAGGATGATTAATTAATTTCATTAATAAATTAAAATAATAACAAATGGTTTTTAATTATTTAATGTTAATTAAGCAGGGTTAGGTAATTAATTAATCTTGCTGGATGATTAATTATACTAAATGCTTGGATTGATTAATATCTCTACTATGTTAATCTGTAATGTTCTGTGACATGAACTGCTTTGGATTGAGTTGTGATAAATGTAAGTTATTTATCTGTGATGAATTTCTGTGTGAATATAATGTTCTGCATTGAATTATAAAAGGTGGATCTTTTGTTTTAAAAGAATAAAAAATTAGATTTGTTTAAACCATTCAAAATGAAAGGTTTTGGGAAATAAAGTCTTAATAGTTGTGATTTAACTAAGATCCAAATGTACCCATATGTTTTAAAATAAGTGCTTATTATTCGAAAAGACCGGGGGAGGGCATTAAGTCGAAAACCCATTCCGAATAATGATACGACGAAATCGAATTGCATTTGAAGACGGTGTTAAAGACCGGGTATTTTCGAAAACGAAAGGATTTCCTGTCAATTGTCTTGGCACGGTGCTGCTCCGACATAGAGATTACCCTATATGATGGGGAGTCCGGACGAGATTGGGTATATCCTGATTTGCAAGGACTTCTTTCCTTAATTGGACGAAGTGCCTTCAGTTCCATTCAAACCCAGGATGGACTTGTATGGATGTATGTCTGACATTACACTTTGAGATATAAAGCTGGTTTCTATCAAATACATTTCTGTTTGGTGGCGGAGAATTTATTCTCTTAGCTTAACACCCTTCTCTGAGACGTACGAGCTCAGAGGTTATGTAGTTGATGGTTATTAGTGATATATTCCCAATTTGGTAATGTGGCATGCTAGGTGCTGAGCATTGGTTGATCGAGACATCGATTTTGTATAAAGTGTAGCTTTGTGGGACGAGACTTCAACGAACCTCACTCCCCGGGAAATGGTCGAAACAGGAAGGATGTAGCAAGGTTAAGGGGTTTGCGACCTTAAGGGTATGTACATTTCCTTCTGGATAAAAAGTGATATTCTGGTATGGAGTCCAGATATTTTACTTAATTGGTTTTTGGAATTTGAGGCGCATCGATAAAGGTCGGTTATGACCGGGGGATGGCATACTCATTACAGTTAGTTACCTAGTTACACAGATAATCCGACCTTGTGTTGGCAGAGATACGGTTAGGTTCTAAGGACATCCTTCCAGAGGCATAACCATTCGAATAAAGTAAGTTTGTTAGCCTTGGCTATTTATTGGAAATCAAACAAAACAATACGAGCCCTTTACGATTTTAGTTGTAGAACCTTCCATTTAATATGGTAGCTATAGTAGGCATACTATAATGGTATGTATGCTAGCTGAGATTAATATTATACTTGCAAAATGTTTTTCCACGCTATGCACTAAAAATAATATCAAAGGATTTTCGCGTATCAAGCATGTTTGACTGCGATAAGGAGAAACCTCCCCATGTGTGCGATTGCATTTGAGTGTGTGCCGGGAGACCTTATGGTAGTTTCATTTTTCAAAAAGCATGAATGGATTTCTTTTGGTACAAATAACTGTTTTTATGTTACTCACACCAGTCTCATGACTGACTCGGAGTTTATTGTTGCCTTATATATACTTTGGATGCCCATAATTTTCCACAGAGGTAGCCTAGAGTCAGGTTATCAGTGGGTTCTGGAGCTAAGTTGGAAGGTAGATGTGGATTTGGAAGTCTTTGGTTTGGAAGCTTTTGGTTTTGAGCTTTTCGGTTTGGACTTTGGAGCTTTGGAAGTGAAGATGTAGTATGTTGGACTCTCTCTCTCTCTTGGAAGCCCCTGTTGATGTTCTCTCCAATGTTAAGTAATTTTTCCATTGTTGTGTTATATATAGAGCTCTGTTGATGTTGAGCATTTGTTGTAGAATGTTGTAATCCATGTAGTGTATGAATGGAAGTCATTTTTTCCATCGTGTTGTTACGTCATATTTGGCATTAGAGCTGAAGGTTGAGTAAGATCTTTAGCTTTAGAGTATAACTCATTAGGTGACTCGTTAGAGATAGGTTCAAAAATGCCCTATAATGAGTATATTCCATAAGATATCTTGTCTGTATGCCTAGAATCAATTTTCTTACTATTCACAGATATTGAGAATGAGTGCATGAAGAGGACGAGGTAGGGGAAGGGGGAGTACCACTACAAATGGTCGAGACCCTGCAACAACAATAATGGAAGGAGCAGCTCTTCCCATCCAACCCCAGCCAAATCTGGCAGAGTTATATCGAAATTTCTCAAGACTTGGAGGGAAACCATTCAAAGGTACAGAGACTGTAATGACCCGTAATCCGACCTTTGAAAATGGGTATCCAGTACATCACCCGTATTCAAATGCCGGAGATTCAAACGTTGGAGTCCGGTTCGCTGGAGCTATAACACATTAGATGAAAAAACACAGCGGAAACAGAAACTTTTACTGATACACCAAATGGATACAACATTCTACAACAAGAGCTAAACATCATCAGAGCCAATATACACAACACAACAGTGGAAAAAAACAGCGGTGAAATAACAACATCAACAGAGGTCTCCAAAGAGAATCCAACATACTGCATCTTCATTTACAAAGCTCCAAACCAAAAATCACAAAAACCAAAATCTTTCAAAGATTAAAGACTTCCAAAATCTACATCTACTACTTAGCTCCAAAATCTACCGATAACCTGACTCTAGGCTGCCCTTGTGGAAAATTATAGACACCCAGAGTTTAGAAAAGGGAACAATAAACTCCGAGTCAGTCATGGGACAGGTGTGAGCAAACATAAAAACTATTATTTGTACAAAAAGAAATAAAAAGAAATTTGTTCATGATTTTGAGAAATGAAACTACCATAAGGTCTCCCAGCGCACACACAATGCAATCGCACACTTAGAGAAGGCTTCTCCTTATAGTAGTCAAACGTGCTTGATACGTGAAAATCCTTTTGATATTATTATTAGCGCATAGTGTGGAAAAATATTTCAAAAGTATAATATTAATCTTAGCCAGCATACGTTCCATTATAGTTTGCCTATTATAGCTACCATGTTAAATGGAAGATTCTACAACTAAAACCATAAAGGGTTCGTATTGTTTTGTTTGGATTTCCAACAAATGGTCAAGGCTAAGGAACTTCCTTTATCTGATTGGGTACGCCTCTGGAGGGACGTCTCAAGAACCTAACCGGATTTCTGCCAACACAAGGTCGGGTTACCTCTGTAACTAGGTAACTAACTGTCACGAGTATGTCATCCCCCGGTCGTAACCGACCTTTAACGAGGCGCCTTAAATTCCAACAACCACATAAGTAAATATCTGGGCTTCATACCAGAATACCACTTTTTTATCCACATAAGTAAAATATTTAGGCTCCATACCAGAATACCACTTTTTATCTAGAAGGAAATGTACATACCCTTAGGGTCACGAACCCCATAACCTTGCTGCATCCTTCGTTTTTTGACCATTTCCTAGGGTGTGAGGTTCGAGGAAGTCTCGTCCCACAAAGCTACGATTTACCCAAAAGCCATGCTTCGATCAATCAATGCTCAACACTTAGCATGCCACACTACCAAATTGGGAATATATCACTAATAACCATCAACTACATAATCAAAGGGTGTTAATCTAAGATATTAAATTCTCCGCCATGAAACAGAAATGTATTTGATAGAAACCACCTTTATATCTCAACGTGTAATGTCAGACGTACATCCATATAAGTCCATCCTGGGTCTGAATGGAACCGAAGACACTTCGTCCAATTAAGGAAATAGTCCTTGCAAATCCGGATATCCCTTAATCACATCCAGACTCCCCATCACGTAGGGTAATTTCTATACTAGAGAAACTCGGTGCAGAGACAATCGATAGGCAATCCTTTCGTTTTCGAAAATACCCGGTCTTCAACCACCATCTTCAAATGCAACTCTATTTCATCGTATCATTATTCGAAATGGGCTTTATGACTTAATGTCCTCCCCCGGCCTTTCCAAATAATGAGAGCTTATTTTAAAACATATGGATACAAATTTTAATTTTTAATCTTTAAAACAAAAGATCCACCATTAAGATTCGATGTGGTTTTCGGATAACCATTTGGAATCCGATTCTCGGTATCATCGAAATTAAAATGTTGTCTTGATGGCCAATATTGATAGTCAGTTATTTATCTATCAAATAACATCCATACACAATCATTAGATTTAAATAATTTCCCAAATTATTTATTTCAAAATATCTTTGTGAACTATTTTTCTACCCTTCAACTCTTTGAAACAGTTTTCAAATTACCCTTTTTTCGCAGAATAAGTTTCCACCCGATCTTTTATTTCCACTGGAAATCACCAAGTCTAAATATTCTAGATTTTAAATTAATTTAAATCACTTAATCCAAAAATATACTTTAAACACTTAAAAAAACTATTTTAAACACTTTATCTAAAATACTAGTTATGAAATTCTATACAGGTTTTTCAAATATATTTTTTAGCAAAACTATCTTTAAAATAAAATTACTTTATAAAATATAAATATTAATAATTATCTTTTTTAATCATAATACCAATTAGCCTTTTAAAATAATTACTAATATAACTAATTTAATAAATATTTAACTTTAAAATTCTAAACAATTAAATAAATAATTTCTCAAAAACATTCTTTTAAAACAACTTTTAAACTTCCAACTTATACTTAAAAATCTGCTTTGAAAAACGTACTTGGCTTTTCAGGGAAACACACTTTTCTTTCACATCTTGAAAAATAAGTCATTATTTGTTTTTGAAACAAATTACCCATTCCCTTGTAAATTCCCACCGTGAATTTATACTTCCAACTTTCCATTGATATCTTATTTCACATTATAAACCCAGTTTATGAATCCAATAGTTTCATTCCCTTTTAAAAAAACACAGTTTCAACACTAAATCAATTTCCAAATGGATTTCCAAAATTTACTCCAATTAAAAATTACTCCTTTACCTATCCAAATTTATTTCAAAATCTATTAATTCCAAACTTACTTCTTTATTTATAATTCAACATCTTATTTTAAACCGAAAATATCCATCTCATTCTTTATTCAAAATTCTCCCTCGATTTCTCCCAAACGATTTAAAATCCAAATTTTAAATAAATTCTCCAACTTTTAAATAATACTACTTAAGTTTTCAAAATCCATTTATTAAAAAAATTCCTTTTTCCCATACTTGGAATTTATTAAATAAGATTTCAAAAATAAACTTTTTATCCTTTTCCAAATTCCTTCTTTTAATGTAACGATCCCAGTTTTGAGTCAAATTTAAATTAGTAATTAAAATAAATTTTCGAATTAAATTGTGAATTAGTTTGATATTTTCCAAATTTAATAAGATATTTGCCTATTATTTATATAAATAGATTGTAATTTGAAATTAGAATTTTTCCAAAATAAAATATGTGTGCTTATTAAAGTATAATTAGTTTTAAAATCGTTTTCGAAGATGGATAAAAGCTTAAAATATATATATGTATATGTATGTATGTATGTATGTATGTATGTATGTTTGTATGTATATACATATCTTTAAAAATTAAATAAGATTTATTAAAGGTTTAATGTTCTTTCTTTTAAAATTTTACTTGTAATACATAGTTCGTATATTTAAAGAACATCATTAATAAAAACTTTGAAACTAATATATATATATATATATATATTAAAATATAAAAACATAATATATATTACATAATTTATTAAAACATAAGTACATAATTTAAAACAAGGTTTTAAATCATAATTTATAAATTAACATAAATAAAGGGTTTAAACATACATTAGCAAGATCCTAATTGTAAAATTGGTTTCAAGTGCAATATTATTTATTATTTGGGAAAAATGAAATATACAGTAAGAATTAAACATTCATAAAAATTCGACTACCATGATTCCTCGATTCACTTATATAATCTTGTTCGAATTTGAAAACTATGATTTTAAATGATAAAATCAAGATTTTTAAGATGGTAGTTTGAGAGGAATGATGGGATGATCGGAATTGGGATTTTATTCAATTTTTGGTAAACGGAGGACATTGAGTTCTCGAGATTATGGCTGCAGCTTGCCTAGTGGTGATTGGTTTCAGGAAAAATAGTGATGCAATTTTTAATGTATCGTGGTGGTGGGGCAGAGAGGATTTAGGGTTTAAGGTCGGGTTTGGGTGGCTGTTGAATTCGAGGCCGGATCTTCATCAACGTCGCATCGGCTTGGATGGGACCAAGGGGATGAAGAGCGTCGCGATGTGGCGCATCTTGAGACGTGATCACATGGTCTACGTTACTCAGAGGTGACGGCACAAGATGGTTTCCTAGTGGCTGAGTTGATTCCAAGAATTACTCGAATGCTTGATATTGATTCCACACAAATTCGACAAAAACTGGGTGGTCATGTCGGTTGAGGATGATGTAACGATCCGTGATTTTCGATAAATTTAAATTAGTTAGTTTATTAAGATTTTGGTAAATAAATTAAGACGAAACAAAAAAAATTGTAATTTAATAATGAATCGAATGCTAAAATGAAATGCAACCATGGAATTAAAGCTAAGTATTAACAATTGAAATGAAATTACGATTAATTGAAGTGATGTAAATTGTTATGCTAGGCTATAAATTGAATATAAGAAAACAAACGTAAATATTGAATTAATTAATGAATTAATAATAATAAATAGTAATTGAATAAAGTCAATGTCCAGTATGTAATTATAATATTATTTGGAAATGATAACTTATATAAGTATGACTAAGAGTTTGTGGCAACAATTATTATAAGTTACCGATAAATTTTAATCCATTAAATTGAATTGGAATCAATTGCAATAAATGTAAATAAATTATTATGTTAATGTTAATTAAGGTAATATTTGAAATTAATGTTAATATTGCCCATAATAGGACAATTTGTTGAATTTAAAAGAATGGAATAAAGATTTATCAATTTAATGGGATTTGAACTATAATAATTGGATTTAATTGCAAATAAATGAGATTAAATATCTAAATATTACGTTAATTGAAATGAAGATGGAATGTGAGGATATTAATGTAATAGATTATGAATCAAATGTTAATTTCAACCGTTTGATAATAATGAATTGAATAGTAGAATGAAAAGTAAATTAAATAGAATTATTGGAATTAAATTTATAATTTTGAATTTGATAAAATTGAGGTTAATATTGAAGTTGATAAATTAATCAACTCTAAATTGACGTTTAAATTTGTTAAATCATTGTAAATGATTGAGAAATAAAAAATGATGAAATTTGCCAATTATCGAATTGAAATTGAAAATTTGATTTAATTAATTAATTATTAATTTATTTAATTAATGTAAAAATAGCCATTTTGACCACTGACTCGGATTTCGACGAAACCAGTTTCATCGGATCCGTAACGGTGAATTATTGTAGGATTTATAGTTTCGTAGCGATCGAACTTGTCGTTTGATCGTATGAACACGAAACGCCTAGAAATCAATTAATTGAAATCAATTGAAATCAATTTGAAATAACTTGATTTGAGCATAACTTCTTCATACGATGGAATTTGGACTTGAAACCTGTTCCATGGTGTTTAAAATATTTAAAAACATCTATTATGATATATGGTTTGACCAATCTCGTTTTGGAGTCAGAACGGGCTTTACGCGCCATTTTATTGTTCAACGCGTATATCAATCGTGTCCATCCATTCTAATTTCAGCTTTGCATACACACACACACACCCACCTCATTATAAACCCTAGCCAACTTATTCCTCATTTCTGTAAGTTCAATTCCATTAGCTCCTCCTCTTTCCAATGGCTGCAAACCCTTATTCCAATTGCAATTTCAAATCAAATTCAAAGCCAAAATTTCAAACTCCTTAAAAAAATTCAGAAAAATTATATATCGAATATCTCGACAATACGAATCTGCGTCTAGTTTTCATTTTCGGAATTGAGGGTCAAATCGACGGCAAAGCTCGGTTAACGCCTGGAATTTTTTAAACCCTAATGTCGATTTGGGGTTTCCTGATTTCTTCCTCTGTTTGCGAAATTGTTCTGTGGGTTTTGGAGAGATTTTCACGCGGAGTTGACTGGTGGTGGTATTGAGGGCTATCTCCACCTATGGTGGCTAGAAATCGTGGTTAGGGTTTCGATAACCTATTTCGGTGGCGGCCGTGACCCTTGGAGACGTTGGAGGCCGGCGCAGGGCGGCGGTGGCTCGTTCGAGCATGGTGGCGGAGGGGACTGCAGCCCACGGCGGTGGCGCATGTGTCAAACGTGGGCGATGATCTCATGGATGTTTCGGTCGTTCATGATGTTGAGAGAGGGTGGGGTTCCTGTAGCGTACACGTCAGGGTAAATGAATTTGACTATTTTATTAATTTGAATATAAATTATCGAGTATTCTAATCGCAATAACGTTTACATACGAGGTCAAATTCATGGGATTTTCTCCGCTAGGATCGTATCTGAATTTCGGACATTTTGATGTGGGTTTGGACGAATTCTAAGATTGTTCAAATTCTGGGTTTAAATTGAATTTAAATTCAATTTAAATTCGAAAGGTGAGTGTTATGACCCACTCACAACTTCTAAAATTTCTTATGTGTGTTAAATTAATTTCTGATGTGTTTAGAAATTTATTTATGACTGTTTGGCATATTTTTAATCATCATCCTAGTTAAATTAAATTTATTGAATTAAATGGTTATTTATTTTATTATTGCATATAAACGGTTAGTTAAATTGTTGTTTGATTTATTATTGAATATGAACTACTAGTAAATACTTGTTATTTATTTTCTGCTCTATTATTATGTTACTGTTTGAATTGGATGATGACTGTGATAAATGGTTGATGATTGATATTAGATGAATGGATGTTGTATTTTATATGTTATAAAATGTAAGTTGTTATGCATTTTCATTTCATTCGGGATTGCGGTTTGAAGTGATATAACCGTATTTTATTTTAAATTACGGATTGAAATGATAAATATTTGTATCACTTGACCATAGGGTAGAAAATTATATACGGACACCGTGGTCTATATCTAAAATATTTTGGCAATGATTTCTACGGTTTTGGAAAGAAATATATGGTTTAATGAATATTGATTTTTGATATTATATAAATAGTATCTTCATATATAGTTAAATGATTGAATTTAAGCTATGTATAAGTTTGTTAAATAAAAATTAAGTTTAATAGTAGAGTGATTTTTATTAAAATAAATGTGAGTAAGTATTTAAATTTTATTTTAATATAGAGTTAGAGTTTATAATGATTAAAATAAATTAAGGTTGGGAGATAAATTGTAGATTTGTCGGAATTTAAATTTATTTAAGAATTAAACTCAAAAAGGTTGATGTGAAATTTATTAAGTTGGAAATTTTAAAAGGTATAATTATTATAACTTGATTTTGGGGTCAAGGTGAATTAAATGAGTATTTCAAGTATAAATGAATTGAAGGAAATATTTAGTTATTTGTAATTTGAATTTTATTTAAATGATAAGGGATTTATTATGTAAAATATTTCAAACTAAATAATAGAAAATTTAATTGTTGAATCGAAATTATCAAATTTAGTTTTGAAATTTTGGAATATTTAAAGCCTTGAAATATATCGAAATTGAAATGTTTTATCGAAGTTGAAATGTTCGAAGTTATGAATTTCAAACTATTATGTATTATAAGTGTTATATTTCCAAATGTTTGGTTTCGAAGTGTATAAATTTGAAAGTGCTATGATTTTGGAAAGGGATGTATTTGAAAAAAACGATATTATATTGATTTGGGTCTTTATAAAAATGATATCATATTGATTCGGGTTTTAAACGGAAATGGTATCATATTTTTATGGTTTGAAATGGACATTATATTCTGGTTTTGAAATATAAACTATTTTGAAAAGACCGCAGTGTTATAATAATGTTTGGTTGTTAAAGAGACCGGGACGGAGGTTGTCATACTCTCTGCCAACTCCGAAAACCACTTTAACAACGTGTACGCGGTGGAGATTCCAGAATGAAGTAGGATGGTGGCGGCGTATCCTTTGAGGTATATACGTGGAGCCGACTCTCATGAGTTGGCATACGGTGGCTAAAACAAGAGCGATCGACGGGCTAAGAAGGTAGCACCTTTTATCGGACACACTCCATCGATACCATTCTATTACTTTGTGATTAATTTTGGCCCTTTTTTATTTTGAAGGTATGGCTCGAGGTGGGCGGTAGTAGCTGCTTGGCGTTACCACCGGTCCAGAAGTGTAATTGGTATATCTACCCTGGCATTGCCTAATTGTATCGTGTCACCTACCCTATCGCGCCTTGTACAAGTTTGGTTTTCTCCCGTAGCCCATGTGGTATCGTCTGGTGGCTTCCCGATTAGGAGGGACGGTGATACTGGATGGACTACTGGGACTATTACGTGTTAAGGGGAATATTGGGTCGCTCCTTAACGCTATTTAAAAGTAGGTTTATTTTACTATTAGGCATTATTATAATAGAAAATATTACTACAATAGTTTAGCGAATCCTTAGGAGATGTGAATCCCGAGCATCTCTTAAGTTACCGCACTCACGTTAGACACTGGATAGGAGATGTCAAATTCCATAAACATCTCTGAAGCCGTTCCACTCATATTTATTTCTGTTGATTTAACTTACATAATATCTTTTAGTTCTAACTCGAGTGTTTTGTTTTTTCAATTCGCTCGGGTCAGTCTGAGCATTTCAGGATTCGAAGACTTTATTTCTAGAGGACGAAGGCGAAGATTGTATTACTATTATTTATTATAGTATTCCATTATATTCATATTGTTCTGCTGCATTATTTAATATTCTCTGGTATGTGTAACTCTGATATGTATTGTATAAGTATAATTGAATATTTTGTAAAACAGCTTCATGAACTGTTTATTTGATTATTATATTTTATCGTTCCACTTCAGGATTCTATTTTGTTTTATTTCTTTCTTCCTTTTTCTTATTCACTCCAATAACAGTTTTCCCTTTTGTATGGCTTGAGTCTGACATGTGTGGTTTATCGTCGATTTAAAGCGTACAAAAGGCGGGACGTTACATCTGGTATCAGAGCTTTGGTTTAGCGATAAACCTTAGTTTTGTGGGGTCAGACTCTTTGTTAATAGGGAAGTAATACTATATGAGGAGTCGCTGAGCGTATATATATGAGAGAGCGTATTTGTTAGTGTTATAAAAAGGGTTTTGATATTGTGTTAATTTGTTCCGTTTTGTATTTATAAATTCTGGTTGGTGCTTGGAACACTATGACATCAATAGGGATTTCTAAACTCTTAATAGGACAGACCAACACAATATTCGTTTTGAATATAGGTGAATGAAATAATTTTGCCTATTATATTTTCTATATATATAAAATAATTTTTTTATAAATGATATATATATTTGGTTGCAATATATTGGTTGTTAGGTAATAAAATTTATAAATAATAGTTGAAATGAGATTGAAAATAAAATAAATAAAAATTGCAATTTAGAACTTAAGTTCCGGGGTTTTGAAACTATCTTTCGAATGATTTTGGAATATATTAATGATATTATTTAGAAGTATTTTCTGATATAAATATTTCAATATGATTTAAAAGAATTGTTTTAAAGAAATTTTGGAAAGAAATAAGATATGTACTCCCCACTCTATCGCTGGAAAATAATTTCGGTGATGAGTGCACGCATCATCGACATTCATTTTCAAATCTCTAAGTGGGAAGGCCACTGTAGTAGTTTTACTACAGATTTATTTTGACAAACAAATGTAAATTTTAAATTGTTTTAAATATAATTGTTATAAATTGTAAGTGTATACATCTATCTATTATTTCATAATGATTTGCAATTTTACCCGGTATTTAAACTCTTAAGTTTCCATTAATTAATGGTTTCAATTGTTTCAGTGAAATGGAATTTAACTAATAATTGGAACCTCTAAATGAAATAAGAGATTTAATGCTAGGTTATGAATGAAATTACAAGAAAATTTGAAATGTGTAACCTATAAGACAAAAGATAGGATTATTGAACATTAAATTAATATAAAAGAAATGAGGTAAACTTATATAATTTTCAATTGCATTCTTTAACATATATATATATATATATATATAACTTACCAACTATAAAAAGTTAAAATGTTAATAAAAAATGTAATGGGAAATTTTACAAGTAAAACTTGAAGAAATGACATTATTCAATGAATTTTCCTTTATAAATAAGAATTTAATGTTATAATTATTGTAAACTTAAGTATGATTGAAAGGCCACTAATTAAATATAATAGAAAAGTTATAAAGAAATGATAACAAACGTAAGTAAATGTTGAAGTGTTTATAATAAAAATAAGTAGAAAGATGAATACTGTAAATAAACGAAATTAAATAATGAATAAATGAAAATAAATGGAATTGAGAAATGAATGACTGTAATGCAATAAAAAGAAATTTACATAATATGAATGAATAAAAATGAATTTATGTAAGTATAAGTGCAAATAAGTGATATAAATACTGAACCAATGGATAAAAATGAAAATTTGCAAGAAATAATGTAAAATAAAAAGATAAACCATTATATGAATGAAAAGGGAATCAAAGAACAAATGTATGAAATGAAATCAATAAGAATGAATTTGGTTTATTGTTTGAAATTGTTGGTTGTTTGCTTTATGGTTGTTTGGGCAAGGATACTTAAAATTGTTGGACGAATGAATAATCTATTTAGTCTCTTCTAAGACTGTTGAGTAAATGGTGCACTTAGTAGTTTATTTTTCGTTATGTACAATTTAAATTTTTGAACCCGAACAACTATTTATTTTGTTTGATATGAATGGATAATTGAATTTGGTTGATTCTGTATGATGATTGTATACTGTGGGTGCAATGATTGTTGTTTTATATTGAATTGTTTGAAACAAGTTTAAATGTTTCATTTTATATAATTATTAACTCTTTTGGATTATATAAGTGAATCATAGGTTATGGAAGCAATTGCTACTGCTTTTGGTTTCATAATTAAGCGTTAATTGCCCGACAAATAGGTACGTTCTCGGATTACGGTTTTATAGCGTTTTTCCCCGTTATTGGGATATATTATTTTAGGATATTGTATTATATATTGTTATATTTGATATTATATTTTCTCCCGAGCATCCCGTATAAAGGAGACTCTGCCAAAATTTTCCGTAAATTTTGGACTTAGAAATTTTTTGGAAATGTTTTCCAAACTTTATCGATTCAAGTATTAAAAGATTTAATGGTTATAAATTGGTATATTTTATTCAAATTAATTAATTTTGTAAATTTATTTATTTATAAAGTTAGTATTTTTGAATAAGATGTATTGTTTTTCTTAATTCCTTCTTTCCCCTTCTTTTTCCTTTTCGAGGACGAAAAGTTTTGAGTGGGGGAGAGTGCAACGATCCATAATTTTCGAAATATTTAAATTAGTTATTTTATTAAGATTTTGGAAATAAATTAAGACGAAACGAAAATAATTTGTAATTTATTAATGAATTGAATGCTAAATGAAATGCAACCATGGAAATTAAAGCTAAGTATTAATAACTGAAATGAAATTGCGATTAATTGAAGTAATGTAAATTTTTATACTAAGCTATAAATTGAATATAAGAAAACAAACGAAAATATTGAATTAATTAATGAATTAATAATAATAAATAGTAATTGAATAAAGTCTATGTCCCGTAAGTTATTATAATATTGTTTGGAAATGATAACTTATAAAAGTATGATTAAGAGTTCGTGGCGACAATTATTATAAGTTACCGATATATTTTAATCCATTAAATTGAATTGGAATCAATTGCAATAAATCTAAATAAATTATTACATTAATGTTAATTAAGAAAATATTTGAAATTTATGTTAATATTACCCATATAAGGACAATTTGTTGAATTTAAAAGAACGGAATAAAGATTTATCAATTTAATGGGAGTTGAACTATAATAATTGGATTTAACTGCAAATAAATGAGATTAAATATCTAAATGTTACGTTAATCGAAATGAAGATGGAATGTGAGGATATTAATGTAATAGATTTTGAATCAAATGTTAATTTCATCCGTTTGATAATAATGAATTGAATAATAGAATGAAAAGTAAATTAGATGGAATTATTGGAAATTAAATCTACAATTTTGAATTTAATGAAATTGAGGTTAATACTGAAAGTGATAAATTAATCAACTCTAAATTGACATTTAAATTTGTTAAATCATTGTATATGATTGAGAAATCAAAAATGATGAAATTTGTCAATTATCGAGTTGAAATTGAAAATTTGTTTTAATTAATTATTAATTTATTTAATTAATGTAAAACTAGCCATTTTAGCCACTGACTCGGATTTCGACGAAATTAGTTTCATCGGATCCGTAACGGCAAATTATTGTAGGAATTCAAGTTTCGTAGCGATCAGACTTGTCGTTTGATCGTACGAATGCGAAACGCCTGGAAATCAATTAATTGAAATCAATTTGAAATAACTTGACTTGAGCATAACTTATTCATACGATGGAATTTGGACTTGAAACCTTTTCTATCGCGTTTAAAATATTTAAAAACATCTATTTTGATATATGGTTTAACCAATCTTGTTCCGGAGTCAGAATGGGCTTTTCAGGACATTTATCGTTCAAGGCGTATATCAATCGTGTCCATCCATTCTAATTTAAGCTTTGCATATATATATATATATATATATATATATATATATATATATATATATAGACACACACGCACACACCTCATTATAAACCCTAGCCTACTTCTTATTCCTTATTTCTTTACGTTCAATTCCATTAGCTCCTCTTCTTTCCAATGGCTGCAAACCCTTATTCTAATTGCAATTTCAAATCAAATTCAAAGCCAAAATTTCAAACTCCTCAAAAAAATTCAGAAAAATTATATATCGAATATCTCGACAATATGAATCTGCGTCTAGTGTTCGTTTTCGGAATTGAGGCTCGAATCAACGGCAAAGCTCGGTCAAAGCCGGAATTTTCGAAACCCTAATGTGATTTGGGGTTTCCTGATTTCTTCATCTATTTGCAAAATTGTCTGTGGGTTTTGGAGAGATTTTCATGCGGAGTTGACTAGTGGTGGTATTGAGGGCTATCTCCACTTATGGCGGCCAAAAATCATGGTTAGGGTTTCGAAAACCCTGCCTATTTCGGTGGCGGCCGTGGACCTTGGAGGCGTTGGTGGCCGGCGCAGGGCTGCGGTGGCTTGTTCGAGCATGGTGGCAGAGGGGACTGCAGCCCACGGTGGCAGCGCGTGTGTCAAATATGGGCAATGATCTCGTGGCTGTTACGGTCGGTCACGATGTTGAGAGAGGGTGGGGTTCCTATAGCGCACACGTCAGGGTAAATGAATCTGACTATTTTATTTATTTTAATATAAATTGTCGAGTGTTCTAATCGCAATAACTTTTACATACGAGGTCAAATTCACGCGCGGTTTTTGTGAGAAATGCGGATTAAGGATCTTAAGGCTAGGATAAACACTAGAGGGGGGTGAATAGTGTTTTAGAGAATTATTATATCTTTTTGAGTTTTTGTTAATTTAAACACAAATGTATGCAATATTCAGACGCATATATGATCACAGAATCAATCACAGACGCAAATATAAAGTAAAAGCAGTAAAGGAAAGAACACACCGGATTTTATACTGGTTCGGAGTTACCCTACATCCAGTCCCGCACACAAGTACGGATTTCCTTTCAAAAACAATATTTACAATTACACCCTAGATTTCAAGGCAACGAGGTACACCCTCCAGATTCCCAATCCTCTGGGTAGAGATACTTGATTTCCCGGGCAACAAGTTCACCCAATTGATTTCCAAGGGTACAATCACACTTTATCTCGCTTGATTGATTTCCAAGGCCACAATCACACCTTTTCTCGTTTAACTGATTACAAAGAAGCCTATATCTATGAATAACACTAAGAATCTTGTTGAGATAGTGATAGAGAATCAAACCAGAAATGATCTAGTTAGATTCAATGTTGATTTCGGCAGAGTAATGGTAAGAATTTGTATATAGAAATGTGGAAGAAGAAGATGAGTAAAAAACCAGAAAATCTATATTCAAATTCGTTGAAAACAGCCCCTTTTTATAGAAGAACAACATCCATGTCCATTCGTAAAGAGATTTGACGAATAGATACTTCTTTTGAAATTTAAGTTTTGAAACCAACTGACACTACGTCGACATGGGTAGGTTGAGCATGTCGACGTCCTAAAGGAATTTTTGGTGGTTTGTTTTCTTCGAAAATAACTTCTATCTTATATTAAAATTATTTTAAACTTTATAAATATATTTGTCTATAGTTAAGTTACATAAGTAAATATATAGAATAATGTATACAAAATTTTATAATAATTTTATATTTAAATCTGAGTATAAATGTTTAAAAGTTAAATATATTATTAAAGATAGTTTAAAACTACGGATAATTTGATTTTGAAATTAAATATTATTTTGAGGCTAAAGGTATTTGAAATCAGGATAGATGTTTTTGATGCTTTTAAAAGGAAGATTTTGAAATCATTTTGGAAACAAGATAATTTTGTGAAAACATTTGAATAAAAGATTAGCGGATACAAAACAATGTTCCACTTGATTTTTCGTAGGTTTCATCCTACTTAGGGTTCCATCCCTTTAACAGGCTCGAAGTGGATTCCATTCCATGAATAAATTGGATTTTAAGATGCCAGTGCTTTTCTAGGAGTTTTAACAAAATTCTTAATTAAAAAAATTAAATTACTTGAAATCTTGAACTCTTGATAATCTTGATATTCTTGATACTCATGAGTCTTCAAGCTTAATACCTTGAATCTATATACTGTACGGTCTTCATTCTTGGTACCTGCATGGTTAAATCCTGCATATACATATATATATATATATATATATATATATATATATATATATCTAAACTTATACTGTTAGTATTTATATTTTATAATCTATTCTAAGGTTGTTGTCATCAAAACCATCATCTCACGGACTAACAATCTCCCCCTTTTTGATGATGACAACCTTTGTTTATAAAATATTACTTCTATCCTAATAACTCCCCTATGCCTAACTATCCTATTTTATATTTCTTCCTATCTGTCTTCAACAAAAACTAACTCTAAATATATATAACGCCAAACTATATAACTCCACCTAAATCTAATACTCTATGACATGTGATTATAATGATAGTGTTATCATGAATAATCAACACTTATATCTAAAACTAAAACTCAGTCCTAAACTCCTAACTAAGTATTCATATAATAACACATATAAGAACACAAATTATTCATTAATTAGATAGTTGTATTTACATTTTTGTGGGAAACTTAAGTAAGAACATACACCAAAAGAAAAAAAGAGAAAAGAAACTAACGAGTATCTTTGAAAATGGGAGATCCATGAATCGAAAAATTCGGATAGTGGAAACAGAAATTTTCACGTTGTTCGACAAGATTTCCATCTTTATCAAAGCACACTTCACCAACGCAAACGACTTTGTCGTCATCTTCTGCGTGCACTTCTTCCATGCAGACTTCTTCTTCTACTTCTTCTTCTTCTTCTTCTTCCTCGCTGGCCTCTTGTATTTGGTGTCCTGAAGAGTCTTCGTCAATCAAGATTGGGTTAGCATGATTGTCCATTAGAATTTTTTGCAAATTCCTAAGGATTTTGCCTCGTCTCTCTTGTTCCTTGGCCATTCAAAGTTGCATCACTTGGATTTTAGTCATTAACTGAAGTACATCCTTCAGAGAATCCTCCATTTTCGTCACACGAGCGAGGGTAGTACGTTGAAATGGACTAGAAGTGGGAGAAGGGAACGAAAAGGTAAATTTTTTGTTTGATTTGGAAGAGGAGGCCATTGATTATTTGATTTCAGAAGATAGAAAAGAGAAATAACAGAAAGAATGAATAAAATTTCGAAAATGAGAATAATATATAACCAATTATTTTAAATTTTGGTGGGAAAAATTTTAAAAATAAAAAAACGTTATATGTCGACATAGGTATATGGGGATGTCGACATGGTGCTTTAAATTTTTATTAATTGATTTATTTTGATTTAATTTTTAATTATACTTTGATATTTATATTTTATATTTCGGTTATTGAACAAATACCTAATTCTCTTCTTAATTTAGTAAATATAGATTCATTTAATGGGTTTGTTAATATATCAGCAATTTGATTCTTGGAATTAATATAATTTAGAGTAATTACTTCCTTATTTATATTATCTCTGAGAAAATGATGTCTTATATCAATATGTTTAGTTCGAGCATGGTGAGTATTATTTTTGGATAAATTTATCGCACTAGTATCACAATAAATTGGTGATTTTAAGAAATTTAGACCATAATCTTTTAAAATTTGTTGCATATATATTACTTAAGAACAAGCCAAAGCAGCAGAAATATATTCTGCTTCAATTGTTGATAAAGAAACTGTGTTTTGCTTTTTACTAAATCGGGAAATCAGAGAATGCCTTAAAAAGTGACAAGTTCCACTTGTACTTTTTCGGTCTGATTTACAACCATTATAATTAGTATCATAGTAAGATATAAGTCAAAAGAATCATTTTTAGGGTAAAATAAGCCATAATCAGAAGTGTGTTTAACATATCCTATGATACGTTTTACAGCTTTTAAGTAGGTCTCTTTAGGTTGGGATTGATATCTTGCACAGAGACAAGCACTATGCATGATATTAGGTCTACTAGCAGTAATATAGAGCAGTGATCCAGTCATTCCTCTATATAATTTTTGATCTACATCTTTCGAGAGACCTTCTTTATTAAGGTACTCATTGGTTGCCATGGGAGTGGATTTTCCACTCGCAGTAGTCAAACCAAATTTATTAATTAGGTCTTTTGAGATGACCCGACATTCTCACCATAGAAAATCGCATCATCTGGAAGAAAGAAAGGAATAGGAAAGAGAAAAGAAAGAAGAGAAAGAAGAAACAATACAGAATCTTAACAGCGGAACGAATAAATTATATTAATAACATAAATATTACGTAGTTTACAACCATTATCAGAGTTACACAAATTACATATCACATACTAGACAGTTATAAACACATGTCTAGTTATACAACTCAATGCAGTACAAGGTAAACTACTCAGAGAAACCAACATAGCGGAACACTAAATATCCACACGGTGAAGCCTCCTGCTCCATTTCTCCTTCACAATTCATCAAAGCTAACCTGAATCCCTTGGCTACTCGTAAAAATTTGAGTAACCAAGATTTTAAGAAAACAGAAGATAAACACTGGGTCAGACATGGGTCTGGTGTGAGTAACAGGTTAAAGTTGCTTAACTTTCAAAAACCTTTTGAAAAGAAAGGTATCACGTAAGACTTCCCACACCTAAACATGGAAAAGTTTTTCATTACGCTAACCAAAACATTTGATAGGAAATCCAGTGATATTATAATAGGTCTAAGGTTTTCAAGTAAATATGAAATATCCAAAATTGTTACATCTATTAAATTCCAGCTACTAGCCACAAAAGTGGGTAATACAATCAAAACCGAGGGCACTTATTGGATTTGGATTCCATACAATGGCAGGGCTACCTGGGTACCGCCCGTCACAGTACGTGGCCTAGATCAACATACCGAGGATCACTCCCACTCCCCTACAACACATGGCCGGAACTATCCCTTACTGGATAGTCCCGAACAAGACAACCCCGACAGTTGGAGCTCACAACCGTCCACACAGCCGAAATAAAAGGGATCTCTAGACAGGGGAAAATCTCGTCCTACTTGGGCATGACCCACTTAGCCTTGTTGCACCTCCCCTAATTTAGCCATTCCCGGTTGATGAGGCTTGAGGCTACGATTACCTTTATTGAACACATCACTTAGAATGCTCATCGTCCACCTGACGATGTTCTGAAAGCATTCAATCCATACAAGTTCGTTCTGGGTTCGAACGAAACCGAAGGCATTATCTCGTTACACTCATTTTGGAATCACCCTCAGAGTTAACGACAATAATCCTTGCACTATGAATCTTCGTCTTCACTTGAGATTCACGACGTATCGTTAATTTGGATCGATGTGGTTTTCAGATATCCAAATATGGAAGCCGATCCCGGTGTCATCGAAATCCAAAATGTGTCTTTTAAGGCCAAGTTGTTTTAAAGTTTAAAACAATTCAATTATCTATATACACACAGATAGACAAATCACAATAGATAATCAACATTATCATAATAATCAGATGATCCATACTATCAACAAAATAGATAATCCATACAATCATCAAAATAGATAATCCATATCATCATCACAATGCAACCAAAGCATTCATATCACATCGCATTACTTATCTCATTTCTGAGATCACAAACCATTCAAGGCAATCAATATCACCCATTCATACATAAGCAAAGATTTACTTAACCACACTATAATTAATTTAAAATGAATTAAATTAATTACTTCGATCTTTAATTAATTTAAAGTGAATTAAGTTAATTACTTTAACTAATTTAAAATAAATTAAATTAATTACTTCATCATTATAAATCTTGCTTATCTTACCATTAATTAATTACAAGTCAATAAATTAAGCATTCAAACTAATCACCTTAATTAATCACCCTTGATTAATTATCCATAATTACATTCAAGTAATTGTTCTTTAAATAATTTCACAAATTAATTATTCTTAACCAACTCAGTAATTAACCTTTAATTACTTCAATTAATTAATTAACTATAATTAATTACATTAATCCTTAATTAATTACATTAATTAATTACCTTTAATCACTTATCATTTATTATTAATCTTAATTAATCAACTTTAATTACATCATTAATTATATTAATTAATGATCCCTAATTATATTTAAATTAATTACTTTATTTAAATTAATTACATTAAGTAATAAATCTAAATTAAACCATAATTATTAATCCCTCTTTGATTAATCACATTCAGTAATTAACTAACTTTAATTGCTTCATTAAAATAAATTAATTTTTCCTTAATTAATTTCTTAATTAATCCCTTGACTAATTACAAAGTAATTATACTCAAATTACTTCCATTCTTAAAACATCTTCAATTAATTACATCCTGTAATTACCAATTAATTACTGCACTAAGTAATTCCAATCCATTAATTACATTAAGTAATTATTATCAAATCATCAAGTGTTTAAAATTAGTTAAACCTAATTAATTCAAACCAATCCCATTAAATTCAATTAATTACGTTAAGTAATTAATTCCTTAATTACTTCCATAAAGTAATTACTCTTAAACAATTCACAACTGATTATCGCTAAATTAATTAATCTAATTAATTACTAAAATTAATCACATTAATTAATTATTAAATAATCCTAGTTAATGACCTTCATTAACCATTTTTTAATTACTTCCATTAAGAAATTTACTTAGATTAACCATTGTAAATTACAGTTTAATTTATCTTTAATTATCCATTAATTAATCTCAAATTATTTAATTAATTAAGTGTTAACGGTAACTTAATTAATCCTTAATTATTTAATTAATCAACCATGATTATAACTTAATTGATAAATCTTTAATCATTAATTAATAATCTAATTAATGATCTTAATTACTAATTGATTAACCCTTAATCAATTATTTATTAACCCCTAATCAATTAATTAATTAAATTAACTCATTATTCCTTAATTACCTTATTAATTTAATAAATTTCAAATCATTAAATCTTAATTAAATTTTAAGATAAAAATATTTCTTAATTATGACTAATTTGTCATTAACAAATACATTTGAAATCAATCTACTTTAAACTTTTCTTTCAAATTTCGTTTTTAATTTAAGATTTAAAAATGAATACAAATTGACTTTAAACAAAGCTTAAAGACAATTCAGAACTTTTAATTCACATGTTAAAGTAATATTCATTTCATAAAGAAGATCAAACGAAATTTAAAACCAAATTTATGTTTAAATTCAAAACATAGTTAAAAATACACTTTAATATTCAATTTGTTTAACACATTTTAAATTTGAAAACTTCTTTATTACAAAATTGAAATGCATATTAAATTTTGATTTCAGATAAATCATTAGATTTAAAAACCTATTTACAATTTAAAACTTCATTTTTAAAATACAAACTGCTTATCCCTTTTTAAAGTAGTTAATTCAATTCAAATTTAAAAACTTAACCTTATTTGAAAAATGGGATTTTAAACTTAAACTCCAGATTGAAGAACTAGATTTAAAACTTATTTTAAACTTACCTTTCATTTTAAACTCAGCTTTTAAATTTTATTTTAAAATTTAAAAACTGAACATCAGGTTTCTATTGAAACCTGTTAAAATAACTAACCCGAGGCACATCCCATATGCTTCGAGTCCAATACCCTACTTCCCGAAGAAAAACAATAGGCTACTTCGAGTCAATTACATCATCAACTCGAAACACCCAAAATCCATCTTCACCAGACAAAACACTTCACCGTACATATGCACGGTGACTCCGGCCACCACTGATCATCAGTGATGATCGCTACACACCAGAAATCAACACAGCAATCCTCCACCATCATCAACTCGAGCTTCAACCCTCGAAATAAAAATCGAGCACCAATTTCCAAACCTGGAAAAACAAACAGATTTCCCCCCTCAAAACCTGTCAACACCTCAATCTCGCCACTCCGACCACCTGAAGGTCTGCAACTCTGGCCTCGACTTCATCTACTACCCAACTACCACTACCCAAAATATCATAACACTCGATCAACAATACAAGCTGTGGTGATCAACCCTCCATCATCATGCAGATTTCCCCATGAAATTTAAAAAGAAATCTCAAAGCTGCATTCTTCCCCATGAAATTTAACACCAACCAATATTCTTCCTAGCTTCTCTGATCAACCCTCCATCATCATGCAGAAACCCATCCCCTCCAGATACGTGAATCACCAGAGAAACCCAAAAGTTCTTATTCAGTTCATCTCTTAACTGCTCCTTAACCTCTCTACTAAAAATTATAGTTTTTGTTTTAAAAATCATATTGTGATTTTAGTATTCAATTTATATTCATGAATCTAGAAAACAGGATGATTAAATTTTCAGTTAACTTTGAACTTGCTCAATTGTTTGGTTTTCCAGAGCCAATCCCAGTTTATTATTAACTTAATTCAATTTTAAACTTACTTTATAACTTAAACAAACAATTATTGTCTGTAATCTAAATCCTAACAGAAATTGGATCAAAAATAATATGTATTTAAAACAAACAGGGTTACTGGAAAAACGTAAACGTAGGACATTCAAATATCATGCATACAAATACAATTTCATATCAACATTCACACATGCAATACTTAATTATTTCAGTATACAAGCATGCAACCAATATATATAATTTTAATTTTTTTTAAAGTTACTCACAGATTCCTGAAGAAGACAGAGCATGTGATTGAAAAGCTTTGAACTTGCCGAAGACTAATTATCTTTGCTCCTTTGTTTTTAGGAGTTGAAATGCTAATCTATATGCAACTGAAATGCTTGCAAACAGATGCTGCTTGATCCCAAGCTTCCCTTAGTTTTTTTCAGGTTTGCATGCAGAGCCCATTTTCCAGATTTAAGGAAAAAAAAATGCAGGCTTCCTTTTCTTTTTGAAAATGATTTTAGGTAAATGTTTGAAGATGTGCAGATGCTTTTTGTCTGAAAATAAAACTGATATGTACAGGGATTTGTATTTTTTTGAAAATGCAGGCTATAGATTTGATAATGAGGAGTTTGTTACAGATTTTTGTTTTGAAGATGTTTACTGGAAATTTGGATATTGATCTGAAGAGTTATTTACAGATTTTGGAAAATGAGGAGTTTTGATTTGCATTTTTAAACTGATTTTGGAAGTGGTATAGGTTATGCTCAGATTTGTTTTGAGTTCAAGCCTTAGATTTCTTAACTTTGATTTTGAAAAAGAAAAAGAAATTGAAGAGAAGAGGGCTTTTTATAAGATGAAAGTATGATTAAATAAAAATAAAAGAAAATACAAATTAAAAATGACACTTGTAAATTACTTCAACATTTGTCAAATTGAAATGTTTATCTTTTAACATTTGTTAAATGATGCTTAAGAAAACAACACTTGTCTTTATAAAGTAATTTGTATTTTATTTTAAATGTTAATATATAGGTTATGCCTAATTTAATTTGTTAATCAGTATTTAATATGTATAGAAAAATTTTGAAAGAAATAAAACAAATTATGCTTATAAATAAAGCTTATGCATATAAAAATCAAAACAATTAAAAATCTATACTTTGGTTTTCAAAGCGTTATATTCAAATTCAAATCAAATTCAAAAATCTAATATTTAAAAACCAAGCTATATATACAAATTTAATTTGAAATAACAAATGATATTTTTATTCAAAATCTAATTGTAAAATAATACATTATCAATATTGTTTTTAGAAATGACTCATTATTAAATTAAAATAATTATAAAAGAAATTATTTCTCCTTTATTAATAAATTACTTATGTTATTAAGCTATATTTTAAAAAGAAAACAAAATAAACCTTTTTGTTAATTAATTTAAATTTAAAACTTAAGCCAAAATCATTTTAAACATTTAAACATCTTTCTTAACAATTTTAAATCATATAGTTAATTATTAAATAGCTTTGAAAAACTTAATATTAAATTAAATCAAAATTTTCAAATTATTAATATATATATTAGAATTTTAAATCAAGATTCATTTATTAAATTCAAACCAAGATTATTTATTTAATAACTTTGAAAAGCTTTATATTAAATAAAAACAAATTTTCAAATTACTACAAATACTAGAATTAGAAAATATGCTTTGTTTATTAAATTTAAAACAAAGCTAATCCATTTACAATATAAACCATATATTTATATTATAAATAGAACCCAATTTATTAGCTGTAAAAGATAAAATCTTCCAATTAAATATTTATTAAAGAAAAATTATTATATCAATTTGAATTATTATTAACAAAATTATCAATATCAATTTAATTTTTAATATAGATTATTAAATTGATATTGTCAAAAATTCCAGGATATTACATCCTTCTCCCTTAAAAGAATTTCGTCCCCGAAATTTAAAACGAAGGTAATTTAATAATCTCATTAAAGATTTAATTTTAAAACACAAGCATATATTAAACATATGCTAACAACCATAACAATCAATTCATCCAATCAAACAAATTTAATTATCCAGACAAAATTATGGATAAAATTTTCTCGAGTTTCCCCAAGTATAAATATATACCGGGATACTCGCTCTACAGAATCCAAACAATCAATACTACTAAGCTACAGAGCTTCTATTCATCTATATGTATAACACTAGACAGGATATCAGACTACAGACGAGTCTGACTCAACAACCAAACCTCCCGAACTTCTGGTTCCAAAATCAGAGATATATCCTACACGTACTCCCTCAGAGATATGAGAAACTCATTGAATCCCAGTTATCCAAACTAGCAATTCAATCATGTAGATCAATCACTTATCCTTACAAGAAAGATCCAAACACTTTAGAGCTAGCTTCCCAGCCGTATCCAGTCTTATAGCTCCCATGATCGGAGAAAAATTTATCCAAAATCAAATCTCCGACCCCGAAATCCAAATTCCTCCGTCTCTTATCCACAAAACTCTCCGGATGATCCTGGGCTGCCTACATCCTTACTGATCAGCTCAACCCTTGCTGATGCCTCTAGAAACAAACTAGACCATTCAACTCAACAAAATGATCTCCTCAAGATCAACTAAGATTCAGGAACACAAACTCTACTCCTCAAACATTAGAAGACTAAACTCACTTCTCCTAACCAGAAAAGAAAAGCAGATGCACTTCCAAACTACTTCCGCTGCTAAACTTTGATCCGAAGTAGATGAAAATGCTGAAGAAGATCACGAGCACAAACTAGACAACACATCCCAGAAATATAGTTCATCTGATCCATAAGAAAACTCAGAAGTTCCATCAAAGCCTGAGCTGCTTCATCATCCTCAATCTCGAAGAACCATCTTTCTACTAAGCTGAACCACCGATACCACTTCTGGAATCCCAGTCGATAAGGAAACTCAATCTCCAGATGCGGACAAAACTCTGACTTCTCTGAAGACATCCGGAAAAACTCTGATAACTCAAGAGAAAACTCAACTATCGCAAGTCACTTTTGCGATCAATCCAAACCAAATCCAAGGAAAACTTTTCTCTCTTTACCAATCAGAATAGCTTACGCATAACTAGCCAACCCATCGAAGAAATAGGATCTACTCAGCTGCTTCTGAACTCCACTTCAGAAAGACTACTAAGCAAGAAGACTCCCTGCCGACATATAGAACACTCCAAGATGCATTGCTGCCACATATGCCAAAGATCTCCTAATCCAAAGCTCTTCGAGAAACTCGGGCCTCAAACCAAACAGAAACACCATGCTGATCACAGCCACAACACCGATGCAGACCTACTTCCTTATATTTGTTCCAAAGGAATATCTTCGGAAACACCCATAGTCACCGCATCGCATCACGCAGCTACTACTTCCTGAGTTATCAAGATACCATCACTCGCTTCTGCCTAAACGACAGATCCAAACTCCACTCATCCAAACTTCAAAGATAGACTCCGAACCTTAATAGGTTTCCTTCAGAGATCGATGAAATCCTTCATCATTGCAAAGCTCACTCGAGACGGTATTAGGTCACAGTCTCGACAGATACACTTCCAACCTCAAACATTCAAACTCCAACCAATGGTAGTCGTGTTACACACACCACTACCCCATCTACCTTTATAACTTATATTGGAAAATCCAAATAGGTAACCCAACAAATAGGTAGAAATATATATATATATTTATATATTTATATATATATAATTACAAATATGCTCTCTCAAGATAGACACCACTCCAGAGCCTAGGTATTCACTTAACCTAATGCTTTGATACCAAATGAGACGATCCGACTTTCTCACCACAGAAAATCGCATCATCTTGAAGAAAGAAAGGAATAGAAAAGAGAAAAGAAAGAAGAGAAAGAAAAAAAACACAGAATCTTAATAGCGGAACGGATAAATTATATTAATAACATTAATATTACATAGTTTACAACCATTATCAGAGTTACACAGATTACATATCACATACTATATGGTTATAAACACCTGTCTAGTTATACAACTCAATACAATACAAGGAAAACTACTCAGAGAAACCAACACAGCGGAACACTAAATATCTGCACGTTGAAGCCTCCTGCTCCATTTCTCCTCCACAATTCGTCAAAGCTAACATGAATCCCTTGGCCACTTGTAAAAATTTGAGTACCAAGAGTTTAAGAAAACAGAAGATAAACTCCGAGTTAGACATGGGTATGGTGTGAGTAACAGGTTAAGGTTGCTTAATTTCAAAAACCTTTTGAAAAGAAAGGTATCACGTAAGACTTCCCACACGTAAACATGGAAAAGTTTTTACCTTACGCTAACCAAAACATTTGATAGGAAATCCAGTGATATTATAATAGGTCTAAGGTTTTCAAGTAAATATGAAATATCCGAAATTGTTACATCTATTAAATTCCAGCTACTAGCCATAAAAGTGGGTAATACAATCAAAACCGAGGGCACTTATTGGATTTGGATTCCATACAATGGCAGGGCTACCGGGGTACCGCCCGTCACAGTACGTGGCCTAGATCAACGTACCGAGGATCACTCCCAATCCCCTACAACACATGGCCGGAACTATCCCTTACTGAATAGTCCCAAACAAGACAACCCCGACAGTTGGAGCTCACAACCGTCCACACAGCCGAAATAAAAGGGATCTCTAGACATGGGAAAATCTCGTCCTACTTGGGCATGACCCACTTAGACTTGTTGCACCTCCCCTATTTTAGCCATTCCCGGTTGATGAGGCTTGAGGCTACGATTACCTTTATAGAACACATCACTTAGAATGCTCATCGTCCACCTGACGATGTTCTGAAAGCATTCAATCCATACAAGTTCGTTCTGGTTTCGAACGAAACCGAAGGCATTATCTCATTACACTCATTTTGGAATCACCCTCAGAGTTAACGACGATAATCCTTGCACTATGAATCTTCGTCTTCACTTGAGATTCACGACCTATCGTTAATTTGGATCGATGTGGTTTTCGGATATCCAAATATGGAAAACCGATCCCGGTGTCATCGAAATCCAAAACGTGTCTTTTAAGGCCAAGTTGTTTTAAAGTTTAAAACAATTCAATTATCTATATACACACAGATAGATAACTCACAAATCACAATAGATAATCAACATTATCATAATAATCAGATGATCCATACTATCAACAAAATAGATAATCCATACAATCATCAAAATAGATAATCCATATCATCATCATAATGCAACCAAAGCATTCATATCACATCGCATTACTTATCTCATTTCTGAGATCACAAACCATTCAAGGCAATCAATATCACCCATTCATACATAAGCAAAGATTTACTTAACCACACTATAATTAATTTAAAATGAATTAAATTAATTACTTCGATCTCTAATTAATTTAAAGTGAATTAAGTTAATTACTTTAACTAATTTAAAATAAATTAAATTAATTACTTCATCATTATAAATCTTGCTTATCTTACCATTAATTAATTACAAGTCAATAAATTAAGCATTCAAACTAGTCACCTTAATTAATCACCCTTGATTAATTATCCATAATTACATTCAAGTAATTGTTCTTTAAATAATTTCACAAATTAATTATTCTTAACCAACTCAGTAATTAACCTTTAATTACTTCAATTAATTAATTAACTATAATTAATTACATTAATCCTTAATTAATTACATTAATCCTTAATTAATTACATTAATTAATTACCTTTAATCACTTATCATTTATTAATTAGTCTTAATTAATCAACTTTAATTACATCATTAATTATATTAATTAATGATCCCTAATTATATTTGAATTAATTACTTTATTAAAATTAATTACATTATGTAATAAATCTAAATTAAACCATAATTATTAATCCCTCATTGATTAGTCACATTTAGTGATTAACTAACTTTAGTTACTTCATTAAAATAAATTAATTGTTCCTTAATTAATTTCTTAATTAATCCCTTGATTAATTACAAAGTAAACATACACAAATTACTTCCATTCTTAGTACATCTTCAATTAAATACATCTGTAATTACCAATTAATTACTTCACTAAGTAATTCCAATCCATTAATTACATTAAGTAATTATTATCAAATCATCAAGTGTTTAAAATTAATTAAACTTAGTTAATTAATTCAAACTATTCCTATTAAATTCAATTAATTACATTAAGTAATTAATTCCTTAATTTCTTGCATAAAGTAATTACTCTTAAACAATTCACAACTGATTATCATTAAATTAATTAATCTAATTAATTATTAAAATTAATCACATTAATTAATTATTAGATAATCCTAGTTAACGGCCTTCATTGACCATTCTTTAATTACTTCCATTATGATATTTACTTAGATTAACCATTGTTAATTACAATTTAATTTATCTTTAATTATCCATTAATTAATCTCAAATTATTTAATTAATTAAGTGCTAACTGTAACTAAATTAATCCTTAATTATTTAATTAATTAACCATGATTATAGCTTAATTTCTTAATTAATAAATCTTTAATCATTAATTGATAATCTAATTATCTTAATTACAAATTGATTAACCCTTAATCAATTATTTATTAATCCCTAATCAATTAATTTATTAAATTAACTAATTATTCCTTAATTACCTTATTAATTTAATAAATTTCAAATCATTAAATCTTAATTAAATTTTAAGATAAAAACATTTCTTAATTATTACTAATTTGTCATTAACAAATACATTTGAAATCAATCTACTTTAAACTTTTCTTTCAAATTTCATTTTTAATTTAAGATTTAAAAATGAATACAAATTGACTTTAAACAAAGCTTAAAGACAATTCAAAACTTTTAATTCACATGTTAAAGTAATATTCATTTCATAAAGAAGATCAAAAGAAATTCAAAACCAAATTTATGTTTAAATTCAAACCATAGTTAAAAATACACTTTAATATTCAATTTGTTTAAAACATTTTAAATTTGAAAACTTCTTTTTATTACAAAATTGAAATGCATATTAAATTCTGATTTCAGATAAATCTTTAGATTTGAAAACCTATTTACAATTTAAAACTTCATTTTTAAAATACAAACCACTTATCCCTTTTTAAAGTAATTAATTCAATTCAAATTTAAAAACTTAACCTTATTTGAAAATCGATATTTTAAACTTAAACTCCAGATTGAAGAACTAGATTTAAAACTTATTTTAAAACTTACCTTTCATTTTAAACTCAGCTTTTAAATTTTATTTTAAAATTTAAAAACTGAACATCAGGTTTCTGTTGAAACCTGTTAAAATAACTAACCCAAGGCACATCCCATATGCTTCGAGTCCAATACCCTACTTCCCCAAGCAAAACAATAGGCTACTTCGAGCCAATTACATCATCAACTCGAAACACCCAAAATCCATCTTCACCGGACAAAACACTTCGCCATGCATATGCACGGTGACTCTGGCCACTACTGATCATAAGCGATGATCGCTACACACCAGAAATCAACACAGCAACCCTCCACCATCATTAACTCAAGCTTCAACCCTCAAAATCAAAATCGAGCACCAATTTCCAAACCTGGAAACACAAGCAGATTTCCACCCTCAAAACCTGTCAACACCTCAACCTCGCTGCTCCGACCACCTGAAGGTCTGCAACTCCGGCCTCGTCTTCATCTACTACCCAACTACCACTACCCAAAATATCATAACACTCGATCAACAATTCAAGCTGTGGCGATCAACATTTTAAACACAGTTAAAACTGGGGTTTAAAAAGAAATCTCAAAGCTGCATTCTTCCCCATGAAATTTAACACCAACCAATATTTTTCCTAGCTTCTCTGATCAACCCTCCATCATCATGCAGAAACCCATCCCCTCCAGATACGTGAATCACCAGAGAAACCCCAAAGTTCGTATTCAGTTCATCTCTTAACTGCTCCTTAACCTCTCTACTAAAAATTATAGTTTTTGTTTTAAAAATCATATTATGATTTTAGTATTCAATTTATATTCATGAATCTAGAAAACAGGATGATTAATTTTCAGTTAACTTTGAACTTGCTCAATTGTTTGATTTTCCAAGGCCAATCCTAGTTTATTATTAACTTAATTCAATTTTAAACTTACTTTATAACTTAAAAAAACAATTATTGTCTGTAATCTAAATCCTAACAGAAATTGGATCAAAAAGAATATTCATTTAAAACAAACAGGGTTACTGGAAAAACATAAACGTAGGACATTCAAATATCATGCATACAAATACAATTTCACATCAACATTCACACATGCAATACTTAATTATTTCAGTATACAAGCATGCAACCAATATTTATAATTTTAATTCTTTTTAAAGTTACTCACAGATTCCTGAAGAAGACAGAGCCTGTGATTGAAAAGCTTTGAACTTGCTGAAGACTAATTATCTTTGCTCCTTTGTTTTTAGGAGTTGAAATGCTAATCTATATGCAACTAAAATGCTTGCAAACAGATGTTGCTTGATCCCAAGCTTCCCTTAGTTTTTTTCAGGTTTGCATACAGAGCCCATTTTCCAGATTTAAGAAAAAAAATGCAGGCTTCCTTTTCTTTTTGAAAATGATTTTAGGTAAATGTTTGAAGATGTGCAGATGCTTTTTGTTTGAAAATAAAACTGATATGTACAGGGATTTGTAGTGTTTTGAAAATGCAGGCTACAGATTTGATAATGAGGAGTTTGTTACAGATTTTTGTTTTGAAGATGTTTACTGGAAATTTGGATATTGATCTGAAGAGTTGTTTACAGATTTTGAAAAATGAGGAGTTTTGATTTGCATTTTTAAACTGATTTTGGAAGTGGTATAGGTTATGCTCAGATTTATTTTGAGTTCAAGCCTTAGATTTCTTAACTTTGATTTTGAAAAAGAAAAAGAAATTGAAGAGAAGAGGCCTTTTATAAGATGAAAGTATGATTAAATAAAAATAAAAGAAATAGAAATTAAAAATGACACTTGTAAATTACTTCAACATTTGTCAAATTGAAATGTTTATCTTTTAACATTTGTTAAATGATGCTTAAGAAAACAACACTTGTCTTTATAAAGTAATTTGTATTTAAATTTAAATGTTAATATATAGGTTATGCCTAATTTAATTTGTTAATCAGTATTTAATATGTATAGAAATTTTTTGAAAGAAATAAAAACAAATTATGCTTATAAATAAAGCTTATGCATATAAAAATCAAAACAATTAAAAATCTATACTTTGGTTTTCAAAACGTTATATTCAAATTCAAATCAAATTCAAAAATCTAATATTTAAAAACCAAGCTATATATACAAATTAAATTTGAAATAACAAATGATATTTTTATTCAAAATCTAATTGTAAAATAACACATTATCAATATTGTTTTTAGAAATGACTCATTATTAAATTAAAATAATTGTAAAAGAAATTATTTCTCCTTTATTAATAAATTACTTATGTTATTAAGCTATATTTTAAAAAGAAAACAAAATAAACCTTTTTGTTAATTAATTTAAATTAAAACTTAAGCCAAAATCATTTTAAACATTTAAACATCTTTCTTAACAATTTTAAAATCATATAGTTAATTATTAAATAGCTTTGAAAAACTTAATATTAAATTAAATCAAAATTTCCAAATTATTAATATATATATTAGAATTTTAAATCAAGATTCATTTATCAAATTCAAACCAAGATTATTTATTTAATAACTTTGAAAAGCTTTATATTAAATAAAAACAAATTTTCAAATTATTACAAATACTAGAATTAGAAAATATGCTTTATTTATTAAATTTAAAACAAAGCCAATCCATTTACAATATAAACCATATATTTATATTATAAATAGAAACCAATTTATTAGCTATAAAAGATAAAATCTTCCAATTAAATATTTATTAAAGGAATATTATTGTGTCAATTTGAATTATTATTAACAAAATTATCAATATCAATTTAATTTTTAATACAGACTATTAAATTGATATTGTCAAAAATTCCAGGATATTACATCTTTAGCATATTTTTCTTGACTAATAAATATACCATTATCTAATTGTTCTTTTTGTAATCCTAAAAAGAAGTTTAATTCACCCATATGACTCATCTCAAACCCTTTTGTCATTATTTCATAAAATTATTTATTCATTTCAAAATTAGTTGATCCAAAAATGATATCATCTACGTAAACTTGTACTAGTTGAATATCATTTTTATTTCTTTTAATAAAAAGAGTATTATCTACTTTACCAATTTCAAAATTTGATTGTAATAAGTAAGATCTTAGTCTATCATACCAGGATCTAGGAGTTTGTTTTAGACCATATAAAGCTTTCTTAAGTTTGTAAACATGATTTGGTAATTTTTCATTTTCAAAAAGTGGTGGTTGTTCAACATATACTTCCTCTTTTACAAATCCATTTAAAAAGGCACTTTTAACATCCATTTTAAATAGTTTGAAATTATTATGATTTGCGAAAGTAAGTAGAATCCTAGTGGCTTCTAATCTTGCTACGGGAGCAAAGGTTTCATCAAAATCTGTTCCTTCTTCTTGACAAAAACTTTGAGCGACTAATCGGACTTTCTTTCTAACTACCTCTCCTTGTTCATTTATTTTATTTTTATAAACCCATTTAGTTCCAATTATAGTTTTATGTTCAGGTCTAGGAACAATTTTCCAAACATTATTTCTAGTGAATTGATTTAATTCTTCTTGCATAGCCAAAATCCATGAATCATAAGTTGATGCTTCTTTTGGATTTTTGGGTTCAATAGTTGATATAAAAGCTACATTACTCATTTGACTTAGTTGATTTCTAGTTTTAACAACAGATTGCATATCTCTAAGTATATTTTCAATAGGGTGATCTTTTAAAAGTTTAGTCCTTTTATTAGGATGATTAATTTCATTATAAGTTTCAGTTGACTCTAGATTTTGAGTGAATAAATCCTCTTCATCATTTGTATCTTCAAATTTTTTGAGATTTTCATCGAATGAAACATGCATTGTTTCTTCGATGGTGCTAGTTCTTAAATTAAATACTCTGTATGCTTTACTTTTATTAGAATACCCGATAAAGATACCTTTGTCGAATTTAGGATCAAATTTTTCTAAGTTATCTTTAGTATTTAAAATAAAACATTTACTTCCAAAAATTTTAAAATAAGATACTTTAGGTTTCTTTCTACAAAGAAGTTCATAAGATGTCTAATCAGTTAAAGGTCTAATTAAATTCTATTTAAAATATAACAGGCGGTAGCAACTGCTTCTGCCCAAAAATTCTTTGGTAATTTACTATCTGAAAGTATAGTTCTCGCACACTCTTGAATCGTTCTATTTTTACGTTCTACTACTCCATTTTGTTGTGGAGTTCTTGGAAATGAAAAATTGTTAGTTATTCCCTTTTTATTGCAGAATTCCTCAAACTTTTCATTTTCAAATTCACCACCGTCATCATTATGAATGGTTATAATTTTTAGAGAAAGTTGATTTTGAATTCTTTTTGTAAAGTTCTTAAAATATTCAAAAGTATCACTTTTATGTTTCAAAAATATTGTCCATGTAAATCTAGATTAATCATCCACAGTTACAGAAACATATTTACTATGATTTATTGACAGACTTGGAGATGGACCAAATAAATCAAGGTGAAGTAATTAAAGAGGTTTTGAAGTTGAAATCATATCTTTTAATTTTTCTACGTTTTCCTAATTGACATGCATCACATAGACTATCTACTTTAAAATTCATTTTAGGGTGACCTCTTACTAGATCATGTTTTGACAGTCTAGATAAGAGTTTGAAATTCAAATATCCAAATTTCTTATGCCAAATCCAAGGGTCACTTGTATTTTTCAAAAGACATAGGTTATCATTTGAAACTTTCATACTAAGAATATAAATATTCTTTTTCCTAATTCCTTCAAATATTATGGTTGAATTATTATCTTCAATGTGACACTTATCTTTTTCAAAGTTAATTGTATATCCTTTATCACAGAGTTGACTTATACTTAGCAGATTACGTTTCAGGTTCTTAACTAGAATTATTAGAAAGATTAAATTTCAAAAATTTAATTTAATTCATAAGTGGTATTTAACCAAAGGTTAAAATGAAATAAAAATTTAATGTTTAAGAATTTCATGGATGCATTTTAAAGAAGTAAAATTACTAAAAGAATTTTTGAGAAAGAAAGCATCCATGTGAATGGAAAATCTTTCTAATAAGAGATATACTTATGTATATAACTTGATTGTTTTATGAATTGATTGTATGGTTGTATAATTAGAAAACGTTTTATGTTTTGAAAATAAACATTGTTATAACCAAGTTTAAGATTTCTTAAGAAATCAAAACAGGTTTTATAATTTCTTGTGTCAATTGGCTAATAAGTATTTTAAGAATTCTGGTCGATGCGTCTGATCAGCGTGATCGATAGGGATTCCTAAACGCTTACGAGCGATGTGATACATGCTTTTGGAATGGACATAAATAATATTTACTAGTATGGATGTTGAATACAAAAATATATATAGATATTGCAAAGATTTTGAAAGTTCTAAATTGCCATTTGAGATAAGTATTTTATATATACTTAAGGACTTATGAAAATAGTGTGACATAAAGGGCAATAGAGAGGCAATGTTGATCTCGGTCAACTTTGCAGTCCTTGATAATGTCATTCACTATAGATGTATTAGTTAGATGTTATCATTTTAAAAACTGATAATTGGAAAATTTGAATATGGTTTCATTTAAATAAATTGTATTCATTATTGGTTATAGTACATGTTTGTGAAATTTTACATACATGGAAAATTTAGAATGCTTAAGTAAGCTTTTGGGTAAAGTATTTTTGGAAAATATTACCTTATGGTAATTTATTTATATGGAAAATAATTTTAATTAAGGAAATACCTTAATTGGATGAACATATCATGTGATAGTGATTAATAAAACAAAGTATTCAAATTAAGAAAATGAATTATTAAGAAAACCAAAATATTGATTGGAATGAGGCTTAGTAAAAAGTAAAAGGATAGTATGAAGATTAGTTTAAACATTTAATCATTTTATTACTAACAAGTGAAAAAAAAGTATGCCTTTGGGAAAATTTAAGAAAATGCTAATTTGGTGCTTTTGAATTAGAACGAAATTTAATAAGGAGCAAAACCATTAGAGTAAGTTTGGTTATGAATTTAAATAGTGTTAAAACTTGTTAATTATGTATCTGTGAAGTTCAATTGAAAATAAGTTTTAATTAAGTATCAACCTTAGCTAGTTCTAAGTGATAATAAAATAAATGTTTAGCTTTGTAGTTCAATTGTGAAAATTGAATATAAAAGATTCATTTATTATAAAATGCAAATTTTTGTGAAAAGCTAAAAATATAATAAATAGAGCAACAAGATAAGATTTTTTAATTGTGAACGCAATTTAAAAAAAAATCAATATGTAATTCCAAAGTCTAGTTTGGATAGATAATTGTTTCTTACTAATATAAGAAAGTAATTGTCTTAACTAAAATACGAGTCTTCTTTTAAAAGACTTGTTTGTTAATTGGGAAAATATTTTCCTTGTAAACCATTTTGAAAGTTTGTTGTATGTATTATAGTGTAATTCTAGATGTCTTGGCTTTTCGAAGAAAAGGATCATGTAACAAAAGTTTTAGAGGAAAGATTTTTGATCTAAAATTATGTAGTTTGGATTTAACAATGATTTGAAAATTTTGACAATAAAAGGTCTTGTGTCGGAAAATTTTAATTGAAAAGTGCTGTTTTAAAAAAGCGATAACTTGTGATTTACAAATCCAAATGAGTCCATTCTTTTGGAAAAAGAGAGTACTTTCAGTAAGCTAGAAATCATCTTTATATCATTTTTGAAAATTTTGCAGTTTGGTTATTCAAAAATGAGTTTGAAAACTGATGGACATCTCTGTCCTATTTTATAATTTTTGAGTTTAAAGCTGAAAGTAAATTGGACATAACTTTCGAAATGTAAATCCGATTTTGATCATCTTTATATCACTGGAAAGCTTGGACTGAGTAGAATAATTTTTGTTTTATGAGTATTTTTAGATTATGAGTTTTACTATATCAAAAGCCTGAGTCTTTGTAGCAGGCCTGAATTTGAAAATTTGAGGTTTTGAGTTGTTATTTTATTTAAACTATGATTTTAATGCTTCATATGTTTACAAGTGCATGCTAATATGTTTCAATAAGTTAAGTATAGGTGACCTTTTGGTCGATGTATATATATAATTCATATTTATGAAATTGTAAAGGGATCTCCATGCACAGGAGACTCTGCCGAATTTTTCGAAAAATTAAACACTTAGAAATTTTTTGAGAAAATTCAATTAGTGAATATTTAGAGCCATCGATGAAGGGTCTAATAAGTGTCCTTTTTAATTCATAGAGTAAAATGGTTTAAAATTTGATAATTTAATGCAAAAAAATATTACTTATTGTAGTATATTTATTTTTGGAATTAGAATATGGAACAACTCTAATTTAATTTACTTTAAATTTAAAGTAAAGATGATTGAATTGAAAATTTAAGTAAGAGTCTTTAATAATTTTCAAGTATTGAAATTTGAGTTTTGTGTATAAAAAAAAATGGATTTGAGTGAAAACTCTTATAACAAATTTTTGAGAAAATTTCTTGTAATCCATTCTTGTGTGTCTTTCTTTAGTGCGATTTTTGTGATGACTTGCATTCATGCAGTCATGTGTTATGGTGGTAGCTTGAAATACCACCTATCTTTTGTTGAATCCTCTTTTTATGATTGTGCTTATTTGTGTTACTCCTTCAAAAGAGTTAGGTGCATTTCAGTATATTCGAAAAGTTGGCTCCTAGTTACATAGGACCATCTAATATTACTGAACGCCTTGGTTCGATTGCTTTCATGCACCGTTTTCTATTCATTTTTGGGTATTCGTGATATGTTTCAGGTAACCAATTTCGTTGTATCTTCGAGATTTAATCTCAATTGTTAATTCTCTTATGTTGCATAATCACGAGTCTCACTGACTTGTGTATTGTGCTGAATTCTATTCATGTAGTTGTTTCGAAGATTGAACACCTTCGAAATAAGAATGTTCGGCTTATGAAATTCTATGGTCCGCTAACCCTAAGCATTTGTACTTGGAAAACCATGGAATTAATCGAGCAATCTTATCTTGGCTTTCTATCATCTTGTGTTGAGGGTGAGATGTTTTAAACTCGAGCTTATCTATCTTCCTTTGATTGATGAAATAATTATGTTGAATTTAACTCTTCTCTAGAAATTGCATGGACGCAATTTTGTTAAGGGGGGAGTCTCTGGTTGGTGCATTCGACGCTATGACATCAATAGGATTTCTAAACACTTAACACGACTGACCGACACAATATTTGTTTTTAATATAGATGAATGAAATAATTTTGCCAATTATATTTTCTGTATATAAAATAATTTTTTTATAAATGATATATATTTGGTTGTAATATATTGGCTGTTAGGTAGTGTAATTTATAAATATTAGTAAGGTTGGAAATAATATTTGATAAATAAATAAAGATTGGAAACTTAGAACTTAAGTTCGAGGTTTTGAAAATTCTTTCGAATGATTTTGGAATATAGTAATAATATTATTAGAAGTATTTTATGATATAAATATTTCAATATAAATTGAAAGAATTGTTTTAAACAAACTTTGGAAAGTAATAAGTTTTGTACTCCCCTCTCTATCGCTGGAAAATAATTTCGGTGATGAGTGCATGCATCATCAACATTCATTTTCGAGTTTTAAAGTGGGAAGGTTACTGTAGTAGTTTTATTATAGATTTATTTCGATAAACAAATATAAATTTCAAATTTTTTTAAATATAAACGGATATATAAATTGTAAGTGCATACATCTATCTATTATTTTTAAAATGATTTGAAATTTAACCCGGTATTTAGTTCTTAAGTTTCCGTTAATCAATAATTTCAATTATTGTAGTGAAATGGAATGTAACTATTTAATAATTAGAACCTCTAATTAAAATAAGAGGTTAAATGCTAAGTTATAAATGGGATTAAAAGAAACATGACATTTGTAACCTATAAAACAAAGGATATGACTATTGAACATTAAATTAGTCAAAAGAAATGAGATAAACTTGTATAAATTTCAATTGCACTCTTAAAGCATAAATATAACTTACCAAATATTAAAAGTATAATGTTTACTAAGAAAATGTAATGGATATTATACAAGTAAAACTTGAAGTAATGAAAGTATTCAATGAAATTCTTTAATAAATAAGAATTTGATGTTGTAATGGTTATAAACTTAAGTTATAATGGAAATCTTACTATAATAAAGTATGATAGAAAGTAAATGTTGCAAGTAAGTAATTATAGACTTAAGTAAATGTTAAAGTTATTTATTTTAAAATAAGCAGAAAGATGAATACCGTAAATAAATGAAATTAAGTAATGAATAAATGAATGTAATACAATTAAAAGAAATTTTAAATGATATGAATAAATGAAAATAAATGGAGATTTGCAAGAAATAAATGTAAATTAAAAAGATAAATCATTATATGAATAAAAAGGGAAATCAAAAAACAAAGGTTAAGGAATGAAATTAATAAGAATGAACTCGATCTATTGTTTGAAATTGTCGGTTGTTTGGTTTATGGTTGTTTGGGCAAGGATACTTTAAAATTGTTTAGATGTATGAATAATCTATTTAGTTTCATCTAAGACTGTTGAATAAATGTTGCACTTAATAATTTATTTTCCATTCTGTACAATTGGAAGTTTTTGAACAGGAACAACTATTTGTTTTGTTTGATATGAATGGATAATTGAATGGTGTTGATTCCGTATGATGGGTGTATGCTTTGTTGCAAGTGATTGTTGTTTATATTGATTTGTTTGTTAGTGCTTGAACAACTTTAAATATTTCATTTTATATAATTATTAACTCTTTTTGGATTATATAAGTGAAATACAAGTTATGGAAGCAATTGCTATTTCTTTTGGTTTCAAAATTAAGCGTTGTTTGCCCGACAAATAGGTACGTTTTCGGATTACGGTTTTCTAGCGTTATTATATATATATTTTCCCGTTGTTGGGATATATTATTTTGAGATATTGTGATATATATTGCTATATTTGATATTATATTTTCTTCCGAGCCTCCCCATACAAAGGAGACTCTGTCGAAATTTTCCGCAAGTTTTGGACTTAGAAATTTTTTGAAAATGTTTTCCAAACCATATTAGTTTAAGTATCAAAAAAATTAATGGTTTTAAATTGGTATATTTTATTTAAATTAATTAGTTTTGTAAATTTATTTGTTTATAAATTTAATATTTTAACTAAGATATACTGATTTTTTAATTCTTCTTTACCCTTCTTTTTCCTTTTCGGGGACGAAAAGTTTTGAGTGGGAGAGAGTGTAACGGCCCCAAATTTTCGGTAATTAATTTTGTTAATTTAATAAGTTTTGGTAATTTAATTCAGAAAGAAAATAAAAAAATTTGTAATTTAATAGTGAAATCACTAAATAACGGTAATAATGTTATGCAAGTTAACAATAACTAAATTAGTGCAATCCCAATTAATTGAAACACGTAAGGTTATAATTGATTGTATTTAGTAAATTGGGAAATAAATTTCAATAAGTGTAGCTAAATATTATGTTAATGTAAATTAAAGTAATATTTTAAAATACAATTCCATTTATAATATGACAATTGGTTGATAAAAAGAATGGAAAATCAAGATTTATTAATTTATTGGAATTTAAAGTTTAATAATTGAATTAATTGCAAATAAATGAAATTAAATATTTACTTATTACGTTAATGGAGATTGAGATGAAATCTGAGAATATTAATGTAATAGATCATGAATCCATTTTGACAACAATGAATGGAATAATAGAATGAAAGTAAATTAAATGGAATTATTGGATATTAAATTTATAATTTCTGAATTTAATGGAATTAAGGCTAACACTGAAATTGATAAATTAATGAACTCTAAATGGACATTTAAATTTGATTAAATTAGTGTAAATGATTAAGAAATCAAAAATGATAAGATTTGTTATTTTTGGAATTGAATTTGAAAAAGTGATTTAACTAAATAATTAATTACTAATTTAATTTAATAAGTGGAAAATAGCCATTTTGGCCACTGACTCAGATTTCGACGAAACCAGTTCCGTCGGATTTGTAACGGTGAATTATTGTAGGATTTCAAGTTTCGTAGCGATCGGGCTTGTCGTTTGATCGTATGGACTTGAAACGCCTTGAAATCGATTTAACTGAAATCAACTGAAATCAATTTGAAATAACTTGATTTTAGCATAATTTCTTCATACGATGGAATTTAGTCTTGAAACCTATTCCATTGCATTTAAAATATTTTAAAACATCTATTTTGATATATGGGTTGACCCAATTTTGTTCTAGAGTCGGAATGGGCTTTTCGGGCCATTTATCGTTCAACGTTCCAAACAAATCATGTTCTTTCATCTCTATCTCTGACTACCTATATATACCTCGTTATAAACCCTAGCCTGTTTCTTATGTTCATTTTTCTGTACGTACAATTCCAATTGCTCCTCTTTCTCAATGACAGACAAATTCTAAATTTCGCAGTCAATTGCAAATCAAATATTTCTACTTTAAAATTCGAACTCCTCAATGCACATCAAACTATACATGGATTTGAAGCTCTCGATGAGCGCAAGTCAAATCCAAAATTAGTTTTCAGATTTGAAGCATGATTTTCCCAGAAATTGGTGATCTATTTTCGGTCATCCATTGCGTCAAAATCAACTTTGCCTGATCGACGAATCAAATTACTAGGTCGAAGAGATTCTCGAGCGGAGTGCATCGGCATTAGTAGCTCGCTGATTCAACGGTCGAATTGGAGGCAAAAATTCAATTAGGGTTTAAATTGTGTGGCGACGCGTAGCATTTTGGGATGGCCGGAGGTGCAGTCGGTGGTACCGGCCGGTGCGGCTCGGCGTGGGCAAGCCGATGGTGTCGGGGGCTTGGCGAATGGTGGTCGGTTGTGGCGCTGGACTTTGGTCAAAGGGGAGTAAGCGTGCATTTGGGTCTGGATTCATTGCGTTTCTGCCATTCGAGGTAACGAAGCTGACGTGTATTTTTTTTATTAATTTAATTTTATTTAAATTTATCGAAACTTCTAATGTACATAACTTTTCCATACAAACTCGGATGTACGCAAGGTTTCTTGCACTAAGATCGTACCAAAATCCTAAACATTTTGACGCTGGTTTGGATGAATTCTAAGACTGTTCAAATTTTGGGTTTAAATTGGATTTAAATTCAAAAGTTGAGTGTTTTAACCCACTCACAACTTCTAAAATTTCTTATGTTTGTGAAATTGATTTATGACGTGATTAAAAATTTATTTACGACTATTTAGCATATTTTGAATCATCGTCTCAGTTTATTTGAATTTATTTGGATAAAATAGTTATTTAATTTATTATTGAATAAAAACTGCCAGTAAATACCTGTTATTTACTATTTGTTCTATATTGATGTTATTGATTGAATTAGATGATGATTGTGATGAATGTTTGATGATTGATATTGGATGAATGGATGTTGTATTTTACATTGTTATAAACTGCAAGTTGTTACAGTTTTTATTTCATTCGGGATTGCGGTTTGAAATGATATGTAACCGTATTTATATTTTAAATTACGGATTGAAATGATAAATATTCGTATAACTTGACCGTAGGATAGAAAATTTTATACAGACACCGTGGTCTATATATAAAAAGTGTCTGTATATGAAAATATTTTGAAATAATTTCTATGGTTTTGTAAAGAAATATATGGGTTATATAAATATGGATTTTAGATGTTATATAAATGTTATTTTATTTTTGATTTCTAGCTATGTATAAATGGTTTCGAAATATAAAATAAGTTAAATAATAAAGTTTGATTGTTTTATATAATATGGTTAAATATCTGTTTAAATTATATTGTATATAGAGTTTATAATGACTTAAATAAAATTTAGGTTGGAAGATAAATATGAAATTGGTTTGAATTAAATTATTTAAGAATTATACTCGAATAAATTTAATTTGAAATTTAAATAAAATTGAGATTTTAAAGGGTATGATTTTTATAACTTGATTTTGGTTTAGAGTGATATAAATGAATATCGAGTTGACTTAAATGAATATATAAAGTTAATTAAATAGAAAGAATATCCAGTTATTTGAAGTTTAAAGGTTTTACTTAAATGATATTTGATTTATTAAGTAAACATTTCAAATCTAAATAACAGCACTTGAATTTGATAGATATGGAATTATCAAAGAATTAGTTCTGAAATGGTGGAATATTTAAAGCTTTGAAATATATGGAAATTGAAATGGTTATTTGGGGGTTCAAATCTGTATTTGGAATTGATTTGTGAAATTGAAGAAGTTATTTTATTATATAAAGTAATTTAATATTTAAGCCATTTAAGTGGTGTAGTTATGTTTTAAAGTTATAAGTTTCAAAGCATTATGGTTTGAAAGTGTATACTTTAAGTGTTTGATTTCGAAGTGTTATAACTTTGGAAGTGCTATGTTTTTGGAAAAGGGATATATTTGAAATAAAAAAATGATATTACATTGATTTGGGTTTTTATAAAAATGATATCCTATTGATTTGGTTTTGGAAATGGAAATGATATCGTATTTACATAATTTTGAAATGGATATTATATTCTGATTTTGAAGTATAAATTATTTTGAAATGACCGCGGTGTTATAATAACATTTGGTTGTTAAAGAGACCGGGATCAGAAGTTGTCATACTCTCTGCGAACTCAAAAAACCACTTTAACAACCGTGTACGCTGTGGAGATTCCAGAACGAAGTAGGATGGTGACGACGTTCTATTAAGGTATATACGTGGACCCGACTCCCATGAGTTGGCATAAGGTGGCTAAAACAGGAGTGATTCTCGGGCCAAGGAGGTAGCTCCTCTTATCGGACACACTTCTTCGATATTATACTCTGACTTTTGGATTAATTCGGGGGCCGCTTTTGATTTTTGATTTTGGGGGTGTAGCTCGAGGTGGGTGGTAGTAGCTGCTATACGTTACCACCAGCCCGGATGCGTAATTGTTATATCTACCTCTGGCATTGCCTTGTGTGCCATGTCACATACCCTAGTGCGCCTTATACGAGTTTGATTTGTGTCGTACCTATAGAATATCCTTTGGTAGCCTCCCGGTCAGGAGGTAATATGGTACTGTACAGACTATTGGCACTATTACGTGTTAAGGGGAATATTGGGTCACTCCTTAACGCTATTTAAAAAGTAAGTTTATTTTATTATAGACACTATTATAATGGTGAAATATTACTACATAGTAAATAGTTTAACGGATCCTTAGGAGATGTGAATCCCGAGCATCTCTTAAGTTACCGCACTCACGTTAGACACTGGATATGAGATGTCAAATCCGTGAACATCTCTGGCGCCGTTCCACTCATATTGTTTATTGTTGATTTAACTTACATAAGGTCTTTTAGTTCTGACTCGAGTGTTTTGTCTTTTCAATTCGCTCGGGTCAGTCCGAGCACTTCAAGATTCAAAGACTTTATTTCTGGAGGACGAAGAAGAAGATTGTATTATATTATTTATTATATTATTCTACAACATTCATACTGTTCCGCTGCATTTTTATTTATTATTCTCTGGTATGTGTAACTCTGATTCAATATTGTATTAGTATGATCAAATGTTTTGTAAACAGCTTCATGAACTGTTATTTGATTATTATATTTTGTCGTTCCGCTGCAACATTCTGTTTTGTTTTTTCTTTCTTTCTCTGCTTTTCTTGTTCACCCCAACAACAATCCGCCCTTCTACATGGTTTAAGTCTGACGTGTGTGATTTATCGTCGATTTAAAGCGTACAAAAAGGTGGGATGTTACAATAAACCCAAGAAATTTTTCTGATTCGAAATTTTAGGATTTTAAGTTGAAATGTTATTTACCCGTAAATATTAAATTATTGCAGATTGAAATGATAAATATCTATATCACTTGACCATAGGATATAAAACTATATACAGACACCGTTGGTCTATTTTAAATGATTTTCGAAATTTTGAAAAAGGAACAAATATGGACTTTGATAAATATTAATTTTTAAGATATAATATATACAGATTTTATTTTAATATATATGTAAAATTTAGATTTTTAATTATATATTTAAATTTTTTAAATTTATAAGTGAAGTTTGGAAAATGTAATTTGAAGATTTTACTTATGGCCTTATTATTTTTAAATATATTATTAAGATTTACAATAGATTTAATAATAGAATTTGATATAATTATTTAATAAAAATTTAGATTAACTAATATATATATATATATATAATATGTTTAAATTTATTTAAAATTTACATTAATATTTTTAAATATATATTTGCAATAATTTTAATGAATAGAGGTTGGAAAGGTAAATTAAAGTTGGCTTGAAATTTAAATTGGTTAACAATTGAATTTAAATAAAGATTGATTTGGAACTTATAGATTTTTGAGATTTAAGATATGTTTCTATAACTTGATAATTTGATATTGATTAAAGAGGATTAAACGAATATTTTTAAATTTAAATAAAATTGAGTTTGAATATTTTATTTTTATTTAAATTTGTAAATTGAGATTTTATTTAAATGTTTAACCAAAGGTGGTTAAATGGATATTTTAAATTGAAATAAAATTGAATTTAAATATTTAATTTTTATTTAAGTTTGTAAATTGAGATTTTATTTAAATGTTAAACTAAAGGTGGTTAAATTAATATTTTTAAATTTAAATAAAATTGAAATTGAATATTTAATTTTAATTTTAATTTGAAATTTGAAATTTTATTTAAATGTTATAAAAATAATTAACTAAATATTATAAAATGTAAACAAAATAAATTTGAATTTTTAAATATAAATGAAACTATCAAATTGAGTTATAGTAAATGTTTGAATATTTAAATTTAAAACCTATTGAATTTGAAGTGGTTTAAATTTGTAATTCAAACCTAGATTTGAAATCGATATAAATTAAAAATGGTTTTAATTTGAACCTTTAACTTTTTTAATTGAAATTGTTGAACTGAGATTGATTTAAGTTGTATTTTGGAACTAAAATTGATTTGAATTGATTCGTGAAATTAGAAGATACAATTCTAGTTTGAAACTATTTTTGATATAAACTATTTTAATATATATATACTATTTTAATCTATAACCTATTTTAAGTATAAACTATTTTTACTGTATAACTATTCCAATATATAAACTACATTAAATAATCAAACTATTTAAATTGGAATTGTTATTATTTTGATTTAATGGATTTAAATATGAATACTTTGATATGATGATTTAATCTATTTTCTTTTTATGATTTTTGAAATGAATATTATTTCGAAAGTGTTATGATTTCGAAAGTAATATGATTTTGAAATGAATATGATATTTTGATATGAAGTGTGAACTGTTTGAAATGAAAAATGACCACGGTATGAAATAAGCGTTTGGTTGATAAAGAGACCGGGATCAGATATTTTTATACTCTGTGCCAATACTAAATACCAATTTAACAACTGTGCACGTGGTGGAGAGTCCAGAACGAAGTAGGTTGGTTTGGCGAACGATTCTGTATGAGGTATGAACGCAGCCCCGACCCCCTTGAGTCAGCTTGATGTGACTAAAACTGGAGTCATGCCGGGCCAAGTGAGGTCGCACCTTCGATCGATCATGCTTCTTCGACACCATTCTATTACTTCGTAATTTGATTGGGTGCACCTTTAATTATGGGAGTGTGCCTTAAGGTGGGTGGTATTAGCTGTTATGCATTACCACTAGTCCGAATACGCAAAACGATGGTATCTTACCCTTGGCATTGCCTCACATTCATTGTCAAATTCCTTATCGCCCCCTCCATGAGTTTGGTTTGTGTCGTACCTATAGAGTGCTCCCTGATAACCCACTAATTTGGAAGAGTTTATAATACTGTATAGACTATGATATTTATATTAAATGTGTTAAGGGGGATATGGGTAACGCCTTAATGCTATTTTAATACTTTATTTTACTATAGACATTATCTATGTAGCATATTGTACTAAGTATATAGATAGTACCATAGATCCTTAAAGGATGGAATCCCAACATACTTTAAGTTATATTGCATTTCACTTGACATTTCACTTGAGTTGATTTACTTGTATAAGAATGTTAATCCTGACTCGAGTGTTTTGTGTTTTGCTTTATGCTCGAGTCAGACTGAGTGTTACAGCATTTGAGACTCGCCTTTGGAGCTTGGAGCTTTGCTTGGAGATCTATCTTTATCTATTCAGCTTTTCTGTTATTTCGGTTATTTCTAGTTGTTTATGTTCGGACTTGTCATTTGCTTTTGTATTTAGACTTCTATGTATTGGATTTTTGTTTTATTTTACTTTAAACTCTGATGTTTACATAGTAGCTTCATGAACTACTATTTATTTATTCTGCTGCCTATTGTTATATTACTCTGTGTCTATGATTATGTGATAGATTTATTTACTGTATATGCTAAGTTTTGCTAAAAATAAATTTACAATCTATTATTTTGAGCATTTCAAATCTGACATGTGTGGATTAGTGTCGATTTGAATAGTTCGGAATGAAGGGTCATTACATAATCCCTAGGTAATCCTGAACCTGCGATCCACACCAGCTGTGATAGAATCCCATAAAGGGTGGTGGTCATAAATGGTAATCCCGGCTATTTGTTTTATGGTCAACCTCTCGACTGCTTAGTCCTTATGACCACCAAAATAACCCATATTGTTGGGATATGTAGGTGTAAGAGACAAAGCTTCGCCATAGTTCACAATGCAAGAAGCCCATTATGCAACTAAATGCAACCAGCTCTAATACTACTATGATAACTCACACCTCCGAATAAATCGATCCAAAGCCTAAAGTGACTTTCGAACTCACGTGGTACCAAGAAGTATGAGCTATCGAGTATTAAAGCATCACATAATATAGAGACTAAGATAAAATTTAAAGTATTATGTAATTTCAGATCTCATGGCGAAAGAAAATAAAATATAAGTGCTGAAAATAATATCTTAAATAATATCTCAATAATACATGGCCACATACAAAGTTCCCAAAATAACTACATAAGATCCAACTGAAATAAAATATGATAAATAGTACATAGAGAGTAACTAAAAACAAAAATATATCTTCACCACCTAGCTCCTTCCTCCACGTATTATGTTTGGCCAATTCACCTGCTAGCTTGTGCTCCTGTGTGGGGAAATGTTGCGACTTTTCTATTGATTAGAAAATCACAAATTTTAATAAATTCTGCAAGCGCACAGGCATGTAGTATGCAGGTCGAACACAGGAATTGTATTTTAAAACAATTGAAATTCATAGTTAAATCTTAGGCGTGTTAAACGAATTCGACGGTGAATTTGAACAGAAAATAAAAACAATAATATACTCCGAATCGATTCCGAAACTAATCGACATTGCAACCAAAATATAAAATTGTAAAAATCAGAACAGAAACTGAAATTGCAGATAAGAAAATAACAGAGCAAACAACCAAAATATTTATTAACTAACTGAAAGGAGTGCATAAAATAACTAAGAACAAGGATAAATATATTGCTAAATCTAATCAACAATTCTACGTATTCTATTTGGAAATAAAAACACTGTTGAATTTGAAACTAAACTTGAAGAAGAGTGATGGGGTAAGAGATGATATGAAGGTGCTGTACAATGCTGTATATATAGGATTTCAGCCCCTGAAATCAGTCCATCTTTTTGGCAATATAACCGGTCCTATTCAAAGTATTTGCCAAGATAATTGTACTGACTGGGTCCATTTCTTGAATTGGTGAAGAGTAAAGTTGCCACGTCATTGCTTGAAACACTTTATATGTGAATTGGTCCAAATTCACACGTAAGCTGCTTTTGAATGTGTCCCATTTTTCTTTATATCATGGATATGTTATGCTACTTGAATTGGCCATGTTGTTTGATTAACAAGTGGCGTTGCTTTGAAATGGATATCCTTGAATTGCATGAGCTAGTATGTATTTATATTAGAGTATACCACTTTGAATATTTCCAATTGAGTGATATGCTTGATACGTGTTTTCTTTTTGAATCATTCGGTGCCCAAAATGCTGCACTCATTGTTGCGTGTCTTTTGGGACCGATTACTGCCACAACCGATTAATTTCAACATAGCACTTCGGAATCTATAATATGCAAAACCACAACAAAATACCCGTATAATACCGCTTAAAAAGTAAAACTACGTGAAACAAATGGTTTAAAATGCAGAAAATTACGTTCATCAAATACCCCCACACTAGAACTTTATATCCTCGAATAAGCAAGAAAATAAAACTAACTAAATCCTTTTTCGTAGGAAACACGATTGCATTGAGCGTATGTAACAAGCCGTTAAACCTCTAGGTGTCCCTAGTAGGACGAGTGGTGTCTCGTGAGGTTTTCAGCGGATACTACCCATAAAATCCAAATGCAGTATGTGATGATTCTAATGTATTATATGAATGCATAATTTTAAACAAATGGAGACTCCATTTATTTCAGAATAGTTGCAATAAAATAATGTATATTAGTTCTAGTCAACTTCTAGAAATTTTTGGTTCCTCACTAAACATAAATTTCAATATAACTCAAGTTTTCATACATTAGATTCTAGTTTGTCCAGTTGTTTCGGTCGATAACATAGTGCAGCCATGAAATAAATTCTTCACTATTATTCACAGTTTTTTTTCTTTTCAAAATGGTATTTTTCATTTCCAACTGTATAACAAGCCAAATCAATAAAGTGAAGAAGTGTTTGGGTTTCAAAGCTTAGTCTCTCTTTACTAATTTTTTTTTATACACCTAACTTTTGGACCTAGGTATACCACCCATGCACTGCCTCATGGGCTTACGTGAGAAGAGTACAGAGCTTGGCGAGTGCACACACTTTCATAAACATGCACACCTATTGACTCTAGATGTTTATTCTTATTATTATTATATTTATTTATTATTATTATTTTGAAATTAACTAAAGAAAGTTATGCAAATCAACTTAGCACCACTTAACTTCAATGATTTGAAATGTCAACGCATGTACTTTAAATCTGCCACTTTGTTTTAAACAATGACTACAGTTTAGAAAGGATTTCATAACCATCACCTACGAATCCCCCTATATACTAATCTCACTATTATCGCTTGTAATTCAACTTTTCATTATATTTACATTTGAAATTAGTGATTCACAAAAAAATTCATCAATTGACTTCAACTGTTTACTTACTTTGTCTTAACTAACTGAAATTATATCCAAGTCTTGAAAATAATGGAAAATGAGATGAAGCTTGAAAAAAACTGAAAAGTAATTTAAAATAATGAGATGATTTATTATGAAATAATGTGAAATATGAAAACAAATAATGTGAAATATGAACAAACAGTATGAGATATGTGTCCCCCCACACTAGAATGAGACAGTGTCCCAACTGTCGAACAAAATAAAAATGCAATAACTAAAAAAAAAATACAACCTAATATGTACAAGATTGTGAGTGGATCATGCTGAATAGCTAGGTTCGTGGAAATCCACGAACTCGTCGTCCTCGTGTTGTTCAAACTCTAGAAATGGCTTCAAGCGTTGTCCATTGACCTTTGAAATGGAACTGTCCCTAGGATTTTCAATTTCAACTGCACCATAAGCGTACACTGTTTTCACAATATATGGACCTGTCCATCGAGATCTCAATTTGCCCAGAAATAAATGAAGTCTGGAATTATATAAGAGAATTTTCTGACCTACTTCGAATGTCTTACGAAGTATGGATTTATCATGATAGAATTTAGTTTTCTCTTTATAAATCTTTGCATTTTCATACACTTCATTTCTTAGTTCTTCTAATTCTGACAATTGTAATTTACGATGCGATCCGACTTTTTCTATGTCAAAATTAAGGTATTTGATAGCCCAAAGTGCGCGGTGCTCAAGCTCAACGGGTAAATGGCATGCTTTTGCAAAGACTAATCGGTATGGTGACATTCCAAGATTGGTTTTATAAGCTATGCGAAATGCCAATAGGGCGTCTATCAATTAAGATGACCAATCTTTTATGTTGGAGTTAACTGTCTTTTCAATAATTTGTTTAATTTGTCTATTGGAAATATCGACTTGACCGTTAGTCTGTGGATGATATGGAGTAGATAGTTTATGAGTGATAGAGTATTTCTTAAGAAGAGATTCAAAAGCGCGATTAGAAAAATGAGAACCGTTGTCACTTATAATGGCTCGAGGTGTGCCAAAGCAGGAAAATATGTTTTCTTTCAAAAATTTGACAACAACTTTATTGTCATTCGTTCTGGTGGGAATGGCCTCAACCCATTTAGACATGTAATCTACAGCAAGTAGGATGTAGAGATTTCCAAAAGAATTAGGAAAAGGAGCCATGAAATCGATGCCCCAAACATCAAAAATTTCGATGACAAGGATTGGGTTTAGGGGCATCATGTTACGTTTGGAAATACGACCTTTTGTTGACATCTAGCGCATTTGGAGCAAAATTCGTGGGCATCACGAAAAAGAGAAGGCCAATAAAAACCATACTGTAACACCTTGGCAGCAGCTTTCTTTGCTCCAAAATGTCCTCCACGTGCTTGATTATGTGAAAAAGAGAGGATGCTATGGAATTCATGTTCGGGGATACATCTACGTATGATTTGATCGATGCAATATTTGAAAAGATAAGGATCGTCCCAGTAAAAGTTTCGAACATTGGAGAGAATTTTTTTATCTTGTTTTAACCAATGGGAAGGCGTTTCATTAGTGAAAAAATAATTTATGATGTCCGCGTACCATGGTGCACTGGAGGGTGAAAGAATTTGTTCATCGGGAAAATGATCATTGATTTGAGAGTTATCGAAGTTTTCATGAACAATACGAGAAAGATGATCAGCTATGACATTTTCAGAACCCTTTTTATCCCGTATTTCCAGGTCAAACTCTTGAAAAAGGAGAATCCAATGGATTAAGCGGGGTTTGGCATCCTATTTCATGAGTAAATACAGCAATGTGGCATGATCGGTGTAAACTATGACCTTAGAACCTGCGAGATATGATCTAAACTTATCGAGGTCAAAGATAACTGCTAAAAAATCTTTTTTTTGAGGTTGAGTAATTCAATTGAGCTTCATTAAGAGTGTTGCTAGCATAATAGATGACTCGAGCAAGTTTATCGATTCGTTGACCTAAGATGGCTCCAAAGGCATAATCAGAAGCGTCACACATTAATTCGAAAGGCAAAGTCCAATTTGGAGGTTGGATTATAGGTGCAGTGGTCAAGATCGATTTAAGGGCTTCAAAAGACGTTTTACATTCATTGGAAAATTCAAATTTCGCGTCTTTAGCTAGAAGATTCGAAAGTGGTTTTGAAATTTTTGAAAAATCTTTAATGAACCTCCTATAAAATCCTGCGTGGTCGAGAAATTAGCAAATGTCCTTGACGGACCTTGGAGGAGGAAGGTCGACAATAAGATCAACTTTAGATTTGTCAACTTCTAGGCCACTTTTAGAGACAACGTGACCTAATACTATTCCTCGCTTAGCTATAAAATGACATTTTTCCCAATTAAGCAGAAGAGATTTCTCCTTACATCGCTTTAAGACACGTTCTAAACGAAGGAGGCATTGATCAAAAGATGACCCATAGGCTGAAAAATCATCCATGAATATTTCAAAAAAATCCTCCACCATATCAGAAAATATACTCATCATACATCTCTGAAAGGTAGCGGGAGCATTAAGAAGACCGAAAGGCATGGGACAATAAGCGAAAGTTTCGAAGGGACATGTGAACGTCGTTTTGTGTTGGTCCTCTAGCGCAATGGGAATTTGATTATAGCCGGAGTAACCATCAAGAAAACAATAATATTCATAACCGGCTAAGCGTTCGAGCATTTGATCAATGAAAAGGAGGGGAAAATGATCTTTTCTTGTTGCTGCATTGAGTTTTCGATAGTAGATGCAAACGCGCCATTTGTTTTGTACTTTTGTTGGAACAAGTTCGTTATTCTCATTTTTGGTCACAGTGATTCCAGACATCTTGGGCACAACTTGTACTAGACTTACCCGAGTACTGTCAGAGATAGGGTAGATAATGTTATTGTCTAAACATTTGACAGTTTCTTCCTTTACCACTTCTCTCATATTAGGGTTTAATCACCTTTGAGCTTCGCGAGTGGGTTTAGCCTCGTTGATTAAATGTATTCGATGTTCGATGGTTGATGGACTAATTCCCTTAATGTCAACGATTACCCATCCTAATGCCTCTTTATTTTCCCTTAAAATTTTCAAAAGTTGTTCTTCTTGGTCCTCAATGAGATCGGAGGCCAAGATTACAGGGAAATTTTTCGAAGAATCTAAGTATGCGTACTTCAGATCGTTTGGAAGAGGTCTAAGATCTAATTTAAGGCGCACTTCTTTTGAGGATTCAGTAGACATCAACTGGTTGAATTATAGCGAATTATGAGAAGAGCAGAGCATATCATTTAATTCATAAATGTTTCCAACTTCATTTAGATTGGAATTAAAATGATCTAGGCACATGTTAAGAGACTCCGCAGTATCACTAAAATCATTTTCTACAATTGTTTGGATCATGTCAACTTCTTTTGTTTCAAGATCCCTTGGTTGTCTGTTAAGATTGAAGATATTTAGTTCAACGGTTAGGTGCCCAAAGGAAAGTCGAAGTTGACCATTACTACAATTTATGATAGAATTGATTTTGCTAAAAATGGACGACCTAGTATCAAAGGAATCTGACCATTGGGATTTGAGACAAGTGCAGTCTCTAGGACTATGAAATCGACTTGGAAATAGAATTGCTCGATTTGTATCAAAACATATTTAACTGTTCCCAATGTTTTTTTAGCAGATCGATCAGCTAGTTTAATTGTGATGTTTGTAGGTTTTAATTCCCCTAGTCCAAGTTGACAGTACACAGTATAAGGAAAAAGATTCACCCTCGCTCCAAGATTGAGTAAGGCAAGACTAATGTGAGTGTTACCTATTTTACAGCCGATTGTAGTACAACCGGGGTCCTTATACTTGATTGGGGAGGGATTTGAAAGAACAGAGCTAGTGTTTGCAGTTAGAAATGCAGTTTTATGAACGTTAGTGGTATGTTTTTGAGTACATAGCTCTTTTAGACATTTAGCATATTGAGGAATTTGCTCGGTGGTATCAAGAAGTGGAATACTGATTCGAACTTGTTTAAAGATTTCAAGAATTTGGTCAAAATTAGCGGGCTTCTTCTTTTTATTGAGTCTATGAGGAAATGGAGCTATGGGTTTATAGACTCGTTCGGTAGTTTTTTCATTCGAAGAAGAATGTGTGATATTAGAGGGTAAAGATAAGGGAGCTGGAATGTTGGGGTTGCCAACATCAGAAAGCGAAGAGTGGTCGGGATTGCCAACCTTGGATGAAGAATTAGAGTCGTTTGAATTGACAACCGTGGTTGTTGACTGAGTTTCAGAATTTTGAACATGGGAAGATTTAAGAAGGATGTCGGTGTTGCCGATGTGGTTGTCTACCTTCTTTCCAGACCTTAATGTGGTGACAGCATTAAAAGGATTTACTTTTTCATCCTCACAAAGATTTACTCCTCGAGAGTTATACTTTGGATTCACTTCGGGTTGACTAGGCAATTTACCTTTCTCATTGATTTTCATGAGATCCTTCATCATTATTAACATTTGTTCATTTTGTTTGGTGATTTGATCAATTCTCGCATCTTGGTTAGTGATTTGTTCATTTTGTTTAGTGAGTTGTTTTTCCAATCAAGCAATTTCCTGTGAAGGCTGAGAAGGTTGGGTTGATGGATTGAAATTAGGATGCCTGTATGGTTGATTCGAAGGTTTTGTTTGAGGAGTTGGTTGAGAATTTTGAGCATTAGAGGTTGGGGCTCAATAATTCTTATTTGGTATCATTGGATACACATATGATGGATTAGCCACATTGTTAGGATTTGACCATGAAAAATTAGGGCAGTGCTTCCAGTTATGATTGTATGTGGATGAATAAGGACTATTTTGAGCTATAGCATTGATTTGGTCTTGTGTGTAGTAATGGGGTAGTCCTTCTCCTTCTTGAGGAGTTTGTGTATCTATAGGAAGATGTGATGGGTCAATGGCATGTACTCCTCTGTTTGGAGTACGAATCGAAACACGAATTGTTTCCTATTGCATATCCTTTTTCGAATATTCTTTTAAAAATTCCCAAGCTTCCTCATTTGTTTTTGCCATGAATTCTCCTCCTCACATTGATTCGAATTGGGATCTTGTTTGATAGTTAAGCCCTCCATAAACGATTTGGCACAAAACGTGCTTAGGGATTGCATGATGTGGGAAACTATATAACAACTGATTGAACCTTTCAAAATATTTTGAAAAAGTTTCTCCTTCATTCTGAGAGAATTGATTGATTTCAGTTCGAATTTTAAGAGTTTTATGGAAAGGAAAAAACTTTTTCTAAAATATAGTAACGAAATTGTCCCAACTTTAAATTGAATTTTTAGGAAGAGAATTAAGCCATCTTTTCGCACTTTCTTGAAGCACGAAGGGAATAAGTCTTAACTTGATGGATTCATTAGAAAGTTGTTGCATTTTAGTTGTAGAAGAATATAACTCGAATTCACTAAGAAATTCGTATGCATTTTCAGATCCAGTGAATTTTGGTACCCCTTGGATGAAATAATGTTTTAGCTCAAAATTATTTCCTTCGGAAGGTGGAAATGAAATAACCGAAGGTTGAACGGTCCTAGTTCGATAGCATCGGTCTCTAAGGGATAATGGTCGGTTCTCATGAAATTCGTTATTTCCAACATGTGATTTAGGTGATGATTTTGGTGAGCTGTGTTGTGAACCGTGATTGCTCATATTTGTTTGATTTGAAATTTCCGTTGATTTGTTTAATGAAATATTTTAGCTTTCCAAACGGTTAAAATTATGTCTTGCCCAAACGCGCATAAACAAATCAAGGTGTAATAGTCCAAAGTAAATTTAAACAGTTTTCAGTTGGGCACCTGTAGGGTAGAAAATTACATATAGAGGGGTATAGTAGTCCATCATGTTTTGCAATCGCTTGACTTGAAATGCTCGTTTTCTCGTTCGTGAAGTCGGTTTCTTTGAAATTAGCCAAAGCGGTGCCTTGTGTTTTTTTATTATGCAGTATGCCACTCCAATCTCTGCTTACTCTGCTTTTCGTTTGAAATATGGATACATTGCCCCTTTTTTATTCCCTTCAAGCTTTTCGCTGTTCTAAACTTCCAGACTCTCTCTTTCTTCCTTTTTATTTTTCTTACTTTTTTTGTTCCTTCAGATCGTGAGATGTAGGAAGTCGGGGTGTCAGATCTGAGCGAGGTAGATCTCGATGGGTGGAGGAACCTGGGTAATCGTGGGTGTAGGTTTTGACTGATGAAGAATTGGTTGTAGGTATTAATGGGTTTCGGGTAAGCTGTTTTGGATCTCTTTTTTGGATTTTATGGAGGAGGCGATGTGATGGTGATTTAGGGGTGAATGTTAGTGGTCGTAAAGACGTGTCTCACTTGCATTTTCGCGCTATGGTGGCCGTGGCTTGGAGTTTAGGTGATGTAGTTGTGAAATGGTGACTGAATGTTGTAAAATGGTTCAGAGAGGAGTTCTGGTGGTTCAAGAGTGGGTTTGTTTTGTGAAGGGGACTATTTTGTGAAGAGCAGTGACCTGCTAGTGGCTAGTAGGTTGAATTGTTATGAAATGGTGAAGTTGCAGAGAAGTTGGCTTGTAGTTAGTTGATGGCAGAGGAATGTTTTAGCAAGCTTGTTGTAGGTGGATGTTGATGTAATGGTTTGGATTGGAGTTATGTGCAGTGCACTGTTGTTGGGTGAAATCAAATGGTGAGGTGAAAGGTATAGGATGATGTCGGAGGGAAGGTTGAGGTAGTTTGCGGTGTTAGGTGAAATAGTGGCAGAAGTGGGTGATGTATTGAATGGTTGGGTAATCTGTCAGTTGCACAGGGCAGTTTTCTGTTGACTGGCACAACAGCAGTTGAACAGAGGTAGAGGTGAATGCGTGGTATTTGACTGGAAATGGTGGTGGGAGAGAAGATGGCGTGGGAGGATGTTAGTGACCAGGCAGTTGTCGATGAAGATGAGATTTGAATTAGGTGGTAGGTCTCAGGTTTCGGGTTGTGGTTTAGGCGTTGATTTTCGTCGCGATTGGGATGGTGATGTTCATGAATCGAGTTTGGGATGAGGCGGTTGCTTGGTGATGGAGTTATGTAGTTCGCGAGGTTGAGGAAGCTACTGGAAGTCGGGTCGAGGAGTGTTGCGACTGCATTTCGGCAGAGGAGGGGATGGTAAGGAAGTGAGTATTCTATTGCGAGGCAGTGGAATGGTTTGAACAGGGATTGTACACACTGAAGCATAGTTTTGTTGTATGTTAAGCGAAATTTTGTAAAAATGATGCAAAAATTATAGAATCAAATTGAAAATGCAATAAATGAAACAACGAAAGAAAAGAATTGAAACAGCGAAAATATGCAGCGAATGAGAAGAAAAAACGATTTTTTGAAGTAAAACGCTACTTTGGTGAAAGGAACTGAAAAACGAAATTTTTTGATTTTTTTTTGAAAAGTAATGCAAAAAAAATTTAACACTAATAGACTTAAAAAACGAAAAATCGAAATTTTCAAAATAGCAAATCCGCAACAACGGCGCCAAAAACTTGTTGCGACTTTTCTATTGATTAAAAAAGCATAAATTTTAATAAATTCCGCAAGCACACAGGCGTGTAGTATGCAGGTCGAACATAGAGAATTGTATTTTAAAACAATTGAAATTCATAGTTAAATCTTAGGTGTGTTAAACGATTTCGACAGTGAATTTGAACAGAAAATAAAAACAATAATATACTCCGAATCGACTCCGAAACTAATCGAAATTGCAACCAAAATATAAAATTGTAAAAATCATAACAGAAATTGAAATTGCGGATAAGAAAATAATAGAGCAAACAACTAAAATATTTATTAACTAACTGAAATGAGTGCATAAAATAACTAAGAACAAGAATAAATAAATTTCTAAATCTAATCAACAATTCTATGTATTCTGTTCGAAAATAAAAACATTGTTGAATTTGAAACTAAACTTGAAGAAGAGTGATGGGGTAAGAGATGATATGAAGGTGCTGTATAATGCTGTATATATAGGCTTTCAGCCCCTAAAATCAGTCCATCATTTTAGCAATAGAACCGGTCCTATTCATAGTATTTGCCAAGATAATTGTACTGACTGGGTCCATTTCTTGAATTGGTGAAGAGTAAAGTTGCCACGTCATTGCTTGAAACACTTTGTATGTGAATTGGTCCAAATTCACACGTAAGCTACTTTTGAATGTGTCCCATTTTGATTTATATCATGGCTATGTATTATGCTACTTGAATTGGCCATGTTGTTTGATTAGCAAGTGGCATTGCTTTGAAATGGATATCCTTGAATTGCGTGAGCTGGTATATATTTATATCAGAGTGTACCACATTGAATATTTCCAATTGAGTGATATACTTGATACATGTTTTCTTTTTGAATCATTTGGTGTCCAAAATGCTGCACTCATTGTTTCTTGTGTTTTGGGACCGACCATTGCCACAACCGATTAATTTCAACATAGCACTTCAAAATCTATAATCTGCAAAATCACAACAAAATACCCGTATAATACCACTTAAAAAAAGTAAAAATACATGAAACAAACAGTTTAAAATGCATAAAAATACGCTAATCAGGAAACGGGATAATAAATTATGTTACTAATGTATGATGATCATGTGCAATTAAATTCATTTACAGTCTACGTGACTTAGAGTGTACTTTTCGTGTTTGTGAATTACTTACTAAGGTTGGACACCTTAACTTAAGGAATATGGTTTCAAATATACATATACCCAAATATCTTATGATGGTTTTTGCTGAAGGATCGAATTACATATCAACCATGGATCAAGCAACCGATTTAAAATGGATGGAACAACAGATCAACAATGGATCGACTAATAATATGTACGATTGCTCTTAATAGAAGAATGCATAAAGTACCACTCTTGGGTCAGCATTACCATAATAATGACTACTCGTTTCGTACTTACATATTGAGAGGATCTCACAATGCTGGCTTGCGTCTGAGATGGCTTAGGCCCCCTTTAAGCATTGTCTCAAAGAACATAATGGTAACATCATTTATTGCACCGTACCGGGCATCCATCAATAGTGTCACTACCTAATTGTCATATGCACAAAGGAACCACCCGTTAGTGCCGGACTGTGCACTGTAGTTGGCATCCATCAATAGAGTCGTGATCGAGGAACCTTCTATTAGTTATGTGTGCTTAGCAAAGCCTCATGATCAAACCACCTCAGGTGGAATATTAAATTCATATAATAAATAGTGTCTGGGCCTAATTGCCTGCGTACACACTTTCCTTAGTCCCATAATCCACGAAAGTCGAGGCTTAGGGAAATAACTCCCTATATATATATTGTAAAGTCCCGAATTTTCGTACCCTTTGAGCCCACAATGTACCACACAAGATCAACTCAAATTGCATAAATAAACGTATCTTTAAATGGTGAAAAGAAAATAAAGATAGAACAGAATCTCACATGAATGGAATAATATATCACATTGAACAAATATCTTTACAGCGAAAAATTTTAAAATACAATATCAAAGTCCAACCTAGATTCAGCCTGGATAGTTATAAACCACTGTCCTTACAAATGTTGAAAACAACAAAACAAATGTAATAGACGTAGCGGATAATAGAATATATGTCCATACAATGATGAAGATCTCCAGCTCTCCTCTGGAAACTCCAACCGTCTTCAACTCAACCTGAAACTATTCGGATCTGACCCGAGTATTAAAATTACCCGGATCGGGCTTGATAAACGAGCATGAGATACTCGAAATTTAAAATGATGATCATGAAAATGTTGCCAAAACCTTTGAAAAGAAGGGCATGTCATGAGACCATGCCTATACATAAACACGGACGGGTTTTTACCTTATGATGACCAAAATACACTTGATATTATTTTTAATGACATTATGCTGAAAATACTTTTCATATAAACTTATTCAAATAAGGTATAAATACCCTGATTAAGTCTAAGGTAATATATTCAGACAAGGTCAGCAAAATATACCAAACAGATCATATGATACCAAAAAGGGGTAGCTGAAATGTTTGCTAGTCATTACAGCAAATTTAGGAATACAATGAAAACCGTAAATCGTATTGGGATTGGTTTCCAACATGATAGGAAACTAGTGGAAAGATCAATCTATATCCACGGCTTAAGTCCAAGACTCAGACGCCGTTATACAACAGCACAAATAGCTAAAAATGGATACAATCTACGAATGACATCCAAGGACTCGGACTTCGTACATCCATGCCACGAGGCCCAAACGTATCTGGTACTTAGGGCTCATAACATCTGATAACCCAAATTACTACTATCTGAAATGCGAGCATACATCTGACTGTATATATTCCCATCATAACCGGGGTGTGAGGCTCGCGAGGCTACGATCAATTTCTCAAAGCCACGCTTTTCATACAAAACCACGCTTTGATCATAACATGTTTCACTTTAAATAGCACACTGCCATTCCTTCGATCACTATTTGACACCCACAAGTCTACAACCTCTGAGCTTGTATGTCTCAAAGAAGGGTGTTCAGCTAAGAGAAATTGTCTTCTCCGCCACCAATTAGATGTACATTTATAAAAGTCAAAGGTTGTGTCTCAGAAATGCAATGTCAAACATTCGTCCATACAAGTTCATTTTGGGACTAAACGAAACCGGAGGCATGTTCCTCGGCCATTACTAAGCGAGAAGCCCATACAATCCAAAAAAAATCTACACAACGAGGAGGCCACTGCTATAAATAACTCTATAATAGGAGAGACCTAGAGCATGTCAAAAAGAAATCCTCATGCTATGAAGATCCATAGTCTTCAATAATCATCATCTTCAACATGTCTTCACTTTCGAACGTATGCATTGATGCAATGTGGTTTTCAGATAGGGATCATCCAAATCCAACCCTGGTTCCTTCGAAGCCAACCATCGCTTTAAAAGATGTTAAGTTCATATATGGATATCAATCATCAGTCAATTACTTCATCTTCTTTATTTAAATCAAATATCTTTCTTAGATATACTCTTTTCAATTTATTCCATTTTCTTTTCAAGAGTAAATGGAATCATTATGTAATGACCCATTATTTTGGACCATTCAAATCGACAATAAAATCACACATGTCTGACTTGAATAATTCAAAAAAGTAGATTGTAGATAAATCAGAATAACTCGCAGTGGAAATAAGATAACCATAGTAGTTCATGAAGCTACTACAAATACACTCTCAAACACAGTCTCAAAACAAGTACAAAATTCCATAATCTGAAAAGTAAATACGACAGAAATCCCAATACATAAATGTTCACTAGTACATAAGCCGAATAGAAAATACTGAATGGAAATAGATAACAACTAGATAGATAGTCTCCAGCACATCCTAGATTTAGAAGATGAAATCCAAAGCTGATACTCAGGCTGACCCGAGCGTAAATCAAACACAAAACACTCGAGTCAGGACATACATACTTATACAATGTAAACCAACTCAAGTAACTGTAAAAGAAATGCACAAGTAAATTAAAGGATGCTTGGGACCGTCCATCCTTTAAGGATCCGTTAAACTATTTACTATGTAGTAATATACACGAATATAATAATGTCTACAGTAAAGTATAATACATTTAAAAATAGCGTTAAAGAGTTACCCAATATCCCCTTTAACACATTTTATAGTGCCAATAGTCTATACAGTACCATCGTACCTCCAGATCGAGAGTCTACAACTAATACTCCATAGGTATGACACAAATCAAACTCGTACAAGGCGCGCTAGGGTAGGTGACATGGCACAACAAGGCAATGCCAGGGTAGATATACCAATTACGCATCCAGGCTGGTGGTAACGCATAGCCGCAGCTACCGCCCACCATGAGCCACACACCCAAAAATCAAAGGTGCGCATCATATCAATCACAAAGTAATAGAATGGCATATGAAGAAGTCTGTCCGATCAGAGGAGCTACCTCATTGGCCCGAGAATCGCTCCTGTGTTTAGCCGCCTTATGCCAACTCACGAGAGTTGGGTCCACGTACATACCTCAACAGAACGTCACCACTATCCTACTTCATTCTGGAATCTCCACCGCGTACATGGTTGTTAAGGTGGTTTTTGGAGTTGGAAAAGAGTATGACAACTTCCAATCCCGGTCTCTTTAACAACCAAACGTTATTATAACACATGGTTATAAATTCAAAAAATGGTTTATATTCCAAATCAAAATAATTCATTTAAACCATTTAAATATGAAGTAGTTATCCTTTCAAATCTAATATTTAAAGTCAATTCTTAATATAACAAATTTTCAAATAAATTCATTTCCAAAATCATAGTACTTTCAAAGCTATAACAACTCTAAACCAAATACTTTGAAACCATAATACTTTGAAATCATAACACTTGAAATGTTATCATTTGGAAATCATAATACTTAGAAAATCATGACACCTTTAAAACAATATTCATTACTAAAGTTGTAGCATTTTCTAAGTTCATTCGTTCGATTATAACAATTTTAAAAACATGGTATATTCAAAAACAACAGCACTTAGAAACATTACGGTGGATATAGTAGTATTTCAAAAATATTGTCATTTTCAGTAACAACAGCACTTATAAAGTGTTACAATAGATATTTTAGTGTTTCAAAATAGTTCAATTTCAGAAACAGCGGCACTTATAAAGTGTTACAGAAGATATTTTAGTATTTCCAAAACAGTTCAATTTTCAGAAACAGCAGCACTTATAAAGTGCTATAGTAGATATTTTAGTATTTAAAAAACAATTCAATTTCAGAAACAGCAGCACTTATAAAGTGTTACAGCAGATAAAATTAGTATTTCAGAACATAGTTATATTTCAGAAATGGTAGCACTTAGCAAATGCTACCTTAAAATCACAGCATTTTGGAAATGCTTTCAATACAAATTCCAGATTTATTATAACCTTTCAGAAAAATTAAAATCTCAATTTTAGCCATTTTTAACTTATAAATCATATCTCACGCTTCAGAAAATATTCATTTGGATATCATTTAACTGATTATTAAATAAAATAAAATTTTATAAATAAAATATCCAAATTAACTATAATTCATTTATTAAGACAAAAGTACATTATTTTCTTAACATTTCAACTTAACAAATAACTTAATACTTTATTTTAAAATACCCATTTCATAAATAAAATATTTTTATTGCTAGGTTAGGCTTAAAATTTCCATTTGAAAATTAAAATTTCAATTATCAAGTTAAGTCATAATTAAATTACATTTTTAATCCATTTATTTACTTATACATATTTGACTTATAGAAAATCACTATAACATTTATTTAAATCATTTAAATCCAAACTAAGTTAAAATTTCATATTTTAAATTTAAAAAATACTTAACAATTTTTAGAAAATACTTAAAATTAACCACGGGTCTGTATATAGTTTTCTAACCTAGGTCAAGTGATACGAATATGTATCATTTTAATCCGTAATTTAAAATAAAAATCAAGGTTCTATCATTTCAAACCCGCAATCCCAAGTCAAATATAATAAATAAAAATCGCTTGCGCATATCATTTCAGCTCATAACAATTTTTCCTTATTCTAAGGTCCATTCAGGTGCATATCATTTCAACCCATAGTGATATATTCTACAGGGAACTTGCAGTGTGAGAAACAGTAAATAAAATAAATAGTATAATATGGCATATCATATCAGGCGATGTAACAAATAAGTATCAGGTTATAACATCATGAAATATCACATCATAGGCATATATAAATTACTATCATATCATCAACTAGAATTCACATGCCATTGTTTCACTATTATATAAGTACGAATGTCGAGAGTGGTAAACTCACCTTCTAAAGCCGGAGATAACAATTCAAGACACACAAACGAACTTCGAAAAGCATGAATTAGATTCGAGTGGATGAGAGCCAAGATTCATATCTTGTAAACAAATAAATATAAACATACATTGAAATATAATTCAATACAAGATTATAAATTAAAAAAATGAACAAATATGAATCAAAATGAGGCAAATGGCTTAACTCATTCAAGTAGGCTTGGCCACTTCACAAATGGGCTAGATCACTATCAAATAATGCTTGGCCATGATGGTTTAAGAGCATATAGGCTCGGCTATGACTAGAAACACACACGGCAATTGACTAAAATGAAGAGATGGTAGGGCAAGAGGCATTAGGATGGTCAAAAGGCAAAGGCAAGAGAAGTTTGGATTCAGCCCTATGCTCAAGTGACTCGGCGATGGGTTAGCATGGCTCGGCCTTTGGCTAAGATATGGATCAGGTCAGGTCCATCACTTGCACGACTTGGAGGTGAAGTATTGGCCACGACAAGGGGATGGAAAATGCGGTGTAAGTGGTGGCCGAGGCTAGCAATCAGGAAGGATGATGTGATGGAGATTGGCTAGGGTTTCAAGGCAATATTGGTGGTGGACTTGGATCAATGGGTCACGGCATGGCATGGGATGATGTTGTGATGGTGGAGGCCGGTCTTAGGTAGTGGTGAAGGGGAGGAGATGGTCGGCTAGGGGATGATGCAAGTAATGGCCGAGCATATGCTTGAGAATCAAAGAGAAAGGAAAAAGAAAAGGAAGGACAAGGAAATTTTTTTACTGTAATTCTTTGTTCAGGAAGTGAATGAGAATAAGAGATGAGAAAATAATTTGTACGTGAAATGAGAATGGGAAGTGAGAAGATTTTGTGCGGCTAGAAAAGTGGTGAACGGCTAGGGTAATGGAAAAGGCTAGAAAATGGTAGGGCATCACTTATTGAAGGAAAAGAAACTTAAGTCTTTTGAATTTCCAAGCCCAAAAATCCACATAAAATCAAATGAAAGAAAATAGAAAGTAGATAATGGAAAATAAAATAAAATAGAATAGAAAATAGAAAAAAATGTAAAATAGAAATAAAGTGGAAAATATATAATAGAAAATAAATAGAAAAATGCTGAAAATAATTGCGTGTAAAACGCTGAAATTTATCAAATTTTAAAAGTAGAAAACAGAATTTTACGAAACAAAAAGCAGCACAAATATCAGAATCAAATACATTTTCAAAGAAAAAGATTAGAAATTTAAAATTCAAATTTAAAATTTTCAACTAAGAGTCAAAGTTTGACCACAGTTGGCCAAAATATAAAATTTTCTAAAAATATTTATTTTGTTATATTTTGAAAATAAATTATTAACAAAATCCAAAATTACATTGGGAAAATTCCAAAATTCCAAATTTTAAATAATTAAAAATCAAAGTTTTCAATTAAATTGAATTAAAAATATTTATTAAAATTATGGGTTGTTACACTTTCCACCACTTAAAACTTTTCGTCCTCGAAAAGGAACGAGACACGGAAACAAGGAAAGATGACATAGAAAAGCAAGTAGTACCTGAAACAAACAATTCCGGATTCGAAGCACGAATGCTTTTCCTCATCTCGCAGGTACAATCCCAATCATCCGTACTCCACTGCACTTTGACCAGGTTGACAGATTTCTTTCTTAGCTGCTTCATACCTCTATCGATAATACTAAGTGGCTTACTCTCGATAGTAAGGTTAGGCTCAATATCCAAACTCTCGAGAGCAGAAGGCTGGACCATCAAAGAAGGATCATGCAGATATTGACGATGATGCAAAACATGGAATACATTATGCACTCCAGAAAATTTCTCAGGCAAATCAAGACGATAAGCTAAAGAACCAATCCTCTCAGAGATACGGAAAGGACCAACAAACCTAGGAGCAAGTTTCCTTCATCTTCCACTCTATCCCAAATTATTATTAAATTTATTCCACTTAATATATCTTATCATATACATTAAGTATGTTTATTCCTATCATAACTAATCAAGTTTATTTATAAATTCCTTTAACACCATTTCATGTTGTATATTATTCAATTACATGCCTAACTTCTGAATAATTAGGTAAGTTATATTGGAATGCAATTTAGTATTATACAAATAAAATTTTCAATTCAATTACTTATCCGAAATCTTTGACTTCAGTTTATAATTGAAATCACCCTGAGTCATAAATTTAAGAATTTAAATCTCTTGTTTATCTCGAAGAATTAAGAGAAATACACACACACACACACACACACACACACATATATGTACTACATATCAGATCAAATCAAATCTAAAATCATATACTTATATATATTAAATCAAGCTAAACTTAAGAAGTTTAAATCAAATTTTCTTCCTCTTTTTATATATTAAATCAAACAAATTTTGCCACGACCCATCTTCCATCTTCCATCTACCAGAAAGACGCATCATGATATAAGAAAGAAAGGGATAGAAGAAGAAAAGATAGGAAAGAAGAAACACAAAAACAATAGATTCTCACAGTGGAACGAATGAAATATAATATATCACATAAAATATTACATAGTATCATATACATCAGAGTACACAACTTATACATTTTATATTAGACAGTTATAAACATCTGTCTCACTATACAACTCAGGATATCACAGAGATACAAACACAATCACTAGCACATCGGAACCATAATAATATCTATACGCTGAAGCCTCCTGCTCCAAATCTCCTTCAGAATTCGTCAAAGCTAACCTGAATCCCTCGACTACTCATACATAACATGAGTACAAAAGAGTTTAATAAAATAGAAAATAAACACTTGGGTCAGACATGGGTCTGGTGTGAGTAAACGGGTTAAATTGCTTAAATTTAAAAATCCTTTGAAAAGAAAGGTATCACGTACGACTTCCCATACATAAATATGGAAAAGTTTTACCTTACGCTAACCAAAACATTTGATAGGAAATCCAGTGATATTATAATTGTATCTAGTGTTTTAAAGTAAATAAGAAATAGCTAAAATTGTTACAAGATTAAATTCCAGCTACTGCCCAAAAAAGTGGGTAATACAATCAAAACCGTAAAGGCACGTAGGAAGAATGGGTTTCCATCAATGGCAGGGCTACTGGGGTACCGCCCATCACAGTACGGGGCCTAGATCACCGTATCGAGGATCCACCCTAAATCCCCTGCAATACAAGGCCGGAACCATTCCTTACTGGACAATCCCGAACAAGGCCACTTCGTGGTTGGCGCGACCAACCACACACTAAGCCGAAATAAAAAAGGACCACTAGATAGGGTAAATCTCTTCCTACTTGGGTGTTACCCACTTAACCTTGCTGCACCTCCCCTGTTTTAGCCATTCCTTGTTGATGAGGCTTGAGGCTACGATTACCTTTATAGAACACATCTATCTTAGAATGCTCATCGTCCACCTGACGATGTTCTGAAAGCATTCGATCCATACAAGTTTGTTCTGGGTTCGAACAAAATCGAAGGCACTATCTTGTTGCACTCATTTTGGAATCACCCTCAGAGTCAACGATAATAGCCCTTGCACTCTTAATCACCATCTCGAAATTGAAAGTACTATCTCCGACAAACTCATCTTAGAGTCACCCTCAAAGTTATACTGACGAATAGTTCTTACACTTCTCTATGCTCTTCACTTGGATTCACGACCTAACGTTTAACTTGGATCGATGTGGTTTTCGGATATCCAAATATGGAAACCCGATCCCGGTCTCACCGAAATCCAAAACGCCATTTTAATGTCCAAGTTGTTTAAGGGTTTAAACAATTAAACTTATATTCAGAATAACATAAACAGATAGATGATTTACAATATCATAGATAGATAATTCATATCAACCATCCATCTCACAAAGCAGCCATATTATATATCTGAGATATCATATCCAAATCATTCAATATCAATCATCCAATATCAATTAATCATCCATAAGCAGCTTTGATTCACTCTTAATCAATTTAATTAACCTTTAATTAAATTAATTACTATGTTAATCACTTGGATTACCTTAATCTTGCTTACTTATCATTAATTAATCACCAATTAATTAATTAATCATCTCCTAATGATCTACCTTAATTAATATTCCTTGATTAATTATCCTTTAATTACATTAAGTAATTATCCTTTAATTAATTACACAAACTAATTATCATAATCATATACAATAATTAATCTTTAATTATTGCCATTAATTACATTAATTAATGATCCTCCATTTACTTCCATTAATTAATTGATTAACTATAATTAATTACATTTGATCCTTAATTAATTACAATTAGTCAATCATACTTTAATTAATTACTTTCATTAACCGACCTTGATTAATTCCATCAATTATATTAATTAATGATCCTTACTAATTAATTAACCCTTTAATTAATTAAATAATTAATCTTTAATTAACGACCTCATTAATTAGTCTTAATTAATCGTAAATAGTAATTAACAAAATTGTAATTAATTAACTCCTTAAATTAATTATATTAATCCTTTGATTAATTACACAAATTAATTAATCCTTAATTACTTCATTAAGTAATCATTAATTAATTACATTAATTAATAATCCTTAATTAATTACATTTAGTAATTAATCTTAAATTAATCACATTTATTAATTAATTAATCGCATTAATTAATTAACCAAATTAACTAAGTAACTAAACCTTACTTTCTCCAAAAGTAATTGTCCTCTAGTTACTTTCATTAGTTAATTACTCTCTTAATTAATTACCTTAACAAGTAATTAATCACATCATTAATTGACCTTAATCATTTAATTAATTAATTACTCTATAATTAATTAACTTTCAAATCAATTATCTTAATTAATCCTGTAATTAATGACATCAAGTGATTAACCTTTAATCACTTCCACTTCTTAAGTAATTTCCCACTAATTACTTCCATAAGTAATTTCTATTCCTTAATTACATTCTGTAATTATCCATTAATTTAATTTATTAATTAATTATCTAAAATTAATTTCAATCTAGCTACTTAAGAATAAACTTTGCATTATACTCAAATTATTTACTTCATTAAACCAATTTAGAAATCAATTATATATTTGAAATAAAATTTTACTTTAAACAAAACAATTACAACTCTAAATTTTTAATATACTTAAAAATCTTTGAAAACCCTTTTCAAACATGTTTAATAAAATTAAACAAATATCTATCTTTGAAATCTTAATTATCGTACTCTTTAAACTTATCTATTTAAATATATAAATTTGAAATATAGTTTAAACATTACTTTGAATATAACTTAACTACTTGAAACATGCTTATTTAAAACTTGTTTAAATCTCTTAAAACTTTGATCTAATGTTTTAAATTGAAACATCTTTTGTTTGCGCCAAAAATGGTCACAAACCCGAAGTATTGTGAAAGCACCAAACAACAAATATAATTCAAAGATATTCAAGCACAAGTCTTAGATCCAAGCAAGCAACAAGCAGTAATTCGAAGATAACAATTAGAAACGCAAGATTTATAGTGGCTCGGCTATCTCCGGCCTACGTCAACTTCAAAGTTTTAACTTTTATTGATGTTCTTTGTTGGCTACAAGTGATTGCCACAATTACAATGATTGAATTTCGGCTATAATAGCTGTGGAAGGAAATAGAATCGATTCCGTTAGAGTCTGGACGTGAATGGCAAAAAGATCCCTTTTCTATAGGCTCTGAGGCTCTATTTATAGGCGTAGGAGGCTGAGATCGCGCTCAAATTTCGAGAGACTTTTTCTGGCACGTGAGTGGGCCCACGCGACCAACCTCAGAAAGTTTCAAGTCGATCTGTGATCGATACGAAGTCATTTCGTATCGATCAAGATGATGTCCAATTGGGCTGAAATTTGCTGGAGACATTCTTCATCATGCATGCAAGCTCTTGTGAAAATTTCATGGCATTTGGATCAGTAGATCTCAAGATATCATGGATACGGAATGGAATCTTTCGGTTGCTGTTTGGTTCGAATCGATTCCTTCGAATCAATGCCATTGACTCCATCAGCTCTCGTGGTTCTATGATGAGGTGGCGCGCGTCCTTCAAGTCGATCCGGTCTTCTCTCCGAGTTGAACGCTTCGATTCCTTAGATCACGCCTACTTCGTATCGTGGAATGACATGTCATCTACGCTTGCTGACTTGGTGAATACAAACAAGCGATCGTTCATGGATTCGAACAAGGACTCCTGATGGATACGAAGCGACCAGCACCCGATGGATACGAAACAGATGGATACGAGGGACTTTCGATAGATTCGAAGTAGACACTGGCTGAATGTTACGAGGCACGTCATCTGCTTATGGATACGAATCCGATCGATGCGAACTCGATGGTTTCGAACCCTACCCACTTGAATGATACGAACTCAGTGGATTCGAACTAGGTGCGAAGATTCTTGATTGGTTCGAACAGAGTTGAGGTGAGGCCTATCTGGTCGTTTCGAAACAGATCGATTCGAAGGCGATCGGTTCGAAGTGACTAACTCCTGATGGATTCGAACCTGATGGATTCGAATGGAACGAGACGATGTCATGCTGATCGATTCGAAGACGATCGATTCGAAGGGACCATCACCTCGACCTCTTCATGGATACGAACATCATGTTCTTTCTAACTTGTATCGATCATATCTCATTCATACGAACTTCGATTAACATGAAATTTGGAACGCTGGTTCCCCCAACTTTGCTCGTCGTGTTCAATCAATTGTAGCCTGATCCGGGCCCGAGCAAAATCCATCGATATCCATGGTTATCCTGCAATGCATAGATATTTATGACAAGCTATTATTGATTTTCATTCAGCTTTGGGTATCTCAGCTTTGCCAAAAGTTGGGACGACATTTTTCCCTCCAAAACATGCCTTTTGGTAAAAGGTGTATTTTGATCATTCTCAAATGGAACGTAGTGAGTTTATGTTTTGTTCAGAGCTTATAGCATTTTCAATCAAGTTCGTGGCTGTTCGGAGCCAAATCGTTATCAATTTCTTCCAGCGGAATTTAAGAATGAAGTTTTTTAGTCTCTCTGGACTATCGTTGGTCACTCCGGACCCTTGCCAAGCCCATTCTAGATTTGACGATTGAATAGAAAGATCCCGTTGCACTCCGGCGTTGCCTTCTATCCCTTGCACTCCGTCCCCAGCTAGGGCATATAGCGATGTCTTGGTTGTTCTAAACCGATCATAGCCTCTCCGGCTCTTACTGGATCCCGATCTAATCACTCTCCGGTGAATGGGAAACGATGTTAAGTGAGTCAATCCTGTCGCTCTCCGGCGAAGCAACTCACTTCTTGCACTCCGGACCCCGCCTCTCCGGGTAGGGTCATAAAGCGATCATTTTTGTATTGGTATTCAATATTCATCCTTTAACTCTCCGGTCAATGGTTTATTTCAAGAAATTCTAATTTATTTATTAAATTAAGGTCCTAGATGTTCAATCTCAAACATCAGGAAAAAGCTAAACATTGCCTCTCCGGGCATATTGGTCTATCTCCATCTTAGAGCATGCCTAGGGATCTCTCCGGTTCCCGTACATGAGTAATTGGAGTAGCCGTTTTACTCTGAAAACAAATCTAGTGAAATTATTTGACCGAAGTCCAAATCCTGGACTTGGCACCTTCCATCTTTAATCAGTGGATGACGAGTCGTGATCTCGATCCATGATCGCTCCTGTTAGGTGGAGGCGGTAGTTGTTCAGGCCTTGCCACTGTTGTCCGTTCTCTGACATATTGTGGCAATCTACCGCTCCTGGCATGTTCTTCCACCTCATCCCTTAGGTGACGGCATTCATCTGTAGCGTGCCCATCTAGCTCATGGATAGGCAATATTTTCCAGTTCTACGCTCCCGCTGAGTAGGATCTCTCCTGGGTGGTTTTCGATAGGGGAGTTGCCCCCGAGTTTCAGTGTAAATTCTTTCCAGACTTGGCGTTAGATCCGTGTACTTTCTGAATCTAGGCTCTCGGAATTTCTTCCGTTTATTAGGACCATCACGTCCATCGTCCTGCTTTCTCTTTCCTTTGTCCGCTCCGGACTGTTCCCTGGCGGTTCCTTCGCCTTGTACAGCATTTGTTTCTCTCCTCTCGGCTCGTGAATCTTCCAACCGAATGAATCTTTCAGCTTCATGATAAGATTCTCCAAGATCTTGTGGGGGATCTCTCGCCAAAGAATCTTTGAATTCGGTGCCTTCCTCGACTCCTGCTACTTCCGCCATCAAAATCATCGATGGATCCGGGCGATCTACAGAAGCCACCGTTGCATTGAATCGCAATAAGAAATCTTTTATGGACTCTTCGGTCTTTTGCTTGATTGAAGCTAGATTCATCACACTCTTGGGTCGCGTCTTATGGACCCTAAATTGTCTCATGAAGCAATCTACAAGCTCGCCCCATGTCCGATTGATCCAGTCTCCAGTTGTCTGAACCAAAGCGTAGCTAAATATGACAAGTATAAAGGGAAGCATCGAGCCATCACTTCCTCGGGTGCCCCCTGCACTTCCATGTGCCTGATGTATCTGGTAATATGCATCGTTGGGTCTGACCTCCTGTCATAAGGATCCAATGTAGGCAGTTTGAACTTCGGAGGATTCCTTGCATTCCAGATATTCGGAGTGAGCGGACTCCGGCTGACTTCTTGCAATCCTCCACTTGACAATCCTCCTCTCATGATTTGTCGCGCTATACCAACCATTCTTTCTTCTCCATCCGGGGGTTGCCCCCTAGTCGTGTTTCTATCCTGCCCTCTAAGCCTTGAAGGGAACTCCGGTACATACTCTTCATGTGGCTCAGTAACAGTAGCATGGACTTCAGCTTGTTGAGCTTCATCTATGGGTCTTCTAGTATATGATCCTGAGGGTCTGCCCCCAAGTCCTTGTTGATTGCCTTCAAGACCTGCAATACGGTCTTGAACCCGACCTTCATTGGCCTCCGCAATCCTGACTCCTTGTCTTGTAATTGCAGTCGCTGTAATTGGCCCAAGGTTCTACACATTCGCTGTTCTAATCTACTCAAGAAAATTCTGCATCATCTCTTGGTGAGTCTTCATCATGCTTTCGCGTAACGAATTAGCCGTAGCCTCCATCTCATCTCTAGTGATATACATCGAAGCCTGTCCCTCTCCAGCTCCAGAGGAGGCTTCTTGGATTACTCCTTGTTGGCTCCGATCAGCTCTTTGTCTTGTTTGTCGAGTCATTGTCTCTGAGTCGGGATTCTTCAAATTCTTAAACCTGAATTCTGAATTTGGCGTAGTGGGTGCTAGTTCTTCTCAGTGAAAGCACCAAAGTGTTTGCACCAAAAATGGTCACAAACCTCAAGTATTGTGAAAGCACCAAACAATGAATATAATTCAACAATATTCAAGCACAAGTCTCAGATCCAAGCAAGCAACAAGCAGCAATTCAAAGATAACAATTAGAAACGCAAGATTTATCGTGGTTCGGCTATCTCCGGCCTACGTCCACTTTAAAGTTTAAACTTTTATTGATGTTCTTTGCTGGTTACAAGTGATTGCCACAATTACAATGATTGAATTTCGGCTATAACAGCTATGGAAGGAAATAGAATCGATTCCGGCAGAGTCTGGACGTTGAATGGAAAAAAGATCCCTTTTCTGTAGGCTCTGAGGCTCTATTTATAGGCATAGGAGGCTGAGATCGCGGTCAAATCTCGAGAGACTTTTTCCGGCACGTGAGTGGGCCCACTCGACCAACCTCAGAAAGTTTCAAGTCGATCTGTGATCGATACGAAGTCATTTCGTATCGATCAAGATGATGTCCAATTGGGCTGAAATTCGATGGAGACATTCTTCATCATGCATGCAAGCTCCTGTGAAAATTTCATGGCATTTGGATCAGTAGATCTCTAGACAGCATGGATACGAAATGGAGTCATTCGGTTGCTTTTTGGTTCGAATCGATTCCTTCGAATCGATGCCTTTGACTCCATCAGCTCATGTGGTTCTGTGATGAGGTGGCGCGAGTCCTTCGAGTCGATCCGGTCTTCTCTCTGAGTTGAATGCTTCGATTCCTTAGATCTCGCCTACTTCGTATCGTGGAATGACACGTCATCTACTCTTGCTGACTTGGCGAATACAAACAAGCGATCGTTCATGGATTCGAACAAGGACTCCTGGTGGATACGAAGCGACCAACACCCGATGGATACGAAACAGATGGATACGAAAGGCTTCCAATGGATTCGAAGTAGACACTGGCTGAATGTTACGAGGCACATCATCTGCTGATGGATACGAATTCGATCGATGCGAATTCGATGGTTTCGAACCCTACCCACTTGAACGATACGAACTCGTGGATTCGAACTAGGTGCGAGGATTCTTGATTGGAGTTGAGGTGAGGCCTATCTGATCATTTCGAAACAGATCGATTCGAAGACGATCGGTTCGAAGTGACTAACTCCTGATGGATTCGAACATGACGGATTCGAATGGAGCGAGACGATGTCATGTTGATCGATTCGAAGACGATCGATTTGAAGGGACCATCACCTCGACCTCTTCATGGATACGAACAACATATTCTTTCTAACTTGTATCAATCATATCTCATTCATACGAACTCTGATTAACCTAAAATTTGGAACGCTTGTTCCCCCGACTTTTCTCGTTGTGTTCAATCAATTATAGCCTGATCTGGGCCCGAGAAAAATCCATCGATATCCTTGGTTATCCTGCAATGCATAGATATTTATGATAAGCTATTATTGATTTTCATTCAGTTTTGGGTATCTCAGCTTTGCCAAAAGTTGGGACAACATCTTTGAAGTCAATTCAAAATTTATTTAGCTAATTACTTTTAAAATCAACTATTTTAAACATTACAAATCTTGAAACATATTAATTTTAAACATTCCCAAAATCTTATTTTTCATTTATTTTGAAAAGAAACTTGTTTTACAATTTAAAACTTGATTTATTTTATAAAAGTTGCCTTTACTTAAGCTTGATTTTCTTTTCAAAGTTTATTTTACTTACTTAATCAGATTAACACTGTAACAGGAAATCTCGAGTTAATCACTAATGAACCCGAGTCACTCCTACGAAACCCGTGCTCGCCTCGAGTCACTCACCCACCTTCATCTGCTTCGAGTCCATTCTTCATTCACACGAGAACCCACCCGAGCTTCAAATATCCAGACACAACATGCACGTGGTGCACGTACACCCACGGCTCTGACCATCGATGATCGGCGTGGCGTTCCTCAACAAGCTCACGAATCCACGCGAACACAAATCTGCACCCAGATTGCACAATAACCCAACGAGACAAAAACGAGACAAAATCTCGACCAAACGAAAACACCATGGCCGGATATTCTCTTTCCCTCGTCGCCTCCGACCACGAGATCACTGACGCACCTCACCCAAGCTTCGTCAAATCATCCAGCTCGCATTACCCCTATCGCACGCCACTCCGATTCCTTGCTCACAACGGAATTCCAACGACAACCACGTCGAACACAACTCCAGTCCAAACCCTAGTTCGCCAATTCCACTCGCTTCAGCCAATGAAAAATACTTCATGTACTTTTCCTGAGTGCATCCTCTTACCAGCTTCCTTCGACCAAAGTCTCGACTCCGATCATTACTCTGATCGCCATGAATTTGCAATAACCCAAAAACTCCTCATCTCTGATTTCTCAGAAATAATTTCACTAATTTTTTTGAAATACGTATCAAAATTCGTGATTTACAATCACGAATTCATTCCTATAATTCGAATTAGAAAATAAGATAGTTGATTTTAACATATATATAAGTATTTCCACTATTATTCCCATTTTTAAACTTATTTATTAAAATTAAAATTCTGAAATTATTTTTGAAAACCATTATCATTCATTAGCAAATAACTTTTATTTAAATTTCGAAGTCTAATGTTGATTTGATTTAGAGCTTTGAATTTCCAAAAGCAAAACAATGACTGTGAAGCCACGAGGACAAGGTCATCATATATAAACAGACATGCTCGCAATTCCCGTATATATACCAATTCAAACATAAACAAACTGAAAAACTTTCATGCAAAACTAACATCATTTCACAGATCATCACATGCATTGTATATAATTGCAAACTAATCCATTTTAAAAAAAACAGTTTAGTCACCAGGCATGTATAAAACAGAGAGCAGTTTTGAATTTTTGATCCTGGAACTTTTTTTTGTACTTGATGTTGATTCTTGTTTGATTCCAGATTCTCTTGCTTGCTAAACTTTTCTTGAAACTTGTTATAGACTTTGGGAATTTGCTTTGAGAATTTGTTACAGGATTTGGCCTTTGATTTTGGAAAATATTTACAGATTTTGGAAATTTGTTGGTGAGAAGTTTTTTTTACAAGATTTTAGTTTTTAAGTTCTCTTTGTTTCAGCTAAGAAGAAGATTAGAGAGATGAAAAATATGTTTTATGAATTAAATTATGGTTTATTAAAAATTAAAGAAAATAAAATTTTAAATGATGATACTTGTTTTAAAACTTACATTTGTCACTTATATCTCTTAGTTGTTCTACCCATGTTAATAACATGTGTTAATATATTAACACATGTCATTAGATATTTTAAATAAATTTTAAAAATGGTTTAAAAGCTTTTTAAATTAACTTTGCTAATTAATAAAGGCATATCTTTATATATATATGTATGTATGTATGTATGTATTACTTTTAAAAGAACAAATTATATTCAAATAAAATCTTATACATATATTCTTAAGTCTAAAATAATTATCTTGATTGTTTAGGAAATATAAATTAAAATTCCAAATACCCTTTTCTAAAAATACTATATTAAATTACTTTCCAAATTACAATTTATATATATAAATATATATATTAAAATTTGAAACATTTTAATTAAATTCAAATCAAACTTCAATATATTCAAATATATATATATATTTTAAATAGAAATATTTTCGACATTAGTTTGAGAATTATAATATTAACTTTCAAAACAACTTCAAATCATAACATATACATAAATATATATTACAATTTGAAAATACATCTTTTATTTAAACAAAAGATTTTCTATTCACAGTATATACATTATAAATAGAATATATATATTTTATTAGCTTTGAAAGATATATTTTACCCATTTTTAAATTGTTAGAAAAGATGTAAATCAATATTGCAGATTAAATATCTATTAGCCTTTAAAAGATTAAATTACCCATTTAAATTAAAATTATAAAGGAAAATTATCAATTCAATTTAATATTAATAAAGATTATTAAATTGATATTGCCCAAAAATTCCGGATCGTCACTTTCCTCCCCCCTTAAAAGAATTTTGTCCTTGAAATTTAAAAGCAAAGATAATTTAATAATCCAGTAAAGATTTCAATCTCAAACAGCAAAACATACCTATCATCCAGTTACTAACAACCATAGCAACCAATCAAACAAACAAACCTAACTAATTATCCAGACACAAATCAAGATAGATCTTACTAACACTATTTAGAGTTTCCCAAGTATAAATTACTAGGAGACTCGCTCTACAAAAGCTAAACTAACTGCACCACTATAATCCAGAGCTCCTCTCTTCTCTAGATCCACTAATCTAAACAAAATATCAGACTATACCCAAGTCTAGTTCAGCTACCAGATCCTTCTAAACTGCAGATTCCACAATTAGCAATGGATCATACACGTACTCCTTCAGAGATACGTGAAATACAATGAACCCCAGTCATCCAAACTGGAAATTCTATCCTAAAGACAAAAGAACTTATCCTATCAAGAACAAAGATAAGAAATCCCAAATACCTCAGAGCTAGTCATCCAATCTTATCAATTCATACCGCTCTCTTAACCAGAGAAATCTTAACAACAATGAAGTCTCCAACTTCGATTTCCAGATTTATTCATCTTATCCACATAACTCCTTCTGACGGTCGTGGGCTGCCCATCTACTTCCTGATCAGCTTAACCTATGCTGATGCTTCTCTAAACAAACTGGACCAAAACAAACCAGTTTCTGGATCCTACTCAATAGAAAGGTCTTCCAAGATTCGCTGAAATCTAGAACACAAGCTCTACTTCCCAAGCATTAGAAAATTGAACTTACTTCCTTCCTTGCACAGCTGCTGCCTCGCTTCCACTGCACAACTCTGATTCTGAAGTAGATGAGAATAATGTTGATGAACACGAGTACAAACTTATCCAATATCCTAAAAACACGATTTATCGGATTCACAAAATCTTGGTGACCAATTTGACTCGATCACACAACTTCACAGCAGAATCCAAACTTGAAAACTAGATCGGACCAATCTATTTCCAAAAATTCCTAAGCTGCTACACCAACTCTTCTCTCTCTATGAACCATCCTACTACCAGGCTAACCACCTGTATGGCTTCTGGAACCAAGTCAATACGAAACTCAACTCCAGATGCAGAAAAACTTCTGACTACTTCAATAGCTCTCACTTCCTCATGAGAAGCCACAATCTCAAACAAAAGATTGCCCAAGATAAATACCCAAACTAATTGCAAGTCACTTTTGCGATCTACCTAGTTCGGATTCCAAAGAAACTATTCTCTCTTTACCAATTAGAACAGCTTTAAGCTTTTCCAAACCAGGTTAACCCTTCAAGAAAGCATTCACCATCTACCTGGACTGCTGATAGAAGAACCACAAAGATTCCTGAATCATCGGAGAAATGGGTCCACACTGATGCTTCCAAGCTCCACCTCTAGGACACTGCTAAGCCAGAAGACCTTCTTGTCAGCATACAAACACCTCCAAGCGGAAACTACCACCACAGCTAACCAAAGACTTCTTCATCCAAAGGCTCTTCGAACTCCAAAAGCCATCAAATAAATGCACACATGACTCCTTGAGATGGGCAGACATCCCCAAAAGAAGCTCGGGTTCCAAATTAAGCATCAACATCTCACTCTCCTTAAGGGGTGAAAATGAGACCATGCTGTAGAGAAGCAACTCATCGACCTTAGTCTCATATTCCAAAACAATCAAAACTCCTTCCTACGGTTGCCAAGATACCATCACTCGTCTCCACACATCCGACAGATCCAAACTCTAGAAAGTTTGCTCATCCGAGTGCAATCCAAACTTACACTTCAAAGATGGACTCCGAATCTTTAAAAACAAATTCCTTCGGAGATCAGAGAGAACCTTACTCTAAGCTACAAAGCTCACTCGAGACGGTATTAGGTCTATAGTCTCGACAAATACACTTCGAACCTTAAACATATGGACCTCTTCCATTAGTGGTAGTCATGTTACACACACATCACTGCTTCATCTACTCCTAGAACTTTGTTGGAATACCCGAGCAGGTAACCCAACAAATCAGGTAGGTATATAAATATATATATATATATATATATATAAATACAAGTACGCTCTCTCAAGAAAGATAGAAATCACTCCAAAGCCTAGGTATTCACTCAACCTAGTGCTCTGATACCAACTGTCACGACCCGTTTTCCATCTACCAGAAAGACGCATCATGATATAAGAAAGAAAGGGATAGAAGAAGAAAAGATAGGAAAGAAGAAACACAATAACAATAGATTCTCACAGCGGAACGAATGAAATATAATATATCACATAAAATATTACATAGTATCATATACATCAGAGTACACAACTTATACATTTTATATTAGACAGTTATAAACATCTGTCTAACTATACAACTCAGGATATCACAGAGATACAAACACAATCACTAGCATAGCGGAACCATAATAATATCTATACGCTGAAGCCTCCTGCTCCAAATCTCCTTCATAATTCGTCAAAGCTAACCTGAATGTCTCGACTACTCATCATAATATGAGTACCCAAGAGTTTAATAAAATAGAAAATAAACACTTGGGTCAGACATGGGTCTGTTGTAAGTAAACGGGTTAAAATTGCTTAACTTAAAAATCCTTTGAAAAGAAAGGTATCACGTAAGACTTCCCATACACAAATATGGAAAAGTTTTACCCTACGCTAACCAAAACATTTGATAGGAAATCCAGTGATATTATAATAGTGTCTAGGGTTTTCAATTAAATAAGAAATAGCTGAAATTATTACATGATTAAATTCCAGCTATTAGCCACAAAAGTGGGTAATACAATCAAAATCATAAGGGCACGTAGGAAGAATGGGTTTCCATCAATGGCAGGACTACTGGGGTACCGCCCGTCATAGTACGAGGCCTAGATCACCGTACCGAGGATCCACCCAAATCCCCTGCAATACAAGGCCGAAACCATCCCTTACTGGACAGTCCCGAACAAGTCCACCCCGTGATTGGCACGACCAACCACACACTAAGCCGAAATAAAAAGGGACCTCTAGACAGGGGTAAATCTCGTCCTACTTGGGTGCTACCCACTTAACCTTGCTGCACCTCCCCTGTTTTAGCCATTCCCGGTTGATGAGGCTTGAGGCTACGATTACCTTTATAGAACAGATCTATCTTAGAATGCTCATCGTCCACCTGACAATGTTCTGAAAGCATTTAATCCATACAAGTTCGTTCCGGGTTCGAACGAAACCGAAGGAACTATCTCGTTGCACTCATTTTGGAATCACCCTCAGAGTCAACGACCATAGCCCTTGCACTCTAAATCACCATCTCGAACCTGAAAGTACTATCTCCATCAAACTCATCTCGGAATCATCCTCAGAGTTATACTGACGAATAGTTCTTACACTTCGAGTTTTCACTATGCCCTTCACTTGGATTCATGACCTAACGTTTAACTTGAATCGATGTGGTTTTCGGATATCCAAATATGGAAACCCAATCCCGGTCTCACCGAAATCCAAAATGCCATTTTAATGTCCAAGTTGTTTAGGGGTTTAAACAATTAAACTTATATTCAGAATTACATAAACAGATAGATTATTTGTGACGCCCCACCTCTATACCCACGCTAGCCAAGAACACTCCGGAGTAGTGCTGTCAACTAGCACGGAGAATGAGGCTGTTGAGGAGCGACCATCCATGTAATTGCTTATCACACGGTGGCTATAAATAATCTTCGGAAACAAACATAGAAATAATCATATCACAAATCAGTCACAGACATCCATATCACAAAGGCGGAAGAAGATATGAATATATAACTAACACATGAAAGTGTACATCAGAGTAGTGGTCAGTAAGTCCCACGATAATACAAAAGAATAGCAACACGTGCTATACAAAAGAATACAACTATGAGTCTATATCTCAAGTGTATACAACAAAAACTGCTAATCTAAACAGTTAGCCAAAAGTCAGAGTGATGAATCCCTGGGAAGAATTCAAGCAGAAGCACCTGTAACATCTCGGTCTGACCCGAGTATTATTTAAGAAAATAATAAACGGGTCAGTCTAGCTATAAATATCAGATGATATGATATAACATAAAAGGTATGGCATAAACATAAACATCCATAATGACATACCACTATAAGTATGTAAATAATGATCAACAGAAGATCAATCAATAAGAGATAATCAATATCACAAGAATCTTCTCAAAGATTCGAAAAGGGCATCATACCCCAAACTTGTACTCATAACAAGTCAATGACATAAATTCTAGAAATCAATGCAAGAAGTCCAGAAATCATAGAAAAGAGAAAGAGGCCTATCACATGACGGTTCGAAGACCAAGGGGAGCTACCCCACATGTGTGAATGGAATCACACAGATTAAGGTCCAGACTAACCAAAAAGCAAAAAGGTATGTGTGAGTGGAATCACACAAGTGGTGTCTAGTCTAACCTCGCAACAAGAGACATCGCACAGTTGCTAGTCTAAATCATCAGAATGATCGTCATGATCAACGAGAAGTGTCAATTACACTAAGCTAGTAAATATAGAAGTTTAGCTTCATGTCCCATAACCACTTGCTTAACTTAAATATTTACGAACAAACTGTAAATCTTCACTAATAAAATTGTCACAAGAGGTTCAATCGAACAAGTCCAAGAATTAACCGACGAAGTGAACGCAAGCGTTTCATACCACTTGTTTTACTAAGTCGTTTAATTAGATTTCTCATCCGAGTGAGGTAAAGGTTTGTATATACTAATAGATTGGAAAACGGTTTAAGAAAAGAGCTTTGTTATTAAAAATAGAGTTGAAATTGTTTGTTAAAAGAGTTTTGATATTTACTACTAGTATTGAAACCTTTATATTATAAAGTGACAAAACACAGAAGCAATTGTAGAAACAATCAGTCACACAAATCGCATACGGAGATGTGAATAAAATCCAAGGAAATCAGCTCAATGTTTTTCAGATAAGATCCCCTACGGAGGGGGGGGTCCAGGGGGGTGGCAACCCCCCAAGGTGGGGGTGCGGGGGCAGCGCCCCCGGCGGGGTGCGGGGCAGCGCCCCGACCAAAACGGTACGACCTAGTGAAGACAAAATGAGGTCTAACGACCTAACGACTCAAGGGTCATACGACCTAACGGCTGCGACCTAGGGGTCTAAGGGGTCAAGCGACTTAGTGGTTGCGACCTAGAGGTGTTCGCGACCTAACGATGACTCACGACCCAACATGGCCGACTTAACAGAGGTCGCGACCTAACAGGATAACTCGTGACCGACTTAAGAGTTGCGTGACTGAAGGGTTCCACGACTTAAGGGTTGCACGACTTAAGAGTTGCACGACTTAAGGGTAGCACGACTTAAGGGTCGCACGACTTAAGGGTCGCACGACTTAAGGGTCGCACGACTTAAGGGTCGCACGACTTAAGGGTTAGGCCAGGAGCGACCTAACGAGATAAGGTCCAACGACCTATCGGGATAACTCGTAAACGACCTAGGGATGAACGACTTAACTCCGAACGACCTAAAAATGGCCAGAACGACCTAAGTTTAACTCGTGAACGACTCACGACCTAGGGACGAACGACTTAACTCCGAACGACCTAAAAATGGCCAAAACGACCTAAGTGCAGAAAATTCACCAAAACGCTAAAAATTGGAGTTTTTTGCCAATCTAATCCAAACCAAATGCAAATGTGCATGCAAAAGTGATAGGGAATCATTCCCAACAGTCCAATATAGTTATAGACTAAATTTGTGAGATAAAAATCTCACCTTTGCACCAAATATCAATGAAAATGAAGTTTTAAGCAAGCAAGAATCAATCCTTCTTCTACCTAAGCACAAGAAGCTTGAATCCAATGTCTTCTTCTTGAATTTGGAGTAGAAAGATGGATTGCAATTGAATTTGAGTTTTGGAATTTTAATTTCCCATTCCCTCCACCATTAATGCCAAAGCTTGATTAGTTAGGAAATTTATGAAGAGTGAGGAGAAGAGGGTTGGAACTTGGGCTTAATAGGCTAAACTAACCCAAAGTCCAAAGCGGGAAAAGTTAGTGAAATTTCACTAACTCCAAACCTATCGATGTTTATACTTAAAAAAGTTGTAAACGACATTTCGAACTCAATGGAAGTGGTCTCGAGTCCTAATTTGACCGTTTGCAAAAAGTAGCTTTTCGGACCAAAATCTGATTAACGAGTTAATATTTAAATAAAATATTTAAATGCAAACTCGATAAATATGCGGGTTGTTACATTATTTACAATATCACAGATAGATAATTCATATCAACCATTCTTCTCACAAAGCAGCCATATCACATATCTGAGATATCATATCCAAATCATTCAATATCAATCATCCAATATCAATCAATCATCCATAAGCAGGTTTGATTCACTCTTAACCAATTTAGTTAACCTTTAATTAAATTAATTACTATCTTAAGCACTTGGATTACCTTAATCCTGCTTACTTATCATTAATTAATCACCAATTAATTAATTAATCATCTCCTAAAGATCTACCTTAATTAATCTTCCTTGATTAATTATCCTTTAATTACATTAATAATTATCATTTAATTAACTACACAAATTAATTATCATAACCATATACTGTAATTAATCTTTAATTACTATCATTAATTACATTAATTAACGATCCTCCATTTACTTCCATTAATTAATTGATTAACTATAATTAATTACACTTGATCCTTAATTAATTACAATTAACCAATCATACTTTAATTAATTACTTTCATTAATCGACCTTGATTAATTCCATTAATTATATTAATTAATGATCCTTATTAATTAATTAAACCTTTAATTAATTAAATAATTAATCTTTAATTAACCACCTCATTAATTAGTCTTAATTAATCATAAACAGTAATTAACAAACTTGTAATTAATTAACTCCTTAAATTAATTATATTAATCCTTTAATTAATTACACTAATTAATTAATCCTTAATTACTTCATTAAGTAATCATTAATTAATTACATAAATTAATAATCCTTAATTAATTACATTTAGTAATTAATCTTAAATTAATCACATTTATTAATTAATTAATCACATTAATTAATTTTCCAAATTAACTAAGTAATTAATCCTTAATTACTTCCATAAGTAATTATCCTCTAATTACTTTCATTAGTTAATTACTCTTAATTAATTACCTTAACAAGTAATTAAAATTAACCTTAATCCTGTAATTAGTTAATTACTCTTTAATTAATTAACTTTCAAATCTATCTTAATTAATCCTTTAATTAATAACATCAAGTGATTAACCCTTAATCACTTCCACTTCATAAGTAATTTCCCACTAATTACTTCCATAAGCAATTTCTCTTCCTTAATTGCATTCAGTAATTATCCATTAATTTAATTTATTAATTAATTATCTTTAATTAATTTCAATCTAGCTACTTAAGAATAAACTTTGCATTATGCTCAAATTATTTACTTCATTAAACCAGTTTAGAAATCAATTATATATTTGAAATAAAATTTTACTTTAAACAAAACAATTACAACTCTAAATTTTTTATCTACTTAAAAATCTTTGAGAACCCTTTTCAAACATGTTTAATTAAATTAAACAAATATCTATCTTTGAAATCTTAATAATCATAGTACTTAAACTTATCTATTTAAATATATAAATTTGAAATATAGTTTAAACATTACTTTGAATATAACTTAACTACTTGAAACATGCTTATATAAAACTTGTTTAAATCTCTTAAAACTTTGATCTAATGTTTTAAATTGAAATATATTTGAATTTAATTCAAAATTTATTTAGCTAATTATTTTTAAAATCAACTATTTCAAACATTAATAATCTTGAAACATATTAATTTTAAACATTCTCAAAATCTTGATTTTTCATTTATTTTGAAGAGAAACTTGTTTTGCAATTTAAAACTTGATTTCTTTTATAAAAGTTGCCTTTACTTAAGCTTGATTTTCTTTTCAAAGTTTGTTTTACTTACTTAATCAGATTAACACTGCAATAGGAAATCTCGAGTTAATCACTAATGAACCCGAGTCAATCTCCTACGAAACCCATGCTCGCCTCGAGTCACTCACCCACCTTCATCTACTTCGAGTCCATTTTTCTTTCACACGAGAACCCACCCGAGCTTCAAATATCAAGACACAACATGCACGTGGTGCACATACAACAACGGCTCTGACATTGATGATCGGCGCAGCGTTCCTCAACAACCTCACGAACCCATGCGAACACAAATCTGCACACAGATCGCATGAAAACCCAACGAGACAAAAACGAGACAAAATCTCGACCAAACAAAAAAACCATGACCGGATATTCACTTTCCCTCGTCAGCTTCGACCACGAGATCACCATCGCACCTCACCCAAGCTTCGTCACATCATCCAGCTCGCATTCCCTTTATCGCGCGCCACTCCGATTCCTTGCTCACAGCGGAATTCCAACGACAACCACGTCGAGCACAACTCCGGTCTAAACCCTTGTTCGCCAATTCTGCTCGCTTCAGCTAATGAAAAATACTTCCAGTATTTTTCCTGAGTGCATCCTCTTACCAGCTTCCTTCGACCAAAGTCTCGACTCTGATCATTCCTCCGATCACCATGAGTTTGCAATAACCCAAAAACTCCTCATCTCTGATTTCTCAAAAATCATTCCACTAAAAATTTTGAAATACATATCAAAATTCGTGATTTACAATCACGAATTCATTCATATAATTCGAATAAGAAATTAAGATAGTTGATTTTAACATATATATATAAGTATTTCCACTATTATTCCCATTTTTAAACTTATTTGTTGAAATTAAAATCCTGAAATTATTTTTAAAAACCATCATCATTCATTAACAAACAACTTTTATTTAAATTTCGAAGTCTAATGTTTATTTGATTTAGAGATTTGAATTTCCAAAATCAAAACAATGACTGTGAAACCACAAAGGACAGGGTCATCATATATAAACAGACATGCTCGCAATTCCCATATATATACCAATTCAAACATAAACAAATTGAAAAACTTTCATGCAAAACTAACATCATTTCACAGATCATCATATGCATTGTATATAATTGCAAACTAATCCGTTTTAAAAAAAACAGTTTAGTCACCAAGCATGTATAAAACAGAGAGCAGTTTTGAATTTTTGATCCTGGAACTTTTTTTTGTACTTGATTTTGATTCTTGTTTGATTCCATATTTTCTTGATTTCTAAACTTTGCTTGAAACTTGTTACAGACTTTGGGAATTTTCTTTGAGAATTTGTTACAGGATTGGGCCTTTGATTTTGGAAAATATTTACACATTTTGGAAATTTGTTGGTGAGAAGTTTTTTTACAAGATTTTAGTTTTGAAATTCTCTTTGTTTCAACTAAGAAGAAGATTGGAGAGATGAAAAGTATGTTTTATGAATTAAATTATGGTCTATTAAAAATTAAAGAAAATAAAATTTTAAATGATGACACTTGTTTTAAAACTTACATTTGTCACTTATTTCTCTTAGTTGTTCTACACATGTTACTAACATGTGTTAATATATTTACACATGTCATTAGATATTTTAAATAAATTTTAAAAATGGTTTAAAAGCTTTTTAAATTAACTTTTCTAATTAATAAAGGCCTCAATATATATGTATGTGTGTGTGTGTGTGTGTGTGTGTGTGTGTGTGTGTGTGTGTGTGTAAATTACCTTTAGAAGAACAAATTATATTCAAATAAAATCTTACACATATATTCTTAAATCCTAAATAATTATCTTGATTGTTTAAGAACTGTAAATTAAAATTCCAAATACCCTTTTCTAAAAATACTATATTAAATTATACTTTCCAAATTACAATTTATATATATATATATATATATATATATTAAAATTTGAAACACTTTAATTAAATTCAAACCAAACTGCAATATATATAAATATACATATATATTTTAAATAGAAATATTTTTGATATTAGTTTGAGAATTATTATATTAACTTTCAAAACAACTTGAAATCATAACATATACATAAATATATATATTACAATTTGAAAATACATCTTTTATTTAAACAAAAGATTTTCTATTCACAATATATACATTATAAATAGGATATATATATTTTGTTAGCTTTGAAAGATAAATTTTACCCATTTTTAAATTGTTAGAAAAGATATAAATCAATATTGCCAGATTAAATATCTATTAGCCTTTAAAAGATTAAATTACCCATTTAAATTAAAATTATGGAGGAAAATTATCAATTCAATTTAATTATTAATAAAGATTATTAAATTGATATTGCCCAAAAATTTCGGGTCGTCACAAATTTAACTTAACAAAAGTGTAGCAAAGCTACGAATTGGTCTCTCCTCTTCGAAACTCAAAAATAAATGTCGATGATGTGGCCGGCATCGCCGAAATTATTTCCCAGCGACATAAGAGAAGTGCATAAATTTAAACATTCAAATTTTATATTCAAACATACCTTTAAGTAATATATATTTTAAAACATTAAAACCATAGTTTGAAATCACTGTAATTTAAATTCTCAAATCCATAATTTAAATTCATTTAAATTCCAAATCAGTTTATAAACCATGTTTTATAATTTTATTTATTTATATCTTGTGTCAATAGTCATTGGTTGTCAAAATAATAAATGAAGTCAAATATTATCATTTCAATAACCAATTTAGTTAACTAATAAATTTCATCTCAATTTAGTTCTCAATAAACCCTTTCAATTTCCATATATCTCAAAGCTTTAAATATTCCAAAATTTCAAAACTAATTTTTTTGATCATTCCATATATATATATATATATATATATATATATATATATATATCAAAATTCAATTTACTATTATTTAGTTTTGGAATATTTACTTAGTAAATCCAATATCATTTAAATAAAACCTTTAAACTTCAAATAACTGAATATTCCTTCAATTTATTTAAACTTGATATATTCATTTTCATTACTTTAAACCAAAATCAAGTTATAAAAATCATATCTGTAAAACCTCAAATTTAATAAAATTCAAAGTAAATTTATTTGGGTTTAACTCTTCAATAAATCCAGTTTCAAATCAATTTCAAATTTATCTTCCAACCTTAAGTTTTTTAAATCATTATAAACTCTCTATTAAATATAGTATAAAGTAAAATTTAAACATATTATAATTTAATAAAAATCAACTTATTGACATCCTATCAAAATAAATTTCAACAGATAATATATATCTATAAAAGTATTATGTACATAAATCATATAAATTTTTCTCTCTCTCATTTATTCCATTTGAAAACAAAGTTCTATGTCAGTTTGTTCTATTCAAGTGTTTTGGAAATCCTATCGATATCACTGATCAGATGAATCGATCGAAATCCCAAATCCACATCGATAACCCAAACAACTCAACATATAAAACATTTTAATATCAATACAAATACACTCCTTCACTTGATGATTCTATAACGGGCTTCGAAATAAGGATAGAAATTCAAATTTAAGAGATTCTAATCAAAAGAATTCAAAGATAAATGGGATGGATAAAGGATTAAGATAAGGTTAAAATAGAAGATTGAAATATACCTAATAACTATTTTTATAGATGAATTCAACGAGATGGAGATGATCTTCTCAAGATCCTCCATAATCTGGAACTTAGGTATGAAGAAGATCCTAAGAATCGGATTCACTCTTTCCGTTTGACCGTAGGTCTGCGGATAGTAAGCAATGCTCAGGTTCAGATGAGTACCTAAAGATTCCTGGAAAGCTTTCCAAACCTGACTGGTAAAGTCAGATCTCTATGAAAACGAACAATCTCCCAGATATAGATCTCAGCCAAACAAGAAGCAAAACGGGTAGACCTGACCGAAAAGAAATGGGCTGACTTGATCAATCTATCCCCAAAGAGAGAAAAGAAGAAAGACTTACATTGATCGCAGCGATTTCAACATGGATCAACAGAAACTCCATTACCAAAAACAATATGCCCGAGAAATCGGACTTTATCTTTTTAGAAACGGCACTTCAAGAATTTATTTTTCCACTGATGACTCCTAAGAGTTCCCAGAACACAGCTAAAATCAACAAAGAAAGCAGGGGTGTTGGTCAAACCAAAAGGCATAACTAACCATTCATAGAAACCATACTCAGTACGGAAAGTAGTATTGGGAATACTTTCCTCGGCAACTCTGAGCTGGTGAAAACATGTGGCAAGATCAAGATGAGAGAAAACAGTAGCTCCATGGAGCTGATCGAACATATCCTTGATGCGAGGCATAGGATATTTGTTCCTCATAGTGAGCTTGTTTAGCTCCCTATAACCAACACAGATCCTCGAAGAACCATCGGACTAAGTGACAAAAACCACTACTGCTCCCCATTCTGAATGGCTGGGTCTGATCAGACCCTTGGAGAACAAGTCCTCAGTTTGCTTCGTCAACTCAACCTTCTCACAGGGTGTCATTCTTCTGGGAGGAAGAACTACAAGTCGAGCTCCGGGAATAAGACCAATACGGAAGTCAACTTCCTGCTTAGGAGGTAAAGACGTGACTTCACCAAATACATCAGGATAGATTGACCACAGGAGAAGGAGCAGAGGTAATCGCAAAAATACCAGATGACTTGCCTTTCTGCTGAGTAGGACACTGGTAATTAAGAAGAAAAAGATAGGATTCAACCAGAATAGAAATCCTAATCAAGGAATTTAACCAACAAGGTGGATAAGAAAAGAAAGGAGTTAAGAAAAATTTGATTTCAAAACACGAAAAGTTTTTATATCAAAATATTCTTTAAAATTCTTTGAAAATCATTTTATATTTTAAAATACGTTCTCTCACAAAGAAAGATTCCAGGATTGATTTCACTTATTCTAGGGTATTTCTACCTTACCTCTAATGAGTTTTGCTCCACGGGCTAAGGTTTGCGTAAAAATAAAGCTCTGATACCAAATGCAACGACCCTCTATTTTGGACCATTCAAATCGACAATAAAATCACACATATATGACTTAAATAATTCAAAACGGAAGATTGTAATATAATTTGGAGAAAATAAAAACAATCACAGAATCACAAACATAGATGATTCAGAATAACTCGCAGCGGAAATAAGATAACCATAGTACTTCATGAAGCTATTACAAATACAGTCTCGAACCAGTCTCAAAACTGGTACAGAATGTCATAATCTGAAAAGTAAATACAACAGAAATCCCAATACATAAATGTTCACTAATACATAAGCCGAATATAAAATACTGAATGGAAATAGATCACAACTAGATAGACAGTCTCCAGCAAATCCTAGCTTCAGAAGGTGAAATCCAAAGCTGATACTCAGGCTGACCCGAGCGTAAAGCGAAGACAAAACACTCGAGTTAGGACATACATACTTATACAATGTAAACTAACTCAGGTAAACTGTAAAAGAAATGCACAAGTAACTTAACGGATGCTTGGGACCGTCCATCCTTTAAGAATCCGTTAAACTAGTTACTATGTAGTAATATACTCTATTATAATAATGTCTACAGTAAAGTATAATATATTTAAAAATGGTATTAAGGAGTTACCCAATATCCCCCTTAACACATTTTATAGTACCAATAGGATATACAGTACCACCGTAACTCCAGATTGGGAGGCTACCACCAATAGTCCATAGGTAAGACACAAATCAAACTCGTACAATGAGCGCTAGGGTAGGTGACACAGTACAACGAGGCAATGCCCGGGTAGATATGCCAATTATGCATCTAGGCTGGTAGTAACGCATAGCTGCAGATACCGCCCACCTCGAGCCACACTCCCAAAAATCGAAGGTGCACACCTTATCAATAAAAAAGTAATAGAATGGCATACGAAGAAGTGTGTCCAATCAGAGGAGCTACCTCATTGGCCCGAGAATCGCTCCCGTTTTAGCCACCTTATGCCAACTCACGGCAGTCAGGTCCACGTACATACCTTAATAGAACGTTGCCACCATCCTACTACATTCTGGAATTTCCATCGCATATACGATTGTTAAAGTGGTTTTCGTAGTTGGCAGAGAGTATGACAACTTTCGATCCCGGTCTCTTTAAGAACCAAACGTTATTATTACCCATGGTTATAAATTTTAAAAATGGTTTATATTCCAAATTAAAATAATTCATTTAAACCATTTAAATATGAAGCCGTTATCCTTTCAAATCAAAATTTTAAAGTCAATTCTTAATTTAATAAAATTTCAAATAAAGTCATTTCCAAAATCATAGTACATTCAAAGCTATAACAACTCCGAAACCAAATACTTTGAAATCATAACACTTGAAATGTTATCATTTGGAAATCATAATACTTAGAAAATCATGACACCTTTAAAACAATATTCATTACTAAAGTTGTAGCATTTTCTAAGTTCATTTGTTCAATTATAACAATTTCAAAAACATTGTATATTCAGAAACAACAACACTTAGAAAACGAGATATAGTTGTATTTCAAAAATATTGCCAGTTTCAGAAATAGCAGCATTTATAAAGTATTAGTATTTCAAAATAGTTCTATTTCAGAAACAGTAGCACTTGTAAAGTGTTACAGTTGATATTTTAGTATTTCAAAAACAGTTCAATTTTCAGAAACAACGGCACTTATAAAGTGTTACAGTAGATATTTTAGTATTTCAAAAGCAGTTAAATTTCAGAAACAACAACACTTATAAAATGTTATAGTTGATAAAATTAGTACTTCAGAACATAGTTATATTTCTGAAATGGTAGCACTTAGCAAATGCTACCTTAAGATCATAGCATTTTGGAAATGCTTCCAATAAAAATTCCAGATTTATTATGACCTTTCAGAAATATTAAAATCTCAATTTTAGCCATTTTTAACTTATAAAACATATCTCAGGCTTCAGAAAATATTAATTTGGATATCATTTAACTGATTATTAAATAAAATAAAATTTTATAAATAAAATATCCAAATTAACTATAATTCATTTATTAAGACAAAAGTACATTATGTTCTTAACATTTTAACTTAACAAATAACTTAATACTTTATTTTAAGATACCCATTTCATAAACAAAATATTCTTATTGCTAAGTTAAGCTTAAAATTTCCATTTGAAAACTGAAATTTCAATTATCAAGTTAAGTCATATTTAAATTACATTTTTAATCCATTTATTTACTTATGCATATTTAACTTATAGAAAATCACTATAACATTTATTTAAATCATTTAAATCCAAATTAAGTTAAAATTTCATATTTTAAATTCCAAAAGTACTTAATAATCTTTAGATTATATTTAAAATTAACCACGGGTCTGTCTATAATTTTCTAACTTAGGTCAAGTGATACGGATATATATTATTTCAATCCGTAATTCAAAAATAAAAATCTGAGTTCTATAATTTCAAACCCGCAATCCGAAGTCAAATAAAATAAATGAAAATCGTTTGAGCCAATCATTTCAGCTCATAACGATTTTTCCTTATTCTAAGGTCCGTTTGGGTATTTATCATTTCAACCCATAGTGATACTATTCTACGAGGAACTTGTAGTGTGAGAAACAGTAAATAAAATAAACAATGTAATATGGCATATCTTATCAGGTGATGTAACAAATAAATATCAGGTTATAACACCATGAAATATCCTATAACAGGTATATATAAATTACTATCATATCATCAACTACAATTCACATGCCATTGTTTCGCAATTATATAAGTACGAATGTCGAGAGTGATAAACTCACCTTCTAAAGCTGGAGATAACAATTCAAGACACACAACCGAACTTCGAAAAACACGACAAAGCACGAATTAGATTCGAATGGATGGAGAGCCAAGATTCACATCTTGTAAACAAATAAATATTGTAACAACCCGATATTTTCAACTGTTCGCATCCGCACGTGTCGGACTTGAATTGCTCAAAATACCGCGTTGTAAATAAAATTTGGCAAATATCAGAATATATAGTAAATAAATAATCACTTATCACAGACACATATTACTTGATAATACAGTGCAAGTAAAAGAGATAGTAGTTCATGAAGCTATTATATATATATATATATATAAGTTGCATCATAGTTAAACAAGATACAACAGAAGACTAACAAGTTGCATCAGGTACAAATCAGAATACATTATTGAAATCACTGGATACTAAAAGCAAAACAGATGGCTGGATCATTAAAAAAAGCTCCAAATCCGAAGGCGAGTCTTGAATGCTGAATCACTCAGTCTGAACCGAGCGTAAAACAAAACACAAAACACTCGAGTCAGGACATAAATACTTATGAACTATAAGTCAACTCAAGTGAACAGTAACAAAATGCATCGGTAACTTAAAGGATGCTTGGGATCGCCTATCCTTTAAGGATCCGTTAAACCATTTACTATGTAGTAATATTCGCTACTATAATAATATGTACATTAAGATAAACTTACTTTAAAATAGCTTTAAGGGGTTACCCATATAGCCCTTAACACATAATAGTGCCAGTAGTCTATACAGTACCTGTATATCTCCTGATTGAGAGACTACGAGAAGATACTCCATAGGTACGACACAAATCAAACTCGTAGTAAAGCTCGCTATGGTAGGTGACATGGCACACAAGGCAATGCCGGGGTAGATATACTAATTACGCACACGAGGTGGTGGTAATGTAGCAGCCACTATGCCCACCTCGGAACACACTCCCAATCAAAATCGAAAGATGGCCATCAAATCAACCTATAACAACCCTGGCGTTAATTCACTAATTAATTAAATTTAGTTAGGAATGATTAATTTTAACTTATGATTTATGAAATTTAATTGAGTAATTAAAACATATTTTAAGAATAATTGGTAAGATCTATTTAAGGAATAATTTTTATTTCTTAAATAAAGAATTTCAATTTAAATTGGAATATTATTAAATCAATTATATAAAATTTGGTAATTAGAGTAAAATGTTGATATTGTGATTTGTAATTTAAATTGAAAAATTATAATTGTAAATTTAATTATGAAACTAAACCTATTTTTGTAAATAATTGATTTGTTTATCTTAATAAATCCTACGGTAACTTTCAAAATGATGTAAATTCAGTTAAGTGTTAGTACTGCGATTTTTTATTAAAAATAATGAGAATTATTTTATTTCAGAAGATATGTTAAAATTTTATAATATCTTAGTATTATTGTAAATGGGAGTATTTAACTTGTTAATTTGATTTTGTTAAATTTGAGAAAATAACTTGTGATTTTGTTAAATATTGATTAGTGTAAATAAATGGAATAAAAATGAAATAACAACACTTGTCTTAAGAAATTAATTAGCAACACTTTGCCTTAGGATCCATGCTCAAGCCCATTTAGCCCATTTAAGAGAAGCATTACTCCTTCTTTGTTTTATCCTTACGTTCATAGATCTAGTAGAGAAATAGAAACAGAAGTACGTTTCTTAAAGCTAAGTAAAAAATCTAGTTCTTAAATCCTCAAATCAAAGCTAAAAATCAAAGAACTTTTGGTCAATACTTCTAGAAATAAAAGCTAGGTAATCTTATCTACCTTCTAGATTTATAAAAGTATGGTTTTTGTTTTATTTTTAATTTAAGTGCTGCTGGTTGGATTTAGGTTTTTGAGCATTTAGGTGTATTAGAGGTTAGCAAAGAGATTGCAAGGTTGTAACAAGGCTTCGGATTAGATTAGCAAGCTATAGGAAGCTAAAATGTGAGTTATTCACAACTCACACTTACTACCTCTAATCCATATGTATGATTGTTAGTTGTTATTTTGATTGAATTAGATTGTTGTTGATTGAATTGCTTTCAATATGATTGTGAATCGATTGTATGTGTTGAATAAATCCAATGATTGTTTGGTGAAAATTTGACATGAAAATCGCTGTAGTAAAACAGTGATATATTGGTGAAAATGATCCGAAATGGCTCATTCTTTTTAGGTTAGAAACTAGATTCAATGAGAAACAATTTCTATTTTGGTTACTACTTGAAAATTTTCCATTTACTTGACCTGAAATAGAATTGAACAAAAAAGAACAATTCTGTCTTAGTCAAAATTTTCTTATTTTGAATCTGAAATTGGTTTTGTTCAGTTGAAAGGAATTTTTTATAAGGAATAACTTTTATGTTTGGTGTTTTACATAATTTTGATGTTTAAATGTTCAAAAACTGGTTTTTTTGTCGCTGGCCTATTGATTAAATGACAGAATTAACAAAATCAAATCTGAGAAATTGTTTCCGTCGTAGCTTTTGAACCATATGTCCAAATTAAACGATCTTTTTTTTTAAAAGCTAAACCATTTATCTACAACTTTCATGTATTGAGTTTTCTATAATTTTGAAGTTAGCTATGTCAAAATTGAATTTTTTTTCAGCTATCCTAAGAGCAAAATCTATATTCGCTCTGTGTTTTAAGATGAAACAAAATTAGCCATAACTTCTTCTTTTATTCACCGAATTTGATAGTTTTGGATGTTACGGAAAGCTTAGATAATGTGCTACAATTTTCGTTCTTTGTGTTTTCTGTAATTTTAAAGTTTGCTTGGTCGAAATTATGGTTGTATGTTGTTGTCCTGAGAGCAAGATGACAGCAACAAACATTCATTGAACTTAGAATTGTATTTGCTTATTTTTGCTCTCATTCTTATTCGATTTTGATGTTGTTTGGAGATATTTTGAGAGCTATGATGCCTATCAATAAGCTAGCTATATTTAAAGAATTCTAAATTCCAATTTAAATAGAATTTGAATTGATTTTGGGTTAAATTTGAATTGAATCCGTATTGAACTCAAGTTATCGGTTTTGAGTTATCTTCCTTCTTTTTCATTATTTTCGAGCACGGTTTTCACGAAACCATTTTTGAAGTGATTTTTGAAATAAATGGAAATTTCAAATTGTTATTTAGTATTTTAAAATTAATTTTCTAATATAAAATCTATTTATTTCATATAATAAAGGAATTTAAAATATAGGTTTTATTAATCTTCTCCGAAAAAAAAATTAGAAGCTTGTTTTCTCTAGTAAACTATTTTATATATAAAACATACACTTTTACAATATTCGAAATTATGAGAAAGAGAATTAAACGATTCAGTAAAACACGTTGTATGGAACAAGTGCGTTTAATGTTTTGGTTAATTCCGGACTTGTATGATCGAAGCTATTTGAGATTAGTGATTCTGAGATGTTTTGGCATTTTATGGCGTATTTTGAGTTTTATAATTCCTATTTATTGGAATTATTTAAGATGACCAATATTTGGTAGGTATTATGGTTTGAGATCTCCTATGTAGGAGTATGGTCGATGAGAACCATCACGATGTTTTCACCTGTCGAGGAGATGAGACAACTTATGATGCCATTTAATACTTGTAGAAATGATGAGACGAGTATGGTGTCTCTTTATCACTTGCTAATGAGATTAGGCGAGATATGATTTTATGAGTTTTATGATGTTGCTAGTGTGGCATCGACTAACAGCTAGTAAACCGCTAAGTGCGAACGTGTGGTATGGGATACACGTTAACACTCTTTAGATTCTTATCCGTCAGTTTGTGACACATTCCCGATGTTTACCTAGCAGAACTGCTTTGAGAGGTGTTAGTGACCTTGTCTTGGGGACGAACTGCTTTGGGAGGTGTTAGGGACCTTGTTAGGGCTGACAAAATGGCTTGGAAAGGTGTTGGTGACCTTGTCATGTGGACGAACTGCTTTGGAAGGTGTTAGCGACCGTGTCCAAGGCTTCGGTCGTTTAAGTTTAGCACGTGTAGCATTGCTTCGGCATTGTAATTGGGGATGTGGCCAATCCGGGTTTTTTGAGTTTTGAGTTCGCCGTTTTTGGCGCATTAGGGTTAAGATTTTCTGAGTTTTGAACTTGCATCGAATTCTTTATTGAGTTTGAGATTTTAGGAGTTTGAATTCGTATCAAGTTCCATGATCTTTTAAGATTGAGATGTATATGTGAGATTTAGTCTTGACTTACTTATGAGTTTGAGATCTCACATTCTTATGGAGTTATCTTGTGTTGGTTTCATGACTTCTATTTTTGATTGAGATGAGTTTTCTCCTTTTCGAAGAAATGGTTCATCGAACCATTTGAGTTTTTCTTAATTCTTATATGAGTTGATTTGAGTTCGTTATGGGTTATCGCCGATGATATGAGGCACTTGTTTTTTATTTGAGTATTGAGTTTGAGTTACCTCTTTCGAGGTATTTAGTCACTTAGGTAGCGTTTATTACTTTAGTATTGAGCTATGAGTCATCTAATCCTTCTCCTCATTTGAGAAGAAGTATCACTATATCCATTCTGCTTCATATTATCGATATTGACTGATTTGTGTAGATAGACTGACACGTGTATTTATTCTCGGGTCAGACCAAGTTGTTTTAGTTATCATCTACTAGACGTAGCTTGAAGTTGATGTTGAATAACAGCTCTTCTTTCTCTTGAGTAATTTTTGTTCTTCCGCATACTCTGATGTATATATATTTGATTTGATGTATATGTTGTGGTCGAGTAGCACCTTTATTGTATTCATATTGTATTGTACTAAACATTTATCGGTGTATATGTATATATATGAGGTTGATTACTATTCTGTTCTGTGATGTGCTTTACATTTAGTTATTGTATTTTATTCCGATAGATCCAGTAGCCACCTATAGTTTTGGATTAAACATTTACTGGGTATGTCTTTCCACTTGAAATAGGAAAGAAAAATCATAGTGCATTTATCGACGTATTCAGTAGATTTTTAAGACAAAGTTATAGATGGTCGCCCTTAACCAGCCCTATTCTCCGCTTTAGTAGATGGAATTACTCGTTAATTTTCTTTACTAAGGTGGGTCTCGGGGTGGGGCGTTACAGCATGGTATCAGAGCCGTGGTCAGAGCAAAGTAGAATAAACACAGAACAACACGTATATCACGATACGTCGAAGTACAGTACAAGTGAATCATTGTCCTTTATTCGAGCTTGTTTTCGAATTGTGCTTTGATTCTTTTTCAAGTTTTGGGATATGTTGAGATGGAATATGCCTAGGAATATAAATTGTATTCCATAGTATTCCATAATTGAGTTTGATGTTATCTTATCTTATGAACAATCTTATTTGGGATTATTCTATTCTTATTTTTGTCGATGCGAGTGAGTTCGTATCGATGAAGCTTATTGATTCCTTTGAGTATTCATGTTGTGTTCGTTTGAGAGTCGTGGATCATATTGAGGGGATCCACAACGATTGGCTCATTGTGTGCATTCTAAGATTTCTATTTGATGCTGCTTTTGTGAGTATTTGTTTGTTACTCACAATCTTGAGATGCATTTGATTTGAGATGGATTGACTTTTTTGATATTAAGTTCAATCCTTTGTTTTATAGGATCCTATTGTATATTTAGGTTTCCTATTTTGATTGGTTTATTGTTTCTATCATTTTGGAATGTTAATGATGATTTCAAGTTTCTAAATTCACTCTTGAGTATCGAGATGTCGATGATATATCTCGAATTCCAGTCAAGGAGACTATGTTGAGTATTTATGAGTCTATTTGGGTTTGATATCCAATTGGGCAATCGAGTGTTGAATTAACCTTATTCCTGGCTTTTAGCCTTCGGCCATCCTTTCACGAGGACATCCACTAAGGAATAAGGTAAGTTTCTAGATTGTTCAAGCTTGATTGAATTTATCATTCAATTTCTTTGAGTTATCCTTTTCGAATACTCAATCGGTGTTATCCTTTATAGCATTACTTTGTCTGAAGTAATGATTTGTTGTTTGTGTGCTTCTTCTCCTTCGAGAAGATTATCTTGCTTATCTTGTGTCTTGATGATTTCTAAGAGTGGCTCGTCATCTTGTAGGAGTTGACGAACATTCCATCTCCTTCTGTTGTTTTTTTGAATCGAGTATTCTAGGAATATCTCAATGCGTTCTCTTAATGTTCTTTAGTTTGAGTTTTTGAAGCTATATATATATATATATATATATATATATATATATATATGAGTTTTAAAAAGAGAAATTAGATTTTTGAGATATTTTAAAAATCAAAGAATGCTTTGATAATATATTTATATTAGTAGTATTCTTTTATAGAAATGATTTGAGAGTGTTGGGTTATCCATCAAGTAGTTAAGAGTTCTGGTTGATACGCCTGATCAACGTTATCGATAGGAATCTCCTAAATACTATGATGAGGCAATCAGACACGGTGAATTGTGTTTTAAAGATTGATATTTTGAAAATAATATTTTGAGATTAAATATTAAATTTATTTTTGAATGGTAATTGCAGCCATTGATTTTAGAGACGAGTAATAGAGTGGCGAGGTAATTTTGATCGTTCGCTCAACTCTGCAGCCAACAAATATATTTATTTATTAGAAACTCAATGGCTAGGCAATTCCATTTATTTATTTTTAAATTATAAAGATGAGAATATAAATGAGATTATTTTAGAGATGTGCTTTATTGGAAGTATATTTTGAGATTTTAGAATCTATATTACATATATTGAATGTTTTAAGGGAAGAGTATAATAAGAGAATTTGAAGACTGTTTTAAAAACTATTTAAGTGGTTTAATAGAAGAGTAAAGAGAATTTAAACCCTTAATTTATTTTGAGGAATATTATTATGGATTTACAATATTCTTTGGAAATTAATTTTGAAGTAAGAGAAGAAATTTGAATTTTAACTTTGAGTTTTAAATTACTTTCTTAGTAATATAGTAAAGAGTTTGAGAAATTTTCAAATGTTGAAAACTGAGATTTTAAAATTTAAAAGATGTTGAGATTTAAAATTATAAATATCTTGGATTAAAAGAAAACTTGAGCTTATATCCTTGTTCTTGAGTATATTCTATCTTTGATCTATTATTAACGACGTGCATTTTTCGTGGTCATTCGAGTTTGGTGGCCTTGTGAGAAGCCATCTTGTGATTTATCTATCTTGTCTATTGTGTCTACCATATTGTGAGGATGTTCTTTCTGTATATTTATGCGGAAAATCTTATTGATGTTCTTCTTTATTGCTTAGAGTTCGGGTTTAAGTGAGTTTGATGCCGACTCTATTCGTAGAGTTTTATGAAATCAATCATTTTCGATTGATTAATTGTTGAGCATCTTATTGAGTTTTGATCGAAGGCGTGATATCTTTGAAATTCTTTCGAGTTACTTGGAAAATTCGATGGTTTACTAATCACTATTTTAGCATTTGATGAGCCATTGGATTAAACAAGTGAGTTTTTCCTTATTTCTCTCTACCATTCTATGTTGAGAGTATGAATGGTTTGAGTTTCGAGCTTGTCTTTTATCATTTGTCGATTGAAATTTTTGAGTTGTTTACAGTTCTTTTCCTAGAAAATTGCAGGGACGCAATTTTTGTAAGGGGACAATCTGTAACAACCCTGACGTAAATTCACTAATTAATTAAATTTAGTTAGGAATGATTAATTTTAATTTATGATTTGTGAAATTTAATTGAGTAATTAAAACATATTTTAAAAATATTTGGTAAGATCTATTTAAGGAATAATTTTTATTTCTTAAATAAAGAATTTCAATTTAAATAGGAATATTATTAAATCAATTATATAAAATTTAGTAATTAGAGTAAAATGTTGATATTGTGATTTGTAATTTAAATTGAAAAATTATAAGTGTAAATTTAATTATGAAACTAAACCTATTTTTGTAAATAATTGATTTGTTTATCATAATAAATCCTACGGTAACTTTCGAAATGATGTAAATTCAGTTAAGTGTTAGTATTGGGATTTTTTATTAAAAATAATGAGAATTATTTTATTTCAGAAGTTATATTTATAATTTTATAATATCTTAGTATTATTACAAATGGGAGTATTTAACTTGTTAATTTGATTTTGTTAAATTTGAGAAAATAACTTATGATTTCGTAAAATATTGATTAGTGTAAATAAATGGAATAAGAATGAAATAGCAACACTTGTCTTAAGAAATTAATTAGCAACACTTTGCCTTAGGATTCGTGCTCAAGCCCATTTAGCCCATTTAAGAGAAGTGTTACTCCTTCTTTATTTTATTCTTACGTTCATAGATCTAGTAGAGAAATAGAAACAGAAGTATGTTTCTCAAATCTAAGTAAAAACCTAGTTCTTAAATCCTCAAATCAAAGCTAGAAATCAAATGGCTTTTGGTCATTACTTGTAGAAATCAAAGCTAGGTAATCTTCTCTACCTTCTAGATTTATAGAAGTATGGTTTTTGTTTTATTTTTAATTTAAGTGATGCTGGTTGGATTTAGGTTTTGAGCATTTACGTGTATTAGAGGTTAGCAAAGAGATTGCAAGGTTGCAACAAGGCTTTGGATTAGATTAGCAAGCTATAGAAAGCTAAAAGGTGAGTTATTTACAACTCACACTTACTGTCTCTAATCCATATATGTGATTGTTAGTTGTTATTAGGATTGAATTAGATTGTTGTTGATTGAATTGCTTTCAATTTGATTGTGAATCGATTGTATGTGTTGAATAAATCCAATGATTGTTTGCTGAAAATTTGACATGGAAATCGCTGTAGTAAAATAGCAATATATTGGTGCAAAATGATCCGAAATGGCTCATTCTTTTTAGGTTCGAAAACAGATTCAATGAGAAACAATTTATATTTTGGTTACTACACGAAATGTTCCCATTTACTTGACCTGAAATAGAATTGAACAAAGAAGAACAATTTTGTCTTTGTCAAAATTTTCTTATTTTGGATCTGAAATTGTTTTCATCATAACTTTTTCGATTTTCATCAGAATTTTATAATTCTTGATGTTATGGAAAGCCTGGACCATGTTATAAAACTTTTGTGTTGTTTGTTTTGGAAAATTATATAATTTAAAGGATCAAAATTGGGTTTGAAACTGATACATGCGCTGATGTGTCAATTTTCTAAGTTGAAATCTGAAATAAAAATGATCATAACTTTTGATTGGTAAGTCATAATTGAGTGTGGTTTTATTCAGTTGAAAGGTTTTTTTATAAGGAATAACTTTATGTTTGGTGTTTTACATACTTTTGAAGTTAAATGTTCAAAAACTTGATTTTTTTGTCGCCGGCCTGTTGATTAAATGACAGAATTAACAAAATCAAATCTGAGAAATTGTTTCCATCGTAACTTTTGAACCATATGTCCAAATTAAATGATCTTTTTTTTTAAAAGATAAATAATTTATCTACAACTTTCATGCATTTAGTTTTCTGTAATTTTGAAGTTAGGTTCGTCAAAATTGAATATTTTTTCAGCTATCCTGATAGCAAAATCTATATTTGCTCTGTGTTTGAAGCTGAAACAAAATTAGCCATAACTTCTTCGTTTCTTAACAGAATTTGATAATTTTTTATGTTCCAAAAAGCTTAGATAATGTGCTACAATTTTCGTTCTTTATGTTTTCTGTAGTTTTAAAGTTTGCTTGGTTGAAATTATGGTTTTATGTTGCTGTCCTGAGAGCAAGATGACAGCAACAAACATTCATTGAACTTAGAATTGTATTAGCTTATTTTTGCTCTCATTCTTATTCGATTTTGATGTTGTTTGGAGATATTTTGAGAGCTATGATGCCTATCAATAAGCTAGCTATATTTGGAGAATTTGAAATTCAAATTTAAATAGAATTTGAATTGATTTTGGGTTAAATTTGAATTGAATTCGTATTGAACTCAAGTTATCGGTTTTGAGTTATCTTCCTTCTTTTTCATTATTTTCGAGCACGGTTTTCACGAAACCATTTTTGAAGTGATTTTTAAGATAAATGGAAATTTCAAATTATTATTTAGCATTTTAAAATTATTTTCCTAATATAAAATCTACTTATTTCCTATAATAAAGGAATTTCAAATATTGGTTTTATCAATCTTCTCCGAAAAAATTAGAAGCTTGTTTTCTCTCGTAAACTATTTTATATATAAAACATACACTTTTACGCTATTCGAACGTATGAGAAAGATAATTAAACGATTCAGTAAAACACGTGGTATGGAACATGTGGTTTACTATTTCGGTCAATTCCGGACTTGTATGATCGAATCTATTTGAGATTAGTGATTTTGAGATGTTTTGCCATTTTATGGCATATTTTGAGTTTTATAATTCCTATTTATTGGAATTATTTAAGATGACCAATATTTGGTAGGTATTATGGTTTGGGATCTCCTATGTAGGAGTATGGTCGATGAGAACCATCATGATGTTTCCACTTGTCGAGGAGATGAGACAAGTTATGATGCCATTTAATACTTGTAGATGAGATGAGACGAGTATAGTGTCTCTTTATCACTTTCTAATGAGACGGGACGAGATATGATTTTATTAGTTTTATGATGTTCCTAGTGTGGCATCGACTAACTGCTAGTAAACCGCTAAGTGCGATCGTGTGGTATGGGACACACGTTAACACTTTTTGGATTCCTATCCATGAGTTTGTGACACATTCACAATGTTTATCTAGCATAACTGCTTTGAGAGCTCTTAGCGACCATTGCATGGGGACGAATTGCTTTGGGAGGTGTTAGCAACCTTGCTAGGGCTGACAAAACGGCTTGGGAAGGTGTCTGCGACCTTGTCATGAGGATGAACTACTTTGGAAGGTGTTAGCGACCTTGTCTAAGGTTTCGGCCGTTTGAGTTTAGCACGTGCAGCATTGCTTCGGCATTGTAATCGGGGATGTGGCCGATCCGGGTTTTCTGAGTTTTGAGTTTGCCGTTTTTGGCGCATTAGTGTTAAGATTTTCTGAGTTTTGAACTTGCATCGATTTCTTTATTGAGTTTGAGATTTTAGGAGTTTGAATTCGTATCGAGTTCCATGAGCTTTTAAGATTGAGATGTATGTGTGATATTTAGTCTTGACTTACTTATGAGTTTGAGATCTCACATTCTTATGGAGTTATCTTGTGTTGCTTTCATGACTTCTATTTGCGATTGAGATGAGTTTTCTCCTTTTCGGAGAAATGGTTCATCGAACCCTTTGAGTTTTTCTTGAGTTTTATATGAGTTGATTTGAGTTCGTTATGGGTTTTCGCCGATGATATGAGGCACTTGTGTTTTATTTGAGTACTGAGTTTGAGTTACCTCTTTCGAGGTATTTAGTCACTTAGGTAGCATTTGTTACTCAAGCATTGAGCTATGAGTTATCTAATCCTTCTCCTCATTCGGGAAGAAGTCTCACTATATCCATTCTGCTTTATATTATCGATATTGACTTATTTGTGTAGATAGACTGACCCATGTATTTATACTCGGGTCAGACCAAGTTGTTTCAGGTATCATCTACTGGATTTAGCTTGAAGTTGATGTTGAATAACAGCTCTTCTTTATCTTCAGCAATTTCTGTTCTTCCGCATACTCTGATGTATTTATATTTGACTCGATGTATATGTTGTGGTCGAGTAGCACCTTTATTGTATTCATATTGTATTGTACTTAACATGTATCAGTGTATATGTATATATATGTGGTGGATTACTGTTCTGTGATGTGCTTTACATTTAGTTGTTGTATTTTGTTCCAATAGATCCAGTAGCCACCTATAGATTTGGATTAAACATTTACTGGGTATGTCGTTCCACTTAAAATAGAAAAGAAAAATCATAGTGCATTTATCGACGTATTCAATAGATGTTTAAGACAAAGTTATAGATGGTCGCCCTTGACCAGCCCTATTCTCTGCTTTAGTAGACGGAATTACTCGTTAATTCTCTTTACTACGGTGGGTCTCGAGGTGGGGCGTTACACAACCACAAGTAAGAGTATATTATCGAAGAAATGTATCTGATAGGAGGAATGACCGCACTTAGCCCGAGATCGCTCCTGTTCTAGCCACCTTATGCCAACTCACGGGAGTTGGGTCCACGTGACATACCACAAGAACGTCGCCACCGTCCTACTTCATTTTGGAATCTCCACCATGTACATAGTTGTTAAAGTGGTGTTCGGAGTTGAAAGAGAGTATGACAACTTTCGATCCCGGTCTTTTTAACAACCAAACATTATTATAACGCCGTAGTCATTTCAAAATAGATCATACTTAAAAAAAATAATTTCATTTCAAAACTATATCCCTTTCAAAATAGTTTATACTTTGAAACCAAAACCATTTTTTATTTCAAAACTATATTCAAATCAATACTATATCATTTCCATTTCAAACATATATTCACCTTCAAAAAATCATAATACTTTCAAAGTTATAACTCTTTCGAAACCAAAATACTTGATATCATTACACTTTGAAAATCATAACATTTGGAAATAATACACTTGAAATCATGGTATCTTCCTTTAATCCAAATTTTCAAATTTCCAATTTAATTCAATTCAAACCATCAGTTTCAACTCAATTCAGTTTCCCAACAAACCATTTCAAATCGTATCAATTTCAAATACATATTTGATCCACAAATGAACTATTCAATTTTTAATATATTTCAAAGCTTTAATATCCCACATTTCAAAACTAATTTTTATAATTTCATATACCTCAAATTCAATTTACTAATATTTAGTTTTGAAATATTTACTTATTAAACTTAATATCATTTAAATAAATACAAATTACAAGTAGACTAAATATCCTTTCATACTAATATAAACTTCAAATATTCATTTATCGAATAAATCAATATCAAATATCATTCCAAATTCACATTCTTTATCAAAAAAAGATCAAGTCATTCAAAACCATTTCAAAATCATTTCCTTTTCAAATCCATTATAAATTCATTGTCATTCTTTAATTCAAATATAATTTAAATATCATTTTGAAATCAAATATGTCATTCGTTTATTATTTCAAATATCATTACAAAACACATTTCAAAATTTCATTCAAAAAATCATCTATCTCATTTCATTTCATTCCATTTAACACATAACAAAGTAAACACTACTTAAATTCAAATTTACTTTAAATTCCTTTGAAATTCAAATTTAAATATTAAATATATTCAAAACTCCTTAAATTTAAAAAATAATCAATTCCAAAAGTTAAATCATTTAACACTTTAAAATATAACTCAAGTAGTGTTAAATTCTATAATATTTCAATACATTGTCAAATTATAGCAACGACAGCATTTATAAAACGCTATCGTAGCTTATAGTTTCCAAAATAGTTTAGTTTAGGAACAACGACATTTATAAAATACCGTAACAGATAGTTAGTTATTTCAAACATAGTTAAATTCAAAAACAACAGCACTTAAAATGCTGTCATAAGACCACAGTATTTTTGAAAATGCTATTAATAAAATTCCATATTTATTATAACTTCAGAAACATTAACACTCCAAATTTTTGTTATTTTAAACTTATAAATCATACTTCTAGACTTCAAAATTTCACATTAAATAATTTAACATATGATTTATCATAATAAAATTTTAATATTGTTGGGTGTGTTTTCACCCATATGTTTCCACCCTTCACCGAACCAAGTCCATCGATTAAACCAACCTACTGCCGATTCAAGTCCTCACCTCCAACAACTACCGGTCCAGATCATGGCCGAACCAACACAGGTGCTACCGAACCAGACACACCGGACCAACCTACCACATCTCACTACCGGACCAACCTTCTCCTCTACCACCGAACCAGCCACACCGGACCAAGTCGTCTCCAACTATTTCCGTACCAAGTGGACGCCGAACCAACTCTGCCAGGTCTGATTGCTTCAGCCCAGGCCCACTAGCAGCTATATACATCCAGGACCCCTGCCCCCAACCTCACTCTATAAATAGAGGGGCAGGGGTACAACAATGGAGCACAAGTTTGAGGGCTCAAGCACGGATAGAACTTTCAAACAACTTTCAGTTAATTGTAATCAAAGCTTTGAACTTGTAATCTGAATAGAAAAGGAGAATAACATATAAAGTGGACGTAGGAACGTTCTGGCCGAACCACTATAAATCTGTGTGTCTTTTACAGTTTAGTCCCTGCTTTTTATATATTTGCATAAATCACCTAAATCACTAAGAACAACTTAAAGAACGACTAAACCATACGACTTGGAGGTGTTTGCCCATTTTTTGTGCAAACATTTTTGGTGCTTAACTAGGAGCAGGAGCTCGGAGCTTCAGCTTCTCCCACTTAACCCTTTTCCTATCAGCATCGTTCATTGCTTGGAAGACATGCCTCCCGGACGGAAGAAAGATGCAAACAAAGGAAAGAATATCGCAACTGGCAGTATCCCAGACCTAGTGATCAGAGACCAAGGCAATCATCCGGTTCCAACAGAAAATGTAAATCAGGCGTATCCGACAGCCCCTGCTACGGAACAACCAATTACAAGGCCGGATCTGGACAGGGTTGTAGCTGAAGTAACTAACCGCTTTGCATCTCAACGAGAAGCCTTGGTGGATCAACTCATGTCACGCTTAAGGGATGTTGAAGAAACCAACCGCAACACTGAATCATGGGGTGAATCCCGGTCTGGAGGATCTGGGAGACGACAAAGGTCTTTCTTCTTCGAAGAGGCTAACAACCGAAATAGCTATGGTAGGAGCCAAACCCGGACTCAGCCCGAATTCCGACCCGAGGAAACACTTGGAACCGAACCCAACAGGGGAGGTACCAGGCAGGGATCAGATGTAGCTGAGCCCGTCATGCTACCTAACCACGGAAACACCAACGGACGGGGCCGAGCTGGAGTCCCTCCCGAAGTTGGATCTGAGGAGGTGCTGAGAACAGAACCCAGCAGGGGAAAATCAAGGCAAGGACCAACTGCGGCTGACCCCAGCATGCCCCCAGAAGACCAGAGGCAGCCATTGGAGAATGTTAGGAGTGATAGACGATACCATCCCTACAGGTCATCTGGACGGAATCAATCCCGCTGGGATGAACCAAACTCATTTCTATCCGCTCCAAGTTCTGATGAAAGGATGGCACGATTGTTCAGAGAGTGCGTCCAACGGGAACAAAGGGATCGGAGGATAGGTGCTAGGGTGACCAGCCCCTTCACCCGCAATATCAAAACAGCCATCACCCTCCGGGAATGGAAAATGCCAACAATGGAACCTTACAAGGGAACCTCTGACCCCGTCGTACACTTACAAAGATACACACAGCATATGCTCATGAGCGGAGCAACAGAGGGAGTGTTGTGTAAATGCTTCCCACTGTTCTTGGCAGATCTAGCTACCTCCTGGTTCTGCCATCTACCCCAAGGGTCCATCAGCTCATGAGAAATGTTGAAAGAAAAGTTCATCAGGCAGTTCCGCATTCATGTGGAACAACCCAAGGACGCTTATTCCCTATCTAATATCAAACAGAAGCCTGGGGAGACAGCGCAACAATATCTAACCCGATTCAACGCCGCAGCGGCCGCAGTCCAAGATGCCGACGAGAAGCTTATCCTCATGGCCCTCTGCAGTGGTGTACACCTGGATACTAAATTTGCCAGGAGACTAACGAAAGAGAAGCCAGATACCCTAAACTTGAGAAGTTAGCATACTGCCGGCTAATCACGTCACGAAAGCTACGACACTATTTTCAATCTCATTCCATCAGAGTTCTAACCGATCAACCGCTAAGGCAGATACTCCATCGCCCCGACACTTCTGGGCGACTACTTAAGTGGTGCATTGAACTGAGTCAATATGATATCACCTACCATCCTCGCACCGCCATCAAAGGACAAGCCATGGTCGATTTTATTGCCGAATTCACTACCAACGAAGGTAAGGATCAATCCGAAATAGCAAAAGATATTAAGTGGAATCTCTTTGTAGATGGAGCATCAAACGAACAGGACTCGGGGGCAGGTATTGTGATAATCACCCCCAGGGGAAAGAAGCTGCACTATGCCCTAAGGTTGGAATTCGCTGCCACCAACAACGATGCAGAATATGAAGCAGTAATAGCAGGACTGGAACTTGCCTTAGAAATTGGAGTCAGTTCTTTATGTCTCCATAGCAATTCTCAACTTATTGTAGATCAAATACTAGGAGAATTCCAGACTCGAGGAGAACGACTCACAGCATATCTAAAGAAGACCAAGCTGCTGCTCACTCAATTGGATCACTATTTAATCAAACATGTTCCCCGAGAGGAGAACTGAGAGGTTGACGAACTGGCAAAGCAAGCTAGCATGAAAAACAGCACCATTTCTGGAACAGTAGCCATCTCAAAACAACTAGCCCTAAGTTTCGAACAAGAGGATCTGATAGCTGCAATCGAAGAATACACTTGGATGACTCCTATCCGAAAATACTTGCAAGATGGCACACTACCCAACGAGCGTAACGAAGTCAGGAAAATCCTGAGGAGTGCTTCCCGCTACACGATACAAGATGGCATCCTCTATCGGCGCGGCTTCTCTAACCCCTTATTAAGATGTGTCGCCAGAAGGGAAGCCAAGGAAATCTTATCCAACATCCATCAAGGAAGTTGCGGAGACCACACTGGAGGGCAAACTCTGGCAAAGAAGATACTCCGATATGGATATTTCTGGCCTACCTTGAACAAGGGCGCCTTGGACTTCGCCAAAAAGTGTGACCGATGTCAGAAATTTGCTAAGATTCCTCGATTACCGACAAATGAGATTACTCAGATGACCATCCCTTGGCCCTTCGCAGTATAGGGAATTGATCTGATTGGTGAACTACCAATGGGCCGAGGCGGGGCAAAATATGCTATAGTGGCCGTCGACTATTTCACCAAATGGGTGGAAGCGGAACCTCTAAATAAAGTATCTTCGGCAAAAATTATTAACTTCTTAATCAAAAATGTTCTGTGCAGGTACGGGGTTCCCCTCAAAATCATATCGGACAATGGACTTCAGTTCAACAGCAAGGAGTTCGCCAACTGGTGCCAAGAGCACGGAATTCACAAAAGCTTCTCATCTGTGGCTTATCCCCTGGAAAATGGACAAGTCGAAGCTGTTAACAAAGTTCTCAAAACTCTAATCAAGAAGAAACTTGAAAAGTCAAAAGGCGCTTGGGTGGATGAACTTCCTACGGCACTTTAGGCCTACCGCACATCTTACAAAACATCAACAGGGCATACTCCTTTCTGTTTGGCATACGGATCGGAGGCCATGCTCCCAGTTGAGACTGTAGTGCCTTCCCACCGTAGGATCCACTACAACCTAGAAGAGAACAAAGAACTCCTCCACATGTCTTTGGATCTAATTGAAGAAAGAAGAAATGATGCAGCACTCAAAGTGGCAGCTCACAAGCAAAAAGTGGCAGCGCAATACAACTCCAAAGTCAAGCATCGCAGCTTACAAGAAGGGGATCTCGTCCTCAAACGGGTCTTCCCGCGTCTAGGGGCGCTAGATCCAGTCTGGGAGGGACCCTATGTAATTCATAAAGATCTCCACAACGGAGCTTATATTTTGTCAACAGTGGACAGAGAGGTGTTCCAGAGGGCATGGAACATCCAACACCTTCGTCGATACTTTTCTTAACTCGTACTGCCCATATGAAGTGAATTAATAAAGAGAATTAGTGGACGTAGGCATTTTCGTGCCGAACCACTCTAAAAATCTTGTCTCTTTTTTAACATGTTCCTTTATATCTTGGCTGCTTGTTAAGCTTTATCCTTTTCTGTTGAACAAAATCCTGTATAACGGCATTTCCATTCTGGACACTTCACAGCACAACCTCTCCTGGACAAGACCTAACAGGTACTATACGAATCTATTCCCTCGTCAATGAGACACTTTTGCTGCAGCATCCCTCTGCTGCGGGTTAACTAATTGCTTGCGACGGCCCTTAAAGCCAACTGTAATGAGCAGATCATAAGCCACCGAGAAGGCCGACTATAGCCGTGGCAGCTCATTACGGCGTTCGGCTCGCCGACGACTGTGAACCGATTATAAGCCCCAACATAAGGTGTGGCCAGCCAGGGCCAGTTCACAGTTGACGATCGGCACCCACACTAGCCGGCCACGGTAAATCGAATAATACCCACGATTACGGGCCATAATGGCCCGGGTAGTTACTGTGCGCGATCTCAGCTCCGATGTGTCTTAACTACGGCTGTGGTAAAAAAGAAAACTCCCCGTGGAGGCGTAAGTTGGGTGATGAATGTCTCCAAGACCCACAGCTAGGGAAAGTGACTACAAAACCCGTTTGCCACGAACTTAAGCACGTCGAAGGCCTTCCGTGATTGGAAGTTTTACTATTTCTTATATTTCCATTTTATTTATAAAAAATTTCCTCCTATCCTCTATGAAGATCACTAAAGTACAGGACACAAGATGGGAGACACTCGCTAGTGGAAATAAGAACTCACAACTAGATAACAGGTCACTCAGCTGCATTCCATCCTCAGTCACGCAAGACATTCAAAGCTACCGTCTACAACTAAAACAAGAAGGGTGGTACTTCCTTTTCTTGAACATAAACATGTAGCTATAGCCTATTCACATATCACACTAACATTGCGAGACATGAAATTATATTTTGAGCGAGAGCTTAGCATCAAACACGATTAAAGCACATGCATATACACAACTATATTTCTTACGCAACACGTCAAAATAACGACAGCATTCAAATATGACAGAATCATCTTATGTTATAACATTATATAAATGAAATCATTCGCTACGATGACATAATTACATAATTACAACCTGAAAGTACATTAATGTTTTAGACTAGTATATTCAGGAATTGCTAAGTAAACCAAAAAAAAAATAGTCAGCTGCAGCAGGGCTCCGCCTCTATCCTGCTAGTCCTCCGGGATCTACTTGACCGCTGGATCAGAACTCCCAGCATGCTGGACAGAGGTCCCACCTGTCCGATTCAGGAGAGGAATCCATCAGATAAATGATACGCAATCGAGTTAAGAAAAGATTGAGAGGGAAAACTTACCAGCATCTACTCCCTGATCATCATCCCCCAACTGCACTCCCACTTCCTCGGCGGTAAGCAGCCGCATGCCCTCCTTCACTGCCACTTTCTCCTCCTAAGTAAACTGGGCCGTGACCACATCCATCCTGAAAGTTAAACCACCTTCCTTATCCGCCTCAGCCTTGGCCTCCTCCAAATCCCGAAGATATATCCTAGCCATGACCCGAGGATAGTCGTCCATCCAGGACAGGTTGCCCTGTTTCCAAGTACGGAAGTACATGTCCTGGAGCATCTCATCCATCATCCCCTCGTTCTCCTCAAACTCCCTCATCCGGGCCTCGGAAGCCGAAAGTCTTGCGACGACAGCATCTCTCTCCAATCGGTATCTCGAGCAGTCAGCCTGAAGGGATTTCCGCATCGCCTCCGTCTCCTCCTTCAGCTTGGCTTAAGCAAGCTCTACGGCCTCAAGCCTCCCAGATAACTCCTCTATCTGCTTAAGATCCGCTCTCCGAACCTCATCCACCGTGGCAATGGCCATATCGATTCGTTCCTTGCAGGAGGCCTCCATCTTTTGCAGCTCGGCCCTGCTAGCCTCCTCCATAGTTTTCTTTAACCGTCTTGAGGCCGCTTCATGCTGGGAGATCTGAACGGCCTGGTCGGCAAGCTGTTTGGCCTGATCAGAAACCATTAGCCGCAGGCGAATGTTAGCACTTCCGATTTCCTCTCCAGCCTTGACCAGTCAGGCATGATGCTCCATCAACTTCTTGGTCTCTTCAGCCACCCGATCGATGTTTGCCTTGGCCTCGTCCCCCATTGTCACAATCCGAGTGGTCAACAAGTCGAGATCCAAAGACTTAGCCTCGTCAAGCACCCTTACCATAGGATTGCGGGGCAGGAGGTGCTCATCGGTAACCTCATCGAAGGAAATATCATGAGAACTCGGGTCCAAATCTGGATGACCCGCAAATGGGTTACGAGCCAAGCCGAGACGATCAATATGAGTAACGGAAGGATTCTCTGATGGATGCGGAGATGGTATGGACTCGGTATCTTCCTCCGTGATGTCATGAATAGGCTGGGTTGGGGGCTGAGGTCCAAGTGAAGGTTCGAACATGGAACGCCTCCTCTTTCTCTTTTGGATATCCTCTTCAATAACTCCGAGAAGAGGACGGTAGCCGACTACGCCCCCAGAACGGTCAGTCGAAGGCTTCGGTTTAGCAGAAGCTTTGAAGAGTTTGAATTGCTCGAGGCGGTGTCGAATGTCTGATGTCTTGGCCGCCCTACTCATTCCTGAAATAAAAACCAAGTGTTACAAGCATGCATGAGACTATAATTCAAGAAACATATGAAGTTAAAAAAGGAGTTAAGAATTCACCTTGAACCACCGGAGTTGCCTTAGCTGAAATACTCTCAGAAGATAGACTGGCACCAGTCCCGGCGTTATCAGACTTCTTCGGTTTCTCCACCAAGGCCGGCCCTTCCTCCAACCCCTCAAAGGCTTGACAGAAAGCATCATCTGTCCACTCTTTAATCTCACCCGCTTGCCCAGAAGTCAAGGCAATAACGCCACTACCACTCTGCCCTTCGCCACCGTTACCACCGTCACCCTCTCCATCACCTCCGCTCTCCTCCTCGCCTCTTTCCTCCTCTCCACTTTCCTCCTCCGGAACATTTGGACACGTGCTGGGAGAGGGTCCATCAGATTTCTTAAGCTTCTTCCCCCCGACGACTGGAGGTATCGAGAAGGGCCTCCTCTTGCTACTCTTTGTCGTGGCCCCTCCTTTGGCTTTGGCAGCTCTTTCCTCAGCCGTATCCCTCTGCTTGACCACAGACTGATGTGGTAGGATTAAGCTGTGTTCCAGGGTGGTGGCATTCCTAATTAAGTAAGAGGCCGAACTATCCCTTCCCGAAATGGCCTCTATCTCCGCGGCCATCCGAACCAGGTGATCATTCTCCACGACCGCAAAGCCACCTAATGCTAGCAAGAAATAAAAACACATAAGAAGAAGCATTTCAGTCAGAACGGAAATTATAAATAAAATTCAACTTACATCCAGAGGTGAAGCGGTGGATCGAAACGGTGTCATCCCGGACGAAGAACCATTCCTTCTTGAACATGGTGAACTTTGAATACAAGTCCAGTACCGGCTTGAAGGACACAGCCGATTCCAAGCTGATGTATGGAGACCCCTTCTTGTAACCCCTCAAGTTATATAGATATCGAATTTCCCGGTTAGAAGGGGGCGCCCGTATTTTCTCTGGAAAATCACGAATAGGCACACTAAGTTGGCATAGGAGTTGGGCTGAAGCTGGAAAGGAGCCACCTTCAGGTAGGTAATGAAGCTGACTATCCACGCATTGATCGGAGGAATGGCCCCGCAGATGCAATGGTATCGGCTATAGGCGAAATATCCTTCAGGTGGATCATAGGGCATCACACCATCTCCCGACAACAGCATACTCGCTCTGTCAATCCCAAAGGAGCGAGCGATGACATCAAGTTGCCCCTCTTTAAGGGAGCTCGGGAAGCAGTCGGGCGGAGAGTTCAGAAGCTCCTGAGGGTCGTACCCGTCTACTAGTGACCTCGGGACGGGCCCATGACGTTCCAGTCTTGGTTGACCTGGGGGCACTGCAGGGGACTCTCCTTCGCCCTTGGACTTCCGTTTATCTGATCGAGTTTCCACTTTGTGAGACATTTATCTGCAACACAGGAAAAGTATATCGTTAAAACATACAAACAATGTAGTCTAGAATTTCACTCATAAAACAAAAGGTCATTCAGCATTTAAACACTCCCGAATTCATTCGGAAAAAGAGAGGTAATATATCATTCGGCCTTATACTCTCAGGTTCATTCGGTATTGAAAGTTTCCAAGTTCATTCGGTATCGATGGTCTTTGAGTTCATTCGGTGTTGAAGGTTTTCAAGTTCATTCGGTATTAAAAGTTTTAGAATTCATTCGAAGGAAGTTTACCTGATCCGGCAGTTAAAGATCGGTCCGGTACAATAGCTGATTTGGCAATCTAATTAATTCGGCAGTTCAGAATTTGATTCGGTTGTTTCGATCGGTAAGGAATAACGAAGGCCTGGGGCTCCTACTTATAGAGGAAAGTTGGATAGTCGGACCAACCGGTTCTGTTCTCGGACCGGATATGGTTGTCCAAATAAACAAAGCACGGCATATACGAGCATATGCCCCACTTTGGGGGGGAAATGTTGGGTGTGTTTTCACCCATATGTTTCCACCCTTCACCGAACCAAGTCCATCGATTAAACCAACCTACTGCAGAATCAAGTCCTCACCTCCAACAACTACCGGTCCAGATCATGGCCGAACCAACACAGGTGCTACCGAACCAGACACACCGGAACAACCTACCACATCTCACCACCGAACCAACCTTCTCCTCTACCACCGAACCAGCCACACCGGACCAAGTCGTCTCCAACTATTTCCGAACCAAGTGGATGCCGAACCAACTCTGCCAGGTCCGATTGCTTCAGCCCAGGCCCACCAGCAGCTATATACATCCAGGACCCCTGCCCCCAACCTCACCTCACTCTATAAATAGAGGGGCAGGGGTACAACAATGGAGGACAAGTTTGAGGGCTCAAGCACGAATAGAACTTTCAAACAACTTTCAGTTACTTGTAATCAAAGCTTTGAACTTGTAATCTGAATAGAAAAGGAGAATAACATATAAAGTGGACGTAAGCACGTTCTGGCCGAACCACTATAAATCTGTGTGTCTTTTACAGTTTAGTCCCTGCTTTTTATATATTTTCACAAATCACCTAAATCACTAAGAACAACTTAAAAAATGACTAAACCATACGACTTGGAGGTGTTTGCCCATTTTGTGCAAACAAATATCAAATATCCTATTTAAAACTCAATTCATTTGTTATGTCAAAATTCATTGTTTTCTTAACTTGTAAATTTAACAAAACTTAACATTTTACTTCAAATATCATTTCAAAACTTTAAATTTAATTTCCATTATTTACTTACATTTAAAAAATATATAATTTAAAGTCAAAAATCACATTCACTTCAAATTTACATACCTAAATTCACAAATTCAAAACTTAATATTTAGCTTTCTCACAACCATAAAATATATTTTTAAATCAAAATTTCATACTTTAAAAATGCATATCACAAGAAAAATCATTCAAAAATATACCAAGAGGTTTGTATATAATTTTCTAACCTAGGTCAAGTGATACAGATATGTATCATTTCAATCCGCAATTTAAAAAGAAAGCCCGGATTCTATCATTTCAAACCCGCAATCCCAAGTCAGATAAAATACAGTAAAAATCATTTGAGCCTATCATTTTATCTCACAATGATTTTTCCATATTCTAATGTCCGTTCGGATATGTATCATTTTAACCCATAGTGATTCTATTCTAACAGGGAACTTGCAGTGTGATCATATACATAAACAATATAAACAAATACACTAACATGTCAATGTCACAATATATAGTCATTGATCATATGTCAGGGATAATTAACAAAGTTAACATGGTAATAACATGGAATAACATATCATATAATCATCATTAACTTGCATAACATTTTAATTACTAATCACTTGTCATCCATTTACCATTTCATAAGTAATAATGTCAGAGTGAGAAGGACTCACCTTTACCAAAGCTAGAGACCACTACGACACACTAGAACGATTCCAAAGGCACGACAAGCATGATAAAGCATGACTTTTGATTCAAGTGAGTAGAGAGCCAAGATGTTTATCTTGTATACAAACATTAAAACAAAGCAATATGAATATATATACAATACAAAGATTAATTGAAACAGTGTGGAAATTTGAATCAACAAAGAACATTACTAGCCTTAACATCAAAATTGCTTGACCATGACTCAACCAGGGCTCGGTCATCAGGCTGGTCGGCCATGGTGTTAATTGGTGGTAAGGCTCGGGTTTGGCATCATATAGGCATGACTACATAAGGATGTGAAGGGTTTTTGGGTTACAAGATGAAGATTACAAAGGACAAGCGCATATAGTTGAAATATAGTGCATATATGAAGGGGATGGTAAAGTTTATGGCTCAGCTAGGCAATTCAAGGAGTGTTTGTGTAAAGTTGTGGTGATTGCTTCAATACAATGGCATGGCCAGATATGGACAAGGGGAAAAGTTGTGGTTGCTGGCGTGGATGGTGAGGGTGGTGGTTGGAGAAGATGATGGTGGTTGTGGTCGAGCAAGGCAAGAGGAAGCAAGGCCAAAACAATCGAAAAATGAAGAAGAAAAGTAAAAAAGAAGAAGCCATTACTTGCCAAAAAAATTTCTCGTGAGAAACGAAAGTGAGAAGGAAGTTTTTCACGTGAAAAAGGAATGGAAACACACGGCTAGCAAAAAGAAGTGTATGGACAAAACAAGGAGAATGAAAGGCCAAGGAAAAATGAAAAGACTGGGCTAATGAAAAGTCACAAGTAAATGAAAAGACTTTGTCTCTTTGAATTTCCAATTTTAACAATTCACTTTAAACAAATAAAATCAAGTAAATAAAAATAAAAAGATGATCAAAATAAAGTGGAAATAAAAATAAAATAATATCTTAGGAAAATAGAAAAAAATACCTTATTTAATTGAAACTAGAGTTTAAAATTGTAAACAAAATACAACTGACATTGGAAAATTTCAACTACACTTTTAAAATGTTTTAAAATAAAATATATATATATATATATATATATATATATAACATGTCATGTGTAACACCCCGCTTTTTTGTACGCTTTACATCGACGATAAACCACACACGTCAGACTTAAACCATACAGAAGGGCGGATTGTTATGGGTTAAATAAGAAAAAGGAAGGAACAAATAAAACAAAGTAGCATCTTACAGCGGAACGATAAAATATAATAATCAAATATACAGTTCATGATGCTGTTTTATAAGTTGATTTTACTTATATTACAAAATATCAGAGTTACACATACCAGAGAATAATAATTAATGCAGCGGAATACAGTGTGTAGTGGAATACTATAATAAATAATAAAAAATCTTCGTCTTTGTCCTTCAGTGTACGGTCTTCTAAATCCTGAAATGCTCAGGCTAACCCGAGCGAATTGAAAAGACAAAACACTTGAGTCAGAACTAAAATATCTTATGTGAGTTAAATCAACAGAAATAAATATGAGAGTAGTAACTTAAGAGATGCTCGCGATTCACACCTCCTAAGGATCCGTTAAACTATTTACTATGTAATAATATTTCACTATTATAATAATGTCTGTAGTAATATAAATATACTTTTAAATAGCGTTAAGGAGTGACCCAATATTCCCCTTAAAACGTAATAGTCCCAGTAGTCCATCCAATATCATGGTCCCTTCTGATCGGGAAGCCACCAAAGGATACCACACGGGCTATGGGAGAAAACCAAACTCGTACAAGGCGCAATAGGGTAGGTGAAACGGCACAACTAGGCAATGCCAGGGTAGATATACCAATTACGCTTCCGTGCCGGTGGTAACGCATAGCGCGCAGCTACCTCCCACCTCGAGCCACACCCCCAAATCAAAATCAAAAGTGACCACCGAATCAATCCAAAAGTCAGAGTATAATATCGAAGGGATGTGTCCGATAAAAGGTGCTTCCTTCTTAGCCCGTCGATCGCTACTGTTTTAGCCACCTTATGTCAACTCACGGGAGTCGGGTCCACGTATTTACTTCAAAGGAAACGCCGCCGCTATCCTACTTCATTCTGGAATATCCACCGCATACACGGTTGTTAAAGTGGTTTTCGGAGTTGGCAGTGAATATGACCACTTCCGATCCCGGTCTCTTCAACAACCAAACATTATTATAACACCGCAGTCATTTTAAAATAATTATACTTCAAAACAGAATATAATATCCCTTTCAAAACCATATAAATACGATATCATTTCTTTTTTAAAACCCAAATCGATATAATATTATTTTTATTTCAAAATATATCCTTTTTCCAAAATCATAGTACTTTCAAATCTATATACCTTGAACCCCGTAGCTTGGAAGTATAACTTCGAATACTTAAATGGTTTAATATTTTAAATTACTTTGTATAATAAAATAGCTTTTAAAATTTTACAAATAAATTCCAAATACCGACTTGAACCTCCAATTAAACTATTTCAATTTCCAAATAATTCAAAGCTTTAAATATTCCACCATTTCAAAACTAATTCTTTGCTAATTCATATATATCAAATTTCAATTACTATTATTTAGATTTGAAATGTTACTTAATAAATCTAATATCATTTAAGTAAAACCTTTAACTTCAAACAACTGGATATTCTTTCTATTTAATTAACCTGATATATTCATTTAAATCAACTTTATATTCATTTAAAACACTCTAAATCAGAATCCAGTTATAAAATCATACCTGCTAAAATCTCAATTTTATTTAAATATCAAATCAAATTATTCGAGTAAAAATTCTTAAATAATTCAATTCATTCCAAATTCATATTTATCTTCCAACTTAATTTCTATTTAAGTCATTAAAACTCTATCTATACAATATTTTAAACAGGTACTTAACCATATAATATAAAACAATCAAACTCCATTATTAAACTTATTTTTATTAAACAAATTTATACATAGCTTAAATTCAAGAATTTACTATATATATATATATATATATATATATATAAGATAACATTTATATAATATCAAAAATTAATATTTGTTAAACCGTATTTTTCTTCCCAAAACCGTAGAAATCATTTCAAAATATTTTCATATATAGACCACGATGTCTGTATATGATTTTCTACCCTATGGTCAAGTGATACGGATATTTATCATTTCAATCTGCAATTTAAAAATAAAAATGCGTTTGTATATCATTTCAAACCGCAATCCCGAATCAAAAATAACAAATCAGTAAAGAACTTGCAGATTTTAATGATATAAAATAAACATCCATTCATCCATCAACCGATCACACATCCATCACAATCATCATCCAAAACAATCAATCAATATCAATAGATAACTGATAATATATAAGGGATATTTAATTGTCAGTTATATTCAATAATAAATTAAATAACGATTCAATTTAAATAAAAGTAATTAACTGATACGATGATTAAAAGTATACGCAATAGTCATAAATAAATGCATAGTCATAACAAAAATTAAATTTAACAAACATAAGAAATTTTAGAAGTTGTGAGTGGGTTAAAACACTCACCTTTTGAATTTAACTTGAATTTAAATCCAATTTAAACCCAAAATTCCAACAGTCTCAGAATCTACCCAGCGTCAAAATCTCCGGAATTCCAATACGACCCTAGCGGAGAAAACCGCGTGCAAAAAGGATACCATATGCAAAAGTTATTCGAATTAGAAGATAATACGAATTTAAATAAAGTAAGAAAAAAATAATAATAAAACAAGTACACGTCATTTCGTCCTACCTCTCTCTACGATCATCGTTTCACGCTAACAGGTTCGCACGAACCCTAGCCGCCAAACCAACTTCTCGCGCGCGCCAAAACCCATCGCGTCCACGTCAGAACTCCTCACTGAGATTGCCAGACCACGCCTCCCCTCCCTGAACCGCCGCGACCTCCAATGCTGACCCCCTTTTCAACGCACCGCCGCCACTTTTTAGCCCTAGGTCAAAATTTCCCCTCGATCTAGCCACTAAAACGACGAACGAACAGCACCGATGCACTGTGCTCCGTCTCCTCTACGCGATGGTACCCTTGATTTGACGATCTGACACAGTTGATCGCGATGCAGCGGACGGCCGAGGATAAACGAGCCAATCCCGGCTACACAGTAACTCAGATTGAAAAACGAATCCCATCTTTGACTTGCGCTCTTCGAGAGCTTTCCGACGATATAAAATATGATATGGTTTGAAGAGTTTGAAATTTTGGCTTTGGGTTTGATTTGGAATTGGGAATTTTTATTCTGTCTACCATTGAGGAGAAGGAACATATTAATTGTATATACAAACAAATGAGAAATATAAAGGCTAGGGTTTATAACAGGGTATTTATAGGTAGGGTTGAAATAGAATAGATGGACATGATTGGATATACGCGTTGAACGATAAAATGGCCCGAAAAAGCCCGTTTCGACTCTGGAACGAAATTGCGTCAACCATATATCAAAATATATGTTTATAAATATTTTAAACGCGATGGAACAGGTTTCAAGTCCAAATTCCATCGTATGAAGAAGTTATGCCAAAATCAAATTAGTCCAAGTTGATTACAATTGATTTCAATTTAATAAATTTCTGGGTGTTTCGAGTCCGTACGATCAAACGACAAGTCCGATCGTTACGAAACTTGAAATCCTACAATAATTCACCGATACGGATCCGATGAAACTGGTTTCGCCGAAATCCAAGTCAGTGGCCAAAATGGCTATTTTTCCAGTTAATTAAATAAATTAAAAATAAATTAGTTAAATCAAATTTTAAATTTCAATTCGATAATTGACAAATTCACCCCTTTAAATTTTCTTAACCATTTACACTAATTAAACAAATTTGTATGTCAATTTAGAGTTGATAAATCTATAAATTTCAGTGTTAACTTCCACTTTCATTAAATTCAAAGTTTTCAATAATTCAATTTAATTTTCTTTCCATTTTTCATTCTATCAATGTCATCTTATGGTCTAATTATCATGATTTATATCTCAGTGCGTTAAACATCTCCAATTTCAACCAATTTCAGCTAACGTAGTAATGAATCTCATTAAATTGCAAAATTTGATTTCCAAATCTAATCAATAGACTAAATAAATATGTAACACGTAATAATTTATACCATTAACTTTTTATTTCATTTATAAGTTTATTGCTTACAACCAATGCTACCATTAGTTTCAAAACAATAATCCATTCCATTTCCAAATCATTCACACTAATTTATTAGTAAGTTAACATTTTAAATTATTAATTTACCATTCATATCCCATTACACATTAATGCACACATTAATTAAGATTTAAATCAAATTAATCATTTCATCTTGGTTCCATTCTTTTATTACATTAACTATTACTTTAATTTACATTAACAAAACGTTAAATTAAAATTTATTGTAATCGATTACCAAAGTTTATTTAACACATTAATTAAACAAGCAACCTATATTAATTGCCACCTATTTGCTTTTAATTGCATTTATAAGTTCGTTACTTATCAACCCAGATTATAATTCCATATATAACGCTAATTTATTTCATTACATTAATATACGCCTATTTACATCTTAATTTGAATAAATATTACATTTCTAAATGTGTACTTCTATCAATTGAACACATTAATTAAGGTTTTAAAAACCAATTAATGAATTTTACCTTAATTCCATTCTTATACCCGTTTATTACTTTACATACATTACGTATTAATTCATCAATTAACATACTTTGAGCTTATTTCCCAACTCACCAATTACTATCTTAAAATAAATTTACGTTTCTATTAAATTTACATTCACACTTCTGTTACTACATTTATTTCATTTAAGTAATATTTAATTACCTTTATTTGTAGTAACAATTTATCACCAATGTACTCTTAATAATACTTGTATGATTATTCTCTACAACAATTAACCTCTATCCCATTATTTCACACATTAATACAATAATTACATTTGTTTTTATTATACTCCATTTATAAATAAGTCATAACTTTTAAATTATTTCATTTGATTGGAATGTTCATTCATGTTCATAAATTATTAACTTGCAATTAACAAATTTCCTTAATTTACATTCAATTACTGTTAACAATGTATTATCTCATTAATTAATTCAATTCTTACTTTCATTTTCTCATATTCAATTCATATCCAGGTATAACACTTTTCCCACTTCAGTTATTAGAATTTTATTCAAATTACTAATAATTAGTTTTAATTACCATTGCTATATTTTATTTCATTCTTAACATTTATTTCAATATAAATTATAAAACTTTTTACCTCTTTCTAAATTAAATTACAAAATCTATATTAAATTAACCAGTTTATTTATCAAAATTTACGGGTTGTTGCACTCTCCCCCACTCAAAACTTTTCGTCCCTGAAAAGGAAAAAGAAGGGAAAAGAAGAATTAAGAAACCAATATATCTTACTTAAAATATTAATTTTATGACAAACAAACTTACAAAATTAATTATTTTAAATAAAATATACCAATTTTATAACTATTATACTCAAATAAATAAAGTATGGAAAACATTTTCTAAATATTTTCTAAGTCCCAAAATTTACGGAAAATTTTGGCAGAGTCTCCTTTGTATAGAGAGGCTCGGGAGAAAATATAATATAAAATAAAACAATATACAACATATATTTTTTCAAATAATATATCCCAACATGGGAAAACAATATAAAAGCGCTATAAATCCGTAATCCAAAAACGTACCTATTTGTAGAGCAATTAACGCTTAATTATGAAACCAAAAGGAATAGCAATTGCTTTCATAACATGTATTTCACTTATATAATCCAAAAAGGTTAATAATTATATAAAATGAAATGTTTAAAGTTGTTTCAACCAATAAAAACAAATCAATACAAACAACAATCACTTGCAACAAGTCATATAACCATCACATAGAATCAAGACAAATCAAACATTCATTCATATCAAACAGAACAAATAGTTGTTCGAGTTCAAAGCTTCAAATTGTACATAATGAAAAATAAACTACTAGGCGCACCATTTACTCAACAGTCTCTGATGAAGCTAAATAAATTATTCATACATCCAGACAATTTTACAGTGTCCTTACCCAAACAACCATAACCAAAACAAACAACAACAATTCCAAACAACAGACTTAGTTTATCCTTATTAATTCCATTCATACATTTGTTGTTTGATTTCTCTTTTTATTCATATAATGGTTTACCTTTTTAATTTGCATTTATTTCTTTCAAAATTTTCCTTTATATTGCATTACATTCATTTATTCATTTCTCAATTTCATTCATTTATTTAGTGCTTACATTTCTACTATATTTAATTATAGTAACATTTTAATTACAACTTAAGTTCACAAGAATTACAACATCAACTTCTTATTTATAAAAGAATTTCACTTAACATTCCTATTACCTAAGCTTTACTTGTATAATATCCATTACGTTTTCTTGTTAACATTTCAACTTTTTACATCTTTTGGTAAGTTATATATATGCCTTTAAGAATGTAATAGAAAGTTATACAAGTTTTATCTTATTTGTTTTAATAAATTAAATGTTCAACAATCATATCCTTTGTTTTATAAGTCACAATTTCAACTTTCATTTAATCCTTTTATAACTTAGCATTAAATCTCTTATTTTAGTTAGAGGTTCCAATTATAAATTAGTTATATTCCATTTTACTACACTTAATTGAAATTATTAATTAATGGAAACTTAAGAATTAAATATCGGGTTAAATTTCAAATCATTTTAAAATAATAGATAAAAGTATACCATATATATCCAATTATATTTAAAAAAAATTAAACTTTATTTTTGTTTATCAAAATAACTCTGCAATAAAACTACTACAGTGGCCTTCCCACTGCGAAACTCAAAAATGAATGTCGATGAAGCGTGCACTCGTCACTGAAATTATTTCCAGCGATAGAGAGGGGAGTACAACCTATTCCTTTCCAGAGTTTCTTAAAAATAATTCTTTCAAACCATGTTGAAATATTTATATCAGAAAATACTTCTAAATATTATTATTATTATCCAAAATCATTCGAAAGAAAGTTTTCAGAAATCCTAGAACTTAAGTTCTAAATTTTCCATTTTCATTTATTTTATCTTCAATCTTATTTAAACTATTATTTATAAATTTCCTTACCTAACAACCAATATAATACAACCAAATATAATCTTTACAAAAAATTTATTTATATATATATATATATATGGAAAATATAATAGGCAAAATTATTTCATTCACCTATATTAAAAATAAATATTGTGTCGGTCTGTCCTATTAAGTGTTTAGAAATCCCTATTGATGTCATAGTGTCTCATGCATCAACCAGAATTTATAAATACAAAATGGAACAAACTAACACAATATTAAAACCTTTTATAACATTAACAAATACGCTTTCTCGTATATACACACTCAGCAACTCCCATAGGGTATTACAACCCTATTAGTAAAGAGTCAGACCCCACAAAGCTAAGGTTTATCGCTAAACCAAAGCTCTGATACCAGATGTAACACCCCGCCTTTTTGTACACTTTAAATCGACGATAAACCACACACATTAGACTTAAACCATACAGAAGGGCGGATTGTTATGGCGTAAATAAGAAAAAGGAAGGAAGAAACAAAACAAAATTTTGCAGCGGAACGATAAAATATAATAATCAAATATACAATTCATGAAGCTGTTTTATAAAATATTTTATTTTACTTATATTACAAAATATCAGAGTTACACATACGAGAGAATAATAATTAATGCAGCGAAATACAGTGTGTAGTGGAATACTACAATAAATAATAATACATCTTCGTCTTCGTCCTCTAGAGTACGGTCTTCTAAATCCTGAAATGCTCAGGCTGACCCGAGCGAATTGAAAAGACAAAACATTCGGGTCAGAACTAAAATATCTTATGTGAGTTAAATCAACAGAAATAAATATGAGAGCAGTAACTTAAGAGATGCTCGAGATTCACACCTCCTAAGGATCCGTTAAACTATTTACTATGTAGTAATATTTCGCTATTAAAATAATGCCTACAATAAAATAAACATAGTTTAAATAGCGTTAAGGAGTGCCCCAATATTCCCCTTAACACGTAATAGTCCCAGTAGTCCATCCAATATCATGGTCCCTCCTGATTGAGAAGCCACCAGAGGATACCACACGGGCTACGGGAGAAAACCAAACTCATACAAGGCACGATAGGGTAGGTGCACGGCATAACTAGGCAACGCCAGGGTAGATATACCAATTATGCTTCCGGGCCGGTGGTAACGCGTAGCGTGCAGCTACCGCCCACCTCGAGCCACACCCACAAATCAAAATCAAAAGTGGCCACCGAATCAATCCAAAAGTCAGAGTATAATATCGAAGGGATGTGTCCGATAAAAGGTGCTTCCTTCTTAGCCCGTCGATCGCTCCTGTTTTAGCCACCTTATGCCAACTCAAGGGAGTCGGGTCCACGTATTTACTTCAAAGGAAACGCCGCCGCTATCCTACTTCATTCTGGAATCTCCACCGCATACACGGTTGTTAAAGTGGTTTTCGGAGTTGGTAGTGAATATGACCCGATCCCGGTCTCTTCAACAACCAAACATTATTATAACACCGCGGTCATTTTAAAATAATTATACTTCAAAACAGAATATAATATCCCTTTCAAAACCATATAAATACGATATCATTTCTTTTTTAAAACCCAAATCGATATAATATTTTTTTAATTTCAAAATATATCCTTTTTCCAAAATCATAGAACTTTCAAATCTATATACCTTGAACCCCGTAGCTTGGAAGTATAACTTCGAATACTTAAATGGTTTAATATTTTAAATTACTTTGTATAATAAAATAGCTTTTAAAATTTTACAAATAAATTCCAAATACCGACTTGAACCTCCAATTAAACTATTTCAATTTCCAAATAATTCAAAGCTTTAAATATTCCACCATTTCAAAACTAATTCTTTGATAATTCATATATATCAAATTTCAATTACTATTATTTAGATTTGAAATGTTACTTAATAAATCTAATATCATTTAAGTAAAACCTTTAACTTCGAACAACTGGATATTCTTTCTATTTAATTAACCTGATATATTCATTTAAATCATCTTTATATTCATTTAAAACACTATAAATCAAAATCCAGTTATAAAATCATACCCGCTAAAATCTCAATTTTATTTAAATATCAAATCAAATTACTCGAGTAAAAATTCTTAAATAATTCAATTCATCCCAAATTCATATTTATCTTCCAACTTAATTTCTATTTAAGTCATTAAAACACTATCTATACAATATTTTAAACAGGTACTTAACCATATAATATAAAACAATCAAACTCCATTATTAAACTTATTTTTATTAAAAAAAATTATACATAGCTTAAATTCAAGAATTTACTATATATATAAGATAACATTTATATAATATCAAAAATTAATATTTGTTAAACCGTATTTTTCTTCCCAAAACCGTAGAAATCATTTCAAAATAATTTCATATATAGACCACGGTGTCTTTATATGATTTTCTACCCTATGGTCAAGTGATTCGAATATTTATCATTTCAATCCGTAATTTAAAAATAAAAATGCGGTTGTATATCATTTCAAACCGCAGTCCCGAATCAAAAATAACAAATCAGTAAAGAACTTGCAGATTTTAATGATATAAAATAAACATCCATTCATCCATCAACCGATCACACATCCATCACAATCATCATCCAAAACAATCAATCAATATCAATAGATAACTGATAATATATAAGAGATATTTAACTGAAAGTTATATTCAATAATAAACTAAATAACGATTCAATTTAAATAAAAGTAATTAACTGAGATGATGATTAAAAGTATGCGCAACAGTCATAAATAAATGCATAATCACAACAAAAATTAATTTTAACAAACACAAGAAATTTTAGAAGTTGTGAGTGGGTTAAAACACTCACCTTTTGAATTTAAATTGAATTTAAATCCAATTTAAATCCAAAATTCCAACAGTCTCAGAATCTGTCCAAACCCACGTCAAAATCTTCGAAATTCCAATACGAACCTAGCAGAGAAAACCAGGTGCAAAACGGACATTGTATGCGAAAGTTATTCGAATTAGAAGATAATACGAATTTAAATAAAGTAAGAAAAATAATAATAATAAAACAAGTACACGTCATCTCATCCTACCTCTCTCTACCATCATCATTTCACGCTAACAGGTTCGCACGAACCCTAGCCGCCAAACCTACTTCTCGCATGCGCCAAAACCCACCGCGTCCACGTCAGAACTCCTCATCGAGATCACCAGACCACGTCGCCACCCCCGAACCGTCGCGACCTCCAATGCCGACCCCCTTTTCAATGCGCCGCCGCCACTTTTTAGCCTTAGGTCGAAAATTTCCCCTCGATCTAGCCACTGAAACGACGAACGAACAACGCAGATGCACTCCGCTCCCTCTCCTCTACGCGATGGTATCCCTGATTTGAAGATCTGATACAGTTGATCGTGATGCAACGGACGACTAAGGATAAAGGAGCCAATCCCGGCTACACAGTAACTCAGATCGAAAAACGAATCCCATCTTTGACTTACGCTCTTCGAGAGCATTCCGATGATAAAAAATATAATATGTTTTGAAGTGTTTGAAATTTTGGCTTTGGGTTTGATTTGGAATTGGAATTGGAATTGGGAATTTTTATTCTGTCTGCCATTGAGGAGGAGGAACATCTGAATTGTACATACAAACAAATGAGAAATACAAAGTTTAGGGTTTATAATAGGGTATTTATAGGTAGCGTTGAAATAGAATAGATGGACACGATTGGATATACGCGTTGAATGATAAAATGACCCGAAAAAGCCCGTTTCGACTCCGGAATGAAATTGGGTCAACCCATACATCAAAATAGATGTTTTTAAATATTTTAAACGTGATGGAACAGGTTTCGGGTCCAAATTCCATCGTATGAAGAAGTTACGCCAAAATCAAATTAATCCAAATTGATTTCAATTTAATAAATTTCTGGGCGTTTCGAGTCGGTACGATCAAACGACAAGTCCGTTCGTTACGACACTTGAAATCCTACAATAATTCACCGATACAGATCCAATGAAACTGATTTCGCCAAAATCGAGTCAGTGGCCAAAATGGCTATTTTTCCAGTTAATTAAATAAATCAAAAATAAATTGGTTACATCAAATTTTAAATTTCAATTCGATAATTGGCAAATTCACCCCTTTAAATTTTCTTAACCATTTACACTAATTAAAAAAAATTGTATGTCAATTTAGAGTTGATAAATCTATAAATTTCAGTGTTAACTTCCATTTTCATTAGATTCAAAATTATAAATTTAATTTCCAATAATTTAATTTAATTTGCTTTCCATTTATTATTCTATCAATGTCATCTTATGCTCTAATTATCATGATTTATATCTTAGTGCGTTAAAGATCTCCAATTTCAACCATTTTCAACTAACGTAGTAATTAATCTCATTAAATTGCAAAATTTGATTTCCAAATCTAATCAATAAACTAAACAAATATGTAACACGTCATAATTTATACCATTAACTTTTTATTTCATTTATAAGTTTATTTCTTACAACCAATGCTACCATTAGTTTCAAAAATCTAATCCATTCCATTTCCAAATCATTCACACTAATTTATTAGTAAGTCAACATTTTAAATTATTAATTTACCATTTATATCCCATTACACATTAATGCACACATTAATTAAGATTTAAATCAAATAAATCATTTCATCTTGGTTCCATTCTTTTATTACATTAACTATTACTTTAATTTACATTAACAAAACATTAAATTAAAATTTATTGTAATCGATTACCAAAGTTTATTTAACACATTAATTAAACAAGCAACCTATATTAATTGCCACCTATTTGCTTTTAATTGCATTTATAAGTTCGTTACTTATCAACCCAGATTATAATTCCATATATAACGCTAATTTATTTCAGTACATTAATATACGCCTATTTACATCTTAATTTGAATAAATATTACATTTCTAAATGTGTACTTCTATCAATTGAACACATTGGTTAAGGTTTTAAAAACCATTTAATGAATTTTACCTTAATTCCATTCTTATACCAGTTTATTACTTTACATACATTATGTATTAATTCATCAATTAACATACTTTGAACTTATTTCCCAACTCACCAATTACTATCTTAAAATAAATTTACGTTTCTATTAAATTTACATTCACACTTCCTTTACTACATTTATTTCATTTAAGTAATATTTAATTACATTTATTTGTAATAACCATTTATCACCAATGTACTCTTAATAATACTTGTATGGTTATTCTCTACAACAATTACCCTCTATCCCATTATTTCATACATTAATACAATAATTACATTTGTTTTTATTATACTCCATTTATAACTAAGTCATAACTTTTAAATTATTTTATTTAATTGGAATGTTCATTCAAGTTCATAAATTATTAACTTGCAATTAACAAATTTCCTTAATTTACATTCAATTATTGTTAACAATGTATTATATCATTAATTAATTCAATTCTTACTTTTATTTTCTCATATTCATTTCATATCCATGTATAACACTTTTCCCACTTCAGTTATTAGAATTTTATTCAAATTACTAATAATTAGTTTTGATTACCATTCCTATATTTCATTCTTAACATTTATTTCAATATAAAGTATAAAACTTTTTACTTCTTTCTAAATTAAATTACAAAATCTAAATTAAATTAACCAATTTATTTATCAAAATTTACGGGTCGTTACATCATGTTACTATGACGACCCGGAATTTTGAGCAATATCAATTTAATAAACTTTGTTAATAATTAAATTAATTTGATCATTTTACAATATAAATTGACAAGTTAAAATTCTTTTAAAGGTTAATAATATTTAATTTGACAATATCTATTAACATTTTTCTTAACAAAATAAAATTGGCAAGTTTGATTCTTTTGAAAACTAATAATATTGTAATTTGGAAATATTTATTCTAGCAATTTAAAATTTGTAAGATTTATTTTTCAAAAGCTGATCAAAATATCTTCTATTATAACATATATATAGGTATATATTATATATAGGAAGTCTTTAAAGTAATAAAAGCTATATATTCAAATTGTAATATATATGAATCTATATATATACATATACATATACATATATATATATTGTGATTTGGATTTGTGTTTCAAAATTTAATATAGTAATTATCAAAACTAATGGTTAAAAAAATGTTTTCCATTTGAAACGTATATATCTGTATATATTAGAAATGGGAAAATATTGTTTTGAATTTTATAAAGTGTTTTCAAACTTTATTATATATATAATTTGTAATTTGGAAATTATATTCAAAATAATGTTTTTCCAAAGGATATTTGAGATTTAAAATTTTAATAACAAGAATAATTTCTTATTTATTATAAACATGTAGTTCAACTTTAGTTTTAAATAAGATTTAAATTTAAAAGTTCAATTGTTTTAATATTCTTTCATTTTAAAATTTTAACATAAGATAAATTTGTTTTAAAATTTTTATATAAAGAGTTAAAATAAATTTCTCAAATTTATAAGCATATAAACATATGTTATATTTATTGGGTCAAAAGCATAAGTTATGTATAAATAAATGTTTACATGAATTCACTTTTGAATATTTATTAAAATCTAAAAGCTTATTTATATAAGATAAAAACATTTTATACACATTTCATAAATACACATACATAGCTTAAATAGATTATTAAAAAGGAAAGTAATATTTGTAAATCATTAATAAAGCATTAAAAACACTTGTAAACATTTTGATACATGTTAGTGACATTTGTAAATACTTATAGGCTTAGGTGTAAGTTAATTAGAACAATAAAAGGACAAGTGTCAATTCTCTTGATAATTTAATTTAAAATCAAATTGTAAAATAAGAAGAAGAGATTAGTTTTCAGTTGAATCTTTTCTTCATTTCAACAAAAATGTAGAACAAATCAAAGATTAAAAAAAGAAGTAAAAACTGTAAAATCTGAAAATAAGAAGGAAGAAATAAATCTGGAATCTAACATCTGAAACAAGAAGAAGACAAGCTGGAAATTTAAATCAGAGGCAAGATTTTCAAATGCAATTCAGAATCAACAGCAGCTAGATTTATTTCAACATGCAAAATAAAATTCAAGAGGAATTGAATAAGGCTAGAAGTCAAGAACAAGTTTTCTGTTCTCTGCTATGTCAGGTGAGTAAATGAAATTTAAAAACAGTTTTAAATCCTGGTTTCAACTTGTTTTTGTGAATGAATATCATGATGATTTCTGAAATACTTGAATTAAATTGGATGCATGTTTGAATTAAGTATATTTGAATGCCTGTGTAGTTTAAACATATACTCTGTGTGCTTATTACAAGTCTCAATTTTATAATAAATTCAATAACTAAATTTCGAATTGAAATTGGTTTATGATTTGTAAATAAAAGTTGTTTGATATCATGTAATCTTTCGTCGAAAAATAATTATTGGTATATAAAATGAATCTTGTGTTCAGAATTTCTAAATTTATAGTGAATTCTTAATTTGGGTCAAAAATTAATCAAATCAATTTTAAGTTTGAATTACATAATTGAATTCGTGATGCAAAACCATGAATTCTATGGGTTGTATCATGATTTTTAGTTATTAATTAATGTGAATTCTTGGTTTGTCGGTTTTGGACAAATTGACCAATTTTCGACGAATGATGGCGAACTTGAGGACGAGGTTGAGCATGAAGGTCGAGGGGATGGAGGAGTTCTTCCAAAAAATGCTTTGGTAATTTTTAGTGGATCGAGATCGCCGTGAGTCGATGGGGTAGGGTTTAACACCCTGAGTTTGACGTCGATATTCATTTTGATTTCACGGCAACGAGGAGCAATTAGGGGTGATCGCGATTTGTGCCATGGGTTCTGGAGGTCGTGACGTAACTTCGGGGAGAATAGCGTGGCGTCTCGAGTGAGGGATCATCGGCGGCGAACTATTTTCCTAATGATATTGGTTTAGGAAGATTGGGTTTAGGGTCAATTTTGATTCTCGGTTTGTATCGTGAATTCTAGGTGTCGCGAGTGGTTGCCATGGTCGAGAGTGAAGTGTCGGAGGCAAGAGCGGAGTTCGTCAACTTTCGGCGGCGCTGTGCATGTGGATGTGCACGGTTTCATGCAACTGCAATTTGGTTTTGGGGAAGGGTCGAGTGTGCTCGGGTTTATGCTCAGGAAAATTCAAGTTTTACTCGAAGCAGGAAGAAGGAGGGTTGACTCGTGTTAGTATCGGGGAGATCAGGTGGATTACTCGAGTTTTCATTCGAGTATTGGATGTTTTGCTCGATGTTGCTGTGTTGAGCAGGTTTTGTGTTGTTCAGGATTTCAAAATTTAACAGCAAATGTTTTAAAAGTTTTGAAACAAAGAAAATTTGATTTTGTAAATAGTTCAAGTTTTAAACAAAGGCAAAACAAGTTTTTACTTATTGAACTAAATTGTTTTTAAGAATAATTATTTTAAACAAGTTTTAATTATTCAAATAGATAAGTTTAAAAGGGTAAATAAGTAGATTTTAAAAAATGATGTTTGTATTAAAATTTATTTAATAACTTTGGAAAACTTTTTAAGATATAAAAGTTAAAGTAGATGTTTATATGATTTTAATTATAATTGATTTCTAAATTTTTTATTTTAAATGAAGTTTAATGATAAGAATTTAGTAAAATCAATTATAATAAGGAGTTATCTTTAAGTAATTAAGAGATTTTGATTTATCAAAGATCTTAACATGTGAAATTAACAAGGGTAATTTAACTATTATAAATGATTTAAAAGTAATTAATAATTAATTAAGGATTTTTTTAAATATAAGAAGTTAAGGAATCATTTAATTAAATTTAAATGATTAGTTAAATAATTAATTAAGTAATTAATTAGTGATTAATTAAAGATAATCACTTATGATTTAATTTGGTTAAATTACTTGGTGAAGTAATTAATTACTGGAAGTAATTAAGTAAAAGGAAAATTATTTAACAAAGTAAATTAGAGGTTAATTGCTTTATGAAATTAATCAGGTGGAAGTGATTAAGGGTTAATCACTTGAGTTATTAGTTAAAGAATTAATTAATATAATTAATTAAAGATTTCAATTTATTTATTAATTACATACTAATTAATTAATGAAAGGTTTAAGAGTAATTAATAAGGTGATTAATTATTAGGTAATTAAAAGGAACTTAATTAAATGAAAGGAATCATTAATTAATAGAAATATTTAATTGTTAATTAATAATTAAAGAATAATTAATCTGTAATTAAGTTTTGATTACTAAATGTAATTAAAAAGTAATTAATCAAATGTGATTAATTAAAAGTAATTAATCAAGAGTGATTAATTAAAAGTGATTAATCAGGTGTGATTAATTAAAAAGATAACTAAGAGATAATTACTTAGGGTAATTAAATAATAATTAATCAAGGATGATTAATTAAAGGGTAATTAAGAGATAATTACTTGGTATAATTAAGAAGTAATTAATCAAGATGATTAATTAAAATTATAATTAAGGAATAATTACTTAAAATTAAGAAATAATTAATCAAGGGAGATTAATTAAAGTGGATAATTAAGTGATGTTTAGTTAATTAATTTGTAATTGATTAATGAATAAGTAAGTTGGATTAATGATAATCCAAGTGATTAAGTAAGGGATCAATTTAATTAAGGATTAATTAAATTAATTAAGAGTAGTCCAAACTTGTTTATGGATGATTAATGATTGGATGATAAATATCATTGGATGAGTTAATGATATTGGATGATATTGTATGTCATTAGTTGATATGTAATGATATGAATATGATATATCAGAGATGTGATATATATGTTGCTTTGTGATATGTGTGTGAATTTGATAATGGTGAATTATCTATCTGTGTGTTATGAATCATCCATTTATTGTAAGTGATATTCTTAATATCTACTGTTTAAACCCTTAAGTACAACTTGGACATTAAAATGGCGTTTTGGATTCGGTGAGACCGGGATCGGGTTTTATATCCGAAAACCACATCGATCCAAATTAACGTTAGGTCGTAAATCCAAGTGAAATGAAGTAAAGACTCGAAGTGTAAGAAATATATATCTTTATAACTCCGAGGTGAATCCAGAATGAGTTTAACGAAGATAGTACTTTCAGATTCGAGATGAAGATTCAGAGTGCAAGGGCTATTGTCGTTAACTCTGAGGGTGATTCTAAAATGAGTGTAACGAGATAGTGCCTTCGGTTCTGTTCGAACCCAGAACGGACTTGTATAGATTGAATGCTTTCAAAACATCGTCAGGTGGACGATGAGCATTCTAAGATTAATGTGTCCTATAAAGGTAATCGCAGCCTCAAGCCTCATCAACCGAGAATGGCTAAAACAGGGGAGGTGCAGCAAGGTTAAGTGGGTCATTCCCAAGTAGGACTAGATTTACCCCAGTCTAGATGTCCCTTTTTATTTCGGGTGTGTGGGCTGTTGGATCTACAGCCAACTGCGGGGTTGTCTTGTTCGGGACTATTCAGTAAGGAATGGTCCCGGCCTTGTGTTGCAGGGGATTGGGTGTAATCCTTGGTACGGTGATCTAGGCCACGTACTATGACGGGCGGTACCCCAGTAGCCCTTCCATTGATGGAAACCCATTCTTCCTACGAGACCCTACGGTTTTGTTTGTATTACCCACTTTTGTGGCTAGTAGCTGGAATTTAATAATGTAACAATTTCGGCTATTTCATATTTACTTGAAAACCCTAGACACTATTATAATATCACTGGATTTCCTATCAGATGTTTTGGTTAGAGTAAGGTAAAAACTTTTCCATGTTTATGTGTGGGAATTCTTACGTGATACCTTTTCTTTTCAAACGATTTTCTAAAGTTAAGCAATTTTAAACCATTACTCACACCAAACCCTGTCTGACCCAAGTGTTTATTTTTTGTTTTATTAAACTCTTGGGTACTCATATTATGTATGAGTAGTCAAATTATTCAGGTTATTCTTGATGAATTCTGGAGGAGCTTTGGAGCAGGAGGCTTCAGTGTATAGATATATAGATAGAGTTTCCACTGTGATGTTATTCTGTATGGATGTTCTTGTATTGTACATTAGACAAAAATGTTATAACTGTCTAAATTGACTTGCATAGTTGTGTACTCTGATGTATACGATACTATATATTTTATATATTATATTTCATTCGTTCCGCTGTGAGATTCTGATGTGTTGTTGTTCTTTCTTCTCTTTCTTTTCTTCTTCTATCCCTTTCTTTCTTACGTAATGATGCGTCTTTCTGGTGATAGAAAGGCGGGTCACTACATTTGGTATCAAAGCGCTAGGTTGAGTGAATGCCTAGGCTTTGGAGTGACTTCTTTTTTGAGAGAGCATACTTGTAATATATATATATATATATATATATATATATATATATATATATACCAAATATGTTGGGTTATCTATTAGGATTTTCCAATATAAGTTATAAAGATAGATCAGGCAGGAGTGTGTGTAACACGACTACCACTAATGGAAGAGGCTCATATGTTGTGGTTGGAGGTGTATCTGTCGAGATTGTAGACTTAATACCGTCTCGAATAAGCTTTGTAGATTGGTGAAAGGATTTCATTGATCCCAGAGAAAGTCTTTTCAAGAATTGGAGTATATTCTTGAAGTGTGAGGTTGATTTGCTCTCGAGTGAGCGGGAATTCCAAGAGTTGAATTTGTCAGCCGAGCAGAAGCAGGTGATGGTATCTTGGTGACTTCAGGAAGGAATAGCTGTGTAGTGAGATGCAGTATCCATAGATGGTTTTGAAGATGTCCTTTGGAGCAAGATTCAGATGGTATTGAAGGAACAGTGATGCCTACTGCACGGGAGATTCGGATTTTTAGGGATCTTCTGGATCTCAAGTAAGGGTGTCTTATCTATATTGAAGTATGAGAATAAGGTTGATGAGTTACCTCATTTCGGACATGGTCTCATTATTTCCCTTAAGAAGAAAAGTGGTTGGTGTTTGGTTTGGAGCCGAGTTTCTTGAGAAGATGTCTACCCGTCTCAAGGATCTTTTAGTGGAATTGGGTGATAGTTTTGTGTTTCAGGAAGCTTTTGGTTAAGGAAGATCTTTTGGCTTAGCACTATCATTGAAGTGAAGTTTGGAAGCAGCAGCGTGGACCCGTTTCTTCGATGATTCAGAAATCTTTGAGATTCTACTATCGGCAGACCAGGCAGATAGTGAAGGCTTATCCATTTCTTCGGGAGGCTCAGTAGAGTAGGATATTTGTTGGAAGTGATCTATCAGTTTTTCTGGTAGATAAGCCATTCTGGAAAGATTGATCTCGATTAGGAAAACTGTTCTAGTTGGTGAAGAGAGAACAATTTCTTTGGAATCTGTACTGAGTAGGATCGCAAAAGTGACTTGCGATTAGTCTGGGAATTCATGGAGTATTCTTTGGTTTGGGAATTGAGGAATCTCATGTGGAGGTAAAAGCTATTAAGTAAACAGAGATTTTCCAGAGGTTTTTGAGGAAATCAAAAGTCTACCGCATCAGAGTTTGAGTTTTCTTATCGACTTGGATTCCAGGAGTATTATTGATGGTTCAACCATGTAAAGGGATGACTCTTAGAGCGAGAAGAATTTGGTGAAGCAGTTCAGGATTCTTGAGGAGGGATTGATCATCTAGTTTTCTAGTTAAGATTCTGCTGGGATGTTTTGACCGAGTGGAATGGTCACTTAGATTTTATGAGTCGGATAAATATTGTATGGAGGAAGTTTGTGCTCGAGTTCTTCGGTGGCATTCTCATCTACTCCAGATAAGAGCTGTGCAGCGAAAGCGAGATAGCAGTTATTCTAGAATGGGAGCAACCGAGAGTTGTAGTTTTCTTAGATTAGAGGATTTCTATAGGAAATTCAAGTAAGAAGAAATTTTCTGGATTTGGAAGGCAAGGTTTTCAAGTGAAACTGTTTGGCTATTCCAGATAAGAGAAGTAGGTTTGAAGCCCACTAATGCTTGTGGAATCGAGTTGTGTTTTGGATTTCGGCTAATTTTTGAGAGAACCATTTTGTTGAGTGGGATCTAGAAATTGGTTTGATTTTGGTCCAGTTTGTTCATAAGCAATCAGCAAGAGTTAAGCTGATCAGGAAAGATGGAGGACCCAAGATCGTCAGAAGGGTTATGCAGTTAAGAATTGAGGAGATTTGGAATGTGAAGTTGGAATTTGGATATTGTTTTAGATTTATCCGATCAAAGGATATATGAGATTTGGTAAAACTGGAGAGCTAGCTCCGGAGGTATTTTGAGATTTTCCTGTGTTCTCCGGAGATTAGATTTTGATCTACTGGATTTAATTGCCAGTTCGAATAGCTGGAATTCATTGTATTTCACGTATCTCTGAGGAATATGTATATGATTCATCGAGTGATAGAATCAGCAGTTCATAAGGATCTGGCAGTTGAGCTGGTCTTGAGTTTAGTCTGATATCTTATTCAGATTTGTAGGTCCAGATGAGAGGAGTTCTGGGTTATAGTAGTGTAGTTACTTAAGATTCTGTTGAGTGAGTATTCCAGTATAAGTACCTGGAAAACTCTAGATAATATTAGGAAATTCTATCTATAATTTTGTCTGGATAATTAAAATTGTTTGTTTAAATTGGTTGCTATGGTTGCTATGATTGATAGTGTATGATTGATTTGTGTGATAGCTGTTTGAAGTTAAAGCTTTTGCTGGCGTATTAAATTATCTTTGCTTTTAAATTTCGGGGACGAAATTCTTTTAAGCGGGGAAGAATGTGACGACCTGGAATTTTAAGCAATATCAATTTAATAATCTTTGTTAATAATTAAATTGATTTGATCATTTTACATTATAAATTGACAAGTTAAAATTCTTTTAAAGGTTAATAATATTTAATTTGACAATATCTATTAACATTTTTCTTAACAACATAAAATTGGCAAGTTTGATTCTTTTGAAAACTAATAATATTTTAATTTGGAAATATTTATTCTAGCAGTTTAAAATTTGTAAGATTTATTTTTCAAAAGCTAATCAAAATATCTTCTATTATAATGTATATATATAGGTATATATTATATATAGGAAGTCTTTAAAGTAATAAAAGCTATATATTCAAATTGTAATATATATGAATATATATATTGTGATTTGGATTTGTGTTTCAAAATTTAATATAGTAATTATCAAAACTAATGGTTAAAAAAATGTTTTCCATTTGAAATGTATATATTTGTATATATTAGAAATGGGAAAATATTGTTTTGAAATTAATAAAGTGTTTTCATACTTTATTATATATAATTTGTAATTTGGAAATTATATTTAAAATAATGTTTTTCCAAAGGATATTTGAGATTTAAATTTTTAATAACAAGAATAATTTCTTATTTATTATAAACATATAGTTTAACTTGAGTTTTAAATAAGTTTTAAATTTAAAAGTTCAATTGTTTGAATATTCTTTCATTTTAAAATTTTAACATATGATAAATTTGTTTTAAAATTTGTATATAAAGAGTTAAAATAAATTTCTCAAATTTATAAGCGTATAAACATATGTTATATTTATTGGATCAAAAGCATAAGTTATGTATAAATAAATGTTTACATGAATTCACTTTTGAATATTTATTAAAATCTAAAAGCTTATTTATATAAGATAAAAACATTTTATATACATTTCATAAATACACATACATAGATAAATTATTAAAAAGGAAAGTAATATTTATAAATCATTAATAAAGCATTAAAAACACTTGTAAACATTTTGATACATGTTAGTGACATTTGTAAATACTTATAGGCTTAGGTGTAAGTTAATTAGAACAATAAAAGGACAAGTGTCAATTCTCTTGATAATTTAATTTAAAATCAAATTGTAAAATAAGAAGAAGAGATTAATTTTCAGCTGAATCTTTTCTTCATTTCAAAAAAAATGTAGTACAAATCAAAGATTAAAAAAAGAAGAAGTAAAAACTGTAAAATCTGAAAATAAGAAGGAAGAAATAAATCTGGAATCTAACATCTGAAACAAGAAGAAGACAAGCTGGGAAATTTAAATCAGAGGCAAGATTTTCAAATGCAATTCAGAATCAACAGCAGCTAGATTTATTTCAACATGCAAAATAAAGTTCAAGAGTAATTGAATAAGCTTGGAAGTCAAGAACAGGTTTTCTGTTCTCTGCTATGTCAGGTGAGTAAATGAATTTTAAAAACAGTTTTAAATCCTGGTTTCAACTTGTTCTTGTGAATGAATATCATGATGATTTCTGAAATACTTGAATTAAATTGGATGCATGTTTGAATTAAGTATATTTGAATGCCTGTGTAGTTAAAACATATACTCTGTGTGCTTATTACAAGTCTCAATTTTATAATAAATTCAATAACTAAATTTCAAATTGAAATTGGTTTATGATTTGTAAATAAAAGTTGTTTGATATCGTGTAATCTTTCATCTAAAAATAATTATAGGTATATAAAATGAATCTTGTGTTTAGAATTTTTAAATTTACATTGAATTCTTAATTTGGGTCAAAAATTAATCAAATCAATTTTAAGTTTGAATTACATAATTGAATTCGTGTTGCAAAACCATGAATTTTAAGGGTTGTATCATGATTTTTAGTTTAGTAATTAGTGTGAATTCTTGGTTTGTCTGTTTTGGACAAATTGACCAATTTTCGACGAACGACGGCGAACTTGAGGACGAGGTTGAGCATCAAGATCGAGGAGATGTAGGAGTTCATCAGAAAAATGCTTTGGAAATTTTTAGTGGATTGAGATGGCCGAGAATCGATGGGGTAGGGTTTAACACCCTGAGTTTGACGTCGATATTCATTTTGATTTTGCAGCAACGAGGAGCAATCGGGGGTGATCGCGAGTTGTGATGTGGGTTCTGGAGGTCGTGACGTAGCTTCGGGGAGAATTGCGCGGCGTATCGAGTGAGGGATCATCGGCGGCGAACTATTTTCCTAATGATATTGGTTTTGGCAATTTGGGTTTAGGGTCAATTTTGATTCTCGGTTTGTATCGTGATTTCTGGGTGTCGCGAATGGTTGCCGTGGTCGAGAGTGAAGTGTCGGAGGCAAGAGCGGAGTTCGTGGACGTTCGACGGCGCTGTGCACGTGGATGTGCACGGTTTCGTGCAACTGCAGTTTGGTTTTGGGGAAGGGTCGAGTGTGCTCGGGTTTATGCTCAGGGAATTCAAGTTTTACTCGAAGTAGGAAGAAGGAAGGATGACTCGTGTTAGCATCGGGGAGATCAGGTGGATTACTCGAGTTTTCATTCGAGTATTGGATGTTTTGCTCGAAGTTGCTTTGTAGAGCAGGTTTTGTGTTGTTCAGGTTTCTAAAATTTAACAGCAAATGTTTTAAAAGTTTTGAAACAAAGAAAATTTGATTTTATAAATAATTCGAATTTTAAACAAAGGTAAAACAAGTTTTTACTTATTAAACTAAATTTTTTTTAAGAATAATTATTTTAAACAAGTTTTAATTATTCAAATAGATAAGTTTAAAAGGGTAAATAAGTAGATTTTAAAAAAAATAATGTTTGTATTAAAATTTATTTAATAACTTTGGAAAACTTTTTAAGATATAAAAGTTAAAGTAGATGTTTATATGATTTTAATTATGATTGATTTCTAAGTGTTTTATTTTAAATAAAGTTTAATGATAAGAATTTAGTAAAATCAATTATAACAAGGAGTTATCTTTAAGTAGTTAAGAGATTTTGATTTATCAACGATATTAACATGTGAAATCAACAAGGGTAATTTAACTATTGTAAATGATTTAAAAGTAATTAATAATTAATTAAGGATTTTTTTAAATATAAGAAGTTAAGGAATCATTTAATTAAATTTAGATGATTAGTTAAATAATTAATTAAGTAATTAATTAGTGATGAATTAAAGATAATCACTTATGATTTAATTTGGTTAAATTACTTGGTGAAGTAATTAATTACTGGAAGTAATTAAATAAAAGGAAAATTATTTAACAAAGTAAATTAGAGGTTGATTACTTTATGAAAGTAATCAGGTGGAAGTGATTAAGGGTTAATCACTTGAGTTATTAATTAAAGAATTAACTAATATAATTAATTAAAGATTTCAATTTATTTATTAATTAAAGACTAATTAATTAATGAAAGGTTTAAGAGTGATTAATAAGGTAATTAATTATTAGGTAAATAAAAGGAACTTAATTAATGAAAGGAATCATTAATTAATAGAAATATTTAATTGTTAATTAATAATTAAAGAATAATTAATCTGTAATTAAGTTTTGTTTACTAAATGTAATTAAAAAGTAATTAATCAAATGTGATTAATTTAAAGTAATTAAACAAGAGTGATTAATTAAAAGTGATTAATCAGTTGTGATTAATTAAAAAGATAATTAAGAGATAATTACTTAGTGTAATTAAATAATAATTAATCAAGGATGACTAATTAAAGGGTAATTAAGAGATAATTACTTGGTATAATTAAGAAGTAATTAATCAAGATGATTAATTAAAAATGTAATTAAGGAATAATTACTTAAAAGTAATTAAGAGATAATTAATCAAGGGAGATTAATTAAAGTGGATAATTAAGTGAAGTTTAGTTAATTAATTTGTAATTAATTAATGAATAAGTAAGTTGGATTAATGATAATCCAAGTGATTAAGTAAGGGATCGATTTAATTAAGGATTAATTAAATTAATTAAGAGTAGTCCAAACTTGTTTATGGATGATTAATGATTGGATGATAAATTGGATGAGTTAATGATATTGGATGATATTGTATGTCATTAGTTGATATGTAATGATATGAATGTGATATATCTGAGATGTGATATATATGCTACTTTGTGATATGTGTGAATGAATTTGATAATAGTGAATTATCTATCTGTGTGTTATGAATCATCCATTTATTATAAGTGATATTCTTAATATCTACTGTTTAAACCCTTAAGTACAACTTGGACATTAAAATGGCGTTTTGGATTCGGTGAGATCGGGATCGGGTTTTATATCCGAAAACCACATCGATCCAAATTAACGTTAGGTCGTAAATCTAAGTGAAATGAAGTGAAGACTCGAAGTGTAAGAACTATATATCGTTATAGCTCCGAGGGTGATTCCAGAATGAGTTTAACGAAGATAGTACTTTCAGATGCGAGATTAAGATTCAGAGTGCAAGGGCTATTGTCGTTAACTCTGAGGGTGATTCCAAAATGAGTGTAACGAGATAGTGCCCTCGGTTCCGTTCGAACCCAGGACGGACTTGTATGGATTGAATGCTTTCAAAACATCGTCAGGTGGACGATGAACATTCTAAGATTAATGTGTCCTATAAAGGTAATCGCAGCCTCAAGCCTCATCAACCGGGAATGGCTAAAACAGGGGAGGTGCAGCAAGGTTAAGTGGGTCATGCCCAAGTAGGACGAGATTTACTCCAGTCTAGATGTCCCTTTTTATTTCGGCTGTGTGGGCAGTTGTATCTGCAGCCAACTGCGGGGTTGTGTTGTTCGGGACTATTCAGTAAGAAATGGTCCCGGCCTTGTGTTGCAGGGGATTGGGAGTAATCCTCGGTACGGTGATCTAGGCCACGTACTATGACGGGCGGTACCCCAGTAGCCCTTCCATTGATGGAAACCCATTCTTCCTACGAGACCCTACAGTTTTGTTTGTATTACCCACTTTTGTGGCTAGTAGCTAGAATTTAATAATGTAATAATTTCGGCTATTTCATATTTACTTGAAAACCCTAGAAACTATTATAATATCACTGGATTTCCTATCAGATGTTTTGGTTAGCGTAAGGTAAAAACTTTTCCATGTTTATGTGTGGGAAGTCTTACGTGATACCTTTTCTTTTCAAAGGATTTTCTAAAGTTAAGCAATTTTAAACCGTTACTCACACCTGACCGCTATCTGACCCAAATGTTTATTCTCTGTTTTATTAAACTCTTGGGTACTCATATTATGTATGAGTAGTCTAGTGATTCAGGTTATTCTTGACAAATTCTGGAGGAGCTTTGGAGCAGGAGGCTTCCGTGTGTAGATATATAGATAGAGTTTTCGCTATGATGTTATTCTGTATGGATGTTCTTGTATTGTACATTAGACAGAAATGTTATAACTGTCTAAATTGAGATGTATAGTTGTGTACTCTGATGTATATGATACTATATATATGTTATATATTATATTTCATTCGTTCCGCTGTGAGATTCTGATGTGTTGTTGTTCTTTCTTCTCTTTCTTTTCTTCTTTTATCCCTTTCTTTCTTATGTAATGATGCATCTTTCTGGTGATAGAAAGGTGGGTCGCTACAGTTACAAATGTAAACATAAATTACAACATGACATGACAAACAAAATATATTATTTATATAAATTAAAATAAACAATTTTGTTAAATACAACAATTTACATACAATAGTGTAAAAAGCATAACTTTTACAATATTATTCAGATTTCAACGAAACGAAAAGCAGTATACTTGAAATTTTGTTTATTTTCATAAAAGAAAATTAAATTTCTAAATTTCTAAATTTAAAATTTAAAATTAAAAGTCAAAGTTTGACCATATTTACCAAAATTCACATTTTTGGAAAATATTCTATTTATTCATGTTTGGAATCCTAATTTACATCAAAATCAAAATTTATATTCAATAATTTTTTTTATTCATTTTAGTAAATAAAATAAAGTTTTTAAATCAGAAATTCCAATTTAAAATAATTACAAAATACAGGGTTGTTACACTCTTCCCCGCTCCCAACTTTTCATCCACGAAAAGGAATGAGGTATGGGAAAACACAGAAAAAGATAGAATAAAATACGATTAAGATAAGATGACAAGAAGATTTAAATTTTACCTGATAACTATTGTTATTGGTATGTCTAACAAGGTGAAGATGATCTTCCTAAGATCCTCCAGAATCAAGAAGACAAGCATGAAAAAAATCTCTAGATTCTGATTCACCCTTTTCGTTTGGTCGATGGTCTGTGGATGGAAAGCAGTGCTCAGATTCAAATGAGTACCAAAGATTATTAAAGATTATAGAAAGATTTCTAAACAGACTGGCACAAGCAATAGCCTCCCCATTCTGTAGCATGATAAGGGAAATAAGGACAACCAAAAGATAGTTTGAAAAACAAAATAAGATAATAAATTTAAAACCATGAAAATTTCAAATTAAATTAATAATTAATTTTACATAAGTTAAATAAATCTTAATCATCTCTAATTTCATTATCTTATCATCCAATTATATTAAATAAACAATCTCCAAAATCATGGATTTGAAAAAAAATCATTTATTTTACTCATAATGTACTCAATAAGTTTAATTCTTCATTATTCCTAATAATAATTAAATTTATTCCTCTTAATATCTTTTATCACCTATATTAAATATATTTACACTTATTATAACTGCTTTAATTTATTCTTGGTTCCTTTAACATCATTTTATATTGTAAGTTATTCCATTACCCTTTTTCTCTATTTACCTCTGTTAATCTTTTTTATAACTAAAATTTAAGTGCATAACATTTATTATAACCACTCAAATTTTATTTATAAAATATTTTTTATATTGTATATTATCCAATTATATATTCAACTTCTTTATAATTTAGGTAAGTTATATTGGAATGAAATTGTGTATTATACAAATAAAACTTTCTAATCTAATCATTTCAAGTTTGACTATTTATCCAAATCTTGAAATTATACTCGAAAATTATCTTTCAAGATAAAATTTATGAGTTAAATTTCCGATAAATTCCAAACTATTTCGAGATAAATAAATGTGTGTGTATATATATATATATATATATATCCATTCAAATTTAAATCATATATCAGCATATGTTATAAATCCAGTCTTATTTAAGAAATTCAAATCAATTAAGTTCCCCAAAACAAAACTGTTGCAAGACTACAGAACGGTCTCTTCACTTCGAAACTCGAAAATGAATATCGATGATGCAGCAGTCACCACCGAAGTAATTTTCGTGCGACAAAAAGAAGTGCACTAATTTTAAACTTCAAAATTCTTTAGAAACAAATTTATATTCGAAAATAATTTAAATAGTATATCCTTTTAAAACTTTAAATATGAGGTTTGAAATCATCGGAAATTAAATTCTCAAATTCTTGTTTTAAATTCATTTTAAATTTCCAAATAAATCTATAACCATGTTTATAGTTCAATTATTTATATATGAAACAAGAGATAATGATATATAAAATCAGATATTATTTCTTAACAACCAATTCACTAAAAAATCCAGAAAAATTTATAAAATAATTACAAAATTTATTTCATTACTAAATTTGAAAAACATATTGTGTCAGTTTGCTTTGTTCAAGTGTTTTGGAAAATCTTATCGATAGCTTTGATCAGACGAATCGATTAGAAATCCAAACAACGTCAACAACTCAAACAACATAATATATAAAACATTAAATATAAATTTACAAGTACAATTCAAAATGTTTTGAAGATAGATTGGAAACAAAAGATAAGATGATTAAATAACAAAAATAGGGAGATGATAAACTTATATAATCGCGGGCAACCTGAACCTGGTCATCCATAACTTAAAGAATAAGATCGATGTGGATTTCTGGGGTAAATCTACATTCGGTCTCAACAGATAGAGTTCGTAATTATAAGAGATAATAGCATCTAAACCGAGGATATAAAAATCTCTGGTGAATCGATGCTATTGTAAAGGAGTTTCACCCCTTTTACAAATCAATTTGAGATTGGCGAGACCGCCGACTCATTATAATGATCATTCAAAGTGGAGTTATTGGATACTCCCGAATCAAAAGAAGACGAATAGTGAGGGCCACGAATGGATTTTGGAACCGCAGGGAACGTTCCAAAATTCAAAGGAATCGAGTCAAAAAGAAAGTGATTCAAACTCGAATGAAAGTGATTCTGTAAATACATTTACCATATATGCTAAGTTTTTCCTAAAACCAAAGCTCTGATACCACATGTAACGACCCGATATTTTCAACCATTCGCATCTACACGTGTCGGACTTGAATTGCTCAAAATACCACGTTTTAAATAAAATTTTGCAAATCTTAGAATATACAGTAAATAAATGATCACAGATACAAAGTATTTAATAATGCAGCGGAAGTAAAATAGATAGTAGTTCATGAAGCTACTATATATAAGATACATTAGAGTTAAACAAGATACAACATAAGAGTAACAAGATACATCAGGTACAAATCAGAATACATCACTGAAATCACTGGATACTGAAAGCAAAATTGATGGTTGGGTCTTCAAGCAAAGCTCCAACTCCGAAGGTGTGTCATGAATGTCGAATCACTCAGTCTGACCCGAGCGTAAAGCAAAACACAAAACACTCAAGCTAGGACATAAATACTTATAAACTGTAAATCAACTCAAGTGAACAGTAACAAAAATGCATCAGTAACTTAAAGGATGCTTGGTATCGCCCACCCTTTAAGGATCCGTTAAACTATTTATTATGTAGTAATATTAGCTATTATAATAATGTCTACAGTAAAATAAATATACTTCAAAATAGCGTTAAGGGGTTACCCATATAGCCCTTAACACGAAATAGTGCCAATAGTCTATACAGTACATGCATATCTCCTGATCGGGAGACTACGAGAAGATACTCCATAGGTATGACACAAATTAAACTCGTAGTAAAGCTCGCTATGGTGGGTGATACGGCACACAAGGCAATGCCAGGGTAAATATACCAATTACACACACGGACTGGTGGTAATGTAGCAGCCACTACGCCCACCTCGGAACGCACTCCCAATCAAAATCGGAGGATGGCCATCAAATCAACCACAAGTAAGAGTATAGTACCGAAGAAATGTGTCCGATAGGAGGAATGACCTCACTTTGCCCAAGATCGCTCCTGTTTTAGCCCCCTTATGCCAACTCACGTGAGTCGGGTCCACGTAATATACCTCAAGAACGTCGTCATTCTGGAATTTCCACTGCGTACATAGTTGTTAAAGTGGTTTTAGTAGTTGGCAGATAGTATGACAACTTTCGATCCCGGTCTCTTTAACAACCAAACGTTATTATAACGCCGTGATCATTATAAAATATTTCATACCTAAAAAAATTCAAATCATTTCATTTCAAAACTATATCCCTTTCAAAATAGTTTATACTTCGAAACCAAAACCATTTTTTATTTCAAAACTATATTCAAATCAATACTATATCATTTCCATTTCAAACATATATTCACCTTTCAAAAATCATAATACTTTCAAAGTTATAACTCTTTCGAAACCAAAATACTTGAAATCATTACACTTTGAAAATCATAACATTTTAAAATCATACACTTGAAATCATGGTATCTTCCTTTAATCCAAATTTTCAAATTTCCAATTTAATTCAATTCAAACCATCAGTTTCAATTCAATTCAGTTTTCCAACGAACCATTTCAGATCTTATCAATTTCAAATACAGATTTGATCCACAAAATAAACTATTCAATTTTTAATATATTTCAAAGCTTTAATATCCCACATTTCAAAACTAATCTTTATAATTTCATATACCTCAAATTCAATTTACTAATATTTTGTTTTGAAATATTTACTTAATAAACTCAGTATCATTTAAATAAATCCAAATTACAAGTAGACTAAATATCCTTTCATACTAATATAAACTTAAAATATTCATTTATCGAATAAATCAAAATCAAATATCATTCCAAATTCACATTCTTTATCAAAGAAAAAGATCATGCCATTCAAAACCATTTCAAAATCATTTCCTTTTCAAATCCATTATAAATTCATTATCATTCTTTAATTCAAATATTCAATTTAGATATCATTTTAAAATCAAATATATCATTCATTTGTTATTTCAAATATCATTACAAAACACATTTCAAAATTTCATTTAAAAATTCATTTATCTCATTTCATTTCATTCCATTTAACACATAATAACGTAAACACTACTTGAATTCAAATTTACTTTAAATTACTTTGAAATTCAAATTTAAATATTAAATCATATTCAAAACTCTTTAAATTTCACAAATAATCAATTATAAAAGTTAAATCATTTAACACTTTAAAATATAACTCATATAGTGTTAAAATCTATAATATTTCAAAACATTGTCAAATTATAGCAACGACAACATTTATAAAGTGCTATCGTAGCTTATAGTTTCCAAAATAGTTTAGTTCAAGAACAACAACATTTATAAAATACCGTAATAGATATTTAGTTATTTCAAACATAGTTAAATTCAAAAACAACAGCACTTAAAATGCTGTCATAAAACCACAGCATTTTTGAAAATGCTATTAATAAAATTCCATATTTTATTATAACTTCAGAAACATTAACACTCCAAATTTTTGTTATTTTAAACTTATAAATCATATTTCTAGACTTCAAAATTTCACATTAAATAATTTTAACATATGATTTATCACAAAAAAATTTAAAATCAAATATCCAATTTAAAACTCAATTCATTTGTTAAGTCAAAATTCACTGTTTTATTAACTTGTAAATTTACCAAAACTTAACATTTTACTTCAAATATCATTTCAAAACTTTAAATTTAATTTCCATTATTTACTTACATTTAAAAAAATATAATATAAAGTCAAAAATCACATTCACTTCAAATTTACATACTTAAATTCACAAATTTAAAACTTAATATTTAGCTTTCTCACAACCATAAAATATATATTTTTAAATCAAAATTTCATACTTTAAAAATACATATCATAAGAAAAATCATTTAAAAATATACCACGAGTATGTATATAATTTTCTAACATAGGTCAAGTGATACGGATATGTATCATTTCAATTTGCAATTTAAAAAGAAAATCTGGGTTCTATCATTTAAAACCCACAATCCCAAGTCAAATAAAATATAATAAAAATCATTTGATCCTATCATTTCAGCTCATAATGATTTTTTCCTATTCTAATGTCCGTTCGGGTATGTATCATTTCAACCCATAGTGATTCTATTCTAACAGGAAACTTGCAGTGTGATCATATACATAAACTATATAAACAAATACACTAACATGTCAATGTCACAATATAAAGTCATTGATCACATGTCAAGTGATAATTAACAAAGTTAACATGGTAATAACATGGAATAACATATCATATAATCATCATTAACTTGTATAACATTTTAATTACTAATCACTTGTCATTCATTTACCATTTCATAAGTAATAATGTCAGAGTGAGAAGGACTCACCTTTATCAAAGCTAGAGACCACTACGACACACAAGAACGATTCCAAAGGCACGACAAGCATGATACAGCATGACTTTTGATTCAATTGAGTAGAGATCCAAGATATTTACCTTGTATAAAATAATTAAAACAAAGAAATATGAATATATATACAATACAAAGATTAATTGAAACAAAGTGGAAATTTGAATCAACAAAGAACATTACTAGCCTTAACATCATAATTGCTTGATCATGACTCAACTAGGGCTCGGCCATCTTCACTAGGTTACTCGACCATGGTGTTAAATGGTGGTAAGGCTCGGATTTGGCATCATATAGGCATGGCTACATAGGGATGTGAAGGGTTTTTGGGTTACAAGATGAAGAATACAAAGGAAAAGTGCACATAGGTGGAATATGGTGCATATATGCTTGGCGTATGCTATATTTGGGCCCGGCCAAGCATAGTTCAGGCCAGGTCAGAGCTGAAGTGCTGGCCAGAGGTGAAGTTAGCAGGTAGTGGTGGTTCTGGGGTGGTGGCCGTAGCAATATATGAAGGGGATGGTGAAGTTTATGGCTCGGCTAGGCAATTCAAGGAGTGTTTGTGTAAAGTTGTGGTGATTGCTTCAATATAATGGCACGACCAGATCTGGACAAGGGGAAAGGTGGTGGTTGCCACCATGGATGGTGATGGTGGTTGTGGCCGAGCAAGGCAAGAGGAAGTAAGGCCAAAACAATGGAAATGAAGAAGAAAAGTAGAAAGAAGAAGCCATTACTTACCAAAATTTTTGGCCATGAGAAATGAAAGTGAGAAGGAAGTTTTTCACATGAAAAATGAATGGAAACACATGGCTAGCAAAAAGAAGTGTACGGCCAAAACAAGGAGAATGAAAGGCCAAAGGAAAAATGAAAAGACTAGGCTAATGAAAAGTCACAAGTAAATGAAAAGACTTTGTCTCTTTGAATTTCCAATTTTAATAATTCACTTTAAAAAATAAAATCAAGTAAAAAAAATAAAAATCTGAACAAAATAAATTGAAAATGAAAATAAAATAATATCTTAGGAAAATAGAAAATAAATAAAGAAAATACCTTATTTAATTGAAACTAGAATTCAAAATTGTAAACAAAATACGACTGACATTGGAAAATTTCAACTACACTTTTAAAATGTTTTCAAAATAAAATATATACATAACATTTCATGTAACACATGTAAACATAAATTAGAACATGACATGGCAAACAAAATATATTATTTATATAAATTATAGTAAACAATTTGTTAAATACAACAATTTACACACAATAGTGTAAAAAGCATAACTTTCACAATATTAATCATATTTCAACGAAATGAAAAGCAGTATATTGAAATTTTATTTTTTTCATAAAAGAAAATTAAATTTCAAATTTTAAAATTTTAAATTAAAAGACAAAGTTTGGCCATATTGACCAAAATTAACATTTCTGGAAAATATTGTTTTTATTCATGTTTGGAATTCTAATTTATATCAAAATCAAAATTTATATTTAAAATAACAAAAATTTATTCATTTTAATAAATAAAATAAAGTTTTAAATCATAATTTTCAATTTAAAATAATTACAAAATATAGGGTTGTTACAAATATAAACATACATAAAAATATAATTCAACACAAGATTATAAATTAAAACAATGAACAAATATGAATCAAAATGAGGCAAATGGCTTAACTCATTCAAGTAGGCTTGGTGTTTAACGGTAAATTTTCTATTAAATTAGAAAACTACTGATAAATTACAAATTAAACTTTCCGCAAGCGCACGTTATACGAATGTAGCACGTATGCGAGTACGGGTCGATCTGTAGGAATTGATGATTATAAAATTCTATTCAATCAAATTAAATAAAGTTGAAAGTGTGATTAGCTAAAAATGTAAGAAACTAACAAAAACTAGGAAAAGAAAAATAGATAAAAATATGAGAGTTAAATGACAATTTAGAGATAAATCCACTCTCTAGATCATATAATTCAACAATTAATGAAATTATGATCTCTTTTATGGTCATAAGTGAGTTTAAATGATGTGTTTATCATAAGCATGGCTCATTTGTGCTATTAATTAGCTCAACATAAGCCATCAAACTATAACACAACATTTAAACCACTTACTAACTCTCATGAAAATGACAACAAAGTTGAAAATGAAATCTATTTTAAGTATGGCCTATTAACTATTAATTAGAAATATAGAACATCAAATTTGAATTTCAAATCACTCTCGTATGCCATAATCATATTTTGATAAAGTGGCATTTGTGCTAGTGATTGTTTAAGCATAGCCTATTTGGTGTCAACAATATAGGCTATCAAATTCAAAGCAAGAACAACAAATAAAGCACTTCATTGACCATCATTAAGCACAAAAAGAGAGCATGAATTAACAAATAGTTGAAGCTACATAATTAGAGAGCTTCATTACCCCTAAATTGAAGGGTTTAGCCTCTCATATTTGTCATTTGATTAACAAATGTAGCTAGCAACATGAAAGCAAAAAGAAAAGAAAAAGAAAATGATAGCTAATGGAAAAGAAAACTACTCTACTTGCACAAAAGAAAAGAAATTTACACTACAACATGAAAGGAAAATAAACAAGAGAAGAAAAGAGAAATATATTAAAATGCATAAAAAAGAATTACATAAAGAAGAAATGGCTAAGTAGCCATGAAAAGAAAGGAGAAGCTTTCTTTTTATTTTGAGCCTAAAACTCACTAACTAAGAGTGCGATATTCCGAAATTTCAAGGAATTTAAAATGTGATAATCTCCTTAATTAATTAATTAAAATTCGCAAAATTTGATATTTTCAAATAATTTAATAATGAGTTGTTTTTAAATATAGTTATAAATAGATTTTTAAATGGAATAATTAGTTACAAATTTAATTTGTGATTTTATAAATAAAGATTTTAAAATAAGCTTATTATTTTCAAAATTTAATAATTTGTTTGTTTAAAATTGATATCCATATTTATTTGAATTGATTTTAAATTTGGATTTTCAATTGACTTCTAATTTGAATTTAAAAATTGAATTTAAAGGAATATATATCTTAAAATTAAATAATAATATAGTTTGGATTTAAAATATATGGATAGGATTTTTATTTAAAAATAAGATTGTTTATATTATTTTCTTTTAAAAAAAAATTATTTATAGAAATTTGGAAAAGTATTTATTTAATAGGAATAAATACAAAAGCTTTTAAATTAGCATTTTAAAATGAGTTTAGTATATTATATATTATTTTATTTAAAATCAAATTGGTTTTTATTTTATTTTCTTTAAAAGTTTTATTTACTTAAAATTAGAAAAGGCATATATATAATTTGAGAAACATATAAATTAATTAGGAAATCTATTTTAAAAAGCTTTGAAAATCATTTTAAATAATATAAAAGTAAATTATGACAAGTGTTAAAGTTATAAATCTCTTAAGTAACATGTGTTAACATATTAATCAAAGTTAGAGACAAGAATCATTTTCTTTTTTCATTCTTTTTATTTTAGTAAATAAAAAATAACTCTATTTAAACCCTTATCTTCCTCTTCATTTTCTTTTCCTGATCTCAGTTCAAAATCTGAAACCCTTCTCAAATTTGAAACCATTTCTTAGTTCAAACAAATACACTACAAACATCTTAAAATTTGAAATCAAAAACCCTGTGATCTTTTCAGGTCAAATACCTTGCAAAAATATTCCATGAACCAAAAGTCTTTAATCATCTCCTCTAAAACAAATGCAATCCAGAAATGAATTAAAAGATGTAATAAGATTTTCTAGCAAAGCTCAAACTTCAAATTGCAACCTGGAAAGCATTTTCAATGCTTGGAACATTTTTTTCAAAACTGCAAGTTGGGAGTCAAGTCTTGAATCATCATGTTCCAGTTAAACAATCAAATATCAAAGCTTTTTCAGCTTTTAAGTTACAAACAAGCCTGTAGATCAGGATTTCATTATCAAATGCAAAGCTATCAAGCAACTTGTATTTCAGTATTCATAAAATACAAGCTCTCTGCATTTTGTTTAAAAGGTGAGTAAACATCAATTTAAAAAGCTTAAGTGATACCTGATCTATTGCTTGTAAGATTTTTGTAATAAGTAATGCTTGCATGTTTATATGTAGGTTTATTATCTGTGTATATGAATGTGTATGACTATGCATATGTATTATGATTGTTCTTCTCTATTTTTAAAACTACACAGAGTAGAAATAAAAGAAAATTCAAATTCCCTTAACAGATCATTGTTAGGTTTTAAGCTTCAAACATGATATGTTTGTTAGAAACAAATTTAAGTGTAAAATTTTACCTAAATTGGTCACTAACACCCAAATCCAAGCGAAAGCACCAAATCACAGTCATAGCTCACAGATAGAATATATGTAGAGAGTAATAATGTGAACAACAGTTAAAATTAGAATGAAAGCACTAAAGAACAACATATTTTATAGTGGTTCAGCTAACTCCGGTCTACGTCCACTCCAGATGTTTCCTTTTTATTGCTGTAATAATCGATTACAGTTATAAAATGGTAGAGTAACCTTAACCTTAGGAAATTGGACGAAAGAGAGTCCGAAGGAAGATCCCTTTTCTGAACTCCCATATGTTGTGTTTATAGGAAAATCCAGGTAGTTGGGCCTCTCGAGTATTGTGGGCCCACCAAATCCTTAGCCGATTCAGGCTCAATATTACGACCGACCTCCATTAGTTGACATACCGAACGGAAGTAACCAGGGTGTTAACCTGGAGCGACCTTGGCATTGACTCAAAGTACATTGCAACACGACTCAAAGAAACTTGCTTGCCATCCCGGAGTTAGATGAGTACCGATCCCAAGCCACTTCATTATGACCAACCATCATGCCAACCCACTACCTTATGTCGAGCGGCATCCGCCGACCTACTACCTTATGTCGAGCGGCATTCGCCGACCCACTACCTTATGCCGAGCGACATCTACCGACCCACTACCTTATACCGAGTGGCATCTGTTGAACCACTACCCTATGCCGAGCGGCATCTGCCGAACCACTACCTTATGCTGAACAACTACATTATGCTGGATCATTAATGCCGAACGAGGATGTCGAACCCATGACTCGCTTGCTGACTGACTCCTTCCAGTGCCAAACGGATCAAATGCCGATCCACATGTGTCCCTTGTCACTGGCCGAACCACCTCATCTAGGCCAAACCTCTTCAGTGAAGCCGATCCATTAATGCCAAACGACCCACAACTTCCAGATTGAGCCTTGCATCTTCTCCACTTCTCGACCGAACGACATACCCAGGTGAACTTCATCCTTTTAAACCGAATCTCATATTCCAGCCTCGATGATCGTGAAGTTAGTTAGGCTTCATCCGCCTATTTATGGCCTTGACAAAAGGCGGGTTAACATTTTCCCCCCAAAACATACCTTGCTACCGGAAGGTTTGTTTTGAATAGCCCTAAGTCCGATATTCGAAGTCCGTATGTTATCCACATCCATACTTTCTGATTCATAATCCAATCCATTTTATCCAAGTGCCATCGCGGTATCATTATACGAATCTACGACTGCTCTGAGTCGATATCCAATTTCGAATCCAGTAACCAAATCCTTGGCCAAATTCATATCCATATGAACTCGACAACCGAGTTCTAATACATCCATATCAGTAACCAATAACCACGTCCATGACCTCTCCGGACGGATGTCCAAATCCAGGACCATTCTAGGTCCATGCTCAAATCTTTAGCTGTTTATAGCCAATATACAAATTTGTAACCTCTCCGGGTTCTTTCCATGCTCAGTCCACACTTGACGACATGTGTTAAGTAATTCGATGGTGTTCCTGGTTCAATGTCCCTGAATGTCGAATAATGTCGTGGCTTAAGTCCTAAGTCGAATCATGGTTGCTCCGGACCCTTGTCGAGCATTGTCATACTCAACGACCTATATAGTAGATAATATGGGGCCTAAGTCCTAGGCCGATTTCTGGTCTCTCCGGACCCTTGCCGAGCATAGCCCATGTTCAACGACCTTTTAGCCAAAATCCAAAGAAAATCCAATCAAAATCCAATCCGAAATCCAAATCCAACCAAAAATCAAAAATCCATATCAAAAGTGCAAATCAAAATCCAAATCAAAAATCATACATCCAAATCGAAATCCAAACAAAAAAACCAACAAAACGGGAGTTCAATCCGAACTCCAAAACCAAAGTAGAAAAAGAAAATGTCCAAGTCAAAAGGAAAAAACAAATTTCATAAACTAGAGCGTCTCGGTGACCATCATCTTAGAGCAAGCCTAAGTGTTATCTCCGAACCTGTACATGAGTAAGTGATTTAGTCGTTTTCCCAGAGTTTGTTACTTATTCCAAACCATCATGATTAGTTGATGACCAACTGGCCACTATTCCTAGGCCTCATACCTTCATTGTTCTAGGTAGGCGGTGGCTACTTCTGTTCCACCACCGCATTCCGAGTTTTGACATATTGCCACAACTGACCTTTCCTTACATGTTCCTCGATTATATCCTTTAGATGCCTGCAGCTGTTAGTATCATGCCCTTCCAAGTCATAAAAGTTACATTGCCTTCCTGATGCCCTTTCACATTCTGAGGGCCCCATCCTTGCCGACCTTCGATAAGGAAGGCGATCCCGAGTATGCAAGAGTATCTGTTCTGGTGTTGCATTCAATCCTATGTAAGTGGAGAATTTTGGTTCTTCAAAGCGCTTGCTTTTTTTCCTTTATCCTTGTCCTTACCCGAGCTTTCACCTGGCTGTCCTCCATCCTTAACCATGTTTACTTCCTTTGATTTCATATCCAGACATGCATTTTCTTGTCGAAGAAATCTTTCAGCTTCATGAAAGAATTCCTCGAGAACCAGTGGTGGATCCCATATTAATTACACTTTGAAATCCGAATTATCCTTGACTCCTGATACTGCATCCATCAAAACCATTGATGGATCCGGCCGATCCACCGAAGCGACTGCTGCATTAAATCGGGTTAAGAAAGTCCCGAGCGATTCATCCACCCTCTACTTGACTGAAGTTAGTGTCATCATATTTTTTGGCCTTTTTATGTGAACTCAAAATTGTCCCAAGAATTTATCCACCAGTTCTTTACACGTCCCAATTGATCCATCCTCAAGCTGTCTGAACCACATAGCAGCTATATCGGTCAAATACAGTGGAGACACGGAGCCATGACCTCCTCTGTTGCCTCCAGCACTTCCATATGCCTCGTTTACCTTATTAAGTGGTCAGTGGGATCCATCTTTCCATTGTATACTTCCAGGGTGGGAAGCTTAAAATCGAGCGGATTCCTAGCTATCCCGATTTTCCGGGTAAACGGACTTTTGTTGACTCCCTCCAAATCTCTATTTGTCAGACCACCACTAATGGTTCATCTGATGACATCAGCCAATCCAGTGTTACCTACTAAGGGTTTCCCCATTTCCATGTTTCCTAACTACCCTCCAAGTCCATGAGGAAATTCTGGCACATATTCCTCGTCACGTACTCCTGCATTCCTATTGGCGTCGGGCCGCGTAGCGTCATCCGATATCACTCCGTAGAGTGGTCCAACATTACCTGGTGGTATGCCTAAGAGTCTAGGTCCATCCAGATTGTTAGTTGTTTGTTGATTGGGAGCTGCCCCTGCTGAATCACTCCATCTGCTTGCTGGTTGAGTTCCTCTGGTCTGGTTCCAAGAACTTGAACATCTATAGTTCCTGATTATCCAAATTGCCTAAGAAGAGCCTGCATCATCTCCTCTTGCCGTTTCATTATCTGCACCTGCATAGAATTCATCATAACCTGCATCTCGTCCCGAGTTATGTAGATGGATGCATAATCCTCTCCAGCTCCAGAGGAGGCCGCTTGACTTCCTTCCTGATTGTTCCTTTCCACTGCTTGCTTCATTGTTAGTGGCCTAGCCATTGCTTTTTAAAATTCAAGTTTCCAAGCTTCTGAATCAAAATTCCAAGCTCCAAAATCCCTGAGTCCTAGCTTTCTCGATGAAAGCACCAAAATGTTAGCGCCAAAATTGGTCATTAACACCCAAATCCAAGTGAAAGCACCAAATCACAGTCGCAGCTCACAAATAGAATATACGTAGAGAGTGATAATGTGAAGAACAGTCAAAATTAGAATGAAAGCAGTAAAAAAAAACTGATTTTATAGTGGTTCAGCTAACTCCGGCCTACGTCCACTCCAGAAGTTTTCTTTTTATTGCCGTAATAATAGATTACAGTTGCAAAATGGTAGAGTAACCTTAACCTTAGGAAATAGAAAGCAAGAGAGTCCAAAGGAAGATCCCTTTTCTGAACCCCCATATGTTTTATTTATAGGCATATCCAGGTAGTTGGGCCTCTTGAGTATTGTGGGCCCACCAAGTCCTTAGCCAATCCAGTCTCAATATTACGACCGACCCTAAGCAGTTGAAATACCGAATGGAAGTAACCTGGGTGTCGACCCAGAGCAATCCTGGCATTGACTCGAAGTACATTGCACCACGACTCGAATCAACTTGCTTGCCATCCCGGAGTTAGATGAGTGTCGATCCCAAGCCACTTCACTATGATCGAACCATCATCATGCCGACCCACTACCTTATGCCGAGCGGCATCCGTCGACCCACTACCTTATGCCAAGTGGCATCTGCCGACCTACTATCTTATACCGAGCGGCATCTGTAGAACCACTACCCTATGCCGAGCGGCATCTTCCGAACCACTACCTTATGCCGAACCACTACCATATGCCGAACCACTACCTTATGTCGGATCATTAATGCCGAATGAGGATGCCGAACCCATGACTCGCTTGCCGATCGACTCCTTCAAGTGCCGAACGGCTCAAATGCCGATCTACATATGTCCCTCGTCACTGTCCGAACAACCTCATCTAGGTCAAACCTCTCCACTGAAGCCGAGCTATTAATGTCGAACGACCCACAACTTCCAGACCGAGCTGTGCATCGTCTCCACTTCTCGACCGAACAACATATCCAAGTGAACTTCATCCTTTTAAATAGAATCCATCGTATTCCAGCCTCGATAATTGTGAAGCTAGTTAGGTTGAATCCACCTGTTTATGGCCTTAACAAAATGCGGATTAATAACTAAAAATAAGTACTTCATATTAAAAAAAATCTGCATACCAAGTATTTCAATCTCAACTAGTTTAAAATCTCATAGTTTTAAAATTTCCCCTTTTGAACTATCTCACCTCTTATAATTTAAAATATATTTTTAAAATCTTAATAAACAATTTTAGTTTATAATTTTCTCTCGATTTCACAACAACTTGATTCATTGTCGATTCCCTAACCATTCTCATTTCAAAAATAGAATTTTCCATTTTTCTCAACCCTGTTTTCATATTCTAATATAAATTACTCCTATGAATTTATATTCCCAATTACCATCTGATATCGAATTTCTTCATTATAGACATCGTTTATAAATTTATAACCCCCTTTGGTTTTACCTGCTTATAAAACAAATCTATTTAAAAAAATCTATTATATAAATTTTATTTTTTATAAATTCCATTTGTACTTCCAATCTATTTTTCAATATTGATTTCAACTTCTTTTTATATTCCCAATATATCACTTATAAATTCTTTTATATAATTTATTTACTAATTCATAATAGTTAAGTATAACCAATCAATTATATTTTTCTAATTCAACTTCTTTAAAATAACTCCAATTCATATTTATTTATTTATTTATTTATTTTCAAATTCCCTTCAATTCCATAAATTTTAAAAATATATTTATGATATCTAAATTGCCAAAATTCAAGGCAGTGCTACAATAGCATCCAATAATTCAATCACTACAATAATCTATAATAGATTATTCTACACAAAAACATATATCACCATATGAAAAATAAACAATAAATTTGAGGAATCTAATTGGATCCCTTCAACCTGGTTCCCTGCATCCACAGATTTTAATACACATAAAATAAATACCAATCCCACTTCGTGGGTGATATCGCGGTATATAGGGTCATCCTCTATTATGCGGGGCGCATAGGGTCCCATCCGCTATAATATGCAGGAATATCACTCCAAATACTAATATATATACTACTATATATATAGCAATCCAAAGGATAATTATAAATTTATCAATCAATCAAAGATCTAAAAAATTTAAATTTAAAACATTTAAATTTAAATATGGTAATACAAATGAGTGAGAAAACCTCACCTTGATTTAATTTTTTGCTAATTATCTAGATTTTAAACTAATTCGAACCTCGTTCGGTCTAATTTAAAATCCGATAGACTTAAGAAATTCCAAACCACGCCTAAAATGCGATTTTGCAGCTACGAATTAATATGACTGACTTCGTGATTTTTGGACCTCGTAAGAACATATTATATATTTTTAGCATTCGATAAAAATATAGTTTACATAAACTTAATATGAAAAATGAACTTATTTAATTCTTAACCTATATATATATATATATATATATATATTTATTAAATTTATTCAAAAAAAGATTATCTTATACCTCATTACCTCAACGAAGCCGCCTCAGGACCCAGCTGCAACCATTGAGTCCTCCCACACTTCGCTGCCCCCGAACCCCCTCCGTTTTGCTCGCACCACCACTCCTCACTTCCTCGCATGCATATGAGTCTTCTACCCATTTCACTTCATGATGCACGAACACAAATAGCCATGCGACCCAAACCTTGCTCGCGACCACCACCTCCCAAACTTAGCTGCGTCCACAATATAATCGCCTCAACCTGGAGCGCCGCCACCCTCGTCGCCTTTGAAGTGGCCATCGTGAACGGGCGCGATCTCACATACCCTATATATTTTTTGTATTTCATATCTCTAATGAATTTCAATGTCGATCATACTAAATTAAAGAGGAGAGAGGGGAACGATTTTCTTTTCTTATACCTAAGGTCGATTTCCGCCATTACCCTTTTTTTCCTTTGTGTTATGTTAGATTTTTTTTAAGATAATGAAAAAGGGTGGCTCGGGTTTAAAACGAGAAAGGTAGCGTGTTGGAATATGTTGCATGTTTTAATAGGTTAGGTCAGAGTCCTGGTTGTAGAGAAAAGACAGGTTTTGAATGGAATGTATAATATTTTAATTAAATTCGGAATATCACGTTTTACATAACTTAAAATCTCGAACCCCTATTGAGGCATGGCGCTAGGCGTTTATAATGTTATAACCCTATTTCGAATGCGATTGAAAAAGTTTCGAGTTTTAATTCGATTGTATGAAGAAGATAGCTTTCTAGACCCAATTATAATATTGAATTTCGATATAAATTTCAACGATTTATATACCATACGACCAGACGACAACCCAAAAGCTACAAAATTTGAAATCCGATAATAATACAATATTATAGATTCGATGGAACTAGTTTCGTCGAATTTCGAGACTGTGCCTCGGAAGGCTATTTTTAACTGTCAATTCGAACAAGCTATTTTCAAAATTGAAGAGATCATTTTTAAATTCAATTTTTAAACTTTTATTATCTCCATTATTATTAACATAAATTTTACAAGCCTTTAAATTATTTTTATCCAGCTTAAAACTCAAGATACAATAATTTAACCAATATTCAGTTATAAAATCCCATAATTAATTTATCCAATAAATCGTTGTATTCAAATTCTGGGTTTATTCTATAGATAATCCAAATTTCCATATTCAAACCCAATTTATAATTCAAATTCAATATTTAAAGATATTTAAATATTTCAAATCAAACGACGAAAGATTCGGGTCGTTACAAATGTTTTCAATAATAAGAAGACCCTTTGCTATATTTTCTCCATCTTTCTTCTTAAATATTCAACAAAGTGATATCGAAGTTTAAACATCCTCTTAAAAAGATGGTGAATAGAGACATCCCCTTCCAAGTCCCAAAGCTCACCAGGATCAACTATGACAATTAGAGCTTAAGGATGACGACCGTCCTTGGAGCACATAACATGTATGAGACAGTCTAGAAAGGCTACACCAAACAAATTACTGAAAGTAGTCATTCTGTCTAATCAGTTAAAGGGATAGTTTGAGAGACCCTAGAAGAGAACAAAAAATTTCTCTATCTAATCTATCAAGGATTAAATATTGAGAAGGTTTCAGAAGCAAAGTCAGCCAAAGAAGCATGGAATTAGGTCTGAATGTCCAACAAAGGAGCCGATCAATACTTCTTCAAACTTTAAGAGGAGAATTTGAAACATTGAATATGAAAGAAGAAGAATTTACGTCTGATTAATTATTAGGAGTTTTAACGGTTACTAATAAACTAAAAGGAAACGGTGAGAAGTTAGATGGAATTAGAATTATGGAGAAGATTCTTAGATCATTAGATTTAAAGTTTGAACATATTGTCACCATCATTGAAGAGAAAAAAACTTAAAGGCCATGGAAATAGAGGAAATTCTTGGTTTATTGCAAGCTTATGAAGAAAAGAAAAGTAAGTAGAAAGAGATAATAGGGCAACCATATATGCAGAATAAGAAGCATGTTTGTGAAGCTTGATGAATTAGTAAAGGGCAATGTGGCATTTGAAGATGAATCTAAAGTAGCACTGAAAAACAAAGAAAATTTTCTCATTCGATAGAAAAATGGAGAGCGTCAATTCATTTTTAATGTTTACTATGTGCCAAATATGAAGAGCAACAACTTGAGCCTAAGACAACTCTTAGAGAAAGGTTATGATGTTCAATTAAAATGTAATAACATTTCTATAAGAGAAAGTACACGTAACTTCATTGTTAAGGTACCGATGTATAGAACTAGAATGTCCATGCTCAACAATATGCGAAGGATTTCTACTTGAAAAGAAATTTAGAATGAGCTTCCAAAGGTGTTATACCCTAAGACTAAAATAGCATTGGAACTCGTGCACACGGATGTGTGCGCTTCGATCAAGCCAAGTTCACTCGATAAGAGTAATTATTTCATTTTTTTCCATCGACGATTTTGCAAGAAAAACATAAATGCATTTTTTAAAGGAGAAATCCGAGATGTTTGAGAACTTCAAGAAGTTCAAAACCATGTTTAGAAGGAAAGCTTCCTCGTGATCAAAGCCATGAGATCTGATCGTAAATGGGAGTTAACATCAAAAGAATTCTCGAAGTATTGTAAAGATAACGGAATTCCATGACATTTGATGGTGCCTACATCCTCCAACAAAATGGAGTAGCGGAATGGAAGAATAAGACAATCCTTGAGATGCCGAGAAGCATACTCAAAAGTGAGAGCCTGGAAAGGAGTTTTGGGTGGTAACAGTTGCATGTGTGCTTTATCTACTAAACTGATCTCCAACATGAATTGTGTGCGAAAAACCACCACAAGAGGTATGGAGCAGAAGGAAGCCCGATATTTCAATCTAAGGGTCTTTGGAAGCATAGCTCACTTACATGTACCATACAAGAAATAAAGCAAGTTAGAGGATAAAAGCGAGAAGTACATCTTCATTGGTTGTGACACCAACTCCAAAGGCTACAAGTTTTATAATCTCAATAAGGGGAAGACACTTGTTAATTGAGATGTCATGTTCGATGAAGAAGGAGAACGAGATTGGAGATCACATAATAAAGACTACAACTTATTTTCACATTTTGAAGAAGATTACATGCAACAACCAAGGATGGAACAATTAAGAGAGGAGCCCCCTTTCCCATCAGCTTCACCAATTATGAGTTGTTAAGAAGACAAAAGCTCAAATGAAAGGGATCTAGGCTTCAGAAGCCTTCAAGAAATTCATAAGGTAATCGAAAATCAAGTCAAATTATTCTTTTTTTTCTATTTGTGGATTGTGAGCCCATGAACTTCCAAGAAGCTTTTTAAAAGAAGAGTTGGAGAAATACCATGGATGACTAGATAAATGCGATCAAGAAGAATGATACATGGGAATTAGCTTTACTTCCACAAAGGCATAAGGTAATCGGTATGAAGTAGGTATATAAAGCAAAGAAGAATGCCAAAGGAGAAGTTGAAAAGTACAAGGTGAGATTGGTGAAAAAATGCTACAGTCAAAGAGCCAACATTGACTGTGATGATGTATTCGCTTCAGTCGTTTGACTAGAAACTGTTAGAATAATCATTTCATTGGCAGCTCAAAAAAATTGAAAGATACGTTAAACAAATGTGAAATATGCCCAAAGTTCTTAAAGAAGTAGTTTATTAAGAAACCGTAAGGCTACAAAATTAAGGGAGAAGAAGACAAAGTCTTAAAGCTAAAGAAGACACTTTATGGGTTGAAACAAACCCCAAGAGCTTAGAATGCTTGAATTGATAAGTACTGCCAAGAGAGAAACTTCATCAAGTGTCCATATGAGCATGCACTTTACGTCGAAATCCCAAACGGTGAAAGTGGTTGTATGCTTGTATGTAGATGACCTGATCTTTAAAGTTAGCAATCAAAGTATGTTTTATGAATTTTTTAAGAAAGAGATGACTAAGGTTCGGGATGATCGATATTGGGATCATGTCTTACTACCTCGACATTGATATAAAACAAAAAGATGAAGGCATTATAATTACTTAAGAAGGCTATGCAAAGAAAGTGCTGAAGAAGTTCAAAATGGATGACGCTAACCTGATCTGCATGCCAATAGAATGTAGAATCAAGTTGCCAAGGCATGGGCAAGGAGAAAAGGTGGACCCAATAATCTTTAGGTGCTTAGTTAGAAGCTTGCGATATTTAATGTGCATATGACACGACATTCTATATACAGTAGGAGTTTTCAATTAATACATGGAAAATCCAACAACAACTCGTTTGAAGGCAACGAAGATGATTCTACGCTATGTCAAAGTGACAAATTTTTTTGTCTTATACTACTCTGTTTGTGATAATTACAAGCTTGCTGGATATAATGATATCGATTGGAGTGGAGATATGGAGGACTAAAGGAGCACGAATAGTTTTGTGCTCTACATGAGAGACACAGCCTTAACATAAATGTCAAAAAAGCATTCAATTGTTAATCTTTCCATATGCGAAGTGGAGTATGTAGCAGCTACTTCATGTGTTTGCCATATAGTTTGATTATGAAACCTGTTAGAGTAGTTGAATTTGCCACAAGAGCAGCCAATCAAGATTTTTATAGACAACAAGTCAACAATTGCTCTGGCCAAGAATCCAGTCTTTCATGATCAAAGCTAGCAAACTGATACATGCTATCACTACATTAGAGAGTGTGTCGTCAAAAAGGATGTGCAACTATAGTACATGAAGATACATGATCAAGTAGCTAATACCTTAGCCAAACGTCTTAAGCACAAAGATTTTGACAAGTTGAGGAGTCTGCTTGAAGTAGAAAAATCAAGCTTAAGAGGATGTTGAAATATTAACTTGATTTTGGATATTTGTTTTTTGGCTTAATTATTTGATGTAATAAACCCAAATCTTAGAAATATGTTCTAAAGAAGTCTTATTTAGAAAGCTCTTTCAAGACGAATCTTTAGAATTGTATATAAATAAAGATAAATTTAGGAACATGGAGAAAATTCGAAAAGTTAATTATAATCCTTAGATTGAAGTTGTGTTGAAAAAATCCTAAGTATTGTTTGGGTGATACCTATGGTATAAATAAGTGTAAGTCTTTGTGTTTGTATTTATAAAAAAAGGAAAAAAATTCAAACAATAAAAAGTCTTTTTCGTATATTTTTTCCATCTTTCTCCTAATATATTCAACAATACTTTTCAAGGAACTTGTAGTTTTGTCATTCAGTTCAACTTGAAGTAACTTCTTCTATTTTGTCAATATTAGTTTTATCCAATTTGAAGTAACATCTTCTGTTTTGTCTATATTCGTTTTATCCCTTTTACTTTGACAAGGTTCCCGTTCAGAATTTAGCCAGTGCTATAAGCCAATATGAAGGAATAATAATAAGGTTACGCGTGGCAGACCATGATTTTATTCTATCTAGTATTGAGATAACTACTAAAGACTAGAGCACTGCAGACGTAATACAGAATAACCACAGTGAAAGAAAATTGGAAAACTCTAGTCTCTTGCTACTCAATACACAATTAATCTATGATTTGGATCACCCTTCCTCTAGTGCATTACCAATACAACGAAACCATTATGCATGCGCAGCATCACACTCGGTGCATATTAGCAAACATGTAATACATTTTAAATTTAAGTGTGGTCATGCAAAGCCTGTTAAGTGTGCACATGCTCTATTAATTTACCAAAATAGGTGATCCATATCCTAATATAGAAACTTTTCTTGTTTCAATATATAATTATACTTCTACATCTTATGTATATTGTGAATCATTGTTTCTATACTTTGATATGATTAATACACATAGTTTTAAGTTTGTAGCTATTACCTTTTTAGTAATTAAGTTTTGTTTCTAATGTTTCTTAGTATACGTCGACAGCTTCCCCTTCTGTAATATCCAGCATTTCAATTGTGATGATTTAAGGCATGAGAATTGCCTTACAAAATTACGAGTTGAATTTCTCTGTCCCCAAATAGTGTATTCCAATTTTGAATCGATGACTAAAATAAATGTTGTGACTAGTGATATTGATGTAACGTTTTGAACATACGGGAAGTTTCAAACTTATTTGATTTTTATGGGGATGATGTTCAAGTGCAAATTGAACATTCTCCAAATTTCATTCAATTGCAAATAGAGAAGCACTAAAAGATGGAAAGGTGTAGAATGAGATATCGCGAAAGTGGAGTGTAGCAAATCTTAACATGCATACATAAACATATACATATAAAGTATGTACGTATGTATGTAAGAAGGATTTGTAATCCCTTAACTTTTACCACATTTGTACCCCCTTATTTCAACCATTGAATTTTATAAATTAGTGGATTGATTTAAGATGATATAAAAGGGAGAATAGTAAAAAAGTATGAGATGATATTTGCCATTTAAAAATGATCCATCCATTAATTTGTAAAATCCAATGATTGAAATCAAGAGGCTATGGCTTTTTTTCTCTCTCCCTCTTATACACTCTCTCTACATACACACATATATACGTATGTATAATGGGGTGAATTCTAGATCCTCTTTCATGTATAATCCCCTTAATCTCTCTCCATCTTTTAGTGTATTTTTTTACTTAAATAAAGTTATTTTTCTTAGGTGTGTTATATTCATCAACAAGATTATCTATCATACAATATTTTTTAAAATTTCAAACTTTTAACTTCTTCAAAATTGCAAACAGATATAAACGTTGGAAATATTTAATTTTACCATCAATTTGAAATATTATCTTGAACATATTTAAAATTTTAAGATAATTCAAAATTTTGCATAAATGATCTTGTTAACGAATACAACATATCCGTAAAATTTTATTATGTTCCAAATATTTGTTTCACTAACAGATACAGGGGTAAAAGGCGATCTACAACCCTCTAATGCGTGCATGTGTTTGTGTTTGTTCGTATTATATTCATTCTTTATTTTGTTGCCACAAGAGTTTTACTTTCATGTTTAGGTGGCCTTTGAATAGGCGATTTCAGTCAGCATGTTGTTTTTATAGGAGGATTAACCGATGGTCTTTTAGCAGCTATGTATCTTAAATTTATAAAGCATATGATGCATTTGGATACATGAGAATACCCTCATTAAAAGCACACCTCTAAATTGATTTTGTTTAAAAACTATTTACCCTTTGGAACTGCATTGATTGTATGGAATCTCAGTTACGCATACTGTTTCCTAACTTTGATCTTACATTTACTTTCCAACTGTTTCTTACCCATATAATACTTCTAACTAGCGTTTTTTGAAAATGGCTATTGAAAATTGTGAACAAGGGAGAAAATGTATATGCGATTGAGCTGGTGTGGAACTCTATAAAATTGTGATGGTAATCATGTAGGATTGGGCGATACAATATTTTCAATTGCAGAAGATTTAAAAGATATTATTGATTTTAGTGATACACTATTTTCAATTGCAGAAGATTCGGAAGATATTGTTGATTTTAGTGATACAATATTTCCAATTGTAGAAGATTTGGAATATATTTGAGATAATTACTAAATATATATTGCCTCTTTTGTACTATTAAGGAGAGTAATAAATTAGCTACGTGCGAAGAACAATTGTTTTGGAAGATTGAGACAATCAATTAATTCTCTAATCAGTTGAATTAAAGAAGGAGTCTTACCAGACACGCATAAATCGGACGAAATTGAAAAATCAAATGGGTAAATGTTTCCTATATGAATAGAAGAACTAATGAGGCATTGATTTATGACCGTAAATCAATTAGTTCAATCCCAAGTAATAATCTCTATATAAAGGTAGAGATTACGCTAAGTAGAATTATCTCTCTCATTGTATCTCTTATTTTTCTTGTAAAATTTTCTTCTCGTAGAAAGTAATAAAATCTCCTCCCCCAAGTGGATATACACTATCTTGCGGTAGTGGAACCACTATAAATCATCATCAATTCGGTTCAATTTGTTTTTCCGCAAGGTTTGGTGCAAAGGTGATCTTCGAGAACTTTTCCCCAACAAAGCAGTTGTGATAAGGGCATTCAAAATTTGAACTCACAAGCTTTTCACATATTAATGTACTCTTCTGTATTTCATTTGCGATTTCTATTTATTTTACTCAAGGCCATTTTGCTTTTATCCCCATTTCATTATGAATGAAACCGATCTTCTTTCATCATGCATTTATTATAATAACTTCTTATTTATGTAATGAATTGTTTACTATACCTAGAACGTTTATCTATTGAACTGGAGGATGAGAAATGGTCTCTAGTGCAACCCCTGCTAACATCATCTTACACCGGATATGGCATTTCCAGTTTACAACAAGTACTGTTTTCACTAAATTCCTACCGTCAATAGTTGTTTTAACTTAATGTTAACTTTCTTACTAAGGCATGCTATCCTTCTTTAGAAATGTGCAATCTATTAATTGATACGTTCATTAAATTAGTTGGACCAATTGACTAATAAGACAATTTTTGCATAATCAATTTAGCCGATAGAAGTTGGACCTCTTGGACTTATAATGGTACAAATTATAGTAATCGAGAATGCTAAAGACAACAATAAATTTTAGTCTATAGGTCCATCGTCCATCTTTAAATTCTGAGATATTGTAAATCCTTATACCTATCATGTTTTATTAATCCCATTCTGTATATAGTTTTTCTATATTTTTGAGGTTGCCTTGGAACTTGATTAGCTTATTGGTTATCTAATTAACAAGCAAAATTTTGAGGGCGTCGTGTTTCTTGGACACAACATTGGTTGCCAAGTAAATCAGTAATTATACTCCGTCGTTGATACATATATTAATCAATTTCATAATACTCATAACATGCAACTTTACTATTTTTGCTTTTTGGAAGTGTACAGGATATTGTACACTATTTTTGACAATTTCTAAAGCTGTTAGAGGAGTAATTTTACATCATGCTTAAGCAAATATGTCTTCCAAGGAATATTTTTGAGGTTATTATGTCAATGATATTAATCCGCATTAATCAAATTTCAGCTCAGTAAAATTATTCAACCCCAGGTTGTGAACTATCCGGACTGGGTTGAACAATTTTTGGGTATATAGGATAATTTTATTCCACCAGGGATATAGTCGACTCCCTTTTATAGGCATGTAAATTTGTCTTTTCAGCATGTAGATATCTTAACAAAAAATATTTAAACGGTGGGTGTTCTAGTTAAGCAAATAAACATGCAGAAGTACATAAAATAGAGTTGTCTAATTTGAAATATGAGTATATATACTAAACACGAAAGAGTATAACATGACTTAAAAATTTTCCTTTAGTGTCTTGCACCTTGTATTTATTTCTTTTAGAATGGGTGATATGTCAAACAAGAAATTGATTACTTTGTGACATTACATTGGGTGCTAGATATGCTACACATAAGCTACTTATATTATATCCATGTATAAACTCCAATGTGAGATTATATGATCCGAAATGTAATGGAAACGATTTTGACAAAGAATGCTCACTCTGCATTGTAAATTAAAGAGGAGTAGGAATGAAGCGTAGAGAGTGTGACGTAATTAATATATATCTATTGATTATGACAAGCGTTCTAACACAAAAGAGCATAGATAACTTAATTCTTGCATGTGTTTGTTGTTTGTACATTCATATGACAGTTAAAATTGCGGACACCATTGCTTAATGTTTTGGCATCTTGAAACTGCTAAAATGGTAGATTTGGCATTAAAAATGATAAACGAGGGCAGAGCAGAGCAGGCAAGTTAATGCCTAGAAAAGCAAATCCAGAGGCGTAAATAACCCCATATAGATCAATATGCAGCCTTTTATATTTTAGTCTATTTGATGATTATTTATCCATGCATGACATGTAAAATTATAATAGTACATCAGTGGCAACAACTGTTACGAAAATAAGTTTATTGATAGAAATTTATTATTTGGTATGTCCATTGGTGCATACCTTGTCGAATTATGTAAATGTCACCTTGCTTTTCCAAAAAAATTTCAAATAAGAAATTTCTCCTAAAAAAGGAGGGAAAACAAACTTTATGATTTGATGTCGTCGGAGAGGGATTTGTCCAAGCTATAAGTTTCATCCTAGTCAAGTTATTGATAATCGAAAACATTTTATTTCTCCTACCGTGTTATGTTAAAAAGAAGATTTAATGATTTTATTGCGGTTGTATTTAACCATGAGAAGTTATTTAAGGGAGTTGAATTGACAACTCAACATTTGTGTCACGGTCTTCCACAATTCAAAAAATAATAATACAATTTACAATATGCCACAAAGTAAATCATATAACAGTGATCACACAACATAAGATAGATTTTCCGTTATCTCAATATTTACCACTGTTTCACACAACATATGAAAAAATAATCTGTTATTTGACATAGCCCATGAAACTTCAATATTCATGCTTGTCATTCAGACAACATTTTATTTTTTGTCTGATTGAAGTTATAAAAAAAAAATTAGTTTTGGGTCCATATTTATTTTGGTTTCCTCTCAATTATTTTGCGGATGCCGGTTCTTTTAATTATTTCTCATTTCATTTTTTCCTCTTCGAAGTCAAATAAATGATTAAAACCACATCCCGTTTTCTTCTACCCATACTCTCTCAATCTCAAAACCAAACCAAATCTTTCGGAATTAGGGTTTCAATCGGAAGAACCTTAATCGCGCTTTGTTGATCGATCTGCTGCCTTTAATTGGAAGAACCCTAATCTTCTCTTATCGATCAATCTTCTGGAAATAGGGTTTTAGTTAGTCGAGTTCTTTTGATGTGAGAATTGGTATGTTTTTTCTGATTTGGATTTTGATTTCTTCCTTTTTGAACTCGACAAATTATTGTCGATGATGATAATGGATATTTATAGCAATTTGACTTGTTCATCCTTCGATTCTTAATATTTGACTTTGGTTGATTTACCTGATTTCGGTTTGTTGTATTAGTTGATTTCCTTGACTCTGAGTATTATTGACATTTTGTTGTTTATTTAGTGATGAGAATCATATAAATGTTGCCTAGTTTTTGGAAGTTAAATTTGACTAGTTTTGTTTGTGATTGATTTTGTTTTCAACTGATTTTGTTTGAGTTTTCTAATAATTTGAGAAATGCATGCTCTGCCTTGTTCAATGTGTATACTTACATGTATGTATATATGTGTGAATGCTTGTTAAGCCAGTGCATACATGTATATACATACTTCCACGTATATACATAGTTTGTGGCACTTTGATGGCTCGAAACTCATGGATGAGTTTTGATCTCAAACTTGAATTGCATGGACTTATTATTATGTGATGGTGGTCCATGTTTCCTTTGCACTGTGATTTCTTGTTATACTGTCTTGGTTCATCCATACTCATGTGTTTGATGTTTGTATCTGCATATCACTACATATGTGTGTATATATGTGTGAACTTCTATGTATATACATATACATATGTATGTATGTGTAAATGTTCTTATTTTTGCATACATATGCGTGAACTACTTTTTGTACATGAGTCTGATCTGGTTCACATCAAGTAATTTGAGACTTCCATACATACATACATGCATACATACATACATACATACATACTTATGTATGTATATATGTGTGGATGTTGCTTTTGCATTGTGATTTCCTGTTATGCTGTCTTGGTTCATCCATACTCATGTGTATGTATGTTTATATATATCTGCATAATATATGTGAACTTCTATGTATATGCATACATACATATGTATGTATGTGTGAACTGCCTTTTGTACACGAGTCTGATCTAGTTCAATTGCAAATCTTGTTCCAATTCAGTTCTTGTATATACTTGTATGTACTTGTATGTGCTTGTATATACTTATATGTGCTTGAATATACTTGTATATACACTTGTATATACTTGTATGTTCATATGTACACTCAAGTTGCCTTGAGTTGTAACCATTTTTAGGTTTCGTTGAACTTGTTTTCAGTCCCGAACCATTTTGGGTTTCCGAACCATTTTGGGTTTCCTAACCATTTTTCAGTACATAAATGATGTGTGCACTGAGTTATTTTCTTAATGTATATGCTACCAAATTGTAGCTGTGTGTATCTCCTCTTGACACACTATGTGTCTGTCTGAATCTGATTTACATCTTGTTGCCTTGTTAATTCTGAATCACAATTCGTGCTTGCTATTGTATTAATATTGACCTGATACACATGTACATGCATCTTCGTTCATGTCTAACTTCATATTTTGGCCTGAATCTGATTTCCATTTGTTTCATTTTGGTTTACTAATCTAAGCTTACGCCCTTGTGTTTGCTGCAATATATTCTGGTCTTTACTTCTGCGGAGCCGTCCCTTTTATGATGTTCGCTGCACCATATCCCAGTTTTCACTTGTGTTCGCTGCACCATATATACATGCATACATATGTATGCACATATGTGTGACTGCATAATGCTGAATGCCTTATGTACACTGCTTATGTGCACACTTGTCCGTGAGATTGGATCGAGGCTTGATCTTTTGATATTCATTGTGATATACTGTGCATATCATAAGTTTTTCGTGCACATATATATTTTTCAATGTCTAAAACATGAAGAAAAACAAACTCATAAACTGAGGAAATATTAATATTCAAATTCAATTTTATTTTTGCAATTTAGGTTTGTTTCTTTTTCAATTTTACTGCGTTTGTTTATTTAACAAGTATAGAATGTGGCTGGATATAAGCTAAGCAAGAAAATCAAGAAAATAAACTTATGGGAGTGTGAGTGAGTGTGAGTAAAAGAGATGTATATGAGAGTGTATATAAAGGTTGTATATATGAGAGTCATACGAAAGTTTTACTTGAAAATATAAGTATAGTGATAGTGAAAGTTTTATTATATTTAAATTTGTTTTGAAATAAAATATTTGAATTTCATTTTGTGAATAATTATGCATATCAGTCAATATTGATACGTTGTCTAATAAGAATTTTTAGAAATGATACTATATCATCAGACAACATATGTTTTTTTTGATATGCTAGTGCATGTCAGACGACGGGGCGTCTCTGTGGTCTAATGTGTAATAAGACGGCATGGGATTTAATGAAGGATAGATATAAAATCAGACAACAGAGTATATCCGTTGTCTGATGCCTTTTTTCCCAAAGTGCTACGTGTTTGTCACTTATGTATGATGGTTGAAGTAATTTTATTAGTAGCTTGTTACTAACATAAGAGAATTGTGAAGGAATCAATCACTTTGTGCATATATGGCCATCGATGACATGTTCAGATCTTAGCGAGGAGCAACTAAAAACCCAACTTGGTCACATGTCAAATATTCGTTCTCAGGTAAGAAATTACTTATATATTGTGTATGTAGGTTTGCATCCATATTGCATATCTATGCATGTTATATTTTTGCATAACCATGCATGTCATTAATATATTTCTAGTAGATAACTGTTATTCTTGTTACTGTGAATTTCAGTGTTATGATAATCTTTCCTTTTCATTAAAATTAGGATTTTTTGATCTGTTTAGACCATTTTTCAAAATATGTTGCATATTTAGGCTTTGGAAAAGTAACCATGCATGTTATCAATTTATTTCTAGTGGATAATGAGTTATCTTGTTATCAATAATTTCAGTAATATGATTATCTTTCTTCTCCATTAAAATTAGGATCTTGTTTAACTCTACTTAGACCAATTTCCAAAACTTATTACACATTCAAACTCTTGAAAAGTAGTTACAAAAATAGGTCACTATGACAGAGGCTGAACTTTTGTATTGGTGTACTTTAAATTGTGCCCGTGTTACTTTTCAAATTAATAGTAATTGTTTGTGTCAAAATTGGGCACAACACTCTTCGGGAGTCGTTGAAGAGATAATAGTCAAGAATGTAAGTTCAAAACAGATATTATCTAACAAAAACTCCAATCAACAGTAAAATAAATGCGTAGACAAGCGATTTATAGTGGTTCGGCGTGTTGCCTACGTCCACTGTGAAGTGTTTTGATGTTTTATTGATTCTCTTTCAATGATTACAAGTTGTTGCAGCAATCAATAGCAAGTTACAACTGGAAATTCGAAATCAACAGTAAAATTATGATGTAGGATGATGGAGATCTCGTTCCGGCAGAGTCTGGGCGCTTGAGAGTCGAAAGATCCCTTTTCTGTTGGCTCTGGGGCTCTATTTATAGACGTTGGCTGCTGATATTTCGCTGAAAACTCAAAAGACCACTTCTGGCACGTGAGGGGGCCCACACGCCCGATCTCAGGAAGTTTGGGCCCACTTTGGCATTGGTTCGAACTCCATTTCGAACCGATCATGAATTCATCCAATCGAGGTGAAATTTGGCGTGGACACTCTTCGACATGAATGCAAGCTTCTGTGAAAATTTCGTTGCATTTGGATCAGTGGATTGGGAGATATGATGGGTTCGAAATAGGGTTCACGGTGTGGCTGTTTGGTTCGAAACCATGCATTCGAACCGATGGTTTCGAAACCATGGTGGCACGTGGCTTCGTGTTGACGTGGAGCGCAAACTTCGAATCGATCCGGTCTTCACTCCGTGTTGACCGCTTCGACTCCATATATCTCGGCGCATTCGAACCGATGAAAGACACGTCATCATGGTTGGTTGATCCAGTGGGTTCGAAGGAAGCTTCACAGGTGGGTTCGAACAAGGTCTCTGTGATGGGTTCGAACAAGGTCTCTGTGATGGGTTCGAACGAGGCTTCTATGATGGGTTCGAGTGAAGCTCTGATAATGGGTTCGAACAACTGATGCTCGATGGATTCGAAGGTGATGGAGACGAAACCAAGGCGCGTTGATGGGTTCGAAGTAGATGGATTCGAAGGTGATCGGTTCGAACCATTGATCAGCCATCGGTTCGAAACTATGGTCTTTCCCTCCAAATTGAATCGATCATAACTCGAGCATATGAACTCGGATTGACTTGAAATTTGAGATGCTGGCTTCTATGGTCTTCCTTGTCGTGTCCTATCAATTGTAGCTCAATCTGGACTCGGACAAAATTCGGCGATATCCATAGCAAAACGAAGCATGACCAATCTCTGATACGAACTATTCTTCGTTTTTCGATCGATCTTTTGGTATCGCGGCTTTGCCAAAAAGCGGGATAACATTTTGCCCCACAAAGTACGTCTTGTGGGAACATGACGTGCTTTGAATAGCCACAACTTCTCTTCGAACAATCATTGCTCTCTTTTTGTTGAGACTCGTATTATGTATTGCTGCAACCTCGCGTTGATATGATTGATTGCTGTATAATAGCGCTTAGCCGTTGGCTGTTGCATTTGTAACAAGATAAGTGTTTGATCCCTGCAAATGCTTAGAATCGAATGTTAGTTCGATACATATGCACATATGCTAGTTTGATCTTTGTTAGCGTCGTGCGTCTACAAGTCGTTGTTAGCTTGGTTTGCTATTGAATTTCGTATTGATTCTCTCCTGAACCGATTTTGGAATTTGAATTGAAACAACGCTTGATGGTTGTTTTGAAAAGTCCCTTCATATCGATCCTCTCCTGAACCGATATTGAAAGTTGAAGGAATTGGATTTGTATTGCGCGAGTGTAAGATTTCGAATCGAAGCGTTTGAGCATCGATGGGTTCGAAACCTACGCTCGTATGGATGCGGTATGCTCGTGTTGTGATGGTTTTGAAACTGACATTCGAAACGATGTGAATGGATGGATTCGAACTAGCAGTTCGCTTCGGTAGGTTATGGATGGATACGAAGTCGTTGATGTCTGCAGCTCGTCACTCTGCTGTGCGCTTCGTATCGATGAAGTGTGAGGGTAACTTCGAACCCACACAGTATCAGGCGAATGGCTTCGAATGGATGGTTTCGAAATGATCCACGTTCTCACTGGTTGCAACCGGTCAAGTCCACCGGAAGAGGAATCGTCTCGGTTGAAATCAAGAATCCATATAGACAGCAGTGGGCCTGCCATTTTTTCACTTTTTACTTTTTTATCTTTCGCCTCGGCTTTTCTGTGCTTCGCATCGTCTCGAAGCTTCAAAGGAGAAAACACCGTGTTACGCATTCAAAACAATCCAGATCCAATACCTTAACTCCTCGAATCCATCACATAAACTAGTTAATTAGCTTCGAACCCAAACGGCAAAGTTACTTCGAACCTATCTCATCTTCATCGATTGCTCACTTCAGTGATTGGCAAAACCAGATCTGGTTTGAGAGGGCTTCGAACCGAGGCGTGGATTCGAGTTCGAATCGATGATGGCGGCGTCATTTTTCTTGGATTTCGTATCGATCTCTTGGATGACCTTATGGGGGTGACGCAGTTCGCACCGATTGATGGATTCGATGGGTTCATTCGAATCGATGGATTCGAATCCATCGGCTATCGGTTCGAAGTTCACAACTTTATATCGATTCGAAGAGGATCGACTCGAACAATATCGATGTTGAGTTGGGGGTTTTTGATCGGTACGAACTAGCCGAACAAGGATCGATTCGAAGTCATTCATTTTGGATCGATTCGAACTCAACACCTGACCATCGTTTCGAAGCGCGCTTTCCAGTCATCGGTTCGAAGTGATGTTATGTTGGTTTCGAACGAGGTCCTTGTGATTGGTTCGAACCTTCTATAATGGATTCCAAAGTTTGACATTTCTAAGCATAACTCCGACGAGCTTCATCCATGCATATTTGGACATATTAAACTGCATACTTGACCACCTTTCGAAGCTCATCGATGGAACAATAACGACTTCTATTCAAATCAAATTTCCATCATATAAACGGTTTTGTGATGACGATCAGCGATGATGGTCATTATAACTGGACTTCGAAGCTTTGTCGTTTGCATATTTTCTTTAACTCTGTGATATTTATTCAAGTAATGCATGGCACTGCACAACATACATTCATACATTTTACACTGGGGAACGCACGGGTTCTTTGTCGTCTAACGATGGTTTATCGTGAGTTAGCTAGTTATGGAACCTTCAAGTTCGCAACAGCACGAGGTTCAAAGCACAAGTGCTCCGAGACTAGAGGTTCCAGATATTGAACCTGAGATAATTGGTTTAGCCCCGGACAAACTTCCCAATGCGTCTTTCATTGCTAATCCGTCGGATTCCGTTCAATCGAATATTTCTGAAGACATGTTAGGGAGAATATGCTTGAGGCACGGTCTGTCATTGGATGGCGTGTTATTGCCAGGGCCGAGTGATAGACCACACAACCCGCCGGAGGGGTATACAGCATTTAATCGCCACGCGTGCGTGGCTGGGACACTTCCTCCGTTCAACGAGTATATAAGGGAAGTGTTGTCTTTTTTGGGGATCGCTCCATCTCAACTACACCCAAACGGATATGCTTCCGTGAATAGTTTATTCATCGTCTTCATGGAGTATCTTCATAGACCACCGATCCCGACCGAGATTAGATATCTATTTAACTTCAAGACCCGAGGCGATTATCCTTCGTTCACATTTCTGGAAGCGGTGAGGAACTGCCAAGTGGTCACTGGGTCCTGGACCAGGTTGAGTTACTATAGGACGGAATGGTTCTATGTCAGGTGCCCTCTAGGGTTTGCCCGGCGATGGTTATTCAGACGTGAGTGTAGTTGAGTTATCAAGTAATTACTAAGGCAACTGCTGTCAGAGTGAAACTTATGTTTTTTTCTCTTTTTCACAGCGACGATTCAGCGACCTAAGGGCGAGCGCTTTAAGGAGATGGTGCGGGTACTCCGGGGAGTCCCGAGTGGAGATAGGGATATTGAGCTGCTCTTGACGGATAGGAATCTCCGGACCTACGGATTGATTGAACGAGGGCAGAGCATGCTGTTTGACGGGGCGCTAAAGATTGTTTCGAAGAAGCGATTCAAACACAAGAAACCCAAAGTTATCATAGCCGAGGAGGCTGATTCTGAAAGAACTCATACTGACGACGAGCCGTTTTGGAGCCTACAGACGTGGCTCAGGATGTTGAAGAGCAAAGAAAAGGCAAGGCAGCCGTCGTCACGTCAACTAAGAAGGGGAGATGGAAATCGGTCGTCACGGCCCGATCTTCTCCCAGAGTTAAAATTTCTGAGATGTCTCCTCCGCGAACTGAAAGTCTTTACGAAGGGCTTACCGATCTTCCAATCCCGGATGATGTGTCTTTTCAACATGACGCTGAGTTGGAGGAGTTCCATCGTACTCTAGGTTTGAGCGAGCCTTTTATTACTAGCTCAGTCGACACTTCTGGTTGGTCGGGGGGAATACATATTCATACACATTTCACGACACTACATAGTCCCGATCTTAGGTCATCGGTTTCGAGAAACCACTAACTTTATTCTCATTTCACTTTGCAGATATTATGACTGGGCACGGTTCGATGCTAGGGAGCCTACGACATGTTCGCAAATCTTCCTCGTATTACGATTCACAACGGAGAGAAGGAGACAGGGGTTACGATCGCAGGTACTCCGGGTACTCTGGCCAAGAATGGAGAGATAAGGATTACAGACATCGGTCTCGATCACGCACTCCTCCTCCAAGAGTTCCTGTACAACCTCCCGTCCATGTCTCTCGTTCTTTTGATTCCTCGTACTACCAGTCGGCCTCTCAATCTTCTAAGCCTGATTCTCGCCATCCTAGATCTGAGGCAATGTCTCCAGTAGTTGCGGAACAACCTCCTACTGAAATTTCGGGAGAAGGGGCAATCAGGCTTGCTCAATTGAAGAAGGACTTTCCAAATATTTGCTTTGACAATTATATTTTTCCTCTTCACTTGAAAAGAATTCCGCCGGAGGCCGAGCAGACAGCGCACAATTATGTGCATGACTTTTATGCCCAATATAGGGCGTGGTACAAGGCGGCCGAGAGAGCGTCGACACTGGCCTTTGAGCGTGGGGCCACCATCGAGAAATTGCAGGCTGAGTTGGCTCAAAAGAGCCATATTATTGATGTGCTTAACACTGAAGCTGAATCTTCTCGGAAATCCGAAATGGAGGCTATCAAAAGAGCCAACGAAGCCCAAGCAATGATGGATAGAATGAAACGTGAGCATTACGCCACGGTAGAGGATATGGGCCATCGGAACACCCTGGTTACTGCCGAGAGGGACGCAGCCCTAAAGGAGTTGAACGAGCTTAAGTCCAAATTCACCGAAATCGCCAAGGATAGGGACGATGCGAATAATGCAGCCCAAGAGGCGTGTGAACAAGCCGTGATTCTCCGGACTGAACGGGATGCAGCAGTAGCTAAGGTCCAGGCGGTTGAGATGGAGGTTGAGGAGAAAGTGCATCAAGTGGAAGCCAGGCTAGAGGCCGATATTGAAGATTTTCTTATCACTTACAATGCCAACGTGTTGAGACACCGAAATTTGGCCTGGCTTCAAGATTACCCGGTGCACCTCCGCAACGCTTGGGATCGATTGGTTGAGGAAGAAGAGGAAGCACATCCGGATGAATCGGTCGACCGATTTGATCTTGAAAACCGGTTATTGACTGATGATGAGAAGAAGGTTCTCCACGACGCTATTATTGCTCAAGAAAAGGAGATGATCGGTGGTCGATCTCTGGAGGTTGGAGAGGGATCAGGTGTTGAGCACCATTCTGCTGTCACTGAAGTCACCGCGCCACCTTCGTCAGCGCTTGTATCTGCGGTCGGCTCGCAATCTGTTCCTGCTTACGACCCGGAACAGCCGCGGTTATCTCCTATTCGGGAGCATACTTTTGAGGCTGCTCAGTCGTCCACAAGTCAAGCTGGGGAAGGTATCCCGAACTTATCTCGAGTGTTTTCCAAATAGAGAGTTTGCTCTGAAGCAGTTACTGATAACCTCTTCTTATCTTTGTTTAGTGACTGGAGTTACTTCGATTGTCGTGACCCAAGAATTAAGCAAAGGGGATAAAGCTATTACCAATGAGACTACTGTTGTAACTGTAGTATCAACCGAGGCGGCGCAGGGGAGCGGATTATCTCTTGAGGAACAAATGGTGAGCGAGCTGCTCGGTGAGCAGGGTGGCTTCTCCACAAACCTGTCGTTCATCATTAGTGACCTCCCGCTGACCTCTAGCTCTTCAATGCAGACTGCGGATGCCCCCATCCAAGTCCAAACGATTCGTGATGAAGAGATCCTGGCCGAGATTCAAGCTGAATTAGAAGTTGAGGGGCAAAGCGATAGTGTTGGTGGTGGCACTATTCCATCTTCCGTTGCGGGTCCGGTCCCTCCTACTCCTCCGGCGGGGAGTCTTCATTTAGATTCAAGTTCTGAGGAGGACGTAGATATTATGCCCCCGGCCGAAAAGCAGCCACCGGAGAGGAGGTCGTCCAAACGAAGGATTTCCGTTCCTAGCGATTTTGACGACGAACCGTTGATAAGGAAGCCAAGGAAGAAGGAATAGATCGGCCTCCCAAGCAGATATTTTGGTAGATAGGAACTTGTTTTCATTTTTTGTTAGTAGGCCGTGTACAGATGCAGGTTCGGCCCCTGCTAGTAGAGATTCTTTTTGGAAGAACTTATCTACGTGTAAGTCCTTGTCTTCAGTTAGTTGAAATAAAATTAAGTTTCTTTGTTTCAACTCTCATTTCTTTCGTGATTAAGTGTTTGTAGCGTTATGTTTTCAGTCCGATGCACTTGTGGTGTTTTTATCGTCAAGTAGAGTTCGTTTTTATTTGCCAAGTCTGAGAATCTCGGCCGCAAGTTGTGATCGATGAATAATCGAACTTCGGACATTGTATCACTTTGGTTAGCGATTAACACTTAGCTTTTTTGCCCCCTAGTCTCGGGGAATAACATTTGTGTTTTGGTGGTTGACTGCGTTTGTTGCAAACCTTAAGCACATGTCCACATTCTGGGGACTTAGGATAATTTGTAATCGATAACTTGGTTCGCACTATGGGAATTTGAGAGTCATCGACGTTTGTAGTACGGTTCGCGCTCCGGGAACCTGGAATTGATGTTTATACTCCATTCCATGTTCTGGGAACTTGGATTTACTGTCGATATTTTAGTTCGCACTCCGGGAACTTCGACTTGGTATTTACGCTCCAGTTCACACTCTAGGAACTCTGAGATAACATGTATGCATGGGTTCTCACTCTGGGAACTTGAATTTGATGTTTATACTCCATTCACGTTCTGTGAAGTCGGAGTTCGCACAGACGCTTCGGTTCGCGCTTCGGGAACCTGTAATCCATATTTATGCTCCGATTCACACTCTGGGAAGTTGGAGTTAGCCGCTGGATGGTCAGTCACACCTGTTTGGGCTTTTTAGGAATTCGTTCACACTCTGGGAATGATGGATTGGATGTTTATACTCCAATTCACACTCTGGGAAGTTGGAGTACGTTCGCACTCCGGGAATGAATTTTTGAATGTTTATACTCCATTTCACGCTCTGGGAAGTTGGAGTTCGTTCGCGCTGTGGGAACAAATTATTGAATGTTTATACTCCAATTCGCACTCTGAGAAGTTGGAGTCCGTTCGCACTCTGGGAACGAATTGTTGAATGTTTATACTCCAATTCACACTCCGGGAAGTTGGAGTCCGTTCGCACTCTGGGAACGAGTTATTGAATATTTATACTCCAATTCATGCTCTGGGAAGTTGGAGTCCGTTCGCACTGTGGGAACGAATTGTTGAATGTTTATACTCCAATTCACGCTCTGGGAAGTTGGAGTCCGTTCGCACTGTGGGAACGAATTGTTGAATGTTTATACTCCAATTCACGCTCTGGGAAGTTGGAGTCCGTTCGTGCTCTGGGAATGAGTTGTTGAATGTTTATACTCCAATTCACGCTCTGGGAAGTTGGAGTCCGTTCGCACTCTGGGAACGAATTGTTGAATGTTTATACTCCAATTCACACTCTGGGAAGTTGGAATCCGTTCGCGCTCTGGGAACGAATTGTTTAATGTTTATACTCCAATTCGCGCTCTGGGAAGTTGGAGTCCGTTCGCGCTGTGGGAACGAATTGTTGAATGTTTATACTCCAATTCGCACTCTGGGAAGTTGGAGTCCGTTCGCGCTCTGGGAACGAGTTGTTGAATGTTTATACTCCAATTCACGCTCTGGGAAGTTGGAGTCAGTTCGCACTCTGGGAACGAATTGTTGAATGTTTATACTCCAATTCACACTCTAGGAAGTTGGAGTCCGTTCGCGCTCTGGGAACGAATTGTTGAATGGACTATCGTGTGTTGGTCCGATTCAGCCTTTGACGTGATGGCTTGCCCCCGAGCTGGGGTTTCACTTAGTGAGTGGCCGATCGTATCGCAGTCACTCGCTATTTGAATAAATTCCATTATTTGATGGAACTTAGCTCTTCGTGTGTCGTGATTGTTGAACGTTGCATTCGATGAATCACAGCTCTAGCTTGAAGAGATAGTATTTTATTGCTGAAATAAGAAAATATGGCAAAGTCAGTGCCTTATTACAAATTCAAATTTCAGAATATAAAGGAAACTGCAAAATATTCATAGATTGAAGGAGCCTGTCATGTGTGACAGTGACGAGGATCTTCGTCGTTCCAGGCTCCTGAATAAGTAGGTCCGCCACTGATGGAGTTTATCACCAATCTTCCACGGGGACAAGTCGACTCCTCTTGTCTCGGTCGATTAGATCCATTGTTTGGATTTGATGGGCCCGCTTCTCTGGGCTGTGGTGCCCGCACAAACTGTTCCAGCTTCCTTTCTCTGATCAGTTTTTCAACAAGGTCCTGTAAGTGACGACACTCGTTCGTATCGTGCCCGTAGCTTTCATGGAACCTGCAAAACTTTCCAGTTTGGATTTGTCTTTCTGACGATGGCCTTGGCGCAGGCTTTTGATATTGAATTGTTCCACAGGTTCGTAAGTACAAGTCCTCCAGTGATGTATTCAGAGGAGTGTAACTGTCAAACATTGGGTTCTTGCGCTGCGGGCCATGAGTTTGATCTTGTTTCTTAATTTGATTGACGCTTTCTCTTCGCCGAGCTTGTTTATTTTTACTGTTCAACTGAACTTTTCCGGAGCTCTCACCGGACTGTTTGATTGCAACATTGCTTTGGACCCCTTCTGCATTTGGCCCTGCATCAGTTTGCTTCCTAGACTGTTTCACGTCTTCCCGTCTCAGGAATTGAGCTGCTTTGGCATGGAAACGGTCAAATGATGCAGGTGGTTTCCCAGCCAGCCAGTTGCCAAATTCAGAATCGGGGTCGATCCCCTTAGTCAATGCCATAAGGATGGAGTTATCGTTTGGATTACTAATCTCCGCGCATGCAGTATGGAATCTCTCTAAGTAGTGTCTGAGCGTCTCTTCGGGAGCTTGCATGACACTAGATAGAGTGTTGACATCTTTTGGCCTTGCGAAGTGCATGCGGAATTGCTCAACGAATTTTGTGCCTAACTGATCGAAGGAAGAGATGGATCGAGGTGGCAGTCGGGTGAACCACATGGTAGCGATGCCCCCCAAGCATATAGGGAAACTACGACACTTCACTGCTTCATCGGCTCTGGCAGCGGTCATCGACCATTCATACTTTAGAATATGTTGGTTGGGGTCGGAGTTTCCCTCGTACATGGGTAGAGTGGGCATTCGGAATCGCCGTGGGGGTTCAGCAGTAAGAATATCGTCCGTAAAGGGAGTGTTACTTCGGAAAACTCCCCAATCGTCGTTTGTGAATCCCTGACTCTCACGGATCATCTGACGTATCATAGTTGAAAGATCCGGCATTTGCGTCGGAGTATGATCATGTTCCACACTTTGGGTTTGAACCGGATATCGTCGACGGTCCAAGTCTCGCCTTCTTGGCTCATAGTTCTCTGGGACGTACTGTTCAGGAGTACGCCCGCTATGACGACGTTCCAGGTCCGACTGGTCTTGGGCGTCGACCCCTGGTTCAGCCGCAACGTTAGTGGTGCGGTATTCTGCGGCGTGGTGAGGAACGGCACCTCCTCGGGAGGAGGGTCCGGTTTGGAAACTGGCTGACGGACCAACCCTTATTTGTCCAATGGTCAATGTCGGTTGGTCTCCAATGGGTGGCATATGACTCCCATCTAGCCGGGGTCGTGGAGGCCGGTTATGATAATCAGAAGATGAAGAGCTTTCGCTGTGGAGCGAGAAGCATGATCTCTCGTGGATCTCTTTCGTTTCTGGCGAACCAGCTTGTTGATTAGCTCAGTGTTAGCGCGTAGCTGTTCTTCTAGTTGTCACCGACTCTGAGTCAGCTCTTGGAGTAGCAACTGCAACTCTTATCGGGTAACCGGACCCGACGGTTCTGAGTGCCCAGTGACATCTTGATTAGATGGAGGTAGAGGGGCAGGATTTTGTCTATCCCGTTCTTCTTGATTGACAGCATTTGAGGTGGTTCTTGTGCTAACCATCTTGATATTTGAATTCCTCTCCTAGACTTTATGCAAATCTGAATAGAAGGGAAGGAAGTTGGATTCAGTGATCTGGATCTCTCTCTAAGATTTATTCAATCCGGTATCGATGACAGATCCAATGAGCAGGAGAAAATCTGGGTTTTCTCAGTGAAAGCACCAAAGTGTTTGCACCAAAATTGGGTAACACCCTTCAAAGTGTTTGCACCAAAATTGGGCAACACCCTTCGGGAGTTTTTTGAAGAGATAATAAATGAAGAACTTAAACTGAAAACGAGGATTATCTAACAAAAACTCCAAGTCACAGAAAAGTAAATTGCACAGAAGACAAGAATTTAGAGTGGTTCGGCGATGCGCCTACGTCCACTATGAAGTTTTATCACTTTATTGCTTAATACTTGAAGGTTACAAGTGTTTTGAAGCAAATTACAACAGACAACAGACTTAGATTCGAAATCAGTTGCCAAGGTAGTGGTATGGAGTGATTCTGGCAGCGTTTAGGCGTACTCTATCTCTCCATATTCTCCGACCCCCCTTTCTGAATGACCAGGGACTCTATTTATAGGCATGGAAGGCCAAAATCCCACCTAAAACTCAGGGAGGCTGCTTGGCACGTGAGGGGGCCCCATAAGCCCGCGTTCTCGGGATCCGTGTCCAATTTGGGATCGATTCGAAGTAAGGTTCGAATCGATCAAAAACGCATCTAATCGAGGCAAAATTTGGTGTGGACATTCTTCAGTGTATAATCAAGCTTCTGTGAAAATTTCATAGCGTTTGGATCAAGGGATTGAGATATATGATCGATTCAAGATTGCATCTTCGTGTACCCTGTTTGCTTCGACTCGATCCTATGGACTCGTTCGAATCCATATGGTTCGAATCCATATGGTTCGAATCCATATGGTTCGAACCCATAGGTTCGAATCGATCCTTTTGTATGTGGAGGCGGCGACGTGGTGCTTTGATGGGTTCGAGGCTATCGATTCGAAGAAGTGCTCCCTTCGAGTCGATTAAATACACGTTCCTTCATCTCGATCGTGGAAGGCCGTGGTTGATCCATACGAAGTTTCCTTTGCTCACTGGATTCGAAGAATGCTATGGCCTGGAGTCGAAGCCATTATGGGTTCGAACGTGGGCGTGTGACGATGGGTTCGAAGCAAGGTGACTGGGATGGATTTGAATCAATGTGTGGTCGATCGATTCGAACTAAGGTATGCGCGTATGGCTTCGAAGCATGGCTGTTGAGGTCTTGTTCGATGGAGTCGAAATTGATGGGTGCGAGGTAAGCACTGGCTGATGGATTCGAACTAGATGGGTTCGAATTATATGGGTTCGAACCAAATGAAGGGGTGATGGATTCGAACCGAGCAAGGTCCATCTCTCTCAACTTGAATCCGTCATAACTTGAGCATACGGCCTTGGATTGACTTGAAATTTGATATGCGGACTTCTATGATCATTCTTGTCATGTCCTATCAATTGTAGCTCAATCTGGGCTCAGACAAAATTCATCGACATCCATAGCGAAGCTAAGTATGATCAATTTCTGAGACGAACTGTCCTTCGTTTTCGATCGATCTTTTGGTATCACGGCTTTGCCAAGAAGCGGGATAACACTTTGCCCCCCAAAGTATGTCTTGTGAGAACATGACGTGCTTTGAATAGTTGCCATTTCTTTTGAAAAATTATTGCTCTCTTTTTGTTGAGACTCGTACGCTGTATTGCTGTAACCTTGCATTGATATGATTGATTGTTGTATAATAGCGCTTAGCCGTTTGCTGTTGTATTTGTAATAGGATGAGTGTTTGATCCCTGTAAATGTTTGAAATCAAATGTTAGTTCGATATGTATGCACATATATTAGTTTGACCCTTGTTAACGTCGTGCGTCCATGAGTCATGTTGATTTTATTTGCCATTGAATTTCGTATCGATTTCCTCCTGAATCGGTTTGAGATGTTAGAATGTATGCTTCATATTGATGGATATATAATATTGGATCTTGGATTGATGGACACAAAAGTAATGCTCGGTGTCGATGGAGTCGAACGATCCAGACGTAATCATGCAGTGATGCTTCGCGGAGGATATGCCATCTCTCATTCCCCTATTCAAGAAGAATTCCTCACGATAGATAGTCTTTGATAGGAGTTCCATTTATGCATGTTCTCCATCGATTGGACGGTTCTCTACTGTTCTTCAGATAATCGTTTGATGCAGTGAATTCAGATATGAAGTATGCTAATGTTTGACCATGTATAGCTCTCTAAGGGAGATAAGTAATATCAAATTGGCTTAGCTTGATATCCCGTTTGAGTAACCTTTCAAATATCTAAGGTTTCCATTGGACCTATCATAACGGTTGGTTGATACAGACATTAGCACGGTAAGCTCGTCAGTGGCTAGCTTTCATCATATACTGGTCTGTAGATTAGTTTCGCTTCACTTAGCATTGCAATGCTTACGGCGTGTGTTGACATGACCTAATTAAGGTATAGATCTTCACAATCCAACATCTTGGGTAAAATGGGAGGCCTCTTTGAGCGATCTATCAGAGCTGCTTGGTTTCCTCCATATATGGATGACTCTAATCTTCAGCATTTTCTGACATTATCCTCAATCCTATGAGAATTGATGACGAAACCCGAGAATTCATTTTATAAAACGCTGAAAGAGCCTTTCAAAGGATTAAATTTCATTCTGCGGTTGTTGGATAGCACTGAATATCTTTGTCAAGTGATCGATGCGGTCGCTTGATGGTCATGATCTCACGAGCATATTAACCGCATATACTTTCATTGATCGGCCGATCTGATTTTTGAATGATCTATTAATCATCTTTTGGTAAGTAGCATAAGCATTCTCAAGTTTGAATCCATGGATTGCAGCATAGCACTATAGGCTCGGGTCAATAACGAAACAGTTGTATTCCTTGTCTGGGACATGTTTCAATATCTGATTTTATTTGGTATTTTGCGTACATGGATGAGAGTAATTCATGTCTGATGATCGAGTCAATTAGTTGGTTGATCATTGGATATGGAAAGCTATGCTTCTCCATGCCTTGTGCAAATCTGAGTAGTCGACGTACGTCCGCAACTCTCCATTTGTTTCTTTCGTAAGTAAAGGATTGGATACTCATTTTGGGTAGAGGGCATCGTGGATAAACCTATTGGTTTTGAGTAGATTCGCCTCCTCCTTTAGTGTAGCAGATCTTTTTAGATCTGTGTCACTTTGTTTTTATTCACCGAGACATGCTTCGGGTTGACATTTAATGCAAGGTTCTCAATAGTTGGTCAGGGTCCATATGTATATATGAGATCGAGTCCAAGCGGACATATCAAATTCACCTGGAGCAATGCAGTTGACTCTTGCATCATCCTTGCGGAGAGTTGTGATTTCATCTACAATACCTATGATGGGTTGTAGGCACTTCATGTGCTTATTTGCAATGGTAAATGATCAGGCTCGTAGGGATGTGGAATTAAAGGCATAGTAGAGTTTAGCCTTGTGTCGCATGCTGCAGCATAGCTGGCTCCGGCTATGAGTTGGAATCTACTTGTGTTTCCGAGCAATGCGCTTTCCATTCAATGTACTTGCAATCCATTGCTCATCGGAAGGGTCAGAATGATGATTAGTTTCCCATAAGTCTAGGCGTCGATCTGATGATTCTATCTCTAAACATCCTTTCGGTCGTAACTTAAAGTTGTTATGAATACTAGGCACGAGCTATAGGATTGAGTAGTTGTACCCAGTTCTTGGATGATCACAATCATGCCCCCAGTCTCGGGTTGATGGATGTATTATGCGAATGATCGAGCCTAGCTTCTGCTGTGTTTATACTGTAGTCCAAGCCGTAAGAGCTAGAGTTGTTCGACGAACGATCAAATTATTTTCATCTTAATTCTCATGCGTGCCCCCAAGTCGGGGGAATATCTCGATAAGCAACAAGGTAAATAATGTCCGCTTCAATTTCGCATTCTGTCCCATTGAACCATAGGATCGAGTTAATCAATGAAAGCTGAGTTGCGCCTTATCCTGCATTCTGTCCAAGTTCTTTCCTCTAGGAAGAATATCTCGTTGCCTTATCGACATTCACTTTGCTGCCTATGTTTTCATACTCGGGGAAACATATGAAGAATAAATTGTCCAGTAAGATTCAATGCAGGATTGATGCTTTCTCGAACCGAGGGTAAGAATCGGTGCGCGAAAATTTAGGTTGTACTTGTTTTGAATTGCTCGTTTTGTCAGATTTGGTTAAGAGCCAAAGAATGAATGGTCGCATTGCATTCTTTTGGAGTTAGGTGATCAACTACGTCCATTTCGATTTACGTTCTTTCGTCAGATCTAGGGACAAAGTCAGCTCAAATGCAGTCAGGTCATGCTTATCCAGTCTCATGCACTTTCTGGCGGATCGATGACGAATGGTCAAGTCACACTCATTCGCGGTTCTATCCATGCTCTGGTGGTCGAAGGTATTCGATGGGTGCTCGGGTCACATCGAATTGTAGTCGAAGAGGATCAATATTGGCCGTCGATTTAGCGACACAATGTAGAATGTACGGACCTCATTGCCTATCGATCCTTTGGTATGATATGAAAGGTGCAGATCGATATTGCCCGTCGATCTGGCGGTACGATATAATTGGCTTCTCGTAACTTCGAGCATCATTCTGATTGGTTAGCATTAAGGCCTCCTTGCAGTCGTTGCCTTAAGTTGCAAAGGAATCTGAATAGCTAGCAATGTAGCGAGTTTCATTTCTCTTCTTTCAATGATTTGTTCTTCTGCCCCCAGTCTTGGGTTAGCAGAGTTAGTTTGTGGACGGTCCAATTGCATCTGTAGCGAGTTTATACTCCTCTCGTCGACTTTAGGTCGGAGTTGGTGAATGAATGGTCGAATCACATTCTTCACCTGTCTATGGTCGCAGTCGCACTCTAGGGACTAGAGGCAGTTGAAGGGCCATTAGTCACACCTAATTGATGTTCATACCCATGTCCCCACTCTGGGGACCAAGAATTTTAGCAAAAAATGGTCAACCGCATTTTCCTCGATTAATTCCTCTGGCACTTGTCAATGGCGAAAGTCAAAGTGTAGTCGGTCACATTGCGGCAACTTTAATTTGATGTTTCTCCTACTGAATTGGAGGAAGGAGTTGATTGGCAGATGGTTGGGTTACATCCGTCCACGTTGCATGCACAACTCGCTAGATCATTGGCCAGAGTTAGCGGATGAACGGTCGTGTCATGTTCATTTGCGGTAGGATGGGTAGTCACATCCATTTAGAATAAGGCGTTCAGCTAGGTCCGTTTTGCGAATCTACATCTCCCTGTCGAATCAAGGAAGAAATCTTGTCTTGCTGGGTTGGAGTGCATCCCTAAAAGATTATGTTATAGGTCCCGTGCCGGGAATAAGTGTTGATGCATGAACGGTCATGTCGTGCCTGCTTAGTGCTAGATAGTCGGATCACAACCGATTTTTTATGATAAGTGTGCCCCCATGTCAGGGGAAGAGTTGGAAAGAAGAAAGTCTAACCACATCTGCTTTTTGTACTACAGAACTTGCTGCGGAATTAGAATTGATAGATGGACAATAAAATTGCATCCCTTCTGGTATTTATATTCCAATCCATGCTTCGAGGATTGGAGTTGGTTGATGGGTGGTATGTCACGCCCACTAGGTCTTTATACTTCAGTCTGTGCTTTCGGGACCAGAGTTAGTTGATGTTTACAATCCAGTTCACACTCTGGGAATCTGGAATTAGTTGATGGGTGGTTAGTCACACCCATTTGGCATTCGTGCTCCAGTCCGTACTCTCAGGACTTGAGTGAGTCGTTGTTTTATATTCCAATTCATCCTTTGGGAATCTGGAGTTTATTGAAGTTTATACTCCAGTTCGCACTCTGGAAATTTGGAGTTAGTTGATGTGTGGTCGATCACACCCATTTTAGTGTTTATACTCCAGTCCGCACTCTGGGGACTTAGAGTTATAAATGTTTATACTCCATTTCGCAACTTTGACTTGGCATTCGCACTCTAATTCACACTCTGCGAATTTGGAGTTCACATTTTATTTTGGTCCACGCTCCAGGAACCAGGAATTGATGTTTATACTCCACTTCACGCTCTGGGGAATTGGAGTTGACATTTGTATTTTCCGGTTCGCCCTCCGGGAACCTGGAATTGATGTTAATGCTCTGATTCACGCTCTGGGAACCTGGAGTTAGCATTTGCATTTTGGTTCGCACTCCGGGAACCTGGAATTGATGTTTGTACTCCGACTCATGCTCTGGGAATCTAGAGTTAGCATGGATGCTTCGGTTCGCGCTCCGGGAACCTGTAATTTACGTTTATACTCCAATTCATGCTTTGGGAACCTGGAGTTCGTATTGATGGGTTGGTTCGCACTCCGGGAACCTGGAATAGATGTTTATACTCCAATTCACACTCTGCGAAGTTGGAGTCAGCCAATAGATGGTCAGTCACACCTATTTGGGCTTTTTAGGAATTCGTTCACACTCTGGGAACGATGAATTTGATGTTTATACTCCAATTCGCACTTTGGGAATTTGGAGTCCGTTCACACTCTGGGAACAATTTATTGGATGTTTATACTCCAATTCACACTCTGGGAAGTTGGAGTCCGTTCGCACTCTGGGAACGATTTATTGGATGTTTATACTCCAATTCACACTCTGGGAAGTTGGAGTCCATTCGCACTCTGGGAACGATTTATTGGATGTTTATACTCCAATTCACACTCTGGGAAGTTGGAGTCCGTTCGCACTCTGGGAACGATTTATTGGATGTTTATACTCCAATTCACACTCTGGGAAGTTGGAGTCCGTTCGCACTCTGGAATTGATTTATCGGATGTTTATACTCCAATTCACACTCTGGGAAGTTGGAGTCCGTTCGCACTCTGAGAACGATTTATTGGATGTTTATACTCCAATTCACACTCTGGGAAGTTGGAGTCCGTTCACACTCTGGGAACGATGGATTTGATGTTTATACTCCAATTCGCACTCTGGGAAAGTGGAGTTAGTGTTTATACTCCGGTTCGCACTTTGGGAACCTAGAGTTGATTGCAGGACTGCCGTGTGTCGGTCCAGTTCGGCCATTGATGTGATGGCTTGCCCCCGAGAGGTGGGTCTCGCTTAGCAAATGATTGGTGGGATCTCGATTACTTTCCACTTATCTTCCATCAACGAAGGAGGAGACTTAGTTTATGGACGGATGAATCGCATCCGTTTTCATTTGGATCCCGCTTCTGCCAAGCCTAAGGAGTAAGATTAGTGTTCTGGCAAGCTTTGAGCTCGAGCAGAGGAGAGGATGGCTGAACTACATCCACTTTGAGTTGTGTATTTTCCCTTAAGTTGGGGGCAAGAGTTGGAGAGTAGACGGTCGAGCCACGTCCACTTTACGCTTTGCGCTCTTCCAGTCGAGTTGAGGAAGAGAGTTGGAATGATGGCTCATGATGATTAGTGAGTAAGCAGTCGGTTGTTGATGACTATAAATTGAGGGTTGGCCCCTGATAAAGTCGGTTTGAGGCATGATTGTTTTGTCGAATCATTGATGCAAACTGGGGAGTGAATGGTCAAACCATATCCGCTATAAATATGTGCTCTTAAAAAACCCCAAGCGTCCAATGCAGGATTGGATGCATGGACGGTCACGTCACGTCCATCTTTGGTGTGATTTCGATTTTACCGGGCATCAGAAGAAGCATAAGTATTTTGGCATGCTTTAAGTAAGAGATGGAGAGTGCATGGTTGGGACATATAACTCCAAGTCTTTCTCAAATCTCCTAATTAAATTGCATAGGCATGTGAGTGGATGGTCGGTTGCATCCACTTCGTACTGGAGACCTGAACTTGTCTGTCTCTTCCGCTTTGATGGCCTGCCCCCAAGTCAGGTGCATAGAGCAGCCAGCGAGTGGTTGAATCATGCTCATCATGATGATACCTCAATGATTTGAGCATAGTACACGGAGGTTGTTTTGCACCCATCCTTAAGTACTCGGTTACCTGCATCATTTGCAAGTAGTTTAATTCAAGTCGATTATATTTTGCAACATAAACGAAATAGAAATAGAAATAATTCAAAAGAGATCGGATAAAATCTCATTGATAAGTGAAGCGGCGTCGTATGCTCGCTATTGCACTTTGGTCCAGCCTTTCACAGTTGGGAGTCTAACGCAAATGGTTTAGTTTGATCAAAGTTCCGATTGAGGTTGGTGGTTCCCGGCTCTTCATTTTATGGGGCTTGAACATATTGCAGAGCTATCCTTTCTAGAGCAGCCTTATGGCGTTGGCATCCATGATAGTCATATAAAGAAGAGGAGCTTCCCGATTTAGAGTATGGAGCAGGTTCCCTTTTATGTCGCCAAGTTGATCCTTCGTCTGATTCATCAACGTAATGTTGGCCTGGACATGTTGTGTAGTCGTCGGCGACTATCCACCAGTTCTGTGATCAAACTCTGGAAATAAGCTTTTGTGCTGATTTCATTTATTAGTGTTGGCAGCAACGGGCTATGGATTTTGATCAGTTCATTGGCTGCCAGCTTCTTTATTCCCTTTAGCAATATGAGAAGTAGAAATGATATGCCTAACTACGATTGAAAGTCTTCTTTGAGGAATAGGGGATACAACGCATTTGATGGCATTCATCACTTTTCGTGGACTCCATTCACCATTCTCACTTCATGAGGTAGTGGCGGAGGTTGAATTTCCATAGTACACGGACATAGTCGGCATGCTGAATTTTAGTTGGAAATTCTACGTGTGGGATGGTCTCAATGAATAGGTCCTGACTGGGAACGATACTCGAATCAACATTATCAAGTCTATTTTATGGTTACGGGGTCTTGTGATACTGGTGAATGATGTATGCCCGACTGCTTAATGTTCGAGTGGTTGGTAATGTCGATTGGATGGTGAGTAGATTAATATAGGCTCATAGATTGGTGATTATTTCTAATTTTCACCAGGAAGGAGGCTCGCATAAGATAGTTAGGAAGTCCTCTTAGAGTTGTATGTCATGCTTTTAGTCATATGGACGTGGAATGATTAAGATGCGGTGAACAACTATGTTTTGAGTTGGCAGAGTAGACAAGGCAGGGTAGTCGTTATACTAGCCATCGCACCATAATTGTCAGTTTAGGAGTTTTAAAAGCTCTGGGAGCACGGTTGAGTGGTATTTCTATACCCATTCCTTGATTGCAATTCAACAATTGTTGTTGTAATCCCCTACGTCCCGCCCAGTCATGGAACGATCAGAATGTTCGTTGATTAAGTTGAGTTTTGAATTAACTATGCAGGTGCTCTGCGCTGCGGCTAGGGTTCGGGCGAAAATATTTTGGATCGTTGATTTAGCCTCTTTTTAGGAAATTTGGATCATACCCGAATTTTTTTTTAAATGATGGATACGAAATGTTCGTTCGCATCGATGGTTCGAGCGCTTAAATGATGGATCGAATTAAAGGCAGATAGATGGATACGAACTGCATGTGCGTATCGATGCGAAATAGAGGCAGATGGATGGATATGAAGTACATGTGAGTATCGATTCGAATTGGAGGCAGGTGGATGGATACGAAGTAGCGCTCCGTGATGGATACGAAGTAGCGCTCCATGATGGATACGAAATAGTCAATAGGTGGTCGATACGAAGAGAGACTATCTGCTGATGGATACGAAAAGCACCACATTTACTGGATACGAAAGCATGGATACGAAAAGCACCACATTTACAGGATACGAAAGCATGGATACGAAAATGATCATATTTTCATGGATTCGAAAATATGGGTACGAAGAATAGCATATTTTCTGGATTCGAAAATATGGGTTCGAAAATGATCATATTTTCTTGGATTCGAACATATGGCTACGAAGAACCGCATATTTTCTGGATTCGAAAATATGGGTTCGAAAATGATCATATTTTCTGGGTTCGAAAACATGGATACGAAAATGACCATATTTTTTGGTTCGAAAACATGGGTTCGAAAATAACCATATTTTCTGGGTTCGAAAACATGGGTTCGAAAATGACCATATTTTCTAGGTTCGAAAATATGGGTACGAAATTCATGATGAATGTGGTTCCTCTTAGAACTGCAGCAATCTGAATAGAATAGAAGGAACCATTGAACGATAGATCTGGATCTTCTCCTTAGATTTATGCAATCCGATATCGAAAGTAGATCCAAGGAACGGGAGAAAAACTGGGTTTTTCTCAGTGAAAGCACCAAAGTGTTTGTGTCAAAATTGGGCACAACACTCTTCGGGAGTCGTTGAAGAGATAATAGTCAAGAATGTAAGTTCAAAACAGATATTATCTAACAAAAACTCCAATCAACAGTAAAATAAATGCGTAGACAAGCGATTTATAGTGGTTCGGCGTGTTGCCTACGTCCACTGTGAAGTGTTTTGATGTTTTATTGATTCTCTTTCAATGATTACAAGTTGTTGCAGCAATCAACAGCAAGTTACAACTGGAAATTCGAAATCAACGGTAAAATTATGATGTAGGATGATGGAGATCTCGTTCCGGCAGAGTCTGGGCGCTTGAGAGTCGAAAGATCCCTTTTCTGTTGGCTCTGGGGATCTATTTATAGACGTTGGCTACTGATATTTCGCTGAAAACTCGGGAGACCACTTCTGGCACGTGAGGGGGCCCACACGCCCGGTCTTAGGAAGTTTGGGCCCACTTTGGCATCGGTTCGAACTCCATTCGAACCGATCATGAATTCATCCAATCGAGGTGAAATTTGGCATGGACACTCTTCGACATGAATGCAAGCTTCTGTGAAAATTTCGTTGCATTTGGATCAGTGGATTGGGAGATATGATGGATTCGAAATAGGGTTCACGGTGTGGCTGTTTGGTTCGAAACCATGCATTCGAACCGATGGTTTCGAAACCATGGTGGCACGTGGCTTCGTGTTGACGTGGAGCGCAAACTTCGAATTGATCCTGTCTTCACTCAGTGTTGACCGCTTCGAATCCATATATCTCGGCGCATTCGAACCGATGAAAGACACGTCATCATGGTTGGTTGACCCAGTGGGTTCGAAGGAAGCTTCAAAGGTGGGTTCGAACAAGGTCTCTGTGATGGGTTCGAACAAGGTCTCTGTAATGGGTTCGAACGAGGCTTCTATGATGGGTTCGAGTGAAGCTCTGATAATGGGTTCGAACAACTAATGCTCGATGGATTCGAAGGTGATGGAGACGAAACTGAGGCGCGTTGATGGGTTCGAAGTAGATGGATTCGAAGGTGATCGGTTCGAACCATTGATCAGCCATCGGTTCGAAACTATGGTCTTTCCCTCCAAATTGAATCGATCATAACTCGAGCATATGAACTCGGGTTGACTTGAAATTTGAGGTGCGGACTTCTATGATCATTCTTGTCATGTCCTATCAATTGTAGCTCAATCTGGACTCGGACAAAATTCATCGACATCCCTAGCGAAGCTAAGTATGATCAATTTCTGAGACGAACTGTCCTTCGTTTTCGATCGATCTTTTGGTATCACGGCTTTGCCAAGAAGCGGGATAACAGTAATATTGATGCACTTGGATATTGTACCGTAGCTGTTCAAAATAGCACGAGAACATTAAAAAAAGAATTGCGTTGACGTAGTTTCATGGTGCAACGGTAGTACAAAATGACACTTTCTACACTTAGAAACCGGTCTTTATTTTCAAACCTATTTCAAAATTGTCAGAATGTCTAATAATTTGATTAATGTCCTAAATGGGTAAAAAAGAAGAGATAAGAAACCTTTAAAATTATGCCCATGTTTAATTTTGAAAGATCTATTTTTCTCATTGTTCCTTGTCGGGTTCAATGTATTTCTGTTACAGTTTACCCTTTATGTCTTATATGATTGCATCTTTTCTCATAATGGCCACTATAATTAAATTTATGTATATAAAAAATTCATAATAATATTCAGATTGCAATCATTTTAAACTGGTTAAGTAATTTTATTTTTATACTCCTCGAGTTCAATGTACATTTATGCTGGAAATTGTTTTAAAATAAATAGACTTCTGAATTGTTTAAAAATTAAGGACGTTGGAATAAGTGTATTTATTGCTTGAGTCCCACATCATAGGGATTATTGAAAGATACTCATATATATATATATATATATATATACATACACATATATATGAGTTTCTTAGCTCCTAAATTAGGCCCTTTGGGAACCGAAATGTTGTTTTTGTGTTGAAGAGGGCGTGCATGCATGACCATTACATGCGTGCGTCAACTGACCGACCCGACCTGGGATCGGGCTTGATGTGGTGTAGCACTTATATCTTTGGATGAAATTTGTTCGACATTTTCTGACCGTTATTTTATTTTAAATGGTAAAACTTTGAGCCAGCGTCACCCCACTATTCTGTAATACGTTTAATTTGGTATTCCTTTTAATATGAACTTATCTTTTTCTACACGAAATTCTTAGACGAGCAGTCATTTTTGAGTGCAACTGAGTCATTTCTTCTGTGCAAGCGAATTGATATCAAACTAGAAAGAAGATGCTATTTTATCCTAGGGGCAGCGACATTAGCTAGATTGCTTTGCACCACTAAGCAGAACATCGAAATGTCTTCAAGACAGTGACCAAGTACACGACTCAGCCGAAGATCATTTGTTTCCAACAAATTGAAGACGTTGCCAACAACAATGACTTCTACCAAAAATTTGGAAGATGTTGCCCCCACATCACTGTTCCAGGTCATCATGGTGTCTGTTGCATCCTTTAGGTTCAAGGGCCTCGATTTCAAGCGCTGAAGGCAAAGATGACGTTCTTTTTGACGATGAGGAAGGTGGCCGCTGTGCTAACAACAGATAAACCACAACTGCCAGACAGACCCAACGAATCAAACGTAGATCAGATGAGAGCTTGGACAGAGAAATCAAAGGAGTTATTGAACTGGATGGAGCAGGATTACTTGTGCAAGAACTTCATCATCAACGGTCTCAGTGATGATCTCTATGAATATTAAAAAACTGACAAAACAGCAATGGAGATCTGGGATGCGCCATAGAAAAAGTATGATACAAAGGAAGAAGGAGCAAAGAAGTATGCCGTCAGCCACTACCTCAAGTATCGAATGACGGATGACAAGTCAGTACAGATGCAGTCTCATGAGCTTCAGAAAATAGCTCATGAGATCATCTCCGAAGGTATGGGTTTGAACGAACAGTTTCAAGTAGTAGTTTTAACTGATAAATTACCTTCTAGTTATAAGAATAATCTTAGACTTAAAACTAACGAATTTTCATTAGAAAGTCTAATAACCCATCTCTCTATTGAGGAGGAATCTCGTAAACAGCATATGAAGGAAGAAGTGCTTGCTGTTTCAGGCAACACTACGAAAGCAGCAGTTCTGAAACTGAATCCCAAAAGCTTTAAGAATCAGAACAACAAGTTTAATCAAAACCGCAAAAAAAAGAATTTGAATTCGTAAGGAAACCATAGAGATCAATAGAAACCACCCTAAAAGAATGACTATGGATAGTTGTTTCTTTGTTACAATTGTGCAAAATTAGGTCATATGGCACGCAAGTGTCAGAACAGTCCAAGCTCTGCACCACATGCTAAGCTAACCTGACTGAGGAGAATCTTACGACTATGATTTCTGATAAGATTCACCTTGTTGTAGGATCAGAGTGTTGGTGGGTAGATACTAGGACTACACGTCATGTCTGCTATGACGTGCTATGTTCAAAACATACACGGAGATCGAGGACAGGAAAGTGCTATTGGAAGACTCTCACACTATTATTCTTGCTGGAACTGGAAGCGTAGAGCTGACGTTTACCTCTGGAAAGACTGTCACTCTAAAAGACGTCATGCACACTCTATAGATGAGAAAAAATCTTGTTTCGGGTTATCTTCTTAATAGGGCTGGGTTTACACAGACTATTGCGGCTGATGCGTACACCATCACTATGAATGGTATGTTTTTGGGTAGGGATTATGCAAGTGATGACATGTTTAAACCTAATATTGAATGTAATAAAATGTCTGTTACTACATCCAAGTTGTGTGATTTTAATATCTAGCACTCTAGACTATCATGTAAATAAACGAATAATAAAGAACATGATTAGCTTATGTATAATCTCTATTATGTCACTAAATGATTTTGAAAAATGTGATTTTTGTAGTCAAGAAAAAAAACTAAAGCCCCATGTAAATCTGTAATTAGAGAATCAGAATGCTTAGACTTGATTCATTCTGATATATGTGAGTTTGATGACACTCTGACTAGAAATGGACACCGCTACTTTATCCTTTTCATTGATGACGGCTTTGGTTTTACTTATGCGTACCTTATGAAAAATAAAAGTGATGCATTTGAGATGTTTAAATCTTTCATAATTGAAATTGAAAACCAGTCTAGTAAGAAAGTTATTGCATAGTAATAGAGGAAATGAATATGAATCAAGTTTTTTATTGAATTTTACAACTCACATGGAATAATAAATGAAAGAACCGCACCATATTCACCTGAAATGAATGGTAAAACTGAAAGGAAAAATAGAACGTTAACTAAATTAGTAGTTGCTATTTTACTGAATTATGATGCATATGTTTTGAATAGGATCCCTAATTCAAAAGGCGAAATTTCCCTTTTAAAATCTTAAGAAATTATAAACCGAACGTGTCTTATTTTAGAACTTGAGGATGTTTAGCATATGTTCGCATACATGATCCTAAGAGAATAAAATTAACAAGCAGTGCACATGAATGTGTATTTATTGTCTATGCTATAATAGCAAAGCATGTAGAATTTATGCTCATGTGCAGATATGACAACATATGCGATAGATGGACAATGGGTACATATGCAGATATGACAAAATCTGCATCCAATAGTTATCCACGTCCGATTATTATCTGTACAGTTTTTATTAAGATTATATTTTTTGTGTATTTTAGTATATAAAATGATGGTCATTTACTATTTTATCCAGGTAAATTTTTTTAATGCGTATAAAAATCAATATTTGCTGCATAAAATTATTTTTCTTTCCATATTATTTATTTTATATATTTTTAATACTGAAATAGATTTATAATAAACCAAATTTTGTAATAGTTTCTTTAAATTTATTGGTTATGAACTAGTCAAAGAATATCCAATAAATATTTAATATACGTTTGCATTCGTGGATATGGATATTGTAAAGACCTAGAATTTTACCACTTTAAAATATACTATTTAAAGTGATTTTAAATATAAAATAGGTAAGGTTATATGATTCAAACAATATTAGATAGGATTTGAAAAAAGAATTATAAACAAAAATAATAACATTTTCCTATATCGACAAAAGTGACAAAATGCTGATTTCAGAAAATTAGGTTTCAATGGTTAAATAAATTAGCCTTAACCGGAGCTAGAACCTAATCTCGATTATTAATTAATTTATAAGTGTTTATATTTTTAAATAACATTATACAAAATTTATTTTTAAATTTGGTTTACAAAAATAAGTAGTTTAACTAAAGCGTCAAAAGGTGGCCGTAAAATATTTTGTCGAAAATCAATGTTTTGTCGATTAAAAGTTGTCGCAACATCATCGCACCTTTATTTTTTTATATAGAAAAATATATTCAAATAGTATAAGTATTAATTAATTTATTAATCAAGTTTACTTTTACTAAACACACATAGAAAAATCTAGAATATAATTAAAAAATAGTAAGCACAAAAATACAAACATGTCATTTCAAAGCAAAAAGTAAACATCAAATCAAACCAAACATAATTATTATATTCCTTACTTACTTCTTAAGTGAAAATGACATAAAGTAATGATTTGAAATGTGATGTTAAGTGTTAAAAAAATAAGGTTGCTTAAAAAGTAAGTAAATGATATTTTGGTCTTTTTACAAAATATTATTTTAATCCAAAACTTTTTCTATAAATAAGCATCCATTTTCTCACTTTTTTTCACTTCTTCTTCTTCCTTTTTCAAGCTTTTCTTCCACTCTCTAATGGTTGTTCTCTTCTCTTTTCCTTACTAACTTTTCTTAAAATCATATCAAATCAACTCCAAACACAACTAAACTTTGCCAAAGACCTTAGAATACCATTAAAACATGGTTTAGCATCAAAAAATGGAAGAACTGATGGAGGAGAGGTTGGAACCCAAGGAGGTCGAACCTATGAAGGAGGAGGAGCAAGTTCAAGGAGCTCTGGAGCTAGGAAAAGAGAAGGAAGTGCTGTCGGAATCAAAAGAAAAATCTACGAAAAAGATCGGTGGAGCGAAACTAATCATGAGTACTCAAGTCTTAGTTTTATTTTAATAGAACTTAAGTTGATAATACACATGTTAAATTAGAAATTAATATGTTGAATATTGGTTGATATTATGGTTGATTATATGTTTGTGATATGGATGATAACTTGGTTTGATGAATGATAAGAGAAATAGTTGGTACGTATAGTTAATTCAATGGAAATTAAATCCATTTAAATGTGTGTATGAAAATTATTTAGCCTCTTAATGATTTTAAAGTATCTAAAAAGATTGAAAATGATATTATAGTAATATGATATTATAATATGAAATAAAATAAAATGAAAAATAAGTTTGAAATGACAAATTTATTGTTTTGAATAAGTTAAAATAGTTTAAATATGGTTTAAAACAAATTTTAAGTGTTTCAGACATGTTCCGAAGCAATTCACAAAATTGGACAAAATTAAGCTCGTCGCGTAGCGGTAGTTCGTAAATTTCAACCCGTAACTTCAAATTAACGTAGAGAATGATTTATAAGTTGATTTTCTTGGAAATAAAAAAAATTTAGTCAACCTGTTAATAGTTTTCCAACGAAGAAAAAAACCAAAATTTCATCAAGTAGAGTTTGAAATATGTCCAAAACAATTTTTTAAAAACATCGCGGTTTTGTAGTTCGGAATTCAAAAAGGGATTTCTTTGTAAATGATATTTTTAAATGATTAAAAATATAAAATAAAATTTTTAAATTTATTAAAATGGTTTAAAAGAGATTTGGAATGGAAAATGTGAATTTTAAAATATTAAAAAATTGTTTAAATCAAATAAGTTTATGTAGGACTTTTCGCAGCACTTTTATGCTGCGAATTTTATAGCCTTTTGAATATGATGTGAAATGTACCATATTTAAAGTGGTACCAGCGCTCTATTATGAAAATCTTCGATTTGCAAGAATATTATTTGAATTTAAGAAAGAAATCTTTGATTAAGATTTAATAAATGATTTGGGAATATTTTTCTAAGTTAAAAGTTATAACTTGATCTTTGATTAATATTTAATGAATGATTTGGAAAGATGTTCCTAAGTAAAAGAGAAAATGATTTTGAATTATTCCAAGATTTAAGAAAAGGTTAAGTAAACCAAATAATTTGATAAATGAGGCTTAATGATTTCATATACTCTTGAAAAGAAAATGGAATAAATTAAAAGGAATATATCAAAGAAAGATATTTGATTTAAATAAAAGACGAAGTAATTGATTGATGATTGATATCCACATATGAACTAACATCTTTTAAATAGATAATTGGCTTCGAAGGATCCGGGGTCGAATTTGCGTGATTCCTATCCGAAAACAACTTCGAACCAATGTATATGTTCGAAAGTGAAGACATGTTGAAGATGATGGTTATTGAAGACTGTGGATCTTTATATCTTGAGGACTGCTTGTTGACATGCTCTGGGTCACTCCTATTATAGAATTATTTATAGTAATGGTTTCCTTGTTGTTGAGATTTTTTCGGATCGCAAGGGCTTCTCGCCTAGTAATAGCCGAGGAAAGTGCCTTCGTTTTCGTTCAGTCCCATAACGAACTTAACTGGATGGATGTCTGACATTGCATTTCTGAGAGACAACATTTTACTTTTACAAATTTATATCTGCTTGGTGGCAGAGAAGGCAACTTCTCTTAGCTTAACACCCTTCTCTAAGACAAACAAACTCAGAGGTTATATGCTTGTGGGAGTCAAATAGTGATCAACGGAATGACAATGTGGCATTCAAAGTGGAACCTATTATGATCGAAGCGTGGTTTTGTATGAAAAGCGTAGCTTTGAAGAAATTGATTGTAGCCTCATGAGCCTCATACCCCGATTATGATGAGATTCTATGTGGTCAGATGTATGCTCGCATTTCGGATAGTAGTGATTTGGGTTATCAGATGTTCTGAGCCCTAAGTACCAAATACGTCTGGGCCTCATGGCAGGGATGCGCGAAGTCAGAGTCCTTTGATGTCATTCGCAGATTGTATCCCCTTTAGCCATTTGTGTTGTTGTATAACAGTGTTTGAGTCTTGGATGTAAGCCATAGATATAGATTTATCTTTCCACTAATTCCCTATCATGTTGGAAAATCCAATTCCAATACGAGCCTTTTGGTTTTGATTGTGTTCCCAAAATAGCTGCAATAACTTGCAAATATTTCAGCTATCCCTTTTCGTATCATATATTCCGTTTGGTATATTTTGTTGACCCGGTCCAGATGTATTCCATTAGACTTAGTCAGGGTATTGATACTTTATTTGAATAAGTTTATTAGAAAAGATTTTTCAAAGGAATGTCATTAAAAATAATATTAAGTGTATTTTTGTATAAAAGTGTTTTAGTTATCATAAGGTAAAAACCCGTCCATGTTTATGCATGGGTGTGGTCTTATGAGATACCCTTTGTTAGCACCAAAATTGGCCACTAACACCCTTAGAAAGATTGTGTAGAGAGATTAATGAAGAAAGTAAATTAAAATAGAGAACAGAATGTAAATTTAAATGCAGAAAGTAAGAAAACCAAATTTATAGTGGTTCGGCCTAGTAGCCTACGTCCACTTTGAAGTTGATCTTTATTCTTTTCATTGATAGTTGATTACACATACAATCCGCTTCTAAGTACTTAGATACTGTTGCAAGATATAAAGAAATAAATCTGGAATGAGTCTTGAAAATGGCAGAGTCTTCCCAGTGTTCTCCAAAATCTCTCTCTTTTTTCTATGCCCCTCACCCTCTATTTATAGACGAAGGTGGGTTGGACTTCCCTGGTGGGCCTAGTAGCTGAATATCCTGGCCCAAATGGAGTGGTTTCTGTGCGCCGAACCAGAGTGACCGAACGATCAAATGCCGAACGTCCCAATGCCGAACGTACCTCTCTTTACCGAACGAAGTGAGGCCGGACACTTTAAATGCTGAACATACCCCTTATGCCGAACAATCTCCTTTGGCCAAACGAGATGAGGCCGAACACATTGAATGCCGTAGGGAGCACTTGTGTCGAACGATACTAGAAGACGAATTAGTGACTCGGCCGAACGATAGTTAGGCCGAACGAGATGAGGCCGAATGCTCTAAGTGTCGGACACATCCTAATACCGAACATGGTGTGGATGCCAAACGATACGGAATGTCAGATGAACCTACCATGCGGAACGCCCAGCGATGCCGGACGTCACTTGTAGGCCGAATTTTCATGGATGCCAAACGTTTCTTGATGTCGGATGATCCTAGATGTCGAGCGCTATCCCATGCCGAACGGTCTTAACATGCCCGAACGTTCATTGATGCCGAACATTCCATAGGCGCCGTATGAGCTTGGATGCCGAGTGCTTCTTGGATGCCGGTCGTAACGTGATGCCAAACGATAATTTAACCGATCGATGGGGAGGCCGAGTACTAAGTTGCCTGGTCAATTCGCCAGGAAACACTTGCCCCCCAAAGTGTATTACGTGACCGAACGTGTTGCGCTTTGAATTACGTATCCTCCATGCTCCGCTTCGAACCTTGGTTAAATCCTCTTGGAGGTGCCTTCTTGAGAATATCAGTGATGAAGGTGTGTGTCGAACGTGGTGTAAATGTCGAACGATGCATCGAAGCCGAACACTCCTCGTGTGCCGAGCGGCTTTGTGTGCCAAAGCCGAACGTTGCGGCTTTGACCGGTTCCACCGGCCATAGCCTCTTCGACTTCTTCTTCCTCCCTATAAAGACCGACACCTCCCACCTTCTTCTCTTTTCACATTTTTACCACCGCCGCTTTGTACTTGCTGACCATTCCAGTCAACAACCTTCAACGATTCATAAATCCCTACCAAACTTCGATCTACTAATTAGGTATTGTCTCTTCTATCTAATTCCTCTCCATGATTAAACAGAAATTAGAGCCGTGGTCGAAAAGGTTCGTGGATTCAAACTTTTATCTTTAGGTCTGAATGTTGATAGGTAAGGAGAAATGATTAGAGACGAGCTTGGTAAAAATCTGTTGGGAGATGTGTGTTGGTTTGGCATAGTTCCCTCGTGCCAACCGAGATTGGAGGAAGAAAGACTAGAGGAGGAGCAGGAGATAGTTGGGATGCCAAACGGCATGGCCTGGCATGACTTGCCGAACAATCGGCCCTCATTGTTCGGTGTGGATGGTGGAAGAGAGGAAAGGATTAAGGGTGGAATGTCGAGCGTTAGAGCTCGGCATAATTCTAGTTCGGTGTGACTCACCACATGCTGAACAGTGGGATGGAAGGTTTGGGAGGAAGCACGAGTTAGCAGGGAGGATGCTGAGAGTTGTCTCGGCCGAATGGAATTTTGGCCAATCGATACTTTGCCTAGCGCTAACTAATTCGAACTGTGGTTAGGCCGACCGAGAGCTTGGTCGAACAACAGCTTGGCCGAACAATCATAGATGCCGAGCCATGTTAAGGCCGAACAACATAAATGCCGAACCATATAAGGCCGAAAAAACAATTTCCTTGCGTAATCATATAACATAACAAGGACAGAAACTCCATCATACTAGCATATCGAACCGGTCTAAACTGATAACTTCCTAGTTTCAGTAGACGTAAACTTGAACTCAAGTCGACATAACCGGATAATTTCTTCTAACGTTTTCTGAATTCGAAACCATAATCACCGTAAGACAGGCTTTTGGAGACGGTCAGCGATGACGGTCTTCGAAGTCGACGATTCGCAACTTAGTTTTATATCAGTAACCGTGTGACTTTCAATTTTTTAATGCTTACACATGATTAATCGCACTAGTTCACACACCAATTGGGGGGAAATATTTGTGTTTTTGATTCTAACGTCGAACGTTTTTCAAGTATAGCTCACACAGGTGCTTAGCCAAATTCACTATTTACTGAAGATGTCGAAAAAATCCAGCTCCGCCACGTTTTCTGACAGACCAGGGCCATCCTCTTGACAGGAAGTCCCAGACGTCTCAAATCCATCAACCTCCCCTGCACATAACATAGCCCCTGATGCCTTGGGGGCATCGATCTTCTTGGACAAACCTGTCGATTCACAGGCTTCAAAAATCAATGAAGTTGCGCTCCGGCGAATATGCTCCATTCATGGAGTACCTTTTGACGACTTGCCCCTAGTTAGATACACAGCGTGCAATAAATTCATGTGCTGGGTTGGAAGTGTGCTACCATTCAATTTGTTTCTTTGGGATGTGCTGTAATACATCGACATCGCCCGTCGCAGTTGCACCCAAACGGTCACGCCTTCATCTATGGCACTTACCTACTCTTCATGAATGTCTTCTCTAGGCCTCCCACTCCTGGCGACATCAGGTATGTTTATATGATCAAGAAGCAGAGAGATAGCCCCTCCTTTGTGTTCCTCGAACAGCATCACAAATGCCAAATTTTAACCGAGGCGTGGAGCAAGTTTTCCCTGTACAAACAGGAATGGTTCTATGTGCGTTGCCCCCTGGTTTCGCAAGGAGATGGGTCGAAGGAACTAAGTCTTCTTCTTGGAACGATACTCATGTTTTGGCCGAAGCTATTCCTATTCTAACTCTTATTTCATCTTCTCAGGTATCAATCCACATCCCGATGGTCGTGGGTATTTTGAGGCCTTTGAAGCTATTAGAGCTCTTCCTGCTGAAGAACGAGACATCCGAACTCTTATCTCAAATGAGTCACTATCGAGGTTCAGGTTGTTAGCAGAAGGTCGCCGGGTAAGCCTTCCCGAAGGCGTTACTGTACCCAGGCCGGTCTCTAGCAAAGTGAAAAAATTAGCTAAGTCGTCAGCACGCCACACCCTTGAGGTACAAAAAGAGGGGGAAATCAAGAAGGGTGAAACACCCGAAGCACAAGGTGAGAATTTGGGTCCAGCCCAAGATCCTATAGTTGAAGTGCACGATATCGAAACGTCATCTTCTCCTTCACAGAGGAAAAAGGGATTGACGTACAAAATCAGAAAGGAGAAGGTTGGCGGGACGTCGAAGATTACGCTTATCCCGATGAAGAAAGAGGCTTCTGCGCAGCACGTAGAAAGTTCTTTAAAGGGCTTATCGAACCTCTCAATTCCGGATGATCTGCTCAATTATGACTTTGACGATCTGGAGGCATTCAAACTTCATTCGCCCATCATAGGCGACGCGGGCGCTCCGACCCAGAGTCAGGGAGAGAAAACTCCTATTAGCAAAGCGAATGGTTCGTTGGGGGGAAACACTAGGACACACACGAACACTTGCACTCCAATTTTCACTTAGATTTTTTTCGTCACGCTACTCTTTGCTAGTTCATTGTTATTTGAATTCTATACAGGCGGTATGGGGCGTTCACATGGATTCGATCGCCTTCGCGGTTCGTCGGTTCTTCATCATTTCGGACGAGACTCGAGTTGCGAAAGGCGTCGAGATAAGGATGGTGACGGCGATAAAGACTATCATTCCCAGGACTCGTTGTCTTGGAGGAAAACTTATTATCAGCCAAAATACCACCAGGACACATCTTCTCACGCGGAGCAAAGTAGAGACAAGCACGGCCATAAGAGGTCGCAACCTGATGCTTCCCGTGACCAACATTCTGATTCTTCTTCCACTCGTCAGTCCCAAGATTCCTACAGGAGGGGCGAACTTTCAAAGCCGTCTCCTCCCGCTCTTGCAACGGACCCGTCGGTGCCGGAGAGGCTGGTCGAGCTTAAAGATAAATTTCCGAAAATCTGCTTCGATGGCCTAAAATTCCTCCCGGTTATTCATCCTATTCCCGGACATGCCAAACAGAGCGCCCTTGCTTGTACGAATGACATATATGTTCAACATGACGCGTTTGTTCATCTAGCTGAAAAACTTTCTGAAGTTTTCATGGAGCGCCAACATGAAATCGACCGTCTGAAGCTTAAGGCTATCCATGACAAGGACATCATTAAAGCTTAGGAAGAAGAAATGGCCACTTACAAGTCTGAGCTCGAGGTCGCCCATCAGAGAGCTAAGGACACTACTGAGGCCGTTACTCGTCTGGAGTCAACTCATAAGAAAGAACTTGACGAGGTGCGTTCAACGGTGTAGGGCTTTGGCTCTAGAGAAGGACTCCGTTCAAAAGGAGAGGGACGTGCTTAGCTTCCGAGTCAAGGAGCTGAGGAGTAGCTTCGCAGGGAGAGCGAAGAGAAAACGGCCGCCCAAGAGGAGTCACAACGATACTGTGACGAGATCGTTTCCACTCGACTTTTGAAAGAAAAACTTGAGGGTGAGCTTTCCAGGGTTGAGGCGTTAAAGAGTGAAGCCCGAGATGAGGGCAAGAAGATAGCGTGTGTAGATATCGATTTGCGTCTCGAGGCGGCCAGAGAAGAGGGAAAGGAAGAGGTCAAGAGCATGTTTGACCCACTAATTGCTGAATTCAACGCCCGCGTTCTCATGCATCGAGACTTGACTTTTTTGGGCGAGGGCTACCTTGAATCTTTAGCCGAGGTATGGGAGGCTCTGGTTGAAATCTGGAAGGCCGAGCACGGCACCGAAGAGATTGATGAGGGGGGGTTGATAAAAGAATACATTAAGGGAAATAAGCCTTCGGACTTGTTGGCGGCCAAAGCTATCTATTGCAAAGGCTCCCCCTCAAAGAAAGGGAAAGAAATTATTACCGGTCCATCCAGGGTCGTGCCTCCAGTTCATGTGCCTACCCAGACGGCCAGTCGATCGATACTTGATCCTTTTGAACAGCACATTGGCTATGACCCGGAAGCTCCCGGCCTAGGCTTCATGTTTTGTCTCCTATCCTGGAGGGTGAGACCCCCGTGACGGCTGGAAACCAGCCAGAATCTGGTAGGCAATTCTTTTGCTTTAACATCCCAAGTGTTTCCTTGAAAGCTGTCGCATTCTAATACTTGCTTTTCATGATTTTGTGCAGGTCGTTCCGATCCTGAACCCACTCTGAGGAGCGATGTCGCCAAGGAGGCGGGGAAGGAAATAAGTGAGGCCTCTCACGTAGGCGAGGCTCCCGGTCCTGATGCCCAGGTGATCGGGGACTTGACGAAGGCGAGTTTGATTCCTCCCCTAGGGGTTACGAAGTGGAAATCACAGGCGCCTCTGAGCACACATCCGAGTTGAGCATGAAGGAGAGGCTTGAGAAGGAGAAGGAAGAGAAGACCAAGATCAAGGTCAAGCCTCAAACTGTGGATCAAAACGATCCCTTGACCAAATCGTTGAAGATCATTCTCCCTAGCAGGTCGAAACCCATGGATGTCCCTCAAACTTCTCCGGCTGTCACTCCTTCATCGACGAAGGGTACCAAGGGTAAACGCGGAGGAGATAGGTCATCTGAGAAAACAACGGAGGTGAAGAAAGCGAAGAAGCATAAGAAGTAATCATTACTCTCGTTCAACGAGGGTTAGCTTAGATTAGGCTAGTACTTTTGTTTTCTTAGTTTGTGTAAATAAACTTTTGATTCCGAGCTTCAAAATAGTTGTAATGGAAACTTATCTTTGATGAATAAAACTTAGTTTTCCTGTCTTTCCATGGCTCTTGTCATTCAATTTTCTTTTTGATTGTGATTCAAATCCAAGCTCTTGTGGATATAATAGACCTCTTGGTTCATCTTCATATAGCTCGGAAATTCTTTGAGAACCATCTGTTTTTTCTTCCGCGCCCCAAGCACTTAGAACATTTTATAGTACGCACGTTGAAGGCTCGATGTCTTCAAGTCATTTATATCTAGTCCATATTTAGCGGACCTGGTCATTTAAATCGTTTGTACTCAAGTCCGCGCTCCGAGGACTTAGAATACTCCAGTCCACACTCCGAGGACTTGGAGATTTTAAGTCGTTTACACTTGAGTCCGCGCTCCGGGGACTAAGAGTACTCCAGTACGCACTCCGGGGACTTGGAGATTTTAAGTCGTTTATACTCAAGCCCACGCTTCGGGGACTTAGAGTACTCCAGTCCGCACTCTGAGGACTTAGAGATTTTAAATCGTTTATACCCGAGTCCATGCTCCAGGGACTTAGAGTACTCCTGTCCGCACTCCGGGGACTTGGAGATTTTAAATCGTTTATACTCCAGTCCGTGCTCCGAGGACATAGAGTACTCCAGTCCGCACTCCGTGGACTTGAAGATTTTAAAACATTTATACTCGAGTCTGTGCTCCAGGGATTTAGAGTACTCCAGTCTGCACTCCGAGGACTTGGAGATTTGAAATCGCTTATACTCGAGTCCGCGCTCCAGGGACGTTGAGTGCTCTAGTCCGCACTCCGGTGACATGGAGATTTTAAATTGTTTATACTCGAGTCCGCGCTCCGGGGACTTAAAGTACTCCATCCCGCACTCCGGGGACTTGGAGATTTTAAATCATTTATACTCGAGTCCGCGCTCCGGGGATTTAGAGTACTCCAGTCCGTACTCCGGGGACTTGGAGATTTTAAATCGTTTATACTCGAGTCCGCGCTACGGGGACTTAGAGTACTCCAGGTCGCACTCCGGGGACTTGGAGATTTTAAATCATTTATACTCGAGTCCGTGCTTCGGGGACTTAGAGTACTCCAGCCCGCACTCCGGGGACTTGGAGATTTTAAATGGTTTATACTCGAGTCCGCGCTTCGGGGATTTAGAGCACTCCAGTCCGTACTCTGGGGACTTGGAGATTTTAAATCGTTTATACTCGAGTCCGCGCTCCGAGACTTAGAGTACTCCAGTCCGCACTCCGGGGACTTGGAGATTTTAAATCATTTATACTCGAGTCCGTGCTCCGGAGACTTAGAGTACTACAGTCCGCACTCCGAGGACTTGGAGATTTTAAGTCATTTATACTCGAGTCCGCGCTTCGAGGACTTAGAGTACTCCAGTCTACACTCCGGGGACTTGGAGATTTTGAGTTGTTTATACTCGAGTCCGCGCTCCGGGGACTTAGAGTACTCCAATCCGCACTCCGGGGACTTGGAGATTTTAAATGTCCGTGCACGTTCTCATGTTGGCCGGAATAACATAATTTTATTTTCCCGTCATAGGATCATCATTTGTAGAGACATTAGTAATTCATGGAAAAGATGGCTTCAAGCCTTTATTAATGAGAGCAAGCTAAATTGCCTTATTACATGCCAAGAATTAGAAATAAAAGCACACTGGAAATGACTGCAACTAATACATGAAAGAAATAGACTAAGTATAATAATGCCGCAAGTGCTCACTGTTCCATGCTCGGGGGAGTGTCGCACCATCGACGGTCGCTAGCTTGAATGTTCCTTCTCCAAGCTTCCGTTTGATGGAATATGGACCTTCCCATGTGGGATTCATATGAGACGGGATCGGGAAAACTCGTTTCAAAACGAGGTCTCCCACACTAAAAGTTCTTGGTTGGACCTTCTCATTATAATATTTAGCGACTCTATGTCTGTATGCGGCCGCTCTCAAATTGGCTTCTTCGCGTTTTTCATCAATGAGGTCCAACGATTCCAATAAGAGATTCTGGTTCGACTCGAGGTCGTAATAAGTTACCCGATGTGATGGGACCTCAAGTTCTATGACAGTTTTGTGCCATATGCCAATGCGAATGGAGTGTGGCCAATCGCGGTTTTGTGGGTGGTCCTGTAGGCCCAAAGTGTTGTTGGAAGTTTATCCACCCACCTGCCTCTAGCCTTTTCTAGACGTTTTTTCAATATGGACTTGATTATTTTATTTGCGGATTCTACCTGTCCATTCGCCTTTGGGTGAGCAACTGCTGCAAATTTCTTCTCAATGCCATATTTCTGGCAAAATTCTTTGAACTCCTTGCTCTCGAATTGAGTTCCATTGTCCGTGACGATGGTCCGTGGAAGTCCAAAACAGCATATGATATTTCGTACCATGAAATTAATAACCTTCTTGGCAGTTATCATGGCCAGAGGCTCTACTTCTGCCCATTTGGTAAAGTAGTCGACTGCAACTATCGCATATTTCGCTCCACCTTTGGCTAAGGGTAAAGAGCCAACTAGGTCGATCCCCCACATCGCAAATGGCCAAGGACTAACCATTTGTGTGAGTTCCGTTGGCGGAGCTCTCGGGATTTTTGCATATATATGTCATTTGTCACATTTTCTCACATAGTCTGCAGCATCCCGATTGACAATCGGCCAATAGTATCCGTAACGGAGGATTTTCTTTGCTAACGTTTTCCCCCAGTGTGGTCACCGCACTCTCCCTCATGGACTTCCTTTAATACTCGTTTTATCCCTTCATGGGCCATGTACCGGAGTAAGGGGGTCGAGAATCCCCTCCGATACATTATCCCGTCGTGTATTACATAACGCGAAGCCTTACGAAGGACTTGGCGTCTTTCATTTCTCTTTTCAGGTAAATCCCCTTGTAGCAAGTAATGTCTAATCGGGGTAAACCATGATTCCTTCTCAGGTTCGGTTTCTAATATGAGATCTATCTCCATCATCTTTATACTCGGGGCATGGAGGGTCTCAACAGGGAACAATCCCATTTGCTATGCATCGCCAGTGCTCGCGAATTTTGCCAACGAATCGGCTTCTCTATTTTGTTCACGTGGGACATGCGAGATGTCGTAATATTCTAGATTCGCCAGCAACTCTTGAACACGGGCAAGGTATGGAGCCAGTCTCTGTCCCTTCGCTTGATAGTCTCCCCGCACCTGATATACTACCAGTTGCGAGTCACAGAAGATCTCAATTGACTTCACTCCCAGTTCGTTAACAAGTCTTAGGCCAGCAATCAATGCTTCATATTCGGCTTCTTTATTTGTCGCTGCAAACTCAAGCTTCAAAGCGCAGAAAATTGATCGATCTTTCAGAGTCACAAGGACTACGCTAGACCCTGAGCGACGGTCGTTAGATGCACCATCGGTGTACATCTTCCATCGAACGGGAGGTATGACACTGTGACTGCTCGGTTCATCTGGCACAGTGAATTCAGCAACGAAGTCAGCTAGTGCTTGTCTTTGTATGGCCCTTCGTAGTAGATAGGTAATATCAAACTGGCTTAACTCAATGTTCCATTTTAGCATCCTTCCGGAAGTTTTCAGTCGTTGGAGTACCTGTCGCAAGGGTTGGTCAGTGTAGACGTCGATTAAGTGTGCCTGAAAGTAGGGGCGAATCTTGCGTGATGCAATCACCAAGCAATAGGCTAGTTTCTCAATCTTTGGATAATTTCTTTCCGTCCCTGTCAAGCGTTTACTGACATAGTAAACTGGCTTTTAAATCTGGTCTTCCTTGCGAACCAAGGCCGTACTCATAACATGATAGGATACCTCCAAGTATACATACAACATCTCATGGTCTATTGGCTTTGACAGTACAGGGAGACTTTCTAAGTGCCTTACTAGAGCCCGAAATTCTTCCTCACAATCGGATGTCCATTCGAAGTTTCTCTTTCCTTTCTTTATAATGTCGAAGAAGGGAACACACTTGTCTGTAGCTCTGGATATGAATCGACTTAGCGCAGCCACTTTTCATTCAGGCTCTGCACCTGCTTTATGGTTCTGGGTACTTGTCTATCTCGGATAACCTGGATCTTCTCCGGGTTAGCTTCAATTCCTCGTGCATTCACAATGAAGCCCAAGAACTTTCCTGAAGCTACACCGAATGAACACTTCAGAGGATTGATCTTCATCCTGTAGTGTCTGAGTACATCGAACATCTCCACAAAGTCTCGAATATGGTCGTTTGATTGCCGCGACTTCACAAGCATGTCATCCATATAGACTTCCATTGTTTTACCGATCTGATCTTTGAACATTCGATTCACCAGACGCTGATAAGTTGGTCCTGCGTTCTTCAATCCAAAGGGCATTACTACATAGCAATCGACGTGCGTGACAAAACTGGTGTGTTCTTGGTCGAGAACGTGCTTTGGGATTTGATTGTATCTAGAGTATGCATCCATAAAGGACAGTAACTCATGTACGGCTGTTGAATCAACCAGTTAGTCAATTCTGGGTAAAGAAAAGCTATCCCTCGGGCATGCTTTGTTTAAATCAGAGTAATCTATATAAGTTCTCCATTTCCCATTTTCTTTTTTCACTAACACCGGGTTAGATACCCATTCAGAGTAGAAGGCATCGCGGACGAACCCGTTGGCTTTGAGATTTTCCGCCTCCTCTTTGAGAGCTGTAGACCTCTCCGGGTCCATGCCCCTCCTTTTTTGTTTCACGGGTACATGCTTCGGGTCTATGTTCAACATATGACTCACAATTGCAGGAGAGATCCCACGCATAACAGAATGTGTCCAAGCGAAAACATCAAGGTTTGCTCGGAGGAAGTCAGCGAGGTTCTCGACCACCATGGGGTCGAGTTGTGATCCAATTTTAAGAACTCGTGATGGGTCGTTGCAGTTAACTGAGATGTCAATGGTTAGTTCAACCGGTGCCACATTTGTTTCCCTAGGTTCCCCATCATCATCTCTCGGATCTATGTCTTTATGGATCCGAGAATGTCGCCCGAGCCAGGGTTCGGGCGCTAGTTGTCAATCATCAGAATTTTGGATGCGAACAGAGCTATCCGCAACTTATCCTTTCTCCCTACACCGTGCCTCTCTGAGCTCAGCTACATAGCATGCACGACTGGTTGCCTAAGCACCGTGTACCACTCGAACCCTTTTGTCCGTTGGAAATTTTAACGTCAAACACCAAGGGGCCAAAGCCACCCTAAATTCCGCCAGGTCTGGACGACCCAGAAATACGTTGTATGGGGAATCAACATCCAGTACTATGAATCGTAGGATTCACACTCTCCTGTGTTCACCTTGTCCCAGTTCAACTGGTAACTCCACGTATCCCATTGCATCCGTCGCTGTGCCATTAAAGCCATGGATTCTGGCTTTGGATGGTTTCAAATCCTTGGTCTCCAGCTTCATTTGGTCGTATGCCTTCCGGAAGATGATGTTTACGGAACTTCCGCAATCAATTAGAATTCTCTTCATTAATGTCGACCCGTTGGTCGCAGATATGACCATTGGGTCGATGGTAGGGGCCTCTACCTTATCCGCATCTCTGCTCCTGAATACGATATCATCATTCATCGTGCGCTGTTGCTTTGCAGGAGTCCCATCCTTCATATTCGAACAACACTCATACTCCGCATGTCTTAAAGAGTTAGCATATCGCTCCATCTCCTACCAATTCTTATCCGCAGGATGAGGTCCGCCAACAATCGTGTTAATAACCAATCTGCCCACAGTTCGAGTAAGTTGTTTTGGTTGGTGTGGGGCCGGCCCACGTCTAGGGTCCGATGTTTCTTGCCTCCCGTCATGTGGGTCTTTGACAAATTCCTGCAGCTTTTTCTGCCTAATCAGCTTTTCTATAGCATCATGGAGGTGTCTACACTCCTCTGTGTTGTGCCCATAAGACTCGTGAAAACAGCAATACTTCCCGGTCCGCTTCTTTTCCTCCGTCAATTCCTTTGGGCTTGGCTTTCTATATTGGAAAGTGTTGCAAGTTGATAAATAGATGTTCTCAAGAGATGTGTTCAACGGGGTGTATTCATTATAGGTTGGGATCCTTGATTTCCATCTCCCTGTTTCTTTTTTATTTCTGGGATTTCCACCTCCGGATCCTTTAGACTTCCCAGGCTTGTTCTGAACGTTAACTTGAGTTTTTCCAGAATTATCGCCGGTTTGCTTCACGCGACGTTGCTTTTCACAGACTCCTAAACGGGCCCTGGTGCCTTGTCTTGTCTTGTCCACCGGGCTTCCTCCCTCCTTACGAACTGATGAGCTTTCGAATAAAAACGTTCCAACGTAGCTGGGGGCTTTCCTGCCAACCAATCTCCAAATTCAAAATCTGGATCCACTCCATGCAGTACTGCCATCAAAATCGCGTGGTCGTTAGGATTGCTCACCTCGGTAGCAGCAACATGGAACCTTTGCAAGTATGCTTTTAATGACTTCCCGGAGCTTGGATTATGCTTGAAAAGGATATCACTTCCTTTGGACGAGTGGTGTGTATCCTGAATTGTTCTATGAATTTCACCGCTAATTTTTCAAAGCTGGATATAGATCGAGGTGGGAGTCGAGTGAACCACATGGTGGCAATTCCGGACAAAGTGATTGGGAAGCACCTACACTTGGTCGCGTCATTGGCTTTTGCAGAATCCATCATCCACCCATACCTCATCACATGTTGTCTACGATCGGTCTTCCCTTCGTAGGCTGGAATGGTGGGCATGCTGAACTTTCTTGGGTATTCAGCCTGTCGAATGGTATCGGTGAAGGGAGTATGACTCTTAGACACTCCCCAGTCTTCATTAGTTAGACCTTGGTTCTCTTTCATCAACTTCTTAACCATAGCTGTCAAATCCGGGGTTTGTATGGAAGATAGGAGGTTGGGTTTCGTTCCACGGGACCGTGCAGGTTGATGTCCCGTCCAATTTGGGTCTTGGAGATTCGGGCGTCCGATCTCTTTACGGGCTTGATTTCTAGTAGATCGATTAGTGGCACCCGCTTGTTCGTCTTCATCCTTACGGCGTCTACGCCTAGGAGGTTCATCAGCTGAAGTCGAACTATCATCCTCAAAGTAAGGGACAGGGCTATCTCCAGCATTCTGATGCTGCTGCTGCTTAAGCCGAGTTATGAGGTTAGCGTTGGCATGCATTTGCTCAGCAAGTTGCCTTCTACTTTCCTTAAGCTCTCTTATCAAGTCATTGAACTCTACTCGGGAAACAACTTCCGCTTGGTTTTGGTTGGAGGGCCCTACGCCTCGAATTGCTTGCTGATTGCTAGTTTCCAGTTGTTGCACACTAGCGGTTTCGTGGGCATCTGCATTTTGATAGGCTGATCTAGTTCGTGGTCTCCCCATGGTAGAGTTGTTAGTTATAACTCTTAGTAGAATCAAAAGATGCCTTGTCAATGATTTTGGATCTACTTCAGGGGATTTATGCAATCCAGTAGGTACAAAGCAGATCCTAACAGCATGAGAATTCAACTCTCAATGAAAGCACCAAAATGTTAGCACCAAAATTGGCCACTAACACCCTTAGAAAGATTGAGATATTAATGAAGAAAGTAAATTAAAACGGAGAAGAGAATGTAAATTTAAATGCAGAAAGTAAGAACACCAAATTTATAGTGGTTCGGCGTAGTAGCCTACGTCCACTTTGAAGTTGATCTTTATTCTTTTCATTGATACTTGATTACAGATACAATCCGCTTCTAAGTACTTGGATACAGTTGCAAGATACAAAGAAATAAGTCTAGAATGAGTCTTGAAAATGGCAAAGTCTCCCAGTGTTCTCTAAAATCTCTCTCAACAAAGGTGGGTTGGACTTCCCTGGTGGGCCAGGTAGCTGAATATCCTGGCCCAAATGGAGTGGTTTCTGTGCGTCGAACCAGAGAGGCCGAACGATCAAATGCCGAATGTACCAATGCCGAACGTACCCCTCTTTGCCAAACGAAGTGAGGTCGGATACTATGAATGCCGAACAGTCCCCTTATGCTGAACAATCTCCTCTGGCCGAACGATATGAGGCCGAACACATTGAATGCCGTAGGGAGCACTTGTGTCTAATGATACTAGAAGCCGAATCAGTGACTCGACCGAACGATGGTTAGGCCGAACGAGATGAGGCTGAATGCTCTTAGTGTCGGACACATCCTAATGCCGAACATGGTGCGGATGTCGAACGATACGAAATGTTAGATGACCCTACCATGTCGAACGCCCAGGGATGTCGGACGTCACTTGTAGGCCGAACGTTCATGGATGCCGAACGTTTTTTGATGCCGGATGCTTCTAGATGCCGATTGCTGTCCCACGCCGAACGGTCTTAACATGCCAAACGTTCATTGATGTCGAACGTTCCATAGACACCGAATGAGCTTGGACGCCGAGTGCTTCTTTGATGCCGGTCGTAACGTGATGCCAAACGATAATTTAACCGATCGATGTGGAGGCCGAGTACTAAGTTGCCTAGTTAATTCCCTAGAAAATACCCTTCTTTTCAAAGGTTTTGATAACATCTCATGATCTATGCATTTAAAATTACGAGTATCTCACGCTGGTTTATCAAACCTGATTTGGGTATTTTTAATACTTGGGTAAAATCCAAGTAGTTTCAGGTTTAGTTGAAGACGGTGGGAGATTCCAAAGGAGAGCTGGAGATCTTCATCATCGCATGGACGTATTCTATTATCCGCTACATCTATTGCATTTGTTTTGTTGTTTTCAGCATTTGTAAGTATAAGGGTTTATAATTGTCCAGGCAGAATCTTGGTTAGACTCTGATATTGTATTTAAAATTTTCCTGTGACACCCCACCTCTATACTCATGCTAGCTAAGGACACTACGGAGTAATGCCGTCAACTAGCACGAAGAATAAGGCTGTTGAGGAGAGACCATCCGTGTAATTGCTTTGTGCGAGCACCGATATGTCAGATAGTATAACATGCATTTCATTTCAAGAGGAAATCCGACATGCCGATACAAACTCAAAGCTACTACAAAGTGGCTAGGTGGTCTTCGGAAACAAATATAGAAATAAACATAACATAAATAAGTCACAGATATCCATATCACAATGGTGGAAATAGATATCAATATAACATATAGAATAGTATATCAGAGTAGTGGTCAAACAAGATCCAAAATATCACAAAAGAATAGATACAAGTGCTAGACAAAAGAATAAGTATACATCAAGGAGTCTCTGTCTCGAATGTATAAAACAAAAACTACTAATCTAAAGTAGTTAGCCAAAAATTAGGCAACAGTCCCTGAATAGAAGTCAAGTAGAAGCACCTATAATATCTGGGTCTGACCCATGTATTCTTTAATAAGAAAATAATAAACAGATCAGTCTAACTATAAATATCAGATAAAAATGAGATAGGATAAGAGATACGATAAAAATGTATGATAACAAAAATGTCATACTGCAACATGTATACATTACATAATAACAAAAATCATACGATATCTCAAGGAATCTCAAAGCACTAAAAAGAATGTCATATTCTTTATTTTATTCACCAAACCACAAACATTGACAAATATATCAATATCAATCGCAAAATTGGTGAAACACAAATTCTAGAAATCATCAATTGGAAATCAGAAATCACAAAAGGGGAGGCCTATCACAAAACGGGAGCATAAAAACTCACCAACACGTGTATCACAAAACGGAACACTATTCCATGGTCGCTAACCATCTAATTTGAGCCAACACTCCATAAAACGGTCCAAAGAACTTTGAGCCGAAGCTCCATAAAACGGTCCGAAGACCTTTAAGCCGAAGCTCCACAAAACGGTCATAAGACCTTTGAGCCGAAGCTCCACAAAACGGTCCGAAGAACATGGGTCGCTGCCCCACAAAATTGAGCCGAACTCCACCAAAGGATCTTCATAGATCCACAAGTGTAAATTGCACTAAACTAGTAAATAAATGAGTTAGGCATCACGTCCCATAACCACTGGCTTAACTTAATTATTTACGAACAAATCGTAGACTTCCACTCGAAAATAAGTGTAAGTTACACTAAGTTAGTAAATATATGAGTTCATCTTCATGTCCCATTACCAGTAGCTTAACTTAAATATTTATGAATGGATTGTAGATTTCCACTCGAAAGTTGTCACAAGAGTTCAATCGAACAAGTCTAAGAATTAACCGACAAAGTAAACGCAAGCGTTTCATACCACTTGTTTTGCTAAGCCATTTAATTAGATTTCTCATACGAATAAGGTAAAGGTTTGTATATACTAATAGGGTGGAAAACGAGCTTGATATTGAAAATAGTGTTGAAATCGTTTTGATGAAAGATTTTAGTATTTACTAGTATAGAAACCTTTGTATTTTAAAGTGACAACCACAAAAATGATTGTAAAAACGATCAATCATCAAAGAATTCACATACGAAGATATGAATCAAACCCATAGAAATCGATACTGAATCCATCAAATTGGATATTCCCAAAAATCCCAAAGAAGAAGTCATCAATGTTGATAATAAATGATAACAACAAATCGGATAACCACAAATCAATAAAAATTGGAATCTCAAGCAAAATAGGGAAATTGGGATGAAGCAAGTAGGTCATTCGATTGGACACTAATTTCAGTCGACTGGCCCAATGCTTGGAAAACTCTCGGGTTCCAAGTCAGTCGACTGGACTTAGAGAGTCAGTCAACTGGACCATGTTTTCCAGTATTCCCAACCTAGCCTCCAAAGCGCAAAATCCCAAACAATTTGAGATCGGTCGAGCGATGGGCGCTAGGGGTTTACATCAATCGACAACCCATCCCTATAGGATCTTTGATACGCCACCAAAAGCATGATCAAACATCAAAGCTAAGATTTTTAAAGATTTAACTTCAAAACACCAAAAATTGGAATATTCATAAAACCAATTCAATCCAAAGTAAATGAACATGAATAGATGTTAGAAATTCATACCTAACAACAAAGACAGATATGGACATAGATGTGAGATAAAAATCTCACCATTAAACCCTAAACAATGAAATGAGAAGCCCAAACACAAAGGAAAGATAAACCACTCTTCACTTCAACCCTAGAAGCTTGAATCCAAGCTTATAAGCAATATTTTCCTAAATTAGGTTATAGGAAATTTCTGAAATTAAAGAGGAATGGAGATGGAGAAGATGAAGAGAGAGCTTACCTAAGCTTCTCTTAGATTTTGGAGCTAGAACTTGAATTTGCAAAGAAGCTAGGGATTGGGAATTTTAATTTCCCATCTCTTCCCCCGTTATTCCTAAGCTTGATGTGTTAGGAAATAGAAATGAAATGGATGAAGAGGAGTAGGGGTGGAGCTAGAGTCTTAAGTTGGGGTTAATAGGCTGAAACCCAAACCCAAAGCCCTAAGTGAAAAGGTCGAAATTCTAGCTAACTCCCAACATATCGATGTTTATACTCAAAAAGGTTGCAAACAGCATTTTGGACTCAATGGAAGTGGTCTCTAGTCCTAATTTGACTGTTTGCAAAATGTAGCTTTTTCGGACTTTAATCCGACTAACGATGCTATATTTAAATATACAATCGTAAAATATGCGGGTTGTTACAGACTCCCCTCCTTAAAGAAATTGCGTCCTCCCAACACTTAAGAAGAAAGCAAAGAGTAAAAACCATAAAGGCATATCAATATAAAAGAAAATTTGAAATAAGAAGTTCACCTTAAAGTTAGGTGAAACTTCAATTTCTTTAATAACACCAGGTTCAAGAATAAAAATCGGAATCCCTAAGGCATTTCCATAGTTGAGAAACGTGAAACATGTCATGAATAGCAGAAAATTGAGCCGGTAATAAAGGCGACAAGCCATGGAACCAATGCGTTCGGTGATGGGAAATGGACCAATGTATTGAGGTGCTAATTTTCCCAATCGACTGAAACACACAACACCCTTCACAGGTGAAACACGAATATAAAAAAAAATCTCCCACAGAAAATTCTAATTTCCTTCTTCGGTTATTGGCATAGGATTTTTGCCTACTTTGAGCTTCTTTCATCCTATGGCGGATAAGGTCAATCTTTTCTGTGGAATCAAGAATAAAGTCTAGACCTAAAACAAACTTCTCACCGGCCTCAAGCCAACAAGAAGGAGATCGGCATGGCCTTCCATAGAGTGCCTCAAAAGGTGCCATACCAATACTAGAATGAAAGCTATTATTGTACGAAAACTCAATAAGAGAAATGTGATCTTCCCAACTTCCACCAAAATCAAGAACACATGCACGAAGAAGATCTTCAAGAGTTTGATTTACATGATCGGTTTGTCCATCAGACTTAGGGTGATAAGCGGTGCTAAAATTAAGCTTCGTTCCCAAAGCTTTTTGAAGACTCATTCAAAATCCACTAGTAAACAATAGATCACGATCGCTAATAATAGAAGTACGGACTCCATGCAATTTAACAATTTTTTTAATAAAGAGTTTGGCCAAAAGAGGTATGGTCCGATTGGACCGAGCGAGAATAAAATAGGTGGATTTTGTAAGTCTATCAACTATCACCCATAGGCTATCATGACCCGAACGAGAAAAGGGAAGGCCATCAATAAAATCCATGGAAATTTGGTCCCACTTCCAAATTGGAATGTCCAAAGGGTGCAATAACCCGACGGGCCTTTGATGCTCGGCCTTAACGAGTTGGCAAGTCATGCAACGCTTAACAAAGTTAGCAATATCGGATTTCGTTCCATCCCAATAATAAATTCGCTTCATATCCGCGTACATTTTACTACTACCGGGATGAATGGTAAATTTAGAATGATGAAAATCTTCTAAAATGTCTTTACGAAGATCACTATTATTTGGCACGATAAGTCGACCAAATTTTTGAATGCCGCCACGAGCATCAATATCAAAGTCTTTCAAACCTTCAATATTAATTTTATCCCTTCAACTTTAGCTAGGAAGAGCCAATTTGAAATCTAGCTTTTGAGCTTCAAGAATGCGGTCTAAAAGAGAAGGATGAGCCTCAAGGCTACATAAAATAAGAGATGGACATAAATCGGATTCACGATCTCGAATCTCGCACGTGGACAAAATCGCGAGATCATTCCATTCGGATATCATCATAGAAACAACTTCTTGTTGCTTACGACTAAGCGCATCGGCAACACGATTCCCCTTTGTGGGAGCGTAAAGAATATCAAGATCATGAGATGCAAGAAATTCGAGCCAACGTTGTTGACGCAAATTAAGTTCCTTTTGAGAAAATAAATACTTCAAAGAATTATGATCGGTGCAGAGAACAAATTTTCCCTTTAAAAATAATAATAATGCCAATTCTAGATGCGAAAACAATAGCCGCGAACACTAGATCATGAGTGGCATACCTAGTCTCGATAGGCTTAAATTGTATAGAAGCATAAATGATAGAACATTCTCTTTCGTAAGAGAACGGCACCAAAACCAATACGGCTAGCACCGGTACAAATAGTGAAGTCTTAGCTCCCTCCAGGAATCACAAGAATAGAAGTATCGAAAAGAAAGAGTTCTTTCAATTGATCCTCTTTCTCGAAAAGCTAAAACTTTCAAAATTACCATTAACTTTTATGTAATCATATTTCTAGAAAAATTTACTTATTCCAAGTCAATTTACTATGTCTAACTGTCTCATCATAGCATTTAGGAGATTCCTATCGATAACGTTGATCAGGCGCATTGACCAGACTTCTTAAAGCACTCAATGGGCAATACAACACAAAATCATCTTCTATATGATAAAAATATCTCTTAAAAACTTTAGAATATTCTTTGTTCGTTTTAAGAACAAAATCCAATTATACTTATAAATATCTTATGAAAAAGATTTGCAAATTTTAAATTGATGTTTTCATCCATAATCAATAAATTAAAAAAGATGGATGAAATAAGCCGGAAAACTCGAATGACATCACGTGTCATTCATAAAAATCCTAACGAGTGCGGAATGCGATAAGGGGAACGCTATCGTCCGCAACTCATAGCTAATGAAAACTGGTGGCAAGGTCGAACGGAAAAGACCTTAGCACCGCATAATAGATTACTTAAGTGATAACTCTAAGACAAGCTCAAAGTTATCGGAAAATTCACAAACTACTTGAATAAGGCGAATAACATCTTCCTCAACAAGTGGGTCTAGAGAATAAAATGATGCCACCAAATTGGAATTGAAATCATTTAGAAAAAATGTAAATCTACTTAACATATTAAAAATGTCAAAGATGGATAGTCCACACGGGACATAGGATATGGCTTCATAATGATTAAGTAACGCATAACATTCAAATCGGCACGAAAAGAATAATCACATAAAATAATCTCGACATCTTTTCAAAGCAAACTGAGTGTTGAGGATCCACTATTCGGATAGCAATTCTCAGCGAACTCATCAAGCCCAAATATTTAAAGAACAGAAATCAACAAGTTCTTTTGATATAAAAATAAGGAGATGAACCCATATCAACAAAAACTCGAATCAGATAACCAAAAAACAAATGTCACTAAGGATTGAATAAGAAATACCTTGATCACGAGAAGTATTATTAGGGGCTTGCACTACATTGAGCTTTCCCTCCTTCCTACTTGGAAGTTCGGGACATGAAGATAAAAGATGACCTGAACTCTTGCAATAACGACAAAAGAGAGGTTTCAGACACCTATTAGCATAATGGTCCGTGGAAGCACAATTGTAGCATTGTCCACGACTAGAGGTAGAAGCTTTTGCTACCGGGGTTTCTTGTTCCTCTTTCTTCTTGCTTTGACGTTTGGGACACAAAGATATATAATATTCCGCACTTTTGCAATAGCGGCAAGAAATAGGCCTTGGATACCTATTTATATAGTGGTCCTTAGAGTCACAATTATAACATTCTCCACGATTAGGGATTGGAGTCTTTGCTATCGAAGTTGCATATCTCCCTTTCTTGTTGGGATTAGGGCTTTTGAACTTAATATGCATCTTCTTGTTGTTATTAAGGCTCTTTTTGGAACCTACAACATCACTATCACTTTCTTTATCGGACTCTTCAAGTCGAAGAGTGATACCTACAAGCTGATCAAAAGGAACTTCTAGTTTCAGAGGTAGAACCTTTGTGGGGTTCTTACTCAAAGCACAGATAAACCTTTGATTCTTTATAAGATCCAAAAGTTATTGGGTAGAAATAAATATGCCATCCAGAGAAGGCCTACTGGATTGACCAGTGCTAGGACTGCCAGAAATGACCATCTCTTCTTCTTTAAGAAAGAAAGAAAGAAGAGGAAAAATGTTATTCTCAAAATGAATATCAAACAATCATGATTGATAAAACAAAATATCATAAATAAAATAGGATAGAATGGGTCCTAAGACTCGGATAGAATCCTTAGGCACGACTCCTAAGAAAAACTTAGGACAATGAACCTTGCTAGATTATTCTACATTGTTCCAAAGTTTGGCTCTGATACCATGCTGTGACGCCCCACCTCTATACTCACGCTAGCCAAGGACACTATGGATAATGCCGTCAACTAGCACGAAGAATAAGGCTGTTGAGGAGCGACCATCCGTGTAATTGCTTTGTGTGAGCACCGATATGTCAGATAGTATAACATGCATTTTATTTCAAGAGGAAATCTGAAATGCCGATACAAACTCAAAGCTACTACACATTGGCTATGTGGTCTTCCGAAACAAATATAGAAATAAACATAACATAAATCAGTCATAGATATCCATATCATAAAGGCGGAAATATATATGAATATAACACATAGAAGTGTATATCAGAGTAGTGGTCAAACAAGATCCACAATATCACAAAAGAATAGATACAAGTGCTAGACACAAGAATAAGTATACATCAAAGAGTCTCTGTCTCGAATGTATAAAACAAAAACTACTAATCTAGTGTAGTTAGCCAAAAATTAGGCGACAGTCCCTGAATAGAAGTCAAGCAGAAGCACCTATAATATCTTGGTCTGACCCGTGTATTATTTAATAAGAAAATAATAAACCGATTATTCTAACTATAAATATCAGATAAAAATGAGATAGGATAAGAGATACGATAAAAACGTATGATAACAAAAATGTCATACTGCGACAAGTATACATTACACAATATCAAAAATCATACACTATCTAAGAAATCTCAAAGCATTAAAAATAATTTCATATTCTTTATTTTATTCACCAAACCACAAACATTGACAAATATATCAATATCAATCGCAAAATTGGTGAAACACAAATTCTAGAACCATCGATTGGAAATCCAGAAATCATAAAGGGGGAGGCCTATCACAAAACGGGAGCATAAAAACTCACCAACACATGTATCACAAAACGGAATGCTATTCCATGGTCGCTAACCATCTAATTTGAGCCGAAACTCCATAAAACGGTTCGTAGACCTTTGAGCCGGACTCCACAAAACGGTCCGAAGACCTTTGAGCCGAAGCTCCACAAAACAGTCCAAAGACCATGGGTCGCTACCCCACAAACTTGAGCCGAAACTCCACCAAAGGATCTTCATAGATCCATAAGTGTAAATTACACTAAGCTAGTAAATAAATGAGTTAGGCTTCATGTCCCATAACCACTGGCTTAACTTAATTATTTACGAACAAACTGTAGACTTCCACTTGAAAATAAGTGTAAATTACACTAAATTAGTAAATATATGAGTTCAGTTTCATGTCCCATAACCAGTAGCTTAACTTAAATATTGACGAACAAATTGTAGATTTTCACTCGAAAGTTGTCACAAGAGTTCAATCGAACAACTCCAAGAATTAACCGATAAAGTAAACGCAAGCGTTTCATACCACTTGTTTTCCTAAGTCGTTTAATTAGATTTCTCATACGAATGAGGTAAAGGTTTTTATATATTAATAGGGTGGAAAACAGTTTTATAAACGAGCTTAATATTGAAAATATTGTTGAAGTCGTTTTGATGAAAGAGTTTAATATTCATTACTAGTATAGAAACCTTTGTATTTTAAAGTGACAAACCACAAAAATGATTGTAAAAACAACCAATCATAAAAGAATTCACATACGAAGACATGAATCAAATCCATAGAAATCGATACCGAATCCATCAAATTGGATATTCTCAAAAATCCCAAAGAAGAAGTCATAAAAGTCGATGATAAATGATAACAACAAATCGGATAACCACGAATCTATAAAAATTGGAATATCAAGCAAAATAGGCAAATTGAGATGAAGCAAGCAGGTCAGTCGACTGGACACTGAGTTCAGTAGACTGGCCCAATGCCTGGAAAAGTTTCGTGTTCAAGGTCAGTCGACTGGACTTAGAGAGTCAGTCGACTGGACCCTGTTTTCCAGTATTCCCAGCCTAGCCTCCAAGGGACCAAATCCCAAACAATTTGTGATCGGTCGAGCGATGGGCGCTAGGGGTTTACGCCAATCGGAAACCCAGCCCTATAGGCTCTTCGATACGCCATCAAAAGCATGAACAAACATCAAAGCTAAGATTTTTAAAGATTTTACTTCAAAACATCAAAAATTGGAATATTCATAAAGCCAATTCAATCCAAAGCAAATGAACGTGAATGGATGTTATGAATTCATGCCTAACAACAAAGATAGATATAGACGTAGATGTGAGATAAAAATCTCACCTTTAAACCCAAAACAATGAAATGAGAAGCCCAAACACAAAGGAAAGATCAACCACTCTTCACTTCAACCCAAGAAGCTTGAATCTAAGCTTATAAGCAATATTTTTCTAAATTAGGTTATAGGAGATTTTTGAAATTAAAGAGGAATGGAGATGGAGAAGATGAAGAGAGAGCTTACCTAAGCTTCTCTTAGATTTTGGAGCTAGAACTTGAATTTGCAATGAAGCTAGGGCTTGGGAATTTTAATTTTCCATCTCTTCCCCCATTGTTCCTAAGCTTGAAGTGTTAGGAAATAGAAATGAAATGGATGAAGAGGAGTAGGGGTGGAGCTAGAGTCTTAAGTTGGGGTTAATGGGCTGAAACCTAAAACCAAAGCCGTAAGTGAAAAGGTCGAAATTCTAGCTAACTCCAAACATATCGATGTTTATACTCAAAAAGGTCGCAAACGGCATTTTGGACTCAATGGAAGTGGTCTCGAGTTCTAATATGACTATTTGAGAAAAGTAGATTTTTCAGACTTTAATCCGACTAACGATGCTATATTTAAATAAAATATTTAAATATACAATCGTAAAGTATGCGCGTTGTTAACGCCGTAAAGATTATTATTGAAATAATATATGTTATTCCATTCATGTGAGATTCTTTTCTGTCTTTATTTTTCTTTCTACCCTTAATGATCTGCTTGTTCGTGCAATTTGATTTGGACATGTGTGGTTTATTGTCAATTCAAAATGTATGAAAAACAGGATCGTTATATTTGGTATCAAAGCCGATGGTTAAGCGAGAACCTTGGCTTTGGTAGGGTAAAGACTCATCAGAGATAGGGTTAGTAATACCCTAGGACGAGTGACTCATTAGTGATAGGGTTAGTAACACCCTTGAAGGAGTTTGAGTGTATTATATATGAGCACGTATTTGTTATTTGATATAAAAATGTTTTGTGTTGATTTATAGGTTAAGCGGTTTATAAATTCTGGTCAATATGGGAAGTACAACTGTATCGATAGGTATTTCTAAATTCTTAACAAGACGAACTGACACACTGATTTTGAAAAATTGGTAAAAGAAATAATTTTACCTAGGATTATATTTTGAATATAAAGTTTATATTTTGAAAGGTTGTATAGTTAGAAATCATGATTAGTGAAATTTATATATGAACATCTTGTGATTAGAATTTCATAGTATGACTATAAGATGTTTCATAAAAATAATCGAAAATTAAGAAATCCGATAAGGTAATTAAGATCTGTAACGACTCATAAATTTCGATAATTAAAATGGTTAATTTAATAAGATTTTTGCAATAGAATTTAGAAAGAAATAAAAACTTTACAATTTGTAATGAAGTGAATGTGAAAAAATGAAATGCAGCGATGGTAATTAAGACCAATCATTGACAATTGAAATGAAACCCTAATAATGAAATAGTGTAAATTGTTGCACTTAGCTATAAAATAGAAAATAAGTAAATAAGGGAAAGTGTTGTATAAATAAATGAATTAGTATAATTTATAGTATTTGGATGAATTCTGTATTATGTAAGTAATTATGATAATTAGTTGAATATAAAATAAACTTAAGTGTAAATTAAAGGTTATGATAACAATTATTATAAATTACCTAATTTATTTGTCAATGAATTTATTGGAAATCAATTTCATTTAAATGTTAAGTAAATGAAAGGTAAACAAAAGGAACTAGGTTTATAAAGTAATAATGGACTTAATATAAATATTGAAATTGAATCAAATCAAATTTATTTGGAATTTATTTTTAATTAATTGGAACTCAATTTTAATAAATGGATTTATTGTAAATTAATATAAATTTTGCGTTAATTGAAAATTAAGATGAAATTGGAGAATACTAATGTAATAGATCATGAATGCAATGTTAATTTCATCCATTTGATAATAATGAATTGAATAATAGAATGAAAAGTAAATTAAATGGAATTATAGAAAATTAAATTTATAATTTATGAATTTAATAAAGTGAAATTTAATGCTGAAATTGATGAATGAATCGCCATTAAAGTGCCATCTAAATTTGTGTTAAATTATGGTTTATGTCCTAGTAATTTAAAATGAGAGAAATTGTGATTTATTAAATTTGAATTGAAAATTTGATTTAATTAATTAATTTATTATTTATTTAATTAATATAAAAATAGCCATTTTGGCCACTGACTCGGATTTCGACGAAACTAGTTTCATCGGATCCGTTACGGTGAATTATTGTAGGATTTCAAACTTCATAGCGATCGGACTTGTCGTTTGATCGTACGGGCTCGAAACGCCTAAAAATCAATGAAATTGAAATCAATTTGAAATAACTTGATTTTAGCATAACCTCTTCATACGATGGAATTTGGACCTGAAACCTGTTCCATTGATTTTCAAATATTTTAAAACATCTCTTTTGATATATGTGTTGATCTAATTTCGTTCCGGAGTCGGAATGGGCTTTTTAGGCCATCTATCGTTCAATCAAATCTGATCCGTTCTTTTATTTTCAGCTCTGCTTATTTATATCCAATTAAAAACCCTAGCTGCCTTTCTATTTCTTATTTTTGTACGTACAGATGCTCCTCTTCTTCAATGGCTGAAAACCCTAATCTTTCCAATCCAATCTCAATTCAAAATACAACTTCAGAAATCAAACTCCACAAACTATATCGAATTATATATGGATTTGAAGCTCTCGGCGAGCACAAGTCAAATAAATGATTCGTTTTTCAATCTGGGTTTCGGTGTGGCCGAAAATCGATGAACTATCCACGACAGTTCAACACGCCACGACTAAACTTGTCTGATCTTCGAATCTTTTTGTGGGTATTGTAGAATGGACCGAGGGGACTTCATCTATGCAGTTTATTTGGCGAATAGACGGGTGATAAAATTCGATTTGGGGCTAGGGTATTCTGGCGGCGGCTGGGTTCATTGGGTTGCGTGCGCCCTCCGTAAGGTCGGCCAAAGAAGGGGCACGGTTGGCGAAGTGGGTCTGGTGATGGCTGACCTCTGGCGGCGGTGGATCAAACGAGGCAAAGCCGGCTATGGTTCAGCGATGTTTATGCGTGCGTCTGTCGTTTGGGGTATGGATTCGTGAGTCTGGAGAGGACGGTTGACGTGGCTTTGTGTGATAGGTAGGGCTTTTTTTAATTTTATTTGAATTTCTATTTCCATTTGTTCTAACGTAAATAACTTTTGCATACGAGGTCGAAATTGCACGCGATTTCTTTCGTTATGATCGTATTGAAATTCTGGACATTATGGCCGGTTCGGACGAATTCTAAGACTGTCCAAATTTTGGGTTCAAATTGGATTTAAATTCAGTTTAAATTCAAAAGGTGAGTGTTTTAACCCACTCACAACTTCTAAAATTTCTTATGTGTTTTAAATAATTTTTTGATGTGGTTAGAAATTTATTTATGACTGTTTGGCATATTTTTAATCATCACCTCAGTTAAATTGAATTTATTGAATTAAATTATTATTTAATCTATTATTGTATATAAACCGCCAGTTAAATTATTATTTGATTTATTATTGAATGTAAACTGGCAGTAAATACTTGTTATTTATTATCTGCTCTATATTGATGTTATGATTGAATTGGATGATGATTCTGATAAATGTTGATGATTGATATTGGATGAATGGATGTTGTATTTTTTTTTTTGTTATAAACTGTAAGTTGTAATAGATTTTTATTTCATTCGGGATTGCGGTTTGAAATGATATATAACTGTATTTATATTTTAAATTGCGGATTGAAATGATAAATATCCGTATCACTTGACCATAGGATATAAAATTATATACAGACACTGTAACGTCCCACTCTGAGACCCACATTAGCAAAGAGTATTACAAGGTAATACCGTCTACTAATACGGATAACAGTGCTGGATAAGAGCGACCATCTATAGCCTTGTCTTAACTATCTGCTAAATACATCGATAAATGTAGCATTTTTTTCATGTGGATCAACATATCCAATAGATACTTAATACAAAACTATAATGGCTATAAGATCTAACAAAACATAATATAACAACTCAAATGTAAACCACATCACAGAACAGTAGATCATCACATACATATACACATATACAGATACATCACAAAGTATACAAAATGATACATGTAAGATGGTGTAGCAACCACAATATACAGGCGGGTCAAAAGAATATACAAATCAGAGTTACGACCAAAAATGACTACATAAAAAGATATAACAAAAGGAGCTAGCATAATAGTCCATGCGAAATAGAATAGGCTAAGTCCAAATGTGCCTAACCTGAAACACCTCGATCTGACCCGAGTATAAAATACATGAGTCAGTCTAGCTAAACAAATCAGTTAGATAAGCTAAATGATAATGAACATGCAAGGTCATAAAGTAATACGATAATCTCTAAAAGGGAGAACATGATGATCTAACCAAAGATCAATCATAACAAGCCTCATATAATCGGCAACTCAAATAAACAAAGGATATAAATATCCCAAATCAAGCCAAAAAGACAAATAATAAATACCAATGAAGGTAACACAAGTTTCCATAAGGTAATCGCTATGTATCGAGTAGTTTAAAAGACCTACTCCGAAAGGCGATACTCTAGGGAAATATAAATATCAATGACACAAAATATGCACGTGCTCAGTATTGTATAAATAAGGATCCACATGCCCGAAGGCGACAAACCCAAGTATCTCTCGAGCGGTGACGAAGGATCAACTCCAAAAGCGATACTATAGGGTAACAAAACTGAAGGAAACAAACCCGAAGGCAACAAACCTGAAGGCACAAACCCGAGGGCAACAAACCGTAGTGGCGAAGGTCTGGAGGCCCAGTACTGGACACCACTAACTGGCAATATGTGTCACAAACTCCCGGAAAGGAACCTGAAAAGTGTTAATGTATGTCCCATACCACACATTTGCACTAAACGGTTAACTGACCGTTAGTCAATTCCCCACTTAAAGCAGTACAAGGTTTACCTCATCTCATCGGTAAACCAGACCTGAAGGTCAAAACGATCGAACGAATAGATTAGGAATTAACTAAAAAGATAAACGCACGTGTTCAAAGCACGCATTTTATCTAATCATCTAATTCTCCTCCCACTCTACTCGAAGTGCAAAATTGTGTGTTTTATATAGAAATTAAGTTGAAGAAAACGAGTTTTAGGAACGTTTCGAAATCGCTTTAAAAATTGCATTTGAAATTCTCTTATTATAGAGTATATAAATTTATACTAAAAAATAATATATAATAATAATTTCAAAAGCCCATTTATTTGAAAAATAATTAAAACACATTATAAAAACCCATGTATGAAATGCAGAAAGAAATATCAAGAGAACATCGAAATAACGGAAATTACACCAAGATTATCCGTTAAAACAAGCTGCGACTCGGTATTCGCCAGCAGGTTTGAATAAGTTAACAATGTCAAAATGAATTGAAATTTGGCAGTAATGTAGTTCAACATTCCTACTTCAATCTGCAAAAAGAATCATACAAATCCGATTTGAAACGAAGAATCTGCATCTTTTCAAAGTCGGACCAAAACAAGGTTTTAAACACTGAATTATAGCAAGCTGCGAGTACATGTTCGACAGTAGTTTCGAAATAGCAAACCAAACCAGATTGTGATGAAATTTTACAGGAAAGTGATTCAACACTCCTACCTCAATCTACAAAAAGAATCACTCAAATTCGATTTGAAACGAAGAATCTGCATCATTTCAAAGTTGGACTAAAACAAGGTTTTAAACACTGAATTACAGCAAGCTACGAGTACACATATATTACACTATATAATAAAACAAAGTCATTTTCTTTCTAATTTTCAGCCAAACAAGATATGTAAAATTACATACACATGAAATAAATGATTTTACACTATGAAAAGATCAATTTTTATTTTTAAAACATTATTATTATTATTAAAAACCTTAATTTGCAAAAATACACTATTTTGACAAACAAATGCAAAAGTTCACACTTTTAACTTCTAAAATTCAACCAAAAATACTTTTCTTACTTAGAAAAATATTTCAAACCATTTCCAAACCATTTTTATAATCAAAACATATTTTAAAACCAATTTCCACATTTCTATTTAAATATACAACCTTTAGAAAATCAAATACTTCCTTTAAAAATTATTAAAAGAAGTAATTGATAATAATGAATAAAATTATTGCATTTTCTCTAAATAAAAACTATTTTCCATTTAGTATTAATCCAAACAAATAAAATAAAGTTTCAAACATTATTTTCTCATTTTAGTTTCAAAATTCATTGTTTATTCCTAATAACAATTCAATTTCTCCAATTTTATTTTAGTTCATAATATTAAATTATAACTACCGTTATAATTTAATATTTACAGGTAATCTCCAAAACCAAGGTTTTTATAGACACCCTCCCTTAACAAAATTGCGTCCATGCAATTTCTATAATGGAAGTTATCTATAACATCTATTTCATCACAATAAGATTCAAATCAAAAGATAGGATCATATATTCACCCTCAACAGAGAATGAAAGGATCAGGACAAGTTTGCTCGACAAATCCTATGGTTTCTCAACTAAAATACTTAGGGTTAGCGGACCATATAATTTCATAAGAAGAACATTCTTATTTCGAAGGTGTTTAATCTTTGAAACAACTACACGAATAGAATTCAGCACAATACATAAGTCGGTGAGACTCATGATCATGCAACACAAGAGAATTAACAATCGAGATTAAATCTCAAAGATACAATGAAATTGGGTTACCTGGAACATATCATGAATACCCAAAACTGAACAGAAAACGATGCATGAAAGCAATCGAACCAAGACGTTCAGTAATAGTAGATGGTCCTATATAAATAGGAGACAACTTTCCGAATATACTGAAATGCACTTAACTCCTTTAAAGGAGTAACACAAATAAGCACAATCATAAACAGAGGATTCAACAAAAGATATGTGGTATTTCAAGCTACTACCATAACACATGACTGCATGAATGCAAGTGATCACAAGAATCGCACTAAGGCAAGACACACAAGAATGGATTACAAGATATTTTCTCAAAAATTTGTTATAAGAGTTTTCACTCAAATCCATTTTCATTAATACACAAAACTCAAACATCAATACTTGAAAAAATTTAAAGTCTCTTACTTTAATTTTCAATTCAATCATCTTTACTTTAAATTTAAAGTAAATTAAATTAGAGTTGTTCCATACTCTAATTCCAAAATAAATATACTACAATAAGTAATATATATTTTTTTCATTAAATTTATCAAATTTTAAAGCATTTTACTTTATGATTTAAAAAAGACACTTATTAGACCCTTCATCGATGGCTCTAAATATTCACTATTTAAATTTCCAGAAAAATTTTCTAAGTGTTTAATTTTCGAAAAATTCGACTGAGTCTCCTTTGCATGGGGAGCGCTTTACAATTTCATAAATATGAATTATAGATTTACATCAACCAAAAGGTCGGAACACAATACATACATACATACATACATACATACATATATATATATATATATATATAATTCTTAACAAATAAACACTTAGCAATTCATAACTTTCATTTCTAGCATTTAAAATGCGAGCGTGCTTACTTTTATACTTACTATTTTGCTAATCAATCATTCAGATATTCTCTTACAAAGACTCGGGATTTGACATAGTAAAACTCATAATCTAAAATTACTCATAAACAAAAGTTATTCTACTCGGTCCAAGCTTTCCAGCGACATAAAGATCATCAAAATCTGATTTACATTTTGAATGTTATGCCCAATTTACTTTTAGCTTTAAACTCAGAAATTATAAAAGAGGACAAAGATTTCCATCATTTTTCAAACTCATTTTTAAATAAACAAACTACAAAATTTTCAAAAATGATACAAAGATGATTTCTAGCTGACTGAAAGTACTCTCTTTGGCAAAAAGAATGGACTCATTTGGATTTGTAAATCACAAGTTATCGCTGTTTTAAAACAGCACTTTCCAATCAAAATTTTCTGATACAAGACCTTTTATTGTCAAAATTTTCAAACAATTATTAAATACAAACTACATAATTTTAGATCAAAAATATTTTCTCTAAAACATTTATTACATGATCCTTTTCTTTGGAAAGCTAAGACATCTAGAATTACACTATAATACATACAACAAACTTTCTGAATGGTTTACAAAGAAAACTTTTTCCCAATTAACAAAGAGTCTTTTAAAAGAACACTCATATTTTAGTTAAGATAATTACTTTCTTATATTAGTAAGAAACAATTATCTATCCAAACTAGAACTTTGGAATTACATATTGATTTTTTTTAAATTGCTTTCACAATTAAAAATCTTATCTTGTTGCTCTATTTATTATTATTTCTAGCTTTTCACAAAAATTTGCATTTTATAATAAATGAATCTTTTATATTCAATTTTCTCATAATCCACAAAGGTAAACATTTATTTTATTATCACTTAGAACTAGCCAAGGTTGATACTTAATTCAGACTTGTTTTCAATTGAACTTTGCAAATACATAATTAACAAGTTTTTAACACTATTAAATTCATCACCAAACTTACTCTAATGGTTTTGCTCCTTATTAAATTTCATGCTAATTCAAAAGCACCAAATTAGCATTTTCTTAAATCTTCCCAAGGGCATTTTTTTTTTCACTTATTATTAATCAAATGATTAAATGTTTAAATAATCTTCATAACTATCCTTTTACTTTTAACTAAGCCTCATTCCATTGAATATTAAACATCTCATTTTCTTAATTTGAATACTTTGTTTTATTAATCACTATCACATGATAGTTTGATCCAATTAAGGTATTTCCTTAATTAAAATTATTTGCCTTATAATTGAATTAGCATAAGGTAATATTTTCCAAAATATTTTTTTTTTTTTTTTGGAAAAGGTACTTTATTAATAATAGAAAGCATATACTTCCTTGATATGCCTCATTAAAACCTTACAACCCCCCTAACCTATATGGGTGCCTTGTAAGGAAAAAGAGTACATATCAATTCCATATATTAACAATACAAGGAGACAAAATGAAGCTAAGCAGTCAAACAGATAGAGGAGGAACTACAAGTAGAAAAAATCTCAAAACCATCCGTACGAACTGCTAACTTCAGAGGTCTAAACAGCTAACTCCTACCTAAAACTCTTAATCACCAAAACAACCCAAGAACAAAACCGCACCGATCAGGAGACCAATCATAATTGGACACGCAGAAAGAGCTTGGAAAAAGAAAATTAGTTCGATCCCAAAACTCTGAATCAATTTTAGCTTCAGCCATGGAGGTGGGTGAGGATAATGAGCTTCTTCCAAAAGATTGACGAAGTATAGTTCCTCAAAATGCTCGTTCGTACCACAGATACTTACTTCAAGGAGGTCGAAAGGCCTCATGCAGATCTGACACCATAAAAAGATTAGACAAGATAAGTTTTTCTTCCTCGTTTAGCTTGTGGATCTGAATCTTTTGTAGCATTAGGTGTTTGCTTTGAATGAGAATTTGTTTAATTTTCACTTCTACTGGTTCATTTATTCCATCAAACACCCGTTTGTTGCGTTCGCACCATATATTCCAGATGATGTTGGTACATATAATGCTTGTAATACATGAAATATTTGGTTGCATTTTGCCCTGAGCTTCTTGAATATCAGCCAGAAGTTTGCAAATTTCGTAACTATTTCCCTGAAAGATGTTGAGTTTAGGGATGATGTTATCTATAATTCTTCTTGAGTACGTGCATTGGAAGAAGAGGTGGTCTCTGTTTTCTTTGTCATTGTCACATAGAACACATTTTTGGTCTACCATAGTAGACCATTTGCTAATCTTATCTTTTGTCTGCAATTTGTCTTTGAAGGCCAAAAGAGAACAAATTGACATTTTAGGAGCGCAACCTTTATCCCAAATGAGCTTAGTCCAATCGTGTTCAACGTATTTATTTCTAAATTCCTGCCAGGCTGACTTAAGAGAGAAATTGCCTTGTTTGCTGGGTAGCCACCACCAAAAATCTTGTTGAATATGGTTGTGTATGTTAATTTGTTTAATAACAGTATGAGATTGAGTTGGAATACTATTGAGGTTTTGCTTCCACTTTTTATTATGAATGAGTTCAGAAACTGTTTTATGGCAACCCCTCAAAGTATACATACTGTTCCATCCATATTTATCAATTAAAGAGGAGCCTTGAATCCATGGATCGAACCAGATGTCAGTTGTGTCTCCATTCACAATTTTTCTGTCAATATGGCCTTTGCACCATTGTCTGGCTCTAAGTATGGTTTTCCAAGTGTGGGAAGCGTTATTGTTCATTCTGACAGTCCAAAAATTAATATTATTACAGTATCTGTTATGCATCCATCTTGCCCACAAGGAATTACCATTAATATAATTCCATAGCAGTTTAGTTGCTGAGGCTGTAGCTAAATCTTCAATTCTCCTAATTCCCAAGCCCCCTTCTCTTTTTGTTTTGCATACTTCATTCCAGCTCAATTTATGTGATTTAGATTTCCATAAGAAGTTTGCACATAAAGAATTGATCTTATGAATGATTGTTGCAGGGAATTGTGCTATCTGTAACCAAAATTGCAGCATGGGGTGGATAACTGACTTGATCAGTTCAACTCTACCACTGATATTGAGGAATCTGGTTTGCCAATTATTAAATTTTTTGTTGATTTTATCAATCAACCATCCAAAGTCCCTTGTTTTCAATGCATTATTGGAGAGTGGGATTCCCAAGTAGGTAATTGGCAAATTATCAATTTTGAAATTGATAGTTTCTTCAATTTCCTTTTTATCCCTGGAACCTTTACTGAAAAAGATTTTTGATTTTTCAGTATTTAGTTCCAGTCCTGCAAATTTCCTCATCTTTTGTAGAATGTTATGGATAGTATTTGCATTTTTGGTAGTAGCTTTTGCTAAAATGAGGATGTCATCAGCATAGAGTAGATGAGTAATTATTGGTTCTACTTGATAAATTGGGCTGATATTTCCTTTGAAGTATTCAATGTCCAAGTTAATAGTGAGATATTCCGTGGCTATAGAAAAAAGATATGGCGACAGAGGGTCACCTTGTCTGATTCCTCTCGAGCTGTTGATAAAATCATGTGGGGCACCCTCTACTAAAACTGAAAATGATGGAGTAGAGATACACTCGTATATAAGATTAGCAAAGGAGATTGGGAATCCCATCGATTTCAGCATATGATGAATAAATTCTCTATTGATCTTGTCATAGGCCTTGTGCAAATCAATTTTTAAGCAAAAATTATTCGAATTTTTCCTGTTAAAACTCCTGACCATCTCATAGGCAAGAAGAGAGTTTTCTGATATAAGCCTGTTTGGGATAAAAGCATTTTGGTTAAATGATATAAGCTCATTCATGTATATTTTCATCCTATTGCACAGAATATTAGAGAGAATTTTATATGTAATATTACATAAAGAGATAGGTCGAAAATCAGTCATCTTTGATGCTTCTGGAATTTTTGGAATGAGGCAAATGAAAGTGTGGTTAATTTCTCTGATTATTTTGCCAGAATGGAGAATATCATTCATAGCTTTCCAAATATCCATTTTAATTTTATCCCAATGAACTTTAAAGAATTTAGAATTGAGGCCATCTGGTCCGGGAGAGCTATTTTCATTAATTTGGAAAACTGCCTCTTTAATTTCCTCCAATGAAAAAGGATTGCCTAATTGATTCTTTGCATTGTCTGATAAAATTTTCTTGCAAATAATTTTTGGAAATTGATTTTGATTATGAGGCAGTTGAAAAAGATCTGAGAAATATAGAGAGGCTTCATGAGCAATTTTTTCTGATGCTGAAACCCACATTCCCTGTTGATTAATCGTAAAATGATTTTTACGACATGCTTTGTAATCTGCAATTTTATTGAAAAAAAATTCAGTTGGTCTGTCTCCCATCGTGAGCCAGTTGAATTTCATTTTCTGTTCGTTGTCAATGGCCAATTTCCTCATCATATAATGTAACTTATCATAGTTATTAGAGTATATTTGCAGCAGATTATTATCAGATGGGTTAGTCAGAATTTGTTTATAAGTTTTATTGTTATGATCTTTCAAACTATTCAACTCTTTCTGCAAGTTTGTTTGATTATGAGCCCATTTCTTCAAATTATGCTTCACCTGTTTCAGTTTGCAGAAGAGGGAGTACAGGGGATATCCATCGAAATGAGATTCCAGAGCCTCATTGACTACTGAGGAATAGTCAGAGTAGCAGTGCCAGGAATTTTTGTATTTAAATGGTATGTTTTTCTTTTGTGAATTCTGGACATGTAAGATGATAGAGATCTGTGTGTGGTCACTTATTGAATGATTACCAAAATGTATGCCAAAGTTGTTAAATTGGTTGATCCAAATGTAGTTAACAAAAACTCTGTCAATCTTACTATGAATAGAGAATAAGTTACCTCCTCTCCACGTGTAGAAATTTCCCGAGAATTCAGGTTCCACAAGTTTAGAAGAATTAATACAGTCCAAAAAACTTGAGTCCCCATTAGAGCTCATAATACCTCTGTTTATCCTTTCATTATTATATAGGATAGTGTTAAAATCACCAGCCACTAACCACGGCAGATTAATAAACTTGGATAAAGTTTTGATGTCTTCCCAAAGATACTTACGACCTTCTTCGTCGTTAAAGGCATAGGAAACTGTACACACCATACTTGTATTAGAAGCATTATGAAGAATACAAGTAATGGATTGGTCCGAAGTATGGAGAACAATAGTGGTCCAGATATTTGAGTCCCAAATAATCATGATTCTACTTTTTCGATCATCTGAAGCGTTGTGTGACATTTTCCAATTATTATCTAATTTGTACATAAACTTTTCAATTGAATTAGAAGAGAGCTTGTTTTCTAGAATACCAATAAAGGAATATTTATTCGTTTTCGCAATGTCAATAATTTCTAATTGTTTGTAGAGGGCATTCATCCCCCGAATGTTCCAAATTAGGAACTCCATTAACAGTTTATATTAGGCTCGCTACTATCTTCCATGGGGGTAGCTTTCCCCAAGTTCTTTGTTTTTTTGGATTTCTTATTTTTGTTTTTTAATTGACTAACAAGATTTGACCATTCAGGGTTTTCAACCACTTCAGAGTTCAATGATGCTTTAAACTCAAAAGGCACTTCCTCTGATCTTGTTTTACGCGAAGGCTTGTTTCTGATAATGTGTGAAGATTCCATAGTCTCTGTCTCTTGTTGAATGGCTGAAATGGTACTATCGGTGATGGTATTTTCCTTGTTCTGGATAGGAACTGCAATAGAACATGATTCCTGATGTAATATGCGGGAGGATGACTGAGTTAGCATGTTCAAGCTGGACGCCCTATCTGTATCGTTGTTATAAGTTAACTTGGAAGTATTCATACATTCATCTGTTGTTTGGTCTACTTGTATATACTCTAAACTTACTTGATTGTGATCAGTTGTCGTAACATTAGTACTTGCATTGATGTGAAAGTTATGTGTTGGTTCAGCATGCGTCTTTTGGCCATACTGCCTTGTTGTATCCATTGTTTCGACTTGATTGCTTAACTTTGTGTTATCATCACTATTTTTTAAAACGTTTTCATTTTCATACGAATCTATAGCCATCTCTGTATCTTTGTTCACTGTGGTACAGTTCTCTTTAGGGAGCCATACCTTGGTGAATTGACAGTGTATTTCAGCGTGTCCAAAACTCCTACAGTTTGGACAAATACTCGGTTTCCACTCATAATTCACCGCTTGCCATATAATTTCGTCTTTATCGTTAAGAATTGGAATTTTGATTGGGAATGTGAAGTTGCTATCGATTTCAATGAGAACTCTGGCAAAAGCAATTTTAATAATTCCTTCAGTAAATTTGTCAAGCCTGATTGGAGTTCCGAGTACTGAGGCTATCCGACTAATTCCTTCTTCTGTCCAGAAATCAAGTGGCAAATTGGGAAGACGAATCCAGATCGGAATAGTCTTAAGTAAATCTTTATTAAGTTGCATTCCTGGGTTCCATCTTTTCATCATCATCAGTTTCTTGTTATAATAGTATGGTCCACCCTCAAGAACGTTCAGACAATCTTTTTCTTTACTGAATTTAATCACATAGAATCCGTTCTCCATTGAAAAAATCGAGAATTCTCCCATTGGTTTCCATACTCTCAATATATATTCTTTGAAATATGGATAATACGGTTTCGGACCAACAACGTATACAACAATAGCATTTCTCCATTGATTTCTAGCATCTGAAATCACTTCGGAGGACATTTTAGCGCATTTTATAGAATTGACTTCACGGGGCTGGTAAAATTTTAGTGGAATAGACGTCTGAATATTGTTGCCTTTGACAACCTCATTCCACGCTTTGCTAATCGGGGAGGCATAGTTCCAATTTGGAGTTTTCTTAATATTCATAGGACTATTATGCGGATTCGTCACAGGGGGAACAGGGATCTGATTGTTATTCAAAGGACTTGTGATATTACCTGCTCGATTGAAGCCTTCTGACTGGTTTGATTTCTTGAGATGGCGAACACTTGAATTTGATTTGATTTGTCTCTTCCATTTACGAGTTATCACAGGCGTAAATCCATCGTCATCGACACTATTGTTATGTTCCATTCGCGGAGGTTCGAAGCCAGGGGGGTGATCAGGCGGAGAAGGAGGCGGATCTGCCATTGGGAGGGGTTGAAGGCAACAGGAGGTGGAGGCTGCCATAGAACACGGGGTGAGAAGAGGAGCGACAGCAAGGGCAGACGGCCGGTGCTGGGGCGAGTAGTGATGGACGGCGGCTAATTAGGGTTTCCTCCAAAATATTTTATCCAAAAGCTTACTTAAGCATTTTAAATTTTCCATGTATGTAAACTTTCACAAACATGTAATATAACCAATAATGAATACAATTTATTTAAATGAAACCATATTCAATTTTTCCAATTATCAATTTATAAAATGATAACATCTAACTAATACATTTATAGTGAATGACATTATCAAGGACTGCAAAGTTGACCAAGATCAACATTGCCTCTCCATTGCCCTCTATGTCACACTATATTCATAAGTCCTTAAGTATATATAAAATACTTATCTCAAATGGCAATTTAGAATTTTCAAAATCTTTGCAATATCTATAAATCTTTGCATTCAACATCCATACTAGTAAATATTATTTATTGCCATTTCAAAAGCATGTATCACATTGCCCCGTAAGCGTTTAGGAATCCCTATCGATAACGCTGATCAGATGCATCGACCAGAATTCTTAAATTACTTATTAGCCAATTGACACAAGAAATTAGAAAACCTTTTTTGATTTCTTAAGGAATCTTAAACTTGGTTATAACAATGTTTATTTTCAAAACATAAAATGTTTTCTAATTATACAACCATACAATCAATTCATAAAAAAAAATCAAATTATATACATAAGTATATCTCTTGTTAGAAAGATTTTCCATTCACATGGATGCTTTCTTTCAAAAAAAATTCTTTTATTAATTTTACATCTTTAAATGCATCCATGAAATTCTTAAACATTAAATTTTTATTTCATTTTAACCTTTGGTTAAATACCACTTATGGATTAAATTTCATTTTCAAAATTTAATCTTTCTAATAATTCTTGTTGTAGCTACAACTTGAAGACACCGCAAGTTCTTATCATTTGCATTGAGTAAGTTTCTAACTCTCAATTATATCACCTACTCAATATTATTTCAACAATTACTGTGCTAACACATATTCATGCAATTATCAACCAAAGAAGCATTTACTAAAAAAAGCATTAAATATGGCTAGCAAAAACGGTCACACCATTTCCGCTGCGCAACACTAATCATTAAGGATCAAAACACATAATTTAAATCTAAGCCATCTGAGGTCTAATTTCTACTATTTTTAAAAAAAATAGTGATATTTAGAAACCCTTATAATGTTCTCAAACTTATTATCCATTCTAAGGAAATGAAAAGACTAAAGGCATGTATGTTATCACTTGTATTATACTTGGATGTACTACAATATGTGTTTCTATTCTGTATTTATCATATTTTGTTCTGAGCTCACCTCTGATACCAAGCAGTAACTCCCCACTCTGAGACCTACATTAGCAAAGAGTATTACAAGGTAATACCGTCTGCTAATACGGAGAATATAGCTGGATAGGAGCGACCATCTATAGCCTTGTCTTAACTATCTACAGAATACGTCGATAAATGTAGCATTTTTTTCATGTGGATCAACATATCCAATAGATACTTAATACAAAACTATAATGGCTATAAGATCTAACAGAACAAAATATAACTACTCAAATGTAAACCACATCATAGAACAGTAGATCATCATATACATATACACATATACATATACATCATAGAGTATACAAAATGATACATGTCAAGTGGTGTAGCAACCACAATATACATGCGAGTCAAAAGAATACATAATCAAAGTTACGACCAAAAAGGACTACAGAAAAAGCTATAACAAAAGGAGCTAGCAGAATAGTTCATGCGGAAATAGAATAGGCTAAGTCTAAATGTACCTAACCTAAAACACCTCGGTATGATCCAAGTATAAAATACACAGATCAGTTTAGCTAAACAAATCAGGTAGATAAGCTAAATGATAATGAACATGCAAGGTCATAAAGTATCACAATAATTTCTAAAAGAGATAACATGATCATCTAACCAAAGATGAATCATAACAAGCCCCATGTCATCGGCAACTCAAATAAACAAAGGATATGAATATCCCAAATCAAGCCAAAAAGGCAAATAATAAATACCAATAAAGGTAACACAAGTTTCCACAAGGTAATCGCTATGTGTCGAGAGGTTCAAAAGACCTACTCCGAAAGGCGATACTCTAGGGAAATATATATATATATATATATATATATATATATATATATATATATATATATATCAATGAAACAAAATATGCACGAGCTCAGTACTGTATAAACAGGGATCCACAAGCCCGAAGGCGACAAACCAAGTATCTCTCGAGCGGTGACGAAGGACCAACTCCAAAAGCGATATTATAGGGTAACAAACCCGAAGGCAACAAACCCAAAGGCACAAACCCGAAGGCAACAAACCGTAGTGGCGAAGGTCCGGCCACTAACTAGCAATATGTGTCATAAACTCTCGGAAAGGAACCTGAAAAGTGTTAACGTATGTCTCATACCACACATTCTCACTAAACGGTTTACTCACCGTTAGTCAATTCCACACTCAAAGCAGTACAAGGTTTACCTTATCTCATCGGTAAACCAGACCCGAAGGTCAAAACGATTGAACGAATAGATTAGGAATTAACTGACAAGATAAACGCACGTGTTCATAGAACACATTTTATCTAATCATTTAATTCTCCTCCCTCTTCGCTCAAAGTGCAAAATTGTGTGTTTTATATAGAAATTAAATTGAAGAAAATGAGTTTCAGGAACGTTTCGAAATCGCTTTAGAAATTGTCTTTGAAATTCTCTTATTATTGAGTGTATAATTTTTATACTAAAAATTAGTATATAATAATAATTTCAAAAGCCCATTTATTTGAAAAACATTATAAAAACCCGTGTATGAAATCCAAAAAGAAATATCAATAGAACATCAAAAATAATAGAAATCACACCAAGTATTATCCATTAAAACAAGCCGCGACTCGATATTCGACAGCAGGTTTGAATAAGTTAACATTGTCAAAATGACCTGAAATTTGGCAGGAATGTAGTTCAGCATTCCTACTTCAATCCAAAAAAAGAATCATTCGAATCCGATTTGAAATGAGAATCTGCATCGTTTCAAAGTCGGACCAAAACAAGGTTTTAAACACTAAATTATAGCAAGCTACGAGTAAATATTCGACAGTAGTTTCGAAATAGCAAACCAAACCAAATTATCATGAAATTTTACAGGAATGTAAATCAACATTCATATTTTAATCTACAAAAAGAGTCACTCAAATCCGAATTTAAACGAAGAATCTGCGTCTTTTCAAAGTTGGACTAAAACAAGGTTTTAAACACTGAATTACAGCAAGCTGCGAGTACAAGTTCGACAGTAGTTTCGAAATAGTAGACCAACACAGATTGTCTTCAAATTCTACAGTAATGTAAATCAACATTTCTATTTCAATCTACAAAAAGAATCACTCAAATCCGATTAGAAACGAATAAGTTATGATGTCTCAAACATGGACTCAGGCCGTGTTTGCAACAGTTCAAAAACCAAAATGTACAGGTCTGAAACCATCTTGGGTTCAAATTCCAGGCAGGAAATAGAGAATCAAATGGCATCGAATTGAGCTCAAAACTGGTATGCTCGTAATAGAAATCTTTATCTTTCTAACAAAAAAATAATGATGCAATTTGGATAAAACATGAGAAAGTTAAGATGTCTCATAGTTGAACCCAAATGGTGTTTTCATTGCAAAACTTTGGGCAAAAACATGGTCCAAGTCAAAGTTTGGCGACGTATTTATATAAGCTATCAATGTCAAAATGACCTGAAATTTGATAAACATACAGCAGAGAACTTCACATTTCAGGAAAAAAAGAATTATACAATTCGAGTAAGTAATGAAAGAGATATGTTGTCCCAAACATGGACTCAGTCCATGTTTGTGGCAACGCAGAAAACAAAATGTCTACAATTTTCAAGCTGTGCATTGATTTTTCAGTGCAGTTTTCAGGCATCAAACGAATATATTATGCAATGAAATTTGGTATGCAAATACTACAACACACAGGCTATCAATCGAAGAAAATTCGGCAGTATTTCATAGCTGGATTTGGGAGAAAATGATGTGCAAAGTTGCATAAAAACTCAGATTTCACAAAACAAAACATGAGCATAAAATCGTTGTATTGAAGCTATTTTTGGGTAGATTTTGGTATTTTGAAGTTTTTGCTTCAGCTAGCAATTGTGAGAAGTAACTCATCTTTGATTTATCATAGCAAATACCCGAATTAATGGAGAAAGATTGAAGCTTGGGTTGAATTTAAGCTTCTACAACTTGTAAAAAACAAGTGCATGCAAGAAAGAAAGCAATTAATAAACAATCATTCACAAATTTGAACTTTTGATGAAATATTAGATTTTAGATTTTGATTACCTGTAGATTTAGCTTCAGAATAATTTTTAAAACACCAAATTTGAGTCTAATTTGATGATTTTTGGCTTGGATTTGTAAAAAGGAAATGGGTTCTTTTTTTTCTGACTTGAGGATGGAGAAGAGAAGATAAGAGTGATTTCCTGTACGTACATGAGATGTTTTTCTCATTTCTATCTCTTAGATTAGGCTAATGGGCTTTTAGGACCAAATAAGAAGAAAACTAAGTGGCCTAAGTTAAAAAATCCACACATAAATCACATATATTACACTACATAATAAAACAAAGTCATTTTCTTTCTAATTTTCAACCAAAAAAAATATGTAAATTTACATACACATGAAATAAATTATTTTACACTATGAAAAGATCAATTTTTATTTTTAAAACATTATTATTATTATTAAAAACCTTAATTTGCAAAAATACACTATTTTGACAAACAAATGCAAAAGTTCACACTTTTAACTTCTAAAATTCAACTAAAAATACTTTTCTCACTTAGAAAAATATTTCAAACCATTTCCAAACCTTATTTATAATCATAACATATTTTAAAACCAATTTCCATATTTTTATTTAAATAAACAACCTTTAAAAAATCAAATACTTCCGTTAAAAATTATTAAAAGAAGTAATTGACAATAATGAATAAAATTATTGCATTTTCTAAAATAAAAACTATTTTCCATTTATTATTAACCCAAACAAAAAAAATAAAGTTTCAAACTTTATTTTCTCAGTTTAGTTCCAAAATTCATTGTTTATTCCTAATAATAATTTAATTTCTCCAATTTTATTTTAATTCATAATATTAAATTATAACTACCGTTATAATTTAATATTTACAGGTAATCTCCAAAATCAGGGTTGTTACAGACACCGCGGTGTATATGTAAAAATATTTTGAAATGATTTCTATTGTTTTGTAAAGAAATATATGGATTATATAAATATTGATTTTAGATGTTATATAAACGTGACTTTATTCTTGATTTTTAGCTATGTATAAATTTGTTTTGAAATATAAAATAAGTTAAATAATAAAGTTTGATTGCTTTTATATAATATGGTTAAGTATCTATTTAAATTATATTGTATATAGAGTTTATAAGGATTTAAATAAAATTAAGGTTAGAAGATAAATATGAAATTTATTTGAATTAAAGTATTTAAGAGTTATACTCGAGTAAATTTGATTTGAAATTAAATAAAATTGAGATTTTAAAGGGTATGACTTTTATAACTTGATTTTGGTTTAGAGTGATTGAAAGAATAACTAGTTATTTAAAGTTTAAAAGGTTTACTTAAATGATATTTGATCTATTAAGTAAACTTTCAAATCTAAATAATAGTAATTGAATTTGATATATATGGAATTATCAAAGAATTAGTTTTGAAATGGTGGAATATTTAAATCTTTGAAATATATGGGAATTGAAATGGTTTATTTGGGGGATCAAATCGGTATTTGGAATTGATTTGTGAAATTTAAGAAGTTATTTTATTATATAAAGTAATTTAATATTTAAGCCATTTAAGTGGTGTAGTTATGTTTAAAGTTATGAGTTTCGTAGCATTATGATTTGAAAGTGTTATACTTTAAGTGTTTGATTTCGAAGTGTTATAACTTTGAAAGTGCTATGATTTTGGAAAAAGGATATATCTGAAATAAAAATGAGATTATATTGATTTGGGTTTTATAAAAATGATATTATTTTGATTGGTTTTTGAAATGGAAACGATATCATATTCATATGGTTTTGAAATGGATATTATATTCTGATTTTGAAGTATAAATTATTTTGAAATGACCACGGTGTTATAATAACGTTTGGTTATTAAAGAGACCGGGATCAGAAGTTGTCATACTCTCCGCCAACTCCGAAAACCACTTTAACAACCGTGTATGTGGTGGAGATTCCAGAATGAAGTGGGATGGCGGCGGCATTCCTTTGAGGTATATACGTGGACCGGACTCCCGTGAGTTGGCATAAGGTGGCTAAAACAGGAGCGATTCTGGCAAAGAGGCAGCTCCTCTTATCGGACACACTCCTTCGATATTATATTCTGACTTGGAGATTCATTTGGTGGGCACTTTTGATTTTTTAATTTGGGGTGTGGCTCGAGGTGGGCGGTAGCTAATCGCTATGCGTCACCACCGGTCCGGATAGTAATTGGTATATCTACCCTGGCATTGTCTTGTGTGTCGTGTCACCTACCCTAGGGCGCTTTGTACGAGTTTGGATTTCTCCCATAGCCCGTGAAGATTTTGGGTAGCCTTCCGATCTGGAGATGCGCTGATACTGGGTGGATGACTGGGAATATTACGTGCTAAGGTGGAAAATGTAAAGTATTAACTTTATTTAAACATAAGTTATTTTACTATAGACATTATTATAATAGCAAAATATTACTACATAGTAAATAGTTTAACGGATCCTTAGGAAATGTGAATCTCGTGCATCTCTTATGTTACTGCACTCATGTTAGACACTGGATAGGAGATGTCAAATCCCGTAAACATCTCTGACTCCGTTCCACTCCTATTTTACCGTTGATTTAAATTTTTAGTTCCGACTCGAGTGTTTTGTCCTTCAATTCGCTCGGGTCAGTCAGCGCATTTCAGGATTTGAAGACTTTATTTCAGGAGGACGAAGACGAAGATTGTGTTAATATTATCTATATATTATTCCGTTGCATTCATATTGCTCCGCTGCATTATTTATTATTCTCTGGTATGTGTAACTCTGATATGTGTTGTAAAAATATAATCGAATGTTTTGTAAAACAGCTTCATGAACTGTTATTTGATTAGTATATTTTGTCATTCCGCTGTGAGATTCTATTTTGTTTTATTTCTTTCTTCATTTTTCCTATTTACCCCAATAACAATTCGCACTTTTGTATGGTTTGAGTTGGCACGTGTGTCTGCTTAAACATACAAAAAGGCGGACTGTTACATCTGGTACCAGAACTTTGGTTTAGCGACAAACCTTAGATTTGTGGGGTCGGACTCTTTATTAATAGGGTAGAAATACTCTGTAATGAGTCGCTGAGTGTATATATATGAGAGCGCATTTGTTAGTGTTATAAAAAGTTTTTATATTGTGTTAATTTGTTACATTTTGTATTTATAAATTCTGGTTGGTGCATAGGACGCTATGACATCAATAGGGATTTCTAAACACTTAATAGGACAAACTAGCACAATATTTGTTTTGAAAATAGGTAAATGAAATAATTTTTCCTATTATATTTTCTATATATAAAATAATTTTTTATAAAGGTTTTATTTGGTTGTAATATATTGGTTGTTAGGCAGTGAAATTTATAAATATTGATTGGAAACAAGTTTTAAAGAAAAAAATAAATGAAATTTGAAAATTTTAGAACTTAAGTTTCGGGATTTTAAATTTCTTTCAAAGGACTTTGGAATATAATAATAATATTAGAAGTATTTTCTGATATAAATATTTCAATATAAATAGAAACAATTGTCTAAAGAAATTTTGGAAAGAAATAAGTTCTGTACTCACCTCTTTGTCGTTGGAAAATAATTTCGGTGATGGGTGCACACATCATCGACATTCATTTTTGAATTTCAAAGTGGGAAAGCCACTGTAGTAGTTTTACTGCAGATTTGTTTAGAAAAACAAATATAAATTTTAAATTGTTTAAAATATAATTGGATATATAAATTGTAAATATATACGTTTATCTACTTTTTTAAAATGATTTGAAATTTAACCAGGTATTTAGTTCTTAAGTTTCCGTTAATTTATAGTTTCAGTAACTGTAGTGAAACGAAATGTAACTAATTAATAATTGGAACCTCTAATTAAAATAAGAGATTAAATGCTAGGTTATAAATGAAACTTCAGGAAAGTTGAAATATGTAACCTATAAAACAAAGGATATTATTATTGAGCATTAAGTTTATTAAAAGAAATAAGATGAACTTGTATAATTTTCAATTACATTCTTAAAAAGCATATATATAACTTACCAAAAGATGTAAAAGTTGAAATGTCTAATAAGAAAATGTAATAGAATATTATACAAGTAAAACTTAAAGTAATGAAAGCATTCAATGAAGTCCTTTATAAATAAGAAATTGATGTTATAGTGTTATAATCTTAAGTTATAATTGAAATGTTACTATAATTAAATATAATAGAAGGGTAAGTATTATAAATAAATGATCATAAACTTAAGTTGATGAATCAATATGCTAAGTAGTTGAATTTGACATGAATACTATAAATAAATGAATGTAACTAAATGAATTCAGTGATAAAGAAATGAATGAATGTAATGCAATAATAAGAAAATTTACATGATACGAATAAATGAAAAAAATTGTAAGAAGTTTAAATGTAAATTAAAAAGATAAAACATTATATGAATGAAAAGGAAATCAAACAACAAATATTATAAAAAGAAATTAAAAGAATGAACTTAATTTATTGTTTGAAATTGTTGTTTGTTAGGTTTATGGTTGTTTGGGCAAGAAATACTTTAAAATTATTTGGATGTATGAATAATCTATTTAGTTTCATCTAAGACAGTTGAGTAAATGGTGCGCTTAGTAGTTTATTTTCCATTCCGTACAATATAAAGTATTAAACCCGAAAAAATATTTGTTTTGTTTGATGTGAATAGATAATTGATTTGTGTTGATTTTATGTGATGGTTGTATGCTTTGTTGCAATTGATTGTTATATTGATTTGTTTGTTGGTGGTTGAAACAACTTTAAATATTTCATTTTATATAATTATTAACTCTTTTAGGTTATATAAGTGAAATACAGGTTATGGAAGCAATTGTTACTACTTTTGGTTCATAATTATGTGTTGTTTGCCCGACAAATAGGCATGTTCTCGGATTACGGTTTACAACGTTATTATATTGTTTTCCCATGTTGGGATATATTATTTTAGAAATTATTGTGATATATATTATTATATTTGATATTATATTTTCTTCCGAGCCTCTCCGTACAAAGGAGACTCTGCCGAAGTTTTCCATAAATTTTGGACTTAGAAAATTTTGGAAAATGTTTCCAAACTATATTAATTTGAGTATAAAAAGATTTAATGGTTATAAATTGGTATATTTTATTTAAATTAATTAATTTCGTAAATTTATTTGTTTATAAAGTTAATATTTTTGAATAAGATGTATTGCTTACTTAACTCTTTCTTCTCCCTTTTTTTTACATTTCGAGGATGAAAAGTTTTGAGTGGAGGAGAGTGTAACGACCCGTAAATTTCGATAATTAAATTAGTTAATTTAATAAGATTTTTGCAATAAAATTTAGAAAGAAATAAAAACTTTACAATTTATAATGAAGTGAATGTAAAAAATGAAATGCAGCGATGGTAATTAAAACCAATCATTGACAATTGAAGTTAAACCCTAATAATGAAATAGTGTAAATTGTTGCACTTAGCTATAAAATAGAAAATAAGTAAATAAGGGAAAGTGTTGTATAAATAAATGAATTAGTATAATTTATGGTAATTGGATGAATTCAGTATTATGTAAGTAATTAAGATAATTACTTGAATATAAAATAAACTTAAGCGTAAATTAAAGGTTATGATAACAATTATTGTAAATTACCTAATTTATTTGTCAATGAATTTATTGGAAATCAATTTCATTTAAATGTTATGTATATGAAAGGTAAACAATAGGAACTAGGTTTATAGAGTAATAATGGACTTAATATAAAGATTGAAATTGAATCAAATCAAATTTATTTGGAATTTATTTTTAATTAATTGGAACTCAATTTTAATAAATGAACTTATTGTAAATGAAATTAAATTTTGCGTTAATTGAAAATTAAGATGAAATTGGAGAATACTAATGTAATAGATCATGAGTCCAATGTTAATTTCATCCATTTGACAACAATGAATTGAATAATATAATGAAAAGTAAATTAAATGGAATTATTGAAAATTAAATTTATAATTTCTGAATTCAGTAAAAGAAATTTAACGCTGAAATTGATGAATGAATCGACATTAAAGTGACATCTAAATTTGTGTTAAATTATGGTAAATGTCCTAGTAATTTAAAACGAGAGAAATGTTATTTATTAAATTTGAATTGGAAATTTGATTTAATTTATTTATTTATTTATTTATCTAATTAATGTAAAAATAGCCATTTTGTCCACTAACTCGGATTTGACAAAACCAGTTTTATCGGATCCGTAATGGTGAATTATTGTAGGATTTCAAGTTTCGTAGCGATCGGACTTGTTGTTTGATCGTATGGGCTCGAAACGCCTACAAATCAATAAAATTGAAATCAATTTAAAATAATTTGATTTTAGCATAACTTCTTCATACGATGAAATTTAGACCTGAAACCTGTTCCATTGATTTTAAAATAATTTAAAACATTTATTTTGATATATGGGTTGATCTAATTTCGCTCTGGAGTCGAAACGGGCTTTTCGGGCCGTCTATCACTCAATCAAATCTAATCCGTTCTTTTATTTTCAGCTCTACCTATTTATATCTAGTTATAAACCTTAGCAGCCTTTCTATTTCTTATTTCTATTCGTACAAAAACTTCTGTTGCTCCTCTTCATCAATGGCTGGAAACCCTAATCTTCCCAATCCAATCTCAATTCAAAATACAACTTCAGAAATCAAACTCCACAAACTATATTGAATTATATATGGATTTGAAGCTCTCGACGAGCGCAAGTTAAATATATTATTCATTTTTCAATCTGGGTTTTGGTGTGGCTGCGACGAACTATCCGCGATGGTTCATTATGCCGCGACCAAACTTGTCCGATCTTCGAATCTATTTGTGGGTATTGTAGAGTGGACCGAGGGGACTTCATCTATGCAGTTTATTTGGCGAATCGACGGCCGAATTTGGCGATAAAATTCGATTTGGGGCTAGGGTTTCTAGCGGCCGCTGGGTTCATTGGGTTGCGCGCGGCCTCCGTAGGGTCGGCCAAGGAAGGGACGCGGTCGGCGAAGTTGGTCTAGTGATGGCTGGCCTCTGGCGGCAGTGGATCAAACAAGGCGAAGGTGGATGTGGTTCAGCGATGTTTATGCGTGCATCTGTCGTTCGGGGTAGGGTTTTGTGAGTCTGGAGAGGAAGGTTGACGTGGCGTTGTGTGATAGGTAGGGTTTTCTTTTTTTTAATTTGAATTTCTATTTCCGTATGTTCTAACGTACATAACTTTTGCATACGATGTCGAAATTGCACGTGCTTTCTTCTGTATAAAAGGAAGTTAAAAAAGAAAATTTTCAAATTGATATTATTAGTGTTCATCCGGTTTATACAAAATTGACTTTTTGAATAACTCTAAAACAAATTTTTCCTTATAATATTTAAGTTTTTCAGGAGGCAACTCATAGGGAATCGATTTGACTCATGGTAAATTCCAGCAGGCCCACGAATGTGGATCAAATCCAAATTCATCCAAATATCTCTTGTGTAAATGCCTAAGTAGACCCCCACTAAAATCACCTAAGTATGAAAAATCTACAGTTGGATATCTGCAATAGGCTTTGTGTAGGAAGTCTATGAGGATGTCCCTCTCTTTGACCAACATCCAAAAAGCATATTCAACTCCCAATTCTCTTTCAAAAGTTTATCATATCGAATGCATGCTCTCCTCAGTCGTGGAGTAGCTTCTTTATCTTTGAAAGACGGTAACACCGCTGCACTTTTGTTAAGCCTATGATACTTGTCAGAGAGGGTATTATGTTGTTTTAACTACTAATCTAACACTATGTACAAGCTATTTATTTATACTTGTTTTCTTTTAAGCTTTGTTTTATAAAGTTGGATGGATTTCCTTCTTATCTAAAATAAAAGATGTCAACTATTATTATCTTGGAAGTGAAATCCATTTAGACAAGGAATTCCATAGCTGAGAAACGGGAACTGTACTTTGAGAGACCTGCGTTTTCTCTCTTTGTTCTTCAACGTTGATATTAGAAATCCCTTCTTGAAGGTCAGAAGGCATGGGGGGTTTAGATGGGCTTTCTTTACTAATACTTGGATTGGGGTTGACCTTTTCTGAAGCGCCAGTGATGTCACCACCATCTTTTCATGAACATCGGTGTGACCACCTCCGTCGCCACTTGAACCCTGGCTTCTATCCTCATTGTCATAATCATTATTATCTCCATCATTGTCGTCGCCACCATCATCATTGCCTCCTTCTTCAATGGCGGCTTCATCTTCGTCACCTTCTTTATCCAAATCTGAGTCTACTTAAATAGAAGGGATTTCGAAAGATAAGATTTTGAAGGCTTCTTTCTCCTCTCTTTTAGGGACCTCAACTCCTTGCTCCATTTCTTTGATTTTGTCCATAAACCTTTTAACAAGAGCTGGGTCGAGTGAATAAAAACTCAAATCTGAACATTTCTCAATGTTGTCAGCATTGACAAGCATCGGGGCATCCTCATAAGAGTTTGCAATGAAGTCATCGAGGGAAGAATTCAAAATTTGTGACACCCATTGCTTAGCATCATAAATAGTACTGACAGCCAATTTTTGAGAATTTTTCTTTTTCTCCAACTATTTCATGAGAGAAGATTGTTTGATCACCATTTGAGCTTTCTCATCTTCAGCTTCATTCAAGACCATTTTCAAACCCATATTTCATCAGCTAGAAGTTGTTTTGATTTCCACTCTTCAGAAATAATGGACTTTTCCTGAGCGAGAGAGGCTCTCATTCTTTCCTGTTTCTTCGTAGTGTTATCTTTGTTAGCAGACAAGGAAGTGAATTGGCTTTTCAAAGTTAAGAGTTCCTCTCGAAGCTTAGAGGTCTCAACATAAGATTTTGATGCGTTTTCTTGAAGAGAGAACTAGGTTTTGGAAATCTGAAAGAAAAAGTATGATGCATATCAGCATCCAGTGAGAAACAATAATAAGAAGGATAAGTAATGTGAAACATACCAAAAGTGGTTACTCTATTAGAGACCGGCAGTGATCCGCCGGATCAGGAACGAAAGAAGGTAGGTGAATAGAAGTAAAGGACGAAGAGTAAAAGATAGATTGAACTATTTTTTCAAAATCACTTGAAGGCACAAGTGACATGGGTCTAGAAGGGTTCAACTCCTAAGATGGAGTTGAAGTTCCCTTGTCTTTTTGCATCTACTCGTTGACGTGAGGAGAGCAGGAAACGGTGATGCGAGATAAGGGATCATCCTTCGAGGGAGTCGTCTTGGGTCGATCGATAGAAACTTCAATAGTTGGACTCTCCAAAGTTTTGCCCATACCAACAGTCTCACCCTCTTCTAATGGCGAAGAATCTAGAACTTCAACAATCCTGGCATTCTTAAGGGATGGGCCCGCAACAGCCACCTTGCCTAATTTTCTGTTAGTAATCATCTTTGGTCGAGAAATGGCCTAAGTTAAGGATGATGCATGTGATGTGGAAGTCGAGAGAGCTGGATCACTTATGATTGGTTCAACCTGAGGAGCGGTTGTCGAAGATTCAAAAAATTACAAGTCAGTGAAGTAATTTAAGAAGTAACACAACAACAAATTGCAAGTACTACGTTTAAGCTTACCGGAGTGATCTTGGCTAATTGGATACATAAGGGAGAAGTTCTTCGGATCACCCAAAGATAAGAAGCATTTTCCCCAAGAAGTATGTTGAACTAGGGGATGTTGACCGAGGAACCTTTTGACCAGCTGATAGAAGAGAATGTTTTTGAAGGTTTGAAGGAGTCAACAGAGTGAGCCTAATTCCAATGCTATTTGAAGCAGCAATCAATAGTTTGATAGTTCTCTTGTCCTCATCGTTTAGATCTTTAGCGAAAGGACTTGACAAAGAAGTGAGGATTAGCAAAAGAATGTAACTAAATAAAGGTAAAGACTACTATCAACTTACAAGGAGAAGAAAAGACTCCACTAATATTGGGAAAGCATTTAACGAAGAAGAATTGCGTCTCTCAATCTTTGAATTTGTTTACTCCCTCAGAGATTAATTTGGGTGGGGAGGCAGTTAGCTCTGAAGATATGGTTGTTTAGGCTGATGATTTTGACTAAGCAGGCCAAATATTTGAAAATTTCAACAGTTAACAAACGAATTCCCAACTCCAGAGCCATGAGTTCCAACGAAAGAAGGTATGTGTATACGTTGGGAGATAATTGGACAAGATATCCAAGAAAGGAAAGAAGTCACCGTGCCAAATATGGATAGTAGTATAGGCGAAATATCCTTCAGGAGGATTTTGATTGGTGGGGCTAACGCTTGGGGAAACGGCTTCTACCCCGACGATGCCAAAGTCATTTGGAATAGCGTCCACCTCATCCTGGGAGGATATTAAAGAATGTTTGAAAACTGCTTCAATCTTCTTTGGAGAAGATTCTATCACCGATAATGTATCTTTTTCTAGTTCCTGAGATACCGTTTTCGCACCCATGATCCTATCAGGTGAAATCTTTTTAGTAAAAGTTATAATTTATTCTATTATCAAAAATTTTCAAGGATATCGAAAACCTATTACAACAACTCAAATATCAACCAAAATATGAATTTCATTTCCTTGAAAGAATGTTAGAGTCAGTTAAGGAAAATGAAATTCGTTGAGTTTCCAACAGTGTTGAAAGGGAAAATGGAATGGGAACTCCAACAAACACCCTTCGACAACGTCGAAAGCCCAAGGAAAACATTATTGTCGAAAGGAGTAGTTAAAGCCCATACAACTCGTTTGAATATGAATATATGTTGACAACATTCTATAAACAGGGCAAATAAACCTTTCGACAATGTCGAAACCCATGAATTTTGTTTTACTCAAAGAATAGAATGCTGTTGAAACCCTATATATTAATTAAGTCAAAAGGCTTGAGTATAAGTAATATCAACATAAATGAAAGGTTTTTGGGAGTTTCAACGTATTTGTATAATATGGTGATCAAATTCCAATTAACTATTATGGGTTTCGAGCAAGTCAAAAAGGGTGTAAGGCTTCAAAAACGTACAACCAAACCTGATTCAATATAGTAGGTTTTGATCATGTCGAAAGGTTTGGTTGTTTTCAACTTAAACAAAATATGTTTTCATCAATCCAGTTTATGAAAAGAAGAGTGGATTTCTAGCTCCCAACATCTCCTAAAGAAATTAAAGTTAGGCATGTACTAAATATTTCAAAACCTATAAAATAAAAATTACGCTTTCTAAAGTATATGCTATGTAACCATTTGGTGAAGCACATCAGGCAACTTCTTAATTTGAAAGGTGTCAGAATATAATAAAGCATACTTATGCTTGCGATGGAGTCCACTTTATATTGACTACATCAACACTTTCGACGAGATCAATTAAGAGATAGATACTAGACCTCCTTTCGACCCCATTTGAAAGAGGTTGAATAAGAAAAACAAATTTGGCTTCCTTAACCTCTTTCAAAGGGATAGAAAAGTAAAATTACAATGACAAGTTGTGATTCGCACGGCTTAAACTTCTCTGTGAAGTAACTAGAAAAAAAAACATTCTTCCCCAAATTCGATTTTACCCAAAAATTCAAAAAATTAATAACTAAATTGATTTGAATGTGAATTTACAATCAGTAATCATAAAATTCCCCAAAATGTAAATTCGAACCATAAAAAATCAAATCGGATGAATTCTAAATATAAATAAACATGAGAAATGAAACAAAATAAGTCATAAAAATAAATCAAAGGATACTTTAATGTGAATGAAAAAATTGAATTATTTTTATGAAATTAGAGCAGTAATTCAAATTCGAACTTAATGAGTTTTAAAATCAAAATTTGGCATCGAAAGTTAGTTCGAAAAGCGAGATAATAAGAACTTACTTTGAATTCAAGATTTTGTTTGCTGGAAATAGGAATTTATTAAGAAATTGAGAATTTTAATTCTTATTGGAAGTTTCTTTTAATCGCAGGTAAATGGAAGTGGGGAAGAAAGAAGCGTGATTTATAAGAAAAGTCATCATGAAGGACAGACCATATGATCAAATTTAAATAAACAGCTAGGATTTATGTAAGAATATAAAAAGGCAGAAAATCTCAATGCTAAAATAAAGAGAGTACCGAGGCGGATGACTTGAAAAGTCAAAGGCAATCCTTCGAAAGGGAGGAAGCAAGTGTTGCCACCAATTCTCACTTCAATCTTGTCGAAACCAAGATCAATAGAAGAGAAGGATGTACAAGAGTTGATAGCATCAACAAACCCTTTCGAAGGAGTTGAAGGGATGGCACAGCCAAAAGTCATATGTGTTACAAGCTTTCGAAGGGGTCAAAAAGGTCGAAAGCACCATTTTGCTTCAATTTCTTCCTTCCAAAACACTTGCATGAAGACATTTTGAATAATTAAAGGAATACCTTTCGAATGTAGAAAATAACAGCCACTCAAAGGTTTCACCTTTATGCGAATTACTCGGAAAGATGTTTTATTAGAGAAACCCCTTCGAAAGCAAAACTAAGCCTTTTGAACCGGTTGAAACCTTTCACAACTAAGAGGGGTTTCACATTAATCCACATGTATGTTTTCAGAAGTTACCTCTGCATTGAAACCCTCTGCATTTCAATACCTTCAAAACTCCAAAGATATAATAGTTGATAGAGTCGAAAGCTCATGCCTCTTCTTACTTGCAACAACAAAACAACACGGGGTGGAGAAGCGCACCTACCACTTTCGATGAAGACAAAAGCAGTCAAGTCCATTCATATGCAATGCAGAAGAATGCCCAAATGTTGACGGCAACGAAAGGTCTCCATGGCCGTCTTTCGACCAAGTCAAATGCATTGAGTTGAAAGGTGCCAACTCACACCTATAAATGAGACCCTGGGGTCTTGTTGAAGGGATCAGAATTCTTTCTCTCCATTCTAATATTTTCTTAATGTTGTAAACCCTAATTTCAAATCAGATTGGGAATTTGATCAATTTGTACTACTTGAGTTTAATCAAAGAAAAATTATGGAATTTTTGGATATTTCATTGATTTGATATTTCTAATAAATTCAGTTTGTAATCTTCTCATGTCAATTTGATCGAAGGGTCTCCATTAAAGTAGGTAGAAACCCTTAGTTCAACTAATATCCATAGAGCCTTAACCCATATCCTCAAGTCGTCGAAAGGTCAGCTTCAGAAGGAGTTGAAACCTATCCATTTGATTCACATCCTTAATCCATTAGAACGAAGCTTAGTGTGAACTCAACCAATTCGAAAGGAAGGTATTGAAAGGATACTAAGTCAAATTAACTTGTTCGAAAGACAATATAAGAAGGATTTTAGTGTTTCGTCTAAATTGAAAGGTCCGATAAAAAGAAGTTTCAATTACAATAATCTATTTGAAGGAAAAACTAAGGAAAAACTGAAAAGAATAGAATCGATTATAGCCATCTTAACCTGATTGAGAGATGTCAACTATTTTCACCTTTTTGAAAGAAGTTCTCAAAAGAGTCATTGCACTTTGAACTCAACTTTGGGGTGTTGACAAGTTTTATTGTTAACATCTTCCCAGGAATATTTTTGAGGCTATTATGTCAATGGTATTTCATAAATAGAAGAACATTCGTATCTTCCATGCACATTCGTACTTAGAAAAAAATTGTTATTTTGTTATTCACTCATACTAAAACAATATGCACTAGTCGAATTTCTGTTCATAAAAATAATTTAACCTCTGGCTGTAAACTATCCGGGATATGGATTGAACGATATTTTGGGTATATGGGATAATTTTATTTGACCAGGGATATAGTCGACTCCCCTTTTAGGCATATAAATTTGTCCTTTCAGCTTGTGGATATCTTGATGACAAATATTTTATTGGTCGGTGTTCTAATCAAGCAAATAAATATGCAGAAGTACAAAAAATAGCGTTTTCTAATTTGAAAAATGAGTGTATATACTGAATAGAAAGAGTAGAACATGACTTAAATATTTTCCTTTAATGTCTTGCACCTTGCATTCATTTCTTTCATAATGGGTGAAATGTAAAACAAGAAATTGTTTACCTTGTGACGTTACATTGAGCACTAGCTGTGCTGCGCATAAGCTACTTATATTATATCCATATGTATATGCTCCAATGTGAAATTATATGATCCTAAATGTAATAAAAAAGATTTTGACAAAGAATCCTCACACTTCATTGTAAATTAAAGAGAAACATGAATGAAAGGGTGGGGGTGTGGTGCAATTAGTACTAATGATGTTTATAATAAGCGTTCTAACATAAATGGGCGTAGATTGGTTAACTAACAGAGATGAAGCAAGCAAATTCAATGCCAAAATGTCAAATATGAGATAAAAAATGACAGGAAAATTAGATGTAAATGGGGTAGCAATTAATACAACCTTTAAAATGCGGAAGGAAGCTGTAGAATACTTGAATGTCTTATATAATTCTGATTCATGCATGACTAATTTCCCATATATATCCACCAATATTTACTACATGAAAATAGTTGAGAAATCTTACTTGCTTCCATAAGCTTGGATGAAATTAAGAATATTATTTTCAATACAAACATAGACAAAAGTGCAGGAACTGATGGTTTTGGAGCTAAACTATATAAAACACATTGGAATAAAATTAAAAATAGTCATTTTGAAGTTATCAATGAATTTTTAACGATTGGAAAATTATTGAAAATTCAAATCGTTCTTTTATAACATTTGTGCCAAAAATTGCAATCCCTAATGGATTGGGTGATTGCAATAGCCTGTTGTAATTTTGTGTACAAAATGGTTGCAAATATTTTATGTAACAGATCTTTTTAAAATATTTAATTTCTGAAAACCAAAGTGACTTTATACTAGGAAGACATATCAAAAAAATACTCTACCAGCATATGAGTTGATTAGGAATTTTAATCAAAATAGTAGAAAAGTCACGTGTATTAAAATTGATTTCCATAAGGCTTTTGATAAAATTAATAGGCAGTTTATTATACACATGATGAAAAAATGGGTTTTTATGAAAAAATTTGTGACCTTGTGAAAGAAAGCATCAATAATGTCACTTATTTTATGCTTTTTAATTGATCTCTTAATTGCTTCATCCATAGTAATAGGAGGATTGGACAAGGAGATCCACCATCTCCCTATCTATTCACTATTACTATGGAACTTTTTTTTATTCTAATGGAAGTAGAGAAAATTCATGGAAACATAAATCTACTAATAGAGTTAATCAATGTATTACACATTTATTACATTTAGATGACTTGCTACTGTTTTCAAATGCAGACATACTGAGTGACAATACCATTGCCAGAATATTTGGAAAACTGAATGAATTAGCTGGACAGACAAAGGTAAAGTTTATTTCAACAAAGCACATTTTAGAAAGGATGAAATATTGAACATACTAAAATTCAAAAAGGGATCATTATTAGTAAAATATTTGAGGCTGCCATTATGCATGAATCAGATTAATTGTAGAGATTGCACAGGACTATATGACATTATTCAAAGCAAATTGGAAGGGTGGTCTAGCAAGTTGTTGTCATTGGCAGGAAGATTAGAGCTAACACACACAATCATCACTACTATAATTATGTACTGGATACAATCTCACAACATACCAACCAAAGCTATTAAATTCAAAAAATGTGTGCTAATTTTATTTGATGGGGAAAACAGTATAAAATTGCATGGGAAATAGTATGCAAGCCAAAAAAAGCAGGAGGGTTAGGATTAAGAAACGTCAAAGATTTGAGTGAATATGTAACTTGAAATTATTTTTGAAATTTCTGGAAGATAATCACCCTAGGCAAAGTGGATGATGGGAATAAAAAAAAAAATTTGGACTGCATTAGTTGAAAATCATCATCCTTTTACATGGAAAAACATACTACAATACAGATAAATGGGAAGCAAGCTTGCGGAAAGAAAATTCAAGGATGGAAATCACACTGGCCTATGGTTTGACCCATGAATTAACTGAAATTTATTGGTCAATCTATTAGATTGGAATCGGGTGGAGCAAATGGAACTGTAAAAAGAACTATGCAAAATCACTTTTGGAATACTACTCTACATCCAGCAACCTCAATAGTCAATGCAGCCGTCATGAAAATACCAATTGATTCAAGCATACAAAATAATGCATGGTGCTGGGAACTCACTTCTGAAGGAAAGTTCTCATGCAAAAAAAACGTAGGAATATATTAAAGGAAATGAAGTTGAAGTAGAATGACATAATGTCATATGGAATAGGGCAAGTTGTACAAAATGGCACATTATGCCTATTTTGCTTTGATAAATAGGTTTCCAACCAAGGACAGTTATTACAAATGGAACAAAAAAGGAGAAATTAAGTGTCCCTTCCGTAAGAATGAAGTATAAAGCATTGACATATTTTCTTTAATTGTATATACATAAAACATATTTGGTTCATTGCTAAAGCAAAACTACAACATAGTCAAGTTAAAGTAGTGCAAAATCTCAGGGAAGACATCCGATACATACAACAAAACTACTAGGCTAAATCAAAGGAACTCAACCAAGCAAGTATCACTTTAACTACAATAATTTTTCACATTTGGAAAGAAAGAAACTCAAGACTGCATAAGCAAAAGGAAATGGACTTATACAATTATCGAAAATCATCAATGCAAAAACTCAAATCATTTTCCACAAAGCGAACAAGCATTTAGAAATTGCAAATCTAATCAATCAAGACATATGGAAAAATAAAAATTATGAGGAGATAATCGAGACATATGGAATGTCAATTCTGGCATTTTCCAAGGAAAAATACTTCAACACAGTGGCAAACACTGGTCAAAAGAAGTAAGGGACTGGCCTGGATCTATCCCTGAAGACAATTACGCTGGAGGCGGTCAGTCTAATGCCTAAGATAGAAGAGTCCCCTGCAAAGGAAGTCAACATGATCTTAGAAATTTTAATTTCTTATCTAATTTGGGAAATAATAGAAATCACATTTTATATTTACCTAACATGGACAGGAGGAGCTAACGCACGTCCATTTGCAAATCCAAGGAGGTCCATACCCTACAACAAGCCATATATTTGCAATTTGAAATGAATAACCAACGTATAGGGGAAAACTGTTGAGACCTATTCTTTAGTTGTTGGAGTGTAGGAGTTCTAGTTATGCTTTCAATAAGTGTCCTAGTTTTTAGGAGTTTATTTAGTCTTTGATTTATTCTTGCTCACGTTTTCCCACGAACTAAGTAGTGGACTGTTTTTTAGCATTTCTGTTTTTATACTCTTCCTATTTAAAGGCTGTTCTTAGTATCAATAAATTTTTTGATTTAGACTCTACAATTTTGGTATCAGAGCCAAGGGGTCTGACGAGCAGAGTTTTAGGAACCGCAGTCTCCCAAAACTAAGAAAAGAAATTGAGAGAAACACCTTAAGAGAGAGAGAAAAAGGGTGTTCTGAAAATGGCAAATGAAGGACAGAACTTGCTAAGTATTCCCAAGTTTGATGGAGATTATGAGCACTGGTCTATGCTGATGGAGAACCTACTCAGATCTAAAGAATAGTGGCATCTTATTGAAACTGGTTACACTGAACCTAGAAAAGGAGAGGTATTAACTGGTCAGCAACAAGCTGCCCTATAGGAGTTGAAGCTGAAAGACTTGAAGGTGAAAAACTATCTTTTCCAAGCAATTGATAAGTCTGTCTTGAAGACTATTCTTCAGAAGGAGACAGCCAAAGAGTTGTGGGAATCGATGAAAAGAAAATATCAAGGAATTGTGAGAGTTCAGCGTGCTCAGTTACAAGCTCTTCGAAGAGAATTTGAAGTACTTGAGATGAAGATTGGTGAAATAGTCACTGACTATTTCTCTAGGGTTATGTTGGTAGCTAATACCACCTTGGAGAAGATATGCAGGATGTGAAGATTGTGGAGAAGGTATTACGCACGCTCACTGAAAAATTTAATTATATTGTGTGCTCAATAGAAGAATCAAAAGACATCGACTGTCTTTCTGTGGATGAACTTCAGAGTTCTCTTGTAGTACATAAGCAGAAATTTAGAAGACATTCAAGTGGTGAAGAACAGGCCCTAAAAGTTACAACTGAATCAGTAAGAGGCAGAGTAGAAAGAGGTCGTGGAAGGAGCACTTATAGAGGAAGAGGAAGGGGAAGACAGAGCTATGACCGTGCCAGTGTATAATGCTACAATTGTCACAAACTAGGTCATTATCAATATGAATGCACATAAAAAGAGGTGAACTTTGCTGAATTTGATGAAGAAGAAGAGCTATTGCTCATGTCTTATGTTGAAATGGCTGAGAAAAGCAAAGCAAAGACTTGGTTTCTAGATTCTGGTTGCTCAAACCACATGACCGGAGACAAGAAGGTGTTCAAAGAAATAGATGAAACTTTCAATCAATTGGTGAAACTTGGCAACAACACGAGAATGAAGGTATATGGTAAAGGCAGTATAAAGCTGAATATAAATGGTGTAAATCATGTGATTCAAGATGTGTTTTATGTGCCTGAACTCAAGAACAACCTCTTGAGTATAGGGGAATTAATGGAAAGGGGTTTGGCCATCTTGATTCAATCCGGAATGTTGCAGATTTACCATCCGCTTAAGGGATTGATCATAAAAACAAACATGACCAATAACAAAATGTTTGTTGTGTTCTCTCAAGAGCAAGAAAGAAAGGAAGCATGCTTTTAGGCCATGACATCGAATTTGGCATACCTTTGGCATTGTAGATTTGGTCACCTCAATCTCAAAGGCTTAAGGACTCTTTATTCTAAGAAAATGGTTCAAGGTCTACCCGAGTTACCGGAATCCACAACAGTGTGCGAAGACTGCATGAAGGGGAAGCAACATTGTGATCCGATCCCAAAGAAAAGTCAATGGAGGGCTACTCAACCATTGCAGCTGGTTCATGCAGATATTTGCGGTCCAATTACTCCAGCCTCTAATAGCCAGAAGAGGTACATACTATGTTTTATAGATGATTATTCTAGAAAAACATGGACATATTTTTTGTTAGAGAAGTCAAAAGCATTTTATTATTTCAAGTGCTTTAAAATGTTAGTTGAGAAGGAGAGTAGTCTGTCCATTATGAGTCTTCGTACAAATAGAGGAGGGGAATTTGTTTCTACAGAATTCAATGAATTTTGCAAAATAAATGGGATAAAAAGACAACTGACTACAGCTTACACTCCGCAACAAAATGGAGTAGCAGAGCGTAAGAATAGGACAGTTATGAATTTGGTGAGATCTATTTTATCCGCCAAAAAGGTTCCCGAAACATTTTGGCCGGAGGCTGTGAAGTGGGCAATTTATGTATTAAATCGATCTCCTACCTTTGCTGTTAGAGAGATGACACCAGAAGAGGCATGGAGTGGTAAGAAGCCGTCTGTTGAACACTTCTGGGTGTTTGGTTGTGTGGGGCACGTCCATGTTCCAGATGCAAAGAGAATAAAGCTTGAGAACAAGAGTGTGAGCTGTGTTCTGCTCGGTTTCAGCGATGAGTCTAAAGGTTACAGGATGTATAATCCAAATACAAAAAAAATCATAGTGAGTAGGGATGTTGTCTTTGAAGAAGACTGTTTGTGGGATTGGGATACAAAGTACAAAGAAGAAACACTCATGGACCTAAAGTGGGCAGATGAAGAAGATTTCAATAGCGAGGAAGAAACAGAAACAAAGACAGCTGAAGCAGATACTATACAGCCCACCAACAGCAGATCTCCTACCCATGTTGTTGAAGGAGAATCAAGAGCAAGGGAGGACAGAATTAGAGCTCCACCGGCATGGATGGCTGATTATACTACAGGGGAGGGTCTTTCAGATGACGAAGAAGTAGTTAATATGGCATTTATGGACTCCACAGACCCTATTACATTCGAAGAAGCAGTAAAAAGTATGAAATGGAGGGAAGCTATGGAAGCTGAAATCAAAGCAATTGAAAAAAATAAGACATGGCAGCTGACTGAATTACCCTTAGGTGCAAAAAGAATTGGTGTTAAATGGATCTATAAGACAAAGTTGAATGAATCTGGTGAAGTTGATAAATTCAAGGCACGACTAGTGGCAAAAGGGTATTCGCAGAAGCATGGGATAGATTACATGGACGTATTTGCGCCAGTAGCAAGGATGGACACAATAAGAATGATATTAGCTCTTGCATCTCAACGAGGTTGGGAAATATCTCAACTTGATGTCAAATCTGCATTTCTGCATGGAACTTTGAATGAGGATGTGTATGTAGATCAACCAAAAGGGTTCGGGAAGAAAGGAAGTGAACATATGGTCTACAAGCTTCACAAAGCCTTATACGGCTTAAAACAGGCTCCACGAGCTTGGTTTAGCCGTATTGAATCATATTTTCTCAAGCAAGGGTTTCAAAAGAGTCAAAGTGAGCAAACTCTTTTCTACAAAATGGGAGATGGAGGTAAAATTCTCATTATCAGTATTTATGTTGATGACCTTATTTATACTGGAAATGATGAGTTTATGATGAGTGATTTCAAAAAATCAATGCAAAGAGAGTTTGACATGACAGATCTAGGAAGAATGAGGTTTTTTCTAGGAATTGAAGTCATACAGAACTCCACTGGCATCTATGTTTGTCAAAGAAAATATGCAATGGAGATTCTAAGAAGATTTGGAATGGAAAATAGCAATTCAGTAAGCAATCCTATTGTGCCAAGTCACAAACTAAACAAAGACGAAGGTGGACTGAAGGTGGATGAAACTCAGTTCAAACAAATAGTAGGTAGTTTAATGTATATTACGGCTACTCGGCCAGATCTGATGTTTGTGGTAAGTTTAATTGCCCGCTTTATGTCATGTCCAACTCAGTTACATTGGCAGGTTGCAAAACGAGTTCTCAAATATTTAAAGGGAACTGTCAACTTTGGAATTCTGTATAAAAGAGGGGGAACTGAAGAGCTAGTAGGCTTTAATGATAGTGATTATGCTGGAGAGCTGGAAGGAAGAAGAAGCACTTCTGGGTATGTGTTTCTTATGAATAGAGCTGCTGTTGCTTGGTCCTCAAAGAAACAACCAGTTGTCACTTTGTCCACTACCGAAGCCGAATTATTGCTGCTGCTAGTTGTGCCTGTCAAGCTATCTGGATGAGAAGAGTTTTAGCAGAAATGGGGTATGCTCAGGAAGGTGGAACATTCATTATGTGTGACAATACTTCAGCAATAAAACTTAGCAAGAATCAAGTTATGCACAGCCAAAGCAAGCACATTGATGTAAGGTTTTATTTTCTCAGAGATCTTACTAAAGAAGGTAGCATTAAGATGAAGTTCTGCGGCACAAATGACCAAATTGCAGATGTGCTGACTAAACCGTTGAAGTTAGATGCATTTCAGCGTCTTCGAAAGCAGTTTTGTGTTTGTGAAGTGCCTGTGTTAAACTAATTGCTGAAACTGCACTTAGTTTAAGGGAGGAATTGTTGAGACCTGTTCTTTAGTTGCTAGAGTGTAGGAGTTCTAGTTATGCTTTGAATAAGTGTCCTAGTTTTTAGGAGTTTATTTAGTCTTTGATTTATTCTTGCTCACGTTTTCCAACGAACTAAGTAGTGGACTGTTTTTTAGCATTTCTGTTTTTGTACTCTGCCTATTTAAAGGCTGTTCTTAGTATCAATAAATTTTTTGATTTAGACTCTACAAAAACCACTATAGAAACAGCTTAAATAATCATATATATCACTTTTCTATATGGAGCACAGGAGAAAGCAGTAAGCTTTATAAGCAAGAGAAGTTGGAAATAAGCGTTCTCAAAAATCCAAGCAAATACGGTCATTTCCACATCTGCATCAAATAATTATCACTTTATATACTAAACTACCAAAAAATAATATAATCTGTATCAAAGACGGATAATTATTTGATGCAGACGTGGTCATTTCCACATCCCTATCCATTTTTCATGTTTCAAATATAGATACAGATGAATTTTGAATACTCATTAACAACCCTAAATTAATAACACTATTGAAATTACTAGAAAAGTAGCACACTACATTAAGTTGGTTGTCCCATTTTAAAAATAACACCTATTTTGAAAACATGCTTGAGCACGTCTATTTGATATCAACAGGCTTAGTGAATGGCATTATTATTAAAGTTTTCTCTAGTTAAATATAATTTTGGAAAATAGTGGACTGCTACGTTTTCAATTAAGTTGAGGATGAATAGATCTTAATTTTTTTTTGAAATTGAGTTAAATAAGGCCTAAGCCCACAATGTGGAAATGGGTAGGAAACCAGAACAACATACACCGCCTCACCCTCATTAATCTAACCCTAAAATAGATATGGAAAACAACACAATGCCTCTAGAAACTTCAAAATCAACAAAGAAAGAAAAATGGCAGACAAAAAGTACAGTCTATGATCCATAAATCAATAAAAGATAAGCTTCAAGCAGGCTTCCACTCCTTCATAGCTTTGTAGCTCAGCCCTCGAGTCGTTGGAACGGGAAAAAAATAACTTTGATGGGCTGTTTTTGTCTTCGTGTTCAAAAAGCTAGTTGCTTTGCAATCAGAAATATCATTGATCTTTGGATCTGAAAAGATTTTAGCGGAAGTAGCCAAGTTTGAGGATTTCATGAGGAAATCGAAATGAGTTTCTTTTGTTTCATTTTCAAGAAAACGAGTAGCATTGTTAACCATAGGAACCTCAAGCTTTGTAGCAGTTGGATTCACAGCAGATGCATCTGGTACTGGATGAAATGTAGTGCTAGATTCGCCTTTGACCTAGTCAGATAAGTGATAGATCTGGTTATTTAGCTTGCTTAAATAAAAGGAATCTCCTAATCTTTCATCATTGATGGCCAGAAGGAACTTGTTATCTTGGATCATACGTCTGCAACACCTCCTATTTGAATCAGGTGAAAAATTACTGAAATTATCGTATGATTTAGTTAGATAGATGGAATTATAATTAACAATAGCCTTGTTACTTCCCTTTCAGGCATTGGGTTGTGATTCAAAAGGAGCATCTCCAGTAATTTTGTCTTTGCTTTTCTTTTGAAACAAATTAGATAAGTGATTGTTGTTACTCTTAAACTTAGCTCTTAAGCCAGCTGCACTTGACTTGATGATTCTTTTTAAAAGGTGCCAGTTATCATTTTGCAAAGACTCAGGGTTAAATGACCGGTAATTCCTATTCAAATCAGGCAAGTAATGGATATTGTTAGTAATGGTATTATTTATACCGCTTGATTTGAGACTAACAGAATTATGGTTACTTCCCCTGTAGGAATGTTTTCTGGTTTGGATATTAAAGCGGCCGCCTTCAACTGGAGCATTGGTACTATGATGATTTGGTGGCTTTCTTAAATAGCAATTGCTGTTAAGTTGAAGGGAAGGCTCGGTGGGAAATTTTCCCTGTTGTAAGTATTCCTCAACTGATTCTTCGAATTTTTTAGAATCATAGATAATATGACTTCGGTTGGTGATGTTGTTTAACTTGCTAGATTTTTGAAGAATAATGTAATATTCAATTTCAATGGCCTTCCATAGTTGGATGCTATCTGTTTCTATTTTATTGTAAAGTCTATTATTTCTCTCTTTCCATTTAAAAAAAGCAACTGTAGTAAGAACAATAGTTGCTTTGTTGAATTCTGGTTTCCTATCTTTGAAATTTTCTGAATATGATGGATGCTATCTTTGAAACTTTGGAGAGCCAAGTGTTGATTAAGGTTAATTTTCCTTTTAGCTATGAACCAAATGTGTCTTGAATACTGGCAGTCAAAGAAGATATGGTCTGTATTTCCAATTTCTGTTGTGCAAAAAAGGCAGTTGATGTTTCCATTGCATTTTTCCATTTTGCACATTTTCTCTGGTTGGTAAACGGTTTAGAATTACAAAGTATGTGCAGAAAGCCATTTTTAGGCAATTAGCTAAATTCCAAATAGTTTGAACCAGTCTACTTCCATTTCCTCTCCTTAAAATAAATCCTAGGTGTTTTTGAAAGAGAATTATCCTTTTGATGATAATTTCCAACTCCACATGTCTTCGTTTTGACTTAAATCAATTTCAATTTTACTAATTGTGGAGTTAAAAATGGAAGCTGCTGGTTGAGATTGTGTATTTCATGATGAATTTGAATGATGCTATCTACTTTTGCATTAGCTTTTCCAAAATAATAAAGATTTCTCCATCATAATAAGTTGATTAAAGATTTACCATTGATCCAAGGATCGAACCAAAGACTTGTTTGACTGCCATCTTTGAAATTTCTTTCTATTAATTTTGCGCCTGTTTTCCTACATTTAAGAATATTTTTCCAAGCATAAGAGTAAAAGTTTTCTATAGGCATGGACCAGAATTGGTTGTTTTTAACATATTTAGCTTTCATCCATTTGGTCCAAAGAGATTTGCTTTGGATAAATTTCCAGAATAGTCTGTAGTTGCAGGCTTCATTTATGTCAGCAAAGTATTTAATTCCTAATCCACCAGCTTTCTTTATTTTTGTGATTGTTTCTCAAGAGATTTTGTGAAATTTCCCATTCCAATTGAAGTTAGTACATAGTTTTTCAATTTTCTCCATAGCTTTAATTACGATATTGTGAGATTGCAACTAGTACATGACAATTGCTAAGATGACCATATGGATGAGTTCAACTCTTCTTGCAATTGATATCAATTTACTGGACCAATTATCCATTTTACTTTGAATAATATCATGTAGTTTGGCACAATCTCTTTCTTTGATTTGATTACAACTGAGAGGGGGTCCTAGGCAATTGATTGGAAGGTCACATTGTTGAAACTTTATGATATTAAGGATATCCTTCTTGCTTTTACATGCTTTACTGAAATATATCTTGCTCTTATTTTACTGATTTGAAGACCAGCATGATATCTGAGGCTGTCAAAAATATTATTAATGATTACAACATTTTGAGTGTCTGCATTCAGAAAAATTACTAATCGTCAGCATATAATAGATGAGTAATACAAGGAGTAATTGAATTTATTGGTTTTAGATTTGTATTCAACTGCTCTTTTTCCATTGTATTGAAATATATTCCATAGCTATGGTAAAAAGGTAAGGAGATAAAGGATTTCATTACCTTATTCATCAATTACTATGGATAAATCTGTAAGGGGAACCATTAATAAGAATGGAATATGTTACATTGCATGTACATTCTTTAACTAGGTTGTAGAATTTTTCATTGAAGCCTAGCTCTCTCATCATTAAAATTATAAAATTCATATTTATTTTATCAAATGCTTTATGTAAATCAATTTTTATGCACATATTATTATTTTCTAGATGGATTAAAATTTCTTAATAACTTATAGCAATGTATTCTCAATAATAAATATACCTGGTATGAAAACACTTTGGTTCTCAGAAATAAGAAATTTTAAAAATATTTTAGTTCTATTACTTAAAGTATAGGCAATAATCTTATATAAGAAATTGCAACAGGCTATTGGCTTATAATACCCAAGGCGGTTAGGATTTTAAGTTTTTGGCACTAAAGTAATGAAAGTATGATTTATGTTTTTCAAAAGCTTGCCAGTGGAGAAAAATTCATTGACAGCCTCAAAAACCATTCTTTTCAATTCATCCCACTTAGTCTTATAAAATTTGGCCCTAAAACCATCAGGGCCAGGACTTTTGTCCTCCTTAGGAGAATTTTTTTTTTTAATGTCATCTAAACAAATTGGAGCAAGTAATATTTCCTTACTGTTAACATGTATTAAGAATTTAGGGATGATATTGGGGAAAGTACCTGGACTCCCTATAGGATTAAACAAATCGGAGAAGTACAAAATAGCTTCCTTCTCCAAATGTGAGGCTTCATTAATAATAGACCCATCGCTATTAAGTTGTTTTCCCAGGTCATTACAGTATTTTCTACCAAACTTTTTGGAATAGAAAATTTTACAATGCAAGTCTCCACTAGTAAGCCAGTTTACTTTGGCTTTCTGCCTAAGATTAACAGCCTCAATATGGAGAGATTTGGAAAGCTTTCTTTGCATATGCAAAAAATTATTTACAGTAATAGGTTCCGAGCAATCTAAGTATAAACTATCTTGCGATCTCACACGTTCCTCTCTGATGTGGTTGATTTCATTATTATTTTTATTATTATTCCAAGTTTTAAGTTCATCCTTATTATACTGGAGAAGCTTCCTAAACTTAAACTAAGCAGAACCATCAGTTGTAAATTGGAAACAGTTTTGAGTAATTAGTTTATATTCTTTATCATAGGCCCAACCATTTTTAAATCTAAAAGGAAAATTATGGTTGATAGTACCATCCTGAGAAAAGATAAGCCGAATTGTAGTATGATCACTAGTAGCTTGGAGTAAAGTGTATGCGACGATCCACATTTCAGAAGGTTTAAATTGATAATAATCCATACATGTCCAACTTAAACAAACCGGAACATAGATAATCAATGGGGATAATTAAGAAAAATAAGAAAAGAAGAAGAAAAAAATACAAAATCTCGCAACGGAATGACAAAAATATAATAATCAAATAATAGTTCATGAAGCTATCTATTATACACTTGACTATAATCTATACAACATTTATCAAAGTAATATACACACATCAAGGATAAATAATCAATGTAGCAGAATACCATGATGCAGAGAATAATAATAGTAATAAAATACCAAATCTTTGTCTTAGTCCTCCAGAAAAACGATCTTCAATGTACTGAAAAACTCAGGGCTAACCCGAGCGTAATGAAAAAACGAAATACTAGAGTCAGGACTAAAATGCTCTTATGTAAGTCAAATCGATATCCCGATGTAATATCCCGAAATTTTTAACAATATCAATTTAATAATCTGTAGTTAAAATTAAATTGATAGATATTGAGATTCTGTTAATAATTATTCAAGTAGATTTAATAATCTTCTTCAATAAATATTTAAATTGGTTATTTTATCTTTTAAAAATAATAAATTGAATTCTATTTACAATATAAATATATGGTTTATATTTTAAATAGATTGGCACTGTTTTAATTTTAATAAGTAAAGCATATTTTCTAGTTTTAATACTTGTAGTAATTTGGAAAATTTGTTTTATTTAATATATTTGCTTTCCAAAGTTAAATAAATGATTTTGGTTTAAATTTAATAAATGAATCATGTTTTAAAATTCTAATATATACATTATTAAATTGGAAAATTTGATTTAAATTAGTATTGAGTTTTTAAAACTATTTCATAAATAAATATATGATTTTAAAATTGATAAGAAAAATATTAAATGTTTAAATTAAATTAGATTGAGTTTTAAATTTAGAATAAATTCAAAAAAATGGTTTCATGGCTTAATAAAATGGATATTTTATTAATAAAAATATAATTTCTTTTAAATGATTTTAATTTAATAATAAGAGAATTATAAAAACAATATGGATAGTGTATTGTCTTTATAAATAAGTTGAATAGGATTTGTAATTTTTATTTCAAATTGAATTTATATGTATAACTTGATTTGAAATATAATTGATTTTGAATTTAGTTTGAATTTAAATTCCAAAGTATAAGATCTTAATTGTTTTAATTTTTAATATGTATAAGTTTATTTATAAACATTGTTTGTTTTTATTTCATTTATAAATTTATACACATATAATTTCAAACTAAATTCTTTTAAATGATTTTAATTTAATAATAAGAGAATTATAAAAACAATATGGATAGTGTATTGTCTTTATAAATAAGTTGAATAGGATTTGTAATTTTTATTTCAAATTGAATTTATATGTATAACTTGATTTGAAATATAATTGATTTTGAATTTAGTTTGAATTTAAATTCCAAAGTATAAGATCTTAATTGTTTTAATTTTTAATATGTATAAGTTTATTTATAAACATTGTTTGTTTTTATTTCATTTATAAATTTATACACATATTCAAATATAAACTAATAACTTAACTTTAGGCTAACACATTACTTTGTAAATTTAAAAAAAAACTAATTACTTTTAAAAGAAAAACAAGTGTTTCATTCTTTAACATTCATGTAACATGTGTTTAAAAATTAGCATTACAAATTAACAAGTGTTCAAAACTAACTTAAACAATTTGACAAGTGTTAAATTTGTTTTAATTTTTCTTTTATTTCATTAAATCTGAAATACATCTAGTTTAGCTTGCATATTCTTTTCATTTCTTTAATCAAAAACAAAGATCAAAACTCATTTACTTCATACATACATTCTGTTCATAAATCTGCATATTCAACAATTTCTAAATCAAAGAAATCTTCAACTTCTAAAAATCAAATTCATCTTCATATTAACAATCAATCTGCATATTCCTCCTACAAAATCAAATACCCTCTTCAAAATTCTGAGGACTGCATATTCAAATCCAACATCTGCATATTCCACTCCTCTTCAAAATCAAACCCATCTTCCTTAAATTCAAACATTAATCTGCATTTCCTAAAAATCAAATGAAGCCTGCACATTGCTTTTTCTGCATTCTGTTTTTAAAACCTGGAATGGATGAAGTCTGCACTGTTTTAAACTTGGGAAGGATAGCATCTGCATGCATTTAAGGGATTAGCTACTGCATCTTCTACCTGCATGCAAGCATTTTAGTCAGTGAAAACAAATAGGAAAAACTGCATATCAATTCAACATGAAGCAAAGGGTCAAGCCTACATATTTTTATGTCTACAAAAATTCAAATGATCAACAAAGCTCTGCATTATAAGGTGAGTAACATTTAAATTTTAAACTATAATTTAGGTTGCTTGAGATAAAACATGTTGTGTGTCTGACGTAAATGGGATTGTGCATGCATGTTGATTATACTTTTGCTGTGTTCCCAGATTTATCATCCTATTTAAAAGAATCTTCTTCAATTGATCTGATTTTGATATTGTATCTGGTTTTTTTTTAAAAATAAAATAAAAAAAGGTTTTTCTTATCATAGATTAGAATGCAAATTTATAAAGTATTTTTGTTTAAATTTCTTAAGTTCAGGTTTAAAATTTTAGATGAGTTAAATACAGGGTGTTATCTATGTAAACACAGGTAATACCATTACATATTAATCTTGATCAAAACCAATCACATAAATATTGAAATATGCAGTTTCATAAACTTAATGCATTAACAAAAACTTGATTTTTAAATCAAGTATTAATATTTTAGGTGTTTGATAAAGTAGGAGTTGTTCTTAAACCAAAAATGAATTTGAGCAAAATTCTTGCAATCTGTGTTTTGAGGAAACTTAGAATTCTTTTGAGTTATAAAGTAAGGATCTTAGATCCTTAGAAAAATCAGAGAAGTGGATATAAATTGTTAGATTGGTTGCAGTTTGAAAATCTTTGTATGAACCCTAGTTTTGAATAGGGGTTAAAGACTGAGTCAGTTTGAGGTAATGGATTGATCGAGTGTATTGATACTTAGGGATTGTGTAGTTGAAGTGTGAGGGAGTTCGTGGCCAGAGGGGTCGAGTGTCAGATGGTCGGGGAGGCGAAAATTCGCCGTTGACGGGTTGGGGCAAAAATCTGGAAAATGTTTTCAGGTTTGGGTTTAGGGAGCTAACTTTGGAATCCTTGATTTTGTGTTCGATCTGATGGTTTCTGGGGCATTCATGGGTTTATGGAAGTTGATTGGATCATCTATGATGATCAGCAGAGGTTGTGGTCGCCGTGCATGTGCACGGCGATGAGAAATTCTGGTGATCTGTTAGGTTTTGGTTGTTGCAGGGTAGGACAGTGACTTGCTCGAAGCAGATGGTTTGAAGACTCGGAGGGGTGATGCTTAAAACTCGAAGTAGAAAGTGGTTTTCTCGGGTTGGAACTGTAAATTTCCAGGTTACAGAAGCCTGTTTTAAAAATCTGGGTTTTTAAAAATTTTAAAGTCTGTAGCTTAGTTTTAAAGCAAGGTTTAAGTTCAAATTCAACTCAAGTTGCATTTTTGATTTGAATTCAAATTCCCGTTTTTAAATAAAATAAAAAGTTTTAGAAATTTAATTTAATTAACTATTTGTTTTGGTAAAATAGTTTAAATACTTTTAGTAATGAGATTTTAAAAATATGAGTAGTTTTGAAGTTTATTTAAAATCTGGAAATTCAAAAGCTAAATTTGAATTTCAGTTGTAAATTTTAAAGAGGATTTAAATTGAAAGTTTTAAACTAAGAATGAATTGAAACTTCCAAAATTTTGAAATGAATTGAACTTCAAATATTTATGATTTCATTTTAAGACAAACCTTTGTTTTGTCTTGAAATTTAAATAAGTTTTAAATTTTTCAAACTTTGATAAGTTTGAATTACTTTTAATTTAAAACTTGTATTTTAAAATGAAAATTTAAAGGTAGTTCAAAAAGTACTTTGTTTCAATTAAATTGTTTTAATATAATTAAGTTATGTTTTATCTTGAAATTCAAATTAAGATTTATGTTTCAGAATTAATTTAATTAATAAGGTAATTAAGATTAATTAATTAATTTAATTAATTAATTGAAATTGGAATTAATAATTGATTAATGATTAATCAATTTGAAATTAAGATCATTAATTAGATTAGTAATTAATGATGAATATTACTAATTATAATTGAGTTTTAAATTAAGGTTAATTAATTTAATAATAAACTTTAATTAATGAATGATTAAAGATAATTTAAATTGTAATTATTTTAAGTTAATTACTTTATGAAATAACTAGAGAATGGTTAATGAAGGTCATTAACCAGGATTATTTAATAGTTAATTAATAAGGATAATTTTTTTTATAATTAATTTAATAATAATCAACTGTAAATGGTTTGAGTATAATTACTTAGTAAAGTAAATAAGGAATTAATTACTTAATGTAATTAATTTAGTTAAATGAGATTGTTTAATTTAATTAATTAAGTTTAATTAATTTTAAACACTTGGGTTTTATAAATAATTACTTTATGTAATTAATGATTTTGGAAATTACTTAGTTAAATGATTGACTAATAATTACAGAATGTAATTAAATGAAGATGTTAAGAATGAAGTAATTTGGTTTAATTACTTAATAATTAATCAAGGGATTAATTAAATAATAAATTAAAGGATAATTAATTTGGTTTAAATAAAGTAACTAAGTTAGTTAATTATTAAATGTAATTAATCTGGGATGATTAATAATTTTAAGTTAATTACTTAAGGTAATTAATAAAAGGGGATCATTAATTATTATAATTAATGATGTAATAAAAAATGATTAATTATGATTAATTAATCAATGATAAGTAATTAAGGGTAATTAATTAATGTAATTAGTTAAGGATTTAGGTAATTAATTATAGTTAATTGAAGTAATTAAAGGTTAATTACTGTTTAGTTGAGAATAATTAATTTTGTAAAACTAATTAAGGATAATTATATGAATGTAATTAAGGATACTTATGTGGAAATGACCACGTCTGCATCAAATAATTATCACTTTATATACTAAACTACCAAAAAATAATATAATCTCAATAAAAGACGGATAATTATTTGATGCAGACATGGTCATTTCCACATCCCTATCCATTTTTCATGTTTCAAATATAGATACAGATGAATTTTGAATACTCATTAACAACCCTAAATTAATAACACTCTTGAAATTACTAGAAAAGTAGCACACTACATTAAGTTGGTTGTCCCATTTTAAAAATAACACCTATTTTGAAAACATGCTTGAGCACGTCTATTTGATATCAACAGGCTTAGTGAATGGCATTATTATTAAAGTTTTCTCTAGTTAAATATAATTTTGGAAAATAGTGGACTGCTTCGTTTTCAATTAAGTTGAGGATGAACAGATCTTAATTTTTTTTTGAAATTGAGTTAAATAAGCCCTAAGCCCACAATGTGGAAATGGGTAGGAAACCAGAACAACATACACCGCCTCACCCTCATTAATCTAACCCTAAAATAGATATGGAAAACAACACAATGCCTCTAGAAACTTCAAAATCAACAAAGAAAGAAAAATGGCAGACAAAAAGTACAGTCTATGATCCATAAATCAATAAAAGATAAGCTTCAAGCAGGCTTCTACTCCTTCATAGCTTTGCAGCTCAGCCCTCGAGTCGTTGGAACGGGAAAAAAATAACTTTGATGGGCTGTTTTTGTCTTCGTGTTCAAAAAGCTAGTTGCTTTGCAATCAGAAATATCATCGATCTTTGGATCTGAAGAGATTTTAGCGGAAGTAGCCAAGTTTGAGGATTTCATGAGGAAATCGAAATGAGTTTCTTTTGTTTCATTTTCAAGAAAACGAGTAGCATTGTTAACCATAGGAACCTCAAGCTTTGTAGCAGTTGGATTCACAGCAGATGCTTCTGGTACTGGATGAAATGTAGTGCTAGATTCGCCTTTGACCTAGTCAGATAAGTGATAGATCTGGTTATTTAGCTTGCTTAAATAAAAGGAATCTCCTAATCTTTCATCATTGATGGACAGAAGGAACTTGTTATCTTGGTCCATACGTCTGCAACACCTCTTATTTGAATCAGGTGAAAAATTACTGAAATTAGCGTATGATTTAGTTAGATAGATGGAATTATAATTAACAATAGCCTTGTTACTTCCCTTTCAGGCATTGGGTTGTGATTCAAAAGGAGCATCTCCAGTAATTTTGTCTGTGCTTTTCTTTTGAAACAAAGTAGATAAGTGATTGTTGTTACTCTTAAACTTATCTCTTAAGCCAGCTGCACTTGACTTGATGATTCTGTTTAAAAGGTGCCAGTTATCATTTTGCAAAGACTCAGGGTTAAATGACCGGTAATTCCTATTCAAATCAGGCAAGTAATGGATATTGTTAGTAATGGGATTATTTATACCGTTTGATTTGAGACTAACAGAATTATGGTTACTTCCCATGTAGGAATGTTTTCTGGTTTGGATATTAAAGCGGCCGCCTTCAACTGGAGCATTGGTACTATGATGATTTGGTGGCTTTCTTAAATAGCAATTGCTGTTAAGTTGAAGGGAAGGCTCGGTGGGAAATTTTCCCTGTTGTAAGTATTCCTCAACTGATTCTTCGAATTTTTTACAATCAAAGATAATATGACTTCGGTTGGTGATGTTGTTTAACTTGCTAGATTTTTGAAGAATAATGTAATATTCAATTTCAATGGCCTTCCATAGTTGGATGCTATCTGTTTCTATTTTATTGTAAAGTCTATTATTTCTCTCTTTCCATTTAAAAAAAGCAACTATAGTAAGAACAATAGTTGCTTTGTTGAATTCTGGTTTCCTATCTTTGAAAATTTTCTGAATATGATGGATGCTATCTTTGATACTTTGGAGAGCCAAGTGTTGATTAAGGTTAATTTTCCTTTTAGCTATGAACCAAATGTGTCTTGAATACTGGCAGTCAAAGAAGATATGGTCTGTATTTCCAATTTCTGTTGTGCAAAAAAGGCAGTTGATGTTTCCATTGCATTTTTCCATTTTGCACATTTTCTCTGGTTGGTAAACGGTTTAGAATTGCAAAGTATGTGCAGAAAGCCATTTTTAGGCAATTAGCTAAATTCCAAATAGTTTGAACCAGTCTACTTCCATTTCCTCTCCTTAAAAGAAATCCTAGGTGTTTTTGACAGAGAATTTTCCTTTTGATGATAATTTCCAACTCCACATGTCTTCGTTTTGACTTAAATCAATTTCAATTTTACTAATTGTGGAGTTAAAAATGGAAGCTGCTGGTTGAGATTGTGTATTTCATGATGAATTTGAATGATGCTATCTACTTTTGCATTAGCTTTTCCAAAATAATAAAGATTTCTCCATCATAATAAGTTGATTAAAGATTTACCATTGATCCAAGGATCGAACCAAAGACTTGTTTGACTGCCATCTTTGAATTTTCTTTTCTATTAATTTTGCGCCTGTTTTCCTACATTTAAGAATATTTTTCCAAGCATAAGAGTAATGGTTTTCTATAGGCATGGACCAGAATTGGTTGTTTTTAACATTTTTAGCTTTCATCCATTTGGCCCAAAGAGATTTGCTTTGGATAAATTTCCAGAATAGTTTGTAGTTGCAGGCTTCATTTATGTCAGCAAAGTATTTAATTCCTAAACCACCAGCTTTCTTTATTTTTGTGATTGTTTCTCAAGAGATTTTGTGAAATTTCCCATTCCAATTGAAGTTAGTACATAGTTTTTCAATTTTCTCCATAGCTTTAATTAAGATATTGTGAGATTGCAACTAGTACATGACAATTGCTAAGATGACCATATGGATGAGTTCAACTCTTCTTGCAATTGATATCAATTTACTGGACCAATTATCCATTTTACTTTGAATAATATCATGTAGTTTGGCACAATCTCTTTCTTTGATTTGATTACAACTGAGAGGGGGTCCTAGGCAATTGATAGGAAGGTCACATTGTTGAAACTTTATGATATTAAGGATATCCTTCTTGCTTTTATATGCTTTACTGAAATATATCTTGCTCTTATTTTACTGATTTGAAGACCAGCATGATATCTGAGGCTGTCAAAAATATTATTAATGATTACAACATTTTGAGTGTCTGCATTTAAAAAATTACTAATCGTCAGCATATAATAGATGAGTAATACAAGGAGTAATTGAATTTATTGGTTTTAGATTTGTATTCAACTGCTCTTTTTCCATTGTAATGAAATATATTCCATAGCTATGGTAAAAAGGTAAGGAGATAAATGATTTCATTACCTTATTCCTCAATTACTATGGATAAATCTGTAAGGGGAACCATTAATAAGAATGGAATATGTTACATTGCATGTACATTCTTTAACTAGGTTGTAGAATTTTTCATTGAAGCCTAGCTCTCTCATCATTAAAATTATAAAATTCATATTTATTTTATCAAATGCTTTATGTAAATCAATTTTTATGCACATATTATTATTTTCTAGATGGATTAAAATTTCTTAATAACTTATAGCAATGTATTCTCAATAATAAATATACCTGGTATGAAAACACTTTGGTTCTCAGAAATAAGAAATTTTAAAAATATTTTAGTTCTATTACTTAAAGTATAGGCAATAATCTTATATAAGAAATTGCAACAGGCTATTGGCTTATAATACCCAAGGCGGTTAGGATTTTAAGTTTTTGGCACTAAAGTAATGAAAGTATGATTTATGTTTTTCAAAAGCTTGCCAGTGGAGAAAAACTCATTGACAGCCTCAAAAACCATTCTTTTCAATTCATCCCACTTAGTCTTATAAAATTTGGCCCTAAAACCATCAGGGCCAGGACTTTTGTCCTCCTTAGGAGAATTTTTTTTTTTAATGTCATCTAAACAAATTGGAGCAGGTAATATTTCCTTACTGTTAACACGTATTAAGAATTTAGGGATGATATTGGGGAAAGTACCTGGACTCCCTATAGGATTAAACAAATCGGAGAAGTACAAAATAGCTTCCTTCTCCAAATGTGAGGCTTCATTAATAATAGACCCATCGCTATTAAGTAGTTTTCCCAGGTCATTACAGTATTTTCTACCAAACTTTTTGGAATAGAAAATTTTACTAGACAAGTCTCCACTAGTAAGCCAGATTACTTTGGCTTTCTGCCTAAGATTAACAGCCTCAATATGGAGAGATTTGGAAAGCTTTCTTTGCATATGCAAAAAATTATTTACAGTAATAGGTTCCGAGCAATCTAAGTATAAACTATCTTGCGATCTCACACGTTCCTCTCTGATGTGGTTGATTTCATTATTATTTTAAATTATTATTCCAAGTTTTAAGTTCATCCTTATTATGCTGGAGAAGCTTCCTAAACTTAAACTAAGCAGAACCATCAGTTGTAAATTGGAAACAGTTTTGAGTAACTAGTTTATATTCTTTATCATAGACCCAACCATTTTTAAATCTAAAAGGAAAATTATGGTTGATAGTACCATCCTGAGAAAAGATAAGCCGAATTGTAGTATGATCACTAGTAGCTTGGAGTAAAGTGTATGCGACGATCCACATTTCAGAAGGTTTAAATTGATAATAATCCATACATGTCCAACTTAAACAAACCGGAACATAGATAATCAATGGGGATAATTAAGAAAAATAAGAAAAGAAGAAGAAAAAAATACAAAATCTCGCAACGGAATGACAAAATATAATAATCAAATAATAGTTCATGAAGCTATCTATTATACACTTGACTATAATCTATACAACATTTATCAAAGTAATATACACACATCAAGGATAAATAATCAATGTAGCAGAATACCATGATGCAGAGAATAATAATAGTAATAAAATACCAAATCTTTGTCTTAGTCCTCCAGAAAAACGATCTTCAATGTACTGAAAAACTCAGGGCTAACCCGAGCGTAATGAAAAAACGAAATACTAGAGTCAGGACTAAAATGCTCTTATGTAAGTCAAATCGATATCCCGATGTAATATCCCGAAATTTTTAACAATATCAATTTAATAATCTGTAGTTAAAATTAAATTGATAGATATTGATATTCTGTTAATAATTATTCAAGTAGATTTAATAATCTTCTTCAATAAATATTTAAATTGGTTATTTTATCTTTTAAAAATAATAAATTGAATTCTATTTACAATATAAATATATGGTTTATATTTTAAATAGATTGGCACTGTTTTAATTTTAATAAGTAAAGCATATTTTCTAGTTTTAATACTTGTAGTAATTTGGAAAATTTGTTTTATTTAATATATTTGCTTTCCAAAGTTAAATAAATGATTTTGGTTTAAATTTAATAAATGAATCATGTTTTAAAATTCTAATATATACATTATTAAATTGGAAAATTTGATTTAAATTAGTATTGAGTTTTTAAAACTATTTCATAAATAAATATATGATTTTAAAATTGATAAGAAAAATATTAAATGTTTAAATTAAATTAGATTGAGTTTTAAATTTAGAATATATTCAACAAAATGGTTTCATGGCTTAATAAAATGGATATTTTATTAATAAAAATATAATTTCTTTTAAATGATTTTAATTTAATAATAAGAGAATTATAAAAACAATATGGATAGTGTATTGTCTTTATAAATAAGTTGAATAGGATTTGTAATTTTTATTTCAAATTGAATTTATATGTATAACTTGATTTGAAATATAATTGATTTTGAATTTAGTTTGAATTTAAATTCCAAAGTATAAGATCTTAATTGTTTTAATTTTTAATATGTATAAGTTTATTTATAAACATTGTTTGTTTTTATTTCATTTATAAATTTATACACATATTCAAATATAAACTAACAACTTAAGTTTAGGCTAACACATTACTTTGTAAATTTAAAAAAAAAACTAATTACTTTTAAAATAAAAACAAGTGTTTCATTCTTTAACATTCATGTAACATGTGTTTAAAAATTAGCATTACAAATTAACATGTGTTCAAAACTAACATAAACAATTTGACAAGTGTTAAATTTGTTTTAATTTTTCCTTTATTTCATTAAATCTGAAATACATCTAGTTTAGCTTGCATATTCTTTTCATTTCTTTAATCAAAAACAAAGATCAAAACTCATTTACTTCATACATACATTCTGTTCATAAATCTGCATATTCAACAATTTCTATATCAAAGAAATCTTCAACTCCTAAAAATCAAATTCATCTTCATATTAACAATCAATCTGCATATTCCTCCTCTACAAAATCAAATACCCTCTTCAAAATTCTGAGGACTGCATATTCAAATCCAACATCTGCATATTCCACTCCTCTTCAAAATCAAACCCATCTTCCTTAAATTCAAACATTAATCTGCATTTCCTAAAAATCAAATGAAGCCTGCACATTGCTTTTTCTGCATTCTGTTTTTAAAACCTGGAATGGATGAAGTCTGCACTGTTTTAAACTTGGGAAGGATAGCATCTGCATGCATTTAAGGGATTAGCTACTGCATCTTCTACCTGCATGCAAGCATTTTAGTCAGTGAAAACAAATAGGAAAAACTGCATATCAATTCAACATGAAGCAAAGGGTCAAGCCTACATATTTTTATGTCTACAAAAATTCAAATGCTCAACAAAGCTCTGCATTATAAGGTGAGTAACATTTAAATTTTAAACTGTAATTTAGGTTGCTTGAGTTAAAACATGTTGTGTGTCTGATGTAAATGGGATTGTGCATGCATGTTGATTATACTTTGCTGTGTTCCCAGATTTATCATCCTATTTAAAAGAATCTTCTTCAATTGATCTGATTTTGATATTGTATCTGGTTTTTTTTAAAAATAAAATAAAAAAAAGTTTTTCTTATCATAGATTAGAATGCAAATTTATAAAGTATTTTTGTTTAAATTTCTTAAGTTCAGGTTTAAAATTTTAGGTGAGTTAAATACAGGGTGTTATCTATGTAAACATAGGTAATACCATTACATATTAATCTTGATCAAAACCAATCACATAAATATTGAAATATGCAGTTTCATAAACTTAATGCATTAACAAAAACTTGATTTTTAAATCAAGTATTAATATTTTAGGTGTTTGATAAAGTAGGAGTTGTTCTTAAACCAAAAATGAATTTGAGCAAAATTCTTGCAATCTGTGTTTCGAGGAAACTTAGAATTCTTTTGAGTTATAAAGTAAGGATCTTAGATCCTTAGAAAAATTAGAGAAGTGGATATAAATTGTTAGATTGGTTGCAGTTTGAAAATCTTTGTATGAACCCTAGTTTTGAATAGGGGTTAAAGATTGAGTCAGTTTGAGGTAATGGATTGATCGAGTGTATTGATATTTAGGGATTGTGTAGTTGAAGTGTGAGGGAGTTCGGGGCCAGAGGGGTCGAGTGTTAGATGGTCGGGGAGGCGAAAATTCGCCGTTGACGGGTTGGGGCAAAAATCTGGAAAATGTTTTCAGGTTTGGGTTTAGGGAGCTAACTTTGGAATCCTTGATTTTGTGTTCGATCTGATGGTTTCTGGGGCATTCATGGGTTTATGGAAGTTGATTGGATCATCTATGATGATCGGCAGAGGTTGTGGTCGCCGTGCATGTGCACGGCGATGAGAAATTCTGGTGATCTGTTAGGTTTTGGTCGTTGCAGGGTAGGACAGTGACTTGCTCGAAGCAGATGGTTTGAAGACTCGGAGGGGTGATGCTTAAAACTCGAAGTAGAAAGTGGTTTTCTCGGGTTGGAACTGTAAATTTCCAGGTTACAGAAGCTTGTTTTAAAAATCTGGTTTTTTAAAAATTTTAAAGTCTGTAGCTTAGTTTTAAAGCAAGGTTTAAGTTCAAATTCAACTCAAGTTGCATTTTTGATTTGAATTCAAATTCCAGTTTTTAAATAGAATAAAAAGTTTCTGAAATTTAATTTAATTAACTATTTGTTTTGGTAAAATAGTTTAAATACTTTTAGTAATGAGATTTTAAAAATATGAGTAGTTTTGAAGTTTATTTAAAATCTGGAAATTCCAAAGCTAAATTTGAATTTCAGTTTTAAATTTTAAAGAGGATTTAAATTGAAAGTTTTAAACTAAGAATGAATTGAAACTTCCAAAATTTTGAAATGAATTTAACTTCAAATATTTATGATTTCATTTTAAGACAAACCTTTGTTTTGTCTTGAAATTTAAATAAGTTTTAAATTTTTCAAACTTTGATAAGTTTGAATTACTTTTAATTTAAAACTTGTATTTTAAAATGAAAATTTAAAGGTAGTTCAAAAAGTACTTTGTTTTAATTAAATTGTTTTAATATAATTAAGTTATGTTTTATCTTGAAATTCAAATTAAGATTTATGTTTCAGAATTAATTTAATTAATAAGGTAATTAAGATTAATTAATTAATTTAATTAGTTAATTGAAATTGGAATTAATAATTGATTAATGATTAATCAATTTGAAATTAAGATCATTAATTAGATTAGTAATTAATGATGAATATTACTAATTATGTAATTAAGTTTTAAATTAAGGTTAATTAATTTAATAATAAACTTTAATTAATGAATGATTAAAGATAATTTAAATTGTAATTATTTTAAGTTAATTACTTTATGAAATAACTAGAGAATGGTTAATGAAGGTCATTAACCAGGATTATTTAATAGTTAATTAATAAGGATAATTTTTTTATAATTAATTTGATAATAATCAATTGTAAATGGTTTGAGTATAATTACTTAGTACAGTAAATAAGGAATTAATTACTTAATGTAATTAATTTAGTTAAATGAGATTGTTTAATTTAATTAATTAAGTTTAATTAATTTTAAACACTTGGGTTTTATAAATAATTACTTTATGTAATTAATGATTTTGGAAATTACTTAGTTAAATAATTGACTAATAATTACAGAATGTAATTAAATGAAGATGTTAAGAATGAAGTAATTTGGTTTAATTACTTAATAATTAATCAAGGGATTAATTAAATAATAAATTAAAGGATAATTAATTTGGTTTAAATAAAGTAACTAAGTTAGTTAATTATTAAATGTAATTAATCTGGGATGATTAATAATTATAAGTTAATTACTTAAGGTAATTAATAAAAGGGGATCATTAATTATTATAATTAATGATGTAATAAAAAATGTTTAATTATGATTAATTAATCAATGATAAGTAATTAAGGGTAATTAATTAATGTAATTAGTTAAGGATTTAGGTAATTAATTATAGTTAACTGAAGTAATTAAAGGTTAATTACTGTTTAGTTGAGAATAATTAATTTTGTAAAATTAATTAAGGATAATTATATGAATGTAATTAAGGATAATTAATCAAGAGTGATTAATTAAAGTGATTAATAATGGATGATTAATTATTGTAATCAATTAAATGATTGGATATGCAAGATTTATATTAGTAAAGTTATTAATGTAGTTTATTTTAAATTAATTAAAGATGGAGTAATTAATTTAATTCATTTTAAATTAATTAGAGTTAGAGATAGTTAATTTAATTCATTTTAAATTAATTATATGGAGATGAATAAATCATTACTTATGTATATTTGGATGACATTGATTGTCTTGGATGCTTTGTGATCTCAGTAATGAGATAAGTATGGTTGTGTGATATGGATGCTTGGTTGTATTGTGATGATAACTTAGATTATCTATTGTGATGGTATTATATGGATTATCTATTATGATATTGATAGTATGAATTACCTGTTATTTGATAATGTTGATTATCAATTGTGATTTATGAGTTATCTATCTGTAAGTATATAGATACTGTTATTGAATTGTTTTAACCTTTAAAACAACTTGGACCTAAAAGACACGCTTTGGTTTTCGATGAGACCGGGATCGGGTTTCCATATTTGGATATCCGAAAACCACACCGATTCCAATTAACGTTAGGTCGTGAATCTTATGTGGAGCTTTGTGAAGACTCGAGGTGTAAGGACTATGAGTCAATATAACTCTGTGGGTGATTCCGTAATGAGTTGACGGAATAGTACTTATAGATTCGAGATGGTGGTTCAGAGTGCAAGGGTTATTGTCGTTAACTCTGAGGGTGATTCCAAAATGAGTGTAATGAGATAATGCCTTCAGTTTCGTTCGAACCCGGAACGAACTTGTATGGATTGAATGCTTTCAGAACATCGTCAGGTGGACGATGAGCATTCTAAGTGATATGTCCTATAAAGGTAATCGTAGCCTTAAGCCTCATCAACCGGGAATGGCTAATAAATGGGAGGTGCAGCAAGGCTTCGTGGGTCGCACCCACTGGAGAGCAAGATTTACCCCTGTCTAGAAGTCCCTTTATATTCGGCTGCGTGGGTGGTTGCTAGCTACAACCACGGGCTTATCTTGTTTGGAACTATTCAGTAAGGAATGGGTCCGGCTTTGTGTTGCAGGGGAGCGGGCGTACTCCTCGGTAAGTTGATCTAGGCCACGTACTGTGACGGACGGTACCCCGGTAGCCCTGCCATTGTATTGAATCCAAAATCCAATAAGTGACAACGGTTTTGATTGTATTGCCCACTTTTGTGGCTAGTAGCTGGAATTTAATCATGTAACAATTTCGGCTATTTCTTATTTATTTGAAAACCATAGACCTATTATAATATCATCGGATTTCCTATCAAATGTTTTGGTTAGCGTAAGGTAAAAACTTTTCCATGTTTATGTGTGGGAAGTCTTACGTGATACCTTTCTTTTCAACGGATTTTTAAAAGTTAAGCAACTTTAACCTGTTACTCACACCAGACCCATGCCTGACCCGGAGTTTATTTTTGTTTTTCATAAACTCTTGGGTACTCAAATTTTTATGAGTAGTCAAGGGAATTCATGTTGGGATTCAGGTTAGCTTTGACGAAATTGTGGAGGAGCAATGGAGCAGGAGGCTTCCGCGTGTAGATATATATCTAGTATTCCGCTGTGTAGTTTTCTCTGAGTTGTTCTTGTGTTGTATTGAGTTGTATAACTAGACAAGTGTTATAACTGTCTAGTATTTGTTGTATGTCTGTGTACTCTGGTAATGGTTGTAAACTATGTAATATTTATGTTATTAATATAATTTATTCGTTCCGCTGTGTAGATTCTTATGTTGTTTCTTTCTTCTCTTCTTTCTATTCTCTTTTCTATCCCTTTCTTTCTTAAAGATGATGGGATTTTCTGTGGTAAGAAAGTCGGGTCGTCTCAGCTGGTATCAGAGCGTGAGGTTGAGTGAATACCTAGGCTCTGTAGTGGTGTCTTTCTTGAGAGAGCGTATTTGTAATTTTAATATATATATATATATATATATATATATATATATATATGTCTACCTATCTGTTGGGTTACCTGTTCAGGTTTTCCAATATAAGTTATAAAGGTAGATGGGGTAGTAGTGTGTGTAACACAACCTACCATTGGTTGGAGTCTGAATGTTTTGAAGTTACAAGTCTATCTGTCGAGACTGTAGACCTAATACCGTCTCGAGTAAGTTTCTGTTGTGATGAAGGACTTCATTGATCTCCGAAGTTAACCTGTGAAGGTTCGGATTTTATTTCTGAAGTTGGATGAGTAGTGTTTGGATCTGTCGGTTGGGCAGAAGTGAGTAATGTATTTTGGATACCTCAGGAAGTAGTAGCTGCGTGATGAGATGCAGTGACTATGGATGTTCCCGAAGATGTTTTCTTTGGAACAAGTTTAAGGAGGTGAGTCTGCTTCGGTGTTGTGGCTGTGTTCAGCCGGAGTTCTGTTTTCTTTGAGATCCGAGTTTCTCGAAGAGCTTTGTTTTGGAATTCTTTAGCATCTGTGGCAGCAGTGCAGTTTGGAGTGTTCTGGGTGTTGGCAAGAGATCTTTTGGCTTAGCAGTTTTTCTGAAGTGGAGTTCAGAAGCAGTTGAGTGGACCCATTTCTTCGATGGGTTGGCTAGTTAAGTGTAAGCTGTTCAATTTGGTTAAGGGAGAACAGTTTTCCTTGGATTTGGTTTGGGTTGATCGCAAAGGTGACTTGCGATTGTTTGAGTGTTCTCTTGGGTTATCTGAATTTTTCTGGATGTCTTCAGGAAGTCAGAGTTTGGTATGCATCTGGAGATTGAGCTTTCTTATCGTCTGGAATTCCAAGAGTGGTACCAGTGGTTCAGCTTTATAGGAGAATGGTTCCTAAAGATTGAGTTGGTATAGCAGCTCGGGAGTTTTGGAAGAACTTCTGAATTTTTCTTATGGATTTGTTGAATCATATTTCTGGGGTGTGTTGTCCTGTTTGTGCTTGTGTTCTTCTTCAAGCATTCTCTTCTACTTCGGATCAGAGTTGTGCAGCGGAAGCAGTTTGGGAAGTGTATCTGCTTTTTCTTTTCCCGGACAGGAGAAGTGAGTTGTTGTCTTCTGATGTTGAGAAGTAGCGTTTGAGTTCTTGGTTTTGGTTGATCTTGAGGAGATCATTTTGTTGAGTTGATTGGTCTAGTTTGTTTCTAGAAGCGTCAGCGAAGGTTGAGCTAATCAGTAAGGTTGTGGACAGCCCAGGATCGTCTGAAGAGTTTTGTGGATAAGAGTCGAAGGAATTTGGACTCTGAAGTCGGAGATTTAATTTTGGATAAGTTTTCTCCGATCAAAAGTGAGCTATAGGTTTGGGTAAGCTTGAGAAGCTAGCTGAAGTGTTTTGGATCTTTTTTGTGTCTTGGAGAATAAGTGATTGATCTACAGGATTGGATTGCCAGTTTGGATAACTGGGATTCGATGAGTTTTACGTATCTCTAAGGGAGTACGTGTATGATCTATCTCTGGTTATGGAACCAATAGTTCTGGAGTTTTGGTTGTTGAGTCAGACTCGTTTGCAGTCTGATATCTTGTCTAGTGTTATAGATATAGTTGTATAGGAGCTTTGTAGCTTCATAATATTGTTTGTTTGGATTCTCTGGAGCGAGTATCCCGGTATATATATACCTGGGGAAACTCGATAAAATTTTATCCAGAATTTGTCTGGATGATTAGATTTGTTTGACTGGTTGCTTTGATTGTTAGCATATGTTTGATATATGCTTGTGTTTTTTTTTAAATAAATCTTTGATAAGATTATTAAATTACCTTTGTTTTAAATTTCGAGGACGAAATTCTTTTAAGGGGGAAGGATTGTAATATCCCGGAATTTTTAACAATATCCTTTAATAATCTGTAGTTAAAATTAAATTGATATTGATATTCTGTTAATAATTATTCAAATAGATTTAATAATCTTCTTCAATAAATATTTAAATTGGTTATTTTATCTTTTAAAAATAATAAATCGATTTCTATTTACAATATAAATATATGGTTTATATTTTAAATAGATTGGAATTGTTTTAATTTTAATAAGTAAAGCATATTTTCTAGTTTTAATATTTGTAGTAATTTGGAAAATTTGTTTTATTTAATATATTAACTTTCCAAAGTTAAATAAATGATTTTGTTTTAATTTAATAAATGAACCATGTTTTAAAATTCTAATATATACATTATTAAATTGGAAAATTTGATTTAAATTAGTATTGAGTTTTTAAAACTATTTCATAAATAAATATATGATTTTAAAATTGATAAGAAAAATATTAAATGTTTAAATTAAGTTAGATTGAGTTTAAATTTAGAATAAATTCAACAAAATGGTTTCATGGCTTAATAAAATGGATATTTTATTAATAAAAATATAATTTCTTTTAAATGATTTTAATTTAATAATAAGAGAATTATAAAAACAATATGGATAGTGTATTGTCTTTATAAATAAGTTGAATAGGATTTGTAATTTTTATTTCAAATTGAATTTATATATATAACTTGATTTGAAATATAATTGATTTTGAATTTAGTTTGAATTTAAATTCCAAAGTATAAGATCTTAATTGTTTTAATTTTTAATATGTATAAGTTTATTTATAAACATTGTTTATTTTTATTTCATTTATAAATTTATACACATATTCAAATATAAACTAACAACTTAAATTTAGGCTAACACATTACTTTGTAAATTTTAAAAAAAAAACTAATTACTTTTAAAAGAAAAACAAGTGTTTCATTCTTTAACATTCATGTAACATGTGTTTAAAAATTAGCATTACAAATTAACAAGTGTTCAAAACTAACATAAACAATTTGACAAGTGTTAAATTTGTTTTAATTTTTCTTTTATTTCATTAAATCTGAAATACATCTAGTTTAGCTTGCATATTCTTTTTATTTCTTTAATCAAAAACAAAGATCAAAACTCATTTACTTCATGCATACATTCTGTTCATAAATCTGCATATTCAACAATTTCTAAATCAAAGAAATCTTCAACTTCTAAAAATCAAATTCATCTTCATATTAACAATCAATCTGCATATTCCTCCTCTACAAAATCAAATAACCTCTTCAAAATTCTGGGGACTGCATATTCAAATCCAACAACTGCATACTCCACTCCTCTTCAAAATCAAACCCATCTTCCTTAAACTCAAACATTAATCTGCATTTCCTAAAAATCAAATGAAGCCTGCACACTGTTTTTTCTGCATTCTGTTTTTAAAACCTGGAATGGATGAAGTCTGCACTGTTTTAAACTTGGGAAGGATAGCATCTGCATGCATTTAAGGGATTAGCTACTGCATCTTCTACCTGCATGCAAGCATTTTAGTCGGTGAAAACAAATAGGAAAAACTGCATATCAATTCAACATGAAGCAAAGGGTCAAGCCTACATATTTTTATTTCTACAAAAATTCAAATGATCAACAAAGCTCTGCATTATAAGGTGAGTAACATTTAAATTTTAAACTGTAATTTAGGTTGCTTGAGATAAAACATGTTGTGTGTCTGATGTAAATGGGATTGTGCATGCGTGTTGATTATACTTTGCTGTGTTCCCAGATTTATCATCCTATTTAAAAGAATCTTCTTCAATTGATCTGATTTTGAGATTGTATTTGGTTTTTTTTTTAAAAATAAAATAAAATATGGTTTTTCTTATCATAGATTAGAATGCAAAATTATATAGTATTTCTGTTTAAATTTCTTAAGTTCAGGTTTAAAATTTTAGGTGAGTTAAATACAGGGTGTTATTTATGTAAACACAGGTAATACCATTACATATTAATCTTGATCAAAACCAATCACATAAATATTGAAATATGCAGTTTCATAAACTTAATGCATTAACAAAAACATGATTTTTAAATCAAGTATTAATATTTTAGGTGTTTGATAAAGTAGCAGTTGTTCTTAAACCAAAAATGAATTTGAGCAAAATTCTTGCAATCTGTGTTTTGAGGAAACTTAGAATTCTTTTGAGTTATAAAGTAAGGATCTTAGATCCTTAGAAAAATCAGAGAAGTGGATATAAATTGTTAGATTGGTTGCAGTTTGAAAATCTTTGTATGAACCCTAGTTTTGAATAGGGGTTAAAGATTGAGTCAGTTTGAGGTAATGGATTGATCGAGTGTATTGATATTTAGGGATTGTGTAGTTGAAGTGTGAAGGAGTTCGTGGCCAGAGGGGTCGAGTGTCATATGGTCGGGGAGGCGCAAATTCGTCGTTGACGGGTTGGGGCAAAAATCTGGAAAATGTTTTCAGGTTTGGGTTTAGGGTGCTAACTTTGGAATCCTTGATTTTGTGTTCGATCTGATGGTTTCTGGGGCATTCATGGGTTTATGGAAGTTGATTGGATCATCTATGATGATCGGCAGAGGTTGTGGTCGCCGTGCATGTGCACGGCGATGAGAAATTCTGGTGATCTGTTAGGTTTTGGTCGTTGCAGGGTAGGACAGTGACTTGCTCGAAGCAGATGGTTTGAAGACTCGGAGGGGTGATGCTTAAAACTCGAAGTAGAAAGTGGTTTTCTCGGGTTGGAACTGTAAATTTCCAGGTTACAGAAGCATGTTTTAAAAATCTGGGTTTTTAAAAATTTTAAAGTCTGTAGCTTAGTTTAAAAGCAAGGTTTAAGTTCAAATTCAACTCAAGTTGCATTTCTGATCTGAATTCAAATTCCAGTTTTTAAATAGAATAAAAAGTTTCTGAAATTTAATTTAATTAACTATTTGTTTTGGTAAAATAGTTTAAATACTTTTAGTAATGAGATTTTAAAAATATGAGTAGTTTTGAAGTTTATTTAAAATCTGGAAATTCCAAAGCTAAATTTGAATTTCAGTTTTAAATTTTAAAGAGGATTTAAATTGAAAGTTTTAAACTAAGAATGAATTGAAACTTCCAAAATTTTGAAATGAATTTAACTTCAAATATTTATGATTTCATTTTAAGACAAACCTTTGTTTTGTCTTGAAATTTAAATAAGTTTCAAAATTTTCAAACTTTGATAAGTTTAAATTAATTTTAATTTAAAACTTGTATTTTAAAATGAAAATTTAAAGGTAGTTCAAAAAGTACTTTGTTTCAATTAAATTGTTTTAATATAATTAAGTTATGTTTTATCTTGAAATTCAAATTAAGATTTTTGTTTCAGAATTAATTTAATTAATAAGGTAATTAAGATTAATTAATTAATTTAATTAATTAATTGAAATTGGAATTAATAATTGGTTAATGATTAATCAATTTGAAATTAACATCATTAATTAGATTAGTAATTAATGATGAATATTAGTAATTATGTAATTAAGTTTTAAATTAAGGTTAATTAATTTAATAATTAACTTTAATTAATGAATGATTAAAGATAATTTAAATTGTAATTATTTTAAGTTAATTACTTTATGAAATAACTAGAGAATGGTTAATGAAGGTCATTAACCAGGATTATTTAATAATTAATTAATAAGGTTAATTTTTTTATAATTAATTAGATTAATTAATTTAATAGTAATCAATTGTAAATGGTTTGAGTATAATTACTTAGTAAAGTAAATAAGGAATGAATTACTTAATGTAATTAATTTAGTTAAATGAGATTGTTTAATTTAATTAATTAAGTTTAATTAATTTTAAACACTTGGGTTTTATAAATAATTACTTCATGTAATTAATGATTTTGGAAATTAATTAAATAATAAATTAAAGGATAATTAATTTGGTTTAAATAAAGTAATTAAGTTAGTTAATTATTAAATGTATTTATTCTGGGATGATTAATAATTATAACTTAATTACTTAAGGTAATTAATAAAAGGGGATCATTAATTATTATAATTAATGATGTAATTAAAAATGATTAATTAATCAATGATAAGTAATTAAAGGTAATTAATTAATGTAATTAATTAAAGATTTAGGTAATTAATTGTAGTTAATTGAAGTAATTAAAGGTTAATTACTGTTTAGTTGAGAATAATTAATTTTGTAAAATTAATTAAGGATAATTATATGAATGTAATTAAGGATAATTAATCAAGAGTGATTAATTAAAGTGATTAATAATGGATGATTAATTGTTGTAATCAATTAAATGATTGGATAAGCAAGATTTATATTAGTAAAGTTATTAATTAATTTATTTTAAATTAATTAAAGATGGAGTAATTAATTTAATTCATTTTAAATTAATTAGGGTTAGAGATAGTTAATTTAATTCATTTTAAATTAATTATATGGAGATGAATAAATCATTGCTTATGTATATTTGGATGACATTGATTGTCTTGGATGCTTTGTGATCTCAGTAATGAGATAAGTATGGTTGTGTGATATGAATGCTTGGTTGTATTGTGATGATAACTTAGATTATCTATTGTGATGGTATTATATGGATTATCTATTATGATATTGATAATATGAATTACCTGTTATTTGATAATGTTGATTATCAATTGTGATTTACGAGTTATCTATCTGTGAGTATATAGATACTGTTATTGAATTGTTTTAACCTTTAAAACAACTTGGACCTAAAAGACACGCTTTGGTTTTCGATGAGATCGGGATCGGGTTTCCATATTTGGATATCCGAAAACCACATCGATTCCAATTAACGTTAGGTCGTGAATCTTATGTGGAGCTTTGTGAAGACTCGAGGTGTAAGGACTATGAGTCAATATAACTCTGTGGGTGATTCCGTAATGAGTTGACGGAATAGTACTTATAGATTCAAGATGGTGGTTCAGAGTGCAAGGGTTACTGTCGTTAACTCTGAGGTCGATTCCAAAATGAGTGTAACGAGATAATGCCTTCGGTTTCGTTCGAACCCGGAACGAACTTGTATGGATTGAATGCTTTCAGAACATCGTCAGGTGGGCGACGAGCATTCTAAGTGATATGTCCTATAAAGGTAATCGTAGCCTCAAGCCTCATCAACCGGGAATGGCTAAAACAAGGGAGGTGCAGCAAGGCTTCGTGGGTCGCACCCACTGGAGAGCAAGATTTACCCCTGTCTAGAAGTCCCTTTATATTCGGCTGTGTGGTGGTTGCTAGCTACAACCACGGGGTTATCTTGTTTGGAACTATTCAGTAAGGAATGGGTCCGGCTTTGTGTTGCAGGGGAGCGGGCGTACTCCTCGGTACGTTGATCTAGGCCACGTACTGTGACGGGCGGTACCCCAGTAGCCCTGCCATTGTATGGAATTTAAAATCCAATAAATGCCAACGGTTTTAATTGTATTACCCACTTTTGTGGCTAGTAGCTGGAATTTAATCATGTAACAATTTCGCCTATTTATTATTTATTTGAAAACCCTAGACCTATTATAATATCATCGGATTTTCTATCAAATGTTTTGGTTAGCGTGAGGTAAAAACTTTTCCATGTTTTTGTGTGGGAAGTCTTCCGTGATACCTTTCTTTTCAAAGGATTTTTAAAAGTTAAGCAACTTTAACCTGTTACTCACACCAGACCCATGTTTGACCCGGAGTTTATTTTTGTTTTTCATAAACTCTTGGGTACTCAAATTTTTATGAGTACTCAAGGGAATTCAGGTTAGGATTCAGGTTAGCTTTGACGAAATTGTGGAGGAGCAATGGAGCAGGAGGCTTCCGCGTGTAGATATATATCTAGTATTCCGCTGTGTAGTTTTCTCTGAGTTGTTCTTGTGTTGTATTGAGTTGTATAACTAGACAGATGTTATAACTGTCTAGTATGTGTTGTATGTCTGTGTACTCTGATAATGGTTGTAAACTATGTAATATTTATGTTATTAATATAATTTATTTGTTCTGCTGTGTAGATTCTGATGTTGTTTCTTTCTTCTCTTCTTTCTATTCTCTTTTCTATCCCTTTCTTTCTTAAAGATAATGCGATTTTCTGTGGTAAGAAAGTCGGGTCGTCTCACCCGAAATATGAGTGTAACAGTGTCAAAGATGTTTACGGGATTTTATATCACCTATCAATAACATAAGAGATATTACGGGATTTTCCATCTCTTAAGGATCCGTTAAAATATCTATATATAGTAGAATACTCTATATATGTAATGTCTAATCAGTAAAATAAATATCAAAATAGCATTAAGGCTTTACATAAATCCATCTTAACACATTTTTATAGCATGTAGTCTATGCAGGACATATAACACAACCAGTAACGTCGGTAGTCAGTGAGTCCCATATAGGTACAATACTAAACCAAAGTAGTAATGGACTCGTATAAGGATAAACATGACAAGGCACGAGTTGTAATCCCCAAGGTAGGATTCTACTAGTTTACCCTTTCTGGCTGGTAGTAACCCATAGGTGGCCGACCGCGACCATCAATCCAAACAAAAGGTGCATCCATCGAGTCAAAAATCACGATAGTAATATGAGGGATCAACATCGCTAGAGGTAGCTAACCTCATTGGTCAGACATAGACATCAGTTTTAGTCACTTTAATTATGACACAAGTATCAAGGCTATCCATCATCGTTCTCTTACTTTATTCCAGTAAACGTTTGCCAATTCAACCACTACAATCTGGATATTATCCACTGCGTACACAGTTGTCAAAGAGGTTACAATATTGACATAGATTATGCCAATAAGAGGCCCCGGTCTCTTTTACAACCAAACGTCGTTTTACACACCGCTTGGTACTTTTATATTTCAAAACCAGTTCATACTTGATATCAAAATATCATATTCGCTTCAAAATCAAATCCATTTTGAAATCACTATATTTACTCAAAATTATACCATATCATTTTTGCCTTAATATCTCGATTTCGCTTCCAAAATTGTTTTGAAATTCAATTTAAGTTATAACTTCATTTTAACCTCAGTCGCATTTAAATCCAATATTTAAATATAAGCATTCCACCCTTGACCAGTTTGAACTTTTAGAAAATAGTTTGAAATATTTTTAAAATAGCTTAAAAAGTTAAATAGTTTAATAGAAAATAGTTTAAGTATTGAAAATGGTTTATATAGTAAAATAGATTGGAAAATAAAAATAATTTGAATATTTAAGTAGATAGATTTTAAATAGTTTATACTCAAATAATTTATTTGAAAATAGTTTCAAAGTCAAACTGATTCAATTTCAAATTTTCCAATTCAAATCAATTTCCATTTCGATTTAATTGATTCAATTCCGATTTCAAGTCGAATTTTATTTCGATTAATTCAAATAAATTTCAATTTCATTTCCAAATTAATTCGATTTCGATTTCGACTCCTATTAATTCAATTTCAATTCCAATTAATTTTAATCCAAATAATTTCAATTAAATTTCAATTTGAGTTAATTTCAATTCGATTTATATAAATTCGAGTTTGTTTTTCAAAATGTCGATTTAAATCACATAAATCAAATTGAGCTTCAATATTCAGTATAAGATCCCAATCTTCAAATATAATCCAATTTCGAGCTTAATTTTGAAATTTAATTTTCAATTGCGTTTACATAGCAATATTTCAAAGTTCTAATAAAAGTTCAATTTTTTAAAACAAACCAATTTCCAAATTCAAATCATTTTTCGATTATAAGTTCAAAATCTCAGCTTCGATTACTTAAAACAATTTCGTTTATCAAATTTAAATTTCAACATTTCGAGCTCCAATATGGAAAAAAATTCGATTTTTACTCCTTTAACTAAAATCATGTAAATAATTTCAAATCAATTTTTTTTTAAATCGTTTAATTTAACCAATCCGGTGTCCATATATAATTTTCTATCCTACGGCCAAGTGAAATGGTTATTTCAATTTAATTTCAAAGATGGATATATATCATTTAAATCCAAAACAAATGTCATAGGTATATATCATTTCAACCTATTTCTTAATTTATTCGAAATAATTCAATTTACAGTTTTATATACTGTAAATAATATACATGATGATAACAAGATATATATAAAATAATTAAAATCCAGTTATTCAAATATAAACCAATTTTCATCCATCACGACCAACATTCAAACAGTTAATAATTGCAATAATTAACCAATTTATCAATACTGGGGAATTTTACTAGCAGTTAAATTCTAATTTTAACTTAACTGTTATTCAAAATTCTAACATTTAAATTTCTATATCGATTTCCATGACAGTTAAATTTACCAAACAACAATCAATAATTTAAATCACTTCAGAATTTTAATTTCACTAACATAAAAATATTTTAGTCAATCGTGAGCATATAAACACTCATATTTCATTTGAAATTGAAAATATTTCCAACTTCAAATAAATTTCAATCCAATGCCAAGCTATAGATAATGTCGACATGAATCCAACGCTTCTCGTTTCGTCTAAAACGGTCCTCATATGGAGAAGTTACGCAATAATTAGCATAACGACTAATAATATAATTAAGATAATAATAGAAAAACGCTCACCCTCATCACTCTCGTGCATGAAACCCACGCCCCCCTCGATAAACGAAACCCATCTCCAAGCGAACCAAAATTCATGTGTGCCCAACCTTTGCTAGACCAGACCTTAATCCACGACCACCACTCCAAGCACCACCGCCCTCTCCACCGCAAGCGCCTTACCTTCTAGTGCCACCATCGTCACGAAAACCAAAAAACCATGCACGACTTTGAGCTGAGATCCTACACATTAAATCCAAAAAAACAAAAAACCATGCACGGTTAAACGATAAGTCTAATCGCTACAAAACTTGAAATCCTACAATAATTCACTATTACGGATCTGATGATACTAGTTTCATAGAAATCCAATGCGGTGGTCAAAATGGCTATTTTTACTCGTTAATTAAAATAAGTAATTCCCCGAAATTATTTAATCACTTTAAGTTTGAAATTTTTTGAATTTAATAATCTTCATTGTTGTCTAAATAAAATTTAAATCAACTTTCGACATCATTTTCATTCACATTAAATCCAGAATTCAATTATTTAAATAATTCAAGTATTCAATTTTATTTTATTTAATTATCCAACAAACTACTATAATTGAAATATAAGTCATTTACCTTATAAAATTTAATTTTTAAAACGAATTCAAATAATAGAACAACTATTTCCATTTCATAGCAACTCAACATTATTATTCAATTCAAGCTATTGACTGTAAACACATTATATACATAGAATTTCATTTCAATATTGATTATTATCCAAATCATCGAAATTGGTTATTTCAAAAATTTATCCAATTCAAATTCAATAAATTACATAAATAAACATTAAAAGTTTTTATCTCCATCGATTATTTTTCAATAATTACATTAAATTTTTATAGTTTAAAATAGTTAAAAGTACGGATTGTTACATTCTCCCCCACTCAAAACTTTTCATCCTCAAAAAGGGATTAAGTACAGAATTTAACCATTGATATATTTTATTCAAAATTATCAACTTACAAACGATTAAAATCTTATTTGAAAACTTTACGACGCCTATACTACGCCACTCCGATATCGATTTTATGGAAAATATAACTTATATAGAAAACTAGTTATAAAAATTCAAAACTCAAATAAATTTCTAACATTTGGATTTACGGAAAATTTCGGCTGCATCTGCTTCGCGTGGCCCGATCGGAAAAATTTTACAATACAATATATAACACAAATATACCCTATATATCAAATATGCATCTCATTTCAATGACGAGGCATCCCGAAGGGAAAAATGCAGTATGTAATCCTAGATATGTACTTTATTATTAATAATGAGAGCGAGTTCATTCGTATTAAGCAAGAAAAAGCAAAATAAATCCACATATATGTCCAAATTGTCATTGTATGTATGTATCTTGACTCAATTTAAAATATTAGTCATTTATTAAGAAGATAGCAACATATGTGAGTCTAATAGAACCATATAACATGTATTGTGAATCCAAACCATAAAACAAGCACGGATACACGACAAACCAATTATACACAATCAACAGTTATAACAAAAATTTACAACCAAAGAAATCATCCAACCAAACAATATTCATCTAATTTATTCAAACTATCACAATTTACATTTCAATGTCAATATCATATTTGTACAATATCATTTCTTCTAACGTCCAATTTTCATTAACCTTTGATTGACTCAATTAAATTTATTTGTATTCAACCAACTTATATTCAATTTGATTTATGTTAATTGATTTTCAATCAATTTATTTACTTCCAATTGATTGACAAGTACTTATCAACATTAATGAATTCACATTCTATTCATTTACATTTGTTTATAGTTACATTCATTTTCACTTCCATTATTTCATTTCAGTAATTCATATATTGATTACACTTAAGTAAATTTTGATTCCATACCACATTCCATATTTTCCTTTCATATCATTCATATTTATCAAATCTATAAGTTATAAAACTTTAGATTTTATGCTTCGCAAAACGTTTAAATAATAATGTTCATATTTCTTTTTCACATTAACATCATTTATGAACTAATTTATAAAATTATTCCATTTAACCTTATTTATGTAAAATTTTATTTCATGATCGCTTAATATATTTTCTTTAATACTAGTATCATTTATAAACCATTTTATAAAACCATTTAAGATTATTATGAACATTTTATAAAAATGTAAATCATGTTTATTTTAACTTTATAACCTAAGCTCATATTAATTCATTGTTTCACACCATTAGTTTATTTATTGATTCAAATTCACCTTAATAATTTTACTTCAGTAAATTTTATTTCATAACTCCAATTCATATTAATAGACTTTTTCTTTTTCTCACAATCAATTTCTTTCAACTTATATAGATAACTTCATCATATAATTCATTTTGTTAACTTATTCCATATTATATTAGTTAACATTCAATTTTATTGAAAATCATTCAATTTGCATTTAATTTATTTACATCTAATTTAAATTAAATTAAACTAATCATACAAATTTCACTTGCACACATTTATTTTTATTCAATTTCTTTCATAATTCAAATTGCATTTCATTTTATAATTCAAGTTGTATCTATTTTATTAATTCATTTCATAGCTTAAGTGGAATTAATTCAATTTACAAATTTATCTAGTTTCATTCAATATCTGATTCAATTTATTTAATGTCAAGTTAAACTTCACTTCATTTTAATCAATTACTCGATTTATTCAACATTATTTAAGTTAAACCATTTTTTCCCTTTTCCTTTCTTATCATTCACATTTAACAGTTTCAAAAAAAATTACCTTAATATTTATCAAACCTATTCATTTAAAATTTCATTTCATATTTTATCTAATTCATTTCAAATACAATTCACTTTTATTTAACCTTTCTAGATTCCATTTTATTTTTCCATTTCACTACTAAATTTTATTTAACATCCCTTAAGTTAATTATTTCATTTCATTTTTCAAATTCGAATCTTCTTTTGATTGCTTAAACAAGAGGTTTAACAATTTTAAAATTTGATTTTCTTTTCCTGTTAGAATTCATATATTATAAACTTATTTTTCTTTCATATCATTTCAATTTATAAGTTCAAAGCTATTTCCATATATTTATTAAATCATAATAAGAATGTTTTTTCACAATCAAAACTTGTTTTAGTCGAAAATAAATTTCTTTTAGTAGCAATCCTCACTCGGAAACTCGAAAATGAGTACCGGCGATGATGTAGTCAACCCCAGAATTATTTCCAGACAACTTAGTGAGTTCAATGCTTTTATTTCTTTTAAAAATCCTTTTAAAATATATTTCTTGTTAAAACGCTTTCAAATAATATTTTATTAATTTTGAAGGCTTTGAAAACAATCTTGGAAACAAAAGGATTTAAACTCTAAAATTCTCAATTTTAAAATCCTTCAATTTATAAGCTACATTATAAATATACTTATATAATTTCATTACCTTATTATGAAAATATTTTGTTAATTTACGTCTGTCATTATAAACAATTCTTATTATAATTATATTATAATTCAATTTAATTATCGACTTCATGAAATAAAATTCACAAAGTATTCGTTTTATTTCAATTCAACCAATAATCGATGATAACTAAATATTTTCATCGCTTAACAACTAACGTTCAATAATAATTTACACTTTATATATATAATATAATTTAGGAAAAAATTATTTCATTTACCCGATTTTAAAACATTATTATGTTGACTTGCCTCGTTTAAGTGTTTAGAAACCCCTATCGATAACATGGAGTCCCAGGCACCGACCAAAGTTCATAAACAACTCAACGGATAACTAGACACAATATAAAACATTTTATAACACTAATAAGTACACTTTTTATACACACACACACTCAAACAGACTCATTCTAGGGTATTACTACCCTATCTCGAATGAGTAAAACCCCACAAAGCTAAGGTTATCGCAAAACCTGGCACTGATACTAACTGCGACGATCCTCATTTCGAAAGGTTTAAATTGAAAATAATCCATACATGTCCAACTTAAACAATCCGAAGCATAGATAATCAATGGGGATAATTAAGAAAAATAGAAGAAAAGAAGAAAACAAGCACAGAATTTCGCAACGGAATGGCAAAATATAATAATCAAATAAACAGTTCATGAAGCTGTTTACTATACATTTGATTATAATCTATATAACATTTATCAGAGTTATATATACACATCAGGGATAAATAATCGATGCAGCAGAATAGCATGATGCAGAGAATAATAATAGTAATAATATACCAAATCTTCGTCTTTGTCCTTCGAAAAAATGATCTTCAATGTACTGGAAAACTCAGGGCTAACCCATACAATACTAAACCAAAGTCATAATGGACTCATATAAGGATAAATTTGATAAGGCACGTGAGGCAATACCCAAGGTAGGATTCTACCAATTTACCCTTTCTGGCTGGTCATAACCCATACGTAGTCGACCACGACAATCAATCCAAACAAAAGGTGCACCTATCAAGCCAAAAATTATAATAGTAATACGAGGGATCAATGTCGCTAGAGGTAGCTAACCTCATTGGCCAGACATAAGCTTCTGTTTTACTCATTTTAATTATGACACAAGTGTCAAGGCTATCCATCATCGTTCTACTTCATTCCAGTAAACGTTCAACAATTCAACCACTACATTCTGTATATCATCCACTACTTACACAGTTGTCAAAGTGGTTTCAATATTGACATAGAGTATGCCAATAAGAGGCTCCGGTCTCTTTAACAACCAAACGTTATTTTACACACCGATTGGTACTTTTATATTTTGAAAACAAATCGTACTTGATATTAAAATATCATATTCGCTTCAAAATTAAATCCATTTCGAAATCATTATATTTACTCAAAATATGCCATATCCTTTTTGCCTTAATATCTCGATCTCGCTTCCAAAATTGTTTCGAAATTCAATTTAGGTTATTACTTCGTTCTAACCTCATTCGCATTTAAAACCAAGATTTAAATATAAACATTCCACCCTTGACTAGTATGAATCTTTAGAAAATTGTTCGAATAGTTTTAAAATAGCTTAAATAGTTAAATAGTTTAATAGAAAATAGTATGGGTATTGAAAATGGTTTAAATAGTAAAATAGTTTGGAAAATCAACATAATTTGAATATTTAAGAGGATGGATTTTAAATAGTTTATACGAAAATAATTTATTTGAAAATAGTTTCATTGTCAAACTGGTTCAATTCCAAATTTTCCAATTCAAATCAATTTCAATATCTATTTTGATTTAACAAATTCATTTCTGATTTCAAATCGAATTTTCTTCGATTCCAATTTCAATTCAAATAAATTTCAATTTTGATTCCAAGTTAATTCGATTTCGATTTCAATTCCAATTAATTCAATTTCGATTTCAATTGCAATTAATTCAATTTGGATTTCAATTCCAATTAATTACGATTAAATTCCAATTTGAATTAATTTCAATTCTCAATTTTAAATTATATAAATTCGAGTTTGATTTTCAAAATGTCGATTTAAATCACTTAAATCAAATTAACCTTCAATATTCAATGTATGATCCCAATCTTCAAATATAATCCAATTCCGAGCTCAATTTGGAAATATCGTTTTCAGTTATGTTTACTTAGCAATATTTCAAAGTTCGAATAAAAGTCCCGTCTTTGAAAATAAATCAATTTCCAAGATTCAAATCATATTTCGATAATAAGTTCAAAATCTCAACTTCGATTATTTAAACAATTTCGCTACCAAATTTAAATTCAACATTTCGAGCTCCAGTTCGAAAAAAAATTGATTTCCATAAATCCGATTTTTTACTTCTTTAACTCAAATCATGTAAATAATTTCAAATCAAAATTTTAAAAATCATTTAATTTAACCAATTTGGTGTCCGTATATAATTTCTTATCCTATGGCCAAGTGAACCAGTTATTTCAATTTAATTTCAAAGATGGATATATATCATTTCAATTCAGAACAAATGTCATAGGTATATATCATTTCAACATATTTCTTAATTTATTTGAAATAATTCGATTTATAGTTTTATATACTGTAAATAATATACAAGATGATAACATGATATATATAAAATAAATAAATATCCAACCATTCAAATATCATCCAATTTTCATCTATCACAACCAACATCCAAACAGTCAATAATCGCAACAATTAACTAATTTATCGATAATGGAGAATTTTGTTAGCAGTTAAATTCTAATTTTAACTTAACTGTTAATTCAAAATTCTAACATATAAATTTCTATATCGATTTCCATGATAGTTAAATTTACCAAACAATGATCAATAATTTAAATCACTTTAGAATTTCAATTTAACTAACATAAAAATATTTTAGTCAATCGTGAGCGTATAAATACTCACATTTCATTTGAAAATGAAAATATTTCCAGCTTCAAATAAATTCCAATCCAATGCCAAGCTGTAGACGACGTCGATACGATTTCAACGCCTCTTGTTTCATATGAAACGGACCTTGTATTGAGAAGATATCAATAATTAGCATAACGATAATTAATATTAACAACAAATAATATAATTAAGATAGTAATTAAAAAAAACCACTAATGCTCATCTCTATCGTGCCTCAAACATGCGTCCCCCAAGTTAAACAAAACCCATCTCCACGCGAACCAAATCACGCGCGCCCCACCTTTGCTGGACCGAACCTTGATCTACGACCACCACTCCAAGCCACGCCGCCCCTCCTCCTCCGCCCAAGCGCCTTTCCTTCTAGTGCCACCGTCCTCATGAAAATCCAAAAAACGTGTGCAATTTGAGCAGACATCTCAGCAAATTCGAGACGTAATAGGACAAATCAACCATATGGATTTGAAGAGGAGATTGAGATCTACAACTTTCATGTTGGAAGTTTTTGAATTCAATAAATGGATTGTGTGGAATTAAGAGGAAAAGTAGAGGCGATTTCAGCTATTGAAAGAGAATAGGCAGCCATAGACTGTAGGATCGATTTCACCCTAGAGGGGGGTGAATAGGGTGATGCTGTTAATTATAAAAATTATTGCGGAAGCTTATAAAATTATGTCAATACAGATAAATCAAAATTATAGAAGCACAGATAATAGCAGAATAATAAATGCAGAAATAGAACGACACAGAATTTACCCAGCTTCGGCAAAACCCTGCCTAAATGCTGCCTCCAAGGTTTCTAAGAAATTAAGTAGTCACATGCTTGCACACGTACACTCGCGACACCTGCTACTGACTAACCTAACTCTACGCTCAAAACCCTACCACAACTCAGCTACTGAGTTGCGAATTCTCAAAATACGCCACATAGTTTGTCTCCTAGTCACACGACTAGTAATTACACATTTTTCAAAAGAAAATACAAAAGACAACAATTAAAAAACAATTAAAAAAACCCTAATTAACCAATACTAAAGATAGAAGGGTCGGCCAAATTATATTCACTAAAATATGGCCCCATTATCTCCTTTATTTATTTTTCTCTGAGAAAAAAATGTTGGCCTGGGTTCCTTCTTTTGTTTGATCCTTTTAGCTCTGAAATTAGGGCTTGTGCAATCGAAGTCCGATTGATTGTTGATCGATTACAATTGATCTTCTGATTTGCGTCGGTAATCGACCGTCACTTCACTTTGCTCACGGTTCCTTCAATTTGCGTCGAGTTCGAATCAAAATTGGTATGTAATTTTCTTTTTGCTTTTCTGGTTTAGCTTGCTTGAACTTGATGCTTGCAATTTGCCGATGATGTTACTTATTTATATATGATTCGAGATACTTGATTTTCCTTTGTATGCATCTATTTGAATTTGTCTTCGGCCATCTGATTATTCTTGAATGATGGTGATTTATCCGACTTCTTCAAATCATATAATTTCGTTGCTTGATACTCACGGTGTTGATTTCTGACTTGGTCAATTTACTTGGCAACCATGGTTTGGAATTGATTTTGCTGATGTTGATTTCGTTCTTTATTTCCTTTCACTCTGGTCAGTTGCTCATGGCTTCAACTTGATTTTTGATATTACCAGACTTTGACATCACTGAAATTCGGCATTAGCTTATTCAACTTGATGTTGTGCCGTTGAGCTTTGTTCGAACTTATACCCTGGTTATTTTGAGACTGCTACCTCGTTTATGTTTTGTTCATCACTGTTCCAGTTTGGAGCTTGTGAGTTTCATCCCTAGTCTACTATACATGTTCACTTTGTTCATTTGAGTCGGTTTGCATTTGAATTGCATACTTGAGTCTTTTTGAACTGCTATCTCATATGTATTAAGTGCAGTCTTGAATCTTGTGTCATTTGAGGTGTGACATTATGTACGTGTTGCTGCATTTGCTTGCATATCCATTACTGCACTGTTCACTATATGTCGAGGTTGATGTTGACTGGTTTTTTAACCATATGTGCTACGTGCCTTATACTGGTTCATGTATATGCTCCATTTACTCTGGTATTTGTTAGGTGGTCTCGAGTTTGTATTCATTGTTTCTTGAAACTGATTCACTCTAGAAAGTTTTGTCCATTGCATATGTTGTTATATGATGGCTGCTGCGCACTGGTTATCTTCACTTCATTGTATAATTTGAAGTCTGGTTCAAGTTGCAGTAATACTCCTTGCATTCTGGTTTCACTGACATTGATGTTGAGCTTGTGCTGTTTTGGTCGAGACTCTGTTCTTGTTGTACTTGGTTCAATCTAGTCTGGTATCTTTTGTAGCATTGTTTTTTGATATGATTTCTTCTTGAATTGTGCGGTCTTGAGTCTTGTACATGTATCATTTGCTTGGCCCTTGTATATATGACTTGTTTGCATTTTTCACTTGATTACTGAACTAGTTATGCTTTGGTCGAGGTTTTGTGGTTTTTTGAAACTGTCGTGTGTATATATGTGCTCTTTGTTCATTTGTTTTCACGTGAACTCAAGTTGAATCCTATTGCACTGCCTTTTTGTTTACTCTTACTAGAAATGGTCTGTTTGGAGTCTTCATATGACTACACATCTGTTGTAGTTTGACTGTGCAGTATGCTTGTTATATATATATATATGTGTGTGTGTGTGTGTGTGTGTGTGTGTGTTGCATTGAGTTGTTTAGTTGACACACTTGTAGTTGTACATTCATGTGTTTTTTCCTTCATGTGGTCTGGATTTGCTTTGAGCACATTTCTGGTTTTCATTGGGTTGATGTGCACTGTGCTTCGAGTGTGCTTGCATCTGAGTTGAATCCAGGTTAAAGCTCGGGTTTGACCTTGTGTTGATATTGTGACATTATTTTTATTGCACTTGAGTTGAACCCGGTGTTTTGGGTTTGACCTATGCTCATCTGTCCTTGTAATTTTATCAAGTTTATATATCGGTGTGCACAGCCTTGTGGCATATACAATGATACACTGTGTATGTCACAAGTTGTTCGTGTATGATGAATTCAAAATTAAATTATGACGAACACCCCAAATAACTGAGGTATATATTATTTTCAAAATCCACATTTTATTTTATACTGCAAAAATATTTTATTTTCAGTTTTACTGCGTCAATGTATATTTCTACAGATTGCTCAGATGCTGGATTCACATTGGAATGAAGTTGAAGATCAGTATGAGTTGAGTGAATGAGCGATATGTAGTGAGGTGCAATGTAAATGTGAATTGTAATTTAATCAAATTTGTATTGTAATTGAAATTGTATATAGTGAGAGCTTGAAATTTGTATTATTCAAAAATTGCAATAAACATTTGTTTGAATAAAATTTCTGTTTGAATTCAAATTCCATTTTATTTATTTTATTCAGCAAATATTTATTTAATCTATGAAAAATAAAATAGTACATTAACAAGTATAAATGAATATATATATATATATATATATATATATATGTTTATTATCATCAAACAAAAATCATATAATCGCATATTCAACAATCTCCCCCTTCTGATTATAACAAACATATATTTAAGATTTGGAATATGTTAAATGTATTTGATCATTGATATACTCTAATTGCTCCCCCTATTTAAATGCTTCCTCTCTACACAAAGCTCCCCCTTCATATATGCATACCATTAAAAATATGCAAATGAGCCTAGATGCAAATAGAAAATTTTTGACCTTTGCTTGATTTTATTTGACAAAATCTTAACTTTTCTCTCCCGCTTTTGTTATCAGCAAAAGAGTAACAGTGTTAGAAAAATGGAGATAAAGTGATAGATATTAATCCAACATTAAAAACACAATTGAACATAAATATTAAATTTCAATAAAAAATCAAACAAAAATCACAAATACTTTATTAGGCGCATATTCCACTTTTAGAATGATGGGAATGATGTCATCATATAAAACCATACAGTTGTGTCTATTTGTGGTATATTTATACCAGGAATTTGAATATCTACTAACCATGCATAACCGTTAGGACTTTTAAATAAGATTAGTAGGATTCCAATTTTATTTTAAACAAAAGAGTTCAAGTATCTTCTAACCATGCATAACCGTGAGGGTTTTTAAATGGGATTAGAATAACTTGTTTATTTAAAAAAATTAATTTTGATATGCGTTCCATATATGCATAACCGTGAGGACTTTTAAATGAGCATGGAAGCACATAACAAATTCCAAGTAATTTACCCATGCATAACCGTGAGGACTTTTAAATGAGAGTGGATACCTTGGATTTTATTTTATTTTATTTTATCATTATTATTTTTATTTTATTTTTATATTTTTTATTAAAAATAAAATGAAAAACGAAAAACGAATGATTCCTATTTAAAATACCATGTATTGACAAACTATATTGAATTTTGATGAGTGATGGTCGTTAGAAATATGATAGAAATAGAGATGGTCATGGAATTTTTACCAACAAAAAGTTTTATAACTCCTGTTTAAATTTCTAAAGAAATTTACTAATTATACCGTCTCAAGTCATAATATATGATAAATATCAATACTTGTCACTTTTTTCATTCACTATTTATCTTTTTGATAACTAGTAGGGAGTCAGATTAGTCAATGTTATAGCTTAAAAATTCAAAAATAATTATAAAATCAATTTTTCTAAAAATGACCAATTCGAAAACAAGGTCAAAGACAACTTTCTAGAAGGTGTTTTGAAAAAAAAAATTCTGCTAAAAAAATGTGCAGATATTTCCTTTGAAAAATGATGCAGTTACTAAATGTCTCAACAAATCACGTTCCACTAGTAATTTTTCTATCAACTAGATTACCAGTGTAATCTGCATCTGAATTTCTCTTTCACTCAAAATTATCATTAATTGAATTTGACAGACCAGACCATGAAATGTGCAACAAAATATCTCAAAATCAATTTTAACAGCTTTTTAAATGACATTCTCTTGAATTTCAATTGAAACCGTGTAAATAATAAAAAACCGTGAATATAAAGTCAGCCGTAAAATAACCAAATGTATTATCATCCAATAAAACACTATTATTAATCCAAACTAATATATATGAAGTAATTCAAAGACTCTACAGATTTTTATAGTGTTCTTGGGATAAGAATATAATCGGCCAACAATTTTGAATAAGTCAGAATCAAAATCATCATTATTTAATCGTCACGTTATTGGTTGATTTAACTCAGATTACGATGCAGATTATCACATTTAATATATCGTTCAAATAAATATACCATTACCTATTTTACCTTTACAATATTTTTCGTTGTTGTCCATTGTGATTCTGTCACCTTTAGACTAAGCTAAGGAACCTTGCTTTGTCGCCCGTTGTGTTTCTGGAACAGCTAGAATCCAGATAACACTGTTGTTGTTCCTTAGCTCGCCACCACTCCTACACGATAAAAGATTTTTGTGACCTAGTTGTTTTTATACGTCCACGATTGTTAGTGGCAGAATATTTTGAAAAATAATTTTGTGGAGACCCAAAACTATTTATATATGTTCCTTTCGGCACCCAGATTTGTTTAATTTTGAGAGATTTTATATTTGTGCCTTTTGGAACACAAATTGGTATAGTTTTCACGTGTTTGATTCTATACCAACAATTATTGTGATTGTGTCCATATTTCCTACAAATTGTGCACATAGAATTGACTTGATTAATTTTGCTTTTAACTTTTTAAGATTGATTATATCCAAGACATTGTCTAACTGTATTAACAGTTTGCTTCCCTAATAGCATATTCAACAATTTTTCACTTTTTGCAAATTTATCTAAAGTCGTTGACAATTATTGGATTTGTGTTTTGAGAGATTCATTTTCGTTTAACAATTGTGTCCACTTTTTAATAGAATTTTCTCTCCTAGTATTTTCACTCTCTTTCAAAATCAGAATTTCATTTTCAAGTGATTTTATATTAATTTCTGATTTTTTTAATTTCTACTTTAAACGATGGACACTTGTCACACTTAGGGCACTTATTTTGATAGTTTTTAACTAATTTTTCAAGTTGATCATTTAAATCTATCAAAGTATCTTTTTGTGATTCAAATTTGGCATACTTCTCCCTAAGTCGTTTAAAACAGCCATTTACTTCGTGGAAATATATAAGTAATTCTGAATGAGTAAGTTTTGATACCTCGCTTGGCTCGTCATCGTCGCTATCAGTTATATTACCTTGAAGGCACATATATGCTTTCTCACTCTTACTGCTAGTACTTTGATTATCCTCATTACTTGTATTCCACGTGGCTGCAAAACTTCTCCTTTTTTATTTCTTTTCAAAGTCGCGTCGATTTTGAGGATAATTGGGCTTGATGTGTCCGGGTTGGTTGCACTTATGACAGATGATCTTCTATTTATCTGAGTTGTCTGGTGCTTTGACTATTCTGCTTTTCAATTTTTGATTTAGAGCTGCATTTCCGTATTTGTAATTCCACTTTTTGAATTTCTTTATTATCAGCTCCAATTCTGCTGCTCCATCATCATCATCTTCACCATCACTTTCGGTTATTCCTTTAAGAGCTATTGAATTCTTTCGAGTGTCACCTCCTTCATGCTCTTCCTCGAATTTCATTTTTAGCTCATAAGTGGTGAGATTTCCGATGAGTTCTTCAACTTTGATTTGTTTTAAATCTTTTGATTCTTGAATGGTAGTTACTTTGGCTTCAAAACTTCGTGAAAGGACTCTGAGGATTTTTTGAACTATCTCCAATTCTGTGTAAGATTTTCCAAGAGCCTTTGATTTGTATATGATATTGGAAAGTCGTCCGTACATTTCTTTGACATTTTCTTCCTTTGTCATTGTGGAGTTCTCGTATTCGCTGCTTAGCATGGCAAGACGATATTCTTTGACTTGAGATGTTCCTTCGTGAGTCACTTTTAGTGTGTGCCATATTTCCTGCGCAGTTAGACAATGTGAGACACATTAAATTCAAATTGATCCAATGAACAGATAATAGAATTCATAGCTTTAGCATTAGCATTTTGTAATTTATTTTCTAGTTCTGTCTATTGATCCTTTGGTTTCCCTATTCCCTGATTATCTACATTTATAGTTGGTGCTCTATAACCCGTCTCAACAATATTCCAAGCGTCAATGGTTTTCAGAAAAATTTTCATTCTATTTTTCCAGTAGGCGTATTCACCATTGAACATTGGTGGTCTAACTATGGACTGACCCTTAGCAAAAGCATTATTAAAAGAAGCCATTTTAAAAATTCAAATTTTTAAAACAAAAATTGGTTTTTGAAAAACGAATTTTTTAAAAACAAAAGTTGACTTCTATTCCTAGCTCTGATACCACTTGTAGGATCGATTTCACCCTAGAGGGGGGTGAATAGGGTGATGTTGTTAATTATAAAAATTATGGCAGAAGCTTATAAAATTATTTCAACACAGATAAATCAAAATTATAGCACCACAGATGATAGCAGAATAATAAATGCAGAAATAGAACGACATAGAATTTACCCAGCTTCGGCAAAACCCTGCCTACGTGCTGCCCCCAAGGTTTCTACTAGAAATTAAGTAGTCACACGCTTATACAAGTAAACTCGCGACACCCGCTACTGACTAACCTAACTCTACGCTCAAAACCTTGCCACAACTCAGCCACTGAGTTGCGAATTCTCAAACTACGCCACGTAGTTTGTCCCCTAGTCTCACGACTAGTAATTACATAATTTTCAAAAGAAAATACAAAAGGCAACAATTTAAAAACAATTAAAAAAAACCTAATTAACCAATACTAAAGATAGAAGGGCCGGCCTAAATTATATTCACTAAAATATGGCCCCGTTATCTCCTTTATTTTTTTTCTCTGAGAAAAAATGTTGGCCTGGGTTCCTTCTTTTGTTTGATCCTTTTAGCTCTGAAATTAGGGCTTGTGCTATCGAAGATCCCGATTGATTGTGATCGATTACAACTGATCTTCTGATTTGCGTCGGTAATCGACCATCTCTTCACTTTTCTCACGGTTCCTTCAATTTGCGTCGAGTTCGAATCAAAATTGGTATGTAATTTTCTTTTTGCTTTTCTGGTTTTGCTTACTTGAAATCGATGCTTGCAATTTGCCGATGATGTTACTTATTTATATATGATTCGAGATCCTTGATTTTCGTTTGTATGCATCTATTTGAATTTGTCTTCGGCCATTTGATTATTCTTGAAAGATGGTGATTTATCCGACTTCTTCAATTCATATAATTTCGTTACTTGATACTCACGGTGTTGATTTCTGACTTGGTCAATTTACTTGGCAACCATGGTTTGGAATTGATTTTGTTGATGTTGATTTCGTTCTTTATTTCCTTTCACTCCCGTCAGTTGCTCATGGCTTCAACTTGATTTTTGATATTACCAAACTTTGACATCACTGAACTTCGGCATTAACTTGTTCAACATGATGTTACTTGATGTTGTGCCGTTGAGCTTTGTTCGAACTTGTACCCTAGTTATTTTGAGACTGCTACCTCGTTTATGTTTTGTTCATCACTGTTCCAGTTTGGAGCTCGTGAGTTTCATCCCTAGTCTGGTATACATGTTCACTTTGTTCACTTGAGTTGGTTCGCATTTGAATTGCATACTTGAGTCTTTTTGAACTGCTATCTCATATGTATATAAGTGCAGTCTTGAATCTTGTGTCATTTGAGGTGTGACATTATGTATATGTTGCTGCATTTACTTGCATATCCATTACTGCACTGTTCACTGTATGTCGAGGTTGATGTTGACTGGTTTTTTGACCATAGGTGTTATGTGCCTTATATTGGTTCATGTATATGCTTCATTTTCTCTGGTGTTTATTAGGTAGTCTCGAGTTTGTATTCATTGTTTCTTGAATCTGATTCACTCCAGAAAGTTTTGTCCATTGTATATGTTGTCGATGATGGTTGTTGTGCACTGGTTATCTTCACATCATTGTATAATTCGAAGTCTGGTTCAAGTTGCAGTAATACTCCTTGCATTTTGGTTTCTTTGTCTTTGATGTTAGGGCCTGTGCTGTTTTGGTCGAGACTCTGTTCTTGTTGTACTTGGTTCAATCTATTCTGGTATCTTTTGTAGCATTGTTTTGTGATATGATTTCTTCTTGAATTGTGCGGTATTGAGTCTAGTACATGTATCATTTGCTTGACCCTTGTATAAGTGACTTGTTTGCATTGTTCATTTGATTACTGAACTAGTTCTGGTTTGGTCGAGGTTTTGTAGTCTTTTGAAACTGTCATGTGTATATATGTGCTCTTCGTTCATTTGTTTTCACGTGTACTCAAGTTGAATCCTATTGCACCGCCTTTTTGTTTACTCTTACTAGAAGTGGTCTGTTTGGAGTCTTCATATGACTACACATCTGTTGTAGTTTGACTGTGCAGTATGCTTGTTATATATGTGTGTGTGTGTGTGTGTGTGTGCACGCGCTGCATTGAGTTGTTTGATTGACAGATTTGTAGTTGTACATTCATGTGTTTTTTGCTTCATGTGATCTGGATTTGCTTTGAGCACATTTCTGGTTTTCATTGGGTTGATGTGCACTGTGCTTCGAGTGTGTTTGCATCTGAGTTGAATCCAGCTTAAAGCTCGGGTTTGACCTTGTGCTGATACTGTGACATTATTTTTATTCCACTTGACTTGAACCGGCGTTTTGGGTTTGACCTGTGCTCACCTGTCTCTGTAATTTTATCAAGTGTATATATCGGTGTGCACAACCTTGTGGCATATATAGTGATACACTGTGTATGTCACAAGCTGTTCGTGTATGATGAATTCAAAATTAAATGATGACGAACAACCCAAATAACTGAGGCAAATATTATTTTCAAAATCCACATTTTATTTTATACTGCAAAAATATTTTATTTTCAATTTTACTACGTCAATGTATATTTCTGTAGATTGCTCAGATGCTGGATTCACATTGGAATGAAGTTGAAGATCAGTATGAGTTGAGTGAATGAGTGATATGTAGTGAGGTGCAATTGTATTGTAATTGAAATTGTATATAGTGAGAGCTTGAAATTTGTACTATTCAAAAATTGTAATAAATATTTATTTGAATAAAATTTCTGTTTGAATTCATATTCTGTGTTATTTATTTTATTCAGCAAATATTTGTTTAATCTATGAAAAATAAAATAGTACATTAACAAATACACTTAAATGAATATATATATATATATATGTTTATTATCATCAAACAAAAATCATATAATCGCATATTCAACATAGACAACTAGGGTTTTTAGAGTATTTTAATAATATTTTTCTCGTTTTGCGTGCTGTATATCTAAGTAAGGTCCAAAACCGCTCGAACTCTAACCGAGGTGTGCCGCTTGGCATTTTTTATATTTTACCCCCATTCCGAACGCAATGAAACTAGTTTCGAGGCATAATTCAATCGTATGCAGAAAATATCCTTGTTTCAAAATCAAATTATATTCATTTAAATTCCATTAATTGAATTCAACGTGTTTCGAGCTTGCACGATCAAACGATAAGCCCGATCGCTACGAAAATTGAAATCCTACAATAATTTACTGTTACGGATTCGATAAAACTGGTTTCGTCGAAATTTGAGACAATGGCCAAATGGCTATTTTTACTCGTCAATTAAAATAAGTAATTCCACGAAATTTATTTAATCACTTTAAATTTGATTTTTTTTAAGTTTAACAATCTTCATTGTTGCTTAAATAAAATTTAAATCAACTTCCGGCATCATTTGCATTCACATTTTATCCAGAATTCAATTATTTAAATAATTCCAGTATTGAATTTTATTTTATTTAATTATCCAATAAATCATTATAATTGTAATATAAGTCATTTACCTTATAAAGTTTAACTTTTATAACGAATTCAAATAATAAAACAACTATTTCCATTTCACAGTAATTCAACATTATTATTCCATTCAAGCCATTGATTGTAAACACATTAAATACATAGAATTTCATTTCAATATTGATTATTGCCCAAATCATCGAAATTGGATATTTCTAAAATTTATCCAAATTCAAATTCAATAAATTACATAAATAAACATTAAAATTTTTTATCTTTAGCCATTATTTTTCAATAGTCACAATAAAATTTTGTAATTTAAAATAGCTAAAAGTACGGGTCGTTACAGTATAACATTTAAAATTAGGAAATTGATTAATAAAATTACGATTTACTAAAATTATGTCCAACTTATAATAAATATTTATAAATTCACCTGATTTCCAAATGAATTTATTTCCTTTAATGGTGAGATCAATTAATCTAGTTTTAAAAAGAAAATTAGAGAGGAATTTCAATTTCTTAAAAGGAATTGGAATTCCATCCCTTTTTTTAGAAGCTTTCATAACAATGTTAAAATCCCCCATTATAATCCAAGGGAAAATAATGTTACAATTTAATTGTTCCAAAGAATTCCAAAGCAAAATTCTTTCTTTTTCTGAGTTTGAAGCATAAACAAATTTATCATACATTTAAGGACTTCCTTTATTTTTCAAATAACAATGTATAAATTGAAAATTAAGTGAATAATGGCATAGCTCCCAAATTTTAGGATCCCAAATAGCAATAATCCCACCATTACTCCTCATAGATTTATTATGAATTATATTCCAATTATTAAGATATTTCTAATGAAAAGATTTATATTCTTTTCATAAAGCTTATGTTCCAAAATGCCAGTTAAGGTAGGCTTATGAGAATGCAATAAATTTGGAAAATCTAATTTTGTTTCAAGGGTATTAAGTCCCCTAACATTTTAAGAAATTATAGACATGATTAAATGTATAATAAAGGATATGTGAAAGGATTTCACAGCCGCTATAGTGAAAGATTATCGTTAACTTCTATACTTTCATAAGCTTTCCCTCCTCTTTTTTTGCAGTCTTTTCTACTTTGAACTTTTAAGAAAGTCTCCCATTTAAGATTTTTGATGATATATTTCTTCTCAAAGGATTTTGTATTTGTACTATCAACGATATAATTATTCATTATATCATGTACATTCTTTTTTTTTGGCTTTTTTCCTTTTGTTGTTGACGAGGAAAGAAGAAGAGAAGAGTAGGAGGCTTGCTTTCTCTAATAAGGATTCAGATATGACTGAGCCCTTAAGTAGGTAGTTTTTAGACGGGATTGTCGAGATTTCCTTTTGTACATCTTTTGAGATATTTTCTGTAATTAAAATTTCTTCTTCATGTTGGGGTCAGGGGAGGGAATCAAAAACTGTACATTATTATCCCCGTGACTCTGCATACGATTTTTTGCAATTTCTTTTATATTGCCATTTGGAACTCAGTTGTCGGCAGAACTAGCCATTTCCTTCTGCTGATCTGTATCCATTGTAACATTAAGTCTTGATTCATTTTCCTTTGTGTTTTTTGATATAGCTTGCAAAATTGGACTCTCGGATTGCTCATCAATACTAATAATATCCATATCGTCTTTTGAGATTTCTGCGTTTGGGATATTTTTCCTATTTCGAAAGATTTGAGTATTATCCGATACTAAAATATTATCAAGAATGGGTGGAATTTTAGAAAGATTACTTGTTTCAGAGATAACAGCATTTGAAACCTGATTGCTCTTTTCTTGATAAGAAAGATGATGCTCATTTCTTGGATTTTCTGAATTTGGCGATTTCCTCATAACAGTATTGAGATTTAAATTTTCTTTCCAGAATGATTTGAATGAGCAAGCTTCTGTGAGATGTCTAAAGCAAGCACATTTCATACACCTTGGTGGGATCCATTCATAATCGACTTTATGAATAGTGTTTTTTCCATCATGCATAGTGATGTGGGCAAGATCTAGTAGATCATTATTGGCTTTGATTTCAACCAAGATTCTTACATAGCTGAGTCTGGTCTAATTGGCCGTAGGCTCATCTAGCTTTATCGGATTGCCTACAACACTAGCAATAGCAGCAAAAGCTTCCATGTCCAATAATCTGAGATTTAACTCTAGTAGTCTTATCGAGACTGGATAAGTAGAAAGTAGATCATGACCAAGAACCATTTTCTTGTTCCACTTTTTCAAGATTATAAGCATTCCGCTAATAAAGAAAGGGTTGGTTTGAATAACTTTGTTGCAGTCAGATTCATCTAAGAATCTGATTATAAAAAAATCATTATTTTTAGTGTAGATCTCGAAATTGCCAACCGGGTTCCATGTTTTAAACACAAAATCCCTGAAATGGTGATAGTATGGACGAGATCCAAATACATAGGCTACTATAGAATTGCTCCATTTATCCTCGGTTCTTCGGATAATCTCCTCTTCAATAACAAAAATTTTCTTATCTCCTAATTTGATTTGAAATAGTATTAAGCCCGCCATTCTTAACTAAATCTGCCTAAGAAGATGATAGTTTTGCTAGATTGGTAGTATCGAACGAACAAGTTCTTGAGGCGTTGAGGGCTTGTTTGTTCACTATCTATTGATGATTATAATTTTGGTTGATTCCTTGCTCTCTAGGTTGTGATCTTGCCGGAATATTAACTGTAGGCCCTTGCGTTTGCCTTTGAGATCTTGCTAGCCGACCCTTGCGATGATTTCTGACCATTTGAAAATCGTCGTTTTCTTGGTCAGGAGGATTATCCTTATGATTTGAGAGAGGAGTTGGAGAATCAAGAAGGGGACGAGAAGATCTCGTAGAAATCTTATCGGAGTTGTCATCAAAATTGTGTTATTTTTATGGTCATGGCAACCATGGCTGAGAGCTTTTTTTTCTTCTTCTACAGTAGATCTTAAAACTTGTATCCCTAAAAAGAGTAACCGTAGGATAATTAACTAGTGTTACAATTTGGATAAAACTACATATTTTTCAATATTTATTACAGTTTTTAAGGCACTTTTCTGTATAATTTGAAGCTATATATGTAGATGATAGAGTGTATGCTATTTTACTTGTCTCCGTAAATATGATTAAGTAATTTTAGCAACAAATAATCACATATGATTGTTTTCACAAAATCAAGATTTCAAAACTATATAGTACAATAAAATTTCTAATAATCTGTCTCTGAAACTAACAATATACAAAGGAGCACTAAAATTTCAAATAGAAGCCACTTTGAACTAAAAACTTTAAAATCTAAACGCTACTATCTGACTAAACATGATTAGGAGAAAATCCATGTGATTAACACTTGAGAAAATTCATTTTAAAGCCACAATGAATTTGAATCTATAGTAGCATCTTAAGAGGTAATAATGGTGACATTTGAATTAGCATTTGGCAAAATGAGTTGACAACCAACTCGAATGAATTGAATTTGGAAAACTAAATACGAAATCTATTTAGCATTTATAAAAGAAAAGAAGAAAAGATCATGAGTAGCAAATTACAGTTTGTAGTAAGAGCACCTCCATCAAATTCTTCAAAAAATTAGCAGATTACAGAAGAATATAGTGAAGCCTTTTAAAATAAACGTCACCAGAGAAATAATTAACGGACTTTGCTAGTTCAACATACAGAAAGAAGAGAGATCGTGGATCTAAATCTATGAATCATGAGGCTGGTTGGATTATTTCCATATTTGGATTCACTGCGAAAATTGGTTGATTCAACATTACTGATAATTAATTACAGGTTTCACTGGTAAAAACAAAAGAAGTAGATGCTAAAGCACAAAATTTGACACAAAAATATTAATCATCCGATTGGTTTGTCTTTATATGAAAAGTGGATGTCAATAAGATGTTGTGGTGAAGATCGATTTTGCCAAACTTCATATTATAATTTTGTGTTCAAAACATCAAATGGACGAAGACAGTTGAAATGCTGAATGTTACAGAATGGAAATTGTTGACCTCATATTAGGAGCATCTCCAACAGTAGTGTAGATATACGATAATCAGATATCTACACCTAATTTCAGCTGCAACAGAGTACGAATAATCCTATAGTGCAGAAATGAGGAGTAAGAGTTTCGAAATATGAGATTTATTGAGACGCCTATTCAACAAGCGCCTCAAATTGAGACGCTTGTTGAACATGCACCCCAATTTCAAATGAAAACCATCTGCTCATGCCAGGTGTCTGTTGATCAGGCGTCTGAGGATCAGACGCCTATTGAACATGCGTCTGGCCTGATCTCCGTTGGAGAATATTGCTCCCCAACATTTCGGAGTATGAAAAATAGTATATCCACACTCCGAACTGATGGAGATGCTCTACGGAACATTAGAAACAAAACTTAATTACTAAAGATGTAATAGCTACAAAAACTATGTGCATAAATTACATGAAAGTATGAAAAACACCAATTTACAACATACATGATATGTTCAATTGTCAAATTATATTGGAGCAAAAAAAGACAATATCCTTAAATATAAAACATATCACATTTGCTACTATTCACCGCACACACAATGGTATCTCTGGTTTGATAATGCACCAGAGGAAGGGGATCCAAATCCCTAAATTAATTGTGTATTTAGTAGTTGGAGTTTCCCAATTTTCTTTCACCGAGTTGATATTATAATAATTATATATATGGCGTCTGTAGTACTCTAGTCTTTTGTAGTTATCTCAATATATATTAGATACAATAGAATCAAAATTCGGTAAGAAAAGTACGGAACGTCCTAGCTCCATAAAATAAACTTGAGAAATTGCTATGAACTGAACTGATAAACTAAGGAAAAAACATTCAGTATGATCAATAATTAGATTTTGAGAACTATTCTCATACAACAAAACATTATACAACTTGCTTTAAAGAATATAGTTCAGAAGCTGCACACGACCTGGTGACAAAATCCATCAAGGTTTGCTGAAAGCTGAAAATGTTGATGCTGAAATACAGTTTCAAATATCATCTTTTCTGCAGTTTTCAACCCTTGTCTTCTGAATAAAGAGATAATGTATTCCATGAAGACTGAATCACAAGGCAATGTGATGGGTCTTTCGCTTGTAATTCCAAACTCATCTTCAGACATTTTTAGAAGTTGTACAAACACACTGCTTGTCAAATATGTCAGTGGGACCTCGAATCGCTTTCTATCGAGTGTGTATATTACAAAGTATCCTTTATCTGCAACTGATGATGTGCTGCACTCATCCGAAGAAGAACTAGAGTCTTTTCGGCCAAAAGAAGCGGCCCTCTGTAGTTTCATTGCCATTTTCACAAGCTTAACCATTGGTGCAGAAATTTTAATTTTTGAATACTGTTGAAATGATGATGAATGGATGAGAAGAGCAGCTGCTATTGCTGTATTCTTATAAAGGTAGTAAAAGGCCCCAATACAGGTTGGTTAATTAGGAAGAATGCTTAGGGTTTGAAGCAAAGCATGTGAGTGTCTAGATTATGTTTTCATTTGGTTATATATCAACTTGCGTATATAAGGTGAGGTGTATTCAATGACCAACGAGTTGCATTGTCTGTAGGGTACGTATAGACAACAAGCATGCACCGATGTTACAAGATCTATCACCGATGTTTGAAGTCCATTCTATTTGCTATGATGTTTTATTGGTGTCGGGAACACGGCCATGTGAGGGCATCCAGTATTATCTGTCGTTGACAAAGGATTTTCGTTTTCACTATTATCCAGTATTATCAACATGTTTCATAAATGGTAAGGGTTAGGCTTCTAGTATCTCTTACAGGTAATCTGTTTGTGAAGTTGAGTACTTGAGTTAGCCCTTACGTGCATCCATAACAAAATATCAACTTGAAGTATGTTCAATTATAATGGGTTCAGTTTAATAAATTAAGAAATGGATGTTTCTTTTGGCATTATAGTACCTTTGTATATACATTTTTTCAAAACAAAGGAGGAAGGGGAAAAAAACCTTTTTAGATTCTGGTACAAAGAAGCCCCTGATAACCTTTATTTTTTTACTGGGTTCAGTGACATGGATGAATTCAGTGTCATGCACGATGCGATTGCAAGAACATAAAATACAAACATGTTCGATTGTACTGGGTTCAATTTGGTAAAAGAAAAAATGTCCTTATTTGTTTTTAAGTTTCTTTTTTGATGATCAGATACAGTATACGCAACTTTTCATAACCATTATAACCATAAAGTTGATGATTATAATTTTTTTTTTTTTTTTTTTTTTTTTTTTTTTTTTTACTGTAACCGGTCCTTAAGAAAAGGAGTAATTAATCGTAACTCTTTATAACCAAGCAATACAATTGTGTTTGCATCCATATAATTTACAGTCTATGAAACATTACTTAGTTGCACAGGTAAAGTAACTAATTCAATGTTAAAAATAAAAACGTGGTACGCAAAACTGCTACACAAGTTCCACACCTGCACACCTGCATCATCAATTTTGTTCTCCTTGCTCACATCTTAGATGATTTAATAAACGCCAATTACTAGTACTCGTTTCTCAAATTATCATACGAAAGATCCTTCCACTATTATTCATATAACATCATAAAAGTGAACATATGCTCCGTATCAAAATTAACGATATCAAAGGCTATGACGATTTTCAAGAAATTAAATTCTTAAGTTGCTAATTTAATTAATTACCGACGCAGCGGATATTCGGAAAACAAATTGAAATGGATGAAAGTAGCAAGCGGTGAATTGACAATCGTGTAATGCCCGAATTCGTTGATCTGAAGATACCGAATTCTAGCTATCTCTATCACGTTGATCGCGCACGATTCCGCGAAAAAAGATTTACGATTCTTCAACGTTGATCTTGCGCATAAGATACCGTGAATCGGCTTCAACAAACGATAATTCGAGCGCACTCGAATTACGTAAGTGGAGATAGGAGTTAACACTCGACTACCAATTTCACTGCTAAAAAAAACTACATTTAAGACTGAAAATTTCGGTCTTTACCTTCACAATTCGGTCTCTACATGATCTTCAAAGACCGATTAAAGACAAACAGTTTCAGTCACTTTTTTCCTAGTCTTAAAAAATATTTGAGACTGTCCTCTCAGTCTTAATATCTAAAGACCGAAATTTCAGTCTTAAATTTATTCAAAGACAATTTTAAAGACCAAAATGTAGTTTCTAGGCAGTCTTAAGTTACAAATATATTAGTTATTTACATGTATATTAACAAATATGTTAGTCTGTGTGTATATGGCATTGTATATTCAGAAAAAACATGAAAGTCTGTTGCTTTTTAGAAATAAAGAGTTTATGGAACAAAATACATAATACATGTTTGAGTAATATAAAGAAGATCCATGAAATACTCAAATAATGGTTCAAATCTGTTACATACTCAAGTACACAACTACTTTACAACAAAAAGTTTGTCTTGATAGATTCGTGCATATAGTAAAACAAGGAACCCTCTGGATCAAAGCCCAAACAAACACCAACACCCTCCATGTCCGCCTCTGGACTAGCGACTGGAAGCTGTGTACGATCTCCTACCAAAGCTTCTCTGCGTCAGTCCCCTCTAAGACGAAGCTATTCCAGAAGCTTCCAAACTAAAAAACGAACCTTCCAATTTGCAAATCAAGCTAAAACAATAAGCAGCAAAATTAATTTGCAATGGCGATTCAAACCGTCGATCTAGCGAGGTTCAGCTTCTTCCTCTTTGATAGTTTGAGAGGTATTTGAGAGATTGTCAAACATGGCCTTCCAGATTCTTCCTCTTTGAAAGTTTCACAATCCTAACCATGGAAACACTTTAAGGCCACGTTCCCAAGGCATTCCATGTCTCTCAAATCTGATATCATGATAATTACCCACTGTTTTGTAGTTACTTCTGCATTTTCCAGCACCAAATCACTCATCAAATGGACACATATCTTTGCACAATTGTAGTAGTCAAAGCACAATGTTTCTTTTACAAGTAAAACTCCAACGTGAAAGAAAGAAAGTCGAGATTTTGATCGCGTTTGAAAAATAATGTACCTACCGAAAGTATCTACTAACAACTCAAGCTCCTTGCTTGGACTTATTTGAATCAAAGGCAAGATTTTCTAGAAAAAGAGTTGTTTCATGAATAGGTCAGATGAGTACGTCTCTGGGTAGATGAAGAGTAAGATGAGAAAAGTGATGGGTTTGTTTTAGTACATGGAGAAGTGTGAAATTTTATATGTTAAAAGGTAGAAGAGGGGATACATTCTACGCATGGTCCTTAAATGAAGGTGAAAGTGGCCACGTTTCATTTACTGAAAGTTTATTAATCTTGGGACAACAATTAAATACAATGATATGGATCAGTAAACGTCATCGTTGGATTTAAGACAAATTGGAAAATCTTAACCATTGCATATTTAGATAATAAAATGTTGAATCTTAAATGTTGAGGAGTAAACACTGAACTTCAGTTATTAAATAGTCTCGACCAGTAAAAACCAATTACAGACTGTTTTTCCGTCTTTAATATATAAATTTAAAAACTGATTTTTTTAGTTATTAATCAGTCTTTAAATAGAAACTAAAAAATTTCAGTTTATAATTTTCTGTCTTTAATTGAATATATTTTTGTAGTGTTTAATGGAGGCACAAAGCTTCACAAGCAAAATTTTATTCAATTTTCAACAACCTTTTACAATGACATCACGCCCCTATTTATAGGGTTACAACACGACTTAAGAAAATTACAACACTTTACACAAACGATATAAGCAACACGGTACCAAAGTACAACGACTCATCAACAGTGCTGCCACGACCTAAAGAAATAACATACAATCGACTTAAAATTTCTCGACATAAGCTTTTATGCGACCTAAAAAAAAATAACTCGCGATTTTTAAAAAAATAAATGCAGTGACTTCATGCTAACTCGGCTCCGACTTATGCTAGCTCGGCAACGACTTAACGGAGGCGACTCAATTCTTCACGCCACAAGTTCTCGCGACTCAAAAATATAAGTCGTTCGCGACTTAGGATTAACTTGCGACTCATGACTAGGTCACTCGAACTCTGAGTAGCTCGCGCGCGGTATATGGATGAGGCGGGGGAAGGGTAAGTCGTTCGCGACTTATGGCGGTGTCGCGACCTAGGGTTTTGGAATCGATGTAGGGTTTCGCGAGTGACGAAGCCGCGTGAGGGGATTTGGGAATGAGTCGTGAGTCGTGGTGATGGGTGGATGAGTCGTGAGTCGGTGATGATGGGTGGATGAGTCGTGAGTCGATGATGAGTGGATGAGTCGTCAGTCGTGGAGAAATGGCGATAGGTCGGCCGCGGTTTAAGGTATGTACTTGATCATCCTCCCCTTGTTGGAAAGAATTCGTCCTCGAATTCACACTCTCGTCATCTTCATCAAGTTCCTCCGCATAATACTGAACTAAGTGTTTGATATTGAAAACATCAGAAGTATGAATATTTCCGGCAATCTTAATTGATACGCATTATCATTGATCCTCTTCAAGATTTCTACTGGACCAATTTTTCGTGCTTTCAACTTGTTGTAAGTTCCAACTGGAAAACGATCTTTCGTCAAAACGGCGTAAACAAGATCACCCTCTTTGAAGACAACACTTCTTCGTTTCTTATCCGCCATTTGTTTATACTTTTCATTTGACTTTCTCAATCGTTCCTGAACGATTTTATGACACTCAGTCAATCCATCAACAAAATCTACAACTCGTTTAACCGTCCCCTTTGGTTGTGGTACTACCGTTAAGTCCAACGGTCCTCTTGGTAAATTTGAATATACAATCTGAAATGGACTGAATCCTGTACTACGATTCATCGCATGATAACTCTGCTTGACATAACTTCATATCTCAACTTTTCATATTATCTTTCACAAGACACCGTAGTAAATTTTCCAATGATCTGTTCACAACCTCCGTCTGTCCATCAGTTTGCGATGGTAAGCGCTACTAAAATTCAGCTTTGTTCCGACCATCTTCCACAAACTCAACCAAAAATGGCTTAAAAATCTAGTATCTCGATCAGAAACGATAGATTCTGGTAAACCATGCAATCGATACACCTCTTTAAAGAAAAATTGTGCCACTCGAACTGCATCCGCTGTCTTCTTATAGGCTATAAAATGTGTCATCTTCGAAAACCTGTCCACTACAACATATATAGAATCATTTCCTCTCTGAGTTCTAGGCAAACCCAAAACGAAATCCATGCTGATATCAACCCATGGTCTGGTAGGCACCGGTAATGGCCTATATAATCCCGCATTCGTAGCTGTTTCCTTCGAAACTCGACAGATATGACATCTCTCCACAAATCTCTCAACTTCTTTTCTCATTGACGGCCAAAAATAAGATTGAGAAATCAACTGCAATGTACGATCTCTACCCACATGGCCTTCTTCATGTAATTCTTTAACAATCTTCATTCTCAAGCTACAGTCTGGTACGCATAAACGGTTCCCTTTAAACAGAAAACCATCCACTAACACAAACTCATCAGTACTCTCATCCTTAACTTTCTCAACAAACTTTGCAAAGTAAGGGTCCTCCTCAAACAACTCTGGCAATAATTCGAATCCTGTCACTTCAACCTTCAACGTTGTCAACAAGTGATTCCTCCTGCTCAAAGCATCCGCTACACGATTTGTCACCCCTGATTTGTGTTTTACCACGAAAGTAAATTGTTGTAGATATGCTATCCACGAAGCATGTCTCGCTGAAATCTTATCATGTCCTTGTAAATGTTTCAATGCCCCATGATCAGTGTAAAGAATAAACTCCTTCTGAAACAAGTAATGTCGTCGGTGCTTCACCGCTTGAACAATCGCGTAAAACTCTACATCATAAGTGCTATATCTCGACTTGGCTCCAGATAATTTTTCACTGAAATAAGCAATAGGACATCCCCACTGACTTAACACTCCCCAAATTCCAACCTTTGATGCATCAATATGTAGCTCAAACAATAACTGAAAATCTGGTAAAACTAGAATTGGTGCAGACGTCAACAATTCCTTGATCCTTCCAAAAGCATTCCCGGCTTCCTCTGACCACGAAAATTGTTTACCCTTCATGCAATCGGTAACAGGCGCCATCACGCTACTGAAGTGTGGAATAAATCTTCGGTAGAATGAAGCCAACCCATGAAAACTCCAAAATTCTGTTATTGTCTTGGGCTGTGGCCCATTTCTGACTGCCTCAACTTTACTCTGATCAACTTGAATACCTTCTCCTGAAACAACATAACCCAGAAATAAAACACTGCATCATAAACACGCATTTCTTCGTAGCAGCATAAAATTGTTCCTCACGAAGAATAATCAACACTTCCCTCAAGTGTTGGACATGCTCCTCCGTACTCCTGCTGTATATCAGAATATCATCAAAATACACCACCACGAATTTCCCAATGAATGGTCTAAAGATTTGATTCATCACCCGCATAAACGTACTAGGCGCGTTTGATAAACCAAATGGCATAACCAACCATTCGTATAGACCCTCCCTGGTTTTAAAAGCAGTCTTCCACTCATCACCTGGTCTAATACGAATTTGATGATATCCGCTCTTCAAATCAATCTTCGAAAAAATAGTCGCCCCACTCAACTGATCTAGCAAGTCATCCAACCTCAGCATTGGAAAACTATATCTCACATTAATCTTATTCAATGCTCGACCGTCAGTGCACATCCTCCACGTCCCGTCCTTCTTCGGTACCAACAAAGCTGGCACAGCACATGGACTCAAACTTTCCTGCACACGTCCCTGCTCAAGTAACTCTTCCACCTATCTCCTCAACTCTTCATGTTCCTTCGGACTCATTCGATAATGTGGTCTATGCGGTAATACTGCTCCCGGAACAAGATCGATTTGATGTTGAATGTCTCTCAGTGGCGGTAACTCCTTGGGCAACTCTTTTGGAAATACATCCTCAAATTCTTTCAAAACTGGCTTCGCTTCTTCTGGGATTTCAACCTCTTCACTACAATCTCGTCCAATTAACACAAAGACTTCAGGCTCCTCTTCAACTTCCTTAACAAACTCCTTCAAAGTTAACAAAGTTTTCAGCTCTTCAATCTCCTCAGATTTACTCTCTCCCTGCTGTCTCTTCTTCGGAACTAAAATAACCTTAACGCCTTCAAACATAAAACTATAGCTATTGGTTCGACCGTCATGCTGCACTGCTCGATCATACTGCCACGGTCTTCCCAAAAGCAAATGACAAACATCCATCTCAACTACATCACACCAAATCTCGTCTTTATATTTCTTCCCAATAGAAAATGGAACTCGAACTCGCTTATCCACCTTCACCTCTCCTCCTTTTCTCAGCCACGCTAACTTATAAGGATTTGGATGTTTTTCCGTTTTCAACTTCAATTTTCTCACCGCTTCTGTAGAAATAATATTGTCACAACTTCCTGCATCAATCACAAATTTACAAACTTTTCCCAATATAGTGCATGTCGACTGAAAGATGTTCTCCTCAACCAACTAGCTTCATCCTCTTGCTTCGGTGTTAAACAAGATCTCCTCATCATTAGATTACAGCCTTCGTCCCCCGATGCGATATCCTGTTCATCTTCCTCCACTGGACTAGAATCACCTTCACCAACATCCTCAACTTCAGCCTCAGTTATCATAGTTCGTTTCTTTGGTTTTGGACACTCATTGCTTTTGTGACCCACTTCCTGGCAATTGTAACATTTGAAACTGCTATTGCCCTTTGCCTTCGCAGCCTCATTCACAGCCGGTTTAGTAACAGCTTTCGAAATAGTAGTATTGCCACTAGTTCCCTTCACTTGATTGTTGGAATTTGTGAACACACCAGCTCCACGCCTTCCCTGCTTCTCCCAAGCTATCGCTTTCTGGTGTGCCCCCGCCACAGATCTCGGATCAAACATATTAACCATATCCTGGATATGCATTCGTAACCCTCCAACAAATCTAGCAGTCAGTTGTTCTTCCGTCTCCATTATATCATTCCTGGCAATGAGTTGGTAAAATTCATCGGCGTAATCATTGACTGATTTCGTCCCCTGCCTTAGATTCTGCAATCTCTGGTACATAAGTTATTGATAGTTGTATGGTAAAAATGTAGCTCTCATCAATTTCTTCATTTTCTCCCAATCTACAATCTTCAACTTTCCCATCCGTTCTCGTGTAAGTTTAGTTTGCTGCCACCACGCCAAAGCTCTCCCCCTCAGCCTTGTAGCGACTAACTTCACTTGGCGTTTCTCTGGAATCTCCTTGAAATCAAAAATTTCTTCAACATTAGACAACCAATCTAAAAATTCTTCAGCAACCACTCCACCCTTGAACTCTGGAATTTCCATCTTCATTCCCGATTCACATCGACGATCATCCACTACATCTCGTTACTGACATCGTGTTGGTTCTCTATCTCGGCAATGAACACTTCCCCTATCACCATCAAACTCCTCATCAAAATCTAAAGTATATCGATGTCGATCACGACCTCCAACATCTCTACTACCACTCCTTCGATCAACATTTCTATCACGATTGTCAACACTTCTATGATCTTGATCTTCTCTTCTCTCTCGATCTGAATGTATCGAAGCTCTACTTCCCTCATGGTTCGATTCAGGTGAAACTCTTCTTCTACTTTGATTCATTTCAAGCATCATTCTCTCTAATCGACCAATTCCTTCATTCAACTTCTCAGTGAAACTTTCGTTGATTCGTTGCTCCATTTCATCAGCTTCTTCTCTTCCATACAAAGCATTGATATTTCGATGACGTTGACCTCGTCTCGGAGGCATGGTTGAGCTTTAAACAATCTCAAAAAAAATAATTTTCCAACACTTTCCGAACTTTGATCCAAAGTGAGATGGATCGAAACTCCCAACTTGTTGCAACTTCACGATGAACACGATGAACACTAAATTTCTCAACAATTGCAAATACGATCTCCAAACTTCAAATTCTCGAAACCCAAGTCTCCAAATGATGCAACTTCTTGCGATCTAGCTCCGATACCAAACTGACGCAGCGGATATTCGAAAAACAAATTGAAATGGATGAAAGTAGCAAGCGGTGAATTGATAATCCTGTAATGGCCGAATTCGTTGATCTGAAGATACCGAATTCTAGCTATCTCTATCACGTTGATCGCGCACGATTCCGCGAAAAGAGATCTACGATTCTTCAACGTTGATCTTGCGCACAAGGTACCATGAATCGGCTTCAACAAACGATAATTCGAGCGCACTCGAATTACGTAAGTGGAGATAGGAGTTAACACTCGACTACTAATTTAATGGAGGCACAAAGCTTCACAAGCAAAATTTTATTCAATTTTCAACAACCTTTTACAATGACATCACGTCCCTATTTATAGGGTTACAACACGACTTAAGAAAATTACAACACTTTACACAAACGATATAAGCCACACGGTACCAAAGTACAACGACTCATCAACAGTGCTGCCACGACCTTAAGAAATAACATACAATCGACTTAAAATTTCTCGACATAAGCTTTTATGCGACCTAAAAAAAATAACTCGCGATTTTTAAAAAAATAAATGCAGTGACTTCATGCTAACTCGGCTCCGACTTATGCTAGCTCGGCAACGACTTAACGGAGGCGACTCAATTCTTCACGGCACAAGTTCTCACGAGTCAAAAATATAAGTCGTTCGCGACTTAGGATTAACTCGCGACTCATGAATAGGTTGCTCGAAATCTGGGTAGCTCGCGCACGGTATATGGATGAGGCGGGGGAAGGGTAAGTCGTTCGCGACTTATGGCGGTGTCGCGACCTAGGGTTTTGGAATCGATGTAGGGTTTCGCTAGTGACGAAGCCGCGTGGGGGGATTTGGGAATGAGTTGTGAGTCGTGGTGATGGGTGGATGAGTCGTGAGTCGGTGATGATGGGTGGATGAGTCGTGAGTCGGTGATGAGTGGATGAGTCGTGAGTCGTGGAGAAATGGCGATAGGTCGGCCCCGGTTTAAGGTATGTACTTCATCAATTACCAAGGGTAAGATATCAGGATATACATTTCTGTAACAAAATTTTGACTACAGTATGCTGGGATATATACAAATTGAAAAAGAACATTCAGAAGCTACAAAGAGCCGGTTGATTTGATCCTAACAATTGCATACAGACAGGAGAAGGATGATATTTCAATGCAGTTTCAAGCAATAAATTCTCAACAGTTTTAAACCTCTTTCTTTGAAGTAAACATGAAATGTATTCAAAAAACTCGGCATCAAAAGGAAGGACGATAGGACCATTACGTGGTCGGCCAAACTCTTCTTCGGATGTACAGAGCAACTGCTCAAATAAAGGTGTATCAAGATATGACAAAAGAAGCATGAATCTCTTCCCATCCAATGAGTACACAATGAAACATCCCTTACCTGCCACACACGAATATGTGCTGCATTCTTTTGAAGATATTTGAGGTTCAGACTCTTTTTTACCAAATGAAGCTACCTTCTGCAAATTCTTGAGGATCTTCTTTGTGTTCACCATTGTTTTGCCAATGTAAAGAAGTGTTTTCTTCTTTTTTTCCTTTTATAATGACAAGGGATTTGAATTTGAATTAAACAGCTGATGAATAGAATGGTAGAAGTTGCCTTATACTTATAGGAGTAGTTAGAAGCTGCATGTTATTTGTGTTAAAATAGAAAATAAGAAGAGAATTATAATTTTAGAGGAGAATAGACAATTTTTTTAACTTGTTTTTTGTCTTGCCTACAACTTGCATACAACACAACAAAATGACCACATATATATAGTGGTTTACAACCCTTACAAACGGACATAACCTTTTTGAATAGACACCCTTTCACTTCAATAGACATGACTTTTACTTAATAGACACGACTCTTCGTTTCAATAGACACGACTTTTCAGTGAACGGACACGACTCTTCACTGAACAGATATGATTTTTCATTCGAATAGACATGTCTCTTATTCGAATAGACATAACTTTTCACATCAGCAGACACGACTCTTTAATTTTGGTTTACACCAACAATGCCTCGCCTAAACCAAAATTCCTTCGAACACCTAATGCAGCAACAATTCTTGAGAAAGCAGTCCCTCCAAGCGGCTTTGTGAAGATATCAGCAATTTGTTCTTCACTTCGACAATACTCAAGACTTACTTCTTCTTCACGAACGAGTTCTCGTAGGAAATGGAAACGTAGACGAATATGCTTTGTTCTTCCATGCAAAATAAGATCCTTTGAGACAGAGATAGTAGAACTATTGTTGCAATAAATGATCGTAGGATCTTTTTGCTTGAAGCTTAGATTTTCAAGAATTCCTCTTAGCCATAAAGTTTGACATCCTGCTAGAGATGCTGCGTTGTACTCCGCTTCGGTGGTAAAAAGTGGCACAACTGGTTTTTTTTTGAACACCAAGAAATAATTCCACTTCCAAGGTTAAATGCATAACCCGAAGTACTCCTTGAATCATCGAAGCTTCCACCTAGATCGCTGTCCGTATATCCAACAAGCTTCACAGGCACATGAGCTTCATAGAAAATGCCATAGTCAATAGTTCCTTTAACATATCGTAAAATTCTTTTTGCAGCTTCCCAATGGTTTGAGAAAGGCTTCTCCATGAATCTGCTAATCAAGCTTACTGCGTACATGATGTCGGGTCTTGTAGCAGTGAGATACATCAAATTTCCAACCAGGCTTCGAAAAATAGTTGGATCCACAAACTTTCCTTCACCAGTTTTGCACAATTTCAAACCTGCAACACAAGGAGTTGAAACTGGATTTGCATTCATCATATTGAACTTCTCTAATACTTGAGCAACATATTTTTCTTGCGAGATAAAAATCCCACATTTTGATTGCTGAACACCTATCCCTAGATAATGATGTAAGTCTCCCAAATCCGTCATCTCGAACTCCTTCATCATTGAATTTTTGAATTTAGATAACATCTCCATATTATCTCTAGTAAAAATCAGATCATCCACGTATAAACCCATGATCATGAAACCTCCTTTTGATTGCTTCTTCATGTAAAGAGTGTGTTTAAAAGGGAACCTTTCAAAGCCATTCTTCAAGAAGAAATTATTGATACGATCATACCATGCACGGGGGGATTGCTTCAGCCCGTATAAAGCTTTCCGCAGCTTATATTCCTTTTCTTGTTCGCCCCTCTTCACAAAACCAGGAGGTTGTTGAAGATAAATTTCATCTTGAAGAAAACCATTCAAGAAAGCTGATTTCACATCCATTTGCAGCAGCTTTCAGCCATTTTGGGCAGCAAGAGAAATCAACAATCAAATTGTATCAAGTCGAGGGATAGGAGCGAATACCTCATTGAAATCTTCCCCTTCCTTTTGCTTATACCCCATCGCAACCAAACGTGCTTTGTACTTGTTGATGGAGCCATCAAGATTTTTTTTGGTTTTGAACACCCATTTTACACCAATAGCTGATTTGTGTGAAGGCAAAGTGGTAAGCTCCCACGTACCATTTTTCTCAATAGACTTGATTTCATCCTTCATTGCATTCACCCATTTTTCTTCCTTTGATGCTTCTTCATAAGTGATTGGATCTTCTCCCGCAAAAAATGCAAAATATATATGATCCATAGTGTCAACTTCTTCAGTTGCATCATAGATTTCTCTCAAGGATCGCGTCCTTCTTTCCGCCGTTGGTGGTGAATTTTGCTCCTGCTCAGCCCCATTATTTTTAGGCTGTTGTTCTTCAATAACAACGTCAGCATCAACACCTTGTTCCAAAGAAGTTTCCTCTTCAAGATTTAGAGTTTGCCATCCAGGAAATTCTGCAAAATCAGAAAAATTATAACAGCCATCTTCATCAAAGCGAACATCTCTGCTGATAATCATCTTCTTCGTCTTCGAATTGTAAAGCTTGTAAGCTTTAGTCCTTTGGCTATAACCGACGAAAATGCCTTTTTCAGATTTGTCGTCGAGCTTCGATCTTAAAGCATCAGGAATATGAGAGTATGCAAGACAACCAAAAGTTTTTAAATGAGCAACATTTGGTTTCTTGCCACACCAGACTTCATTTGGAGTGGAATCCTTTAAGCTCTTCGTTGGTTATCGGTTGATTAAGTAAACGGCACAAGAGACCGCTTCAGCCCAAAAACATGCAGGCAAGTTCTTATTCTTCAACATGCATCTGACCATATTCATTATTGTTCGATTTTTACGCTCTACGACTCCGTTTTGTTGAAGTGAGTACCTAGCAGTTAACTCATGGCGGATTCCATGATTTTGGCAGAATTCTTCAAACTGAGAGGACATGTATTCTCCTCCACGATCACTCCTTAGATTTTTTATTTGATGACCAGAATGCTTTTCAACTTGAAATTTGAACTCTTTGAAGCAAGAGAAGGCATCTGATTTTTTTTTGACACAGTAAACCCAAAATTTTCTTGTGTAATCGTCAACAAATAACAAGAAATATCTGCTGCCTCCAAGCGATGGCACTTGCATTGGTCCACAGAGGTCGGTGTGAACAAGCTCCAGAGGTGATTGAGAAATCTACTTCGATTTGGATGGGAAAGATTCACGATGTTGTTTTCCCAATTGGCATTCCTCACATGCTTCGTTTATCACTTCAAGTTTAGGCAGCCCTCGGACTATTTCTTTGGTAGACATCTCCTTCAAACTCCGAAAGTTTAAATGCCCAAACCTCTCATGCCATAACTTGGAAACTTCATCATTAGAAGTAGCAATCATGCACGTACTGCTTACGATGTCAAGTTTGATCGGAAATAATTTGTTGGATCCCATCACAATATTTGCCACTTGTTGGTCATTCTTCTTCATGCTACATTGATCTCCAACAAATCGAAAATCAAATCCTTTCTTCAGCAAGTGACCGACGCTAAGAAGATTGCTAAGTATGCCTGGTACATAAAGAACCTCTGACATTTTTTCAACTTTTCCAGCCTTGGTTTTGAAAGAAATTTCGCCAACACCTTGAATTTTGTATGATTTCGCATCTCCAATAGTAACCTGACCATCGTCGGCTTCCACAAGACTTGAAAATAGATTTTTATTTCCAATCATATGCCTACTTGCACCACTATCCAAGTACCATACGTTTTCAACATTTCCTCCAAAGCGATCAACAAAGATTCAGATTTTTCTGCTTCATTATGCATAAAACCAGCAATTGGTTTCTTTTCAGGATGTTTCTCTCAACAATCATTTGCTTTATGACCCGACTTGTGACAAAAATTGCATTCAAAATATGGTTTTTTGCCTTTGCATTTGCCTCGTGCCTTGTTATTTTGGAATGATGGTTTCTCCTCCTTCGATTCTTCACGTTTTCCACTATTCCTGCTGTAACTTTTGCCATGGGATGGGCCTTGAACTTTGTGGATGTTTAAGGCTTGATCTTGAGAAGAATTTATTTGTTTATTTCTCATCAAGACTCTGGCCTTATGAGCTTCCAGTCTTCCTTGCAAGCCTTCAAGAGAAAGTGAAGAAATATCCTTTGATTCCTCAATTGCAACCACAATATGATCGAACTTGATTGGTAGGCTCCGTAGAAATTTTTCGATGGCTCTTTGGGTCTCCACGACTTCTCAGTTTGAAGCTATCTGATTTATGATGGAAGTGAGATGAGTAAAATACTGAGATTTTCTCACTATCCCTCATTTCGAGCTTTTCGAATTCAGCTCGTAGCGACTGCAGGCGAACCTTTTTTACTTGATCTTGGCCAGAATATGTTGTATTCAATATTTTCCAAGCCTCCTGAGCATTTGCAACTTTTGAAATTCTCTCATAAACTTGAATTTCAAGTGTTTGATATATTTGAAAGAGAGCCTTCCGATCTTTCTGTTTTTTTCTTTTTAGAAGATCTCTTTGCGCAACTGTGAGTTGCGTCTCATCTTCCGGCGCACCAACACCTTCTTCAACAACTGTCCACAAGTCTTGAGATTCAAGACAGAGCCTCATTAGATTGCTTCAATAATCAAATTTTTCACCATTGAATCGAGGAACAAGGGAGACAAGGTTGTTTGGCATTTTTCAACCAAGCTCCGATACCAATTTGTTAAAATAGAAAATAAGAAGAGAATTATAATTTTAGAGGAGAATAGACAATTTTTTTAACTTGATTTTTGTCTTTCCTACAACTTGCATACAACACAACAAAATGACCACATATATATAGTGGTTTACAACCCTTACAAACGGACATAACCTTTTTGAATAGACACCATTTCACTTCAATAGACATGACTTTTACTTAATAGACACGACTCTTCATTTCAATAGACACGACTTTTCAGTGAACGGACACGACTCTTCACTGAACAGATATGATTTTTCATTCGAATAGACATGACTCTTCATTCGAATAGACATAATTTTTCACATCAGCAGACACGACTCTTTAATTTTGGTGTAAACACCAACAATTTGTGACAGGAAGCAAAGGCGCATGGGTAATAATGCACGACTATGACATTTCATAAGAAATGTTTGAAAGTTGGTATTATGTTGCTATCCAAGTTGAATGTCTACCCAATAGTTTTCATTTTTGGCTCCGATACTTGACCTCTACAAATGGTTTTACAGATCAACATTTAATGCTGCTAGATGTATGAGTGTTAGTATTTTGCTAATTATCATCTAAACATCAGGGAAACAAATAGATATGCTTCTGTCTAGCTTCTCCATATGTGGATGGACATTGATCTGTCTCTGCATGACATGTAATCACTTTTATTATGTGCGAATGAATTAGAGAATTAATACAGCAATCACTGGGCCCGTAAACGGTTGGATATGGATTCAGATAGTGTCATATCTGTTTCTGTATCTGAAATTATTTTCAAATATCGGATATCCGTATTCACGGATGCAGATAGATATTAAATATTTATCGAATATTCTTCAATTAGTTCATAACTAATAAGTCTAAAGAAATAAATACAAAATTTTGGTTTATTACAAAACTATTTCGGTACTAAAAATATATAAAATATATAATATGGTAAGAATATGCTGCAAATATCGATATTTATACATATTGTAATACTGGTTCTGTACTTTTGCGATAGCCGCGGTGCTATCATAATGGATCAACACAGCTGGTATCGATTTTTCCCATAAAGAAATCTCAGCTAGCAGGTTTCTTAAGTAATCTCCTTCTTTACTAGTTGTGTCTAGTGCTATCATCTCAGACTCCATAATGGACCGAGCCAAAATTGCCCGTTTCTTAGATTTTCAAGAAACAGCTCCACTAGCAATGCTAAAGATATAGTCACTGGTTGCTTTCGAATCATCAGATAAAGTATTCTAGTCTGCATCTGTGTATCCTTCAAGGACGGCTGGAAGCTTTTCATAATGTGAACCAAGATTCATGGTTCGTTTTAGATATCTCCAGACCCTTTCGATAGCATGTATGTGCTCTATACTATATCTACTACTAAACTTACACAATAATCACACGATATAGGCAATGTCGAGTCTAGTACAATCAATGGCATACTGAAGGCTGCCAATGATGCTCGCATAATCAGACTGTCTTGCACCTTCACCAGTGTTCTTAAATAGTTTACACTATGATCATATGGTGTACATGCAGGTTTACAGTCAAAGTAATTGTATTTCTCCAGTATCTTCTTGATATAATGAGATTGATACCAAGAAATTCCTTTTTCTAACCTAATAATCTTAATTCCGAGGATTACATTCGCTTCACCGAGATCTTTCATATCAAAATTGGTATTTTAACAAACATTTGACATTGTTTATAGCACGAATGTTTGATCTAAAAATAAATATATCATCTACATACAGACATGTAATAGTGCAAATGTCATTCTCGGATTTATAGTTAATACATTTTTCACTTTCATTAACATTAAAACAATGTGAGATTATTAAGTTATCAAATTTCTCATGCCATTGCTTAGGTGTTTTCTTTAAGCCATGTAATGATCTATCTAACTTGCAAACTTTATGTTCTTGACCATGAGTTACAAAACCTTTAGGCTGATTCATATAAATTTTCCATTCTAATTCACCATTTAAAAAAGCAGTTTTAACATCCATTTCATATATTATTAAATTATGAATAGATGTTAGTGAAATTAGTACTCGAATGATTGTAATTCTAGTTATAGGTGAAAAAGTGTCAAAAAAGTCTACATTTTCTCTTTGCTTAAACCCTTAGCTACTAAACAGGCTTTATATTTATCAACCATGCCATTAGGTTTAATTTATTTTAAGTACCCATTTACGGCCTATAGACTTACAATCATGTGGTAAATCTACTAAGAGCATTTCTAATCAGGTCATGGTTAGAAAGTAACCGATCCCCAACGGGGTTCAGTTGAAGCCTGTTGTATTGCTCTGGCAACCGAAAGGTTGCCAAAGCAACCTAGAGGGTTGCTTCTTATCCGGCTAAAATAAGGCCAGCTAATAATAGCCGGCCTTATTTTGGCCGGCTAAGTCAACCGCTACAAAATAGCCGTTGTCACTTAGCCGGATAAGTTCCAACGGATGTTTTATAGCCGTAAAAGACTTGCCGGCTAGGATTTAGCCAGCTAAATCCACCAATCTGGCCTTTGTCTTTTCCCACTATATAACTTGTACATTCCAACTTCTATCTCACACCATTTCAACTACAACTTTCTCTCTTCTCAACACAGTTTCTTCAACCAATACTAGCAATGTCCAAAATTCTAAAAGAAAATCATAGAAGTCTTCATCTCCTAAATTCCTACCTCTACATAGGTCGGATTATCAGAATTTGACGCAATTCAATCAGTATATGTATAGTTCTCAGCATTGCCAGAATCAATTTAATTCTCAACAGACGCCAATATTCTACAGCCTCAACAAAATCAGAATACCTACCGTTCTCAACAAGATTCGAACCAATGCAAAATTATCAAAATACAAATTATTCACAGAACAGTTCATTTCAAAAAAAACTATCACTATGATCAAAACGACGTGTCTTTCGACAACCGACGACAGTCAGTTTTGTCTTATCGTTCACAATATCGAGAAATCTTACTAATCAATTTGGAGGCAGCAGATTTGAAAATCAAGAAACCGAATTTGACATTAATGAAATAGCCGATGAAGAAGGCGTCTGTAGGAATCTTAATTTGTCTTCCGTTAAACTTGTGGAAATCAACCATCGAGAATCAACATTTCAGAATCTGGTACTGCGGAACCAAAAGGCGCAAAAATGGTCCCCGGACGAGCAAACTGAATTAGCATTCTGCTGTGTTGAATGCTTTAGAGATAATAAAAAAAGTACGTGCCAAAGCGAAACCTCTTTTTGGACTTTCGTATGCAATTTGTTCAACCTTCGAACTCCAAACATTCCCCCAAGAACAGTAGATTTTTTGAAGCAGTCGTGGAAAAGAATAAACGCCGCTTGTCAGTGTTGGAAAGAAATAATGGCTGGCCTGCATTTTAGATAGCAAAGCGGGGCAAATGACTTGGACCTGGTAATTTTTTGAAATTTGGACTTTTAATTAACAAGTTTTATGTTTAATTCATCTCATAGTACTTCATCCTCTATAGCTCAATTAAGAAAATGCATTGTATATGTCTGAACATAACAATTAACCTTTCAACTTGCACCATTGCTATGACATACTAGAAAAAGAGGAAAAATGGAGTAACAAGAACATTCAGTACCGCGCTTTCTTCCTTGAAAGATGAGCGATGAATCCAGCTCTGGTATTTCTGATCCATATGAGGACACCCCTTCACAACTAGTTCAGGCGGGCGGCTTCTAGGAAGGTTCAAGGGCAAGAAAAAAACAGCCCCGATTATATTGCACATTATGAAAATATTGGACAGTGTATGGCAGCCGTTGAAGATGCTAATAAATTATATTTGGACATAAAAGAAACAATGAGAATTGAAAGGGCAATGGAAAACAACGGCGGCACAATGAAAAACAGAAGTTAAGAAATGATGAGCTAGAGTTAAGAAAAACAAGAACTAGCTCGACACCAAAGAGCTGATGATATGGCTCTTTTAACTTGCAACTTAAACGAACTCAATCCATTTTAGAGGATTATATAAAGAGGCAACTTGAGTAGTACCATAGACGTCAAGGGGGGATATAAGCGTTGGTTATAACGTCAATTTTAGTGTTGTTGTCGTTTTTAATTTCGTTGTATTAGTTCGAGTTAATTTATTGTTATTGCTATTGTTATTGCTGATGTAAGTGTTGGTTGTACTAATTGTAAGTGTTGGTTGTAACTGTTGGTTGTACTAATGTAAGTGTTGGTCGTAACTTTAATGGTCAAATATGTTGTTAATGCTATTGTTATTTTTTTAATACTCGTAATTTGTCAATAAAAACTTAATAAAGTAGATATAAAAAATTCAAACACAAACTTTAATACAAACCATTAACAACCACTTAATATTACAACATATAAGCAACATCCAACATTGCTTCTACTAATTGTTTCCTATATGTTCCCAATAGTGTTCTACTTTATTTCTTCTCTTAGATCAAGATGAGCTTGTGGATCTCGAATATCTTGTAATATTTGCAAGTATTCAGCAGAACTATTTGGATCCTTATAAGCTTTTTTTGAAATGCTACGGCAATGTCTGAATAGTTTTTCAATTGAAGTTCGTACCCACCACATTCTCCTTCGACAATCATATTATGTAAAATTATATAGCAGTATATGATATCGGATAGTACCGCCGGATCGTAGTAGTATACCTCTTTTCTTAATATACGAAACCTAACTTGAAGCACTCCAAATGCTCGTTCCACATCCTTCCTCAAGCCTTCTTGTTGTTGGTGAACCTAGTTTCTTTTGCGTTAATTGGCCTTTTGTAAGCTTGTATAAGTGTTTTCCATTTTGGGTAGATTCAACCCGTGTAGTTAATGCCCCGCTATTACCCCGCTATAATCCCGCAATATGTCATAGCGGATTTCTACCATTACGATTTTTCCATATAGCCCCAAAATATAGCATTTCCGCTTTAATCCCCGCTATTTCCGCTATATCCCGTTATTCCCGCTTTTATTTTGCTATTTCCGCTATATCTTCTTTAATAAAATGAAATTTGATTTAATTTTTAATATATTTTTAGAAATGAAAATACTCTAGTATTCTACTAAATTTAATTATTTTGTATAACAGTTTTACGTTTATTTAAAGTATATTTGCACATGTTTTTTGTTTAAAATCATTTACGTATCAATTATAATTCAATTGAATAATAATTTTTCATTTAATTACCATTTATATATCTGTAAAAACATTAAGTATGAGTTTTATACGCTATTTTAGAGCTATCCGCTATATCTCGCTATATCCTCGTTGTATCCCCGCTATGACTTTTTGCACCTCCACCGCTTTGAATTTGCCGAGCGCATTAACTGCACAGTATTCAACTACCATATAATAACCTATTTAATGATCTTTGTCCCTGATTTTGTAATTGCACGGAGGTAAGATGTCATTACATAAGTCATTAAATAAGTGTGACTGTCGTGGAACGTTAATATCATTCAGTGAACCTGAAGCTCCAAAAAAAGCATGTCATATGTACAAATCATATAAAACTACAGCTTCCAAGATCAGAGTTGCCTTTTTGCAATGTCCTTTGGACCTGTAATGCAACTGGACAGTTTTTTTCACCTCCAATGCATACAATCTAGGCTACGTAACATACTTGGAAATCCACACCGAGATCCCATTTCCAGCAACCTGTCAATGTCTGGTACCGTTGGGGAGCGAAGATATTCTTCACCAAACATACAAACAACGGTTTTACAGAACTATTTCATACATGATATTGTCGTTGAGTCTCCAATCCTCATCTTGTTGTTTTGCAAATATCAAGAATTTCCATATGACATCATGTGAAGTACAGTCGTAACCTTTTGCAGGGGAGAAATACCAAGTTCATTGATTCCATTTCTTCTGTGTAAAAAAATGTTTGTTTCAGTTAATTCGTCGAGAACCCAATTAAAGATATTCTTCGACATACGGAATCTTGGTCTAAAATCCACGTCCCCATACACAGAGTTTGCCGTAAAATAATCCTTGGTCAGTTGATTAAGTCCGCTAGCAAAGTCACGTCCATAATGCAAGTGTAAAGACCCGTAGTTTCGCTACTTCGAAAATAAGAGATTTCATGTTATATACAATAAATAATAATGGAGAAATTATCTATTCTTATAGTTAATAAATTAAAAGGTATAAATTTGAATTTTAGAACAAATCAACAAAAGTTAAGTTTTGTTAAATAAATAAAGGCTTAAATAAATAGGTTTAAATATTTATTTGAAAATTTAAATCTTATTTAAAACATCTAATAAAGATAATAAAAGTATATTAATATATTTAAAATTATGTTAATAATCGTTTTACAAAAATAACCTAAATTTATCACATTTTGTTAGTTTTACATACACTGTAAAATTAGAGATTTTGATATTAATTAAATATGATTTTAAAATATAAAGAGACATGTTTTAATTTATTCAAAGAAGTAAAAAGTTCATTTTAAAATTTAGTTTACATCAATATATAGCTTAACAAAAATGTCAAATTTTGACTGTGAAATTTGTCGACAAAAACACCGTTTTCAACCAAAACAAGTTGTCATCAAGTTGTTGCAAACTTGATACATTTTATAACTTATAAATACAAGTTTACAAACTTTTTAAACACTTTACATTTAGCACTAAAGACAAAAAGAGTTTATTTTTGAAAAATCTAAATAATAAAAGAAGTATAAAAGTTATGATTTGACAAATTTAAATTTAATTAAAAACTTTATAAACAACATCATTACCTTAATTCTCATCTCATTAATAAGATGTTATACTTATACATAGAAAAGGAGCAAAAAAGTATGATTTAACAATTACAAACCATAAGAAAATGACAACTCTTCACCTCTTAGCACACTCTTCCATAACAATCATTCCGTACATTAAATGCAACTCAAATCAAAGCTAATAAAGTTCAAAAGTAAACAAGGTTATTTGTGTCATTTACCATCAAAATCTTCACTTATAATATAACCTCAAACCTCTTCATTTTCACTTCACTTACCTTTCATAAAATTTCCAAAATCCTTTTATACTTCCTCCATTTTTCTTCTACCTTCAAGTTATCGCCTCCACATCACCAAAACCTCACACCATCACCTAAACCATCTTACCGCTCTCCAAAATCACCTACCCACCCTCAAAAACCCCACGGCCAGCCCTATCCACCTAAGCCCGAGCCTAAACTCCCCCTAGACCACCAACCCGAACACACCTAGGCCGTATCCCTTCCTACACGGCAAGGCTAAGCCCAAAACCCACCTACCCAGCACCTACAAGCCATACCCTCCTCCATACTCACATACCCAAGCCGATACTCCACATACCTAAGGCCGTAGACCCCATTCCCCTCTAAAAAACTCACGGCCAAAAAAATAAAAAAGAAGAAGTGAGAAAGAAAAAAGAAAAGAAAAGAAAACGAGAAGGAAAATAAATTAAGACAAGAATTTAAGACGTTCAGGAAAAGCGCATTAGTTCGAAAAGCACGTTAGCCTACAAAAAGATTGACGAAGTGGATATGAATGTGAGAAATTCTCATCGCTTTAGAATTTATATCTTGGTTATGTCAAAATAATCACACTTATACCATTATGACATATGAATGTTTATACAAATTTGATTGTTTATATGGATATGTGATATTTGGTTAGATAATTGAATTGTGATAATATATCCCGTTATGGTATTGATGGTGAATGTTGGATTGAAATCATATATTATGTGATTAGTTGAATGGATGTTATGATAGTAATAAATATGGATATTTGTTATGATTAATAATCCTTTGTTAAAAAGGACCATATTTTAGTGACATGAGATATGTTGAAAAAATAAGTCTCTTTTCAATTAGAAATGAAAATAAAGGTAAAATAAAAGAGAATTTGAAATTTGAAGTAAAACGGTTTTGAAAAGGATAGTTAAATTGAAACTGAAATTAAAATTGAGATGGATTGTGAAATTGAAATTGAAATCGATTTTGAAAAATTGAAATTGAGATTAAGGTTGAATTGAAGTTTAAATTGAAATTAGATTTGAAATCTACATTCTAAATGAGTTTAATTTGATGTTAGAATTGAAATTGAATTAAAATTGAAAATTGAAATTTAATATTAAAATAATGGGAATATAATAATATTATAATATGTATGGTAATAGTGAAAATTCATTTTAAAATACATTTAAAAAGTGAAAATATTGATTTAAAATGACTTGCAATGGTTTTATAAGTAATAAAATTCAATTTGAATAGATTATTTCGAATATCGAAAAAAGTTAAAACCAGGTGCGTTGTGCAACTGTAGTTTGCGATTTCGCATCGAAGAGTTCAAATGAATGTGTAGAGTGGAATGAAGTTCGGAATTCTTTGAGATAAGAAAATTCCGGACTATTATATCCATATCTTCTAAACAAAGAAAGAAAATCAAGATTTCATCTTGTAGATTTTATATTAAGTCCAAATCAATTTTCTAGAAAAATCGTGCTAGTGCAGTTAAGTGACCATAACAGGAAATTTGTTTAAATGAACGTTTTTAATTAGAATAAATTTGATAAATCCATTTAAATGATGTAAAAGATATTTGAAAAATATGAATTATCGAATGTTTAAAAGTTGTTTAAATCAAATAAGCTTATATAGCACTTTCCGCAGCACTTTAATGCTGCGAACTCTATAACTTTTTAAATATGAGTTTAAATGTAACGATTTTTCCGAGAATCAATTGTGAATTTTTTCAAAAGGAAAATTAAGCGTTTTGAAAGATAATTTGGAATCTTTATAAACAATTCCAAAATAAAATTGAAAATCTGAGTATGCGAAAACGACTAGTACATTTGTCCCGCATGTGAGATCGAGGAAGATAAAACAATGTTTTTAACTAAAATTAGAGATGGATCAACCAGTGCCCTAAACTTATCTGGCCTATGTTTTCTTTTCTTAGGCAAGGGGTGGAACCGATCGAAAAGAAAACCCGGATGCTCGTATTAAGTTTTCAAAATAAAAGAAGATTGGTATTATCCAAAATTTAAGCAATCTCTAAAATGAATGATTTCTATTATCCAATTTGCTCAAAAATATTTGCTATGATTGAGTTTAAGGTTTATCGTAAACGATATCTTAAATAACACTACTTTTGACCCGCCTAAAAGTTAAGGAATTTGGATCAAGACTTAAGTATTGAAATTTGAGATATTTTCCAAAGCAAAAGAAGGAATTTCTTAGAAATACTCTAAATCAAAAGACAGAGATTTTAAAATCATATAAAAAGAACTAAAGTGAAAAAGACTTAATAAATTCTATATACTCATATTCACTTTTTATCGAAAATTGGATTTCGAAGGAATCGGGGTTGGATTTGGGTGATTCCTATCCGAAAACCACTTCGAACCAATATATACATTCGAATGTGAAGACTTGTTAAAGAAGATGATTATTGAAGACCGTGGATTTTCATAGCATGAAGACTGCTTATTGAACATGCTCTGGGTAGTTCCTAGTATAGAGTTATTTATAGCAGTGGTCTCCTGGTGATGGAGATTTTTTGAATTGCAAGGACTACTCGCTACTAGTGGTAGTAGGAGAGTGCCTTCGGTTTGTCCTGTTCCTGGACAACTTGTATGGACATTTGTCTGACATTGCATTTCTAAAGATTACGTAGGTTGATTTTTACAAATGTACATCAGTGGTGGCGGAGAAGGCAACTTCTCTTAGCTTAACACCCTCCTTGAGGCGTACGAGCTCGAGGGTTGTATTTTTGTGGAAGGCAATTAGTAGTCAATGGAAATGGCATTGTGACATTCAAAGATGTGATATGTGCTATGTGAAAAGGTAATCGTAGCCTCAAGCCTCATCAAATCAAAAATGACCAAAACATGATTAGATATAGCAAGGCTAAATGTGTCGTTCCTAAGTAGGGTATGATCATCCCCTTCTGGATATATTTCTTCCAGCTATGACGTTCGGGATGTAAATTAATGTTGTGTATGGAAACGAGCGCTCGATTAAAGGTCAGTAACGATCGGGGGATGACATGTTTGGTACTATCTAGTTACAGAGGTAGGCCAGTCTTGTGTTGGTAGAGGGCAGATGTTCTATGCTTCGGGACATCCATCTAGAGGTGTACCCATTCGAAAGGTAGATCATTCACCTGGTCATTTGTATGGAATCCATTCTCCAATACGAACCTACGGTTTTGTTTGTAGAACCTAGTATGGTGGAATTTAATAATGGTAATAGTTAGGGCTAAGATTAATAAGTTTATTTGTAAATGTTTTCAAAGATATGTCATTAGCAATAATATCAAATGTTTTGATATATAAAAGTGTTTTAGTTATCATAAGATAAAAACCCATCGGTGTTTATGTGTGGCATGGTCTTATGAGATACTCTTTCTTTTAAGGATTTTATTCAAAAGCTGATATATGACACTGTCATTTATTGTTGAGTTTTCTCACGCTGGTTTATCAAGCCTGATTCGGGTATTTTCAATACTCAGGTCAGATCCGAGTAGTTTCAGGTTTTGTCGAATACGGTTGGAGTTTCCAGAGGAGAATTGGAGATTTTCATCTACATATGGACATATTCTATTATCCGCTGCACTTATTTTGTTTTAGTTGATGTTAGTTAGCAATTGTAAGGACAAATGTTTATAGCTGTACAGGCTGAATATGAGTTAGGCTATGATATATGTATTTAAAAAAATTCCGCTGCAAAGATATTTGTTCAATATTATATATTATTCCATTCATGTGAGATTCTGTTCTGTCTTATTTTCTTTATTACGCTTGATGTTCCGTCTTTTCGTGCAAATTGAGCCGGACATGTGTGGTTTATTGTCGATTCAAAGGATACGGGAAAACGAGCCATCACAGCAAGTCTCTTCTGCCCACAACGCTACCTCCTTGGGTGGTCGCAGAGCCTTCAGCAATTTCATGGGCCATTAAATCTATCGTTTCCGTAGCAAACATTCTTTGTTGAGTAATACAATATTCAATAAAATCGTATGAAGAAGATGACGATGACGAAGACGTGGATGAGAAGCACAACAAATGTTTTAGAGAACTCATGTAATATTGGTTGAAGAACGGCGTTTATTATTTTGGGTTTGTGAATGAGTATGTTTTACAATATTCTGGCCTTTATTTAAATGCTCCTATTGGTTAAAGCTAAAGTATACGGACCACCTCTCGTGCTGATTAAAGATGCTCTTAATGATTAAAGCTGCCGGTGGTTAGTGTTAGTCCTTGTGAAGATGGTTTCGATGACAACAACCTTAGAATAAAATTATAAAATAAATACTAACATTATTGTTTAGATATATATATATATATATATATATATGCAAGATTTAACCATGTAGGTATCAAAAATGAAGACTGTACAATATAGAGATTCAAGACTGAAGATATCAAGATTGAAGACTCATGAGTCTCAAGATTATCAAGAGTTCAAGATTTCAATAATAAGTAATTTAGTTAGGAATTTTGTTCAAACTCCTAGAAAAGCACTGGCATCATAAAATCCAATTTATTCTTGAAATGGAATCTACTTCGAGCCCGTTAAAAGGATGGAACCTAGGTAAAATATAGTGGAACAATGTTTTGTACCCACTTACTTTTATTCAAATGTTTTACAAAATTATATCTTATTTTCAAAATCTTCCTTTTAATGGAATCAAAAACATCTATCCTGGTTTTAAATACTTTTAGCTTCAAAATAATATTTATCTTCAAAATCAAATTATCCTTGGTTTTAAACTATCTTTTAATTATAATATATTTCACTTTTAATATTTATACTTAGATTTAAATATATAGTAAAATTTTATATATATTATTCTCTACACATATTTATATATTTTAACTATAGTTAAGTATTTATAAAGTTTAAAAATAGTTTTAATACAGGATAAAGTTATTTTCAAAGAAAAATAAATTACTAAAAATACCATAGGCCTGTCGACAACCACAACATACCCTTGTCGACGAGGTGGCAGTTTATTTCAAAAATTTAAATTCTAAAGGAAGTGTCTATTCGTCATATCCTTTCATGAATGGACATGGCTATTGTTCTGCTATAAATAGGGCAGTTTCAAACGAATTTATATTTATATTTTCTCTGATTTTACTCCTCTTCTTCTTCCACATTTCTTTATATATATTTTTACCATTACTCTGCCTAAATCAACATTGAATCTAACTAGATTATTTCTGGTTTGATTCTCTATCACTATCTCAACAAGATCTCTGTGTTATTTAGAGCTATAAGCTTCTTTGTAATAAATTGAGTGAGAAAAGGTGTGATTGTAGCCTATGAAATCAATCAAACGAGAAAAGGTGTGATTGTAGCCTTTGAAATCAAGTGAAAAAAGGCGTGATTGTAGCCTGTGAAATCAACTGGGTGAACTTGTTGCCCGTAAAATCAAGTATCTCTACCCAGAGGATTATGAATCTTGAGTGGTGTACCTCATGGCCTTGAAATCGAGGGTGTAATTGTAAAAAATTATTTTGAAAGGAAATTCGTACTTGTGTGCAGGACTGGAGGTAGGGTAACCCCGAACCAGTATAAAATCCGATATGTTCTTTCCTTTATTGCTTTTACTTTATTTCTGCATCTGTGTTTGATTCTGTGATCATATCTGTGTCTAAATATTGCGTACATTTGTGTTCAAATTAATATAAATTCAAAAAGACTTAGTAATTCCTTAAAACACTATTCACCCTCCTCTAGTGTTAATTCTAGCCTTAAGATCTGTAATCTGCATTTCTCACATTTGATATCAGAGCGAGGTTTTCAAAGTTCCATTATATGATTTTTGAAAAAGATTTTAAGATGGCTATGTTTAAAAAACTTGTTAATACTAGTTTAGAAATATTCATATCATCATTGTCTCTTGAGTCTACGTATAATCAATATTCAAATTCAAGTTGTCTATCAAAATTGTATGATGTGTAGGAAACATGTTTTATGGGTGTTGAGGAATCAATTCACAACGGAAAAATTGTGCATATCAAAAAGAATAAATGGATACTCGATAGTGGATGCTCTAGACACTTGACTGGTAATCCAGATATGCTGCATGATATAATATACAAAGATGGAGGACTGGTTAACTTTGGAGACAACTCAAAAGGATATGTGATTGGCATAGGCAAAGTCGGTAACTATGAAACTCATATTATTACTAATGTTTTACTAGTTAAGAATCTAAAACATAATCTGCTAAGTACTAGTCAACTTTGTGGTAAATGATATAAAATTAAATTTGAAACAGATAAGTGTCACATTGAAGATAATAATTCAACCATAATATTTGAGGGAATTAGGAAAAAGAATATTTATATTCTTAGTATGAAAGTTTCAAATGATAACCTGTGTCTTTTGGCAAATACAAGTGACCCTTGGATTTGGCATAAGAGATTTGGGCATTTGAATTTCAAACTCTTATCTAGACCGTCAAAACATGATCTAGTAAGAGGTGTCCCTAAAATGAATTTTAAAGTAGATAGTTTATGTGATGCATGTCGATTATGAAAACTTAGAAAAAGTTCCTTTAAATTAAAAGATATGATTTCAATCAAAAGCTCTTGAATTATTTCATGTTGATTTATTTGGTCCATCTCAAATTCTGTCAATAAATCATAGTAAATATGTTTTTGTAATTGCAGATGATTATCCTAGATTTATACGGACAATATTTTTGAAACATAAAAGTGATACTTTTGAATGTTTTAATAACTTTACAAAAAGGATTTAAAATCAACTTTCTCTAAAAATTATAACCATCCATGGTGATCATGATGGTGAATTTGAAAATGAAAAGTTTGAGGAATTCTGCAATAAAAAGGGAATAACTCACAATTTTTCATTTCCAAGAAATCCACAACAAAATGGAGTAGTAGTACGTAAAAATAGGACGATTCAAGAGTGTGCGAGAACTATGCTTTCAGATAGTAAATTACCAAAGTATTTTTGGGCAGAAGCAGTTGCTACCGCTTGTTATATTTTAAATAGAATTTTAATTAGACCTTTAACTGATAAGACATCTTATGGACTTCTTCACACAAAGAAACCTAAGGTATTTTACTTTAAATACAAAAGATAACTTAGATAAATTTGATCCTAAATCTGGCAAAGGTGTGTTTAATGGATATTCTAATAGAAGTAAAGCATACAGAGTGTTTAAATTAAGAACTAACACCATCGAAGAAACAATGCATGTTACATTCGATGAAAGTCTCAAAAATTTTGAAGATACAAATGATGAAGAGGATTTAATCACTCAAAATCAAGAGTCAACCGAAAATAAAAATGAAATTAATCATCCTAATAAAAAGATTAAACTTTTAAAAGATCATCCTGCACAAAATATACTAGGAGATATGCAATCTATTGTTACAACTAGAAATCAACTAAGTAAAATGAGCAATGTGGCCTTTATATCAACTATTGAACCCAAAAATCCAAAAAAGCATCAACTGATGATTCATGGATTTTGGCTATGCAAGAAGAACTAAATCAATTCACTAGAAATGATGTTTGGGAACTTGTTCCTAGACCTGGAAATAAAACTATAATTGGAACTAAATGGATTTATAAAAATAAAATGAATGAACAAGGAGAGGTTCTTAGAAATAAATCCCGATTAGTCGCTCAAGGTTATTGTCAAGAAGAAGGAATATATTTTGATTAAACCTTTGTTATTATAGCAAGATTAGAAGCCACTAGGATTCTACCTGCTTTTGCAAATCATAATAATTTCAAATTATATCAAATGGATGTTAAAAGTACCTTTTTAAATGGATTTGTAAATGAGGAAGTATATGTTGAACAACCACCACTTTTTGAAAATGAAAAATTATCAAATCATGTTTACAAACTTAAGAAAGCTCTATATGGTCTGAAACAAGCTCCTAGAGCCAGGTATGATATACTAAGATCTTGCTTATTACAATCAAACTTTAAAAATGGTAAAGTAGATAACACTCTTTTTGTTAAAAGAAATAAAAAGGATATTCAACTAGTGCAAGTTTACGTAGATGACATCATTTTTGGATCAACTAATTTTGAATAAACAATTTTTTGAAATAATGACAAAAGAATTTGAGATGAGTCATATGGGTGAATTAAACTTATTTCTAGGGTTGCAAATAAAACAATTAGATAATGGTATCTTTATTTGTCAAGAAAAATATGCTAAAGACCTAGTTAGTAAATTTGGTTTGACTTCTGCAAGTGGAAAACTCACTCCCATGGCAACCAATGAGTACCTAAGTAAAGAAGATCTCTCGAAAGATGTAGATCAAAAATTATATAGAGGAATGATTAGATCGCTACTCTATATCACTGCTTGTAGACCTGATATCATGCATAGTGTTTGTCTCTGTGCAAGATATCAATCCCAACCTAAAGAGACCCACTAAAAAGCTGTAAAACGTATCATAAGATATGTTAAACACACTTTTGATTATGGCTTATTTTATCCTAAAAATGATTCTTTTGAATTAATATCTTACTGTGATGCTGATTATGCTGCTTGTAAATCAAACTGAAAAAGTACAAGTGGAACTTGTCACTTTTTATGGCATTCTCTGATTTCCTAGTTTAGTAAAAAGCGAAACAAAATTTCTTTATCAACAACTGAAGCAGAGTGTATTTCTGCTGCTTTGGCTTGTTCTCAGGTAATATATATGCAACAAACTTTAAAAGATTTTGGTTTAAATATCTCAAAATCACCAATTGATTGTGGTAATACTACTGCAATAAATTTATCCAAAAATATTACTCATCATGCTCGAACTAAACATATTGATATCAGACATCATTTTCTCAAAGATAATATAAGTAAGGAAGTAATTACTCTCGATTATATCAATTCCGAGAAACAAATTGCTGATATCTTAACAAAACTCTTAAATGAAACTATATTTACTAAATTAAGAAGAGAATTAGGTATTTGTTCAATAACTGAAATATAGAATATAAATAACAAAGTATAATTAAAAATTAAATTAAAATAAATCAAATAGCAAAAATATCAAGTATCATGTCGACAACCCTCCCTTACCCCTGTCAACATGTAACGATTTTTTTTTACTTTTGAAATTTTCCCACTAAAATTAAAATAAGTGATTATATATTCTTCTTATTTCGAAATTTTGTTCATTCTTTCTGTCCTTTCTCTGATCTATCTTCTGAAAACCATTAAACAATGGCTTCCTCTTCCAAATAAAAAAAATTAAACCTTTTCGTTCCCTTCTCCTTCTAATGGACCATTTCAACGAACTAGGCTTGCACGAGTGATGAAAATGGAGGATTCCTTGAAGGATGCACTACAACTAGTGACCGAAATTCAAGTAGTGCAACTCAGAATGACCAAAGAACAAGAACGGCAAGGCAAAATCCTTAGAAATTTGCAAAAGTTTCTAATGGACAATCATGCTAATCCGATCTTGATTGATGAAGAATCTTCAGTAGATCATGTGCAAGAGGAAAGCGAGGAAGAAGAAGAAGCCTTCACGAAAGAAGAGCAAGCTTAAGATGACGACAAAGTTCTTTGCGTTGGCGAAGTGTGCTTTGACAAGGATGGAAATCTAGTCGAACAACGTGGAAATTTCTGTTTCCACTACCCAAATTACTCGATTCATAGATCTCCCATTTTCAAGGACACACATTTGTTTCTTTTATCTCTTTCTCATTGTTATATGATCTTACTTTCGTCTTCTACGCAAATGTAAATATAACAATATATAATTAATAAATGATTTTTATTTGATTTCTCACATTTGATTTCTTAGTTAGGATAGTTATAATTAATAAATGATTCTTAGTTAGGATAGTTAGTAACTAAGGACTAAGGACTAAGTTTTAGTTTTAGAATTAAGTGATGATTATTTATGATAACACTGTCATTATAATCACATGCCATATGGTAGTAGAATAATGGGGAGTTATATAGTTTGGAGTTAGTTTTTGTTGATAACAAAGGGCAAGAAGTAAAAAATAGGATAGTTAGACATAGATTAAGGAGGAGTTATTAGTTTTAGGGGGAGTTATTAGGATAGAAGTAATATTTTATAAACAAAAATTATCATCATCAAAAAGGGAGAGACTGTTTGTCCTTGAGAAGATGGTTTTGAGGACAACAACCTTAGAATAAGATTATAAAATAAATACTAACATTATAGTTTAGATATATATGTATGCAAGATTTGACCATGCAGGTATCAAGAATGAAGACTGTACAGTATAGAGATTCAAGACTGAAGATATCAAGATTGAAGACTCATGAGTATCAAGATTATCAAGAGTTCAAGATTTCAATAATAAGTAATTTAGTTAGGAATTTTGTTAAAACTCCTAGAAAAGCACTGGCATCTTAAAATCCAATTTATTCATGGAATGGAATCCACTTCGAGCCCGTTAAAGGGATGGAGCCCTAAGTAGGATGGAACCTACGAAAAATCTAGCGGAACATTGTTTTGTATCCACTAACTTTTATTCAAATATTTTATAAAATTATATCTTGTTTTCAAAATGATTTCAAAATCTTCCTTTTAAAAGAATCAAAAACATTTATCCTGGTTTTAAATACTTTTAGCTTCAAAATAATCTTTATCTTCAGAATCAAATTATCATTGGTTTCAAGCTATCTTTTTATTATAATATATTTCACTTTAAATATTTATACTTAGATTTAGACATATAGTAATAATTTATATATATTATTCTCTATACCTATTTATGTATTTTAACTATAGTTAAGTATATTTAAAAATAGTTTTAATACAAGATAAAAGTTATTTTCAAAGAAAAATAAATTACTAAAAATACCATAGGCCTGTCGACAACCACAACATACCCTTGTCGACGAGGTGGCAGTTTATTTCAAAAATTTAAATTCTAAAGGAAGTGTCTATTCGTCATATCCTTTCATGAATGGACATGGCTATTGTTCTGCTATAAATAGGGCAGTTTCAAACGAATTTATATTTATATTTTCTCTGATTTTACTCCTCTTCTTCTTCCACATTTCTTTATATATATTTTTACCATTACTCTGCCTAAATCAACATTGAATCTAACTAGATTATTTCTGGTTTGATTCTCTATCACTATCTCAACAAGATCTCAGTGCTATTCAGAGTTATAGGCTTCTTTGTAATAAATTGAGTGAGAAAAGGTGTGATTGTAGACTGTGAAATCAATCAAGCGAGAAAAGGTGTGATTGTAGCCTGTGAAATCATTCAAGCGAGAAAAGGTGTGATTGTAGCCTGTGAAATCAATTGGGTGAACTTGTTGTCCGTAAAATCAAGTATCTCTAGCAAGAGGATTGTGAATCTGGAGTGGTGTACCTCGTGACCTTGAAATCGAGGGTGTAATTGTAAAAATTGATTTTGAAAGAAACCCGTACTTGTTTGCGGGACTGGATGTCGGGTAACTCCGAACCAGTATAAAATCCGGTGTGTTCTTTCCTTTATTGCTTTTACTTTATTTCTACATCTGTGTTTGATTCTATGATCATATCAGTGTCTGAATATTGCATACATTTGTGTTCACATTAATATAAATTCAAAAAGATTTAGTAATTCCTTAAAACACTATTCACCCCCCTCTAGTGTTAATTCTAGCCTTAAGATCCGTAATCCGCATTTCCCATAGTCAGTAGGTCGGGTCTTGTCTCAAACAGTGCTAAAGCAGACGGACCCACCTCTCATGCTGATCAAAGATGCTCATGATGATTAAAGCTGTCTGTGGTCAGAAGGTCGGGTTTTGTCTCAAACAGTGCTAAAGCAGACCGACCCACCTCTCATGCTGATTGAAGATGCTCTTGATGATTAAAGATGCTGGTGGTCAAAAGGTCGGGTCTTGTCTCAAACAGTGCTAAAGCAGACGAACCCATCTCTTGTGTTGGTTGAAGATTCTATTGATGATTAAAGCTGCCGGTGGTCAAAAGGTCAGGTCTTGTGTCGAATAGTGCTAGAGTAGATGGACCTACCACTCTTGCTGATTGAAGATGATCATGATAATTAAAGCTGTCGGTGGTTCGAAGGTCCGGTCTTGTCTCAAACAGTGCTAAAGCAATTGGTCGGTACTGTATCCACGTTGTAATGCTATAAATGGCTACTATAATCTGGTATATAAATATCAGTTTACTTGTCATGCTTCTCTTCAATATTATCATAGCTTTAGTATATAAAAATGGTAAACTACGACCATATTTCATTGCCATCCTCATATTCACGCAAGGGTCTGTTACGACACAATAGCCCATCGAATACCTCCTCCCAACAACCACCTACCGAGTGGTATATTGAAATAGAGGAGAGACATAATGCCGATCTAAGAGAGCATGAGATGCAAGTGCAGGAGCGCATGCTGCTAGACAGTGGAATACTTCAAAGACAAAATCGGCATAGCCATAACAGAAATAGAGCACAAAGGAATGAAATACGACACCAAGTACCTCGCACAGATCAAGAGGTCAACTCTAATGCGATATAGTGTAACTGTGGAGTATCTGTTCTTTACGCTATTGTACGTAACGGAACAGATATTGGTTTGCATCACTATAGATATCGTAATTCTCCTAATGGTTGTGGCCTTTGGCAATGGATTGACAATCCTCTTCCTCACCATGCAGTTGTTTATGCTAACAAACATAAAAACCAAATTCAAATGCTTCAAAGGACGTTGGGTTCAATTAACTTATTGAGTGGTCGAACATGGTTTTTTTAATTATCGGATGTCATGTTTGTTGTCTTTTTCTTTTTATATGTTGTTCGCGTGTTTTCTCTAGTTTGTTGTCATTTTCAATTTCAATGAAGGCAGTATTTGTTCTTTGCTTAAGTTAACTGTTGATGTTGATGATTTCCAACTGTTTATTTACCGTTATTATATTAAGTGCAGAGTAGATTATGAGAATACAAACTATACTTGAACCTGAAAATACATATAATGTTAGCTAAAATAGATCATCTTCATTTACTGCTTTTATAATGAATCTATATCTTTGACAAGCCCTTGTAATGTTACAAAAGCGCAACGAGTTTTCGAAATCCTTCGAATTAATTTGCAATCCGGATGACTATTAAAAGTCTCGTTTAGAGTGACCCAAAAATCTTGCTCCATCTCCTCTTCCATATGTCCACGGTCAGTTTTTATGTATGATTTGATTAGAACTAAATAATCACTAGCATTTTGGTTTTCATTCGACACTGAAGATTACTTAGGACAGTGAGAATAAACGAGGATGTTGTGAATTTTCAATATAGAAAGTAGTCTTAAATAAAAATTTCATGATCCGCTTCTTGTGAATCTACTATCTTATAATCAGCCATGTGGCAATCATCCACAGACATGAGTATAAAAAATCACATATGTGTTTGTTCATTCAAATAGTGATTTACACATATGCAAGCAAAATATGAAATCCATGGCTGATACAGTTACGCAAACACTAGTAGTAAATACAAAAACAATGATAATACTCATATATAACCACTATTACATACAAACCACTGATAATACAAGCATACTAACTCTGCTACAGAATACATGACAATGATAATACTCATGTACAACCACTACTTCTACAAACAAATCACTAATAATACAATCATACAAACTCTGCTACAAAATACATAACAATTATAATACTCATGTACAACCACTTCTACATACAAACCACTGTTAATATAATCCTGCAAATTCTGCTATAGAATACATAATAATGATAATACAATAGTACTCACACGCATGTGACATAAAGTAATAGTACGTTCTAACATGAAGGCTCATCAAACTGATACCGATCATAAAAAAGATTGGCTGCTTCACCGTCGTCGTCGTCATCATCTACTCTACATGTAGGATCATATCGCTGCTTATCAGCCATAGTAAGCTCTTTAATACGAGCATTCAACTCATCTATACTATGTCGATGCTCGACGTACATGATCTGATGGAGTCCCAACTGCATCTGAAAAAATCATCATAGGAAAATGATGCTGGATCTGGATATTGGGAAATATCTAGCCGAAGAATACCAACATATCTGTTAACCCCAGACGTTGTCGGAATACTGACTGTCCAACCATAATCTCCTACCTGGAAGGGATGTGAAGCATGATACACCTGAGTACTCTATGTAAGGTTTGGAAAAATAGGAGGGGAAACACCACTACATATGCCTGAGGGCCAGACCAAATTAATAGATGCAGCGTGAACAAATGTAGCCGTATGCGATGGAGTGTAAAAGCAACGCCAAAAGGAAGCATAATCTACATTCATGATGATGAATTAATTTGCAAACCACCACTCTCCTGCATACTGCTGTAATGCAGCGTTATCATAAACCCTCAAAAAAGGTGTATCCGGATGTGGACCATCGGGAACAAAATCACCATCTAAGGCATGTCTCCAACTACGCTCACCGAAGAATCAGTAGCATCCTAGGCTGGCTAGGGATGAAACCAATGGAAAACATCTCATAGATAGGACAGAAGCACACACTACGATGGGGTCAGTCATAAAAGGCGAATCATCATATGGATGCCAAACAACACTCTCTCGTGTAATCCGTAACTCGATCTGATTTCGAGCCACATCGAAAATATGATGTGCCTCCCTTCCTTGCACCATTTTATGGTTATCACGTGCCCATGCTCTAAATCAGAGAAAGAAAAAGGGTAATGTGGAGTCCAACATCGGATAAGTCATGTTATGGAAGTACTCGTAGTACTACTACTGTAAAACTTCCAAAACCCTGTAATGAAAGAGGATCTACCCCTAACAACATACTGATGATCCAGAGAACAATACAAATATGCTATTATCGGAGTCCCCTCAGTCATATGCGATTGGACTATCAAACGAAAACTCTGCTACAGCTGCGACATAGTCGGCCGACAGCGTGTTTGATGCATTTGTAAAGAATAGGTTCCACATCATGTACAGAATAAAAATTCGAGCAATCTCCAAGTGGTTATCAGAACTATGACCATGTATCAATTCCACTATTGCTTGTCTAATGTATGAGCATCTAAGATGCAATCCGGATGACAGTCCGTCATGCAAATCAAGATGTGGAAGTACACTGGATAAACGTTGAAAATGCCGGTACTCCTAATCATAAGGTACGGTCTTCCCCCAACAAATGCCTATACCAGTCAACATAGTAAAGTCCAATGGTGTAATACCCAGCTCTCCAGAACTAAAGTGAAAGTTATGAGCGGTCTTCCACGAACAAGCGGCTAAAACGCGAAATAACTGAACATCGGAATTTAATAGATTATTGATACCTATTAAAGCAATTTACGATTATTTAAAGCCTAAACATCATTAATAAAATAAACGGTAATTATGTAATTACATACTCAGAAAACTTCCAAATCATATCTCTCGTAGCAAAGCATGTATAATGCCTCGACATCATACGATCGTATAATCCTATAAAGACGTAGTACGCTAACTCAATATCCACGGGTGCGCTCACGACGAGCCTAAGTTAAAACATTTTGCGTATTCAATTTTATTGTACAATTTGAACTAATAAGAAAAATTGGGGGTGGATAACTTACAGAATTATCAACACACATGCTAACGTGTACTTCTTCGTCTGATAGTATCAGAAAATTGACCAAATCTTTGTTTGGACCCAAATTTTGGTCCATGTGAGGGTCCAAAACTACAGCTGTTGTATTTCTTGCCACGCGTTTCTGTCTAACCACCATACTTCGTTGCCCTTCAATGAACGCGGGTGGTACGGGTGCGCCACCTTCGGAAAGGGCGTTTTCCATGGATGGTAGAACATTTCCTGCTTGCGATTATCACTGTCGCGGAGTCTACGAAAAGCTCTTATTATTTTTTTTAGTAGGCGGTTGTTTGTAGGAAGCTGAAAAAATGGAGAAAATAAGAAGAGAGGAAGAATGAGGAAACAGGGTGGTGAGGAAGCAGGTTAACCAACTATTATATAGCTGGTTACCCTTCATTCACATAGCCAGCCAAATTTTGGCCTGCTAAGTAAATAGTGTGGATTGCAATCCACACCACGTTGTGGATTGCAATCCAATGGGTGTGGAATGCAATCCACACCTTCCCCCCTTAGCCGGCCAAAATTTGACCGGCTAAGGGGAAGCACATAATTGGGCTATTGCAACCGGTTGGGGTTGCTTATGGGGTCGATTGCCTTGAATCAACCCTAAGCAACGCAACCAGTTGGGATTGCTCTAAGTGTCAAGTCTTATTGGATTGCAAAAATCCATCTCAACATTTATAGCATCTTGCCAAAAATTGACATCTAAAGAAGATAAGGCTTCTTGGAGGTTTAAAGGATCCTTCTCTATAGTAAAAGTGTAAAAACCTAAACCATTATCTTTTGTAATTCTAGCGCTTTTACTTCTTCTATGTTCGCTTTCAGAAGATTCATTATGTTCTGGTCTAATAGGCATAGTGTTACTTGATGTGCTCCTACTATTGCTCAATTTAAAAGGAAATCTCAATTCATAAAAATCAGCATTATTAGATTCTATTATATTAAGTGCATTCTGATCATAAAATCTATATGCTTTACTATTAGTAGCATAGCCAATAAATACACATTCATATGCTCAACTTGCTAATTTTATTCTCTTAGGGTCAGATATACGAACACATGTTAAACATCTCGAAGTTCTAAAATAAGACACATTCCGTTTATAATTTCTTAAGATTTTAAAAGGTGAAAATTTTCTATTTGACTTAGGGTTCCTATTCAAAACATAACACGTGGTTAGTAAAATTTCCCCCAACCAAAGTGACGTTGCACCAGAATTAAGTAAAATAGCAACTACTAACTTAGTTAATGTTCTATTTTTCCTTTCAGCTTTACCATTCATTTCAGATGATTAAGGTGCAGTTCTTTCATGTATTATTCTTGTGAGTTATAAAATTCAGTAAACAAACTTGATTCATATTCAGTTCCTCTATCACTATGCAATCTTTTAACTTTCTTATTAGACTGATTTTCAATTTCGGTTATGAAAGATTAAACATATCAAATGCATCTTTTTTATTTTTCATAAGGTATAAATAAGTCAAATCAGAGCAATCATCGATGAAAGTGATAAAGTAGCGGTGTCCATTTCTAGTCAAAGTGCCATCAAGCTCACATACATCAGATTGAATCAAGTTTAAGTGTTCTGATTCTGTAATTATAGATTTATGTAGGGTTTTAGTTATTTTTTCTTGACTATAAAATATGTGGGGTTTTAGTTATTTTTGCTTGCCTACAAAAATCAAAATTTTCAAAATCATTTAGTGACATGCTATAGATTATACCTAAGCTATTCATATTCTTTATTATTCGTTTATTTACATGACATGGTCTAGAGTGCTAGATGTTAAAACCACACAACATATAAGAAGAAACGGACATTTATTAGATTCAACATGCAGTTTAAACATCCCATCAGTTGCATAACCCCTACCCACAAACATACCATTCATGGTGATGGTGTACATATCAGCCCCAATAGTCTATGTACACCTAACCTTATTAAGAAGATAACCTAAAATAAAATCGTTCTCGTCTCTGAAGTGTGCTTGTTATCTTTCAGAATGACAGTCTTTGCAGAGGTAAACTTCAGCTCTACACTGTCAATCCCAGCAACAACGGTGGTGTGAGAGTCTCCCAACAACACTTTCTTGTCCTCGATCTCCGTGTATGATTTGAACATAGCACAGTCCTAGCAGACATGACGTGTTGCACCAATATCTACCCACCAACCCTCTAATCCTCCAACAAGTAAATCTCATTAGAAATCATAGCCATAAAAGGCTCCTCACTCATGTTGGTCTATGGTGCAGATCTTGGCGTGTTCCAACACTTACGTGCCATATATCCTGGTTCTCCACGGTTGCAACAAAGAAACAATTGTCTAGAGTCATTCTTTTGGGGTGGTTTCTGTTGACCTCTATGGTTTCCTTGCAAATTCAAATTCTTTTTGAAGTGGTTCTGATTAAGCTGGCGGGTTTGATTCTTAAAGCTTTTGGGATTCGGTTCTAGAACTGCAATTTTCTTAGTGTTTCCTGAAATAGCAAGCACTTCTTCCTTCATATCATGTTTACTAGATTCCTCCTTAATACAGAGACGGGGTATTAGACTTTCTAATGAAAATTCCTTACTTTCATGTCTAAGATTATTCTTAAAATTCTTCCAACTGGAAGATAATTTATAAATCAAAACTGCTACTTGAAACTGTTCATCCAAACTCATATCTTTGGAGATGATCTCATGAGCTATTTTCTCAAGCTCATGAGACTGCATCTCTACTAACCTATCGTCTATCATCTGATACATGAGGTAGTGGCTGACGGCATACTATTTTGCTCCCGCTTCCTGTGTGTCGTACTTTTTCTATAGTGCTTCCTAGATCTCCCTTGTTGTTTTGTCAAAGTTGTCATAGTTATAGAGATCGTTGTTGAGTCTGTTGAGGATGAAATATTTGCATAAGTAATCATGCTCATCCAGTTCTGTAGCTCCTTTGATTTCTCTGTCCAAGCTCTCATCTGATATGAGTCTGTTTCATTGGGTCTGTCTGGTTGTTACAGTTTATCTGTTGTTAGCACAATGGCTACCTTCCTCGTCGTCAGAAAGAACTTCATCTTCTGCCTCCAGCGTTTGAAATGGAGGCCCTCAAACCTGAAGGGTACAGCAAACACCATGGGGACCCAAAACAGTGACGCAGGGGCAGCATCTTCCAAATTTGCAGCAGAAGTCATTGTTGTTGGCGACGTCTTCAATTTGTTGGAAACAAATGATCTTCGGCTGAGTCGTGTACTCGGTCATTATCTTAAAAACGTTTCGATATTCTGCTCAGTGGTGCAAAGCAGTCTAACTAACGCCGCCTCTTCTAGGATAAAATAGCCTCTTCTTTTGGTTTGATATCGATTCTCTTGCATAGATGAAACCGACTCAATAGCACTCAGATGTCGTTCTCTTTTGATTAAATCTAAAAACTAATTAAATAGATGCGATACCAAATCGAACATATTACTGAATAGTGGGGTGATGTTGGCTCAAAATTCAGATCTGAAATTTTACTGTTTCAAATAATCGGTCAGAAAACACTGAGCAAATTTCATCCAAAAATACAAGTGCTACACCACAACAAGCCAAAGCCTGAGCCTGGGTCGGGTAGAGTCGGTCGGACGGGGCACACGTGTGATGGTCATGCATGCGCTCCCTCCTCAACACAAAAGCAACACTTGGGTGCCCAAAATGATCCAATTTAGGAGCTAAGAAACTCATATATATATATATATATATGAGTATCTTTAAATAATCCCTATGATGTGGGACTCATGCAATAAATGCACTTATTCCAAGGTCTTTAATTTTTCAACAATTCACAAGTCTATTTAGTTTAAAACAATTTCCAATGATCCCACACAGTTTGAATTTTTTTAAATTATTTTTCGAGTAGTTTTTGAAAACATAAGATGTGCATAAACAAATGTCTTTCGATTTGAACCTTTGTATAGTGGATAGTAATCAGTTTTTACTAGAGTGACACGTAGTCTTGAACCCTATTCATGACATCAAACATACACAATCTTTTTAGAGTGCAATCAAATAAGCACGTGCATTTATGGCCATGCATGTCTATCCCACTTTAGTGAATGCTATAATAATTTCATTAAAAATTCCATAGAAATGGCTACATTTCCACATCCATATAGTGAGTCTATCAAGTGTACTTCTGAAGGTAGTTACTCCACTCTACTTAGAGTATAGACCTCATTAAGAGTTTCTATTAATCCATCCTCTAATCACTTTAGGAATACCTGCTTCAAAATATATAAAAATAGCGTGTTTAACTCATATCACTTCACAACTTCTTCTTACCTATTAAACCTAATTCATGGGATCTCCAGTCATCAGGTTGGCTTACCATTGTGCATAACTCAACGATCTAAGGGCAATAGTCCCATTCTTTTAGAAGTTCTAAGGAATTTCTCTATGGTCAATCATTTCATCAAAGGGTCGGCCAAATTCTCATCACTACGTACATGATCCACTCTAGCAGCTCCTGAAGAGAGTAGCTCTCTAGTAGTGTTGTGCTTATGATGTATCTGTCGTCACCTACCATTGTAATAACGGCTTTGTACTTTTGCGATAGCCGTGGTACTATCGCAATGGATCAACACAGCTAATATCGATTTTTCCCATAAAGGAATCTCAACTAGCAGGTTTCTTAAGTAATCTCCTTCTTCACTGGCTATGGCTAGTGCTATCATCATAGACTCCATAGTGGACTGGGCTAAAATTGTTTGTTTCTTAGATTTCCAAGAAACAGCTCCACCAGCAATGATAAAAATATAACCACTGGTTGCTTTCGAATCATTAGATAAAGTATACTAATTTGCATTTGTGTATCCTTCAAGGACAGCTAGAAACTTTTCATAGGGTTGATAGAGTTAGGGGTATGCCCTAGAGGAAATTATATAATTTGTTACATATATCTAACCCGTTGACTAATCTTATTCGAAATAAAAGGTATTTTCTTCCTATTATATACTTGATATAATGTGATTATATTAATTAGTTAACTTAATTAAAAGTATATTTAATAGAGAAATCCATAAATGGTATACTGTGTAATAGTTGTAAAAAGTGTTGTAACCGTGAGTAATTTATCACAAAGAAACAAATATATCATTTTAAATGTTCCTAATCAAGGTGCATCGAGATTGGATATCAATGTATCCATTGAGACTGGAGTACGTAAAGCTCTTCAAATGTTGGTCAGTGTATTACTCATGACTCATGGGGGACACCTAGGGGTTACGTACTAATATTTATTGGATAACTATGGAACGACTCACTCGATAGTTTTCTGTTGGTTAATATAACTAAGGTCAAACAGAAAATATCAATGTGACTAATTTATACAGTTCTCTCGACTTGAGAAAACTCCGAATCTTCTATATGAAAGCTCCACTTTGATTATAGCCAAATCATGGCATGGCGTCCATCGAGTGACTATAGTTGGGTCGTGTGGAAGTATTGGAAGTGAAGCACCACTCAGGAGAGGATTCGTCTCCTCAATTATATGCGGTTAGTATCACAGATAACTCAAAGTCAAAGTCTTTGGCTAGAGCATTTAGGTTAATAATAATTGTTATTATTGAACCAAAGACTTTGTATTTGGACTATAAAGTTGAATGTGAATGAGGTCGGAATTTTGACAATTACAAAATTCCATAAGTCCAAAGTGATATAGTTTTGACAAAGAGAATTAGTGCAAACAAATATCACAACCAGGTAACTCTTATTAAACTAAAATTGGATTTTTACCAAAAATGAGTAAGCGACAAATTTGGCCATAATATCACACCACCTGCGAAGTGACCTGCGAGCTTTATGATTAGAATAGTTCAATGTTAATCGCTGACCAAATTTACACTCAAGAGTTACACATCCAAAATGATGAATTCCCCTAATATCGAACGATCTAATTAGTTTATAATTATTATAAATTAATTAAATTAATTAATATTATGAAATGTTAATTATAAAATTTGAATATGATTTGAGAAATAAATAATGTTTTATATATATTCATAATAGTTATAAATATATCGATCAATGTACAATATCAACAAGCGATCAAACTAGATTTAACTGCATAGTATTTTGCTTTGGGTTTAGAGGGTTTATGGCCCATCATTAGGGCTGTAAAATTTCGGTTTTGAGAAGGTTTAGGAGTGGTTAAAACATAGGGAATTGGCTTGGAGATAATGGACTGAGATCATGTGAGAATGAGTAAAATGGTTTTCTTCGTTTCTCTCTAATACAACCCTATATATGTGTGTGTGTACACATATATGTGTAAATATATATATATATATATAGATACATAAATACATATATATATATATATATGCATGTATATATACATATATATATGTATGTATGTATGTATGTATCTCTAAAAATGCTTATGAACTTCTTTTGGCCGCCATTACCTTCTAAATTGCTGATTTAAACATAGCTCTCAATCCACTTCAAAATTCTCAAATATGTTTTGAATTAAAATTATATTATTCGATAGTTAGAGGTCGGGGATTTCAGACTTGCAATCTAACGAATCAAGAACGGTAAAAAGGAAGGGAAGTCGTTGCATCAACGTGGATTCAAAGGCATGATTAAATTGGTAATTTTATTTAATATTATAGTAATTAAATTATTTTTTATGATCCTATAATGAGCAATTTCATATCTGTTTAAATTATTGCTACTATATGTTTAGTTACGTGAGATTTTGTAAGTAGATGTGGTTGTCACAAATCAGTTTGGTTATGTGCATAAATTATTTATTAAACTATTCGATTTATGTACAATCAAATATTGTTTACTATAAAAAATCAATTTTTATCATTAATAATTGTTTTATATATAATTATTAATAAATTCATATACATATATATATTAATGTATATTTCTCTCTCGTAATGGCATATATGCATATATAAGATATATATATATATATATATATATATGATTTAAAAAAAATTAATACACTTATTTATATGTGATATGAATTTAAAAATTCGAAAATTAATTATCATACTTATATTCATATTTTTAAATTAACATTTATTAAATTTTTGAATTTTTTATTATATATAAAATAATTATTACACTAAAATTCAATTTTTTATTTTTAAAAATATTATATCATTTTAAAAACATACAAAAAAAATTTAGGAATTTTTCAATAAATTTTATTATTTTTAATAATTAATATTATTTCTAAAAAAAACTATTTATGATTTATCAAAAATAATAATTTAATTGAAAAATTCTTCAAAAATTTTCATAACCTTTCATTCATAATCCTAGAATTTCTAAAATTTTAAAATTTGAATTTTTGATAATATATTATTTTATATTAAGTAATTATTGTCGAAATCAATGCATTTGTTTTTAAAAATAATATTTCAACTTTGAAAAAACTTCAGATTTCTCCTAAGCTTTATTTTATGATCCTAGATTTTTGAAAGCTGTAAAATTTGGATTTTAATAGATTATTTTATGTTAATTATTTATGGATGAAAACATTATTTTATTCTTAATATATACAAATTAAAATACTAAAATTATTATGTTTGCAAAACTAAGTTAATTTTGAATTATAAATAATTTTTAATAATTTTTTTCTCTTTCTATATACATTTTATCTCTATATAAATGTTTTATGTTCATATATTATATATAATATATTTATACATTGTATGTGTGCATTTTTTGTAACACATATACATGCATATATTTGGACAACATACATGACATACAAAATGAGCTAATATGTCTATTATAATGTAAATTCCAACATCTACATATGGGTATATTATACCTTTCATGGATTATTATGTTATACATGCACTCACACATATGAATATGATATCCTTATGTATAAACTAAATCAAATAAAATTAATTTCATATCTTAATATATTTGAATTTAAATAAAATAAATGATTTTATTTAAATGAAATTTAGAAATGTTCTAATTCAGTTAGGCTTCATAGGCCCAATAAAAGATCCAATAGGGTAAATTTTTTGAAATTCATCCATAACTTCCGCTACGGGCTAGTCCAGTTCCAACAATGATACCATGACTCAATAGCCTATGCGGTCTAAATTAGTCATATTAGGGCTAACTAATTAAGCTTACCCACTTAGTACGGTGTCTACAAAGATAATGTCTAAGATTAGAATTGGGTGATTAGGTACCCTATCCTACCCGGTTACTAGCCTGGCCCGAAAGGTGAAGTGAGTCCAAAGGTTGCTCCTAATAGAAAAGGTCCAACTTAATTTGGGCCTTGGGCTAATTTTCAAAATCGTTTCGAAAATTAATGTACAGATTTTAAATTTAATAGTTAAATTTAAAATAAAATATGTTTATTATAAATATTATAATATTACATAAGTTTTCAATATATTTGAAAGGATAATGATATTTTCAAAATGTTTGAAAATATTTATATAATAATTTCGAATTTTAAATTTATTAATAAGATTAATAAAATAAATAAAATAAATATGTTTATTAATTAATGCTTATATGCATGTATTATATATGTTGATATATGTTATGTTATTTTAAAATGCTTAAGATAACATAAGTATACATGTATGTATACAAGATAAATTTTGAAATTAATAAATTGTAATTAAAATTGTTTAATTGAATAAATTAATTAAAGGTTAATTAATTAAATAAAACACACACATATATATATGATATATCTGTGTTACACTATAAAGGTTATAGTATACACTGTAAATGTTATAGTAGATATGTCCAATATAAAAGTTATATTGGACTACTAATTCAAAATTAATTAAAGAGTTAATTGATTAAAATTAATTAGATAAAATTTAATAAATGATACATTATACGTAAGACTATCATATAAGTAATATGAAATTTAAAAGTTATATAACAATAAAACTTAAATGATATGTGTATAAACTAAATGTGGAATATCAACGAAACCCTAATAGACTTGAGAAATAAATACATATGTAAATGTATATATAGCATGATTTCCGATGTGTCTGACACTTGAATCGCTGGGATATTTCATAAGAAATATATTATTCTATAAGTCGATATCACTCAATATATATATTGAAGATTATGATTCTTCAATATAATGTTATCCTCTACCATATATATATATATTAATAAATTAGTTACATACTCCTTAGTTGTTGAGCAAACTCAAGCTAGGGATGTTATGCGTAGTATTATTAATATATTGAACAGAGAGGTAAGATAACTATATGTATTTGTTGAGAAAACTCAAGGTATATATACTATATTTAGGCCACCATAATATGGTAGGTGTGAGTAAATAATCTCTTTCGATTTGTTGAGAAAACTCAAGGTCGAAATAAGATTAGAACAAGGAAAAATGGATTAGGAGTTGTATGTGATACAACCGATAAGGAGTTATCCATCATTTGTGGGGCTATGATTTGTTGAGCAAACTCAAGGTCAGAATACCAAAGCAAACGAGTTCTAACAACCACTGTTGAAGTTGTAAGACTTCTACGTTTCATCTTAGGATTTGGAGAAACGTAAAGGACTAGTGGGAGCCTTATTAGAAAAATGAAATGGTAACATTTAACATTTCTAATATTGTAAGAACATATGCTATATAATGTTATAGTTATCTAAAATGATGAATTTGTGCATTTAATATGATTGATAAAAATTTTGTCAATTAACATATATAAACAATATATTGAAAGTTGACAAATAGAAATATAATATATACTTACTAATAATTATAATTGCATGTTATATAATGTTTCTATACCCATGCAAGTGCCTAATTTCAACTACTTAATAAATTAGTAAGTTAGTCACTTATATGTTTGTTTGGTTTAGACCGTCTATTGCATTTTTTGAGTTTTTGAACTCTAAATGCAATTACAGAATATGGATATTTGATCCATGTACTTGCACATATAAATGTTATATGGTGAATAGTCATAGTTTGTGTGGTTCAATATTTCGATGAAGTTAGTTCATTCTAAGTAAGCCTAAACAGTATTCTAAGATCATGTATTCAACTTGAATCATTTCAAAAGCATCATATTGTGTTAATATAACACAAGCTAGACCATAAACTATGAGATGCATCTAAGAACTCAATCATTGAAATGTCATCTTGATCGGTTTACATAAAGTGCAACATATTTGATGTCTTAAATATTAAGAATAATAGAATGTTGTTTTGTAGAAAGTTTGTTATGCTATTGAAGTAAGGTTTTCTTTTGAATAGTTTGACCATTTTTGACCATTTGAAAGAAAAACGAATGTATAACAATAGATGTGATTAAGGTAAAGTTGGAATGAAGAGAATGTATAGTCACTTCTGCTTCATAGAGAAACATTGGAAACAGGAATTGTAAAAGTAATTAATACTTAATATTGGAATATGAAATATGATTTTTTATTCCAAAATGTATTTTCATATAAAAATTTGTTTATTATAACATTTATTTCTTTGAGTTCAAGATATTCGATCAAAGAACTCTCCAATGTAAACTAGTTGTAGCATATCAAATAAGTAGACAACATTAACAGTATTAAGTGAATGGTGGACCTCTAAATTTAATAAGTTACTATAGTAATGGCGAAAATAGTAGGAGCATGCCATATAGCACCTAATGATTGCATCAAATTACGAAAGTTGTTTTCGTAAAATGTACCGAACATTATTTGTGAAATAATGTTTATTTTTGGCATTGACTGAAAAGTAGATATAACTATATTTCAATATGAGTATTATGAATATTCGTTATGAAATAGAATTATATTATGGAATTTGTTTTCATAGTAAAATTCATGCAATAAAAATACATATGTGTCTAATATTATTTACAGTTGCTTTGGAATTATATGCTAAGCTGTAGTTTAGAGAAATAATTTTACTATATGATTATGAAACATATGATACAGATTGATTATATCTCAAACAATTAATTGTCATGCACCGATTCAGTGGGAGCATCATAAGAGTTGATGAACTCTTTGAATTAATACATATTGATGTATACAATCACAAGTCTATTAATACCAAAAGAGTTCCACATACTTTCCTATATTCATCGAAGATTTATTACCAATAAGAACATGTGTATTCGATACACATGTAGTAAGTTTATGATAAAATCATAGAATATAAATAAATAAAATAACATGAAACAGAATAAAATGATTTGATTTGGTCGATTAGTGAGTATATTGAAAGGAGTTCCAAATGTACCTGAAATTGAATATAGATTCAATCTCATACGTCACTCCTCCACATGATACATAATGATGCATCGATAAGGAGTAATTAGACATTGTTGGACAATTTATGATTAAATGAGAGTGAAGTTGAGTTAGTTTCTTTCTGTAAAGTCATGTACTTAAGAGTAGTACACAAGGTTGATATTATTTCATCTAAACAACAGTTTACAAATCATCTAGGGTAAGAGTTTGTAAGAAATCCCAACATATCCTAGGCCAAGGATTTGGCATGTTGTGCTAGTCGAAGGATTGCATGTAATAATTGTTCATGAGGGATTTTGTATGAATCTCCTAAAAAATTTGGAAATTTCTGTCATTAAATGACATATTGACATTTTAAACATAATTTTTGTAAACTAAAATCAATTTTATAAATGAAAAGGGTTCGTAAAACATTTATGAATCCCTATTCTATTTGCACTAAGAAACAACTGTTGTTTCAAGATTTATCAACTTCATTGTGAAGAAATTTATTTGAGAAATTTTTGGTAGTTAAATGGAATTGGATCTGATCCAAAGATAGAACTAACTATGTAAGATGAGGTGAAATTAACCAACCTAAACGAACACATAGCATTAGAATGTATGATAAGTATTCTCGTACATCGAAGAGAAACTATGAGTTTCTTATTAATGTCAAAAATATGCATTACCCTTGGTTGTTCAATTAAACATTAAGATTGTTGACTCTATATGGTATGATGCGCATATCTGACAGAATTCCAAGTATGCTATCAAAATATGATTTTGGTGGTCGTAACCAAAGAGATGCGATCCATCGGCCGAGGTTGTGTCCTTATTGAAAAGACTAATATGGTTGGAATTAAATGAGTAATGTTGATTAGAATGATATTGCAAATTTCAATTGTTGAAATTAGCATAACAGATTTGGTATTCAACATGCTCAAGTTAATTCAAATTTATTAACAAAATTATCGCTCGATAAGACTTAGTGTTTGGTACCTATGTGTTGAAACAGAAAATTCTAAATAATGATTTAGAGTAAGCCGTTTACACATATTAACCAAAAATGCCTCGAAGTCAGAGGGAGCGATATTGGGTTTGTGAGTCTTTGGATATGATCCAAGAAATGATACCAAAGTATCATTTTATAAGCGTAAAGATTGAATAAGTCTTTTGATTAAAATATAAAATAGTTTTATTTTCAATCAAAGTGCAGAGTAAGCGTGTGTTCATAAGAAAGAACGTTAAAAGGTACATTGATATTTCTAAACTATAAGTAAACAACATGTTGTTGATTTCAACAATATGCTTGTATTAAACTAAACTTTAATTATTTTAATACTCAATTTCGGATTGTAAATGATATCTTTTATGTCAAGTATAAAAGATATAGGGATTGTCCCAAAACTATATACAAGAGCACCATATTAAAAGAGAACACGTAAGTCGGATTCCATATGCATTAGCAATACGAATAATCATACAGATAATGTTGTGTATGATACCATGTTTTGTTTATGTAGTTGATACATTGAGCAAATATAAAATCTAAATTGATATCACTAAATGGTTGTTTGAGGTGTTCTCGCATATTTATGAAATACTAGAGAATTGTTTATAGAAATAACGAACTCGTTATGATAGAACATTTGGACACATACTTTTGTAAGTGATATTGAGTATAACATGTCAATGATAAAATTCAAGTTAAAATCTTCAATTTGAAAATGTTTCAAAATAAAAGTGATTGTAGTCGATTCTACGAAATGTTGAGAACATTAACTTGAATAGCACTACAAGAAACCAATGTATATAGATATAAATGTACAAATTTATAATTAAGCCAAATGTGATTCCAAATGTTGAGAATCCCATAATATTGTTATAAGATAACAATGTTATGAAATTGGTTGTGATATAACTTAAAGCTCACTAGAAGTCGAAAGACATATTTTGAATTGTTCCATATAATAAAGGCAGTTTATCAGTGTCAGAGAGAGTTAATCGACAAAGTAGATAACTAAAACATAATAGCATGCCCATTCACTAAGCAACTGACCTAATTGGTTTTGAGAAAACTGGTTGAAGAAGCTAGAATTAGATTCCATAATTAACCCTAAGTTTAAGTGGGAGATTGACAGAGTTAGGGGCATACCCTAGGAGCAACCATGTAATTTGTTACATATATCTAACTCGTTAACTAATCTTGTTCGAAATAAAAGGTATTTTCTACCTATTATATACTTTATATAATGTGATTATATTAATTAATTAACTTAATTAAGAGTATATTTAATAGAAAAATTCATAAATAGTATATTTTGTGATAGTAGTTATAAAGTATTATAACCATGAGTAATTTATCACAATGAAACAAATATACCATTTTAAATGTTCCTAGTCAAGATGCATCGAGATTGTATATCGATGTATCCGTTGAGACTGGAGTATGCAACACTCTTCAAATTTTGGACAGTGTATTACTCATGACTGATTGGGGCATCTAGGGGTTACGTACTAATAGTTATAAGATAACTATGGAACGACTCACTCGAATAGTTTTCAGTTGGTTAATATAACTAAGGTCAAATAGAAAATATCGATGTGACTGATTTACACAGTTCTCTCAACTTGAGAATACTGTGCATCTTCAATATGAAAGCTCCACTTCGATTATAGCCAAATCATGGCATGACATCCATCGAGTGACTATAGTTGGATCGAGTGGAAGTATTGGAAGTGAAGCACTATTCAAGAGAGGATTCGTCTCCTCAGTTATATGCGGTTAGTATCACAGTCAACTCAAAATCAAAGTCTCCGGTCAGAGCATTTCGGTTAATAATATTGTTACTATTGAAAAAGGACTTTGTATTTGGACTATAAAGTTGAATGTGGATGAGGTTTGAATTTTTACCATTCCCACATTCCATAAGTCCAAAGTGATACAGTTTTGACGAAGAGAATTAGTGTAAACAAATGTCACAACTGGGTAACGATTATTAAAGTAAAATTGGATTTTTATCGAAAATGAGTAAGAAATAAGTTTGGCCATAATGTCACACCACCTGCTAAGTGGCATGTGAACGTTAACATTAGAATAGTTCAATGTTAATCGCTGACCAAATTTACACCCAAGAGTTATATACCCGAAATGATGAATTCCCTTAAGACCAAATGATCTAATTAGCTTATATTTGTTATAAATTTATTAATATTTAGGAAATAGTAATTATAAGATTTGAATATGATTTGAGAAATAAATAGTGTTATATAAATTTTATAATAGTTATAAATATCGATATACAATCTAACGACCTGGACTCGACCTTCGAAAATTGACACCGAATACGTCACCCGTATTCAAATGTCGTAGATCCAAACTTCGAATCTGGTTCGCCGGAGTTTACAACACATTAAGTATACAACACAGCGGAAGAAAAAATAAATAATATATCATATATCATTGATACACAATTGGTACAACATCAGATACAACTGAATATCAAATACAAATGACTATCAATATATCAAAGATAGATACAAGACAATAGCAGCGGAAAGACAATGTCTTCAATGCCAAACTTCAAAAACTCCAAATACTCGAGGACTTTCATATCCAAAACCGAAAGCTTGAAGAACTCCAATCCAACAAACTTGATCCAACCACGATGCTGAAGTGAAGCAACTCGATCCAAACGTGATTGCCAAAATCCTAAGATTGAATGCTATCGAATCTACACCTACTATTCGATTATCTGAAAAACCCACCTCTAGATTTCCCGTGTGTTGTGGGCACCCAGAGTTTAGGAAGAGAACAATAAACTCCGGGTCAGTCATGTGACTAGTATGAACAAACAAAAACAGTTTATCTTTCCAAAAGCTAAACAAAGAATTTAAAGAAATCCGCAATGCTTTTTGAAAAATGAAACTGCCATAAGGCCTCCCGCCACACACACAATGCAAGCGCAGACTTGGAGGAGATTTCTCCTTATGACAGTTAAACATGCTTGATATGCGAAAATCCCTTTGATATTATTATTAATGCATAGTGGAAAACATTTGGAAGTATAATATTAATCTTAGGCAGCATACGTACCATTATAGTATGCCTACCATAGCTACCATATTAGATGGCAGGTTCTATAACTAAAACCGTACAGGACGCGTATTGGATGATTGGATTTCCAACAAATGGTCAGGGAATGGAACTTCCCATACAAAATGGAACGCCTCTGGAGGGACGTCCCCGAGAACCTAGCCGGATCTCTGCTACACAAGTCCAGGTTACCTCTGTAACTAGGTAACAACTGACACGAGTATGCCACCTCCCGGTCGTTACCAACCTTTATCCAAGGCGCCTCTCAACCAACAACCACAAAGCAATTAAGTTTGCAACATCCACATTGGTAAATATCTGGGCTCCATGCCATGATACCACCTTTGATCCAAAAGGGAATGACATACCCTCAGGGGGCGCTTGTGACGACCCGGAATTTTTGGACATTTGAAATCGGAATGTTTAATTGATTTTAAATGTTTAAAAGTTAATTTTTAACTTGAATTCAAATATTATTATTATTTAGCAATTAAGTTATTGGATTTACTAAACTGAAATTGGCTAAATTATTGAATCTTCAGTTTTAAGCCTGTTAAAAATAGTTTGAATGCTGGTAAAATTTACATTGATTGTGCTGAGGATAATAAAAGTTTTAACATTGAATTTAACACTGATTTGTTCAGTTTTGAAATTTTATCATTTAAATTGAATTTAAAAATAAACCTTCCAAGGCACAGTCTTGGAATTCGACGAAACCAGTTCCATTGGATGCATAATGTTGAATTATTATCGGATTTCAATTTTCATAGCGTTTGGAGTGATCGTTTGGCCGTACGATAAGTAAATGCGCTGAAATTAAATCAAAATTTAATATAATAACTGGGTTCAAAAAACTATCTTCTCCATACGATCGAATTAGGACTCGAAACCTTTTCCATTACGTTTGGAATAGGGGTATAACATTATAAACGCCTAGCGGCATGCCTCAATAAAAGTTCACAATTTTAAGCTATGTAAATCGAGACGTTTTGAATTTGAATTTAAGTCATATATATTCCCATTCAACCCAACATTTAGCTGCCTTTCTTTCAAATCCCTGCAATTCCCTCAAATCACTATCCCCCACTCATACAAGCAACCACTCCATCATGTCTTTCGTTCTCCTTCCTTTGTAATCCACGCATCAGATTGAGGAAATTAATAAAAACGCAAGTCTCCTTTTATAAATCCCGAAGCCCTTTTCTTCCTTCCAAATCGAACAGAAACGAAAAAAAGAAAAAAATGGAAAACGAAAAAATAAAATAGGGAGGCTCGAAAACATCTCTCGCATTCAGCCGTCGCTTTCGCTTCGTTTGAGATTGAATTCAAAATTGTATTAGGATCGCGAGGTGAGTTAGGGTTATGAGTAGACATTTCAATTGGGTGGAGGCTCACGTCGTGGGTGGTGTTGGCATCGCGAGCAGCTAGGGTCTCGCATAGAAGAGGTTTTCGATCTGGTATCTTGAGGCGAGGGCGCATTGAGTGTCGACGACGTCAGAAAGGAGCTAGGGTTGCAATTCGTTTAGGCCGCGGTTGACACCAAGTAGGATATAAGGGATGATGACGCGATTGTCGACTCGCGTTAGGCAGGCCGATGGTCATTGGGACAACTCATCGCCGATGAGTCACGCAGTGGAGAGGTAGGGTCGCGAGTTGAACTTTGGCGATGTCGACTGATGGAATTTGTCAGTTGGCGCTAGTAGTGAGGTATATTCCGGTTTCTGTTTTCCTTTTACTTAAATATATATATATATATATATATATATATATATTAGAAATTACAACACATATACAGTTAGGAAAGGTGTAGAAAACAAGTATGGATATATGACGCAGCGGATTAACAAACTTGACGTGCTATTAATGCTTGATACAAATTGATGCAAATTTCTTCCTCACAAAATGATTCATGTCAAGTAAAACAAGATAAATGCACATCCATTGATCTCTCGAGATACCGGATTCTAGCTATCTTCAACACGTTGATCGTGCACGATGCCACGTTAGAATATCTATGATTCTTTGACGTTGATCTCGCGCACGAGGTTCTGTGAATCGGCTTCAAATTCGTTGATTCGAGCGCACTTGAATAACCGAAGATGTAGAAAGGAGCTCACACTCAACTTCCAATTTTTAAAGAGGCACAAAGCAATCAACAAAATTTTATTCAAAATCAATCTCCTTTACAACTGGAAACACACCTATTTATAGAGATTTTACAACACACAGCCGACCTAACATCAGTGACCTACGAGCTAACATATACACGACTTAACAGATACAGGTTACAACACACGTGACCTACAACATACAAGTCACAAACGACCTAACTCATAAGCGACTTAACAATAGCAGGGCAATAGGAGCTTGAGCTGTCTATCAACTTGAGCGACATAAGGAAATCAGCATCCCATGCGACTTAAAGGCTTGCGACCTATAGGATGAGCGATATAACAAATTGAACGACTTATAGAGTGAGGCAGGTGACAGCGACCTAAAGCAAACGCGACATATGCGACCTAACTCTTTAGGTCGTAGCTCAGTAGGTTGAAGCGACCTAAGAAAGAGCGGCCTGAGTGATTCGCTGCTTCACCCACCCCTCATATCTTGTTAGGCCATAACTCGCTAGGTCGCGGCCGACTTAGGGCCAAGCATTTGTCCCCCGGTTGACTCGCTAATTCGATAGCTCGCGGCCGACCTATGGCATGCGTCTTACGAACATGGTGCGTTGCATCATCCTCCCCTGGTTGGAAAGAATTCGACCTCGAATTCACGTTTTCTTCCTCGACAAGCTTGTACTCATGATACAGAATCAAATGTTTGACGTTGAAGACGTCAACAGTATGAATATGATCCGGTAATCTTAAGTGATAAGCATTCTCATTGATCTTCTTCACGATTTCTACTGGACCAATCTTTCGAGCTTTCAATTTGTTGTAAATTCCAACTGGAAAACGATCTTCGTCAATACTGTGTAAACAAGATCACCCTCTTTGAAGTCCACACTCCTTCGCTTCTTATTTGCCAGTTTCTTATACTTCTCATTTGACTTAAGCAATCGTTCATGAACAATCCTATGACACTCCCACAACTCATTCATGAAATCACAAGCTCGTTTAACAAACCCTTTCTGACGTGGAACTGTCGACAAATCCAACGGTCCCTTCGGAATGGCTGAATATACTACTTGAAATGGACTGAATCCAGTCCTTCGATTAATGACATGATTATGTGTGAATTCTTCCTGACACAAGTTCACATCCCAGCTCTTCAAATTATCCTTCACAAGACATCTCAGCAAGTTTCCTAAAGATCTGTTCACCAATTCCGTTTGCCCATCCGTTTGTGGATGATAGGCGCTACTAAAATTTAGCTTAGGCCAACCATCTTCCACAGACTCAACCAAAAATTACTTAGAAATCGAGTATCTCGGTCAGAAACAATGTTTCAGGTAGCCCATATAGTCGATAAATCTCTTTAAAGAACAATTGAACGGACTGCATCAGCGGTCATTTTACAAGCTATGAAATGTGCCATCTTCGAAAATCTATCCCCCACAACATATATGGAATCATTCCCTCATTGAGTTCTTGGCAAACCCAAAATAAAATCCGTGCTAACATCAACCCATGGTCTGGTAGGCACAAGCAATGGCATATACAATCCTGCATTCGTAGCTGTCCCTTTGGAAACTTGACATATGTGACATCTCTGCACAAATCTTTCAACTTCTTTCTTCATGGAAGGCCAAAAATATGATTGAGAAATCAACTGCAAGGTACAATCTCTTCCCACATGACCTTCTTCATGCAATTCTTTCACAATCTTCATTCGCAAACTGCACTCTGGTATACACAACCGATTTCCTTTGAATAGAAAACCATCCACCAACACATACTCATCCGTCTTCCCTTTCTCGACTTCATCTACAATTTTAGCAAAGTAAGGATCCTCAACAAACAATTCTGGCAATACATCAAACCCCGTCACTTCAATTCTCATCGTAGTAAACAAATGATTTCTTTTACTCAATGCGTCTGCCACACGATTTGTAACTCCTGACTTATGCTTTACAACAAATGTAAATTGTTGCAAGTATGCGATCCATGAAGCATGTCTGGCTGCGATCTTATCCTGTCCCTGCAAATGTTTTAATGCTTCATGATCAGTGTATAACACAAACTCTTTATAAAACAAGTAGTGTCTCCAATGCTTTATGGCTTGGACAATAGCATAGAACTCCAAGTCATAGGTACTGTATCTTGTTTTGGCTCCAGAAAGTTTCTCGCTAAAATAAGCAATTGGATGCCCCTTTTGCCTTAACACCCCACCAATTTCAACTTTAGACGCATCAGTATTTAGCTCAAAGAGTAACTGAAAGTTCGGGTATCTAAGAATCGGTGTTGTAGTCAAAAGTGTGTTGATCAGTTGGAAAGCAGAATCAGCCTCTTCAGTCCACACAAAATGCTTTCCTTTCATACAATCTGTCACTGGTGCCATCACGTTACTGAAATGTGGAATAAACCTTCGATAGAATGATGTTAAACCATGAAAACTTCTCACTTCAGTTGCAGTCCTGGGTTGTGGCCAATCCTTGATTGCTTCAACTTTCTCTTGATCCACATGAATTCCTTCCATGGACAACACATGTCCCAAGAACAAAATACTGTGTGTTATGAACATGCACTTCTTTATTGCCCCGTAAAATTGCTCCTGACAAAATATCATCAACGCTTCCCGCAAGTGTTGTAGATGTTCTTCTGTGCTTCCACTGTATATCAATATATCATCAAAGTATACCACCATGAACTTTCCAATAAACGATCGAAAGATCTGATTCATCACTCGCATAAAAGTACTAGGTGCATTCGAAAGACCAAATTGCATGACCAGCCATTCGTACAACCCCTCTCGTGTCCTGAATGCTGTCTTCCATTCATCCGCTGGTCGAATTCGAATCTGATGATACCCACTCTTCAGATCAATCTTTGAAAAGATAGCAGCTCCACTCAGCTGATCTAACAAATCGTCCAATCTTGGCAATGGAAATATGTACCTCACTGTAATCTTGTTTAGTGCTCGACTATCTGTACACATTCTCCAAGTTCTATCCTTCTTTGGCACTAACAAGGCTGGTACTGGACAAGGACTTAAACTTTCTCGTATGCACCCTTGTTCAAGTAACTCCTCCACCTGTCTTCTCAACTCTTCATTCTCCTTTGGACTCATTCTATAATGTGGTCTATGTGGTAACACAGCTTCCGGAACAAGATCAATCTGGTGTTGTATGTCTCTCAACGGTGGTAATTCTTTTGGTAATTCTTCAGGAAATACATCTTCAAATTCCTTCAACACTGGCTTAACTTCTTCAGGAACTTCAACCGTTTCACTACTTTCACGTCCAATCAACAGAAATACTTCAGGCCCATCCTCTACTTCTTTGACAAACTCCTTCAAAGATAACAGAGTTTTTAGTTCCTCGATTTCCTCCAACTTGCTTTCACTTTGTTGTCGCTTTTTAGGAACTAAAGTGATTCTAGTGCCATTGAACATGAAATTATAGCGGTTAGTCCTACCATCGTGTTGCACAACTCTATCAAATTGCGACGGTCTTCCCAACAACAAATGGGATACGTCCATATCCACCACGCCACACCAAATTTCATCATTATACTGTTGAATATGCGCTCTGCGCTTATATGATTTTTGTTTGATGATAATAAACATATATACATTCGTTTAAATGTATTTGTTAATATACTATTTTGTTTTTCACAGATTAAATAAATATTTGTTGAATAAAATTAAATAACACAGAATTTGAATTCAAACGAATATTTTATTCAAACTATTATTTATTACAATTTTGAATAGTACAATTTCATGCTCTCACTATACATACACAATTTTGAATACATCACGATTTTATATTTATATTAATAACCTCACTACATATCACTTGCACTCGTATTTTATCTTCAACTGCATTCCAGTTTGAATCCAGCATCTGAGCAATCTGCAAAAATATACACTAACGTAGTAGAATTGAAAAAGACAGTAAGCATATACATATGTATGAAATGCAAAGGTTCAGGCAGTGACGATGCAAGCGGAGCATCAAGACACTAAGCAATTGAAACAAGCCAGCAACTATCAAAGCTCAATACAACAAGGCAATGGACAGACCAAATGATCACTGCTCGAGGCAATATGAACACCAGTGACACAGTGATGCAATGCAAGGAGCATGGTACAATGCAAACTACAATATCTACAACAAACAACTCAGTGAAGCCAAATATACACAAGTGCAGATGAACAGATATGGCCGAAGTCAATGAAGCCAAGGCAAACTGAAGTACACAAATGCAACAATGAAACAAGACACAGTACTGATGCAAGTGCAAACCAGAATGAAGTACACAAGCACTTAAACAAAGATGGCCAGAGAAAAAGTTCACAAGTGCAACACAACATCAGTAACAACATAAAGCAGTGCAACTACATGCGCAGTAAAGATAGCCAGAGACAAATCTCACAGGGGCCAGAGGATCAAAATCAATGCCGTGGTAATCAAGGTGTCAAACCAAGTCAAGATGATCAACGACCAATTCAAAATAGAAGCCGCAGTCAAATATCATCCCAAAAAGTAATCAACATCAAAGTATTTCAAAACCGAGGCTACTAAGTGCGCAGTGATTTCAGAATGAGCATAGTGAAATGTCACAGTCATGTTAATGAACAAGTCAACCTTTATTACAAAGTAGAAATCCGTGACCATCAAGTTAGTCAATGCCAAAGTCGAAATGAAGTCAGTGAATAAAGTCAACAGTAAAATGATCGGAGCCAAAGCCGTGGATAGCAAGAATATGATGAACAATTCAAAACCGTGGTAGCCAAGCAATTTGAATTAGTCAGTGAAAATCTCAAGCATCAATACCAGATCGAACGACCAAAGACAAATTCAAATGAACAAACACGAACGCAAAAATAGGATTTCGAATCCTATATAAGCCCAATCATCATCGGCAATTTATTCATCGAATTCTAGCAAGCATAAAATCAGTAAAAGCAAAAGCATATAATTACATACCGAGCAAGGAAGGAATTCGATCAACGAAGCAGCCGCGGTGAGCAACGAGATAAGATCAATCAAAGCTACTCGCGCATTATCCACGTGATTGATCAAACAATCGACAGCTTCACGAAACCCTAATTTGGATCAAGGACGCAAGCCCTAATTCAAGCGCAAAGAGGAACGAAAGGGAGTCCGTGTTTTTTTTTACAGAAGAAAACAAAAAGGAACGGGCTAAAATAAAGAATAGGGCCGACCGTGTTTTAAAAGGGATTTATTATATTTTAAATAGGGTTTAAGTGTTAATTATTTGTCTTTTAATTGTTGTTTTTATTTTTCAAATCAAAACTTTGTAAATCACCACCTAGGGTTTAGGTAGTGTCAGATTGTCTAGTTAGAATTAGTTCAGTGAGCAGGGTGTGCGAGTTTGCAAAGGTCTATAGGCGGGAGCAGAGTTTGCGAGTAAGCAAAGCTCTATAGTAGGCGGGAGCAGAGTTTGCGAGTAAATGAAACTCTATAGGCGGGAGTAGGGTGTGCGAGTCCAGTAGAGTGTTTGTGAGCGGGAGCAAATGTTTGCGAGTCTAGTAGAGTGTTTGTGAGCGGGAGCAAATGTTTGCAAGTCTAGTAGAGTGTTTGTAAGCGTGATACTGTTTAATTCTAATAGAAATCTGGGAATGCAGCAGTAGGCAGGGGTTGCCGAAACTGGGTAAATTTTGTGTGTGATTTACTTTTCAGCATATTTATTTCTGCAGTTTATTTCTATGTTTAAATCGAGAAAATTTTCTTTAACCCTATTCCCCCCCCCCCTTTAGGGTTAATCTAGATCCTACAAGTGGTATCAAAGCTCGGTATTTTGTTTTTAACTCTAGAGTCATGAATTCACCGAATAATGCTTTTTCTGAGGGGCAATCTATTGCTAGGCCACCCATGTTTAACGGGAACGATTATGCTTATTGGAAAGTTAGGATGGGTATCTATCTTAGTTCTGTTGATTATGATGTTTGGGATATTATTGAAACTGACTATAAACCTCACACTATAATTGTTGGTGATACTGAGATTCCTAAACCTAAGGATAGATGGGATGCTAACGATAAGAGATTGAAAACGACAAATGCTAAAGCCATGAATGCTTTGATATGTGCTCTTGATAAAATGAATTTAATAGAATTTCTCATTGTACAACAGCACAGGAAATTTGGCACACTTTGGAGGTGACACACGAAGGAACTTCCCAAGTCAAGGAGTCTCGTCTAGCTCTATTCAGCAATGAATACGAAAAATTTGTGATGGACAAAGGCAAGAACATAAAGGATATGTTTGGACGCTTTTCAACCTTGGTGTACAATGCTAGAGCGCTTGGGAAGGTATTCACTGAAGTAGAGCTTGTGAGGAAGATACTACGAGTCCTACCGATGAACTTTGAGGCAAAAGTCGCGACAATACAAGAATCGAAAGATCTAAGTAAGCTAAGCATGGAGGAGTCGATTGGTAACTTGATGACATATGAGCTTGAGCTAAAAGAAAAGGAGGAACGCAACAACTCCGAACCAAAAAAGAAGACGATTGCCTTAAAGAGCAAACCAGAGAGCGATGAAGATGAAATAGATCCAATTGAAGAGCTTGTAATGGCTGTCAGTAAACTTAGAAACTCATCAAGATTCAAGCCACGCAAGAAGAAAACAAAGGGCAATAGGTCAAAAGATTCTGAAAATTCCGATAATGAACTGACGTGTTATAACTGCAACAAGCCTGGCCACATCAAACCAGAATTCCCACTTCTCAAATACAACAAAGGAAAGAAAAAGAAAAAGAAGGCTTTTGCAGCAACTTGGGATGATGAAGAAGGAGAGGAAGTTTCGGATAGCAGCTCAGAGGAGGCTAACTTGTGTTGTATGGCAAAATCAGAATCAGAAGCAACCTCCGAGGAATCTAGTGAGGCAGGTGAGTATTCCTATAGAGATCTTGTTTTTATGTGTCTTGATCTTACTAAGGTAGTGGATACTCTTGAATCTAAAATTGAAAAATTGAAATCTGATAGGAGAGAATTTGCTCGTGAAAATTTTAGGTTAAAAACTAAACTTGAAAATATTAAAAACCTAGAATGTAAAAAATGTAAGATTTTAGATTCAGAATTATCAAAACTTATGAATAACTTTGAGAATCTTGAAAAAGAAAACTTGAATCTTAAGGAAACCATCGACACTAGGAAAAAGGATTTTATAAATCGATGCACCTCACTTTTAAATGAAAACACATCACTTAAAACCAAAGTCCAAAATCTTGAGAAATCTCTAAACAACTTTTCAAGAGGAGAAAAATCATTTAACATGTTAATGGGAGATCAACTCTTTGCTAACAACAAAAAAGGACTAGGTTTTGGGAAATCACAAGTGGATGAAAATGCAAAAAATAAGTGTGTCTTTGCTAGATGTGAAATAATTGGACATCGTGTTGAAAATTGTAGTCATAGGAACAAGAATACAAAATTTAATCAAGTCAATTCAATGCGCACAATTTGTAGAAAATTTGGACACAATCAAAATAATTGTTGGTATAGACCCAAACATGTGAAAACTATACCGATTTGGGTTCCAAAAGGCACAAATGTAGAATCTCTCAAAGTTAAACAAATTTGGGTGCCGAAGGGAACAATTATAAATAGTTTTGGGTCTCCACAAAATTATTTTTATAAATATTCTGCCACTAACAACCATGGACCTATAAAAACAAATAGGTCACATAAATCTTTTCCCGTGTAGATGTGGTGGCAGGCTAAGGAACAACAACTGTGTTCTTTGGATTTTGGCTGTTCCAGAAACACAACGGGCGACAAAGCAAAGTTCCTTAGCCTAGTATAAAGGTGACAAAATCACAATGGACAACGACGAAAAATTATCGTAAAGGTAAAACAGGTAAATATGTTTTGAACGATATATTAAATGTGATAATCTACACCATAATCTGAATTAAATCAGCCAATATTGAGATGAACAAAAGATGATGATTTTGATTCTATGACTTTTTCAAAATATTGACCAATCATCTTTAAATAGAATTACTTGGAGTAATTATGATGGTTGACTGATTCGGACTTACTTGATATGATCCTACATGACTTGTTCTTATTTATGACCTTGATTTGTGCTTAAATGATGACTAATCAGATTTCAACTTTGAACTAATCCATATAAATTTGTTCGGTCAAATGATGGTATTTTATTGATCTTTGATTACTCATGCTACACGTAGATATATTTGTTTTGACATTTTGGTCACTGCTTGTAAATTTGCACATTTTCAAATTTCATGTGAAAGCTGTTAAAAAGGATTTTAAGAAATTGTTGAAACTTCAAGAAATTGGTTTTTGAAATAATTATGATGTTGATCGACTGTTGATTACCCATGAATATAACTGTTTATCCTAAGGTTTCTGAAATTAACACTATGATATTTGTTTGAGTGTTAACATAGCTTCATTTCAAATTTCATTCTGAGATAGTTTGTTGAAATTTCACAAATCTGGTCTTTGTCATCCAATGAGTGAATATTGAGTGAAATTTAAATTCAGATGCAGATTACACTGGTAATATAGTTGATAGAAAAATTATTAGTGTAACGTGATTAATTTTTGAAACATTCATTTGCTGCATCGTTTTTCAAAGAAAATATCTGCATATATTTCACTTGAAATAATCTTTCAAATAGCAGAATTTTTTTCTTCATATAACCCCTTCGAGAAAATCATTTTTGACCATATTTTCAGATTAGTCATTTTTATTTGATTTTAAATGACAAAATTTGACTAATCTAACTCCCAAATGATTATCGAAAAGATCAATAGTGATTGAAAAAGTGATGAGTGTCGATATTTGTCATACATTACTCAAGACAATATATTTAGAAAAATTTCTTTAGAATTTCGTAACAAGAGTTATAAAAACTTTTTGTTGGGTAAAAATTCTGTAACGACCCTGAATTTTTAGTAATTAAAATTTGAATATTTAATTAATTTTAAATATTAATAAGTGAATTTATAAGTCGAATAAATTTTAATTTGAATTATTGGATTTAATTGAATAATTAAATCGATAATTTAATACGTTAAATTATGGAAATAATTGAAAATCGAGTTAAATATGATTGAAAATGATTTGTAAAATTTTATTTTATCATATTGGAGTTAGAACGATATTTTAGAACTTTTAAAATCGAATTAAAAGTTTATTTGTGAAAATTGAATATTTTAATATTTAAATCGACTAGTGAAAATAGTCAATTTTTGAACAGTCTCAGAATTGAACGAAACTAGTTCCATTGGATCCGTAATAGTTAGTTATTACCGGATTTCAATTTTCGTAGCAATCGGAGCTATCGTTTGATCGTGGCAGCTCGAAACGCATCGATTTGTTTTTAATTTTAATTTGGCGAGTTAAAATAGCCATTTTTCAAAAAGTCTCGGATTTCGACGAAACCAATTTTATCGGATCCATAATGTGATATTATTGTAAGGTTTCAAATTTCGTGTCAATCGGATTTACCGTTTGTCCGGTACAAATTAAAACGCCTAGAAAATCGTTTAAATCGGTTTAATTTAAATTGAACGTTTATAGCCATAACTCGCACAGATGTCCGAATTAGCTTCCAAAACCTGTTCCATTGTGTCCGAAACGCGGGGTAAACCCTAGAAACGCTGGTTACGGTGCGTGAATCGGAGTTCGGAATTTCCGGGATGAATAGTGTCGATCGTTTCTCTATAAATAGCACCACCCCTTCATAAATTAAAAAAAATATAAAACAAAACCCTAACTATATACGCAGCCGCCACCTCCCCATCTATGGCCAGAAATTGATATCTTTCCCTCCTTAATTACTTCTAATCCATCAACAATTAGCCAATGTTCTCAACTGATGAATCGTAGAGCGATGTGAGGACTTTAGATCCATACGGATTTGATGGCGATCGGAGCAACTAGGAGGGAGCTAGGGGGGCCGATTGTGGTCAGCTGCGCACGATTTTCAGGAAGGAGGGGGTGGCCGAGTTGCAGGTGGTTGGGGCCGAGAGTAGAGGAGGCTAGGAGCTTCGAGGTGGTGTTCCCTGATCGCGTTCAAGTTCGTCGATGAGGCTCGAATTTCTAACCCTAATGGTTGATGATGGGTTCGGCATCATACTGAGATGTTGCGTGAGGGAGAGATGAAGGAAAAGCACGGTGGTGATGAAGCAAAGTGAGATCTCACGGTCAATATTTGTTTAGGGTTTAAAATTATATAATTAATGTTGTAATTATAGTTATTAAAATCGTATAAACTTCAAATATTCATATCTTTTTCATACGAGGTCGAAAACGCGCGAAACCAGTTGCGTTGGAATCGTATGGACGAGCACTACGCGATGAAATTTGATTGGAGTCGTTTGGAGTTAGTGAGAATTTTGGATAAAATTAAACGTCCGTTTAATTTTATTCGAAATAAATCGCTAAAACGAAATTGAAATCAAGGTGAGAACTTCTCACTCAATCGAATCAGTTTCGATTTTATTTTAAATAGTTAGATTTAAAATATTTGAATGCATGTTCGAATGATGATTGTTATCTATTGATTGTTAAAATAGACATTATACGCCGTTAGTAAGCGGATGTTATTTATTAAAAACATATACCGCGAATATTTCATAAACAGTGAAATTGGTATTATATATAATAGCAATATATATATATTGGCATATGTATATATTGGAGTTATTGATTTCCCGCATTTTTTGTTTAGCGGATGAGACCCTATTGCGCCGTCTATTAAGCGGATAATATTTTAAATCCCATATACCGCGATAATTTCGTACTGGAGCGAAATTGGTATTGTGCTAATGTTTGTGGATGCAGGAAAACAGGTTGGAGGGATCCAACTGGATTCCTCAACAGTATTTATTTGATTTCAGATATTTTGATATTTGATGGATTATCATATCGATATATGATATCGTTGTTGTTGTGATTGACTATTTGGTATGTAGCAACATTGGACCAAACTTTGGAATTTTAAAATGATTTTTAAAAGTGATTTTTGAAAATATACTATATTTTTGGAATTGATCCATGTTAAATAAATAAACGTTATAATTTTCAAAGTTATAAAATTATGGTTTTTGAGAAATATAGTTAAAAGCTGATTTTTGAGAAATAAGGGTTAATGATTTTATAAAATAGTTTAAATTGGATTTTGAATTTATTATGAAAAGTTTAAGAATGGGATTTATAAAATTTGATTATTTTATAAATCAAAATGATGAAGTTTTTAAAGGAGTTTAAAAACGTTTTAAAGATTAATATGAATTGATTTATATAAGAGATTTATAATGGATATTTATAAATTGAAATATTGACATTATAAAACGAGTTTTTATAAGTGTTTGAATGAAGTGAAAATGGATTGCATAAGTGAATGGAAATTATAAAATTATAAATGGTGAAGTTATAAATGAAATTTATAAATAGCAAGATTTATAAATTTTGTGAAGTTATTAAAGAATATATTTGGATAAATATTTGAATCTTATAAGTTATAAGATTTATAATTATGAAGTTTAAAGGAACGATTGTGCAAACAAATAAATTATAGGTGTTTAACTTATAATATGAATTTTGTTTTATAATTGAGTTATAAATTGAATAGGTTAATAAAGGAATTTATAAACGTTGTTTTATAAATTCGTAAACAACTTATTTTGATAAGTAAATTGTTGAAACCTATTAATGAAGTTATATTCACATTTTTGACTGTGAATAATACTTTAAAATAAAATGTATAAAAGGATGAAATTTGTTAACGTAGTATATTCACGTTTTTGAATAGTGAATAATATGTTAAAGAAATTATTTTGAATGAGATGTTTAAACTGAATTAAAACGATCTAACGATGTTTTAAATGTGTTGAGATTCGAAATCATAGATTTCAACATTTATTGTTGAAATAGACATTTTCGAGAAATAGAAGGAAATAGTGGACTATAACACTGTTGTTATAGTAAATGATTTCCGAAAGGAAATGTTTTGTATAGTATTGGGATTTATATATCTATCTTAAAATTCGAATCCCTATACTAGTGATTTTGGGTTGTCGTAACGATGTTTTACGCAACATTCGTTTTGGCCCAAATAAATATGTTTATGAGAATGATTTCCTTAAAGAATGAAATATGTACTTAATCTCGATTTAAGTATATTGAATATTTTCCAAGAGTTGAAAATAAAAGATTGTGAATTACTTATTAAATAAGTATGGAAACGTTTTCCAATAATAAGTGAATATTTTGAGAATTTATCTTTGTGAAGATAAATTGAAAAGGAATATTGAAACCTATTGAAATATCAGTAGATATTGTGAAATGTAAATTCAATATGGAATTTATAAATGAAATTGGAAAATGGGTTTAAAAATAAATGTTGATTTATTTTTGAAGTGTGAAAATTATATATCTAGTAAAGATATTTTGGAAAATAAATAATTTGGAAAATTATTTGGAAACTGGTGATGTGTGCACATCCATTGATAGTTCAATAACCGACTATCAATATTTCCCTTTGAATGGGTATTTAATGTGATTTGTTTGAATTTGAATGCCACACTTATTTTTGAATAAGCGCTCACTATTCGGGTTAACCGGGAAAGGACCATGGGGTCGTATAAGCCATTCTGAATATGTGATACGTCGTTATGAATTGCATTGAAGATCGGTGTTGAAGACCGGATATTTGCGAGAGCGATAGGATGACCTGTCGATTGACTCTGCACCGAGTAGCTACGGTATTGAGTTCTCCATATGTGATGGTGAATCCGATCAGGATTGTGAATATCCGGATTTGCAAGGACTTCTTTGTAAGTGCCTTCGGTTTTGTTCGAGCCCGGAACAGACTTGTATGGATTGTATGTCTGACATTACAAGTTGAGATATAAAGCCGATTTCATTCAAATATATTTCTGTTGGTGGCGGAGAATTTATTCTTTTAGCTTAACACCCTTCTCTGAGACGTACGAGCTCAGAGGTTATGTAGTTGAATGTTATCAGCGATATATTCCCAATTTGGTAATGTGACATGCTGAGTGTTGCTGTAAATGATCATTGTGTTGATTATTTGTGATAGGATCGTTTATTTGATCGTCTATCTTGGTGATCATCTCTATGATCATTTGTTGACCCAAAGCATGGCTTTTGTATAAAGTATGTTTTTGTGGACGTGACTTCGTCGAGCCTCACACCCTGTGAATGGTCAAAACAGGAAAGATGCAGCAAGGTTATGAGGGGTAGCGCCCTTTAGGATGTGTGCATTTCCTTCTGGAAAAGGGTGGTATCATGGTATGGAGCCCAGATACTTACTCATGTTGAAAACACTTTATGATTGTGTGAATTGATTGCGAGCGCTCGGTAAAAGGTCCCAAAGGACCAGGGGATGGCATATTCGGTCAGTTGTTACTCAGTTAGGGGTAACCCGGCCTTGTGTTGGTAGAGATCCGGTTTGGTTCTCGGGGATGTCCATCCAGAGGCATTCTCATGTGGCAATGGGAAGTTCCTTGGCCTGATCATTCGTTGGAAATCCAAAGAAACAATACGTGACTTGTACGGTTTTAGTTGTAGAACCTGCCATTTAATATGGTAGCTATAGTAAGCATACTATAATGGTACCTATGCTGGCTAAGATTTATATTCTACTTTCGAAATGAATTTTTTCTACACTATGCACTAGTAATAATATCAAATGTTTCTTTTTAATGCGTATCAAGCATCTTTGGTTATCATAAGAAGAAATCTTCTCCAAGTCTGCGTTTGCATTGTGTGTGTGGCAGGAGGTCTTATGGTAGTCTCATTTTTAAAAGCATTGCGAATTGACTTTAAAAATATTCCTCTATTTTGATTTTAAAGATAAATAAACTGTTTTGAGTTCCCACACCAGTCACATGACTGACTCGGAGTTTATTGTTTTCCTTCCTAAACTCTGGGTGCCCACCAATTTTCACACGGGCAGTCAAGAGTTAAGGTTTATCAGGATATTCTGGATATTCTGGAGTTGCTGGAGGCAAGCTGGATGGCATGGCGTATTACTAGTTTATATAGTATTTCTTTTTCCGCTGCATTGTTTGTTGTTGTTGTTGTACACTCTGATGATATGATGTAATGAAATGAAATGTATGAAATGTAATAACTGAGATAGTTCTTTGTTTAAAGATTATTCATTTATTATTATATGTTGGTCCGCTGCGAATTGTGAGATTCTGATGTTGTTCTGTTATTTTCTTTCTGTTCCGTTCTATTTATTTTCTACTTTCTTTTCCCTCTATTTTCTATCTTTTCTATCTTCTCCTCTCTTCTTCTCTCTTTCCTTTTCTTAAAACCCTCAGTGTTCGGTTTTCCGTCGTTCGATTACTCGGCAGTCGATAAAGTGAGTATCGATGTTGAATTTTCGGAAGACGAAGAATCGGGTCTTGACAATGTGGTATCAGAGCATATGGTTAAGCGACAACCATGGTTCTGTTGGGTATTACTCATTAGAGATAGAGTCAGTAGTACTCTAGAATGAGTTTGAGTGTAATAATAGCTATGAGAGCGTATTTGATAGTGAATATATAAAATTGTTTTATATTGTGATGATTGGTTTATTGAGTGGCATATGAACCTTCGTCGGCACGGTCTGTCAAACTATGCCGAAGGGGTTTCTAAACACTTGAATAGAACAATTCGACACAATATTGTTTTAAATTGGGTAAATGGAATAATTTTACCTTGATTATATTTTATATATAAAGAAATAATTTTTCAGAATTATTAAAGTCTATGTAAGTTGATTGTTTAGTTGTTTGAATAATCTAAATTGAAGAATAATTGTATAAGCAAATGAATTATAAGAATTGAATTATAATTAAAGTGATTTACAATTGTGAAATAAACTTATATATATGAGAAGTGAAACTATATGAATATAACTTAAGAAGATGTTGAATGTAGTTGATTTTGGTATCAAACTAAATTAATAAAGTTAAGTGATAAATGTAAACTTAAGTTATATAAATGAAATTCAACTGTTGTAAATGAATTGAATGAATGGATTAAATGAATCAATTGAATGTGAATTTAGTTGATATGAAATAATGAATGTAAGTGTTAATTCATTAAAATCTAATGTTATTGGAAGTTGAATAATTGAATAAAAATCAATTTAATTAAACCAATTGTAAGCAAAGGAAATTTGGTTGTAATTAATATACATTGATTGTTATATGGTTGTTAGTTGATTGATTGTATATAATTCGTTAAGTGTTAATGAAATTGAAAGCTAAAGTGATTAAAATCCAATTTGAAGTTAAGTAAATCTTAAGTAGAATTGAATTTGATTTGGAAGTGAACCAACTTGAATATGAATTAGTGAATATAAACTAATTGAAATTGAATGTTAGTAAGAACATCCACTGTTAATGAATCAAATGTGATTTAAATTGAAAACCATTTCATTGAATATTAATGAGAATATGAATGAATATTTATTGGTTATGAATGATAGTTGGTTGATGGTTGAATATAATTGCTTTATTGCAGTTGCTATGTTGACATATATAGTCATTATGTTGCTATGTGTTGTATATCGATACTATTTTCATATATGCATGTTCTCATGTTGTTTGTTGAGTGTTTAGTAGGTGCGGATCGCGTTTGCTTCGCATTTGGAGCTCGCTTTCGCGCTATATTAGCCGCATATGCTCGCTAATAAAATATAAGGTACATATCTCGGATTACATACCGTACTTTTATACTTTTTCCCTGCGGGATGCCTCATTACTTGATGAGATGTATATTTGTGATATATATACTGTCATTTTTTTCGGATCGAGCCGCGCAAAGGAGACTATGGCGAATGTTTCCGAAAATTTAAGGCGTTAGAAAAATTTGGGAAAATTTGGAAAATTTTTGAAAATTTTAACTTTGATTTGAAATTGAAAGTTAAACAATAGTAGTTGTTTTTGAAAAGATAACTAAGTATGATTTGAAAACTTAGTAAAGTATTGTGAGAAGTTTAACTATGAATTTTGGGAAAATTAATAGATTCTGTAACTTTTCTTACTTAATAATTTCGAGGACGAAATTCTTTTAAGGGGGGAAGATTGTAACGACCCTGAATTTTTAGTAATTAAAATTTGAATATTTAATTAATTTTAAATATTAATAAGTGAATTTATAAGTCGAATAAATTTTAATTTGAATTATTGGATTTAATTGAATAATTAAATCGATAATTTAATACGTTAAATTATGGAAATAATTGAAAATCGAGTTAAATATGATTGAAAATGATTTGTAAAATTTTATTTTATCATATTGGAGTTAGAACGATATTTTAGAACTTTTAAAATCGAATTAAAAGTTTATTTGTGAAAATTGAATATTTTAATATTTAAATCGACTAGTGAAAATAGTCAATTTTTGAACAGTCTCAGAATTGAACGAAACTAGTTCCATTGGATCCGTAATAGTTAGTTATTACCGGATTTCAATTTTCGTAGCAATCGGAGCTATCGTTTGATCGTGGCAGCTCGAAACGCATCGATTTGTTTTTAATTTTAATTTGGCGAGTTAAAATAGCCATTTTTCAAAAAGTCTCGGATTTCGATGAAACCAGTTTCATCGGATCCGTAATGTGATATTATTGTAAGGTTTCAAATTTCGTGTCAATCGGATTTACCGTTTGTCCGGTACAAATTAAAACGCCTAGAAAATCGTTTAAATCGGTTTAATTTAAATTGAACGTTTATAGCCATAACTCTCACAGATGTCCGAATTAGCTTTCGAAACCTGTTCCATTGTGTCCGGAACGCGGGGTAAACCCTAGAAACGCTGGTTACGGCGCGTGAATCGGAGTTCGGAATTTCCGGGATGAATAGTGTTGATCGTTTCTCTATAAATAGCACCACCCCTTCATAAATTAAAAAAAATATAAAACAAAACCCTAACTATATACGCAGCCGCCACCTCCCCATCTATGGCCAGAAATTGATATCTTTCCCTCCTTAATTACTTCTAATCCATCAACAATTAGCCATTGTTCTCAACTGATGAATCGTAGAGCGATGTGAGGACTTTAGATCCATACGGATTTGATGGAGATCGGAGCGACGAGGAGGGAGCTAGGGTGGCCGATTGTGGTCAGCTGCGCACGATTTTCAGGGAGGAGGGGGGTGGCCGAGTTGCAGGTGGTTGGGGCCGAGAGTAGAGGAGGCTAGGAGCTTCGAGGTGGTGTTCCCTGATCGCGTTCAAGTTCGTCGATGAGGCTCGAATTTCTAACCATAATGGTTGATGATGGGTTCGGCATCATACTGAGATGTTGCGTGAAGGAGAGATGAAGGCAACGCACGGTGGTGATGAAGCAAAGTGAGATCTCACGGTCAATATTTGTTTAGGGTTTAAAATTATATAATTAATGTTGTAATTATAGTTATTAAAATCGTATAAACTTCAAATATTCATATCTTTTTCATACGAGGTCGAAAACGCGCGAAACCAGTTGCGTTGGAATCGTATGGACGAGCACTACGCGATGAAATTGAATTGGAGTCGTTTGGAGTTAGTGAGAATTTTGGGTAAAATTAAACGTCCGTTTAATTTTATTCGAAATAAATCGCTAAAACGAAATTGAAATCAAGGTGAGAACTTCTCACTCAATCGAATCAGTTTCGATTTTATTTTAAATAGTTAGATTTAAAATATTTGAATGCATGTTTGAATGATGATTGTTATCTATTGATTGTTAAAATAGACATTATACGCCGTTAGGAAGCGGATGTTATTTATTAAAAACATATACCGCGAATATTTCATAAACAGTGAAATTGGTATTATATATAATAGCAATATATATATATATTGGCATATGTATATATTGGAGTTATTGATTTCCTGCATTTTTTGTTTAGCGGATGAGACCCTATTGCGCCGTCTATTAAGCGGATAATATTTTAAATCCCATATACCGCGATAATTTCGTACTGGAGCGAAATTGGTATTGTGCTAATGTTTGTGGATGCAGGAAAACAGGTTGGAGGGATCTAACTGGATTCCTCAACAGTATTTATTTTATTTCAGATATTTTGATATTTGATGGATTATCATATCGATATATGATATCGTTGTTGTCGTGATTGACTATTTGGTATGTAGCATCATTGGACCAAACTTTGGAATTTTAAAATGATTTTTAAAAGTGATTTTTGAAAATATACTATATTTTTGGAATTGATCCATGTTAAATAAATAAACGTTATAATTTTCAAAGTTATAAAATTATGGTTTTTGAGAAATATAGTTAAAAGCTGATTTTTGAGAAATAAGGGTTAATGATTTTATAAAATAGTTTAAATTGGATTTTTGAATTTATTATGAAAAGTTTAAGAATGGGATTTATAAAATTTGATTATTTTATAAATCAAAATGATGAAGTTTTTAAAGGAGTTTAAAAACGTTTTAAAGATTAATATGAATTGATTTATATAAGAGATTTATAATGGATATTTATAAATTGAAATATTGACATTATAAAACGAGTTTTTATAAGTGTTTGAATGAAGTGAAAATGGATTGCATAAGTGAATGGAAATTATAAAATTATAAATGGTGAAGTTATAAATGAAATTTATAAATAGTAAGATTTATAAATTTTGTGAAGTTATTAAAGAATATATTTGGATAAATAATTGAATCTTATAAGTTATAAGATTTATAATTATGAAGTTTAAAGGAACGATTGTGCAAACAAATAAATTATAGGTGTTTAACTTATAATATGAATTTTGTTTTATAATTGAGTTATAAATTGAACAGGTTAATAAAGGAATTTATAAACGTTGTTTTATAAATTCGTAAACAACTTATTTTGATAAGTAAATTATTGAAACCTATTAATGAAGTTATATTCACATTTTTGACAGTGAATAATACTTTAAAATAAAATGTATAAAAGGATGAAATTTGTTAACGTAGTATATTCACGTTTTTGAATAGTGAATAATATGTTAAAGAAATTGTTTTGAATGAGATGTTTAAACTGAATTAAAATGATCTAACGATGTTTTAAATGTGTTGAGATTCGAAATCATAGATTTCAACATTTATTGTTGAAATAGACGTTTTCGAGAAATAGAAGGAAATAGTGGACTATAACACTGTTGTTATAGTAAATGATTTCCGAAAGGAAATGTTTTGTATAGTATTGGGATTTATATATCTATCTTAAAATTCGAATCCCTATACTAGTGATTTTGGGTTGTCGTAACGATGTTTTACGCAACATTCGTTTTGGCCCAAATAAATATGTTTATGAGAATGATTTCCTTAAAGAATGAAATATGTACTTAATCTCGATTTAAGTATATTGAATATTTTCCAAGAGTTGAATATAAAAGATTGTGAATTACTTATTAAATAAGTATGGAAATGTTTTCCAATAATAAGTGAATATTTTGAGAATTTATCTTTTTGAAGATAAATTGAAAAGGAATATTGAAACCTATTGAAAATCGTATATCAGTAGATATTGTGAAATGTAAATTCAATATGGAATTTATAAATGAAATTGGAAAATGGGTTTAAAAATAAATGTTGATTTATTTTTGAAGTGTGAAAATTATATATCTAGTAAAGATATTTTGGAAAATAAATAATTTGGAAAATTATTTGGAAACTGGTGATGTGTGCATATCCATTGATAGTTCAATAACCGACTATCAATATTTCCCTTTGAATGGGTATTTAATGTGATTTGTTTGAATTTGAATGCCACACTTATTTTTGAATAAGCGCTCAATATTCGGGTTAACCGGGAAAGGACCTTGGGGTCGTATAACCCATTCCGAATATGTGATACGTCGTTATGAATTGCATTGAAGATCGGTGTTGAAGACCGGATATTTGCGAGAGCGATAGGATGACCTGTCGATTGACTCTGCACCGAGTAGCTACGGTATTGAGTTCTCCATATGTGATGGTGAATCCGATCAGGATTGTGAATATCCGGATTTGCAAGGACTTCTTTGTAAGTGCCTTCGGTTTTGTTCGAGCCCGGAACAGACTTGTATGGATTGTATGTCTGACGTTACAAGTTGAGATATAAAGCCGATTTCATTCAAATATATTTCTGTTGGTGGCGGAGAATTTATTCTTTTAGCTTAACACCCTTCTCTGAGACGTACGAGCTCAGAGGTTATGTAGTTGAATGTTATCAGCGATATATTCCCAATTTGGTAATGTGACATGCTGAGTGTTGCTGTAAATGATCATTGTGTTGATTATTTGTGATAGGATCGTTTATTTGATCGTCTATCTTGGTGATCATCTCTATGATCATTTGTTGACCCAAAGCATGGCTTTTGTATAAAGTATGTTTTTGTGGACGTGACTTCGTCGAGCCTCACACCCTGTGAATGGTCAAAACAGGAAAGATGCAGCAAGGTTATGAGGGGTAGCGCCCTTTAGGATGTGTGCATTTCCTTCTGGAAAAGGGTGGTATCATGGTATGGAGCCCAGATACTTACTCATGTTGAAAACACTTTATGATTGTGTGAATTGATTGCGAGCGCTCGGTAAAAGGTCCCAAAGGACCGGGGGATGGCATATTCGGTCAGTTGTTACTCAGTTAGGGGTAACCCGGCCTTGTGTTGGTAGAGATCCGGTTTGGTTCTCGGGGATGTCCATCCAGAGGCATTCTCATGTGGCAATGGGAAGTTCCTTGGCCTGATCATTCATTGGAAATCCAAAGAAACAATACGTGACTTGTACGGTTTTAGTTGTAGAACCTGCCATTTAATATGGTAGCTATAGTAAGCATACTATAATGGTACCTATGCTGGCTAAGATTTATATTCTACTTTCGAAATGAATTTTTTCTACACTATGCACTAGTAATAATATCAAATGTTTCTTTTTAATGCGTATCAAGCATCTTTGATTATCATAAGAAGAAATCTTCTCCAAGTCTGCGTTTGCATTGTGTGTGTGGCAGGAGGTCTTATGGTAGTCTCATTTTTAAAAGCATTGCGAATTGACTTTAAAAATATTCCTCTATTTTGATTTTAAAGATAAATAAACTGTTTTGAGTTCCCACACCAGTCACATGACTGACTCGGAGTTTATTGTTTTCCTTCCTAAACTCTGGGTGCCCACCAATTTTCACACGGGCAGTCAAGAGTTAAGGTTTATCAGGATATTCTGGATATTCTGGAGTTGCTGGAGGCAAGCTGGATGGCATGGCGTATTACTAGTTTATATAGTATTTCTTTTTCCGCTGCATTGTTTGTTGTTGTTGTTGTACACTCTGATGATATGATGTAATGAAATGAAATGTATGAAATGTAATAACTGAGATAGTTCTTTGTTTAAAGATTATTCATTTATTATTATATGTTGTTCCGCTGCGAATTGTGAGATTCTGATGTTGTTCTGTTATTTTCTTTCTGTTCCGTTCTATTTATTTTCTACTTTCTTTTCCCTCTATTTTCTATCTTTTCTATCTTCTCCTCTCTTCTTCTCTCTTTCCTTTTCTTAAAACCCTCAGTGTTCGGTTTTCCGTCGTTCGATTACTCGACAGTCGATAAAGTGAGTATCGATGTTGAATTTTCGGAAGACGAAGAATCGGGTCCTGACAAATTCCATGATCATTTCTATTTCTATCATCTTTCTATCGACCACCACTCATCAAAATCATATATAGTATGTAAATTTGTGGTAGTTTACAAAGAAAATTATTCGTTCTTTAATTTATTATTATAAAGGAAATTATCTGTGCTTCAATTTATTATATTCTTCAATAAAAATAAATATCCAAAGTATTCACTCTCATTTAAAAGTCCTTACGGTTATGCATGGGTGAATTACTTGGATTTTTTATTATGTGCTTCCATGCTCATTTAAAAGTCCTTACGGTTATGCATGTATGGAACGCATATCAAAATTAATTGATTAAATAAACAAGTTGATTCTAATCCCATTTAAAAGTCCTCACGGTCATGCTTGGTTAGAAGATACTTGATTTCATTTTTTAAATAAAAATTGTGAATACTACTAATCTCATTTAAAAGTCCTAACGGTTATGCATGGTTAGTAGATATTCAAATTTCCCGAAATAAATATACCACAAATAGACAGAACTGTATGATTTTTTGATGATTTTATCCCCATCACTTCTGAAAGTGAATATGCGCCTGACAAGGGTAATTATGATTTTTGTTTGAGTTTTATTAAAATTTGATATTTATATTCAATTGAGTTAAATGTTTGATTCATGTCTGTCACTTCATCCCTATTTTTATAACACTGTTATTCTTTTGCTGATAACAAAAAGGGGAGAGAAAAGTTAAGATTTTGTCAAATAGAATCAAGTAAAGGTCAAATAATTTTCCATTTGCATATAGGCTCATTTACATATTTTTATTTGTATGCATTTATGTAGGAGGAGTATTGTGTAGAGTGGGAGCATTTAAATAGAGGGTGAAAATTGAACGATCAAATGCATTCAATACATTCAAAATCTTAAATATATGTTTGTTATCATCAAAAGGGGGAGATTGTTGAATATGCGCTCTGCGCTTATATGATTTTTGTTTGATGATAATAAACATATATACATTCGTTTAAATGTATTTGTTAATATACTATTTTGTTTTTCACAGATTAAATAAATATTTGTTGAATAAAATTAAATAACACAGAATTTGAATTCAAACAAATATTTTATTCAAACTAATATTTATTACAATTTTGAATAGTACAATTTCATGCTCTCACTATACATATACAATTTTGAATACATCACGATTTTATATTTACATTAATAACCTCACTACATATCACTCACACTCGTATTTTATCTTTAACTGCATTCCAGTTTGAATCCAGCTTCTAAGCAATCTGCAAAAATATACACTAACGCAGTAAAATTGAAAAAGAAATATTTTTGCAATATAAAATAAAATATGATTTTTTGAAAATATGATTTGCCTCGGTTATTTGGGTTGTTCGTCATCATTTAAATTTGAATTCATCATACAAGAACAACTTGTGACATACACAATGTATCACTGTATATGCCACAAGGCCGTGCACACCGATATACACTTGATTGATTTGCAGGGACAGGTGAGCACAGGTCAAACCCAAATAAAAAGCTGGGTTCAACTCACGTGCAATAACATAAAAGTCACAACTCTCAGCACAAGGTCAAACCCGAGTTTTAAAACTGCATTCAACTCAGGTGCAAATCAAAAGTACGCATGAATGCTATGTTCAAACATGACACAGCCTCAAATCAATGAACATGCAGTCAACTCAAGTACATCAACTGACAGCAAACACAAACGGAATGCAACAGTGAAGTTCAACATCATCAGAGACAGGTACAAAGACAGTAAGCATATACATATGCATGAAATGCAAAGGTTCAGGCAGTGACGATGCAAGCGGAGCATCAAGACACTAAGCAATTGAAACAAGCCAGCAACTATCAAAGCTCAATACAACAAGGCAATGGACAGACCAAATGATCACTGCTCGAGGCAATATGAACACCAGTGACACAGTGATGCAATGCAAGGAGCATGGTACAATGCAAACTACAATATCTACAACAAACAACTCAGTGAAGCCAAATATACACAAGTGCAGATGAACAGATATGGCCGAAGTCAATGAAGCCAAGGCAAACTGAAGTACACAAATGCAACAATGAAACAAGACACAGTACTGATGCAAGTGCAAACCAGAATGAAGTACACAAGCACTTAAACAAAGATGGCCAGAGCAAAAGTTCACAAGTGCAACACAACATCAGTAACAACATAAAGCAGTGCAACTACATGCGCAGTAAAGATGGCCAGGGACAAAGCTCACAGGGGCCAGAGGATCAAAATCAATGCTGTGGTAATCAAGGTGTCAAACCAAGTCAAGATGATCAACGACCAATTCAAAATCAGAAGCCGTAGTCAAATATCATCCCAAAAAGTAATCAACATCGAAGTATTTCAAAACCAAGGCTACAAAGTGCGCAGTGATTTCAGAATGAGCATAGTGAAATGTCACAGTCATGTTAATGAACAAGTCAACCTTTATTATAAAGTAAAAAGCCGCGACCATCAAGTTTGTCAATGCCAAAGTCAAAATGAAGTCAGAGAATAAAGTCAACAGTAAAATGATCGGAGCCAAAGCCGTGGATAGCAAGAATATGATGAACAATTCGAAACCGTGGTAGCCAAGCAATTTGAATTAGTCAGTGAAAATCTCAAGCATCAATACCAGATCGAACGGCCAAAGACAAATTCAAATAAACAAATACGAACGCAAAAATAGGATTTCGAATCCTATATAAGCCCAATCATCATCGGCAATTTATTCATCGAATTCAAGCAAGCATAAAATCAGTAGAAGCAAAAGCATATAATTACATACCGAGCAAGGAAGGAATTCGATCAACGAAGCAGCCGCGGTGAGCAACGAGATAAGATCAATCAAAGCTACTCGCGCATTATCCACGTGATTGATCAAACAATCGGCAGCTTCACGAAACCCTAATTTGGATCAAGGACGCAAGCCCTAATTCAAGCGCAAAGAGGAACGAAAGGGAGGCCGTGTTTTTTTTACCGAAGAAAACAAAAAGGAACGGGCTAAAATAAAGAATAGGGTCGGTCGTGTTTTAAAAGGGCTTTATTATATTTTAAGTAGGGTTTAAGTGTTAATTATTTGTCTTTTAATTGTTGTTTTTATTTTTCAAATCAAAACTTTGTAAATCACCACCTAGGGTTTAGGTAGTGTTAGATTGTCTAGTTAGAATTAGTTCAGTGAGCAGGGTGTGCGAGTTTGCAAAGCTCTATAGGCGGGAGCAGAGTTTGCGAGTAAGCAAAGCTCTATAGTAGGCAGGAGCAGAGTTTGCAAGTAAACGAAACTCTATAGGCGGGAGCAGGGTGTGCGAGTCTAGTAGAGTGTTTGTGAGCAGGAGAAAATGTGTGTGAGTCTAGTAGAGTGTTTGTGAGCGGGAGCAAATGTTTGCGAGTCTTGTAGAGTGTTTGTAAGCGTGATACTGTTTAATTCTAATAGAAATCTGGGAATGCAGCAGTAGGCAGGGGTTACCGAAGCTGGGTAAATTTTGTGTGTGATTTACTTTTCAGCATATTTATTTCTGCAGTTTATTTCTGTGTTTAAATCGAGAAAATTTGCTTTAACCCTATTCACCCCCCTATAGGGTTAATCTAGATCCTACATATACTTCTTTCCGATGGAAAAAGTTACACAAGCCTTCGACTAACCTTCACTTCCCCACCTTTCCTCAGCCATGCCAATTTTTAGGGTTTGGGATGCTTCTCTGTCTTTAACGCTAACTTCTTTACAGCTTTTGTAGAGATGATATTATCACAACTTCCTACATCGATAACAAAATTACAAACCCTTCACAAAATAGTGCACGTCGACTGAAAAATATTACTCCTCAACCAGCTAGTCTCCTCTTCATGCTTTGGCGTCAAGCAAGATCTCCTCATCATTAAAGAATTTCCCTCGTCTCCCGTCAGTAATTCTTCTTCCTCCTCAACTTGTGGTGAATTGAAACATTTTATTTCTGCATCCTCATCCTCAACCTCAGCAGCCATCGCTCGCTTCTTAGGCCTCGAGCATTCATTGCTCTTATGACCAAACTCCCGACAGTTATAACACTTAAAATTGTTGTTGACTTTGGTCTTAGCAACTTCATTGACAACCGGGTTACTAACAGCCTTGGAAACATTAGTATTGCTACTAGCCCCTTTCACCTGATTGATTGAACTTGTAAGTGCACCACCTCCTCTTCTACCTTGCTTCTCCCAAGCTAGAGCCTTCTGGTGTGCTTCAGCAACGGATCTTGGATCAAATATATTTACCATATCCTGAATTTGCATTCTCAATCCTCCAACAAATCTAGATGTCAACTGTTCCTCCGTTTCCATGATATCATTTCTAACAATCAGCTGATAAAACTCGTCTGCATAATCATTTACCGACTTTGTCCCTTGTCTCAAATTCTGTAAGCGCTGATACATAAGAGACTGATAATTATAATGCAAGAAAGTAGCCTTCATCAACTTCTTCATCTTTTCCCATGAAACAATCTTCGACTTTACCATTCTTTCCCATGTAAGTTTAGTTTGTTGCCACCATGCCATAGCTCTTCCCCTCAGTCGTGTAGCAACCAACTTAACTCTACGATGCTCGGGTACTTCCTTGAAGTCAAAAATTTCTTCAACATTGGATAACTAATCCATAAATTCTTCCGCTATCATTCCCCCTTTGAATTCAGGAATCTCTGTTTTCATTCCCGACTCCCATCGATGATCATCTTCAAAATCTCTATTTCGACTTCATCCTTGACAATGGTTTCGACAAAAGCTACTATCACCATCACTGGATTCCTCCAAATCTGACGTATGTCGATGTCGATTCTGACCATCAACATGTCTGCTACCACGCATGTCTCTTTCTTCCGAAACTGAATGTGAAACTCTGTTTCCACTATGATGCGAAACTGGTGAAGTTCTCCTTTGACTTTGATTCATGTCTCTCATCAACTTCTCTAACTTTCCAATACCTTCATCGAACTTTTCATTGATACACTGATCCATCTGCTCAGCTTCTTGTCTTCGATACACATCTTCAACATTTTGAAATCGATAAGCACGTCTCGAAGGCATGATCTTCAAACAATCTCGGATCCAACACAAATACAACTTTAACTCGGCTCGGCTTTGAACTTAGTTCGGCTCTGCTTTGAACTTAGCTTCGACTTAGCTCTTCAATCTCTTCAAGCTCTTCAAGCTCTGATACCAAACTGACGCAGTGGATTAACAAACTTGACGTGCTATTAATGCTTGATGCAAATTGATGCAAATTTCTTCCTCATGAAATGATTCGTGTCAAGTAAAACAAGATAAATGCCCAAATCCGTTGATCTCTCGAGATACCAGATTCTAGCTATCTTCAACACGTTGATCGCGCATGATGCCGCGTTAGAAGACCTATGATTCTTCGACGTTGATCTCGCGCACGAAATTCCGTGAATCAGCTTCAAATTCGTTGATTCAAGCGCACTCGAATAACCGAAGATGGAGAAAGGAGCTCACACTCAACTTCCAATTTTTAAAGAGGCACAAAGCACTCAACAAAATTTTATTCAAAATCAATCTCCTTTACAACTGGCAACACACATATTTATAGAGATTTTACAACACACAGCCGACCTAACATCAGCGACCTACGAGCTAACATATACACGACTTAACAGATACATGTTACAACACACGCGACCTATAACATACAAGTCACAAACGACCTAACTCATAAGCGACTTAACAATAGCACGGCAACAGGAGCTTGAGCGATCTATCAACTTGAGCGACATAAGGAAATCAGCATCCCATGCGACTTAAAGGCTTGCGACCTATAGGATGAGCGATTCAACAAATTGAGCGACTTATAGAGTGCGGCAAGTGAGAGCGACCTAAAGAAAACGCGACATATACGACCTAACTCTTTAGGTCGTAGCTCGTTAGGTCGTAGCTCGATAGGTTGAAGCAACCTAAGGAAGAGCGGCCTGAGTGATTCGCTGCTTCACCCACCCCTCATGTCTTGTTAGGCCTAACTCACTAGGTCGCGGCCGACTTAGGGCCAGGCATTTATCCCCTGGTTGACTCGCTAATTCGATAGGTCGCGACCGACCTATGGCATGCGTCTTACGAATATGGTCCGCTGCATCAATATATATACATGTCTATTTTCATTTAAAAGTGTATATATATATACACAAAAAAATTTATATAGACAAGATTTTGAAAAAAATATATAGAAATTTTAAAGTTGTTTAGAGGATTTATATAAAGTTTGATTTTGGCATCTTTATGAATTATTTTATAAAGATGTATAAATAAGTTTTATTCTACTAGTTGATTGAAGAAAAAGGAATGAGTTTGATAATTAAGCTGTTGTAATTAACTTGTTTAATTTTTGGGTTGCTAAAAATAATTTGTTAAAAGAAACTATTAGTTTAAATATTTTAAATTAAATAACGTGTTAAATTGAATAAGTGAATGACGATCAATAGTTTGATTAATTCAAATAGTAATAAATTGTTCTATCAAGTCAAAATTATTAACAAAACTGAATAAATATTTATATAAGGTCAAATTCTGAAAGGAAGAAAGCCGGAATTGGTAATGGTTGCAAATAGCAAAATAAAGGTGAGTCTATCTCACTCATTTGGTTGCTATTTTAAATTTAAATAGTTAAATTTAAATAATTGGTTAATTGATTGATTTGATTGGATGTGTTATATTATATATAGTAGTATATATAGTATATATTGGAATGATTGATTTCACGCATTATATAGAAGATGAGACCCTATGCTCCACATAATAGCAGATGATATTATTTAATCCCATATACTGCGATATTCCACCTCGAAGTGGAATTAGTGTTGTGCGAACATCTATGGATGCAGGGAAACAGGTCGGAGGGATCCAACTGAGCTCCTCAAAATTATTTGATTTGTTTAATATTTTGTGTTTTGAATATTTGATATCCGGTGATGAATATTATTGATAATTGGAATATTGAATGCTATGGTTTGCTTGAATATATTTCGGTACACTGAGTTATCAAAATATATAGAATTGGATTTTTGAAAAGAAAATAAAAGAAGAGAATTTGTGTGTGATATAATTATAGAGAATTTAAATAAATTTAAGAATGAATTTGAAAGGTAAAAGTGATTTTAATTTTTTAATAAATAAATTCCGTGTATGAAAAAGGGATTTGAATAAACAGGAAGATAATGAATTTTAAATTTAAGTGTTAATTATTTAAAAGAATAAAGCATTTATTTTAAATTTAAGATTTAAGCTATTGAAAAAATAAAGAAGGAATTTGGAAAAAAAATCTAAAATTGGTGTTTTCAGTTAAAAGATTTTAAATCATAATTAGGGAAATAAATTCTGAATTTAACGGATTTTGAAATGAATTGAGTAAGTAAAGAAATTTATTTCAAATGGAGTAAATTGGGAATCAATTTGGAAATTGATCTAAGTGTTTGGAATCGGAATTTTAAAAGTGAGTTGAGACTAAGAAATTTATAAACTAGGTTTATAAAAGTGAAGAATATGTCAGTAGATATTTGGAAGAATAAATTCACGATGGGAATTAATAAAAGGAATGGGAAAATTGGTTTAAAAATAAATGGTGATTTACTTTTAAAAGATGTGAAAGATTAGTGTATTTCCCTTGATAGCCAAGTATGTTTTCAAAGTAAATTTTTAATATAAGTTAAAGGCTTTAATGTTGTTTTAAAAAGCATGTTTTAGAAAATTTATTATTTCTAAATATTTAAATTCTAAAGTAAGCATTTTTCAAATCTATTATCGTAGTAATTATTTAAAGGTGACTTGGTATTGTTTTAAACAGAAAAAATCTAGTTTATATTTTATAAAGTAACCTCATTTTCAAATATTCATATAGTATATATTTTTAATAAAGTATTGAAGTAGTTTTATTTTAAATATTCTTAAAGTATATATTTTGAATAAGTATTAAAATAATTTTGAATTTAAATGTTTCAAAGTATATTTAAAATAAAAGGTTTTAAATTATTTTAAAAAGCTAAAGTTTTTGTGCTTGGTGTTTTCAGTGGAAATAAATATTTGGAAATTCTTTCCAAAAGAAAGTATAGTTTGAAACTGTTTTTAAAGGGGGTTGGAAATGGAAATATATCTTGCGAAGATATTTTGAGGTTAATATAAATCAGAAGAAATTATTTATGTTTGATGGATGTTTGTGAATGTTAAGTGATAGTTAAATAACCGACTATCAATATTAGCCAATGCACTGATCGTTTCGAAGAGATCGGGATCAGGATTTATTTCTTGAAAACCACTTCCATCCGGTTTGTACGTTTTGGTGGAAAAATGAGTTCGGAGTCAAAGATGGAGCAGTGAAGTGCAAGGGCTAGTCGCTACTAATCCTGAGGATGATTCCAAAGTAGATGTAGTAGGAGCAGTGCCTTCAGTTCCATTCGAACCCGGGACGGACTTGGATGGATTAATGCTTTCAGAACATCGTCAGGTGGACGATGAGCATTCTAAGTGAAACATTCTAAAAAGGTAACGCTTAGCCTCAAACCTCATCAACCAGGAATAGCTAAAAATCAGGGGTCATGCAGCAAGGCTAGGTGGGTAGCGCCCATTAGGGTGAGGCCATCCCTGTCTAGATGTCGCTTTTTATTCGGCTTAGTGGTGCGGTTGCTGCTCCCAACATTGGGGTGATCTTACTCGGGATTATCCAGTAAGGGGTAGTTCTGGTCTTGTGTTGCATGGGATTAGGAATAAACCTCGGTACCGTGATCTAGGCCACGTACTGTGGCAGGTGGTACCCTAGTTCCTAGTCATTAGTTGGAAATCCATTCTCCCTACGTGCTTTTTACGGTTTTGTTTGTATTACCCACGATTGTGGCTAGTAGTTGGAATTTAATAAATGTAACAATTTTGGCTATTTTAATAAGTATTTGTAAATAGACCCTATTATAATATCAGAGGATTTTAATAAAAAATGTTTTGGCTATCGTAAGGTAAAAACCCGACGTGTTTATTTGTGATGTGGTCTTATGAGATGCTTTTGTTTTCAAATGAAATTTTGGAACTTTAATAATCAATTGAGTGCTCACGCTGGTATTCCAGACTGACTCAAATGTTATTTAACTGTAATGCTCGGGTCAGACTGAGTATTATAGAATGCAGGATATGATGCTGAGGAGCTCAGAAGACGAGCTGGATGGCGATACGTACTTCCGTACTTGATTATTATTCCGTTGTGTATACAGTTTTGAGGATAAGTTTACATAACTATCCAGTTGTCTGTTATTGATGTTGTTGAACTCTGAGGATGTATTCTAATGATGTATATATATAAAACAGTTATAGTTTTCTTTTATGTAAAGATCTGTTATTATCTATTATATTTTATTCCGCTGCGATGGTTAGATTCTGATGTTGTTTCCTATTTTCTTCTTCTACCTCTTCTTCTTTAACCCAAATGGTTCGTATTTCCATTTATCTTGAGTTGATTGATGGAGAATAGTGTCGACTCAAGGGTACGGGTTTGCGGGTCGTTTCACTTGGTATCAGAGCTTAGGTTTGTGATAACCTTGGCTCTGGTGGGGATTACTCATTGGAAATAGAGTCCGTGGTACTCTAGAATGAGTTTGAGCGTAGTAATAGATATGAGTGCTATTTGTTAGTGAATATAAATTGTTTTAAATATTGTGTTAACTTATTGGTTGGGTGGAATATGAATCGAGTAGGTTGGCCGCTATTCGAGAAGAGTTTATAAACACCTAACTCGATAAATTAACACAGTATTGTTTTAAATGTGGGTGAATGAAATAATTTTGCCCAAAATATATTTCGATATAAAAGAAATATTTTCTTAAATTGTTATATAACTTGGATGTTTGGGTGATAATATTTTAAACAAATAGGATTATAAAAATTGGAATGACTTGTATAATCAAAGGGAAAAATTGTATGAGCATAAATTATACAAATAAATTATAGTTAAAATTTGATTTACGTTAAAATTTGAAAATTTGAAAACCCCGGAGATTTTGGAAGTGTTTTGAAGATAAATAATAGTATTATTTTTTTAAAAGTATTTCTGAAAGGAAATTGTTTCAAATAAAATTTGGGAAGGGAAATAGCATTAAACTCACTTCAATCGCTGGAAAATAATTTCGGTGATGACTGCAGCATCATCGATTTTCATTTTAGAGTTTCTAAGTGACGAATTGCAGCCAAATTGATTTTTTCAGAAGAACTAGTTTATTTTTTAAATTTCAAAGGAAATTTGTTGGGGATAAAAACCAGGATTGGTTTAAAATTTTGAGAAGTGTGATTTTGAGATAATGGTGATTTCAAATGATCTGAAACCAAAAGCCGGGTGTTTAAAAATCCTGATGAGATAGGTTATAAGCTTATAAATTGAGATGATTTTTAAATCAGAAGGGAAATATGAGCTTTGAATGTTGGAATTAAAATTTAAAGTGAGAAGTTGAAAACGAAATTAACTTGGATTGATGACGAAAATTGAATCGAATTGAATTAAATAAATCTTAGTTAAAATAGAATTGAATTGGAATAAAACTCAGTTGAGTTATGGGTGATACTGAATGGAATTAGATCCTTACTTAAATAAATGGAAGTAAGTTGGATAAGAAATAAGTTGGATAAGAATTGGATTAAAATAAATGAATTAGAATAACTTATAAAAGAATTAAAAATCCATAGAATAAAAATGTGCTTGGGTTATAAATAAACGTAAATCTCGAGTTAAAAATAAAAGATGAATATATTCAAGCCTAGGATGAATGGAAATGTGTAAAATAATAAGTTGTGACTTATAAAACTGGAAAGTGGAATAGAAAACCCAAAATAAATATTTTTTGATGTTTTGGAAAATGAAACAAAAATCCAAACTTGAATTATAAAATAAATTGAACTTAAGAAAATTAAATGAAGTGATTTTTGAGATTAAAAATCAAGTATTGAATTATAAATAGGGGAAGAACTAATTAGATAATAAATTGGTTAATGAAATATGTAAATGGAACCTAATGTAGTTAAATAGAAGCTGAATTGTGAGTTAATAATGAAGTTTGAAAATAAAATTCGAGTTATAAATCAAATTCGACTTGAATTGTTGGTGAAGTAAATATAATTTAAAATGTTGCCAAATAAAAAGAAATTGGATTAAAGTAGGGATGGTTTTAGTTGCAAAAAAACCCAGATGAGTGGGAATAAATTGAAAATGGCCTTGTAATTAATTATATGAATTGAGAATGAATTGAACCTAGAAATTTAAAATTTATACGAAACAGATGAACTAATCAAATAAATTTGTAGTTTGAAATGAGATTTGATTGAAATAGAATCAAGTTAAATTGAAAAGGAAAATTTATTTGCAAAATGAAAATGAGCTTAAGTATGCAATTTGAATAATTTGAAGTAAATTAATTTAAGTTTAAATTAGTGAAAGCTTGGCTTCGAGTAAAGGTAAAAGTCAATTAAATAAAAGTTTGGGTAAATTTAAATTGATAAATAGTTATTAATATATAAGCATGGAATGGTTCAAGCTTAATAAAATGGACTCAAACGAATGAAGGCGAATATGGAATGAAATTGTTAAGGAGTTGAAATAACTTAATGACAATAAGTGATATGGAACGCTTTCAAGTTTAATAGAATGAATTAAAATAGAAGGAATTAAATATAAATTGAGTTGGAATCAATTTATAATGGTTATAAGCTTAAGTAATTATTTATTCACATGAATATTTTCGAATTTCATAAGAAAATGGGTCGGTCGAAGTAAATGAGATTAGATAAAATCCTATGAGTTATTAGAAGTGAAATAGGATAAGTTTGAAATCAACTGGAATGAATATGAGTTTGTTTTGCTTAGAATGGATTAAATATAAACGAGCAAGTTGTAAATCACTTAAACTGAATGGAACGATTTGACAATTGGTTGTAAGCAATTGTAATATGTGTTGGTACCTTGTATGTGCTTATAGAAATTATATAATATGCATTACATATAAAATTTATGTGTTAGCTATGTTAAAATAAGTAAAATACTAGTAAATTGCATATATTTAGCACTTACATGTTTTAGTTGAGTAAGTACAGGTACTGGGAAGCCGTTGGGCTGGATTTGATTGCGCAAATTGCTAAAATAATAAGCCGCTCGCTTAAAAATGCTAAATAAAGGTACGCCTATGCAATAAAAATAGGAAATATGAACTGTTTTTGTTTTTCCGACCGTGTGGGTCGATGTATATATATTTATATCTGTGACGACCCGGAATTTTTGAGCATTTGAAATGAGAACATTTGATTAATTTTAAATATTTGAAAGGATAATTTTAACTTGATTTCAAGTAAATAGAATTTATTTGATAGTTAAAATTATTGAATTAAATAATTTGAAAATTGGGTAAAATGTTGAATCTGGAGCTTTAAGCCTGTTAAAAAATTTTTAAAGGCTTCTAAAATTGATATTGATGGTACTGAGGATAATAGAAGATGTAAAATTGAAATTTATAGTGGTTTGTTCAGTTTTAAAATTTTATCGTTTTATTGAATTTAAAAATAGCCTTCCGAGGCACAGTCTCGGAATTCGACGAAACCAGTTCCATTGGGTCTGTAATATTGAATTATTATCAGATTTCGAATTTCTTATTGATTGGAGTTGTTGTATGAGCGTACGACATATAAACGCGTTGAAATCTATATCGAATTCAATTTAATAACTGGATCCACAAAGCTATCTTCTCCATACGATCGAATTGGGACTCGAAACCATTTCCATTGTGTTCAGAATAGGGGTGTAATATTATGAACGTCTAGCGGCATACCTCGGTAGGAGGTCGGGATTTTAAGCTACGTAATTCAGAACGATTTAAATTTAAATACACACTTATATATATATATATAGACACACACATTTCAAAATTAAAAAAAATCTTCTCCCATCAGCCACCCTATTCTATATCTATGAATGCTTAGCCGACTATCCTGTCCTTTTTTCTATCAACACGCAGACAATTTTGAGCACGCTAATGTCTTCTCTTGTCTCCCCTAGTTTTTCTATAAATCATGCGTGCTGTTCAAAAGGGTTTCTTCATCGTTCAGGAAATTAAACGGCCGAGAGTAATAAATCACCATCTTCAATTTGCTATATGTTCCAAATCAAACCCCCACTCCTTCTTTCCACCTTCGTTTAAAAAATAATATAAGGAATCAAGTCTCCCTCTTTTGCAAATATGGCCTGCGAAATTCTTTTACCCTTCTTCGAAATCGAATTTCCCTTCTTCGATCTATCTTAAGGCAAATCGACAATAGAGGGCTCGAGCAAGGAATCGGCGGCGAAGTCACGATAGGTTCTAAGGCTCTGCTAGTCTCGTATTCGAGAAGCGTTTGGGCATCGGACTCAGTGGCGTGGGTGGTGTGTTCGTCTCTGCCGTTGCTACGAGGTGGTAAGGCAGGTCGCTATTGTCGGCAAACTCGCGAGCATACCAGAAAGGACGATGCGAGGGTAGGGGTGCCGATGTCGCGTGACATTCTGGTAGTGGGTCGAGGTCTAGTAATCAAGACCGCGGTGTCGATTCGTGCTCGGCACTGATGGTGTTTCTTCGTCGATGATATGTCAATTTGGGGAAGGGTTCTTTTGTCTGGATCGGTCGAGACTTTGGGGTATGGGTTCTTCCCTCTCTTTTTAGTTCGTATTTAAAATTTTGAAATAAGTAAAAACTTGAGAAAAATTATAGAATTTAGATATTACAGTGAACTTGAATTCTGGAATTTACAGTTAAGGTTAGGATTAAATTAATTTAATGTATATGTGTATGTATATATATTTTAAGTGATAGATTTCCATTTATAAAATTTCGTAAATACATTTGGGGAAAAAAGGGAGGGAGGTGCCATTGACAGTAAGAGATAAAACAAATTGATTTTCCCAGTTTAAAGATTTTCATTAATGAATATATATGCAGGCAAGCCTATTTAGTTTAGCTGGGTATGTAGTTAAGGTTTTTGGAAAAATATAGGGATGCAGATTTTTATACATGCGCATAAATCAGAATAATATATATGTGTATGCATATATAAGATTAGAAATTGTTAGTAATAAATTATTAGGTTAAAATCAAATTATTAACTTAAAGTTAATAAATAGTAATTAATTGTTCAATCAATTCACATATTAACAAACCTTATAATATTGACTCAAGGTCTAAAATAGAGAAACAAGCTGGATTGAAAGTGGATTGGAATGGTCTGCAAATTTTAAGTCAAAGGTGAGTTAATCTCACTCGGTTAAAATTAAATTTAAATTTAAATGATTAAATTTAAATAATTGTGTGAAATGATGGAATTGATTTATGTGCTGTGGTGTGGTATATATTTGGAATTTACATTTTATATTGTGCTAACATCTGTGGATGCAGGGAAACAGGTTGGAGGGATCCAACTGGACCTCTCAAGTTTATTTAATTATTTAATATTCTCAGTTTTGAATATTTGATATCCTGTAATGAATTATGTGGAAATATTTAATGCTATGGCTTGATTGTTATATTCGGGCAATAATGAATTACCAAATATATAATTTGAGTTTGGGAATGAAAATAAAGAAGTGAAATTGTAGTAAAATAATTATAGAAAAGTTGAATAAATTTATTAATGGTCTGGAAAGGAAATAAAGTGACTTTAAAATATCTTGAGTATGGGAAGGAAAATTTAAACAAACAGAAAGTTAATGAAACTTAAATTTCAATGTTATTGTTTAAAAGAACAAAACATTTATTTTAAATTGAGAATTTATATTATTTAAGAAGAATAAAGAAGAAATTGGGAATAATCTGAAATTTGTATATTTCAGCTAAAGGATTCAAAAATCAAACTGAAAATAATAATAAAGTCCATAATTAATGAATTTCGAAATGAATGGATAAGTAAAGAAATTTATTTCAAATGGAATAAATTGGGAATCAATTTGGAGAATTGGTTTAAGTGATTGAGATTGGAAATTTCTCTCTGAATAACCAAGTACGTTTTCAAAGTAAATTTTTAAATATAAATTGAAAGTTTAAAGTTGTTTTAAGAAGTTTGTTTTGAAAAATTTACTATTAATAAATATTTGAATTCTAAAGTAAGTATTTCCTTTTAATCTATTATAGCAATAATTATTTAAAGAGTGACAATATTTTATTTTAAAAAAAAAGTGAAAGTCCAGTTTTTATATTTTATTTAGTAACCTTATTTTCAAATATTCATATAGTATGTGTTTTTAACAAATCATTGAAGTAGTTTTAAAATAAATGTTTTAAAGTATATTTCAAAGTAAAGTGTTCTAAATTATTTTTAAAATCTAGTTTTGTGCTTGGTGATTTCAGAGGAGATAGAAATATTTGGGAAAGTTGATTCTGAAAAGAAAGATGGTTTTGAAACTGTTTTCAAAGGAATTTGAAAAGTGAAAATATATCTTGTGAAGATATTTTTAATATAAATAAATAATTTGGGAAATTATTTATTGTTGGATGGTTGTTTGTGAATATGAATTGATAGTTAAATAACCGACTATCAATATTGGACAAATGCGTTGATCGTTTCGAAGATATCGGGATCGAGATTTATTTCTCGAAAACCACTTCGATTCGGTTTGTACGTTTCGTGTAAATGATTTGGATTCGAAGATGGAGCATTGGAGTGCAAGGGCTAGTCGCTACTAATCCTAGGGATATTTCCAAAATGGATGTGGTAGAAATAGTGCCTTCGGTTCCGTTCGAACCCGGGACGGACTTGTATGAATGAATGCTTGCGAAACATCGTCAGGAGGACGATGTGCATTCTAAGGGATATGTTCTATAAAGGTAATGCTTAGCCTCAAGCCTCATCAAATGGGAATGACTGAAAATCAGGGGTTATGTAACAAGGCTAGGTGGGTAGCACCCAAGCAGGGTGAGGTCATTCCAGTCTAGATGTCCCTTTTTATTTCGGCTTGGTGGTGCGGTTGCTGATCCCAACCGCGGGGTGATCTCACTCGGGATTATCCAGTAAGGGGTAGTCCCGGCCTTGTGTTGCAGGGGAGCGGGCGTACTCCTCGGTACGGTGATCTAGGCCCTGTACTGTGACAGGTGGTACCCCAGTGCCTAGTCATTGGTTGGAAATACATTCTTCCTACGAGCCTTGTACGAGTTTTGTTTGTATTACCCACTCTGTGGCTAGTAGCTGGAATTTAATAATGTAACAATTTCGGCTATTTTATAAGCATTTGTATATAGACCCTATTATAATATCAGAGGATTTCTATTGAAATTGTTTTAGCTATCGTAAGGTAAAAACCCGACATGTTTATTTGTGGCGTGGTCTTACGAGATGCTTTTGTTTCAAAGGATTTTTGAAACTTTAACAATCAATTGGGTGTGATTTTCTCACGCTGGTATTGCAGACTGACTCGGGTGTTATTTAACTATAATGCTCAGGTCAGACCGAGTATTATAGGATACAGGATATGATGCTTTGGAGCTCAGAAGACGAGCAGGATGGCGATACGTACTCCCGTACTTATATATATATATATATATATATTCCGCCGTGTTTGAGTTATTGTGTATTCATTGTATGATATTGATGTTGAGCCGCGATTGATGTATTCTGATGATGTAATATATAAACAGAGATATTTGATTTGAGTAAAGAACATTTATTATCTATTATATTTTATTCCGCTGTGATGGTTAGACTCTGATGTTGATTTTGTTTTCTCTTCTTCTACCTCTTCTTCTTTAACCCAAATAGTTCGTATTTCTATACAACTTGAGCTGATTTAGGTAGAATAGTGTTGACACAAGGGGTACGGATTTGCGGGCTGTTACAGTTGGTATCAGAGCTTAGGTTGGTGATAACCTTGGCTCTGATGGGAATTACTCATAAAATAGAGTTCGTAGTACTCTATAATGAGTTTGAGCGTATTAATAAATATGAGCGCGTATTTGTTAGTGAATATAAACTGTTTTAATATTGTGTTGATTGGTTTATTGAGTGGCATATGAACCTTCGTCGGCATAGTCTACGCAACTGTATCGAAAGGGTTTCTAAACACTTGAATAGAAAAATCAACACGGTATTGTTTTAAATATGGGTAAATGAAATAATTTTACCCAAGAATATATTTTGATATAAAGAATAGTTTTTGAAAACTATTTAGCTAATATATGGTTGCTTGGATGTTAGGAGTGATGATATTTAAAGTATTATCATTTCGAGTGGAAATTTAACTAGAAATTGTAAATAAACCAAAGATTAAGGAGATAAATTCAATTATGAAATGAAATTTATACATATGAATTATAAATGTAAATTATAAATTGAAATATAATCAAATGATAATTTGTATGAACATATATAAATGAATTATAGTTAAATTTGATTTAAGCAGGATTTGGAAATTTAAATTCCGGAGATTTGGAAGTGTTTTAAAGATAAATAATAGCATTATTGTTTGGGGGTATTTATGAAAGGAAAGTTGTTTTAAATGGATTTTGAAAGTGAAAAAGCATTGAAATCACTTGGTTTATGGGAAAATAATTCCGATGATGACGGCCGCATTATCAGTATTCATTTTCGAATTTCTAAGTGATGGATTGCTGCCAAAAACTGATTTCAAAAAGCTAGTTGTTTTTGAAAATTTCAAAAAAGGAATTTGTTGAAATAAAAGCCATGATTGGTTTAATTTTTGAGAAATGAGATTTGAGATGTTGAAGATTTCAAATGTTTTGAAACCAATAACTGGGTGTTTGAAAATCCTGATGAGATAGGTTATAAGCTTATAAATTGAGATGATTTTTAAATCAGAGAAATATAAGCTTTGAATAAGTTAGAAATGATATCCAGTTGTATTTGAATTAAATTGAAATCGAAGTGAGATTAACTAAAATCTGAGTTAAATAAATCTGAGTTTAAAATAAAATTGAATTGGAATAAAAATTCAATTGAGTGTTGAATGGAGTTAGACTCTTACCTGAATAAATGGAAAATAAATTGGTTAAGGGTTGATTGAAGTAAATAAATTAGAATAACTTATAAAAGAATCAGAATTGAAAATCCATAGAATAAATATGCTTGGATTATAAATAAGCATAAGGCTTGAGTTAAAAATAAGAGAAGAATATATTCAAGCCTACAATGAAAGGAAACGTGTAAAAATAATAAGTTGTGACTTATAGAATTGGTAAAAATGGAATAGAAACCCAAAATAAATATTTGTGATGAATTGAAAAATAAAATGAAGATCAAAACTTGAATTATGAAATAAATTTGAACTTAAGAAAAATTTAAATGAAGATATTTTGAGATCAAAATCAAGTGCTGGATTATAAATTGGGAAAGACTATTTAGATAATAAAGTAGACAATGAAATATGTAATAAGTACTCAATGTAATTAAATAAAGCTGAATTGTGAGTTAATAATGAAGTTTGGAAATAAAACTCAAGTTATAAATCAAATTCGACTCGAATCATTAGTGAAGAAAATATAATTGGAAATGTCCTTGTAATAAATTGAATGAGTTGAATCTAGAAAGTTAAATTTTTATAATAACTAATCAAATAAATTTGTAGTTTGGCATGAGATCAGATTAAAATAGAATCAAGTTAAATTGAAAAGAGAAATTTACTTGTAAAATGAAAATGAGCTTAAGTATAACATGAAGTAAATTGACTTAAGCTAAACAAATGGAAGAGTTGGATTAAAATTCAACTTAAAACTAAGTGTAATGATATTGGGTTGGTTTTAAATCCACTGAAATAAATTTGAATCGAAATAGAATTTGGTGGGTTATAAATAATATTTATGGAAATGAAAATTCAAAATGGATTTAGTGGATAAACTAATTATATTGAATAAATAAATGGATAGAATAAATAAGAATCAAATGAAAGATAGAAATAGAACTTATTATAAACAGAAATGGAAATGAACTTACGTTATTGACTTAAGTAAGTGTTGAATAAAAGCCGAACTTAAAATGAAGCGTGTTTTAAATGAGTTGAGAAATGGTTATTGAATAAAATAACCTGGATTGTGTCGAGTTAAATAAATGGTTATGAATGAATTAAAAAAAATTAATTGGTAATGAAGATGAACCTAAGTTGTTAATGGTTTTGAATGAACTGGTTTGGTTAATAAAATAAAATGTAAGTGAATGGATTCAATTTTAAATGCAATGAAAATGAGAATATACGGATTGTGAGTGAATCCGAAATGGAATAGAATTAAGTGTAAGTTGAGTCGGAGTCAATTTAAATTGATAATATAACTCAAGTGCTTATTTATTCACATAGATCTCGTCAAATTGCATAGAATAAATTGTCATTTGATGTAAATGGAAGTAACTAAAATTCTATGTGTTGATAAGGGTAAAATAAATTGATTTTGGAAGCAATGGAATTAGATATGAGTTCAGTTTGCTTAAGAATAATATTAAATGTAAGTGATTGAGTTTTAAACCATTCAAATTGATGAAGTTGTATACGAATGGATTGAAAACCATTCAAATTGAATGAATATGGATATGAATAAGTTGAAACAGTTGAATTATCATGGAAACTATATAAATTGCTTACGGAAAAATGTTTGGTATGAGTTTCTTTTAGAATTCATATGTATTAACTATTGCAAATAAGTGATATGCTGTTAAACTTCATATATTTGGCACTTACATGTTTAAATTGAGTAAGTACAGGTTTTTGGAAGCCGTGTCGCTGGATTTGGGTTGCATTAACTGCAAAATAGATAAGCTACTCGCTTAAAAATGCTAAATAAGGTACGCCTACGCAATAAAAATAGGAAATATGAACTGTTTTTGATTTTTCCGGCCGTGTGTGTTGATGTATATATATTTATCTCTTTTTTCAAATTGCAAAGCTCCTCCGTACAAAGGAGACTCTGCCAAAAATTTTCAGAAATTTTGGGAGTTAGAAAATTTTTGAAAATTTTGGAAAATTTATTAACGGCAAAACGAATTCAAATTAGAAACTAAAATAAATTGTAAATGAAACTAGTTTAAATCATGACATGAATCAGTATAAATGAAAAATAAAATTCAAAATTTAGAGTTGAAGATAAATTGAAATTCATATGGAAATAAAAGAATCGATTTGGATAGAAATAGATATAAACCAAAATGGTAAGGTGAAAATAAATATAAGAACATATATAAAGCTTATACTAAACTTAAGTAAGGAATGGTGAATTTCTTAACTGGAAATTTATACTACAAATATATTCTAAGATAATATTAGAATCAATAGATATTGACATTTTGTGAGAGTCGATAAAATGGTTTGGAATGTTGTGATTGGATATTAGTGCTAAGCAGGATATGCAGATATTATAAAAGGGAAAAGAGAATTGGTTTTTGATTCAGAAGATAAATTTGAATTGCCCGACAAAAGGTATGTATATAAATTTGATATGAAATTTGATTGGGATTTGAATTTGGATTGAGCCACTTGGCCTTTTGTTTTCCTTTTGGATTTGGGAAGCCGCAGAGCCATTTTGTAGTTGTACCGAGTCAGCCGCGCAAAGGAGACACTGGCGAAATTTTTCGGGAATTCAGGGAGTTAGAAAAATTTTTGAGAAAATTTTCGATAATTCAAAATTTAGTTTTGAATTATAATTTGAATGATTGTATAAGTAAAGTTATTAGGGAATTAAGGGAAAAGTTTGGAAAGTTAATAAAAATGATGAGGGTCTTTTATAAGAAGATAGTTGGTAGGATGTTGAATTGTTTGGTTTTGGAAAAAGTAAACGGGTATTGGACCATTCCTCTTGACTAGTAATTTCGGGGACGAAATTCTTTTAAGGGGGGAGAATGTGACGACCTGTAATTTTTGAGCATTTGAAATGGGAATATTTGATTAATTTTAAATATTTGAAAGGATAATTTTAACTTGATTTCAAGTAAATAGAATTTATTTGATAGTTAAACTTATTGAATTAAATAATTTGAAAATTGGGTAAAATGTTGAATCTGGAGCTTTAAGCTTGTTAAAAATAATTTAAATGCCTGTAAAATTGATATTGATAGTACTGAGGATGATAGAAGATGTAAAATTGAAATTAATAGTGGTTTGTTCAGTTTTAAAATTTTACCGTTTTAAATTGAATTTAAAAATAGCCTTCCGAGGCACAGTCTCGGAATTCGACGAAACCAGTTCCATTGGGTCCGTAATATTGAATTATTATCAGATTTCGAATTTCGTATTGATTGGAGTTGTTGTGTGAGCGTACGACATATAAACGCGTTGAAATCTATATCGAATTTAATTTAATAACTGGATCCACAAAGCTATCTTCTCTATACGATCGAATTGGGACTCGAAACCTTTTCCATTGTATTCAGAATAGGGGTGTAACATTATGAACGTCCAACGGCACACCTCAGTAGGAGGTCGGGATTTTAAGCTACGTAATTCGGAATGATTTAAATTTAAATACACACTTATACACACACACACACACACACATTTCAAAACTAAAAAAAAAAAATCTTCTCCCATCAGCCACCCTATTCTATATCTATGAATGCTTAGCCGACTATCCTATCCTTTTTTCTATCAACACGCAGACAATTTTGAGCACGCTGATGTCTTCTCTTGTCTCCCCTAGTTTTTCTATAAATCATGAGTGCTGTTCAAAAGGGGTTTCTTCATCGTTCAGGAAATTAAATGGCCGAGAGTAATAAATCACCATCTTCAATTCGCTATCTGTTCCAAATCAAACCCCCACTCCTCCTTTCCACCTTCGTTTAAAAAAAAGAAATCAAGTCTCCCTCTTTTGCAAATATGGCCTGCGAAATTCTTTTACCCTTCTTCGAAATCAAATTTCCCTTCTTCGATCTATCTTAAGGCAAATCGACAATATAGGGCTCGAGCAAGGAATCGGTGGCGAAGTCACGATAGGTTCTAGGGCTCTGCTAGTCTCGTATTCGAGAAGCGTTTGGGCATCGGACTCAGTGGCGTGGGTGGTGTGTTCGTCTCTGCCGTTGCTACGAGGTGGTAAGGCAGGTCGCTATTGTCGGCAAACTCGCGAGCATACCAGAAAGGACGATGCGAGGGTAGGGGTGCCGATGTCGCGTGACATTCTGGTAGTGGGTCGAGGTCTAGTAATCAAGACCACGGTGTCGATTCGTGCTCGGCACTGATGGTGTTTCTTCGTCGATGATATGTCAATTTGGGGAAGGGTTCTTCTGTCTGGATCGGTCGAGACTTTGGGGTATGGGTTCTTCCCTCTCTTTTTAATTCGTATTTAAAATTTGGAATAAGTACAAACTTGGGAAAAATTATAGAATTTAGATATTACAGTGAACTTGAATTCTGGAATTTACAGTTAAGGTTAGGAGATTCAAATTAATTTAATGTATATGTATATATATATTTTAAGTGATAGATTTCCATTTATAAAATTTCATAAATACATTTTGGGGAAAAAAATGGAGGGGGCTATTGATAGTAAAAGATAAAACAAATTGATTTTCCCAGTTTAAAGATTTTCATTAATGAATATATATGCAGGCAGGCCTATTTAGTTTAGCTCGGTATGTAGTAAAGGTTTTTGGAACAATATAGGGATGCAGATTTTTATACATGTGCATAAATCAGAATAATATATATGTGTATGCATATATAAGATTAGAAATTGTTAATAATAAATTATTAGGTTAAAATCAAATTATTAACTTAAAGTAAATAAATAGTAATTAATTGTTCAATCAATTCACATATTAACAAACCTTATAATATTGACTCAAGGTCTAAAATAGAGAAACAAGCTGGATTGAAAGTGGATTGGAATGGTCTGCAAATTTTAAGTCAAAGGTGAGTTAATCTCACTCAGTTAAAATTAAATTTAAATTTAAATGATTAAATTTAAATAATTGTTTGAAATGATGGAATTGATTTATGTGTTGTGGTGTGGTATATATTTGGAATTTACATTTTATATTGTGCTAACATCTGTGGATGCAGGGAAACAGGTTGGAGGGATCCAACTGGACCCCTCAACTTTATTTAATTATTTAATATTCTCAGTTCTGAATATTTGATATCCTGTAATGAATTATGTGGAAATATTAAATGCTATGGCTTGATTATTATATTCGGGCAATAATGAATTACCAAATATATAATTTGAGTTTGGGAATGAAAATAAAGAAGTGAAATTGTAGTAAAATAATTATAGAAAATTTGAATAAATTTATTAATGGTCTGGAAAGGAAATAAAGTGACTTTAAAATATCTTGAGTATGGGAAGGAAAATTTAAATAAACATAAAGTTAATGAAACTTAAATTTCAATGTCATTGTTTAAAAGAACAAAACATTTATTTTAAATTGAGAATATATATTATTTAAGAAGAATAAAGAAGAAATTGGGAATAATCTGAAATTTGTATATTTCAGCTAAAGGATTTAAAAATCAAACTGAAAATAATAATAAAGTCCATAATTAATGAATTTCGAAATGAACGGATAAGTTAAGAAATTTATTTCAAATGGAATAAATTGGGAATCAATTTGGAAAATTGGTTTAAGTGATTGAGATTGGAAATTTCTCTCTGAATAACCAAGTACGTTTTCAAAGTAAATTTTTAAATATAAATTGAAAGTTTAAAGTTGTTTTAAGAAGTATGTTTTGAAAAATTTACTATTTCTGAATATTTGAATTCTAAAATAAGTATTTCCTTTTAATCTATTATAGCAATAATTATTTAAAGAGTGATAATATTTTATTTTAAAAAAAAGTGAAAGTCTAGTTTTTATATTTTATTTAGTAACTTATTTTCAAATATTCATATAGTATGTTTTTTTAACAAATCATTGAAGTAGTTTTAAAATAAATGTTTTAAAGTATATTTCAAAGTAAAGTGTTCTAAATTAATTTTAAAATCTAGTTTTGTGCTTGGTGATTTCAGAGGAGATAGAAATATTTGGGAAAGTTGATTCTGAAAAGAAAGATGGTTTTGAAACTGTTTTCAAAGGAATTTGAAAAGTGAAAATATATCTTGTGAAGATATTTTTAATATAAATAAATAATTTGGGAAATTATTTATTGTTGGATGGTTGTTTGTGTATATGAATTGATAGTTAAATAACCGACTATCAATATTGGACAAATGCGTTGATCGTTTCGAAGAGACCGGGATCGAGATTTATTTCTCGAAAACCACTTCGATCCGGTTTGTACGTTTCATGTAAACGATTTGGATTCGAATATGGAGCATTGGAGTGCAAGGGCTAGTAGCTACTAATCCTGAGGATATTTCCAAAATGGATGTAGTAGAAATAGTGCCTTCGGTTCCGTTCGAACCCGGGACGGACTTGTATGAATGAATGCTTGCGAAACATCGTCATGAGGACGATGGGCATTCTATGGGATATGTTCTATAAAGGTAACGATTAGCCTCAAGCCTCATCAAATGGGAATGACTGAAAATCAGCGGTTATGCAGCAAGGCTAGGTGGGTAGCACCCAAGCAGGGTGAGGTCATTCCATTCTAGATGTCCCTTTTTATTTTGGCTTAGTGGTGCGGTTGTTGATCCCAACCGCGGGGTGATCTCACTCGGGATTATCCAGTAAGGGGTAGTCCCGATCTTGTGTTGTAGGGGAGCGGGCGTACTCCTCGGTACGGTGATCTAGGCCCCGTACTGTGACAGGTGGTACCCCAGTGCCTAGTCATTGGTTGGAAATCCATTCTTCGTACGAGCCTTGTACAAGTTTTGTTTGCATTACCCACTCTGTGGCTAGTAGCTGGAATTTAATAATGTAACAATTTCGGCTATTTTATAAGCATTTGTATATAGACCCTATAATAATATCAGAGGATTTCTATAGAAATTGTTTTAGCTATCGTAAGGTAAAAACCCGACATATTTATTTGTGGCGTGGTCTTAAGAGATGCTTTTGTTTCCAAGGATTTTTGAAACTTTAATAATCAATTGGGTGTGATTTTCTCACGCTGGTATTCCAGACTGACTCGGGTGTTATTTAACTATAATGCTCGGGTCAGACCGAGTATTATAGGATACAGGATATGATGCTTTGGAGCTCAGGAGACGAGCAGGATGGCGATACGTACTTCCGTACTTATATATATATTCCGCTGTGTTTGAGTTGTTGTGTATTCATTGTATGATATTGATGTTGAGCCGCGATTGATGTATTCTGATGATGTAATATATAAACAGAGATATTTGATTTGAGTAAAGAACATTTATTATCTATTATATTTTATTCCGCTGTGATGGTTAGATTTTGATGTTCATTTTTTTCTTCTCTTCTTGTACCTCTTCTTCTTTAGCCCAAATGGTTCGTATTTTTGAACAACTTGAGTTGATTTAGGTAGAATAGTGTTGACTCAAGGGGTACGGATTTGCGGGCTGTTACAATATCTCTTATCAAATTGCAAAAGCTCCTCCATACAAAGAAGACTCTACCAAAATTTTCGAAAATTTTGGGAATTAGAAATTGTTTGGGAAAATTTTGTTAGCGACAAAACGATTTCAAATTGGAAATTAAAATAAATTAGTGGATGAAACTAATTTAAAATAATGATATGAATCAATTATAAATGAAAGATAAAATTCAGTATTCAGAGTTGAAGATAAATTGAATTCATATGGAAATGGGAAAAACTAATTTGAATAGAAGTAGAATAAAAACTTATGTAAGGAAATGTATAAAATGATTTTAAAGGCTATGATTGGATGTTACTGCTAAGGAGGATATGCAGGTATTATAAAGGGAAAGGAAAATTGGTTTTGATTTCAGAAGATAAATTTGAATTGCTCGACAAAAAGGTATGTGTTTAAATTTCTGTATGAAATTTGATTGGGTTTTTGATCTAGCCACTTGGCCTTTTGTTTACTTTTGGAATTTGGGAGCTCGTAGAGGCATTTTGTAGTCGTACCGAGCTAGCCGTGCAAAGGAGACGCTGGCAAAAATTTTCAAAAATTTAGGGAGTTAGAAATTTTTTGAGAAATTTTAAAAAATTAAAACTTGGTTTTAAATTATAATTTGAATGGTTGAATAAGTAAAGTTGTTTGGAAACTATGGAAAGGTTTGGAAAGTTAGTAAGATGGATAGTGTGTCTTTAGTAAAGATTATTTGGTTGGTTGTTGTCAAAAACTGTTTGGTTTTGGAAAATAGTAATGGGTATTGGATCATTCTTCTTAACTAGCAATTTTGGGGACGAAATTCTTTTAAGAGGGGAGGAATGTGACGACTCGAAATTTTCGGACATTTGTAATTAGAATATTTAATTAACTTTAAATGTTTAGAAGTTAATTTTTAACTTGAATTCAAATATTATTAGTATTTAGCAATTAAGTTATTGCATTTACTAAACTGAATTTGGGTAAATTATTGAATCTTCAGTTTTAAGCCTGTTAAAAATAATTTGAATGCTTGCAAAATTTATACTGATAGTGTTGAGGATAATAAAATTTTTAAAATTGAATTTAACACTGATTTGTTCAGTTTTGAAATTTTATCGTTTAAATTGAATTTAAAAATAAATCTTCCAAGGCACAGTCTCGGAATTCGACGAAACCAGTTCCATTGGATCCGTAATATTGAATTATTATCTGATTTCAATTTTCGTAGTGTTCTGAGTGATCGTTTGGCCGTACGATAAGTAAACGCGCTGAAATTAAATTGAAATTTAATACAATAACAGGGTTCGAAAAGCTATCTTCTCCATACGATCAAATTAGGACTCGAAACCTTTTCCATTGCATTCGGAATTGGGGTATAACATTATAAACGCCTAGCAACATGCCTTAATAGGAGTTCACGATTTTGTGCTACGTGAATCGAGACGTTTTGAATTTGAATTTAAATTATATATATTCCCATTCAACCCAACATTTAGCTGCTTTTCTTTCAAATCCCTACAATTCCCTCAAATCACTATCCCCCGCTCGTACAAGCAACCACTCCATCATGTCTTTCGTTCTCCTTCCTTTGTAATCCATGCATCAGATAGAGGAAATAAATAAAAACGCAAGTCTCCTTTTATAAATCCCGAATCCCTTTAATACCTTCCAAATCGAACAGAAACAAAAAAAAGAAAAAAAATGGAAAACAAAAAAAATAGGGGGGCTCGAAATCACCTCTCGCATTCAGTCGTCGCTTTCTCTTCGTTCGAGATTGAATTCGAAATTGTATAAGGATCGCGAGGCGAGTTAGGGTTACGAGCAAACACTTCGATTGAGGGAAAGCTCACGTCGTGGATGGTGTTGGCATCGCGAGCAGCTAGGGTTACGCGTAGAAGAGGTTTTCGATCTGGTGTCTCGAGGCGAGGGTGCATTGAGCGTCGACGACGTCAGAAAGGGGCTAGGGTTGCAATTCGTTCAGGCCGTGGTCCACACCAAGTAGGATATAAGGGATGATGGCGTGACTTTCGACTCGCGATAAGCAGGCCGATGGTTGTTGGGACAACTTCATCGTCGACGGGTCACGCAGTGGAGAGGTAGGGTCGCGAGTTGAACTTTCGCGATTTCGACTGATGGAAGTTATCGGTTGGCGCTAGCAGTGTGGTATATTCCGGTTTCCGTTTTTCTTTTACTTAAATATATATATATATATATATATATATATATGAAAGATTACAACACATACAGTTAGGAAAGGTGTAGAAAACAAGTATGAATATATATACACATATCTTTTTTCATTTAAAAGTACATATGTACAGAAAATTTTATGTAGATAAGATTTTGAAAACAAAATATAGAAATTTTAAAGATATTTAGAGGATTTATATAAAGTTTTATTTTGGCCTTTTTATGAATTATTTTATAAACATGTATAAATAATTTTTATTCTACTAGTTGATTGAAAAAAAAGGAATGAGTTTGATAATTAAGATGTTGTAATTAACTTGTTTAATTTTTGGGTTGCTAAATATAATTTGTTAAAAGAAACTATTAGTTTAAAAAATTTAAATCAAATTAGGAGTTAAATTGAATAAGTGAATGACAATCAATTGTTTGATTAATTCAAATAGTAATAAATTGTTCTATCAAGTCAAAAATATTAACAAAATGGAATAAATATTTATACAAGGTCGAATTCTGAAAGGAAGCAAGCCGGAATTGGTAATGGTTGCAAACAGCAAAATAAAAGGTGAGTCGGTCTCACTCATCTGGTTGCTATTCAAATTTAAATAGTTAAATTTAAATAATTGGTTGATTGATTGATTTGATTGGATGTGTTATATTATATATAGTAGTATGTATAGTATATATTGGAATGATTGATTTCCCGCATTATATAGCGGATGAGACCATATGCGCCGCATAATAGCGGATGATATTATTTAATCCCATATACCGCGATATTCCACCTCGAAGTGGAATTGGTATTGTGCTAACGTCTGTGGATGCAGGGAAACAGGTCGAAGGGATCCAACTGGGTTCCTCAAAATTATTTGATTTGTTTAATATTCTGTGTTATGAATATTTGATATCCTATGATGAATATTATTGATAATTGGAATATTGAATGCTATGGCTTGGTTGAATATATTTCGGTACACTGAGTTACAAAAATATATAGAATTTGATTTTCGAAAAGAAAATAAAAGAAGAGAATTTGTAAGTGAAATAATTATAGAGAATTTAAATAAATTTAAGAATGAATTTGAAAAAGTAAAAGTGATTTTAAAAATAAATTCCGTGTATGAAAAGGGGATTTTGAATAAACAGGAAGATTATGAATTTTAAATTTAAGTGTTAATTATTTAAAAGAATAAAGCATTTATTTTAAATTTAAGATTTAATCTATTGAAAAAATAAAGAAGGAAATTGGAAAAAAAATATCTGAAATTGGTGTTTTCAGTTAAAAGATTTTAAATCGTAATTAAGGAAATAAAGTCTAAATTTAATGGATTTTGAAATGAATTGAGCAAGTAAAGAAATTTATTTCAAATGAAGTAAATTGGGAATTAATTTGGAAATTGATCTACGTGTTTGAAATCGGAATTTTAAAAGGGAGTTGAGACTAAGAAATTTATAAACTGGGTTTATAAAAGTGAAGTAATATGTCGGTGGATATTCAGAAGAATAAATTCACGATGGGAATTTATTAAAGAAATGAGAAAATTGGTTTAAAAATAAATAGTGATTTATTATTAAAAGATGAGAAAGATTAGCGTATTTCCCTGGATAGCCAAGTACGTTTTCAAAGTAGACTTTTAATATACATAAAGGCTTTAATGTTGTTTTAAAAAGCATGTTTTAGAAAATTTATTATTTCTAAATATTTAAATTCTAAAGTAAGCATTTTTCAAATCTATTATCTTAGTAATTATTTAAAGGTGACTTGGTATTGTTTAAACAGAAAAAATCTAGTTTATATTTTATAAAGTAACCTCATTTTCAAATATTCCTATAGTATATATTTTTAATAAAGTATTGAAGTAGTTTTATTTTAAATATTCTTAAAGTATATATTATGAATAAGTATTAAAATAATTTTGAATTTAAATGTTTCAAAGGATATTTTAAAATAAATTTTTTTAAATTATTTTAGAAAGCTAAAGTTTTTGTGCTTGGTGTTTTCAGTGGAAATAAATATTTGAAAATTCATTCCATAAGGAAGTATAGTTTGAAACTGTTTTCAAAGGGGGTTGGGAATGGGAATATATCTTGCGAAGATATTTCGAGGTTAATAAATAATTCAGGAGAAATTATTTACGTTTGATGGATATTTGTGATTGTTAATTGATAATTAAATAACCGACTATCAATACTGGCCAATGCGCTGATCATTTCGAAGAGACCGGGATCGAGATTTATTTCCTGAAAACCACTTCGATTCGGTTTGTACGTTTTCATGAAAAAACATGTTCGGAGTCAAAGATGGAGCAGTGAAGTGCAAGAGCTAATCGCTACTTATCCCGAGGATGATTCCAAAATGGATGTAGTAGGAGTAGTGCCTTCGGTTCCATTCGAACCCGGGACAGACTCGTATGGATGAATGCTTTCAGAACATCGTCAGGTGGACGATGAGCATTTTAAGTGAAACATTCTAAAAAATTAACGCTTAGCCTCAAGCCTCATCAACCAGGAATGACTGAAAATCAGGGGTTATGCAGCAAGGCTAGGTGGGTAGCACCCATTAGGGTGAGGTCATCCATGTCTAGATGTCTCATTTTATTCGGCTTAGTGGTGCAGTTGCTGATCCCAACCCTGGGGTGATCTTACTCGGGATTATCCAATAAGGGGTAGTCCCGGTCTTGTGTTGCAGGGGATTGGGAGTAATCCTCGGTACTGTGATCTAGGCCATGTACTGTGATAGGTGGTACCCCAGTGCCTAGTCATTAGTTGGAAATCCATTCTCCCTACGTGCTTTTTACGGTTTTGTTTGTATTACCCACGATTGTGGTTAGTAGCTGAATTTAATAAATGTAACAATTTCGGCTATTTTAATAAGTATTTGTAAATAGACCCTACTATAATATCAGAAAATTTTAATAAAAAGTGTTTTGGCTATCGTAAGGTAAAAACCCGACATGTATATTTGTGGCGTGGTCTTACGAGATGCTTTTGTTTTCAAAAGAAATTTTGGAACTTTAATAATCAATTGAGTGTGGTTTTCTCACACGCTGGTATTCCAGACTGACACAGGTGTTATTTAACTGTAATGCTCGGGTCAGATCGAGTATTATAGAATACAGGATATGATGCTGTGGAGCTCAGAAGACGAGCTGGATGGTGATACGTACTTTCATACTTGATTATTATTCCGCTGTGTATTCAGTTTTGAGGATAAGTTTACATGACTGTCCAGTTGTCTGTTATTGATGTTTTTGAACTCTGAGGATGTATTCTGATGATGTATATATACAAAACAGTTATAGTTTTCTTTTGTGCAAAGATCTGTTATTATCTATTATATTTTATTCCACTACGATGGTTAGATTCTGATGTTGTTTCCTATTTTCTTCTTCTACCTCTTTTTCTTTAACCCAAATGGTTCGTATTTCCATTCATCTTGAGTTGATTGATGGAGAATAGTGTCGACTCGAGGGGTACGAGTTTGCGGGTCGTTTCAGCGCTACCCCCAAATAACTTTGCTCCCACGATTCCTGTTTTGACCATAACCGGGTTGTGAGGCTCGACGAAGTCTCATCCACAAAGCTACACATTTCACAGTCATGCTTTGATCAACAAATGATCAGCAACACTTCATATTCCACATTACCAAATTAGGAATGTGTCACTTGTAACCATCAACTACATAACCTCTGAGATCGTACGTCTTAGAGAAGGGTGTTAAGCTAAGAGAATAAATCTCTGCCACCAAACAGAAATGTATTTGATAGAAACTGGTTTTACACCTCAAAGTGTAATGTCATACACACATCCATACAAGTCTATTCCGGGTTCGAACAGAACTGAAGGCACTTCAAAAGAAGCCCTTGCAATCTGGCATCCACAATCCCGATCGGACTCCCCATCACATATGGAGATCTCTATACTAGAGCAACTCAGTGCTGAGTCATTCGACAGGTTATCCTATCATTCTCAAAGACACCCGGTCTTCACCACCGGTCTTCAATTTCAAATCCATAATGTCGTATCATTATTCGAAATGGGTTATATGACACAAGATCCTCTCCCGTCTAAACCGAACAGTGAGCGCGACATTTTAAAACCATATGGATAATGGGATCTCAGTTAAGTCACAACTTGTTTCCCAAAACTTTTCTTTTAAATGGTTAAAAAATCACAATTTTTATATTTTAAACAAAAAGATTCACTTCACAAAGTTCACCAAACTTTCACAAAGATTCATTTACAATATTTAAACAAAAGATCTATCTTTGAGATTCTCTTTTGTTTGAAAACAAAGTTTCACAAAGATTCCTTTATAGATTTCAAAACAATTTCATTCCAAATCTTTTATACAAAGGATATACCTTTAACATTCTCTTCGATTTTGAAACAAGGTTCAACCATTTTTCACAAAGACTCATTCATAGCTTTCCAAAAAACTATTTCAGTACCATTTCAAACATGAAATCTTTCAACACAAAATAGAAATCCTTTCTTAATATGAAAGCTACTTATTATTTGAAAACAAATAATTTTCATTTCGGAAAAAACCGATTACATTTGCATATGTTAAAGCTCTTCAAGTATAAAGCTTGGTTTAGATTCAATTTCCCAAAACAATATTTTTAAAATGGTTTGAAACTTATATAAACACATTTATAACTTGTATAACCTTTCTAAACCAAAATTCTCAACATAGAATTCAATTTCAAATCTTAAATTCAAATTCAAATCAAATTATTAAAATTTCAAAACTTAATTAAGTTATTCAAAATAAATTTTATCTTCAAAACTCCTTTTCAAAAAGTTTTCATATTTAATCCAATTCAATTTCGAAAACCACTTCAAAAACCTATGACTTAACCAATTTCCTCGTGCAATCCATACATGTGAGTGTAAGGTGTAGTCCAGGGGTTTTACACAATCGTGCAACATCATTACTCATCACGGATTCAAGTATAGCAATATCGATAAGCGGTATAATCTATAATGCTTATCTTCATTCACAAATTCACAGATAAATGTATCACAGATAAAATAAATAAATAGATAAATTTCACATAGCTTAATTCACAGAACAGAATATTACAGTCCAGAGATAACAATCAATTCAAGGAATTTCATAGAATACAAACATTCATAAGCAATCCAAACATTCATAAGTAAGGTTAATTAATCATCTGATCAATTGAACTCAGATTAATTACGTATGAATGCTTTTACTAGTCCTGGTTAATTAATATTAATTTATTATAAACCATTTTAATTAATTAGCCTTTAATCATTAAATAATTAACCTTTAATATTAATTAACCTTTGATTATTAATTAATCAGCTTTAATGAATAAATAAATTAACCTTTAATCGCTAAATAATTATCCCTCAATTATTAATTCTTAATTAATTACATAAATTAATTAACCCTTAATTAATTATCATTTAATTTATTATCCTTAATTAATTACAATAATTAATTAACCCTTAATTAATAATCATCCCTTAATTACCTTAATTAATTAATTAACCTTTAATTAACTAATTATTCTCCAACTAATTGCCATAATAAATTAGTCACATTAATTAATTACAATAAGTGATTATTCTTAATCGCTTAATCATCTTTAATCATTAATTAATTGCTTCTAATTAAGTAATTATTTTTGAGTAATTAATTAATTACCTTTGATTAATTACAATAAATTTGTCAGCCTTTAATTAAAGTAATCTATCTTTAAGAAATCACATTAATTGAACCTTCAAAATAAATTATCATTATCATATAATTTAACTTAAAAAAATTTAGTTAACTAATGATTTAAAATATTATCTAAGATAAACCATTTATCTATTTAATCACTTCTTAATTAAGCTATTAAAATTTATTTCAAAATAACTTAAGAAAACAAAACTCAATTGATTTTACGTCAAAATAACTATATAACTTTTATCAACGAAAAATTAAATAAACTTTCATTATGTATAAAAAATTGTTTTAGAAAATTTAAAACTTGTTTTTATTTTAAATTCTTAAACTGTTATATTTGAACCTGTGACCACTTCTGGTCTCAACCCGAGCCAAAATCAAATTTTCCTGAGCCAAAATCAAAAACTTTTTTTAATCTTAACATTCAAAACCGTTATATATTCGCGTACCTACTTGAACACATACCCGAGCTAGCTATAGAACTACACGAGATTGACTTTGAGACAAATCCCTTCTTTCCCAAATCCAAGCATCTGATATCGATGATACATTGTGCACGTGCACCAGCCATCTGACTAACTCCGGTCATCGCCACCATAACCCACACATCGTCAACCACCTCGCTGATGATCTCGTCAACCCAGAAAACCAATATCGTCGAACATTCAGAAACGACCTATCGAGCTCACCTAAAAGCAAAAACTCGATCATCAAATTTGCCTTGCCGACGATGATCTCGGCAACCTGGAACCACGCCGCACCACCGATAGATGCGTCACATGATTACACTTCGATCACCCTTGGACCGGTCTGCTTCGATCAACCCACGGTGATGAAATTGACTCGATTTCAACGGCGACTCATCAGGCTCTATAAACCCTATAATCATCCCACTTGACCATCCTGATTGATGAAAATTTTTGCTAGTATTTTTCCTGGAATCGCCAACATCCAAGCTTCCTTTAACAACAAACCCAATCACCAGTGCTTCGTCGATCATCGATAATTGACGAAAGCACAAAAACCGTTCATCTTGCTTTTTATCGCAAATTAATGAACTAAAAATCTTGAAATTCTTATCAAAATTCATCGATTTGAATTACGAACCCATATATAAAATCAAGAAATGAATCCCAGAAAATAATCTTCCTGACTTAATTTGAATTTCACTGTAATATACAAATTTCGAGATATTAAATCAATATTTCCACTTGTATTTATTTTTAATAATGATGTTATACTCATATGAACATCTTTCATTCGGTAATTATAATCTAAAATTGTTTGGGGTGGGATGATTATTAATTTCAAACAGGTTTTAAAACCTAGAATATATGAAAAAAAGCAAGCCTTGTCTGTTTTCCAGACATGCATCACATATACACATACATATGAAGACAGATTTACATTCCAGAATCATCACATATCAGAGAAGACAATTCATTCAAGCATTTACCAAGACATGTAACAAATTCAGGGCCAGATTGCTCACCTGAAGCAGAGAACCAGAAAATAGGAACAAATTCTTTTGCTCAAAAAATTTTGATGTTGATTTTAAATTTGAAAATCTTTGATTTGCTTGCTGATTCGTTTGAGATGTTCTTGGATTTGAACTACAGTTTGCTTGTTGTTGAGATTCCCGGCTTTGATCTAAAGCTTTGCATTGCTTGAATTTGCTTTACGAACGTGCTTTGTCTCAGGTTTTGGGTTTAAACAGAGAAGCATTTGCATGCCTCACGTTTTTGAATTTAGCTGAGATGATTTCCAGATTTTTAAATCTTAATTTATTTTTTCTTTTGTTTGCCTTTCGATTCAGGTTTGTAACTTGATTTCTAACTTGCTTCCTTGATCTGATTTGTTACTTGAACTTTGATCTGGAAGTATTTTTGTTTTTGGGTTTTTAGATTTTAGAGAAAAGATGAGAGAATGTTTTGAACTGAAAATGAATGAACGGTTTTTTTTTCTTTCCACTTTTTTTTCTAATGCATGTTTTATATTTTCCAATTCGCAGGGCCATCATCACACCGAAGCTTCTCCCTCGAGCTGCTACGAAGCCAATCAAAGAATTGAAATTGAATCAAAGGAGATTGATAGAGAAAAGACTGTTTCCTTGCTGTTGCAGGGTATCGACCATTTGTAGTGGTACTCCCCTGTCCCCTACCTCGTCCTCTTCTTGCACTCATATTCACTATCAGTGGATAGCAAGAGAATTTACTGAGGCATACGGAAGGATATCTTAGGGATATACTCATTCTAGGGTATACTTAATGCAGCCCAGGCTAGAAAAGGAGGGATAAGTCTTACACGACTTAAAGATGAGGAGTTAAGTCGTGCACGACTTAAGATAGAAGGCTTAGATCGTTTCTGGGTTAAGGAAGGTCGGCCACGACCTAACAAGTCACTAGGGAAGGCAACACGATCTAAGCAAGCCTTGGTTATAGGTCGTTCACAGGTTCTAGGTCGGCAACGACCTAAGAAAGTGGTCTTGAGTCGGCAACGACCTAATGGAAGGCAGAAGAGGGAAGAGGAAACATTTGGGTGATTCTTTAAGCCGCAAACGAGTTACGACCTTAACTAAGTCGTTATGTCATTGAGTCTTTGAGTCGTTATATGTTAAGTCGGTCATATGGTGTGTGACCTGAGTTGAGTCGTGTTGAATTTAGGTCGTCACCGACCTATGTGTTGTGTTGTAATATGGGTAAGGAACTATTGTTAAGTCGTAACCTGATGTTGTAATTTTCTTTCTTTGAGTCGGAAGTCATTAGGTCGTATACGACCTAAGTGAGTGAAGGTGTTTTGTATTTTTAAGTCGTTGCCTAGGCCATAAGTCGGCATGTCGTTGAGTCGGTTGAGGCGCTGTTGTGAAGTAGTTATTGTTAAGTCATTGTGTCTTGTGTCTTGAGTCAGATAGGTCGGCTAACGACCATAGTGATTCGTTTGCGTGTGTAGTGTTGTAAAGGGGGTTAGGTCGCTATGGTGTTAAGTCGTTGCCGACGTAGAATGGGTCGTAAGTCATATACGACTTAAGGTCTGGGTCGAAAACACTATAAATAGGGAGTGAGTTGTACATTTAAAAAGGTTGTTGATTTTTGGAATAAAATTCTTGTTTGATTGCTGTGTTCTTTCATCCTAAATTGGTAGTTGAGTGTAATCTCCTATCTCCACTTTCGGATATTCTAGTGCGCTCGAATCAACGATTGTTGAAGCCGATTCGTGGAATCAAGTGCGCTTGATCAACGCTTGAAGAATTGAAGATCTTCTCTCACGGTATCGTGCGCGATCAACGTGTCGAAGATAGCTAGAATTCGGTATCTTTGTGATCAACGAATTTGGGTATTTCAGTATCTTCAATCCACCGATTGCTACTTTCATCGATCCATATCGTTTTGTTAATTATCCGCTGCGTCGGTTTGGTATCAGAGCTTGACTTAGTCAATCATAGCTAAGACGAGTCTTGGAGCCAAGGAATTTGAAGTTGAAGTTCATCGTGTTCATTTTGAAGTTGCAACAAGTTAGAAGCTTTCGATTCATTTCATTTTGGATCAAAGTTGGAAAGGTGTTTGAATTTGAGCCGAGAGTTTGAAGAGTAGGCCGTGTATACTTGTGAAAGTAGCCGAACCATGGTGAAGTTTATTTGAAGTTTGAGGCCGTGACTTGTTGTACAAGTTAGAGTTGGAGTTTGAATTGTGAAGTGTTTGTGATTGAGTAATCATGCCGCCAAGAAGAGCTAATCGTCATCAGAATGTTGAAGCGTTGTACAGAAGAGAAGAAGCCGAGCAAATGGAACAACGTATCAATGAGAAATTTGATGAAGGCATTGGAAAGTTAGAGAAGTTGATGAATGATCTGAATCAAAATCAAAGGAGGAGATCACCAATCTCGAACCATGGAGGAAACAGAGTTTCGCCATCGGTTACGAAAGCGAGGAGGGTATCACTGCAATCTTTTAGAGAGAGAAGAGAAACATCAATTTCGTCAAGGAGAGATCACCATGACTATGGACATGAAGAGAGAAGAACTCCACGTGAGTATGAAAATGAGCCATATAGAGATGAAGAGAGACATAGTAGAAGAGACATGCATGATCAAAGGGATGATAATGGTCGAGATCGATATAGACGTACATTTGATTTTGATGAAGAGGGTGATAGAGCTAGCATGCATTATCGAGATCGAGACCAAGTTCGAAATTCATATCGAGATGTGGATGAGGATCGTCGATGGGAATCGGGTATGAAGATGGAAATTCCAGAATTCAAGGGTGGAATGGTAGCCGAAGAATTTCTTGATTGGTTGTCTAATATTGAAGAGATCTTTGATTTCAAGGAGGTACCTGAGCATAGAAGAGTAAAGTTGGTTGCTACTAGGTTGAGGGGGAGAGCTATGGCATGGTGGCAACAAACTAAGCTTATGAGAGAGAGAATGGGAAAGTCAAAGATTGAATCATGGGATAAGATGAAGAAGTTGATGAGAGCTACATTTCTACCTTACAACTATCAATCACTTATGTACCAGAGATTGCAGAATCTGAGGCAAGGGACAAAGACAGTTAATGATTATGCAGATGAATTTTACCAACTCATTGCCAGGAATGATATTATGGAGACAGAAGAACAACTGACCGCTAGATTTGTTGGAGGGTTGTGAATGCAGATCCAGGATATGGTTAATATGTTCGATCCAAGATTTGTGGCGGAAGCACACCAAAAGGCGTTGGCTTGGGAGAAGCAGGGAAGGCGTGGAGGTGGTGTATTTGCTAATTCCAATAATCCAGTGAAGGGTTCCAGTGGAAGTTTTAATGTTTCTAAACCTATCAGTAAACCAGTGGTGAAGGAGGTTGAGAAGACGAAGGTTAATAGCAGTTTCAAATGTTACAATTGTCAGGAGTTGGGTCACAAGAGCAATGAATGTCCGAAGCCTAAGAGGAGAGCAATGGTTGCAGAGATAGAAGAAGAGGATGTGGAAGCTGAATGTTCTAATTCATCTTACGAAGAGAAAGAAGAAGAATTATCCGGAGATGAAGGGTGCAATTTAATGATGAGGAGAAGTTATTTGGCACCGAAACAAGAAGAGGAAAACGGTTGGTTGAGGAATAACATATTTCAATCCACATGCACTATTCTGGGAAAGGTTTGCAAGTTCGTCATTGATGCTGGGAGTTGTGACAATATTATCTCTACTGAAGCAGTAAGGAAGTTGAACTTGAAAACTGAGAAGCATCCTAAACCGTACAAGCTAGCATGGTTAAGGAAAGGTGGTGAGGTAAAAGTTGGACGAAGAGCTTGTGTGAATTTTTCAATTGGGAAGAAGTACAAAGATGAAATCTGGTGTGATGTTGTGGACATGGATGTGTGTCATCTGTTGTTGGGCAGACCATGGAAGTTTGATAAAGCAGTACAACACAATGGTCGTGCTAATAGTTACAGTTTTATGTTTGAAGGCGTTAAGATCATTTTAGTTCCAAAGAAGAGACAGCAGGGAGAGAGTAAATCTGAGGAGATTGAAGAGCTGAAAACTTTGTTAACTTTGAAGTAGTTTGTTAAGGAAGTTGAAGAGGAGCCTGAAGTCTTTTTGTTGATTGGGCGAGAGTGCAGTGAAGGGGTTGAAATTCCAGAAGAAGCGAAACCAGTTTTGAAAGAATTTGAGGATGTATTTCCAGAAGAGTTGCCTAAGGAGTTACCGCCACTGAGGACATTCAACATCAAATCGATCTTGTTCCAGGAGTCGTATTACCGCATAGACCACACTATCGAATGAGTCCGAAGGAACATGAGGAACTGAGAAGGCAGGTGGAAGAGTTGTTAGAGCAGGGACATGTTCAGGAAAGCTTGAGTCCTTGTGCAATACCAGCTTTGTTGGTGCCGAAGAAGGATGGAACATGGAGAATGTGTACCGATAGTAGAGCTTTGAACAAGATTACCATTCGCTATAGATTTCCTATGCCAAGATTGGATGACTTGCTAGATCAGTTGAGTGGGGCTATTATATTTTCGAAGATTAATTTGAAGAGTGGATATCATCAAATTCGAATTAGACCAGGAGACGAATGGAAGACAGCATTCAAGACGAGGGAAGGATTATATGAATGGTTGGTTACGCCGTTTGGTCTATCGAATGCACCGAGTACATTTATGAGGGTGATGAACCAAATTTTCAGACCGTACATTGGGAAGTTTGTAGTAGTTTACTTTGATGATATTCTGATTTATAGTGCGAGTACAGAGGAGCATGTAGAGCATTTGAGAAAGGTGTTAATTATTCTTCGTGAGGAACAATTTTATGCAGCTACGAAGAAATGTGTATTCATGACTCGAAGTATTTTATTTCTGGGATATGTTGTGTCAGGAGAAGGTATCCAGGTGGATCAAAGTAAAGTTGAAGCTATTAGAAATTGGCCACAGCCGAAGACTATCACTGAAGGTAGAAGTTTTCATGGGTTGGCATCATTCTACCGAAGATTCATCCCACACTTCAGTAGCGTGATGGCACCAGCTACTAATTGCATGAAAGGAAAGAAGTTTGAGTGGTCAGACGAAGCAGGGGTTGCTTTTGAGAAAATTAAGACACTATTGACGACAGCACCAATTCTAGTTTTACCGGATTTTCAGTTGTTGTTTGAGTTACATACTGATGCGTCGAAGGTTGGGGTTGGTGGAGTTTTAAGTCAGAAAGGAAGACCGGTTGCTTATTTCAGTGAGAAGTTATCTGGAGCTAAGTTGAGATATAGCACTTATGATGTTGAATTCTATGCAATTGTTCAAGCTGTGAAGCACTGGAGACATTATCTATTTCAGAAAGAGTTTGTTCTTTACACTGATTATGAGGCTTTGAAGCATTTGCAAGGGCAGGATAAGATTTCATCGAGACATGCATCGTGGATTGCCTATTTGCAGCAGTTTATTTTTTTTGTGAAGCACAAATCAGGGGTAACAAATCGTGTGGCTGATGCTTTGAGTAGGAGGAGTCATTTATTAACGACAATGAAAATTGAGGTGACAGGATTTGAATTGTTGCCAGAATTGTTTGAGGAGGATCCTTACTTTGCAAAGTTCGTTGAGAAAGTTAAGGATGGAGATACTGATGAATTTGCGTTGGTTGATGGTTTCTTATTTAAAGGGAATCGATTATGTATACCAGAGGGCAGTTTGAGAATGAAGATTATCAAGGAATTGCACGAGGAAGGACATGTGGGCCGTGATCGTACATTGCATTTGATTTCTCAATCTTACTTTTGGCCGTCAATGAGGAAAGAGGTTGAAAGGTTTGTGGAGAGATGTCATATCTGTCAGGTTTCGAAGGGAATATCGACAAATGCAGGGTTGTATATGCCGTTACCTGTACCGACTAAACCATGGGTTGATATCAGCATGGATTTTGTTTTGGGTTTACCTAGAACTCAAAGGGGGAATGATTCTATATTTGTTGTGGTGGACAGATTTTCGAAAATGGCACATTTTGTTGCTTGTAAGAAGACGGCGGATGCTGTTCATGTTGCTCAATTATTCTTCAAAGAGATCTATCATTTACATGGGTTACCAGAATCTATTGTTTCAGACAGGGCTACCAGATTTTTGAGTCATTTTTGGCTAAGTTTGTGGAAGATGGTTGGAACGAAGCTGAAATTTAGCAGCGCTTATCATCCGCAAACAGATGGACAGACAGAAGTTGTTAACCGATCATTGGGAAATTTATTATGATGTCTTGTGAAGAACAATCTGAAGAGTTGGGACATGAAGTTATGCCAAGCAGAGTTTGGTCATAATCATGCAGTGAATCGTAGTACGGGATTCAGCCCATTCCAGATCGTATATTCAAGTTTGTCAAGGGGACCGTTGGATTTAGCAGTAGTACCACAACCGAAGGAGACGGTTAAACAAGCTGTAAACTTTGTTGATGGATTGACTAAATGTCATAAAATCGTTCAGAAACGATTGGAGAAAGCAAATGAGAAGTATAAGCAGACTGCAGACTTGAAGCGTTGAAGTGTTGAATTTAACGAAGGTGATTTGGTTTATGCTGTGTTAACAAAGGAACGTTTTCCAGTAGGCACTTATAACAAGTTGAAAGCCAGAAAAATTGGTCCTATAGAAGTTGTGAAACGGATTAATGAAAATGCTTATAAGTTGAAGCTGCCGAAGGATGTGTACACTTCTGACGTGTTCAATGTTAAGCATCTTGTACCATATTATGGAAATGAACAATCTGATGCGGAAGATTTTACAAATTCGAGGACGAATTTTTCTCAACCAGGGGAGGATGATGCAGCTCAGGCTAGAAAAGGAGGGATAAGTCGTACACGACTTAACTCTGCAGCTCAGGCTAGAAAAGGAGGGATAAGTCGTACACGACTTAAAGATGAGGAGTTAAGTCGTGCACAACTTAAGATAGAAGGCTTAGATCGTTTCCGGGTTAAGGAAGGTCGGCCACGACCTAACAAGTCACTGGGAAAGGCAACACGATCTAAGCAAGCCTTGGTTATAGGTCGTTCACAGGTTCTAGGTCGGCAACGACCTAAGAAAGTGGTCTTGAGTCGGCAACGACCTAATGGAAGGCAGCAGAGGGAAGAGGCAACATTTGGGTGATTCTTTAAGCCGCAAACGAGTGACGACCTTAACTAAGTCGTTATGTCATTGAGTCTTTGAGTCGTTGTATGTTAAGTCGGTCATATGGTGTGTGACCTGAGTTGAGTCGTGTTGAATTTTAGGTCGTCACCGACCTATGTGTTGTGTTGTAATATGGGTAAGGAACTATTGTTAAGTCGTAACCTGATGTTGTAATTTGCTTTCTTTGAGTCGGAAGTCATTAGGTCGTATACGACCTAAGTGAGTAAAGGTGTTTTGTATTTTTAAGTCGTTGCCTAGGCCATAAGTCGGCATGTCGTTGAGTCGGTTGAGGTGCTGTTGTGAAGTAGTTATTGTTAAGTCGTTGTGTCTTGTGTCTTGAGTCAGATAGGTCGGCTAACGACCTTAGTGAGTCGTTTGCGTGTGCAGTGTTGTAAAGGGGGTTAGGTCGCTATGGTGTTAAGTCGTTGTCGACTTAGATTGGGTCGTAAGTCGTATACGACTTAAGGTCTGGGTCGAAAACACTATAAATAGGGAGTGAGTTGTACATTTAAAAAGGTTGTTGATTTTTGGAATAAAATTCTTGTTTGATTGCTGTGTGCTTTCATCCTAAATTGGTAGTTGAGTGTAATCTCCTATCTCCACTTTCGGATATTCGAGTGCGCTCGAATCAACGATTGTTGAAGCCGATTCGTGGAATCAAGTGCGCTTGATCAACGCTTGAAGAATTGAAGATCTTCTCTCACGGTATCGTGCGCGATCAACGTGTCGAAGATAGCTAGAATTCGGTATCGTTGTGATCAACGAATTTGGGCATTTCAGTATCTTCAATCCACCGATTGCTACTTTCATCGATCCATATCGTTTGGTTAATTATCCGCTGCATCAATACTTCACCCTATCTCTAATGAGTTAATTAATGTGTTATACTCCTGAGCTAAAGTTTCAACCTTCAGCTCTGATACCAATTCTAACGACCCAGACTCGACCTTCAAAAATCGACACCGAATACGTCACCCGTATTCAAATGTCGTAGATCCAAACGTCGAATCTGGTTCGCCAGATCTTATAACACATTAAGTATACAACAAAGCGGAAGAAAAAATGAATAATATATCTTATATCATTGATACAACATCAGATACAACTAAATATCAAATACAAATGACTATCAATATATCAAAGATAGATGCAAGACAATAGCAGCGGAAAGACAATGTCTTCAATGCCAAACTTCAAAAACTCCAAATACTTGAAGACTTTCATATTCAAAACCGAAAGCTTAAAGAACACCAATCAACCAAGCTTGATCCAACAACGATGTTGAAGTGAAGCAACTCGATCCAAACATGATTGCCAAAATCCCAAGATCGAATGCTATCGAATCTACACCTACTATTCGATTATCTGAAAAACCCAACTCTAGAATGCCCGTGTGGAAAATTGTGGGCACCCAAAGTTTAGGAAGGAAACAATAAACTCCGGGTCAGTGATGGGATTGGTATGAGCAAACAAAAATACTTTATCTTTTCAAAAGCAAAACAAAGAATTTAAAAGAAATCCGCAATGCTTTTTGGAAAATGAAACTGCCATAAGGCCTCCCGCCATACACACACAATGCAAGCGCAAACTTGGAGGAGATTTCTTCTTATGACAATTAAGCATGCTTGATACGCGAAAATCCTTTTGATATTATTATTAGTGCATAGCTGTAAACATTTGCAAGTATAATATTAATCTTAGCCAGCATACGTACCATTATAGAACCATATTAGACGGCAGGTTCTACAACTTCAACCATACATGGGGAGTATTGGGTGATTGGATTTCCAACAAATGGTTAGGCAAAGGAACTTCCTACACAAAATGGAATGCCTCTGGAGGGACATCACCGGGAACCTAACCAGATCTCTACTACACATGGCTGGGTTACCTCTGTAACTAGGTAACAACTGACACGAGTATGCCACCCCTCGGTCATTACCAATCTTTATCCGAGGCGCCTCTCAACCAACAACCACAAAGCAATTAAGTTTGCAGCATCCACATAGGTAAATATCTGGGCTCCATACCATGATACCACCTTTAATCCAGAAGGGAATGACATACCCTCAGGGGCGCTACCCCCAAATAACATTGCTGCCACGATTCTTGTTTTGACCATAACCGGGTTGTGAGGCTCGACGAAGTCTTGCCCACAAAGCTACACTTTTCACAAAGTCATGCTTTGATCAAAAAATGATCAGCGACACTCCGTATGCCCCATAACCAAATTAGGAATGTATCACTAGTAACCATCAACTACATAACCTCTGAGCTTTACGTCTCAGAGAAGGGTGTTAGGCTAAGAGAATAAATCTTCGCCACCAAACAGAAATGTATTTGATAGAAACTGGTTTTACACCTCAAAGTGTAACGTCGGACACACATCCGTACAAGTCTGTTCCGGGTTCGAACAGAACCGAAGGAACTTCAAAAGAAGCCCTTGCAATCCGGGCATCCTCAATCCCAATCTGACTCCCTATCACATATGGAGATCTCTATACTGGAGCAACTCAGTGCAGAGTCATTCGACAGGTTATCCTATCATTCTCGGAGACACTCGGTCTTCACCACCGGTCTTCAGTTTCAAGTCCATAATGTCGTATCACTATTCGAAATGGGTTATATGACACAAGGTCCTCTCCTGACTAAACCGAATAGTAAGCACAATATTTTAAAACCATATGGATAATGGGATCTCAGTTAAGTCACAACTTGTTACCCAAAACTTTTCTTTCAAATGGTTAAACAAATTACCATTTTAATCTTTTAAACAAAAGGATTCACTCCACAAAGTTCACTAAACTTTCACAAAGATTCATTTACAATATTTAAACAAAAGATCTATCTTTGAGATCGTCCTTTGTTTGAAAACAAAGTTTCACAAATATTTCACAAAGATTCCTTTATAGATTTCAAAATAATTACATTCCAAATCTTTTGTATAAAGGATATACCTTTAAGATTCTCTTCGATTTCAAAACAAGGTTCAACCATTTTTCACAAAGATTCATTCATAGCTTTCAAAAAAAACTATTTCAATTCCATTTCAAACTTGAAATCTTTCAACAAAAAATAGAAATACTTTCTTAATTTGAAAGCTATTTATTATTTGAAAACAAATGGTTTCGTTTCGGAAAAATCCGATTACATTTGCACAGGTTAAAGCTCTTCAAGAATAAAGCTTGGTTTAGATTCAATTTCCCAAAACAATATTTTTAAAATGGTTTAAAACCTATATAAACACATTTATAACTTGTATAACCTTTTTAAACCAAAATTCTCAACATAGAATTCAATTTCAAATCTTGAATTCAAATTCAAATCAAATTATTCAAATTTCAAAACTTAATCATGTTATTCAAAATAACCTTTATCTTCAAAACCCTTTTTCAAAATCTTTTCATATTTAATCCAATTCAATTTCCAAAACCATTTCAAAAACCTGTGACTTAACCAATTTGCTCGTGCAATCCATACTTGTGAGTGTAAGGTGTAGTCCAGGGGATTTACACAATAGTGCAACATCATTACTCATCACAGGTTCAAGTATAGCAATATCGATAAGCGGTATAATCTATAACACTTATCTCCATTCACAGATTCATAGATAAATGTACCACAGATAAAATAAATAAATAAGTAAATTTCACACAGCTTAATTCATAGAACAGAATATTACAGTCCAGAGATGACATCAATTCAAGGCATTTCATACAACACAAACATTCATAAGCAATCCAAACATTCATGAGTAAGGTTAATTAATCATCTGATTAATTGAAATCAGATTAATTACGTATGAATGCATTTACTAATCCTGGTCAACTAATATTCATGTATTACAAACCATTTTAATTAATTAACCTTTAACCATTAAATAATTAACCTTTAATAATTTAATTAAACTTTAATTATTAATTAATCAAATTTAATTAATTACATAAATTAATTAACCCTTAATTAATTATCATTTAATTTATTATCCTTAATTAATTACAATAATTAATTAACCCTTAATTAATAATCATCCCTTAATTACCTTAAATAATTAATAAACCTTTAATTAACTAATTATTCTCCAATTGATTACCTTAATAAATTAGTCACATTAATTAATTACCTTTAATTAATTGCAATAAGTGGTTATTCTTAATCGCTTAATCATCTTTAACCATTAATTAAAATTTTAATTAGGTAATTATTTTTGAGTAATTAACTAATTACCTTTGATTAATTAAAATAAATTAGCCAGCCTTTAATTAAAGTAGTTAACCTTTAAGATATCACATTAATTAAACCTTCAAAATAAATTATCATTATCATATAATTTAACTTAAAAATTTTAAGTTAACTAATGATTTAAAATATTATCTAAGATAAACCATTTATCTATTTAATCACTTCTTAATTAAGCCATTAAAAATTATTTCAAAATAACTTAAGAAAATAAAAATCAATTGATTTTAAGTTAAAATAACTATATAACTTTAATCAACTAAAAATTAAATAAACTTTCATTATGTATAAAAGGAATTATTTTAGAAAATTTAAAACTTGTAAATTATAAAACCGTTATATTTGAACCTGCGACCACTTCGGGTCTCAACCCGAGCCAAAATCAAATTTTCCTGAGCCAAAGTCAAAAACTTATCTTTAATCTTTACATTCAAAACTATTATATATTCGCGTACCTACTTGAACACATACCCGAGCTAGCTACAGAACTACACAAGATCCACTTCGAGACAAATCCCTTCTTTCACAAATCCAAGCATCTGATATCGATGATATATTGTGCACGTGCACCAGCCATCTGACCAAATCCGATCATCGCCACCATAACCCACACATCGTCAACCACCTCGCTGATGACCGCGTCAACCCAGAAAACCAATATCGTCCAACATTCGAAAACGAGCTATCGAGCTCACCTGAAACCCAAAACTCAATCATCAAATTTGCCTTGCCGACGATGATCTCAGCAACCTGGAACCACGCCGCACTACCCAAAGACGTGTCACATAATTACACTTCGATCCCCCTTGGACCGGTCTGCTTCGATCAACCCAGGTGATGAAATCGGCTCAATTTCAACGGCGGCTCATCAGGCTCTATAAACCCTATAACCATCCCGTTTGACCATCCTAATTGATGAAAATTTTTGATAGTATTTTTCCTGGAATTGCCAACATCCTAGCTTCCTTTGACAACAAACCCGATCACCAGTGCTTCGTCGATCATCGATAATTGACGAAAGCACAAAAACCGTTCATCTCGCTTTTTATCACAAATTAATGAACTAAAAATCTTGAAATTCTTATCAAAATTCATTGATTTGAATTGCGAATCTATATATAAAATCAAGACATAAATCCTAGAAAATAACCTTCCTGGTTTAATTTGAATTTCACTGTAATATACAAATTTTGAGATATTAAATCAAAATTTCCACTTGTATTTATTTTTAAAAATGATGTTATACTCATATGAACATCTTTCATTCAGTAATTATAATCTAAAATTGTTTGGGGTGGGATGATTATTAATTTCAAACAGGTTTTAAAACCTGGAATGTATGAACAAAAGCAAGCCTTATCTGTTTTCCAAACATGCATCACATATATACATACATATTAAGACAAATTTACATTCCAAAATCATCACATATCAGAGAAGACAATTCATTCAAGCATTTACTAAGACATGTAACAAATTCAGGGCCAGATTGCTCACCTGAAGCAGAGAAGCAGAAAATAGGAACAAATTCTTTAGCCTCGAAATTTTTGATGTTGATCTTTAAATTTGAAAATCTTTGATTTGCTTGCTAATTTGTTTGAGATGTTCTTGGATTTGAACTAATGTTTGCTTGTTGTTGAGATTCCAGGCTTTGATCTAAAGCTTTGCATTGCTTGAATTTGCTTTACAAACATGCTTTGTCTCATGTTTTGGATTTAAACAGAGAAGCACTTACATGCCTCAGGTTTTTGAATTTAGCTGAGACGATTTCCAGAATTTTAAATCTTGATTTGTTTTTTCCTTTTGTTTTCCTTTTGATTCAGGTTTGTAACTTGATTTCTAACTTGCTTCCTTGATCTGATTTGTTACTTGAACTTTGATCTAGAAGTACTTTTGTTTTGACATTTTTTTTCTTTTTCTTTTCAGGTTTTCAGTTTTTAGAGAAAAGATGAGAGAATGTTTTGAACTGAAAATGAATGAACAGTTTTTTTCTCTTTCCTCTTTTTTTTCCAACACATGTTTTATATTTTCCAATTTAAAACAAGCCTATTTTCCACTTGTTAACTTTCTGAACACTTTTTACATTCATATTTCATATATTTTACATTTGTCGTGTACGATAAAATTGTGTTTAAACCCCCTTCCTTATATTTTACTTAATTTATAATTTTTTGTTAAAACCCTTTCAACTTATGTTTTTTCATGTTTATGTAAGATATGTATTATATCGTTAAAGAATATAACCTAACAATTAACTAAACACTAATATATAAATACATATATACTTCAAAATAATCCTTTAAATAGCTTTTGGGAAAATTTATCTATATTTTATTCAAATTATAACTTTCAAAATATACGTATTTTTATAAGAAAAACAAATTCCTATTTGTATTAATTTATAGAATTTTCAAATCCAGATATTATTCAAAACATTTTTTTAAAATTTCAAATTCAATTTATTTGTCAAATATTTACAATTGAATTCCCAAATTAAACTCAATTTATTTCAAAAATATTTATCTTAGAGTTTCAAATTGAAAATGAAATTCAAAATCAATATATATATATATATATATATATATATTCATAAATATATTTCTTTCAAAAAAATTCAAATTAATCCACAATCAAATTTATAATTATTATATTATTTAAAATACTTATTTCTGTATTTCAAATTACAAATTCTATTTTAAAATTTATTTATATTAATAAATGAACAAATATCTATTTAATTTGGAAAATACCAAATTAATTCATGATTTAATTCCAAAAAATTAAATTACTTACCAAATTAAATTTGACTTAAAAGCAGGAATGTTACATACAATATCGACGAGCGATTTAATTAGATTTAATTACATAATATTTTGGCTTGGACTTAGACAGGTTTAAGGCCCATCATTAGGGTTATAAAATTTCGGTTTTGGAAAGGTCTAGGGGTGGCTTAAACATAGGGAATTGGCTTCGAGATAATGGATTGAGATCAAGTGAGAGTGGGTAAAAAGTTTTCCTCGTTTCTCTCTAATACAACCTCATATATATATATATATATATATATATATATATATATATATATATATATATATATATATATATATATAAAATCATGAACTATTTTTAACCGCCATTACCTTCTACATTGTTGATTAAACAATAGCTCTCAATCCATATTAAAATTCTCAAATTTATTCAAATTACAAGAATACCGTTCGATGGTTAGAATTCGGTGATTTCGAACTTTCAATCTGATGAATTAAGAACAGTAAAAAGGATGGAAAGTCATTGCTTCAGTGTGGATTCAAAGGCATCATTAAATTGGTAATTTTAATTCATATTACAGTAATTAAATTATATTCTATGAATCTATAATGAGCAATTTCATATCTGTTTAAATATATTGCTACTATATGTTTAGTTATGTGAGATTTTGTAAGTACATGTGGTTGTCACAAATTAGTTTGGTTATGTGCATAATTTATTTATTATACTATTTGATTTATGTATAGACAAATGTTTTTTACTATATAAAATTAATTTTTGCCATTAATAATTATTTTATATATATTGATTAATAAATTCATATATATATTATTGTATGTTTCTCTCATAATAGCATATATGCATATATAAGATTTTTATATATATATATATGTGTATATATATATGATTTACAAATTTTAGTACACTTATTTATATATAATATGAATTTACAAATTCGAAAATTAATTATCATACATATATTCATATTTTTAAATTAACATTTATTGAATTTTTGAATTGTTTATTATATATAAAATAAGCATTACATTAAAATTTTAATTTTGTATTTTTAAAAATTATCATATCATTTCAGAAACATATAGAAAAAATTTATGAATTTTTCAATAAATTTTATTATTTTTAGTAATTAATATTGTCTTAGAAAAACTGTTTATGATTTATTAAGAATAATAATTTAATTCAAAAATTCTTCAAAATTGTTCATAACCTTTCATTCATGTTCCTAGAATTTGAAAATTTTAAATTTTGAATTTTTAATAATATATTATTTTATATTAAATAATTATGGCCGAAATCAATGTATTTGTTTTAAAAAATAATATTTCAACTTTGAGAAATCTCCAGATTTTTCCTTAGTCTGTTTTATGATCCTAGATTTTTGAAAATTGTAAAATTTAAGTTTTCATCAATAGATTATTTTATGTTAATTATTTATGGATGAAAACATTATTTTATTCATAATATATACAAATTAAAATACTAAAATTATTATGTTTGCAAAACTAAGTTAATTTGAATTGTAAATAAATTTTAAAAAGTTTTCTTTCTCTTTATATATATATTTATCTATTTATAAATGTTAAAACATTCATATATTATATATAATATATTTATACATATGTGTGTGTGTGTATTTTGCAACACATATACATGCATATATTTGGACAACACACATGACATACAAAATGAGCTAAGATAACCGTTGCGATGTAAATCCCAACATCTACATATGGGTATATTATACCTTTCACGGATTATTATGTCACACATGCACTAACACATATATGTATATAATACATTTATGTATAAACTAGATCAAATAAAATTAATTTAATATCTTAATATATTTAATTTAAATAAAATAAATTATTTTATTTAAATGAAATTTAGAAATGTTCTAATTCAGTTATACTTCATAGGCCCAATAAAAGATCCAATAGGGTAAATTTTTTAAAATTCACCCATGACTTCTGTTGTAGGTTAGTCCAGTTCCAACAAATGTAACCCAAGGTTCATAGTTCGTTTTAGGTATCTCATGACCCTTTCAATATCATGCCAGTGCTCTATACTAGGCCTACTAGTAAACCTTCATAATAATCTCATGACATAGACAATGTCGGGTCTAGTACAATCAGTGGCATACGGAAGGCCGCCAAAGATGCTCGCGTAATCAGACTGTCTTACACCTTCACCGATTTTCCTAAATAGTTTTACACTAGATTCGTATGTGTACATGCAGGTTTACAGAGGAAGTAATTGTATTTCTTTAGTATCTTTTCAATGTAATGAGATTGAATAAAAGAAATTCTCTTTTCTGACCTAGTAATCTTAATTACAAGGATTCCACTCACTTCATCTAAATCTTTCATATCAAAGTTGGTACTTAACAAAGATTTGACATTGTTTATAGCATGAATGTTTGACCTAAAAATAAGTAGATCATCTACATATAGACATATAATAGTGTAAATGTCATTCTCAGATTTATAGTAAATACATTTGTCACTTTCATTAACTTTAAAACAACGTGAGATTATTAAATCATCAAATTTCTTATGCCATTGCTTAGGTGCTTGTTTTAAACCATATAATGATTTATCTAACTTGCAAACTTTATGTTTTTGTCCATGAATTACGAAGCCTTCAGGTTGGTCCATGTTTGTACCAAAATTGGGCACAACACTCTACGGGAGTCTTTTGAAGAGATAATAAATGAAGAATATGAATTAAAAATGAGGATTATCTAACAAAAACTCCAAACAACAATGAAGCAAAGACAAAGGCGAGCAATTTATAGTGGTTCGGCGTGTAGCCTACGTCCACTGTGAAGTGTTTTGATATTTTATTGATCTTCTTTCAATGATTACAAGTTGTTGCAGCAATCAACGGCAAATTACAACTGGAAATTCGAAATCAACAATGAAATTATGATGTAGGATGGTGTAGATCTTGATCCGGCAGAGTCTGGGCGCTTGAGAGTCGAAAGATCCCTTCTCTGTTGGCCCTGGGGCTCTATTTATAGGCGTAGGCTGCCGATATTTCGCTGAAAACTCGGGAGACCACTTCTGGCACGTGATGGGGCCCACACGCCCGGTCTTAGGAAGTTTGGGCCCACTTTGGCATCGGTTCGAACTCCATTCGAACCGATCAAGAATTCATCCAATCGAGGTGAAATTTGGTGTGGGCATTCTTCAACATGTATTCAAGCTTCTGTGAAAACTTCGTGGCATTTGGATCAGTAGATTGGGAGATATGATGGATTCGAAACGGGTTTCACTGCGTGGCTGTTTGGTTCGAAACCATGCATTCAAATCGATGGTTTCAAAACCATGGTGGCACGTGTCTTCGTGTTGACGTGGAGCGCATACTTCGATCGATCCGGTCTTTACTTCGAGTTGACCGCTTCGACTCCATATATCTCAGCGCATTCGAACCGATGAAAGACACGTCATCATGGTTGGTTGACCCAGTGGGTTCGAACGAAGCTTCACAGGTAGGTTCGAACAAGGCTTCTGTGATGGGCTCGAACAAGGCTTCTGTGATGGGTTCGAACAACCGAAGTTTTGTGGATTCGAACAAGGATCTTTGGTTGGATACGAGCCTCGCCAAATCTCCGTGGTCATGAGGTCTACTGACGCGAACCATATGGATTCGAAGTTGATGGAGTCGAGCCGAAGCACTCCGATGGGTTCGAAGTCCATCGGTTCGAAGGCGATCGATTCGAATGGTGCATGATGATGGGCTCGAAGACAACCACCACGATGGGTTCGAAACCGGTGTGTTCACTTCAAGTTGGACCGATCATAACTTGAGCGTATGAACTCGGATTGACTTGAAATTTGAGATGCCGACTTCTACGGTCTTTCTTGTCGTGTCCTATCAATTGTAGCTCAATATGGACTCGGACAAAATTCAGCGATATCCATAGCGAAGCGAAATATGACCAACCTCTAAGTCAAACTATTCTCCATTTTTCGATCGATCTTTTGGTATCGCGGCTTTGCCAAAAAGCGGGATAACATTTTGCCCCCCAAAGTACGTCTTGTGGGAACATGACGTGCTTTGAATAGCTGCAACTTCTCTTCGAACAATCATTGCTTTCTTTTTGTTGGGACTCGTACTCTGTATTGCTGCAACCTTGCGTTGATATGATTGATTGCTGTATAATAACGCTTAGCCGTTGGCTGTTGCATTTGTAACAAGATGGATACTTGATCCCTGTAAACGTTTAAAATCGAATGTTAGTTCGACATATATGCACATATGTGCGTTTGATCTTTGTTAACGTCGTGCGTCTACAAGTCGTTGTTAGTTTTGTTTGCTATTGAATTTCGTATCGATTCTCTCCTGAACCGACTTTGGAATTTGAATTGAGACAACGCTTGATGGTTGTTTTGGAAGGTTCCTTCGTATCGATCCTCTCCTGAACCGATGTAAAAGGTTGAAGGAAACGGCTCTGCGTTGCGTGAATGTGATATTTCGAACCGATGTGTTGGAGCATTGATGGGTTCGAAATCTACATTCGTATGGATGGAGTATACTTGTGTTGTGATGGGTTCGAAGCTTACATTCAAACCGATGTGAAAGGATGGATTCGAACTAGTAGTTCGTTTCGGTAGGTTGTGGATGGAGTCACGAACAGAGGCTTCGAAATGATGTGCCCATTGCGCGTTTCGCATCGATGCAACTTGTTGTCCAGCTGCATACTTCGTATCGATGAAGTATGAGGTTAACTGCGAATCCACAAGGCATTAGTTGAATGGTTTCGAATGGAGACTTCGAAACGATCCGTGCATTGACTGGTTGCGACCGGTCGCGTTTACCGGAAGGGGAATCGTCTCGGTCAAAATCAAAACCCCATATAAATAGCAGTGGGCCTGCCACTTTTTCACTTTTCACTTTTTACTCTCGCCTTGTTTTACTGTGCACTGCATCGTTTCGAAACTTCAGAGAAGAAGGCTCTGTGTTTTCGTATTCGAGACATTCGAGATCCAAGCCTTGAACCCATCACTCGAATTAGGTAATTAACTTCGAATCCAAACGGCGAAGCTATTTCGAATCCAACTCTTCATTGATTTCTCACTTCAGTGATTGGAAAAACCAGATCTGGTTTGGGAAGGCTTCGAACCGATACGTGGATTCGAGTTCGAATCGATGATGGCGGTGTCATTTTTCTTGGATTTCGTATCGATCTCTTGGATGACCTTATGGGGGTGACGCAGTTCGCACCGATTGATGGATTCGATGGGTTTATTCGAATCGATGGATTCGAACCCATCGGCTATCGTTTCGAAGTTTTCAACTTTATATCGATTCGAAGAGGATCGATTCGAACGATATCGATGTTAAGTTGGGGGTTTCTGATCGGTGCGAATTAGCCAAACAATGATCGATTCGAAGTCATCCATTTTTGATCGATTCGAACTCGACACCTGAGCATCGTTTCGAAGCACGCTTTCCATTCATCGATTTGAATTGACGTTAGGTTGGTTTCGAACGGGGTCCCTGTGATCGGTTCGAACCCTCTATGATGGATTTCAAAGTTTGACGTTTCTAAGCATAACTCCGACGAGCTTCATTCCTGCATATTTGGACATATTAAGCTGCATATTTGACTACCTTTCGAAGCTCGTCGATGGAACCATAACAACTTCTATCTAATCAAATTTCCATCGTACAAACGGTTCAACGATGACGGTCAGCGATGACGGTCATTATTACTGGACTCCGTAGCTTTGTCGTTTGTATATTTCTTTTAACTCTGCGATATTTATTCAAGTAATGCATGACACTGCACAACATACATTCATACACTTTACATTGGGGAACGCACGGGTTCTTTGTCGTCTAACGATGGTTTCTCATGAGTTAGCTAGTTATGGAACCTTCAAGTTCGCAACGGCAGGAGGTTCAAAGCACAACTGCTCCGAGACTAGGGGTTCCAGATATTGAACCTGAGATCATCGGTCCGGCCCCGGACGAACTTCCCAATGCGTCCTTCATCGCCAATCCGTCGGATTCCGTTCAATCGAATATTTCTGAAGACATGTTAGGGAGAATATGCTTGAGGCATGGTCTATCACTGGATGACGTGTTATTGTCAGGCCCGAACGATAGACCACACAACCCGCCAGAGGGATATACAGCGTTTAACCGCCACGCGTGCGCGGCCGGGACACTTCCTCCGTTCAATGAGTATATAAGGGAAGTGTTGTCTTTTTTGTGGATCGCTCCGTCTCAACTACACCCAAATGGATATGCGTCCGTGAACAGTTTATTCATCATCTTCATGGAGTACCTTCATAGACCACCGATCCCGACCGAGATTAGATATCTATTTAATTTCAAGACCCAAGGTGATTATCCTCCCTTCACATTTCTGGAAGCAGTGAGGAATTGTCAAGTGGTCACTGGGTCCTGGACCAGGTTGAGTTACTATAGGACGGAATGGTTCTATGTCAGATGTCCTCCGGGGTTTGCCCGGCGATGGTTATTCAGACGTGAGTGTATCTGAGTTATCAAGTAATTTCTAAGGCAATTGCGGTCAAAGCGAAACTTATGTTTTTTCTCTTTTTTACAGCGACGATTCAGCGACCTGAGGACGAACGCTTTAAAGAGATGGTGCGAGTACTCCGGGGAGTCCCGAGCGAGGATAGGGATATTGAGTCGCTTTTGACCGATAGGAATCTCCGGACTTACGGGCTGATTGAACGGGGGCAGAGCATACTGTTTGACGGGGCACTAAAGATTGTTTCGAAGAAGCGAGTCAAACACAAGAAGCCCAAAGTTATCATAGCCGAGGAGGCTGATTCTGAAAGAACTCATACTGACGACGAGCCGTTGTTGGAGCCTACAGACGTGGTTCAGGATGTTGAAGAGCAAAGAAAAGGCAAGGCAACCGTCGTCTCGTCAACTAAGAAGGGGAGATGGAAATCGGTTGTCACGGCCCGATCCTCTCCCGGAGTTAGAATTTTCGAGATGTCTCCTCCGCGAACTGAAAGTCTTTACGAAGGGCTTACCGACCTTCCAATCCCGGAGGATGTGTCTTTTCAGCATGACGCCGGGTTGGAGGAGTTTCATCGTACTCTAGAATTGAGCGAGCCTTTTATTACTAGCTCAGTCGACACTTCTGGTTGGTCGGGGGAAATACATATTCATACACATTTCACGACACTACATAGCCTCGAGTCTTAGGTCATCGGTTTCGAGAAACCACTAACTTTATTCTCGTTTCGCTTTGCAGATATTATGACTGGGCGCGGTTCGATGCTAAGGAGCCTACGACATGTTCGCAAATCTTCCTCATATTACAAGTCACAACGGAGAGAGAAAGATAGGGATTACGATCGCAGGTACTCCGGGTATTCTAGCCAAGAACGGAGAGATAGGGATTATATACATCGGTCTCGATCGTGCACTCCTCCTCCAAGAGCTCCTATACAACCTCATGTCCATGTTTCTCGTCCTTCTGATTCCTCGCACTACCAGTCCGCCTCTCAATCTTCTAAGTATGAATCTCGCCATCCTAGATCTGAGGCAATGCCCCCAATAGTTGCGGATCAAACTCCTACTGAAATCTCGGGGGAAGGAGCAATCAGGCTTGCTCAACTGAAGAAGGATTTTCCAAATATTTGCTTTGATAACTACATTTTTCCACTTCACTTGAAAAGAAATCCGCCGGAGGCCGAGCAGACGGCGCACGATTATGTGCACGACTTTTATGCCCAATACAGGGCGTGGTACAAGGCGGCCGAGAAAGCGTCATCATTGGCCTCTGAGCGTGGGGCTACTATCGAGAAAATGCAAGCTGAGTTAGCCCAAAAAAGCCGTATTATTGATGTGCTAAATACTGAAGCTGAATCTTCTCGGAAGTCTGAAATGGAGGCCATCAAAAGAGTCGATGAAGCCCAGGCAACCATGGATAGGATGAAACGTGAGCACTATGCCACGGTAGAGGACATGGGCCATCGAAACACCCTGGTCACTGCTGAGAGGGATGCAGCCCTGAAGGAGTTAAACGAGCTTAAGTCCATATTCGCTGAAATCGCCAAGGATAGGGACGATGCGAATAATGCAGCCCAAGAGGCGTGTGAACAAGCCGTGATTCTCCGGACTGAACGGGATGCAGCAGTAGCTAAGGTCCAGGCGGTTGAGATGGAGGTTGAGGAGAAAGTTCATCGATCGGAGGCCAGGCTGGAGGCCGATATCGAAGATTTTCTTATCACTTACAACGCCAACGTGTTGAGACACCGAAATTTGTCCTGGCTCCAGGATTACCCGATACACCTCGGCAGCGCTTGGGGTCGATTGGTCGAGGAAGAAGAGGAAGCACGTCCGGGTGAATCAGTCGATCGATTCGAAATTAAAAACCGGCTGCTGACAGACGATGAGAAGAAGGTCCTTCACGACGCTATTATCGCTCATGAGGAGGAGATGATTGGTGGCCGATCTCTGGAGGTTGGAGAGGGATCAGGCTTTGGGCACCATTCTGCTGTTACTGAAGTCACCGCACCACCTTCGTCAGTGCCTGTATCTGCGGTTGGTTCGCAACCTGTTCCTGCTTACGACCCGGAACAGCCGCGGTTATCTCCTATTCATGAGCATACTTCCGAGGCCGCTTAGTCGTCCGCAAGCCAGACTGGGGAAGGTATTCCGAATTTATCTCAAGTATTTTCTAAATAGAGAGTTTTCTCTGAAGCAGTTACTATAACCTCTTCTTATCTTTGTTTAGTGACTGGAGTTGCTCCGATTGTCGCGACCCAAGATTCAAGCAAAGGGAATAAGGCCATCACCACCGAGACTACTGTTGTAACTGCGGTATCAACCGAGGCGACGCAGGGGAGCGGATTATCTCTTGAGGAACAAATGGTGAGCGAGCTGCTCGGTGAGCAGGGTGGCTTCTCCACAGACCTGCCGTTCATCATTAGTGACCTTCCGCCAACCTCTAGCTCTTCAATGCAGGCTGCGGATGCCCCCAGCCAAGCCCAGACGATTCGCGATGAAGAGATTCTGGCCGAGATTCAGGCAGAATTAGAAGTTGCGGGGCAAAATGGTAGTGTTGGCGGCGGCATGGCGGCGCAGAGCCCAGCACCTGCGAGGATAGTATCGTCGGGTGGCACTATCCCATCTTCCGTTGCGGGTCCGGTCCCTCCTACTCCTCCGGCGGGGAGCCTTCATTTAGATTCAAGTTCTGAGGAGGACGTAGATATTATGCCCCCGGCCGAAGAGCAACCACCGGAGAGGAGGTCGTCCAAATGAAGGATTTCTGTTCCTAGCGATTCTGACGACGAACCGCTGATAAGGAAGCCAAGAAAGAAGGAATAGATCGACCTCCCAAGCAGATTTTTTGGTAGATAGGAACTTGTTTTCGTTTTTTGTTAGTAGGCCGTGTATAGATGCAGGTTCGGCCCCTGCTAGTAGGGATTCTTTTTTGGGAGAACTTATTTGCATGTAAGTCTTTATCTTCAGTTAGTTGAAATAAAATTTAGTTTCTTTGTTTCAAATCTCATCTCTTTTGTGCTTAAGTGCTTGTGGTGTCTTGTTTTCAGTCCGGTGGGTGTTTTTACCGTCAAATAAAATTTGTTTTTATTCGCCAAGTCTGAGAATCTTGGTCGCAAGTTGTGATCGATGAATAATTGAACTTCGGACATTGTATCACTTTGGTTAGCGATTAACGCTTAACTTTTTCTCCCCCTAGTCTCGGGGAATAACATTTATGTTTTGGTGGTTGAGTGCGTTTATTGCAAACTTTAAGCACATGTCCACATTCTGGGGACTTAAGATAATTTGAGATCGATAATCCGCTTCACACTCCGGGAACTCGAGAGTTATCGATGTTTGTAACATGGTTCGCGCTCCGGGAACTTGGAATTGATGTTCACATTCTAACTCACACTCTGCGAATCTCGAAGTTAGTATTAACATTTCAGTTCGCACTACGGGAACTTTAACGTGGCATTTGTGCTTCGATTCACACTCCGAGAACTTGGAGAAAACATGCATGTTTGGGTTCGCACTTAGGGAACCTGGAATAGATGTTTATACTCCAATTCACACTCTGGGAAGTTGGAGTCAGCCAATAGATGGTCAGTCACACCTGTTTGGGCTTTTTAGGAATTCGTTCACACTCTGGGAACGATGGATTTGATGTTTATACTCCAATTCGCACTCTGGGAATTTGGAGTCCGTTCACACTCTGGGAACGACTTATTGGATGTTTATACTCCAATTCACACTCTGAGAAGTTGGAGTCCGTTCGCACTCTGGGAACGATTTATTTAATGTTTATATTCTAATTTACACTCTGGGAATTTGGAGTCCGTTCACACTCTGGGAACGATTTATTTAATGTTTATACTCCAATTCGCACTCTGGGAATTTGGAGTTAGTGTGAGGATTGTCGTGAATCAATCCCTTTAAATGTTAACGTGGTGACATGCCCCTGAGCTTGGGCTTCGCGTAGCGAGTGAACGGTCGTATCACAGTCACTCCCTACTTGAATTAAATCCCACCGTATGATGGAACTTAGCTCTTCGTGCATTGTGATGTTTTGCGGCGTATTCGATAAATCACAGCTCTGGATTGAAGAGATAGCATTTTATTGCTGAAATGAGAAAATATGGCAAAGTCAGCTGCCTTATTACAAGTTCGAATTTCAAAATGCGAAAATAAAATGCAAAGGAAATAACGAGCTAGAACAAATAAAGCCTGTCATGTATAGTAGCGACGGAGACTCTCGCTATTCCAGGCTCTCGGCAGAGTTAGACCGTCAACGGTCGATAATTTAAATGTGCCATCTCCAAGCTTTTGTGAAATCACATACGGTCCTTCCCAATTTGGCTTCATGTGAGAAGAAACTGGGTAAACTCACTTGAGTACAAGGTCGCCGAGTTCGAAGGTCCGCGGTCGGACCTTGGCATTGTACATTCGGGCGAATCGACTCCGATATGCGGCTGCCCTCAAATCAGCCTCTTCGCGCCTCTCATCGAGCAGATCCAGGGATTCGACAAGTAGTATAGCATTCGTATTCGGATCATAATATGTCACACGGTGAGAATGAACTTCCATTTCGATGGAATAACAGCTTCAGCGCCATAAGATAAAGAGAATGGAGTGTGGCCGGTTGCAGTTTTGTGAGTCGTCCGATAAGCCCACAAAGCCATGGGAAGTTCATCAACCCACTTGCCCTCGGCCTTTTCCAGTCGTTTCTTCAAAATAGATTTGATGACCTTATTTACGGCTTCGACTTGGCCATTTGCTTGCGGATGTGCAACAACGGAGAATTTCTTATGGATATGGAATCGCACACAGAAATTCTTGAATTCAGCGCTGTCTAACTGGGCTCCGTTATCGGTAATAATAGTATGCGGGAGACCGAACCGACAGATGATGTTGCGTACTACAAAGTTGATAACTTTCTTCGTCGTGATTGTTGCAAGTGGTTCGGCTTCCGCCCATTTCGTAAAGTAATCGACTGCGACGATAGCATATTTCGCGCCACCTTTGGCCAAAGGCAATGTGCCAATTATATCAATCCCCCATATTGCAAACGGCCATGGACTGACCATTTGGGTCATCTCAGTAGGCGGGGCTCTAGGAATCCGAGCGTGTTTTTGGCATCTGCCACATTTTTTTGCATAATCCATGGCATCGCAATTTACAGTAGGCCAATAATACCCATATCAAAGTATTTTCTTTGCAAGCGCTTGCCCCCCAATGTGATCGCCACATTCTCCATCGTGTACATCGTGTAACACTCGTTTGACTTCATCATGCGCGATACACCGGAGGAGTGGAACAGAGTATCCTCTCCGGTACATGACTCCATTTTGAATAACAAATCGTGAGGCCTTTCGTAGAACTTGTCTTTTCTCGCTTCGTTGCTCGGGCAATACACCACGTTTGATATAATCTCGATAGGGAGTCATCCACGACTCCTTATTGGAGGTAGCTTCAAATGTGAAATCAGTCTCCCTTTGATCAATGCTCGGAGAGGATAGGGTTTCAACCGGACCAACCCCCAACTGCTGAGCTTCACCTGTACTTGCTAACTTCGCCAACGAGTCAGCTTTTTGATTGTGCTCTCGGGGTATGTAGAAAATGGCATAGTAATCGAATTGATCAAGCATCTCCAGAACTCGAGCTAGGTAAGCGGCTAATCTTTGGTCTTTGGCCTGATATTCTCCTCGAACTTGACATACTACCAACTGGGAATCGCAGTAGATCTCTACGGCGATGATTTTCAGATCACGGGCAAGCTTTAGTCCGGTAAGTAGAGCTTCGTACTCGGCTTCGTTGTTGGTTGCACGGAACTCGAACTTTATAGCATAACATATGGATCGTCCCTCGGGGGTTTCAAGCACTACCCCAGCTCTTGAGCACCGATCATTTGACGCACCATCGGTGTACAGCTTCCAGATGCATTCGGGAGATTTACTGGTCTCGGGAAAGTCTTCAGAAATAGTGAATTCGGCTATAAAATCTGCTAGGACTTGGCCCTGAATGGCTCTTCTCGGAGTATAAGCGATGTCGAACTGACTTAGTTCGATGTTGCACTTTAGTAACCTGTCAGATGTCTCAGGCCACGTGAGGACCTGTCGTAACGGCTGATCGGTGTACATAGTAATAGGATGGGCCTGGAAGTATGGACGGAGCTTCCTCGAGGCAATGACTAGGCAATATGCCAACTTTTCAAGTTTTGGATAATTTCTTTCGGCTCCGGTTAATCGTTTACTCACGTAGTAGACCAGTTTTTGCACTCGGTCCTCCTCCTGAACTAATGCGGCACTGATTGCATTTTCAGATACCGCCAGGTAGAGATATAACTGTTCATGATCAACAGGCTTTGAAAGGATTGGTGGTATGGAAAGATGTTGGATTAGCGATTGAAATGCGCCCTCACATTCTGCAGTCCATTCGAAGTTTCTTTTCCCTTTTCGAATCAAATCGAAGAAGGGAATTCATTTGTCGGTCGACTTTGAGATTAACCTGCTCAGCGCTGCAACTTTCCCATTAAGACTCTGGACTTGCTTTATGGTTCTCGGAGTTTGAAGATTTCTTATAGCCCAGATCTTCTCGGGGTTGGCCTCTATTCCTCTGGCATTGACAATGAACCCAAGGAATTTTCCGGATGCGACTCCGAAATGACACTTCAACGGATTGAGCTTCATTCCATATTTCCGGAGAATGCTGAACATTGACTCCAAATCTTTGACGTGATCAACGGAGTATCGTGATTTCACCAACATGTCATCTACATAAACCTCCATAGTTTTCCCAATCTGATCGGCAAACATTCGGTTGACTAAGCGTTGATAAGTTGCGCCAGCATTCTTTAATCCAAAAGGCATGACCTTGTAGCAGTATAATCCCAGGTCGGTTACGAAGCTTGTGTGCTCTTGATCAGGTACATGCATGGGTATCTGATTGTAACCTGAGTAAGCGTCCATGAAGGATAATAATTCGTGTCCTGCGGTTGAATCTACCAGTTGATCGATTCGGGGGAGTGGAAAGCTGTCTTTCGGGCAGGCTTTATTCAGATCTGAGTAATCGATACACGTTCTCCATTTCCCGTTTGGTTTTCGGACGAGTATGGGATTGGACACCCATTCTAGGAATAAAGCATCTATGATGAACCCATTTGATTTCAACTTATCAACCTCTTCCTTTAGGGCGGCAGATCTCTCTGTATCCATACCACGCCTTTTTTGCTTGACCGGGACAAACCGCGGGTCAATATTTAGGGTATGGCCCGTGATGTCTGGCGAGATCCCACACATATCGGAATGCGTCCAAGAAAATACGTCCAGATTCGCGTGGAGAAACTCGACCAATTCCCGTTGTGCTTGCAGGCTTAATTGCGACCCAATTTTCAACATCTTTGAATTATCGTTATCACTGATCGGAACGTCGACTGTTAATTCAGCTAGCGAAGCCTGACTTTCTCTAGATTCATTTTTATTCTCATTGTCTCGGGGGTCTAGATCCTTCTGGAATTGGTCGTGATGCCTGGGCCAAGGCCCAGGCGTTAATTGTCAATTGTCGGTGAAACGGACGCAGAGAGATTCCTCTACGCCCTTTCCTTTTTCCTTTCGCTGCGCCTCTCGCAGCTCGGCAACATAGAAAGCTCTCCCCGCAGCTTGATCTCCTTGTATAACACCTATCCCGTGATCAGTAGGGAACTTAAGGGTCAAACACCATGGGGCAATAGCTTCCCTAAATTCAGCGAGGGCCGGTCGGCCCAAGAAAGCATTATACGAAGAAGGAATATCCAAGACAACAAATTGTAACATCCGAACTCTTCGGCATTCTCCCACTCCCAACTCTACCGGCAATTCAACCATTCCGGTCGGTATCGTCGCACTTCCGTTGAAGCCGTGGACTCGTGATTGACAAGGTTTTAAGTCCTTAGCTTCCATCTTCATTAAATCATATGCTCTTTTAAACAGTATGTTCACAAAACTCCCACTGTCTACCAAGATCCTCTTCATCCAAGCAGGACCAACTTGAACGGATATAACCAGTGGGTCGATCGTGGGGGCTTCAATTCTATCATCATCTCGATTTCTAAACACGATGTCGTCTGTCATCGTCTTTTGCTGTTTAGCCGGTGTTCCGTCTTCTGAGTTACTATAGCATTCAAAGTCCACATGCCTGATCGAGCTAGCATATGACTCCATTTCTCTCTAGCTTCTGTCTGCTGGATGGGGACCACCATTTATTGTATTGATAACCAATCTCCCGCCCGCACGAGCGGGTTCACCTTGTCTTTCCTGATTCTGTGTACGATTTTGATTGGATGGGCCCGCTCCACCAGACTGCGGCGCCCGAACATACTGGTCCAACTTTCTCTCTCTGATTAATTTTTCAATGAGGTCTTGCAAATGCCTACACTCATTGGTATTATGCCCGTAACTTTCATGAAACCTACAGAATTTTCCTGTTTGGATCTGCCTCTCCGACGAAGGCTTCGGAGCAGGCTTCTTGTATTGCATAGTATTACAAGTCTGTAGGTATACATTTTCCAGCGACGTGTTAAGCGGTGCATAACTGTCAAACATTGCGGCCCTATGCCTCGGACCACGATTCTGATCTTGCTTCTTGCCTCAGTTATCACTGTTTCTCGGTCGTTGAGTCTGTTTATTTTGAATATTCAACTCGACTTTTCCTGAACTCTCGCTGGTCTGTTTAACCGCAACATTACTTTGAATCCCTTCACTGCTGGGCCTTGCATCGTCCTGCTTCCTAGACTGTTTCGCATCCTCTCGCCTCAATAACTGAGCGGCTTTGGAATAGAAACGGTCCAACGATGCGGGAGGCTTTCCAGCTATCCAATTACCAAACTCGGAATCAGGATCGATTCCTTTAGTCAAAGCCATTAAGATAGAATTATCATTGGGGTTGGTGATCTCTGCGCACGCATCATTAAACCTCTCCAAATATCGTCTAAGTGTTTCTCCGGGAGCTTGAGTAACACTTGATATGGTATTAACATCCTTAGGTCTGGCAATATGCATACGAAACTGCTCAACAAATTTGGTAGCTAACTGATCAAAAGAAGAAATAGATCGCGGTGGTAGTCGCGTAAACCACATCGTCGCAATTCCCCCTAAGGAAATGGGAAAACTATGGCATTTTACTGCGTCATCGGCTCTCGCAGCTGTCATCGACCATTCGTACTTCAAAATATGTTGATTCGGGTCGGAATTCCCTTCATACATGGGCAGGGTTGGCATTCTGAATCGCCTAGGAGGTTCAGCATACAATATGTCATCAGTGAATGGGGTATGACTTTTGGAGATCCCCCAATCGTCATTTGTTAGGCCTTGACTCTCGCGAATCATTTGGCGTACCATGGCTGAGAGGTCTGGTGTTGCCACATTCTGAGGGTGGTGAGCCAAAGTGTGGTCGGGTTCCATAGTGCGAGATGGGATCGGACGCTGTCGACGATCCGTGTCTCGCCTCCTTGGCGCAAGGTCTTCCGGGACATAGGGTTCTGGAGCACGTCCCTGCTGATGATAATTTTGATTGGAGTGATCTCGGGTATCAACCCCTATGTCAGCTGCAGCGGCTGTAGGAGCTCGATCATCTGCAGTGTATTGTGGAATAGTGCCTCCTCGGGAGGAGGGTCCAGTGTGGAAGCTGGTAGATGGGCCAACTCTTATTTGCCCAACGGTTAACGCCTGTTGATAGTCAGCAGCTTGTGCATGGTTTCCGTCTAGTCTGGGACGGGTAGACCTGTTATTGCAGTCAGAAGAAGCAGAGCTTTCGGTGGAAGAATGAGGAGCTTGATCCCTTCTGGATCTTCTTCGCTTTTGGCGATCTAGTTGGCTGGCTAACTCAGTGTTGACGCGCAATTGCTCGGCTAGCTGTTGCTGACTTTGAGTTAGTTCTTGAAGCAATGTCTGGAACTCTTGCCTGGTGACCGGACCTGAGGGGTCAGAATGCCCGGTATCATCTTGGTTAGGCGGAGGTAGTTGCGTGAGATTTTGTCTATCCCGACCTTCTTGACCAGCGGCAGATGTGGTTCTTGTGCTGACCATTTTGGATAGTGAACTCCTTCCCTAGACTTTAGCAAATCTGAATAGAACGGAAGGAATCTGAAGATGAAATCTGGATCTATCCCTTAGATTTATGCAATCCGGTATCGGCGACAGATCCAAGGAGCATGAGAAAAACTGGGTTTTTCTCAGTGGAAGCACCAAAGTGTTTGTAACAAAACTGGGCACAACACTCTTCGGGAGTCTTTTGAAGAGATAATAAATGAAGAATATGAATTAAAAATGAGGATTATCTAACAAAAACTCCAAACAACAATGAAGCAAAGACAAAGGCGAGCAATTTATAGTGGTTCGGCGTGTAGCCTACGTCCACTGTGAAGTGTTTTGATATTTTATTGATCTTCTTTCAATGATTACAAGTTGTTGCAGCAATCAACAGCAAATTACAACTGGAAATTCAAAATCAACAATGAAATTATGATGTAGGATGGTGTAGATCTTGATCCGGCAGAGTCTGGGCGCTTGAGAGTCGAAAGATCCCTTCTCTGTTGGCCCTGGGGCTCTATTTATTTGCGTAGGCTGCTGATATTTCGCTGAAAACTCGGGAGACCACTTCTGGCACGTGAGGGGGCCCACACACCCGGTTTTAGGAAGTTTGGGCCCACTTTGGCATCGGTTCGAACTCCATTCGAACCGATCAAGAATTCATCCAATCGAGGTGAAATTTGGTGTGGGCATTCTTTAACATGTATTCAAGCTTCTGTGAAAATTTCGTGGCATTTGGATCAGTAGATTGGGAGATATGATGGATTCGAAATAGGTTTCACTGCGTGGCTGTTTGGTTCAAAACCATGCATTCGAATCGATGGTTTCGAAACCATGGTGGCACGTGTTTTCGTGTTGACGTGGAGTGCATACTTCGAATCGATCCGGTCTTTACTCCGAGTTGACCGCTTCGACTCCATATATCTCGGCGCATTCGAACCGATGAAAGACACGTCATCATGGTTGGTTGACCCAGTGGGTTCGAACGAAGCTTCACAGGTAGGTTCGAACAAGGCTTCTGTGATGGGTTCGAACAAGGCTTCTGTGATGGGTTCGAACAACCGAAGCTTTGTGGATTCGAACAAGGATCTTTGGTTGGATACGAGCCTCGCCAACTCTCCGTGGTCATAAGGTCTACTGACGCAAACCAGATGGATTCGATGTTGATGGAGTCGATCCGAAGCACTCTGATGGGTTCGAAGTACATCGGTTCGAAGGTGATCGATTCGAATGGTGCATGATGATGGGTTCGAAGACAACCACCATGATGGGTTCGAAACCGGTGTGTTCACTTCAAGTTGGACCGATCATAATTTGAGTGTATGAACTCGGATTGACTTGAAATTTGAGATGCCGAATTCTACGGTCTTTCTTGTTGTGTCCTATCAATTGTAGCTCAATCTGGACTCGGACAAAATTCAGCGATATCCATAGCGAAGCGAAATATGACCAATCTCTGAGTCGAACTATTCTCCGTTTTTCGATCAATCTTTTGGTATCGCGGCTTTGCCGAAAAGCGGGATAACAGTCCATATAAATTTCCTGTTCCAATTCACCATTTAAAAAATCAGTTTTGACATCCATTTCGTGTATTATTAAATTATGAATAGATGCTAGTGAAATTAGTACTCGAATGGATGTAATTCTAGTTATAGGTGAAAAATTGTAATTTTTTTTTTACATTTTCTCTTTGCTTAAACCCTTTAGCTACTAAACGCGCTTTATATTTAACAACTGTGTTATTAGGTTTTAATTTCTTTTTAAGTACCCATTTATAACCTATAAACTTATAACTAGGTGGTAAATCTACTATGTGCCAAGTCATATTGGACTGTAAAGAATCCGTCTCATCATATATAGCCTTTTTCCAAAAATGGCATCTAAAGAAGATAAGGCTTCTTAGAGGTTTAAAGGATCCTCCTCTATAGTACAAGTGCAAAAATATGAACCATTATCCTTTGTAATTCTTGCTCTTTTATTTCTTCTAGCTCTGTTTTCAAAAAATTCATTATGTTTTGGTCTAATAGGTATAGTGTTGCTTGATGTGCCCCACTCTTCCTCAATTTAAAAGGAAATCTCAATTCATAAAAATCAGCATCATTAGATGTATTATGTTGTGTGTATTAAAATCATAAGATCTATATGCTTTACTATTTGTAGCATAGTCAATAAATACACATTCATATGCTCTACTTGCTAATTTTATTCTCTTAGGGTCGGGTATACGAACATATGCTAAAAATCTCCAAATTTTAAAATAAGATACGTTCGGTTTAGAATTTCTTAAGATTTCAAAAGGTGAAATTTTGCTTTTTGACTTGGGGATCATATTCAAAACATAACACACGGTCAATAAAATTTCACCCTACCAAAGTGACGATGCACCAGAATTAAGTAAAATAAAAACTACTAATTCAGTTAATGTTCTATTTTTCATTTCAGCTTTACCATTCATTTCAGGTGAATATGGTGCAGTTCTTTCTTGTATTATTCCATGTAAGTTGTAAAATTCAATAAACAAACTTGATTCATATTCAGTTTCTCTATCACTACGCAATCTTTTAACTTTCTTATTCGACTGATTTTCAATTTTAGCTATAAAAGATTTAAACAGCTTAAATGCATCACTTTTATTTTTCGTAAGGTATACATAAGTAAAATCAAAGCAATCATCAATGAAAGTGATAAAGTAGCGGTGTCCATTTCTACTTACAGTGCCATCGAGCTTACGTATATCAGAATGAATCAAGTCTAAGGTTTTTGATTCCCTAATTACAGATTTATGTGAGATTTAGTTATTTTTGCTTGACGAAAACATACATTTTTCAGTATCATTTAGTGACATACTAAGGATTATACCTAAGCTGCTCATGTTTTTTATTATTTGTTTATTTACATGACATAGTCTAGAGTGCCAGATATTAAAATCACACAACATATAAGCAGAAGAAGACATTCTATTACATTCAACATTCAGTTTAAGCATGTCATCAGTTGCACAACCCCCACCCACAAACATACCATTCATAGTGATGATGTATATATCAGCCCTAATAGTCTGTGTAAACCCTGCCTTATTTAGAAGTTAACTCGAAACAAGATTCTTTCTCATCTCTTGAGTGAGAATGATAGTCTTTGCAGAGGTAAACTTTAGCTCTACGCTTCTAATCCCAGCAACAATAGTGGTGTGAGAGTCTTCCAACAACACTATATTGCCCTCAGTCTCCGTGTATGTTTTGAACATGGCACAGCCATAACAAACATGACATGTAGCGCTAGTATCTACCCACCAATGATCTGATCCCCAACAAGATGAATCTCATCAGAAATCATAGTCGTAAGAGACTCCTTAGTTAGGTTAGCCTGTGGTGCAGAGCATGGCATGTTCCGACAATTACATGTCGTACGACCTGATTTTCCAGAGTGTAAGAAAGAAACAACTATCCAGAGTCATTCTTTTGGGGTGGTTTCTGTTAACCTCTATAGTTTCCTTGCGAACTCAAATTAAGTTTGTTTCAGTTTTGATTAAGCTTGCAGTTCTGATTCTTAAAGCTTTTGGTATTCAGTTTCAGAACTGCAGCTTTCTTATTGTTGCCTGAAACAACAAGCATTTCTTCCTTCATATCCTGTTTACGAGATTCCTCCTCAATATGGAGACGGGTTATTAAACTTTCTAATGAAAATTCCTTAGTTTTGTGTTTAAGATTATTCTTAAATCCTTCCAATTGGGAGGTAATTTATCAATCAAAATTGCTACATGAAACTGTTCATCCAAACTCATACCTTCGGAGGTGATCTCATGAGCTATTTTTTGAAGCTCATGAGACTGCATCTCAACTGACCTGTCGTCCATAATCTGATACTTGAGGTACGTACATTGAACTCAAGGAGTATAAAAATAAAATTACTTAACTAGTTTAAAATGATTGCAACCTGAATTTTAGATGATGGTCTTTATATACATAAATTTAAATACAGTGGTGAGAAAAGATGCAACCACATAAGATATAAGGGGTAAACCATAATAGAAATACATAGAACCTAACAAGGAACAATGAAGATGATAGATCTTTCAAAATTCAACATGAGCATAATTTTAAGGATTTCTTCTCTCTTCTTTTTTTTACCCATTTAGGACATTTTTCAAATTATTAGATATTCAGACAATTTTTAAATAAATTATAAAATAAAGACCTGCTTCAAACTGCAGAAAGTGTCATTCTGTACTATCGCTGCGCCTTGAAACTATGTCAATGCAATTCTTTTCTTAATGTGCTCATGCTATTTGGAATAGCTGCAGTACAATTTCAAAGGGCACCAATACTACTATTAATCTGAAAATTAACACGGGCATAGTTTCAAGTGTACCATAATCTATTTTTGTAATTACTATTTGAGAGTCTGAATATGTAATAAGTTTTGGAAAATTGTCTAAGTAGAGTTAAACGAGTTCCTAATTTTAATGGAAAACAAAGATAATAATATTACTGAAATTATTAGTAACAAGAGTGCCTGTTATCCACTAGAAATAAATTAATAACATGCACGTCTACTTTTCCAAAGTCTAAATATGTAACAATTTTGAAAAATGTTCTAAACAGATCAAAAAAATCATAATTATAATAGAAAGGAAAGATTATCATAGCATTGAAATTTTCAATAACAAGAATAACTATTATCTACTAGAAATATATTAATGGCATGCATGGTTATGCAAAAATATAACATGTATAGATAGGCAATATGGATGCAAACCTACATACACAATATATAAGTGATTGTTTACCTAACAAAGGAGAATTTGACATGTGACTAAGTCAGGTTTTCAGTTGCTCATCTCTAAGATCCGAACTGAACATGTCATCATCGCCAATATATGCACAAAGTGGTTGATACCTTCACAACTCAGTAACAATCACCGATAAAATTACTTCAACCATCATACGTAAGTGATAAACACATAACACTATAGGGAAAAAAGGCATTAGACAACGGATACGCTTTATTGTCTGATTGCAAAACTACCTTTCAATAAATCTCGTGCCATCTCATTGCACATCAGACCACAGAGATGCCCCATCGCCTGATATGCACCAATATGACAAAAAATCAAATGTTGTCTAATGTCATAGTTTCATTTTTAGAAATTCTTATTAGAAAACCTAACGATATTGACTGATATGAATAATTATTCACAAAATGAAATTCAAAGATTTTCAAATCAAATTCAAATACAATACAAATTTTACTATCACTCTACTTACATTTTCAAATACAACTTTAACTATCACTCTCATATATAAAACATTTCTATACACTCTCATATACAGCATCTCTTTTATTCACGCTCACTCACACTCACACTAGTTTATTTTGATGTTGATCTTGATTTGCTTGCTCCAGCTTGCGTTCAGCCATATTCTATACATGTTAAATAAACAACAAAGTAAATGGAAAAAGAAACAAACCTAAATTGAAAAAATAAAATTGAATTTGAATAATAGTATGGATATTGCCTCAGTTTATGGGTTTTTTCTTCTTCATGTTTTGTATAGGGAAAAATATATGTGTGCACGAACAACTTATGATATGCATAGTGTATCACTGTGAATATCAAAAGATCGAGCATCAATCCAATCTCACGAACAAGTGTGCATAAGGTCAGACCAAGCAATGCACATAAGGCATTAAGCATTATATGGTCACACATATATACACACGTGTATGCATGTATATAAGGTGTAGCGAACACAAGCGAAGACTAGAATATGGTGCAGCGAACATCACAAAAGGGACAGCTCAATAAAAGTGAAGACCAGAATATGGTGTAGTGAACACAAGTGCATAAGCTCGGATTAGTAAACCAAAATGAAATAAAATGGAAATCAAATTCAGGCCAGAATATGAATTCAGATATTAACAAAAATGCATGTACATGTGTATCAAGTCAATACTAATACAACAACAAGCATGAATTGTGATTCAATTGAACAAGGAAACAAGATGTAAATCAGATACAGACAGACACACAGTGTATCAAGCGGAGATACACATAACTGCAACTTGATAGCATATACATCAAGAAACTAACTCAGCGCACAAATCATTTATGTACAGAAAACAAGTTCAAATCAAAGTGGTTCGGAAACTCAAAATGGTACAGGACTGAAAAAAAGTTCAACTGAACCTCAAAATGGTTCAAGCTCAAGGCAACTTGAGTGTATGTATGAACATAAAAATATATTCAAGCACATACAAGTACATACAAGTTTATACAAGAACTAAATTGGAAAAAGGTTTGCAATTGAACCAGGTCAGACTCATATACAGAAGGCAGTTCATAACTGTGCAGTTAATGCGTTCGGTAGATTCAAAGCGGTGGAGGTGCAAAAAGTCATAGAGGGGATACAGCGAGGATATAGCAGGATACAGCGGATGGCTCTAAAATAGCATATAAAACTCGTACTTAATGTTTTTACAAATATATAAACGGTAATTAAATGAAAAATTATCATTCAATTGAATTATAAATAATACATAAATAAATTAAATAAAAACATGTGTAGATATACTTTAAATAAACGAAAAACTATTATACAACATAATTGAATTTGGTAGAATATTAGAGTATTTTCATTTCTAGAAATATATTAAAAAATTAAATCAAATAAATTAGTTTCATAATTTTCTAATGCATAAATGCAAATTTTCAATTCATTTTATTAAAAAAGATATAGCGGAAATAGCGGAATATAGCGGAAATAACGGGATATAGCGGAAATAGTGGGGATTAAAGCGGAAAGGCTATATTTTGAGGCTATATTGAAAAATCGTAGCGGTAGAAATCCGCTTTGAGATATAGCGGTGTTGTAGCAGGGTGATAGTGGGGAATTAACTACACAGGTTCATACACTTAAATGCAAATGTAAGAACATCCACACATATATACATACTTATGTATGTATGTCTAATATACGTAGAAGTTCACAAATAATATGCAGATATATACAAACATACATAAACATAAGTATGGATGGACCAAGACAGCATAACGAGAAATCACAGTGCAAAAGCAACATTCACACACACACATGTGTATGTATGTATATATATGGAAGTCCCAAATTACTTGTACGAACCAGATCAAACTCATGTACCAAAGGCAGTTCACAAATATAAGAACATTCACACATACATGCATACATATGTATGTATATACATGGAAGTTCATACACGCACACATATGTAGTGATATGCAGATATAAACATACAAACACATGAGTATGGATGAACCAAGACAATATAATAAGAAATCACAGTGCAAAAACAACATGGACCGTCATTACATTATAAGTCCAGGCAGTCAAGTTTGAGATCAAAGCTCGACCGTGAGTTTCAAGCCATCAAAGTGCCACAAATTATATACATACACGGAAGTATGTATATACATGTATGCAATGGCTTAGTAAACATTCACACATATATACATACATATAAGTATGCACATTGAACAAGGCGAAGCATACATTTGAGAAATTATCTGAAAACTCAAAAAAAATCAGTTGAGAACAAATTCAGTCACAAACAAAGCCAGCCAAATTTAAATTCTCAAAACAAGTCATCATATAATCACCAAACAAACAACAAAATGTCAACCAATACTCAAAGTCAAGGAAATCAACCAATACAGCATACCGGGTCAGGGAAATAAACCAAAGTCAAATATTAGGAACCGAAGGATGAACAAGTCAAATTCCTATAAATATCCATTATCATCAGAAATAATTTTTTGAGTTCAAAAAGGATGTAAAAACATATCACTTCTCATATCAAAAGAACTCGACCAATTAAACCCTAATTCCAAAGATCGATCGATAAGAGAAGATTAGGGTTCTTTCGATTGAAGGCAACAGATCGATCGACAAGGCGAGATTATGGTTCTTCCAATTGAAACCTTAATTTCAAAAGATTTTTTGGTTTTTATATCGAGAGAGTATAGGGAGAAGAAAACGGGGTGTGGTTTTTAATCGTTTATTTGACTTTGAAGAAGGAAAAATTAAATGAGAGAAATAGAAGAGAGAAATAATTAGAAGAACCTGCGGTCGAAAAATAGTTGAGAGGGAAACCAAAATATTGGTGGAGCCAAAACTTTTTTTTTATAACTTCAATCAGACAACAAATAAAATGTTGTCTGAATGACAAGCAAGCATTACAACAAAAATACCTTTTCGCAACTGCCAAAAACAGTTGTAATAGGTCTATTACAACGGACGGCCGCCAGTCTTAATGTCAGGAGTTGTAATCGAGTTGAAGATTTTTACAACTGTCACCGACAGTTGCAGGAACAGTTGTAAAAAAACTTTTTATAACTGCTTTTGACAATTGTGGTAAAGTCTATCGTAACTGTTGCATTGACAGTTGTTATAGGTCTCTTTTGTAACTGCTATAGTAGTTGCAATAATACCTTTTGCAACTGCTTTTGGCAGTTGTAATAGATTCATTACCTTTTGCAACTGCTTTTGGCAGTTGTAATAGATTCATTTACAACTGTTATTGACAGTTGCAATAAATCTTTTTACAACTGCTACCAACAATTGCAATTCATCTTCCGACAACTGCCATTAACCATAAATTTCACAACATTATAACTAAAACCTATATTTCACTAATAATAACTACAATCATTAACATTACTTGAAACAACACGAACCATTCATATTTAATAAAAGCTAAAACAATTCAATTTTACACCATTTTTGAGTTCATAATTCTATTACAAAACATAACTAAATCAATAACATACATCAATATAAACACAGATACATACTAATCAAAAGAGATAAATTCCCCATGCCAAGCAATAGTCCTTCCAACCGCTTGTATAGACGTATGAAGTAGGCCTATATGGAATAACTTAAGAATCCACCACCAAATCAACCCAAGCCTTTCAAGAAACATACAGACAATCAACTTTAAAGGAGGAACGACAAAGTGACTAGATCGGCCGTAGTGAATGCTGCAAACTCTATTGTGTAAGGAGATATATTATGATCAAATCTTGAATTGAAACATGTACAAAACAATTTGTTTGATAAGAACCATCAAGCATGGAATCTGTTTTAGATACGACATTGTATAGTGCTTAATGGTCATGGGAAGTGGATGAAGATTTTGATCAGTTTTTTCTGCAAAAATATGCATTTTTTCCTCTGCCTTTGGTCTATTATTGCAATTTTTTTTATTAATTTGAAATATATGTGAAGACAAACGAACTGATGAAAATAGTGATATTACAGGTTGTTTTTTTGATTTTTTTTTTTAGCCTTATAATTAGATCAACAGTCATTGGATTTAGATAAAACATTGCTACGATATTATACAAAATTGTAAATGCAAACATACTGACCCTTTTGAACTGTCTGTTTCATAGCCTTCAGGAATTGAACTGCGAGTAATATGTCCGCATGATCCAAAATTCTTTTTGTGAGATTTCTAGAGTCTGCAATAAGGGGAAAAGATTAAATATATATGCCAGCAAAATAATTAGCTACCATAACGGAGAAAAGAAACGTTACCGAATGCTCATCTTAGGAACTATTAAAGCCTTTAACAAAAAGTGTTCTAACCCTGACTCTGTCCTTCCTTTTGATTAGAGTAATCCATAATGGATTTATGTTAAAATCACACATTTTGACATCAAAGTGTAAAGAGGAATGTGAACAACTTGAAATAATAAATTACAAAAAACTTCATTTTCTATCTAGTTACTTTGGAATCGGGAGCAAACAACAATTGGGTATGTTGTAACATTGCAGCTATATGTAATTTAACAAATGTGGTAGAAAATGCTAGGGTAATGCAACAACTTTAGATCTCATTTACATAGTCTGCTGATTTATTGCAGAAAATTTGTATGCAGTGTATTGCACATCTATTATGTAAACATTCATTTATAGGATAAAAATTTTCCTATTCGTACCTATTGATTCAGGATAAAGAAGATTTTGTCAATGTGAGAAGCTTCAATATCTTTATCTTTTATCAACTGAATTAAGTTTACAGTCGCCATTTGTATCAACTCCAAGAATCCTGCAAAGAATACTTTCAGTACAGTGGGTAGGTTAGTCTAAATATCTTCACTAGCAGAATCAGCTTTAATGTCTTCTGTTACATGTTTGTCGATTACTGTGCTTCCAGACTCAGCACGATTAGTCAGAGCAGAATATTGTTTAGCTCTACAAAATGTAAAGAGGAATGTGAAAATTTTGACATCATAAAGATCACTAATTTTAAAATATCCGAATATATAATAAAGGCCAATAGAAATAGTTTTTAGATTAGTTTCTTTCATCAATCACTTTTTCGTAGAAAAAAAATAATTTTTTTAGTGAAATGGTAAAATACTATTTAAAAAAAGGGAACCTAAATTTCCACCGAATAAGACTTAGGAGTCAGCGAGGGCAGGTCAATGAGGTCCAATCTCAAAATTAGGCCTATCTTTGACTGATACCAGCATCTCCATCTTTATCTTTAAAAGACAACGATTAAAGAGCAAATGGCAAATGGATTCCAGGAAGATTATATTCATAAATTCTGACATATGACCCTTCTATAATTTCCATCCAACTATTCTGCTCCAACGAGTTAATCCAAATCTATATTATCTAATTTCTATCTAACTCGCATTGTTTATTTTAAAAAGTGATAGCACGATTAGTCAGAGCAGAATATTTTAAAAAGTGATAGCTCTACACCATTCAAGCTAGTCGTTGCCTACAACTGATGGACATGTCATCAGAAGGACTTAAGTTAATTTTAAATAGGTGTGCAATAGCCATTTGAACAACTTGCACATGTCAAAACCAACTTGTATAGCTGTCATGGCTTCAAAATTGATCGCATAACACACCCATATTACTTTAGAAAGAAAGATCACCTTCTCTGCCTCAGCTTCACTGGAGAATTCAACATAATCAAAACCTATGAAATTGCCTTATTAATCTGAAACCATTCGAACAGCAACAACTTCCCTAATTATTAAAAAACTCAGATTTGATAACATGAAAGCAAAGTTATCAAGAAAGTGGAGTAAAATAATTAGTCAACCACTGACGATACAAGTTTGGAGACCACATACATATCGTCCCTTCAACCATTAAAAGATGAATTTCCAACAAAGAGAGTGTCTGATTTAGGGTATTTTCCTTAGAAAGGAGTAACAAGCTACATTTGCAAAAAAAAACGGAGCTCAGCATATCATATTAGTGCAATTATTTTACAAAAACAGAACATGAGTGTATATATAACAGTTGTTTCAAACTAAACCCATTGTTGAAATTAGTTTTTCTTTTGAAGCCTAATTTAAAATTTGGAATATAAAGAGCTAGTGCTCATAAATTCTGAGAGAATTTGCTAGCTCCAAATTCATAGGAAACTAAAAAAAAGGAATTCTCCATTTTTGGTAGTAAAGGAGTTTTTCATGGGAAGAAGAGAGGGATACAATGACAAGGAATATATGCGTTCCTCTACTTTGATTGAAAAACTTTCAGAGGCAAAGGGGATGGGTATGAAAAGCATCCAAAGTCAAATATTGGTCAAAAGCAATATACTTCCAAAAAGGGATACATTACAAAATGTCAATGCCTATAACGAAACATAAGTTACTACTATCTGGACTAGATTATCCAACACTAAAGTATACTCAACCTATACATAATCAGATGTAATCCTCTAGTTGTCCCCAAGTGTAGATATAGCATCAAAATTATTTTGTACCTTAGAAGAAACTGTAGTACATCAGAACTATGAGCTTTTTAAGGAATATAAGAATATAAGCATAGCATGTAATAAATTTATAAATGAACAGAAAACAATCAAGCGCTTGATTACTGAACGTTTAACCATCTTAACATATCATGAGCGGGACTGAGAGTGTCATGTATCATGACTTATCCTTCCTTATACACCCACTGCTGAATCTCCATTACCTACCACCAGTCTTCTGAAAGTTGAGAACTCGTATTATAAGTTGGTTCTCTACAAATGGATATTAAAGCTGATTCTTCCAAAGCCTTTGAGGTAGCTTGATTTTTTCCTTCCAAATTACCAGTTTTCCACAATGGATTCTTCTATTCCAACTTCGAAAACTAAATATGTTAGTTTATTAACTGAAAAAATAGGAAGTAATCGTCTGAATTTAGATTGGCAGGAGTGGTCAAACATACAACTCGTTTCGTTTTTTCTAAACCTTCGGTATAAACAATGAAACCATATATAATTGAGATTGAAACTTCATTGTACAAGAAATGCATAAATGGAAAATATAATGTTCATAAAGCATTTTTATCTTCTTATCAACTTTATACACATACAGACATCGTATGTTGCTCTATGCTGTAAATATAAATGGTTGAGTTTTTAACATTTGCTTCAATTGCAATATGTTGAATAAAATCATTAACTTCTATAAATACACTAGTCTTTCCCATTCAATCCTCATATAATCTACTCTTCTTCAGCTATTTTCTCTTATTTTAGTAAGTTCATGCAATGGAAAGCTCTGGAAGAATTCAAATGGTGAGAACATTAACAAGTTACAGGTTTCTATCTTTCTACCAATGCATCAGACATTGAGCACTGAAAGTGTAATTTAAAATATACATACATACATACATTATGCATGCATTATTTTAAGATAAGTACAAAGTATGAAATGATGAAAACAATGTAGAAGGAGATGACCTTAACAAAAAGAGGAAGTGTAGAAAAATCAAGCTATGATGATCTGTGCTGTACAATGGATGGCTCTATGAATTTCAAAGGCAAACCATCATCCAAAAAAAAACTGATGGATGGTTAGCTGCTTTCTTATTCTTGGTATTCAATTCATCTGCTCTTATTTATATATTTTCTTATTCTTTATTATATATATATGTATATGTATGTATGTATACATATGTATATACAATCATCATGACGTAAGTACATATATCTTCAAGAATATGTATCAGATAGGATGATCTGATTACCAGTTGTTTCAATAAAAACAGACAACTAGTTTTATTTTTATTTTTAATCAAGATATTATGTATAACTTGGATTAATGAAGTGTAGCACAAATAAAGATACATACAGTTAATCAAGATATTATGTATATACAGAAGTAGAGCATTTGAGATTTATTCAAGCAACATCTTCATAGTTCATTAGTATATATTTTTTGGTCAACTCAAGCTAAACACCTAACGGCACATATTTATAATTCTTAAAAAGATAGAATATAAACAACAAAGGATACATGAATTGTTAAGAGAATGTAACTTCTTTCTCTCAACATTAAGCAAATACAGAAAGGTTCAACAAACGTGAATCACACATGTAATTGAATTACAAGCCTCGGATATCAACAATTATGTTATGTCAACGAACATGAAGCAATTTAACCGAATGGCAACAAAAACTAGCATTCACCTACTCGTAAATCAAAGGCACTATTGTTCATTGGATTTTTGCTAGCATGCTACTGCTAATAAATAAATAAATAAACCTATTGGAGGAAGCGTGTCTTTGACGAAAATGAAAATGGCCTTTTCAGCACCAAGTTTATTTCTCTTACGAACAACATAAACGAACTAACCTACAGTTATGTCAGCAGAAATTAAATACCTGCAAGCACAGAGAACACAGAAAAATGAATGAATTTATGCCAGCTGCATATGCAGAGTCATGCATCCATTGATAGTAAACAAATTAAATGATATAAATGTGTGATTGTAATACAGATTTCTCCTTCTCATATTTTGTAGCAACAAAATCTACGGTGCTTAAATGTAATATCAGTTGTCACTGCTAATTAGCTCAAACTTCCAAGTATGTCATGCACATATTCTTACAATCTTCATTTGATTTCAATTAGGAACAGGTACCGGATGCAATGTATTATTACAGTTTCCATGATGTCATAAGACATTATATGCAATATGATTTTAGAGCTATATTATATTTATGTAAAACATTAGATGAATATTATTTCAGTTTCCAGTTTCCAGTTTCCAATACATTAATATGCAGTGAGCTTTTCCAGTTTGTTATACATAAAAGTCCATTTCAGATGCAAATAAATATGAGTGAAGATGGTGATGGTTTGTTCTTGCAGGATGTTTCCAACCACACAAACTAAAATAAAATTCTTCAAAGTGGACATCAATAAAGATTATTTGGTCAAAATGTTGAGACATCATACAATACAGCATTGAATCAATTTCAAGCGTCATCGAATACTTTTTAATTAGCATATTATACTTATTACAAGTATAGCAATGAATCGATTTCAAGTTCAATAAAACAATTATTACAAGTACAACAACTAAAAATGTAGTAATGAAATCAAAGAAAATTCGGTAACAAAATGTCTTTGAAGCGAGTACAATAGCGACGAGTAAAAATACTTGTAACTTCGTTGACGGCAAAGCAACGACGCGAGTACAACGGGGACGAGCGAAAAAAGAGGCGAGCAACAACGAGGACAGGGGCGACGTAGGTAGAACCAGAGGCGCGCGCAAAGGAGACGAGCAGCTTTGGGTTAGGGTTTGCAAGATTTGACAGAAGAGGAAACTGGCAGAGAGAAATCAAAATTGGGTTAGGGCTTGGAGTAAGAATACTTTGCGGGCTATTTTTCTTATTTTGGAACGTTTAGCGGGCAAATGAAATATGGGAGGGAAACGTCAATTTTGGCACTTCTAGAAACCTAATTTAGAATGACAACTGTCCAAAAGAGTTGTTATAGATAAATAATTACAACTGGCATAAGCAAACAGTTGTTACAAACTATAAATTACAACTGCTGTAAAAAGAAATTGTTGAAAGTGCATTTTTTACAACTGCTAAAAATAAACAGTTCTTATAAAACACCTATTACAACTATCCATTTCTGTAAGTTGTAAAAGAATAGTTGTAAAATGGTTGTTTTGTTGTACTGAAGAATATTGAAAATTCAGGGGCTATGTCAAACAACATGTTATTTTTCTATATATTGGGTGAAACAGTGGTAAATACTGAGATAATAGAAAATCAAGCTTATGTTGTGTGGTCATTGTTATCTGATTTACTTTGTGGCATAGTGTAAACTGTATTATTATTTTCTGAATTGTAGAAGATCGTGACACACAAATGTTGGGTTGTCAATTCAACTCCCTTAAATAACTTTACATGGTTAAATACAACCGTAATAAAATCATTAAATCTCCTTTTTAACACAACACGGTAGGAGAAAGAATATGTGTTCGACTATCAATAACTCACTAGGATGAAACTTATAACTTGAACAAAGCCCTCTCCGATGACATCAAATCATAAGGTTTGTTTTCCCCCTTTTTTCAAGAGAAATTTCTTATTCAGAAAAATGTTTGGAAAAGCAAGGTGATATTTTACATAATTTGACAAGTTATGCACCGATGGACATATCAAATAATAAATTTCTATCAATAGACTTATTTTCGTAACAGTTGTTGCCACTAATGTATTACCATAGTTTTGCACGTCATATAGAGATAAATAATCATCAAATAGACTGAAATATAAAAAGCTGCATATGGTCCATATGGGGTTATTTACGCCTCTGGATTTGCTTTTCTAGGCATTAATTCGCCTGCTCTACCCTCATTTGTTCTTTTTAATGCCAAGTCTACCATTTTAGCAGTTTCACGGCAACAGGCAGATGCCTAAACATTAGGCAATGATGTACGCAATTTTAACTATCATATGAATGGGCAAACAACAAACACAGGCAAGAATTAACTTATCTACGCTCTTTTGTGTTAGAATGCTTATCATAAACATCAATAGATATAAATATTAATTGCGCCACACCCTCTACCCTTCATTCCTGCTCCTCTTTAGTTTACAATGCAGAGTGAGCAGTCTTTGTCAAAATCGTTTCCATTACATTTCGGATCGTATAATTTCACATTGGAGCATATATATGGATATAATATAAGTAGCTTATGTGCGACACAACTTGCACCCAATGTAATGTCACAAGGTAAACAATTTCTTGTTTTACATATCACCCATTCTGAAAGAAAGGAATAGAAGGCGCAAGACATTAAAGGAAAATATTTGAGTCATTTTCTTCTCTTTCGTATTCAGTATATATACTCAATTTTCAAATTAGACAACACTATTTTTTGTACTTCTGCATGATTATTTGCTTAACCAGAGTACACACCAATAAAATATTTGTCATCAAGATATCTACATGCTGAAAAGACAAATTTACATGCCTATAAAAGGAAGTTGACTATATCCCTGGTGGAATAAATTTATCCTATATACCCCAAAAAAGTTTCAACCCATAGCCGGATCATAATTTACCACCAGGGGTTGAATAATTTTTCAAAACAGAAATTTGACTAATGCGATTGTCTTAGTATGAATGAACTAACAAAAGAACAACTTCTTTCTAAGTTCGAGTGTGCATGGAAGATACAAATGTGCTTCTATTTAAGATATATCATTGACATAATAACCTTCAAAATATTCCTTGGAAGACAAATTTGCTTAAGGATGCTGTAAAATTACTCCTCTAATAGCTTTAGAAATTGTCGAGTTTGTCTTCAAATAGTGTACTGTTATACGTCTAGTATACCAAAACAGAGACTAATCAATAATAAAATAGTCTCATAAGTTTATAATTCAGATTTTCACTAATTTGAAACTCTGTATTATAGTTATTTTAACAATAAGTATGTTGTAATTAATGACAACAACAAACTAACAACTATATTAATAATAACTATAGCGATAAATCAAATATTACACTATTTAAAGAAATAGTACAACGTAGAAACGAAAATGATATATACATATACATACATATATATATATACATACATATATATATATATATATAAATGTATAAATCTACTAGAAATCTAACCGGTTGAAGAAGGAAATTTCGTCTGAGGCTTGACGTAACAATTTTCTTAAGACTTTATTTAAAGTCTCCCAAGATACAATAGACGTGAGCCGCTCAAGATTGTGATGTGTATGATCCTTTATGTGATATGACTGATTATGATTTTAAGAAGACGATGATAAATAATCGATTTCGGTTTGAAAAAATTGAATGAGAAAAGTGATCAGGTTTCCTCCTTTTTTATAGTCGAATTCCCAATGGCTACCCCCGTTGAGAAAAGTAGCATCCCTGCATTTGTAACGCCTAAAAGTATTACTGTTCACAACAGGCACTTCCTTTCATTTGCAGTGCCAAAAACTATTATTGTTTGCAATAGTCGCGTCTGTTCATTTGCAATGCCAAAAGGTGTTACTATTCGCAACAATCGGGTCTGTTCTTTTGCAACGGTTCAGAACTGTTGCTTTTCTTGGTAATGGTCATCTGGAAAAATCGCTTCTCTTCATCAGTTTGCAACGGTCACAACAGTTGAAAAATCCATATCAGTTTAAACACGCTTCTGTTTTAAAATCAGTCCATTTTTTAGTTAGCAAAAATATATACACAGCCTAATTTTATTGGACCCGCATCCGTACCCGTCCGGTTCGGTCGGTCAGACGGGCGGACGGCGGTACGCGCGTGTGTTATTCCATGGCCATATAGGTCCTCACCCTCGCACAAAATTACTTGACCCTAAAGGCCAATATAGGGATTGAGAGTACACTATATAAACAAGAATATGGACTTATTTTTGACATTGTGGGATATATCTCATTCACTATTCTTTTGGGAATTCTAACAATGCCCCACATAAATGACGATATATGTCTCCTCCACACAAAGTATAATATCACACAGTTCATATGAAAATAATGCTATATCGAGGATAAGTTGATATTTCACTTTGAACTTTCCCTAGTTAAAACTCATCGGATATACTTGGCTAATCGGTGAATTATTTCATCTTGAACCGTCAGCCATTATTGTATAACCAGACAATAAGCTTTACAAAGAATTATTTTCCTTCAAATCCAATCTCTAAGTTGTGTTCATTTTGGTCTTGAACAATTTTTTTGGTTCTGCGAGTGTTTTTAGAGAATAAAAGCCTTTAATATTTTCATAGAGCCGACCCAGCTCACACTAACATAGGTGAATACAACCATTAAGAGCATCCTACATATACCCCACTTGTTATTTTCGAGATATGGTCATTATTAAAAAAAACTTAGTTTTATCCTTTTAGTACTTCTGTAGGCATGCATTTATATTGTGCACCATACGAATTGAATAGGATAAAGTCCAAACAAATGCATTACGTCGTGAGTTATCAGAACTGGTTTACCTATTGATCCTAGTCCGTGGGATCTCTAGTCACTAGGATAGGTTTGCATATAAGATAACTCTTGTTGGTTTAGGCTTTTAAACCCATTCCCCTCAATGCGCGGTTAATTTTCTCCTTTGATAAACCTTTAGTAAATGGATCCGCTAGGTTATCATTTGTTCGCACATAATCTATAGAAATAGTTCCATTTAATAGTAACTGTCTAACTGTGTTATGGCGTCGACGAATGTGTCGTGACTTTCCGTTATACACAAAGTTTTGCACTCTACTTAAAGCTGCTTGGTCATCACAGTGTATCCATATGGCCGGTGCAGGTTTAGGCTAAACGGAATATCTTCTAAAAAGTGACGAAGCCATTCTGCTTCTTCACCTGATTTATCTAAAGCGATGAACTCAGATTCCATAGTGGATCGAGCTATGCATGTTTGTTAAGTAGATTTCCATGACACTGCTGCCCTTGCTAAGGTAAATACGTAACCACTCGTTTATTTTGATTCATCTGAATCAGCAATCCAGTTTGCATCACTATATCCTTCTAAGATGGTAGGATATTTTCCATAATGTAAGGAATAGTTTGTGATATTTTTTAAATATCTGAGCACTCTCATTAGAGCTTTCGAGAGTTCCGTCCCTGGGTTGCTTGTATATCTGCTTAATCGAATTACTGCATAAGCTTTATCTGGTCTTGTGCAATTCATGAGATACAAGAGACATCCTATTACACGAGAGTATTCCAGTTGTATTACACTCTCATTAGTGTTTTTATACAGTACTTTCGATGGATTATACATCGTTTATACTCCTTTTATTCCAAAATTTTGAAATTTTTCAGTCCTTTTTCTATATAATGTGACTGAAATAATTCAATTCCATCAGGTGTTCTTATTATTTTGATTCCTAAAATAACATCTGTAACTCCTAGGCCTTTCATATCAAAATTGTTGATTAATATCTGCTTAGTAGTCTCTATTATCTTAGTATTTGGACTGAAGATTAGCATATTGTCTACGTATAGACAAATTATCACGTATGATTGTCCAATTTGTTTATAATAAACATATTTATCACATTTATTTATTCGAAAACCATTTTTCATCGTGACACTATCAAACTTTGTGTGCCATTGTTTTGGAGATTGTTTTGGTCCGTATAATGATTTGACTAATCTACATACTTTGTTTTCATTCCCTTTGGATATAAAAACCTCAGGTTGCTCCATGTAAATCTCCTCTTCGAGATTTCCATTTAAGAATGCCGTCTTTACATCCATTTTATGAATCTGTAGATTGTATGTGGATCCAATTGCTATTAACATTCTTATAGAGGTTATTTGTGCTGCCGGTGAATAGGTATCGAAGAAGTCTACACCATCTTTTTGACGTTATCCTTTGGCTACCAATCTTGCTTTGTATTTGTCGACGGAGCCATCTGGTTTCATCTTCTTTTTGAAGATCCATTTACAACCAATTGGTTTTGTTCCAGGTGGAAGATCAACTATTTCTCTAGTTTTATTACTCAGAATTGAATAAATTTCACTTTGGATTGCTTCTTTCCAGCATGAGGATTCAGAAAATGATATTGCTTCCTTGTACGTTTGAGGTTCGTGTTCTAACATGTATGTTAAAAATTCCGAACCAAATGTCTTGGAAGTTCTTGGCCTTACGCTTCTTCTTGGTTCAACTTTCTCAGCTTCGCGATGAGTTTCATCTTCGTGTGATTTACTCAATTCTTTTATTGTCCTTTTGGGGACATTATTTCCTTTATTTCTTTTGTGCGGAAACACGTCTTTAAAGAATGAGGCGTCTCTTGATTCCATGATTGTATTTACATGAATATCAGTTATATTTGACTTGAATACCAAAAATCTATAGGCACTACTATTTTGGACTGGCCCTAAATAGTAACAATCTACTGTTTTTGGTCCAAGTTTGACTTTCTTGGGAGGCGGAACTAGAATTTTTGCTAAGCAGCCCCACACTCTGAGGTATTTAAAACTTGGTATGTGTCCTTTCCATAACTCATATGGAATTGTTTCTGTTTTATTGTGAGGAACTTTGTTTAATATGTGATTAGACATATTTAAGGCTCCCCCCCACAAGTTCGTTGGTAGGCCAGAAGTTAAGAGCATCGCATTAATCATATCTTTTAATGTTTAATTCTTTCTCTCGGCTATACCATATCGTTGTGGTGAATATGCTAATGTTGTTTGATGAGTTATACCATTTTTGACACAAAATTGTTCAAATGGTGATTCATGCTCTCCACCTCGATCAAATCTCAATATCTTGATCTTTTTATTTAACTAATTTTCTACTTAAGCTTTGTACTTCATAAACGATGTAATTGCTTCATCCTTGCTATTTAAAAGATATACATAGCAATATCGTGTATAATCATCAATAAAGGTAATAAAGTACATTTTTCCACCTCTTGTAGGTAATGGTTTGAAATCACATAAATCAGTATGAGCCAAACCTAGTGGTTCAGTGCTTCTATCAACTATATGAAATGGTTTTTTGACCATTTTTGCTTCTACGCCTGTCTCAAAGTTGTAGTTTTTTTCTACTTGGAATTTCGAAATTAATTCCAAGTTTGATAGTTTCTTCGTTTTTCGGAAATTTATGTGTCCTAATCTATCATGCCATAGTAAAATTTCATGCTCAAGCAAATAAGAAACTTCAATTTTATTAGTAGCATAATCAAAATACATAGTTTTATTACTGACAACGGCTAAATTTGCCTTAAATAGGCCATCACATAAATATCCCCTTCCTATATAAATTCCAGCTTTGGACAGAACCATCTTGTCTAACTCGAAGACCATTCTGAATCCTTTCTTTGATAGCATTGGGCTAGAGATTAGATTCTTGCGTATGTCGAGAACATGGAGCACGTCATTCAACATGTTAGTTTTTCTAGAAGTAAACTTGAGGATTATTGTGCCACTGCCTTTGATCATGGAAACTGCAGAATTACCCATGTAGAGTTTTTCTTCCTCATCAAATTTCTGGTATGTATAAAACATAAATTTGTCAGAGAAAACATGACGAGTAGCGCCACCCACCGTTGGTTAGAGTTCTGAACCAAATTGCATTCAAATATAACTGCTCAAAAGTTAGACTTGTCTACTTCCATGTTATCCACCATAATTGCCTCTGAGTTGCGTTCCTTCTTGTGTCAGCAATCTCTAGCGGTGTGTCATGCTTTTCCACAAACCAACACTCGCCATTAAACTTCTTAGTTCGTTGGTTTTCATTGGGTTTGTTTTCAGGCGCTTTTCTCTTCTACGGGAATTTTTTCTTCTTGTTTTTCTTGAAATGCCCTTTGTTCTTTGACTCTTCTACTACAAATGCCTCTTTGTTTTGTTTTGTCACTCCGTGATTACCAGCCTTAAATTTTAGTCTAACAACAAGATCTTCTAAGGAAATCTCCCTTTTTATGTTTCAGATAATTGCGGTAGTCTTTCTTGGATGGTGGTAATTTCCCTGTTATCACTTCAACAAGAAGGATTCTTCAACTTTATGTCCTTCTGCTTCAGGTTCATAAATTATGAGCTGGAGTTCTTGCTCTTGACTAGTTACGGATTTGGTGTCAACTATTTTGTATTTCATAAACTTATCTACGATGAACTTCTTCAAACTGACATTCTTAGTTTTGTATTTATGTGCAACTGTAGTCCATAAGGATTTTGCTGTCTGGTGTAGCTAATATACTTTATATAGTACTTTATCCAGACAATTCAAAATGTAGTTTCGGCACAGGAAGTCTGAATGCTTCCATGAGTCAATTCCGAGAAAAATAGCTACATTTTTTTCTCTAGTTTGTACGTCTTTAGGCTTTGTTTCATCCTCCTCGATGTACTTCTGCAGCCCTAGCGTGGTGAGATAAAACAGCATTTGATTTTTCCATGTTATGAAGTCATCACCATCTCCTTTGAATGGATCAGGCCTGTTGTGAGTAATGCCTTTGTTGATAGTTCAACTATTGTTATCTTTGTTTTAGTTAAAATAGGAAAGTTTAAAGATGTTATACGTCTAGTATACCAAAACAAAGAGTAATTAATTATAAACTCGTCTCAAAAGTTTACAAATCAGATTTCCACTATTTTGGAATTCTGTATTAGTTATTTTAACAATAAATATGTAGTAATTAATTACAACAAAAAACTAACAACTATAATAATAATAACTATAGTGATAAATCAAACGTTATACTATTTAAAGAAATAGTGCAACCTAGAAACGAAAATGATATATATATATATATAATTATATAAATCTACTAGAAATCTAACTGGTTGAAGAAGGAAATTTCGTCTGAGGCTTGTCTTAACAATTTTCTTAAGATTTATTTAAAGTCTCCCAAGATACAATAGACGTAAGCCGCTCGAGATTGTGATGTGTATGATCCTCCGTGTGATATGACTGATTATGATTTTAAGAAGACTAATATAAAGAAGAGATAATTCGGTTTGAAAAAAACTGAGTGAGAAAAGTGATCGGGTTTCCTCCTTATTTATAGTCGAATTCCCGATGGCTATACCCGTTGAGAAAAGTAGCATCCCTTCATTTACAATGCCAAAAAATGTTACTGTTCACAACAGGCACTTCCTTTCATTTGCAATGACAAAAACTGTTGCTATTTGCAACAGTCACGTTCGTTCGTTTGCAACGCCAAATGGTGTTACTGTCGGGTCCATTCGTTTGCAACGGTTTAGAACTGTTGCTTTTCTTAGTAACGGTCATCTAGAAAAATCGCGTCTCTTCATTAGTTTGCAACGGTCACAACCATTGAAAAATCCGTATCTATTTAAACACACTTCTGTTTTAAAATCAGTCCATTTTTTAAGTAGCAAAAATATATGACATAGCCTAATTTATTGGACCTGCACCCGCACCGGCCCGGTCAGTCGGGTAGCGGCGCGCGCGTGCTAGTCCATGGCCGTATAGGTCCTCTCCCTCGCATAAAATTACCTGACCCTAAGGGCCAATATAGTGATTGAGAGTACACTATATAAACAAGAAAATGGACTTATTTTTGGCGATGTGGGATATATCTCATTTACTATTTTTGAGTCATGTACAATATCCTGTACACTTCCAAAAAGCAGAAATAGAAAAATTTCATGTTATGAGTATTATGAAATCGATTAAAATATGTGTCAACGATGGAATATAATTACTGATTTACATGGCAACCAGTGCTGTGTCCAAGAAGCACGACGCCCTCAAAAAATTTCTTGTTAATTAGATAACCAATAAACTGATAAAATTCTAAGACAACCTAAAAAATATAAAAAAACTATATAGAGAATAAGATTACTAAAACATGATAGGAATAACGATTTACAATATCCCAGAATTTAAAGATGCATGATGGACCTATAGACGAAGAGGTCCAAGAGGTCCAACTTCTATCGGCTAAGTTGATTATGCAAACATTGTCGTATTAGTTAATTGGTCCAACTAATTTAATGAACGTATCAATTAACAGATTGCATGTTTCTAAAGAAGGATAGCATGTCTTAATAAGAAGTTAACATTTAATTAAAATAATTATTAACTATACGAATTTAGTGAAAATGGTACCTATTGTAAAGTGGAAATGTCATAAGCACTGTATGATGATGTTAGCAGGGGTTGCACCAAAGATCATTTCTCATCCTCAGTTCAATAGATAAAGGTTCTAGGTATATGTGGACAAGTCATTACCAAAATTAGAAGTTATTATAATAAATGCATGTATAAAGAATATTGGTTTCATTCATACTGAAATGGAGATAAAAACAAATGGCTGGTGTAAAATAATTAGAAATTGCAAATAAAATATAAAGCAGTGTACTATGCTGTGAAAAGCTTGTGAGATTTCAAATTTTGAATGCCCCTGCCACAAAAGATTTGTTGGGAAAAATGTCCCTCAAGATCGTCTTAACAACAAAAAACAAAAAACTCAACCTTGCGAAAAATAGATAGGACCAGATTGATGGTGAGGCAAAACAAACAATAAATAGTCATCGACTAAGAGCAATCACAAGAAAATAACATTCGTGATTTATAGTGGTTCTACTGCCACGATAAAGTGTACATCCACTTAGAAGAGGAGATTTTATTACTGTCTAAGAGAAGAAAATTTTACAAGACTGATAATAGAGATGAAGAATAGGAGATACAACCGAGAGAGATAATTCTACTCATGGTAACCTTTGCCTTTATATAGATATTATTAATTGAGATTGAAGAAATTGATTTATGGTCATAAATCAATGCATCATCAATACTCCTATTCATACAGGAAACGTTTATCCATTTGATTTTTTTAGTTTCCTCCAATTTATATGCGCCTGATAAGATTTCTTCTTTATCAGCTAATTAGGGAATTAATTGATTGCCTCGACCTCCCTAAATAATTCTTCTTCAAACATAGGTAATTTGTTACTCTCTTTAATGCTATAAAAGCGACAATATATATTTGAGTAATTATCTCGAATATCTTTCAAATCTTCTACAATTGAAAATATTATGTCACTGAGATCAACAATATCTTTCAAATCTTCTGTGCGATTGTTGCAAACCGCAACAGTTTTTGGCCGTGGTAAATGAAGAGGTGCGACTATTGCAAACTGCAACAGTTTTTGGTCATTGCAAACGAACGGACGTGACTGTTGCGAACAGTAACACTTTTTGACATTGCAAATGAAGGGATGCTACATTTCCCAATGGGTGTAGCCATTGGGAATTCGGATATAAATAGGGAGGAAATCTGATTACTTTCTCGCCCGATTTTAAAACCAAATTATCTCTTCTTTATCTTCATTTTCTTAAAATCATAATCAGTCGTATCACATAGAGGATCATACACATCACGATCTCGAGCAGAAGAGAAAAGAGCTTGAAAACAAACCCAAAGGTAACAAACGAATCAAGAAGTTTAATGTCGAGTGTTGGGTTTATGGAAAATCAGGACACGCCGCCAGAGATTGCAGACACAAGAAGGAACGCAACTCAGAGGCAAATATGGTGGATAGTATGGAAGTAGACGAGTCTAATTTTTCAACAGTAATATCTAAGTGTAATTTGGTTCAGAACCGTAACCAATGGTGGTGGACACAGGCGCTACTCGTCATGTTTGCTTTGACAAATCCATGATTTCTACATACCAGAAATTAGACCAGGAAGAAAAACTCTACATGGGTAATTCTGCAGTTTCCATAAACAAAGGCAGTGGCACAATAATCCTCAAGTTTACTTCTGAAAAAACTATCAAGTTGAATATTGTGCTCCACGTTCCAGAATATGCAAGAATCTCATCTCTGGTCAAGTTCTATCAAAGAAAGGATTCTAAATGATCTTCGAGTCAAACAAGATAGTTCTGTCTAAAGCTGGAATGTATATAGCAAGGGGATATTTATGTGATGGCCTATTTAAGTCAAATGTAGTCGTTGTCGGCAATAAAGCTATGTATTTTGATTATTCTATTAATAAAATTGAAGTTTTCTATTTGCTTCAGCACAAAATTTTATTATGGCATGATAGGTTAGGACACATAAATTTTCGAAAAATGAAAAAACTATCAAACTTGGGATTAATTCTGAAATTCCAAATAGATAAAAAGTACAAATGTGAGACATGTGTAGAAGCAAAAATGGTCGAAAAACCATTTCATACAATTGATAGAAGCATCGAACCCCTAGGTTTGGTCCATACTGATTTTAGTGATTTATGTGATTTCAAATCATTACTTACAAGAGGTAGGAAAAGGTACTTTATTAACTTTATTAACGATTATACATGATATTGCTATGTATATCTTTTAAATTGCAAGGATGAAGCAATTACGTCGTTTATGAAGTACAAAGCTGAAGTAGAAAATCAATTAAATAAAAAGATGAAGATATTGAGATCTGATCGAAGTGGAGAATATGAATCACGATTTGAACAATTCTACGCCGAAAATGGTATAATTCATCAAACAAAAACACCTATTCACCACAACAAATTGGTATAGCCGAGAGAAAGAATAAAACATTAAAAGGTATGATAAATACGTTGCTCTAAACTTCTGGCCTACCGACGAACTTGTGGGAGGAAGCCTTAAATATGTCTAATAACATATTAAACAAGGTTCCTCACAATAAAACAGGAACAATTCCATATGAGTTATGGAAAGGACATATACGAAGTTTTAAATACCTCAAAGTGTGGGGGTGCTTGACAAAATTTCCAATTCTGCCTTCCAAGAAAGTCAAACTTGGACCAAAAAAGTAGATAGTTACTATTTAGGACCGGCCCAAAATAGTAGTGCCTATAGGTTTTTGGTATTTAAGTCCGATATAACTGATATTCATGTAAATACAATCATGAATCAAGAGACGTCCCATTCTTTGAAGATGTGTTTCCACACAAAAGAAATGAAGGAAATAATGTCCCCAAAAGGACAAGAGAAAAATTGAGTAACTCACACAAAGATGAAACTCATCGTGAAACAGAGAAAGTTGAACCAAGAAGAAGCGCAAGGGCAAGAACTTCTAAGACATTTGGTTCGGAATTTTTAACCTGTATGTTAGAACACGAACCTCAAACGTACAAGGAAGCAATGTCATCTTCTGAATCCTCATGTTGGAAAGAAGCAATCCAAAGTGAAATTGATTCAATTCTGAGTAATAGAACTTGAAAAATAGTTGATCTTCCACCTGGAATAAAACCAATTGGTTGTAAATGGATTTTCAAAAAGAAGATTAAACCAAAAGGCTCCACCAACAAATACAAAGCAAGATTGGTAGCCGAAGGATATCGTCCAAAAGAAGGTGTAGACTACTTCGATACCTATTCACGAGTAACACGAATAACCTAGATAAGAATGTTAATAGCAATTGCATCCATCTATAATCTACAGATTCATCAAATGGATGTAAAGACGGCATTCTTAAATGGAAATCTCAATGAGGAGATTTACATGGAGCAACCTGAGGGTTTTATATCAAAAGGGAATGAAAACAAAGTATGCAGATTAGTCAAATCATTATAAGGACTAAAACAAGCTCCAAAACAATGGCACGTAAAACTTGATAGTGTCATGACGAAAAATGGTTTTTGTATAAATGAATGTGATAAATGTGTTTATTACAAACAAATTGGAAAATCATACGTGATGATTTGTCTATACATAGACAATATGCCAATCTTCGATCCAAATACTAAGGTAATAGAGACCATTAAGCAGATGTTAATCAAAAATTTCAATATAAAAGACCTAGGAGTTGTAGATGTTATTTTGGGAATCAAAATAAAAAGAACACCTAATGGAATTGAATTATCTCAGTCACATTATATAGAAAAAGGGACTGGAAATTTTCAAAATTTTGGAATTGAAGGAGTACGTACGCCGTATAATCCATCGGAAGTACTGCATAAAAATACTAATGAGAGTGTAACGCAACTGGAATGCTTTCGTGTAATAGGATGTCTCATGTATCTCATGAATTTCACAAGACCAGATATAGCTTATGTAGTAAGTCAATTAAGCAAGTATACAAGCAACCTAAGCAAAGAACACTGGAAAGCACTAATGAGAGTGCTTGGATATTTAAAAAATACCACAAACTATTCCTTACATTATGGAAAATATCCTACCGTCTTGTATAGTGATGCAAACTGGATTGCTGATTCAGAGGAATCAAATTCAACGAGTGGTTATGTATTTACCTTAGCAGGGGTAGTAGTGTCATGGAAATCTACTAAACAAACATGCAGCTCGATCCACTATGGAATCGGAGTTCATCGCTTTAGATAAAGTGGGCGAAGAAGCAGAATAGCTTCGTCACTTTTTAGAAGATATTCCGTTTTGGCCTAAATCTGTACCGGTCATATGCATACACTGTGATAACCAAGCAGCATTAAGAAGAGGGCAAAACTTTGTCACGTTCGTCGACGCCATAACACAGTTAGGCATTTACTTTCAAATGAAACTATTTCCATAGATTATGTACTAACAAATGATAACCTAGCAGATCCATTTACTAAAGGTTTATCAAGAGGAAAAATTAACTACGCATCGAGGGGAATGGGTTTAAAAGCCTAAACCAATAAGAGTTATCTTATACGAAAACCTATCCTAGCGACTGAAGATCCCACAGACTAGGATCAATAGGCAAACCAGTTCTGAATAATTCAAGACGTAATGCATTTTTTTGGACTTAGTCCTACTACATTCCTATGGTGCATAATATAAATGCATGCCTACAGAAGTATTAAAAGGATAAAACTATGTTTTTTAATGATGATCATATCTTGAAAATAACAAGTAGGGTATATGTAGGATACTCTTAATGGTTGTGATCACCTATGTTAGTGTGAGCTGGGTCGGCTCTATGAGAATATTAAAGGCTTTTATTCTACAAAAACACTCGCAGAACCAAAAATTCTTTAGGACCAAAACGAACACAACCAAAAGATTGGATGTGAAGGAAAATAATGCTTTGTAAAGCTTATTGTCTGGTTATACAATAACGGCTGATGGTTCAAGGTGAAATAATTCACTGATTAGCCAAGTATATCCGATAAGTTTTAACCAGGGAAAGTTCAAAGTGAAATATCTACTTAACCTCGATATTGCATTATTTTCATATGAACTGTGTGATATTACACTTTGTGTGGGGGAAACATATATCATCATTTATGTGGGAGATTGTTAGAATTCTTAAAAAAATAGTGAATGAGATATATCCCACAACGCCAAAAATAAGTCTATTTTATTGTTTATATAGTGTACTCTCAATCCCAATATTGGCCCTTAAGGTCGGGTAATTTTGTGCGAGGGGGAGCACCTATATGGTCATGGACTAACATATGCATGTACACCGCCTCCCACCCTTCCGACTGACCGAACCGGGCCGGGTCGAGTGCGGGTGCCGGTCAATGAGATTGGGCTGTATCATATTTTTTTGCTACCTAAAATATGGACCGATTTTAAAATAAAAGTGTGTTTAAAAAGATACAAATTTTCCAACGGTCGTGACCGTTGCAAACCGATGAAGAGACATAACTATTGCAAACTGCAATAGTTTTTTGCCGTTGCAAACAAAGAGACTCGACTGTTGCAAACCGCAATAGTTTTTGGTCATTGCAAACGAAGAGACGCGAATGTTGCAAACCACAATAGTTTTTGACCTTGCAAACGAACACACGTGACTGTTGCCAACAGTAATACTTTTGGTGTTGCAAACGAAGGGATGCTACTTTTGTAAACGGGTGTAACCATTGGAAATTGGCTATAAATAAGGAGGAAACCTGATCACTTTCTCACCCAATTTTAAAACTAAATTATCTCTTTTTTATCTTTATTTTCTTAAAATCATAATCAGTCCTATCACACAGAGGATCGTACACATCACGATCTTGAGCAACTTACGTCTGTTGTATCTTGGGAGCCTTTGTATAAACTCTTAAGGAAATTGTTACGACATACCTCAGACGAAATTTCCTTCTTCAACCGGTTAGATTTCTAGTTGATTTATATATTCATATTTATATTTATATCATTTTCGTTTCTATGTTGTGCTATTTCTTTAAATAGTATAACGTTTGATTTATCGCTATAGTTATTATTACTATAGTTGTTAGTTTGTTGTTGTAATTAATTACAACATACTTATTGTTAAAAATAGATAATATAGAATTCCAAAGTAGTGGAAATCTGATTTGTAAACTTGTGAGACGGGTTCATTTGATTAGTCTCTGTTTTGTTATACTAGATGTATAACGAATATAACTCACCTAAGAAAAATAGCTTTATTTAAGAAAAAAATACACTAAAAGATGGAGGGAGATTAAAGGGGATTATACATGAAAGAGGATCTAGAATTTACTCCATTATACATATGTATATATGTAGGGAGAGAGTATGAGAGAGAGAGAGAGGAAAAAAAGCCATAGCCTCTTGATTTCAGTCGTTAGATTTTACACATTAGTGGATGGATCATTTGTAAACGAAAAATAACCTCTCATACTTATTTCCTGTTCTCCCTCTTACATCATCTCAAATCAATCCGCTAATTTATAAAATTCAATGGTTGACATTAAGGGGGTACATAATTCAAGGGATTACAGATCCTTCGTTACACAAATACCACTACAAGAAAATGTACGATTTTCGAGACTAAAAACCATCGGCGGTTGTTGAAAACCGACGCAAAAAATCATCGCAATTTGTCTCGTCGCCGCATAGTTTTTTCGACGGCTTTCAATAGCCGTCGGAAATAATCCGTCGGAAATAATCGGAATACCTGAAGCATTTTCTAGATTTCTGCTACATGTTGGCCTCACATACACAGTTCAGAAATATAATATAGTCACACACAAACACATATCGAATTCAGATATTCAATATAATCTCAAAATCATAAAAATATACTCAAATCACATAAAGAAAATTAAACCAACCATAACTCACATAACATGAAACCAACCAATACTTCGTTAACACAATATACATACATGTCATTATACAATATATATACCGTGGAACACCAACAAATCTCACATCATCAACAACCCAAATGTCATCATCAACAAACCCACTACCATCAACTCACAAATGTCATACTGACAATCACCAAATGTACCATCAAATAATATGCAAAACATCTCAATGTATCCAACTGCACCATCTCAATATATCATCAAACAATACAAAACAACATCGCATAATAAAAAAACATACCTATTACTTTTGTCAATCACCTCCAGAACCTTCAGAACTAGCTGGAAATGGAAAACGGCCACCATACTATTCAGGAATATGTTGGTCTAGCAGCTGTGCTGTGCAATCGGTACATTCAAAGCGGTGGAGGTGCAAAAAGTCATAGCGGGGATACAGCTAGGATATAGCGGGATATAGCGCATGGCTCTAAAATAGCATATAAAACTCGTACTTAATGTTTTTACAAATATATAAATGGTAATTAAATGAAAATTATCATTCAATAGAATTATAAATAATACATAAATAATTTTAAATAAAAACATGTGCGAATATACCTTAAATAAACGAAAAACTGTTATATAACATAAATGAATTTGGTAGAGTATTAGAGTATTTTCATTTCTGAAAATATATTAAAAATTAAATCAAATAAATTAGTTTCATAATTTTATAATGTATAAATGCAAGTTTTTAGTTCATTTTATTAAAAAAGATATAGCGGAAATAGCGGAAATAACGGTATATAGTGGAAACAGCGGAGATTAATGCGGAAAGGCTATATTCTGGGGCTATATGGAAAAATCATAGCCGTAGAAATCCGTTATGAGATATAGCGGGGTTGTAGCGGGGCATTAACTACACAGCAGCTGTGTCAACTCAATGGCCTGCCGACGGTTCTGCTCCTTCAGCTGTGCCACCTAGCTCGCAATTCCTCGATCTCTGCTAGATCGATATGAGCTTTGCTTTGGCTGGTTCTCCTTCATAACGCCTGTTATATCTAAATTTTACTTTAGAACTGAAAGATTACTAAATTGTTATATCTAAACATATTATTCATTACCGCTTGATTTCCAAAACCGTAATGCCTGTTCCGTAAAGGTGGATCTATGACTGACTCAAAAATGATATCCTCATCTTCCGTAGTCAGCTGCTCTCGAGCTGTTTCAGCCAGGAGTTTCTACCTTTGTTCCATAAACCATACCTGCATGAACAAATAAAAATGCATTTTAAATTAATAGCATAATATCTTAATTCATTATATTTTAATAATTAAAACAATTACTAATAGTATATAAACTAAAATATGCTTACATTGCTCTCCCGCGATTTATCGTCATGCCATGTATATGAAGCAGTCCAGTTTGGATTTAAATGCTCGACGACATGAGTATGGATAAATACATCCATGTACGATACGAGATCCCGCGCCTCCGCTTTTTGAAATTGATTATTATGTACTGTTATTGTATATTCAAAATTATACAGCATAATAACTATTCACAATTCACAGTTAATAAATTTACCAACTCCTGGCGAAATTGTCGAAGTGACTTGGACCATCCTCGATGAGTGACAGGATTCTTGTTCCTATTTGCAGAGTTTCTCTACGACTCTGTCTGTATATTTAAATAAACAATACATTATTTACTTATCAAATATTTTTTGATATTTACTTATCAGTCAAATAATTAATAAAATATTAGTACACTTACCTTCACTTCATCACTCTCCCAATGCGCCAGCCAACCATCCCACACACTCGCTTCTATCCAGTTCGAATTCTCCCCTTTATGCTTCACAGCCGACATGGAATCCCGGTACATCATCTTCTGCATCCAGTAGTGTCGTACCAGCTACATGTCGTCTGCTTGGACGTCGGCTGCAGTCTGCATTTCATGATAAACAAGTGACAAATAATTAAATAATATAAGGTGAACAATAAATAAGCAACAAATAAATTGAGAATGGAAAATAGAAAATTATACTTACAACGAAACCCTGTCATATACACTCAATGATGTGGGAAGGGATATTATCCCATTTGAACTAGCAAGCGGTCGTCCTTACTCTTAAATGAATCTCCAGGAACTGATAAACTAAAAATGACAGCCGTAGGTCGAACCCTCTATGTTAAATATTATACAATTATTATATCATACACAAAATATTTATCATGCTGAGAAAAAAAATTAATACTTGCCCCTCCGCTTTATGCACCAAATACATAGCTCGAAACTATGACAGCTGTGATGGACCGCGGCCATCGCCTTCGGATGAATGGGATGAGCTCCTCTTTATGGATGACATGATACCTGTCACAGATACATCATTTTTTAAGAGAATAATAGCATAATAATGACATATATTGTATAATAATGACATAAAGTACATAAATTGTAAAATATACTTGATTCAGATTGGGTCTCGTATTCCAACGATAAGCGTAATATAGAATTTTAACATAAATTACTAAATAAATGGTGTAAATGACGTGAATGACATAAATGACATAAATTATGTAGATGACGATAAGAAGATTTGGTTTTATAAATGACATAAATTACATAACTTGCAAAATAAATGTCATCAATTACATAAATTGCATAATACATCAGATAATCAACATAATATTTTTCTCAATCTTTTTCGTCTTCTGATTAAGATTCGGTCTCATATTCTACATTATTTTTCTCTCTACTTTCAAATGCTTCTGTCAAAACGTTAGATTCATCGTTCAGAGGTCCAAAATCCATCTTCGATGTTGTTGCATTTTGACTTCATCGCAATGCATTTTGCGGTTACTGATAGCTGAGTGCAGCTTTTACAACCATCCCAAATAGGTTTCTTAGCGACATCCAATAAATCGTAACTTTTTTTCTTCAATATTTGGTTCTTCAAAATTTACATCGTCGTCATCAACTTCAACCGTAGGGAACATTGATCGTGGTGCATCTTTAACCATATTTTCTATACGATTCGTCATAACAATTTCACTACCAGCTACTTGTAATTCAGAGTTTGCAGGAGTATATGCTACAACTTCTCCATGACGATCCCGAATATAATACTCCGGCACAAAACTGTTTTTGCTCAAATGAACTTTCACAGTATCTATTAATAAATATTTCAAATGTTTTTACCTACTATGCGAACAACAGATTTCTACACTGTTTCCATTATTACTTAAAGATACGTCTATACTATTATAAAAATCTTCCTTTATTGAGCCTCTTAGTCCCCTTCTTTGATACATCCATCTCCTCCGATCAATAAAATAATTGACCATTTTTCCTATTTAGAAAAATATGTCATAAATTCAAAAATAAATATTGGCAATCTTATAAATTGACATTTTATTTTTCAATTTATTGATACATAATCTTATACGCAACAATTTAAGCCAACTTAAGAATATAATATTGAAATGTTGGTTTATGATTTTCTATTTTGAAGGTCAGTCATCCTACTTTTCATTACAAACACTGTAAACAATTACATTTCGTAAAGTATTTCGTTTTGAACGATTCAATAAAATTTGGGTAGCACTTCCCCTTTGTTTCCTATATTGTACACAAATGCGTGTACACAGGAAACAAAAAAGAAAAATAACGACGAAATTTTGTGAACCGTTTTAAATAAAATAATGTATGACATGTAATTGTTTATGGTGCTTATAACTTGTTCAATACAGAAACAAATCCAATAAATATTGTATTAGACTAATATAAATATCCGTTTTATGACAAAAACGAATATTTATATAACGATCATGTACAACACTTGTCGAAAGGGGCCAAAAACTCTCTAAGGGACGTGATAGAAAAGTAGTTTATAGAAAATTGAAAGTTTTACAGTTTGACTTCTTATTCGTTATATAATATATTATTGTTTTTAAACGGTTGAAAATTTACTGATTTTATATATTTCAAAAAATTAGTAATTTACCATATTCTGCATATTTTATATATAATGCTAAAAATAACACATTTATGAACACATAAATACCTCAATTAATACAAGACAATACTAAAAATAATACATATATAACGATTTACGTATATTCACAAATTCATGAATCATACCCATTCTTCACAATTTAAAGCTAACAAATGAAATAGGTATTCCATAGGGGGTAATTAGGGAAAATAACAAACTTTGATAAAAAATTAGTCCTAAGAACACAAAGATTCATTTTTTGGTTGAAGGACAAACTTTGAAAAAAATTAGGTTGAAGGACAATGCTAGTTCTAACTAGCATTATATTCAGTTTTTACACTATACAAAATGCTAGTTCTAACTAGCATTTAATTCAGTTTTTACACTACACAAAATGTTAGTTCTACCTAGCATTGTCCTTCAGCCTAATTATTTTCAAAGCTTGTCCTTCAGCCTAAAAATAAAACTTGTTGTCTTTCAGCCTAAATTTTTCTCAAAGTTTGTCCTTTAGCTCATTTTCCACTATTCCATAGGATACTATAAAAGCTTATTATAATTCGAAGGGCGAATTAATTTAAAGGACAAAAATTTGTATATTTTAAGTCTCAAGGACACAATCTCAATATTTAAATCATAAGGACAAACATTCTTTCAAAATTATTCACAAGGACAAACATTCTTTCAAAACTGCTACTAATCTAAAAGCTGATACCTAAAAACTGCTATCGATAACTACAAACTGATACCTAAAAACTGCTATAAATAAATAAAAACTGGTACCTAAAGAAAGTTGTCCTTCAGACTAAAATACTGAGCTCTGTCCTTGAGACTAAAACGCTAATATATTTTGTCCTTGACAATAATTTTCTGTAATTAGAATCACTAATTAGCCCTAATTTATTAAATTATGCAAATCTAGATTTAGCTTAAAAATTAAGTTTTTCGCAAAAATTAAAGATTATACCTGATATTAGAAGCAATAGAGAGTGATTAAGGAGCCGTGCAATATCTGGAAGCTTGAATTTTGAGTTTGGAAGCTTGAAAATGAGTGTTAGGGATTTTAGACAAAAAAATTTCGTTTAGCTAGAATGAGGAAGAAAGGCCTCGACCGAGACTTGAAAAACGCGAATTTCTGACGGCGTTGGATGGACCGAAAGCAGTCGGCAACCGTCGCACTTGGACCGTCAGAGGTCGTCGCCAAGGATCGTTAGTATTTCAAGCTATTCTTGTAGTGTCTTTTCTCACAATGGCCACTGTGTTTAAATTCATGTATATAAAAAACCATCATCGTAATATTCAGATTGTAATCATTTAAAACTGATTAAGTAATTTTGCTTTTATACTCCCTGAGTTTAATGTGCATTTTTCTAGAAAACTTTCTGGGAAAATAATAATCGTTTGCAAGCATAGTCAGTTAGCGTTCCTTTGCAATGCAGACTTTAGTTACAAAGCAATGGGACGTGCAGAGAAGGTTGAAATAGAATACGGAAACCATTCGCTCTCCATTAGAGTGGAAGAGGCCGTTCATGCTATTATCAACTTTGTGAGAAGAGAAGGTCCTAAAGGATGGGACTACCCTTACTATTTCAAATAAGCTCAGTTTATTTTACAATTTCAGTATTTGTCAATATATATTTTTGTATTGTTTGATTTATAATGTATTTTCTCATCTGTTTGTGCCCTCGGTTTTTTCTTCTTCATATCATGCTGTTTTCTACGTGCAATGTTACCTGATAAACGATCTTCTTCTTTTTTCATAAATGCCAAACAGATTTTCTAATCAATTCATGTCAGCAATATTACCTCTTAAGATACTACTTGAAATTCAAGTTCGTCTTAGCATTGAAATGAATTTTCTCAATTATTAATCACATGGATTTTCTCCTAATCATATGTAGTCAGGAGGTGTGTTTGGATTTTACAGTTTTTAGTTTTTTATATTGTTAGTTTCGAAAACAGATTATTATTAGTTTTATTGTACTATAACTTTGAAATCTTGATCTTGTGGAAACAATCATATGTGATTATTTCCTGCTAAAATTATTAAATCATATTTATGGAGAGAAGTAAAATGACGTACTCTACTATCCATAATATAGCTTCAAATTAAACAGAAAAGTGCCTTAATAAACATAGAAATCAAGTAGGTTTATCCCATTTGTAATACTAATTAATTATCCCAAGGATACTCTCTATGGGGATACGATTTTTAACATCTACTTCATGGCCGTGAGAATTAGAGCTGCCAATGAGTATTCAAAATTTTTAAAATTTATCTGTATTCTTACCCGAAATACAAAAAATTATCTAATAACCGAACAATGGATATATATGTGGATATGACAACATCCGCATCCAATAGTTATCCACGTCCGATTACTATCCTTTCGGTTTTATCAAGATTATAGTTATTTTTGTTTATTTTAGTACATAAGATGATTGACATTTACTATATTATCGTGGTAAAAAAAATTAATGTGTTTAAAAATCAATATTTGTTGCATAAAATTATATTTCTTACCATATTATTTATTTTATATATTTTTAGTAACTGAAATAAATTTATAATAAACCAAAATTTTGTATTTCTTTAGATTTATTAGTTATGAACTAATCGAAGAATGTCCAATAGATATTTAATATCTGTCTGCATCTATGTGGATTCAACCGTTTACGGGCCTAGTGTTTGTTGTATTAATTCTCTAATTCATTCATAACATAATAACAATGATTCCATGTCATGCATAGACAGATTAATGTCCTTCCACCTATGGGAAAGCTAGACAGTAGCATATCTATTTGTTTCCCTGGTGTGTAGATGATAATAAGCAAAATACTAACACTCATCATCTAGCAGTATTAAATGTTGATCTGTAAAACCATTTGTAGAGGTCAAGTAATGGTGCCAAAAACGAAAACTATTGGGTAGACATTCAACTTGGATAGCAACTTAATACCAACTTTTAAACATTTCTTATGAAATGTCAGTCATGCATTATCACCCATGTGTTCTGCTTCCTCTCACAAATAACATGCAGCTTCTAACTACTCCTATAAGTATAAGGCAACTTCTACCATTCTATTCATAAGCTGTTTAGTTCAAATTCAAATCCCTTGGCATTTTAAAATGAAAAGGGAAGAAAACAATTCTCTACATTGGCAAAACAATGGTGAACACAAAGAAGATCCTTAAGAATTTGCAGAGGGTAGCTTTATTTAGTAAAAAAGAGTCCGAGCTTCAAATATCTTCAAAAGAATGCAGCACATATTCATGTATGGCAGATAAGGGATGTTTCCTTTGTGTACTCATTGGATGGGAAGAGATTCGTGCTTCCTTTGTCATATCATGATACACCTTTATTTGAGCAGTTACTCTGTGTATCCGAAGAAGAGTTTGGGCGACCACGTAATGGTCCTATCACCCTTCCTTTTGATGTCGATTTTTTGGAATACATTTTGTGTTTACTTCAAAGAAAGAGGTTTAAACCTGTTGAGAATTTATTGCTTGAAACTATATCGAAATATCATCCTTCTCCTATCTGTATGCAATTGTTAGGATCAAATCAACCTGCTCTTTGTACCTTCTGAATATTCTTTTTTCAATTTGTATATATCCCAGCATATTGTAGTCAAAATTTTGTTATAGAAATTTTGATTATAATCTTGGTATTAATGAAAATGTCAAAATAAAAATAGAGAAAAGTCCGTTCAATATTTTTGGAGAGCGAGGGAGAGAATATAAGAAAGAGGAGTTTTTTATTTTATTTTATTGTAGAAAAATTTTCTTTATTGATGATTTATTTCTTGCTTGATTGATACAAAATGAGGGGAGAGCTCCTCTATTTATATGACTCAATAGAACATTCTAGATATAGAATACTCTAGAAACATGACTCATTGACAACTCTAGAAATGACTCCTTACGAAACTCTAGAAACATAATTATTATATAATTCTTATTTCTAGCAACTAATAAAATTATAGAGCTCTCACCAAATTCTATCAAATACAAGAAGACTCTAGAAACTTTAATAATAAGAAACTTCTATAAATTAACAAATCAAGTTTAATATTTCAACATCCCTTTTAAACTTGATTTGTAATACCAAGTAATGCTTGAAATCTTTATATTTCACGTGCTTCGACAGTAATAGAGATATTATCCAAACTTTCTTCATCGAGTTGACCTTGATACCAAACGTCGAGATCTTCAACGCAATTTCAAGGGTTCTTGTTTTACTTCTTTCAATTCGTTCTTCTTCGTCACAATAGAAATTTCCATAAAGTAAGAATTCTAACATCTGGATGATTTCAGCACCATAAATTTTAATCCAGTCGTATACTTTATCTTTTAATTCTTTCATATCTTCACTTTGGCAGTTTTTGATCAATCCAATTTCTATTTCTTTAACATTCTCCGTTTCAGTTTATTCAGATTTTTTTCTCATATCTCAAATCTCTTTCAAGCTCTTGAGTTTTGACGCAGCGGATAATTCGAAACAAACTTCAATCGGTGAAAGTAGCGATCGATGGAATGAAGATACCGAAATGCCCAAATTCGTTGATCCGAAGATACCGAATTCTAGCTATCTCAAACACGTTGATAGCGCACTATACCGTGTTCAAAGATCTACGATTCTTCGTACGTTGATCTAGCGCACTAGATTCCGTGAATCGGCTTCAACAAACGTGGATTCGAGCGCACTCGAATGACGTAAGTGGAGATAGGAGATTACACTCAACTACCAATTGGAGAAGAAAGCACAAAGCAATCAACAAGAAATTTTATTTCAAAATCAACAACCTTAAATGTACAACACACACCCCTATTTATAGAGTTTTCACAACACAACCCTTAAGTCGTGGCCGACTCATGACTCACGACTCATCATAAGTCGTTACCGACTTAGCAACACAACAGACCGAAGTACATCACACGACTCAAGAGCGAACGACTCAAAAACAACGACTTACGACTCATAACAGCGGCAAAAATAGACAACCTAAACATGACGACTTATATACAACACGAGTCATCAGATACAAACGCCATACGACTCAACTATATATGCGTACAACACGACTCAACATATGTCACGACTCAACCGACTCAACACCCATACAAGTTACAACTACTCACGACTCAAGACTTCACCGACTCATGGTCTTCCCTGCGGTACATCCCTTCAAGCGAGTCATCTCCGAACGACTCATCTACTTCCACTTCTCTGCTCTTGTTAACTCGTACACGACTTATGGATGAGTCGTTGAGACGTGTACGACTTATCACCAGAAGCGGTGTCTCATTAGGTCGGTCCACATCTTCCTTCGTAGGTCGTTGCCGACCTAGACCTTCTTTGTTGAGTCGGAAACGACTCAAAGCCGCTTCATTAGCTTGCAACGTCCCTTCTCGTGACTCCTTAGGTCGTGGACGACTCAAATCTACTCTCCTACGACTCATGCTGCCTTCACTGAGTCGTGTACGACTCATCACACTACACCACAAACTCATGTTTTCAGAAATTAAAGATTGCACAACTTCTTCTCTGGCCTTAGCTGCATCATCCTCCCCTGGTTGAGAAAAATTCGTCCTCGAATTTGTACATTCTTCTTCATCTGATTGTTTACCTCCGTAATATGGAACAAGATGTTTAACATTGAACACGTCAGACGTGTAAACATCTTCCGGCAGTTTCAACTTATAAGCATTTTCATTGATTTTCTTCATAATTTCAATTGGACCAATTTTCCTGGCTTTCAGCTTATTATAAGTGCCCACTGGAAAACGATCCTTCGTCAACACAGCATACACCAAATCGCCTTCGTTAAATTCAACATTTCGTCGTTTCAAATCTGCAGATTTCTTATATTTCTCATTCGATTTCTCCACTCGTTCCTGAACGATTTTATGACATTCAGTCAGCTTACCAACAAAATCAGCAGCTCGTTTAACTGTTCCCTTCGACTGTGGTACTACTACCAAATCTAACGGTCCCCTGGGTAAATTTGAATAAACAATCTGAAATGGACTGAATCCCGTGCTACGATTCACTGCATGGTTATGTGAAAACTCGGCTTGGCATAACTTCATGTCCCAGTTTTTCAAATTATCCTGTACAAGACATCGCAACAAATTTCCCAATGACCTGTTTACAACTTCTGTTTGTCCATCAGTTTGCGGATGATAAGCACTACTAAATTTCAGCTTCGTTCTCACCATCTTCCACAAACCTAACCAAAAGTGACTCGGAAAACGAGTATCCCTATCTGACACAATAGACTCTGGCAATCCATGAAGTCTATAGATTTCCTTGAAAAATAGTTGAGCAACACGAACAGCATCCGTCGTCTTCTTGCAAGCAATAAAATGTGCCACTTTAGAAAATCTGTCAACTACAACAAATATCGAATCATTACCACGCTGTGTTCTTGGCAATCCCAATACAAAGTCCATACTCATATCAACCCATGGTCTAGCCGGTACAGGCAATGGCATGTACAAACCAGCATTGGTCGCGGTTCCTTTCGAAACTTGGCAAATATGACATCGCTCCACAAACCTTCCCACTTCTTTCCTCATCGACGGCCAAAAGTAAGACTGTGAAATCAACTGCAAAGTACGATCACGGCCCACATGCCCTTCCTCATGCAACTCTTTTACAATCTTCATTCTCAAACTACAGTCTGGAATGCATAATTGATTTCCTTTGAACAAGAATCCATCAACCATCACAAATTCATCCGAATTTCCATCCTTAACTTTCTCAACAAACTTTGCAAAGTAAGGATCCTTCCCAAACAGTTCTGGCAACATTTCAAACCCTGTCACTTCAACCTTCATTGTCGTTAATAAATGACTCCTCCTACTCAAAGCATCAGCTACCCGATTCGTCACCCCTGATTTGTGCTTAACGACAAAAGTAAACTGCTGTAAATAAGCAATCCATGATGCATGTCTCGCTGAAATCTTATCCTGCCCTTGTAAATGCTTCAATGCCTCATGATCAGTGTAAAGAACAAATTCCTTCTGAAATAGATAGTGTCTCCAATGCTTAACAGCTTGCACAACAGCATAGAATTCAACGTCATATGTACTGTATCTCATCTTTGCCCCTGATAACTTTTCACTAAAATATGCAATAGGTCTCCCCTGCTGACTCAACACTCCTCCAATCCCCACCTTTGATGCATCAGTGTGTAGCTCAAACAACAACTGAAAATTAGGTAAAACAAGAATTGGTGCTGTCATCAATAGTTCCTTGATCTTCTCAAAAGCAACTCTCGCTTCCTCTGACCATACAAACTGTTTTCCTTTCATGCAATCGGTAACTGGTGCCATCACGCTACTGAAGTGTGGAATGAACCTTCGGTAGAATGATGCCAATCCATGAAAACTTCTAACTTCAGTGATAGTTCTCGGCTGTGGCCAATTTCTGACTGCTTCAACTTTACTCTGGTCCACTTGGATTCCCTTCTCAGACACAACATATCCCAAAAATAACACACTTCTCGTCATGAACACACATTTCTTCGTGGCTGCATAAAATTGTTCCTCACGAAGAATAATCAACACTTCCCTCAAATGTAGAACATGCTCCTCCATACTCCTGCTATATATCAGAATATCATCGAAATAAACCACCACGAACTTCCTAATGAATGGTCTAAAGATTTGATTCATCACCCGCATGAATGTACAAGGTGCATTTGACAAACCAAATGGCATAACCAACCATTCGTATAACCCCTCTCTCGTCTTGAAGGTTGTCTTCCATTCGTCACCTGGTCTAATTCGAATCTGGTGATAACCACTCTTCAAATCAATCTTCGAAAAGATAGTTGCCCCACTCAACTGGTCTAACAAATCATCCAACCTCGGCATAGGAAATCTGTAACGAACAGTAATCTTGTTCAAAGCTCTACTATCTGTACACATTCTCCATGTTCCATCCTTCTTCGGCACCAACAATGCTGGCACTGCACAAGGACTCAAACTTTCCTGCACACGTCCCTGCTCCAGCAACTCTTCCACCTGCCTTCGTAACTCCTCATGTTCCTTCGGACTCATTCGATAATGTGGTCGATGTGGTAAAACTACTCCCGGAACAAGATCAATTTGATGTTGTATGTCTCTTAGTGGCGGTAACTCCTTAGGCAACTCCTCTGGAAATACGTCTTCAAATTCTTTCAAAACTGGCTTTGCTTCTTCAGGAATTTCAACCTCTTCACTGCTCTCTCTCCCAATCAACAAAAATACTTCAGACTCCTCTTCAACTTCTTTCACAAACTCCTTCAAAGACAATAAAGTTTTCAACTCTTCAATCTCTTCTAGCTTGCTCTCCTTCTGTTGCTGTTTCTTGGGAACCAAAGTGATTTTAGTACCTTCGAACATGAAACTGTAACTATTGGCACGACCGTCATGTTGAACTGCTCTATCAAACTGCCACGGTCTGCCCAACAACAGATGACATACGTCCATGTCTACAACGTCACACCAAATTTCATCTTTGTACTTCTTCCCAATAGAAAAATTAACACAAGTCCTTCGACACACCTTCACTTCACCACCCTTCCTCAACCATGCTAACTTGTACGGTTTAGGATGTTTCTCAGTTTTCAAGTTCAATTTCTTCACAGCCTCTGTCGAAATAATATTATCACAACTTCCAGCATCAATAACGAACTTGCAAACTTTTCCCAGAATAGTGCATGTCGACTGAAAAATATTGCTTCTCAACCAACTATCTTCCTCCTCTTGTTTTGGCGTCAAACAAGACCTCCTCATCATCAGATTACAACCTTCGTCTCCCGACACTTCTTCTTCCTCCTCAACATAAGGTGCATTTGAACATTCTGCCTCCTCACCATCATCCTCAATCTCAGCAACCATTGCTCTCTTCTTCGGCTTCGGACATTCATTGCTTTTGTGACCCAACTCCTGACAATTATAACATTTGAAACCACTGTTAACCTTCGCCTTCTCAGCCTCCTTCACCACTGGCTTATTGACAGGTTTAGGTACATTAGAACCTCCACTAACACCCCTTGCTTGATTATTGGAATTAGTAAACACACCACCTCCACGCCTTCCTTGTTTCTCCCAAGCCAACGCTTTTTGATGTGCCTCTTCAACTGATCTAGGATCAAACATATTAACCATATCTTGGATCTGCATTCTCAATCCCCCAATGAATCTAGCAGTTAGCTGTTCTTCCGTTTCCATGATACAATTTCTGGCAATGAGTTGGTAAAATTCAGCAGCATAATCACTAACAGACTTCGTCCCTTGCCTCAGATTCTGCAATCTCTGGTACATAAGTGATTGATAGTTGTATGGTAAGAATGTAGCTCGCATCAATTTCTTCATCTTCTCCCAAGATTCTATCTTTGACTTCCCCATTCTCTCCCTGGTAAGTTTAGTTTGCTGCCACCACGCCAAAGCTCTCCCCCTCAACCTAGTAGCAACCAACTTCACTCTCCTATGCTCAGGAACCTCCTTAAAATCAAAGATCTCTTCCACATTAGATAACCAATCAAGAAATTCTTCTGCTACCATCCCTCCTTTAAATTCTGGAATTTCCGTCTTCATCCCCGATTCCCAACGACGATCATCTTCAACATCCCGGTAAGAATTTCGAATTTGATCTCGATCTCGATAATGATTACTTGCTCTATCACCCTCTTCATCAAAATCAAAAGTATGCCTACATCGATCTCGACCATTATCATCCCTCCGTTCATGCATGCTTCTTTGACTATGTCTCTCTTCCTCTCTATATGTTTCATTGTCAAATTCACGGCGACTTCTTCTCTCTTCATGTGTATAGTCATGATGTTCTCTTTGTGATGAAATTGACGTTTCTCTTCTATCTCTACAAGAATGTGGTGATACCCTCCTCGCTTCCGTAACCGATGGCGAAACTCGGTTTCCTCCATGGTTCGAGTTTGGTGATCTCCTCCTTTGATTCAAATCATTCATCAATTTCTCCAATTTTCCAATGCCTTCATCAAACTTCTCATTAATACGTTGTTCCATAAGCTCGGCTTCTTCTCTTCGATACAACGCTTCAACATTTTGATGACGGTTAGCTCTCCTAGGCGGCATGATTCAAACAATATAAAACTTCAAGTCACGGCTTCAAACTTCAAAACCCTTCACTAGGCTCGGCTACTTCCCAAGTATACACGGCCTAACTTCAAATTCAAACACTTCTCCAAATCTAGATCCAAAATGAGATGGATCAAAATCTTCGAACTTGTTGCAACTTCAAGATGAACACAACGAACACAACTTCAAACTTCAACTTCAAATACTTGGTTCCAAGAATCAACTTAGCTATGATTGGCTAAGTATGGCTCCGATACCAAACTGACGTAGCGGATAAATCGAAACAAACTTCAATCGGTGAAAGTAGCGATCGATGGAATGAAGATACCGAAATGCCCAAATTCGTTGATCCGAAGATACCGAATTCTAGCTATCTCAAACACGTTGATAGCGCACTATACCGTGTTCAAAGATCTACGATTCTTCGTACGTTGATCTAGCGCACTAGATTCCGTGAATCGGCTTCAACAAACGTGGATTCGAGCGCACTCGAATGACGTAAGTGGAGATAGGAGATTACACTCAACTACCAATTGGAGAAGAAAGCACAAAGCAATCAACAAGAAATTTTATTTCAAAATCAACAACCTTAAATGTACAACACACACCCCTATTTATAGAGTTTTCACAACACAACCCTTAAGTCGTGGCCGACTCATGACTCACGACTCATCATAAGTCATTACCGACTTAGCAACACAATAGACCGAAGTACATCACACGACTCAAGAGCAAACGACTCAAAAACAACGACTTACGACTCATGACAGCGGCAAAAATAGACAACCTAAACATGACGACTTATATACAACACGAGTCATCAGATACAAACGCCATACGACTCAACTATATATGCGTACAACACGACTCAACATATGTCACGACTCAACCGACTCAACACCCATACAAGTTACAACTACTCACGACTCAAGACTTCACCGACTCATGGTCTTCCCTGCGGTACATCCCTTCAAGCGAGTCATCTCCGAACGACTCATCTACTTCCACTTCTCTGCTCTTGTTAACTCGTACACGACTTATGGATGAGTCGTTGAGACGTGTACGACTTATCACCAGAAGCGGTGTCTCATTAGGTCGGTCCACATCTTCCTTCGTAGGTCGTTGCCGACCTAGACCTTCTTTGTTGAGTCGGAAACGACTCAAAGCCGCTTCATTAGCTTGCAACGTCCCTTCTCGTGACTCCTTAGGTCGTGGACGACTCAAATCTACTCTCCTACGACTCATGCTGCCTTCACTGAGTCGTGTACGACTCATCACACTACACCACAAACTCATGTTTTCAGAAATTAAAGATTGCACGACTTCTTCTCTGGCCTTAGCTGCATCAAGTTTTATCTCCTAGATTTATGCCTTCGGCATTTTCATCTCGTTTATTTTCGTACTCTTCATCATTGACATTATTTTTGCTTGCTTTATTTTTTTCATCTTCTTCTTCATTCTCTACATGTTTTTCTTCTTCTTTCAATTTTTCCTTCTAAAATTTTAGCAATTTTTCATCATTCTCCTTCACTTTATTCGTATTTTCCTCTTTTTCATCAACCAAATCGTCTTCTTCTATTATTTTTGAATCATTCTTTCTGTATGCTTCTTTCAACAAATTCCATGAATCTTCTGTAGAACTTTCTCCAAGTACATGATCATAAGCTACTTCATCACTGTTCTCACTTTTTACGACATGAGCACGATGATCATTCCATCGTAATTTTGCAAAAGCTTTCTTTTCCATTTTTGATATGTTCTCCATATCATTCGGCCATTCATAACAATTTTTGATAGTCTCACATCATGTTTTAGAGGTTAACTCCTCTTTCTTTTCCTTATAAGCCATTAACAAAATACCATCTTTTTGACTTCTTTTTTCCATGTAATTGGCCTTATGTCCAAATTTCTCATAATTGTAGCATTTAACACGTGACTTGTCATACCTTGAATTTCCTCTCCCACGACCTCATGTTGAGCTTTCTCCTCTTTTATTGTTGTTGCTGTTGTTGTTTTCAAAGTTGGGCTTCCAATCTCGTCCATGTCCATATGCATGACCTCTTCCTCTTTCTTGGCCACCACCACATCTTTGTTGGTTTCGATTACTTTCTTCCTTTTTTGAATCAATCCATGTCCTTAATTTTCTCAAACCATCTCTTTGAATTTGAGAGAAACCATTTTCATTCTCATATTGAGTATAGCCATTTTCAACTATCTTCCACACGTAATGTTCTCCAAGGAGAGTCATCGTCCTTAAACTCCAATTATCATAATTGTTCTTGGTGAGCATTGGAACTTGTAGGGGAACGCCACTATTTGCCATCCTTAAACTCTCGCTCTGATACCACTTTGTTGAATAATTTTGAAGAAAGAGGGAGAAAATATAAGAAAGAGGAGTTTTTTTATTTATTTTATTGTAGAAAACTTTTCTTTATTGATGATTTATTTCTTGCTTGATTGATACAAAATGAGGGGAGAGCTCCTTTATTTATACGACTCAATAGAACATTCTAGATATAGAATACTCTAAAAACATGACTCGACAACTCTAGAAACGACTCTTAGGAAACTCTAGAAACAAAACTATTATATAATTCTTATTTCTAGCAACTAATAAAATTCTAGAGCTCTCACCAAATTCTATCAAATACAAGAAGATTCTAGAAACTTTAATAATAAGAAACTTCTAGAAATTAACAAATCAAGTTTAACATTTCAACAAAGTCTAAACTTACCAGATATGTAATTCGGAGTATTCCAAAATATGCTTAGTCAAGAAAATTCTAGAAAACGGAAGATTAAAGAAAAGTCTAGATATTGTATCACACTATAAATAGGAATAACTTCTGTCATTTGAAGAAAGCAAAACAAATATATTTGTAAGCAAGAAAAAAGAATAAAAGTGCAAAGAAAATAAAGTTATTTTCTCCTTTATAAAATAACCTCTCAATCTCTGTTAGTAAATTAAAAACTTTCTTCTTCATTCTTCTTCCTATAGAAATTTTCCAACAGTGGTATTAGAGCTTGAAGATCCTTCTAAAATATTCCAACAATGATATCAGAGCAGAGCTAGGATGCTAATTCAGGTTGATAGAAAGGAAGAATGTCAATTGGATTGAATTTCATAAAAATTCCCTTACTCAAAAAAGGGTTTTATGATAATTGGAGAATTTGCATGAAGGCGGTGCTTGAATCACAAGGTATCGTAGAAAATGGGTACGAAGAACCCGTCGATATCACCACTTTATCCTAAAGTAAAAGGGATAATTTAAAGAGTTTGAAGAAGAAGTATTTACAAGCCCTGGTTATAATTCATCAAGGTTTAAATGATAATATGTTCGAGAAGGTAGCAAACTCGTCTACTAGTAAGAAAGCATGGGAGAATTTGGATAATGCATCCATGAGAATTGATAAAGTGAAGAAAATTCGATTATAAAATATGCAAGGTAAGTTTGAGCCTTTATTAATGGAATCATTGGAAATAATCGATGATTATTTTTCATGAATTTTATCAATTGTAAATCAATTGAAAAAATATGGAGAAAAAATAACTAGTTCTAGAATATCTGAGAAAATTTTACAATCTTTGGATTTAAAATTTGATATCATAGTTATAGCAATTAAAGATTCCGAAGATGTAAAAACTATGAACATTGATCAACTTATGGAAATACTTCAAGTCTATGGAGAAAAATTAAATAGAAAGGTCGAAGAAGTGCCATTAAATCAAGCTCTTCAAATCAAACTCATGGTGGATAATGTGTTGTGCAAAAATGCACATATGCGGAAAGACAATAAACAAGATCTAGATTTTCCAATTTGAACATCACTTAATCTAGCAGTAATTATTCCATTACTCCAAATAAATAGCAAATAACTATAAAAAAGAAAGAAAAGAGACACACAATATTTATACTGGTTCCACTATCATCTAGATAGTGTACGTCCAGTCCAAAGGAGAGATATTTTATTACACTTGAGAGAATTACAAGAGAACACAAGATAAGAGTTCACATACCAAAGCCCTAAATTAGGGATAACAGGAAGAGACACACCATTTGGGGATCACTGGCTGAATACCAGGATGAGTTTACAATGAAGTCTACCATCAATATATAGCCAACATAAATTCATGTGAATCAATCAAATTACCAAAATATGGTAAGGAGATAATGGAGGCAAATTACAATGGTAACAAATCGCGCAAACATAGCAAGTAAGTCACTCGTTCCAAAGATGGAAGAAAATAATTCCAAAGCAATGCGATTACGAAGAAAGAAATAATATGCATATCTTTTTGCATATATATTATTCCGTAACATGCGCATGCATATATTTCCTTGCCATCTCATTCAAATGCAATCCAATTATTTATGCATTTCCATAATGAACAAACGTGATTACTTTCCCTTTTGCATATTTGTTTCCTTCTATTTGTGATTTTGTATCACCAAAATTTAATACTCCACCTTGATGCAAAATCACATATCTCCAACACCCCACATCGACTCAAGTTCTCTTTCCAACGTAAAACTCTTCAAATCAAACTCCACCTTCAACCATAATCTCTTAACGAGATACAGACCAAAAATGAATATTTACCCAATGGGTTCCGGCAAGGCCACCTCCCATCACCCCTTGCTAACGAGCTTAGATTATGTCCCCGCCCGCCAACAAAATGTTGCAAATATCCAAAATCAAAAGAAGGTAGATGCCAAAATAATATCAAAGCCACCTAAGGCCAAAAAATTCTCTCAATCACCAGTCCAAATACAGAGCCAAAAAACAAAATCCAATAGACATAACAAGTCTAATCCAAATCTCTATATACATGACAGATCTCTCTCCTTCCACATACCTTATCTGCCAAACAATAAATTTCCCATGGAAATCAACATAAGATGATCACATCAAAATCGAGCCATAAAGCAGATACAAGTTTCCAAATCCAGCTGTCTCTTCAACACACTAAACTCCTCATCACCAAATTTCCAAGACTGGAACACTCTTCTCTCTCAACATAATCTCCTCCACTCCATATTGCACAAATCTCCTTTTCTGTCCAAATGAGTAATAGCATAATTACCACTGGATCTACCGCTCTTTCTAGATGCCATTGATATATTTCCTTGCCATCTCATTCAAATACAATCCAATAATTTATGCATTTCCATAATGAACAAACGTGATTACTTTCCCTTTTGCATATTTGTTTCCTTCTATTTGTGATTTTGTATCACCAAAATTTAACATAATGATGCAAAAATAATAAAAAAGGAGAATTTAATTGATGAAAAAGAGGAAAAGAAGAATAGTGAGGAGGGCGAAAAGGCGAACTATGAATTGAGAAAGAAGGATGCGAAGGAAGATAATGAGACAACAAAAAATGATGCAGAGGAGAAAGTTGCAAAAGAGCTGCCAAAGATCAAAGGAGTAACGAAAGAGAAAATGGAATAAACAAAAGATAAAGATTTATCGATAATCGAAGAAGAAAATGAAGAAAAAGTCAAAATGTTAGAAGTTGAAGAGCATACGGAAATCAATGAAGTGAACAAGGAGACAGCTAGGTAATTAAATATGAAAAAGAATGAAGAAGACAAAGACGAAGATAAAGTCAACAAAGATGATGCAAGTGATAAAGAGTGCGAAAGCAAAGGAGTTGAACATGAAGAAGTTGTCAATCACGAAGAAGAAATTCAAGATATTTGAGAAGATATAAAAAATAAGAAAAAATTGGAAGAAATAGAAATAGAGATTATTCAGAAAGTAAAATTAGAAAAGGTCAAAGAGGCAGTCAAAGAGGCAAATGATGAACATTATAACGGTGATAGTAAAGTGGTGAAAAAAGATTATATCCTTTCTATTTCGAACAACTTTAATTTTTCATTATTGTTTTTGAAATGTCATGCAAAAGTTAGATTTGGAATGTGTGCAAAGAAATTTAATAGGTCGAAATTGCAAGAGTGAATTTATGGAAGAATTCAATGGTAATGTATATGAATTATTTAAAATTTATGATACTGGACCAAGATGCAAGTTAGAGCCCATACTTTTGAAATATTTTATGGCATAAAGAAGGATGAAATGAAAGACGCATCAATGAAGTTGCCTCAAAGATTCTGTCAATGGTAAAGATGAAGAAAAGAAAAAAGAAAGTTTTCATAATTTTTTTTATTAAAGAAGCATGTAGAATATAAAGATTGGAAATCTTGATCGGAATTACGAACCAAGTTTACGAAGGGTGTAGGAAATAAAATTGGTTTTGTACGAAACGTTGATTTTCTTAACAACTTTAGCCTCTCAATTTATGGAAATGCCAAATCAAGCATGGAAGGAAATGTTGAGTTATCTAATATGTAATTTGAGAAAATCCTAGAGAAGAATCTAGAATTTTTAAATATGTAATTTTAGAGAATTCTAGGAATGCATGATCAAGAAAAATCTAGATAATGTATTATACTATAAAAGGATGTTGTCTTTCATATCTTGTATCTAAGCAAAGAAAATGTATTTGTAAGCAAGCAAAAAGAATAAAAGTGCAATAAAAATAAAGCTTATTTCCATCTTTACAAATTATTGTTTCACTCTCCGTTAGCAAATTAGAAGTTTCTCTCTTATTCTTAATATAGAAATTTTCCAACAAAGGTGTCGGAGTTTGAAGATCCTCTAAAAATTTTCCGACAGTGGTATCGGAGCCATGTTTCTAATTTAGGTTAATAGCAAGAAAGAATGTCAGCAGGACGGAGTTTCATAAAAATTCCCTTACTTAAAAATGGGTTTTATGATAACTGGAGAATTTGCATGAAGACAGTGCTTTAATCACAAGGTATGTGGGATATCGTAGAAAATGGGTATGAAAAACTCGTCGATTTCACCACTTTATCCCAAAGTAAAAGGGATGATTTAAAGAGTTTGAAGAAGAAGGATTTACAAGCCCTAATTATCATTCATCAAGGTTTGGATGATGATATGTTCGAGAAGGTAGCAAACGCATCTACTAGTAAGGAAGCATGGGAGAATTTGGAGAAAGCATTCATGGGAATTGATAAAGTGAAGAAAATTCGATTACGAAATATGCAAGGTAAGTTTGAACCTTTACTAATGGAATCGTCGAAAACAATCGATGATTATTTTTTATGAGTTTTATCAATTGTAAATCAATTGAAAAAATATGGAGAAAAAATAACTAGTTCTAGAATAATTGAGAAAGTTTTACAATCTTTGGATTCAAAATTTGATATCATAGTTGTTGCAATTAAAAATTCTAAAGATGTAAAAACTATGAACATTGATCAACTTATGGAAATGCTTCAAGTCTATAAAGAAAAATTAAATAGAAAAGTCGAAGAAGAGCCATTAGATCAAGCTATTTAAAACGACACTTGTGTCGAATAATGATGCAAAAATAAAAGAAAAAGACAATTTAATTGATGAAAAAGATGAAAAGAAGAATAGTGAGAAGGACGAGAAGGAGAACTATGAGTTGAGAAAGAAAGATGCGAAGGAGGATAATGAGACAATGAAGAATGACGTGGAGGAGAAAGTTGCAAAAGAGTTGCCAAAGATTAAAGGAGTAATGGAAGAGAAAATTGAAGAAATAAAAGACAAAGAGCTATCGATGATCGAAGAAGCAAATAAAAAAAGTCAAAATGATAGAAGTTGAGGAGTATACAGAAATCAATGAAATGAAGAAGGAGACTACTAGGTAATTAAATATGAAAAAGAATGAAGAAGACAAAGACGAAGATAACGTCAACAAAGATGATGCAAGTGATAAAGAGTGCGAAAGCAAAGGACTTGAACATGAAGAAGTTGTCAAGCAAAAGGAAGAAATTCAAGATATTGGAGAAGATTTAAAAAATGAGCAAAAATTTGAAGAAATAGAAATGAAGAATATTCAGGAAGTAAAATTAGAAAATGTCAAAGAGGAAGTCAAACAAATAAATGATGAACATTATAACGGTGATAGTAAAGTGGTGAAAAAAAGATTATATCCTTTCTATTTCGAACAATTTTAATTTTTAATTTTTTTGGAAATGTTATGCAAAAGTAAGATTTGGAAAGTGGGCAAAGAAATTTTATGGGTTAGAAATTGCAAGAGTGAATTTATGGAAGAATTCAAAGATAACATATATGAATCATTTAAAATTTAGATACTGGACCAAGATGGAAGTTAGAGCGCATACTTTTTGAAATATTCTATGGAAATAAAGGAGGATGAAATGAATGGCGCATCAATGAAGTTATCTCAATGATTTTGATAATGGGAAAGACAAATAAAAGAAAAAAGGAAGTTTTCAAAATTTCTTTATTTCTACCGAAGCATGTAAAATATAAAGATTGAAAATCTTGATCGGAATTACAAACCAAGTTTACGGGAAAATGTTGGAAATAAACTTGGTTTTGTAGGAAACGTTGACTTTTTTTAACTGCTTTAGTCTCTTAATTTATAGAAATGCCACATCAAGCATGGAAGGAAATGCAGAGTTATCTAATATGTAATTTGAGAAAATTCTTGAGAAGAATCTAGTATTTTTAAATATGCAATTTTAGAGAATTCTAGAAAATGCATGATCAAGAAAAATATAGATAATGTATTATGCTATAAAAGGATGTTGTCTTTCATCTCTTGTATCTAAGCGAAACCAATGTATTTGTAAGCAAGCAAAAAGAATAAAAGTGCAAAGAAAATAAAGCTTACTTCCTTCTTTACAAATTATTGGCTCGATCTTCGTTAGCAAGTTAGAAGTTTCTCACTCCTTTATATAGAAATTTCTTGAAATTTTCCGATAAGATCAACAATTTCCCCTCGGTGAAACCTGTAATTAATTATCAGTAATGTTAAATCAACCAATTTTGGCAGCGAATCCAAATATAAGAATAATCCAACCAGCCTCATGATTCATAGGGTTAGATACACGATCTCTCTTCTTCCTGTATATCGATGCGGTCATGAATGCAGTTGAACTAGTAAAGTCTGTTAATTATTTCTATGGTAAACTTTATTTTAAAGGCTACGCCATATTCTTCGGTAATATGCTCATTTTTTGAAGAATTTGGTGGAGATGTTCTTACTGCAAACTTTAACCTGCTACTCGTGATCTTCTTCTTTTATAATTGCCAAACAGTTTTTGTAATCATTTTTTCAAATTCAATTCATTTGAGTTTGTTGTAAACTCATTTTTCCAAATGCTAATTCAAACGTCAGCATTATTACCTCTTATGGTGCTACTCCAAATTCAAAATTTATCATAGCTTTGAAATGAATTTTCACTAGTATTAGTCACATGGATTTTATCCCAATCATGTTTAGACAGAGAGCTGTGATTAGATTTTAAAGTTTTTAGTTTCAGAGTGGCTTTGCTTGAAACTTTAGCGCTCTTTATTTTGTTAGTTTCAAAAACAGATTATTAATAGTTTTTCTATACTATAGCTTCGAAATCGTGATCTCGTGGAAACAATCATTTGTGATTATGTGTTGCTAAAATTATTAAATCATGTTTATGGAGACAAGTAAAATGACGTTCACTCTATTATCTATATATATAGCTTCAAATTAAACCGAAAAGTGCCTTAAAAAATTCTAATAAATATTGAAAAATATGCAGTTTTATCCCAATTGTAATACTAATTAATTATCCTGTGGCTACTCTTTTTAGAGATACAAGTGTAAAGATCTACATATTGTGAGCATAATCGAAAATGAAGCAGCTCACTATTTTTCAAAATAATCTCTAACTAGCAATAATGCCATTCTCTAAGCTTGTCGATATCAAACAGATGTGCTCAAGCATGTTTTCAAAATAGGTGTTATTTTAAAAAAAGGACAATGAACTTGATATATTGTACTACTTTTCTAATATCTTCACGACATTGATTATTAGTACTCTCAATGGTTTACCAAAAATATCTGAAATTCATTCGTATCCGTATCCAAAATAAGGAAAATTTATCTGATAAAATCTACATATGATAATATTCGTTTGTTTTTTATCAAGATTATAGTTATTTTTTTATTTTTTAGTGCATAAAAAGATTATCAACTACAATTTTATCAAGGTAAAAAAAAAGTTAGTATGTGAATAAAAATCAATATCTGGTGCTTAAACTTATTTTTCTCGCCATATTTATTAATTTTTTATATTTTTAGTATTGAAGTAGATTTATAAAATAAAGGGCGGAATTTTGAATTAGAATCCCTAAAAAACTACGACAAGTTTAGGCTTCAGAGAAAACTAATTGCAAAAGTAGATCTTCTTTTATACAACTTGCGTATCTGTAGAATGCGCAAGCTTTATTTACAAAAAAAAAATTAATTAGAAAATCTGTCTCATTAAGATAAAATTGTACATTTTTTGAATTTTCATGCCGATTCCTAGTGGAATTCTGCCTGCAACCATATGAAAGATCAGGATCTAAATTGGTAGGAACTGTTATACAAGGACGTCCAACGGCTAAATGAGACCAATACTGTAGCTGTACCAATATCGCACAATCGCCTAAATTTTTTGTTTCCTATAAAGCTACATTTGTCAACTCACCATACAAATAACAAAGTACCACAGCAGCGCATGAATATTGACCACAAAGTGCAGAATTGTCCAAAAGTGAAAAATATTTAATATTACATTGACATTTCGAATGACCAAAAAAAAGGCGACAACTTAAAAGTAAAAAATTACAGCATGACTATGACGAAGTATCTCAATATCTATCTTATCAACTCCAAGTGGTTTTTGAAATTATTTTTTAAACCAACTCATAGTAATGTCACTTTTAGAGTTTATTGCATTATCAGGATGAAATATAACAAGCAACTTATAATACAATGTAATATAATCACACTCCATATTATCAATATATATTGGGAATCGTCCATGGATACGCTATATAAATAGTAAACGTTGCATAATGTGATAGTTATTTCTCTTACTCTAAATTGAAAACTATTTGTCTCAAGCCTCTAATGATAATATAATGCCGTAATAAAATGATGATCTAATCTAATATATTCAAGTTGCATTGCTTTTCAAAAATAATGTTGTTATCCCACCTTTTGACAAGGCCGTGACACCAAGGACTTGACTAGAAATTAGAGACAATTCGTCCAGGAGGTCGGTTATCTACAGGTCCACGACGGATATTGGAAAACTTGGTTCGAGTTCGGATCGAGCTACAATAAGCATGGTATGCCAAGCAAAGTACGAAAGGTAGTACTCAAAATTTTAGGTCAATCGGATGTTTGTATGCTCAAGCTATGGATCGATCAAGTTCCATATGAAACATGTTAACTTCGTATCCAACACTCTGCATCCATCCCCTTCATATCCATCAAGAAATAGCACCTCCTGGATCGGTCGCAGTTCATTGCTCAACAATCACCCCTTTCATATCGATCGCGCTTCATCCATCCATCGGCTGTGTGATTCGTATCGATCACTCATTTGATCGATATGAAGACTAAGGCCAAGCATTGATACGAGACCACTGACAAATCATCGATACGAAGGTAGGATGCATGTATCGATACAAAGAGAACAACCATAGATAGATATGGATGAAGCTCTCGGCATGAAATATGGATCTCCCCAGAATTCTTGCTCCACGTCATTGATATGAAATCCATCAATACGTAAGAATCGATATGAATCCATCAGCCAACTTGCAAACTCAATCTTGGATCGATCATAACTCAAAAACTACATGTCCAAATGCTATGAAATTTTTATAGGAGCTTGCTCACCACTACCAGAGTTTCCCTGATCGATCGAAGCTCGAATGGAGCCAAACTTGATCGATACGAAGACAACAGGGATTGATGAAGGATCGATCCCAACCAACCCTACACCAATCTAGTGGGCCCACCCACGTGTGAGAAGTGGTATTCTGAGGTTTGAGGGAGATATTTCCAGGCCTACTCTAATAAATAGCACCTCTGCGCCTACTGAAAAATAACTTTTGGCTCCCTTACACCGTTACTCTGCTGAAACTCCATTGTAACTTGTGTGCTAGTGATTTGTGCCGTTGTAATCAGTTGAAAATCATCAATAAACAGCAAACTATTCAAAGTGGACGTAGGCTACATCGCCAAACCACTATAAACCCTTATCACTTTTTATTTCTGCATACTTTTATTAGTGTGATTATTAGATTAGCCTCTTTTTCCATTTAATTTCTTCATTCTAATCTCCTTAATTACATACGAAGAGTGTTTTGTCCAATTTTAGTTCAATAATTTTGGTGCTTTCACCAAGAAAACTTCGTTTTCCTCTAATTCCATGGATCCTCTACCGTTGTTGGGTTGTTAGAATCTAAGAAGGAGATCGAGATCTGTCATCCAGTAGTTCCTTCCATTCTAATCAAATTACTCTAAATCTAGGAAGAGCTACATTCAACATGGTGTGCACTACCAGAACTGCTTCAAATGCTCTAGATCAAGAAAGAAGGGATACGCAAAATCCCATACAGCTGACCACAGCTGACCACAGCAGGCCAAACGTCAGTTGGAGCTCAGGACCTACTTAGTCCAATGACCAGAGAGGAGTTCCAGACCCTAATGCAAAAGCTAATTCAAAGCCGTCAGGAGTTCACTCAGCACATCCATGCCAACACGACCAGCTGAATGAAGCAAGGCGAGGATGATCTAGAAGGGAGCATGCCTCTTATTCCTTGTCTGAAAGCTCAGCCGTCGGTTGGATGAAAACTGTGCAGAAGCCTCCGGGCACCAGCATATTGTGAATCTCGGACATGCCGGGATTGGTCCTTCCATATGGTATTAAGCTGGACCCTCCTTCCAAGGTGGGACACATCGTTATCATACCACTCATGATCGTGCAGATGTTGTTGCCATAGATCTGGAAGCCGAGATCCAGAACCAACAGGATCCAGCTCCTCGTCACCGCATTCATGCTAGGGATCCTCACTTCCATGAAGACCGAGAGCCAAGGAGGAATGGAATGGACCGTAGACAACGACCATACCATCCTCGTAACATTGAACCCGAACAACCAGATGCCTGACATTCCAACCATGATACTCCAGATAATCAGAGAAAGTCAATGCCTCACAAAGGATGACTGGGGAATCTCCCAAAGTCACACTCCATTCACCAATGACATTCTTTATGTAGAACCACCCTATCAATTTAGGAAGCCTACCTTGCCGGTGTATGAAGGAAATTCTGATCCTAACTAGCATATCCTTAAATATGAATGGCTCATGAACGCTGCTCAAGCTGACGATGCGGTTAAGTGTAGAAGGTTCCCTATCTCATTGGGAGGCATTGTGACTATGTGGTTCACTTGTCTACCACCCAGATCTATTTCATGTTTCGATCAGTCGGCTACTAGGTTCGTTGAATTGTTCTGTATGCATGTTACGAGACCGAAGGATGTTAATACCTTGTCCAGTGTTACTCAAGCTCTAGGAGAAACTCTTAGGCGTTATATAGAAAGGTTCCATGCTGCTTGTGCTGAGGTCAGCAACCCCAATGATAACTCTACTCTGATGGCATTAACTAAAGGGATCGATCCTAATTTCGAATTTGGTGATTGGTTGGCTGGGAAACCCCCCGCTTCGTTGGATCATTTCTATGCTAAGGCAGCCCAGTTTTTTAGGAATGAAGACGCTAGATGATCTAGGAAGCAGGATGTTGTTGGGCCTAGTGGTGAAGGCATTCAGAGCAATGTTGAAGTGAAGCAGACCGGTGAGAATTTTGGTAAAGTACAGTTGAACATACAGAACAAGCAAAGACAACAGAAAGGCATTCGAGGTCAGGGAAAGAAGAGAGATCCACATCACGGGAGGCCTAGAGCTCCTGTATTCAACCGATGTACTCATATAAACATGTTGTTGAAAAATATTTATCTTTAGACTTTTAATACCAGACATTATAAGAATCTAGCCCTCAAACTGTCATCTGAGAAAAAAAATTCGAACTTGAAAGTTCTGTAAGTTCCACGATTATTACGGCCATAATACTAGTGAGTGCCGCCATTTGCAAGATGTCATCGAGCGATTGATTAGAGAAAGAAAGTTAGAATAGTTCGTCTAGGTTCCAAAGGATGAAGGTGCGGGACTGTCTAATCCAAATCAAGGTCGAGGCCGAGCTCAGCTTGAAGAACCCGCATGTACTAGCAGGAGGTTGGTAATTAATACTCTGAGTGGTGGTCCACATTCGGCTGATTGGAGCTGAAAGAAAATGGGGTCATATGCTAGTTCGATTAGGCATGCGGACTTCAAATATTGTAGTAATATTGATGACGGGTTCTAAAAAACAACAGAGGATGATGACAGATGAGATCGTTTTCAAAAATCGTGATCCTAACAGAGTCGAGGCCCCCACTATCAATCTGTTGGTCATTTCAGCCCAAATTGATCATGCTTGGACAAAGAAGAACTTGGTTGATAGCGGAAGTTATGTAAATATACTTTTTAAGTTCGCTTATGACCAAATGAGGATGGAAGCAAAAGATTTGAAGTCGTGCCATTCATGTATACATGGCTTTAATGGAAATGCAACCATACTAGCTGGGATGGTGGAGTTACCCTTTGAGTTGGGTATTGGATATTACCAGAGAGTCCGGATGTTGCAGTTTGTTGTATTGGACATACATTCCCCTTATAATGCTTTTTTGGGCCGACCGACCCTCTCAGATTTCAGGCCAACAATTTCCCATTGATGTTCAAATTTGAAGTTCACACTAATAATGGGGTCGAGGTAGTATATGGTGATCAGACAGCTGGACGCACTTATTATGTTGCGGAGCTGCGGGATGCAAAGTGGATGGGGAAAGGAGAGGGCATAGAAGAATCTTTATATGTCCATTTTTCAGAAAATTGAGAACTAACGCCTGGGCCTAGGCTTAGGAGCCATAACCAATTCCTTAAGTGCCTTGATCCCAGAAACAATAATGATAAGGAGGAAGTTAAAGATTACCAGGTTTCCTCGACATAATTGACGATCGATGTTATGATCAACGACGACGATGATTCTAAAATGGTAAAGGTCAGATCTCCACTCAGACCCTAGATGAGACAGGAATTGGTTGACTTTCTTCGGGCGAACCTCGACATGTTCACCCGGACTCATTCAGACATGTGTGGGATCTCACCGAACATCATGAGCCATACATTAAATATCGACCCACGGCACATCCCGGTGAAACAAAAAAACGCGGTATGGATCTGGAGAGATTTTCCACCCTGAAGGAAGAAGTGGATAAACTCAAGACTAATGGGTTTATTCATGATTCTTTATAACCAGAGTGGGTATCGAATCCAGTGTTTGTCAAAAATTCGAATGGAAAGAGACAAACATGTGCGGCTACTCAGATCTGAATAAAGCCTGCCCAAAGGACAGTTTTTCGCTTCCTAGAATTGATCAACATGTGGACTCAACAGACGAACATAAGCTCTTATCCTTCATGGATGCATACTCTGGCTACAATCAAATCCTGATGCACCTTCCGGAGCACGAACATACTTAGCTTATCACTGACAGGGACTTCAGTGCTACAAGGTGATGCCGTTTGGACTTAAAACGCTGGAGCAACTTATCAAAGGCTCATGAGTCGAATGTTTTCCAACCAGATCGAAAAGACTGTGGAGGTGTACGTGGACGATATGCTCATGAAGTTGCGACTATCCATCAACCACGTCAGTGATTTAGAAATAATGTTTATCATACTCCAACAGTACAGAATGAAGCTCAATTCGTTGAAGTGTCATTTCGGAGTTGCATCAGAAAAATTCCTTGGATTCATCATCAACGCCAGAGAAATTGAAGCCAATCCTAAAAAATCTACACGATTCGAAATCTCAAAACTCCTAGAACCACAAAGCAGGTGCAAAGCCTTAATTGAAAGGTGGCAGCCTTAAGCAAATTCATTTCCATGTCTACGGATAAGTGTATTCCTTTCTTCGATCTGATCAGAAAAGGAAAACGAAATTTCGAGTGGACAGAGGAGTGTGAAGGCGCATTCAAGCACTAGTTCAACATCTGGTGACACCACCTATCTTGTCAAAATCGGTTGATCATGAGAGACTGTATGTCTATTTGACGGTTTTGGCAAACGAAATTAGTGCTGCTTTGATTCAAGAAGAGGATCGAATCCAACGACCGGTCTATTATATCAGCAAAAGATTAACAAGGGCAGAAAAATACTACCCGAAGGTGGAAAAGCTGGCTTATTGTCTTGTTATAGCCTCGAGGAAGCTCAATCCCTATTTCCATGCTCATTTGATCAATGTTTACAACGACCGACCGTTACGATGGATCTTGACACGACCTGAGATGTCTGGTAGATTTCTTAAGTGGAATATCAAGTTGAGACAATTTGACATCACTTATACGCCAGGATGAGCTATTCAAGGACAAGTTCTGGAAGACTTCATAACAGAATTCAACATCCTGGAGGATTTTCACAAAACCAGTGAATCTTTGAAGTGTACATGGAAGTTATACGCTAATGTTGTGTCGAACGACCGTTGCTTAGGCGCCGGAGTAGTACTTGAAACCCTAGAAGGTCGATCCATATGCTATGCTTTAAAGAAGTCCAACTTCCACTCAACTAACAACGAAGCCGAGTATGAAGCTTCACTTGTTGGACTTAAGCTTGCCAGAGACTTAGGAGTAATTGTTGTGGAAATTTACTGTGATTCGCAATAGGTCGTATGCCAAGTTCGAGAGGAGTATCAAACCAAAGACCGAAGATTAGCTACCAACCTTACTCTGGTTCAAGAAGAGTTGAATCAGTTCAACTATTATACTACCCATTATATAGCTCGAGAGCAAAATTGGAAAGATGATTCTTTAGTGAATCTGGCCAGCACTGGCGAAGCACAGTAGATGAGACTCGTCCCCATAGAGACACCACTCCAAGTGTTGATCAGATAGAGACCGATCAAGTGCACTAGACAACACCTGAGAGGTAGTCTTGGATGACTCCAGTTAGAAATTATCTTAAGCACGAAGCATTATCCAAATGCAAAACTGAGAAATGATGGGTTCTTCAAAAAGCTTCGTGATTTATTGTCCAGAATGGAGTCCTGTGCAGGAGGGGATATTCTATTCCTTTACTCCAGTGTATCGCCCACGACGAGATAAACGAGTGTTGCTTGATATGCACAAGGAGAATGTGGTGACCACACCGATGGGGCAAGCCCTTGCAAGAAAATACTCAGATACGGATATTACTGGCCAATCGTAAACCGAGATGCATCAAATTATGCCAAGAAATGTGATAGGTGCTAGAAACATGCAAGAATCCCAAGAGCCCCGCCAATCGAAATTACTCAGATGGTCAGTCCATGGTCATTTGCCACATGGGGAATTGATATAATAGGGTCTTTGCCTTTAGCCAAGGGTGTTGCAAAGTACGCCATCATTACAGTTGACTGCTTTACTAAATAGGCAAAAGCTGAGCCCCTTGCCACTATCCCGATGATTAAAGTAATCAACTTTGTTGTGCGCAACATCAACTTTCGATTTGACCTCCCACGAACGATTATCACTAACAATGGAGCCCAATTCGGCAATGTCGAGTTCAAAGATCTCTATCAATGTTACCACATCCAAAAGAAGTTCTCGGCAGGATTTACCCTCCAGCGAACGGACAAGTCGATACTGTTAACAAAGTTATGAAGTCCATTCTAAAGAAACGACTGGAGAAGGCTGGAGGAAAATGGTTCAATGAGCTTTCTATGGCTTTATGGGGATATCGAACTACCAACAAGTTCACGGCTGGCCATACTCCGTTTGCACTTTCCTACAGTTCTGAAGCCGTTATTCCAGTTGAACTAGAAGTACCTTCTCACCATGTGACCTATTATGATCCACAGAGGAATGCCATCTTACTTATTGAATCTTTTGATTTACCGGATGAGAAGGGTGAAGAAGCTGATTTAAGGGCAACCACCATCGCAGTCGAGCCCCCAATTAGAGAATGCTTAGGTCCGACCCAGAACCTTCGAAATTAGCGATCTCGTACTTAAATGAATTTATCTTATCCCTTCACATATGAAGCCGACATGAGAAGGGCCGTATGTCATTGAGCGAAGACTTGGAGACGGCACTCAAACAATCAACTATTGATGGTCTCACTCTGCTGAAAGCATGGAATAGCAAGAGTCTTCACCGCTATTACATATAACTAGCTTTTATTTAGCTTGCTTTCCTTTTGAAATTTTCTTGTGAAATTTTACAATTTGAACTTGTAATAAGGCATCTGATTTTGCCGCACTTTCTTATTTCAGCAATAAAACGCAGACTCACCATGCCACATTGGCGATGCTTGAAGTGCATCGTGCGACTATCACGATGTACGTAGAGCTAAGTCCCATCCTACGGTTGGACTCGTTCAAATAGGGAGTGATCAAGAGCCGATTGGTCACTCGCTAAGTGAAACGCCGAGCTCGAGGGCAAGCAATGATAAAAGTAAAAAAGGATTGAAAAACGACGATCCACCAATGAACTCCAACTCCTAGAGTGCGAGTTGAAGTACAAACTCTAAAATCTAGGATCGAGGAGGATGGATCCATCCATCCACAACCTCACCTCGATCCAGGCTCGAGGAGGATGGATCCGTCCATCCACGACCTCGCCTCAATTCAAGGTCGAGGAGGATGGATCCATCCATCCACGACCTCGCTTCTTTTCAAGCTCGAAGAAGTTGGATCCATCCTTTTACGACTTTGCTTGCCAGATGAAGGCGGATGTGATCTGACCATCCACAACCTTGACTAACTCCATATGCCCAAAGTGCGAACGAGATCCTAATACATAGACAAATGTGATTGACCATCTGTCAACTGACCCTAGATTCCCACAGCATGAACTAGAGTATAAACATTAAATGGTTGTGACCGACCACCCGTAAAATAACTTATGTCCTCGGAGTGAATTATAAACATTAAATGGGTGTGACCGACCGCCCATAAAATAACTTATGTCCCGGAGTGTGGATGTAATTCTAAATATTAAACGGGTTTGACCAACCACCCTTAAAATAACTTATGTCCCCGGAGTGTGGATATGATTCAACCGCCAACATACAAGTCTAATCCCTAGAGTGTGGATGCAAATATCAGCAAGCGAGCGAGTGTGATCCAACCACTCAAACTCATGTCCATATAACTTTGTTCCGACCAAGTTAAGTTAAAGTTAGTGAAGGCAGAGGACGACTGCCAACTGACTACTTCAATTCTCTCCAGAACTGGAGGCATAACTTAAGTACTAGCCGCTGGCCGAGACAGCACAATGTTGGAACTCGACTCGACGTTTGATTGTGACCCGAAGCCATGGCTTCGGGTCTTAACGACCGGACTCAAGTTCGACTCAGAGAATTAAGCATCACGTGTACATAGAATGGAAATGCGAGTGCTAAAGTACTTAAACAAATGAACACAATGTTATCTCGACACCAAAATGAAATTTTATTTCCACTACTCTTTGAGAAAGTTAGTGCAAAATCTGTTCGAAGAATTCCTATAAGCGGTGGCCAAGCCCGCGTCTATACATAGCCTACAAAAAGCAAAAGAAGCTTATTCTAGCAATCTTAAAAGGGAGGAAACAAAATGCAAGTCTACTCCTTCGGTTTTCTATCCTTCTTGATTTTCTTCTGCGTGGACCCGCTTGAGCTGTCACTCAGAACCCTCTTTGGACCTTTACCCTTCCAGCGTGCTCTAGTTGGCTTGTCCCTGGCTGGGGGAATTGACAGCGTCTCCTCTTGGGAGCTCATAGGGACTGGAGCATCCTCTCTGCACGGAACCGGAGGGATGGTGGCACTCTTGATGATAGAATAATGTGGCATGCTGGTCTCAATGCTAATGCCACCCAGAGATATGACAAGTATCGAGACCGGACCGGGATCTGCCACGCCTCCACTAGCTCTACGAGCCTTCTCAGTTAGGTCGATTTCGGCTTTTATTTCCTCCATTATCTGCTGTGATCAGTCCGCACGTATGCTTATTGGAATGCTGCTGGTCGGACCCGAGGAGCCCATGATGACCACATCTTCATCTACATTAAACAGCAATTCGATACTTAAGTCACTTTGATGGCTGAAGAGTACTTCCATCAATTGTTCATCAAGCAAGCAGCTGCAATCGTGCATCTCCCCAGTCAATGTGGTGACCTTCATGGTTGCAGCCTCCGATTAGCACCTCCTGCTCTTGATGTATTTCTTGAGCTGCAGGAGGATCAGTCAGTGCAGAGTCTAAGGTTGAATGAAAATAAGAGAATATATCTGTAATATCATTTGATAGTGCTCCTGCATTTTTGAGGAATATGAGAAGTGTCCAGAATACCTACCTTAAGTTGGCTCCCAGGTTGATTCGACGGGCCTTCCGACCTAGGGTCAGTTATCGAGGAGAGATACGGCCTATCAAGATCATATTCCAAAACAAATGAAGGTTCGATAGAAGAAGCAGGCTCAGATTGGGATGATGAAGGCACTTCGAAACCGACTTCGTGGTGTTCAATCCTGGATCCTTCCCAAGCTTCCGGGTACTTGGCGGACAATATTCTTTCTCAAGGGCAATGGTTGTCCCATGGAGAACTTTAGGCTCATCTTCGACTAGCATATGAGCTTTTAGTTCAAACTCATCGATAGTTGCAGCATTGATCACCTTTTTGTCCTCTAGAAAGTGATTCCAGGCCTTGCATAGTTGGGAAGGATAATTTTCACTGAGCCAGTTTAAGTTGTGGTTTCTTAAGACATTAGCATTGTATGTGACCAAGAGATCTTTAAGGTCACTCTCCATCTTAGCCTCAACCACTTTAACTTCCCTTCCAATCTTAGGATCGGCCTCCTCCGCCTTTAGATTCGCGACATCCCTCTCTTCCTTGAGTCTCATTGCCTACTCACAAACCTCTTGGACCACTTTATTAGCTTCATTCTTCTCTCTAAGGGCCTCGGTCAGCTTTGCCTTTAGCTCCTCAACTTCTTTCCGCACCTCATCTCTTTCCCGAATGATAACAGTGTTTCGGTGTCCCATCTCCTGCATCAGGCCCATATGAGTCTTTCTCATGTTTTCCGTGGACTTCCTAGCCTCTTTGGCTCTCTAGTCAGCCTCCTTCTCCATTTTCCTTGAAGATTTGAGATCATTGGTGAGCGTTTGTTATTATTCTTCCTTTTTGAGAAAGGTTGCTTTCCGGTTTCTCGATCGCTTTAGTTCGCTCGAGAAATACCACCGAAACTCTTTCTGCTGTCCTAACCCACTCCAGATACTAGTTGTACACGTTATGCATGTAAACTTGTACCAATTTTTCTATGTCGTTCGGGATTATTTTCAAGTTTGGAGGGATGTGGAAGCCATCAAAACAAATATTCTAGAAGTCTTTCTTCAACTGGGCGATTCAGATGGGTCCCTCCCCTGTGGGCTCTATATTAGTCTGTTCTATGATGATGGGAGCTTCTGTTTCAAGTCTATAGCACAGATCGATGGATTCGGAGCATGAGGTGGCGTTGTTTGATGTGCAGTTTTGGAGGATGGCCTACTAGAGCCGGATGGTTTTGGAGGTCATTTCGATGTGGAGATCGCAACCAGGAGAAGTTCCAGCTTTGATATGACCTTTCCTTCTCCCTATCATAGCGCTTGCGCTCTTAGCTGAAGTAATAGCCGCGATCGTAGTCTCTCTCTCTCACTTTCACGCCGCTGTGATTCAGAGTGTGAACTGGAAGAATGACGTGAAGTGCGAAGATTGCTGAGCATGGACCCTTGTTGCACCACCGTTTCTGTAAAATGAAAAGAAAAGCAGAATTAGTTATCTCTAAAAATTAAGAAGCATGTGATTAGAAGTCATGTGGTGTCGTGAAGTGTGTGTATGCATACGCAAGCCCCCCAACCGGCCGGTTGTGGTAGCCTTGCTCGTGGGAGTTGGCTCCCCTATGTCTAAAGAAGTTAGATCTGCGCCAGTTCGTGGTGGAGAGTGGAGCCCCTCTAACCCAAGATCCTAGAGCGAAGATATGTCATCTGGAAAAGGAACATCTGACAATCCTATCAATCAACCTTCCGTTTATGGAGAAGAGGCCTTCAGACCTATAGAAGTTGCAATGGGCAGAGTTATTACAACGGTCTTATGCCTCTTGACTTTGTGGGGAGGAGTTTTGCCCCTTCTATTTAATTCTGATGATTGAACGCCTTGTGGAGGCACGACCATGGGCTCATGCCTAGCTATTATACTCTCGTCATCGCCCAGTTCGATGATTGTGATTCCAGGTGCACTCTGAGCTCCCTCGACTGGAGGCACAGTAGTAGCCCGTCTTCAACTATGCCTTGCTGGGACCACTCTAGTTACCCCTGTTTGCTCAATACTTTGGCCTCTTTCAATGAGCTTGACGACGAACAAGTTATCATCACTAAGAACTTCATTTATTTCTCTAAGTTTGGAGAGCACCACTTGAAGCTTTCTTACTATCTACTTGAACTGAGCTCCTTCAGGCCATGGGATGGAAGCTGTAAAAGAAATGCAGTAAAAAGTTCAGCATCGATTTGTATTACTCAGTTAACTGGCGAAGAAGTTAAAGCACTTATGTCTGACCAACCATCACGTAGCAAACCCCGGTGGGCATCTCTCAAAGAACCATTCTGCCTTGAAGTAACTCAACTTACTCCAAACACCTGCCACGACTTGGAAGTTCCTGATCGCGTCTAAAAAGTAAATGATGGGTTATCCCCACGACTCTTCTTTTTACCCATTTCGGACAATTTTCAAATTATTAGACGTTTAGACGATTTTGAGATAAGTTATAAAATAGAGACTTGTTTCAACCTGCAGAAAGTGTCACTTTGTCCTACCGCTACACCTTGAAACTACGTCAACGCAATTCTATTCTTAATGCGCTCATGCTATTTGGAACAGCTATAATGCAATTTCAAAGGGCACCAATATTAGTATTAATTTGAAAATTAACACGGGCACATTTTCAAGTGTACCATGATCTATTTTTGTAATTGCTTTTCAAGAGTCTGAATGTGTAATAAGTTTTGGAAAATGGTCTAAGTTAAACAAGATCTAATTTTAATGGAAAAGAAAGATAAAATTATTGGTAATAAGAGAACTTGTTATCCACTAGAAATAAATTGATAACATGCATGGCTACGTTTCTAAAGTCTAAACATGTAACAAATTTTGAAAAATGGTCTAAACAGATCAAAAAAATCCTAATTTTAATAGAAAGGAAAGATTGTCGTAGCACTGAAATTCTCGGTGACAAGAATAATTATTATCTACTAGAAATATATTGATGACATGCATGGTTATGCAAAAATATAACATGCATAGATACGAAATATGGATGCAAACCTACATACACAATATTTAAGTGATTGCTTACCTGACAAGGAGTATTTGACCTGTGACTAAGTCAGGTTTTCAGTTGCTCATCGCTAAGATCTGAACTGAACATGTCATCATCGCCCATATGTGCACAAAGTGGGTGATACCTTCACAACTCGGTAACAATCACTAGTAAAATTACATCAACCATCATACATAAGTGACAAACACATAACACTATGGGAAAAAAGGCATCAGATGACGAATATGCGTTATTGTCTAGTTGCAAAACTATCTGCCATTAAATCCCGTGTCGTCTCATTGCACATCAGACCACAGAGATCCACTGTCGTCTAATATGCACCAGCATGACAAAAAAACATGTTGTCTAATGTTATAGTATCATTTCTAGAAATTTTTATTAGACAACGTATCAACATTGACTGATATGAACAATTATTCACAAAATGAAATTCAAATTTTTTTATTTCAAATCGAATTCGAATACAACACAACTTTTACTATCACTCTACTTATACTTTCAAATACAACTTTCCCTATCACTCTCATATACACAACATTTCTATACACTCTTATATACAACATCTCTTTTACTCACACTCACAGTCACACTAGTTTATTTTTGATGTTGATCTTTATTTGCTTGCTCCAGCTTGCGTCCGGCCATATTCTATACATGTCAAATAATCAACGTAGTAAAATGGAAAAAGAAACAAATCTAAATTGCAAAAATAAAATTGAATTTGAATACTAATATTAATATGACCTCAATTTATGGATTTGTTTTTCTTTATGCTTTAGACATGGATAAATATATGTGTGCACGAACAACTTATTATGTGGACAGTGTATCACTATGAATTTCAAAAGATCGAGCCTCAATCCAACCTCACGGACAAATGTGCACAAGGTCAGACCATGCAGTGTACGTAAGGCATTCAGCATTACACAGTCACACATATATACATACATATGTATGCATGTACATATGGTGCAGCGAACACAAGTGCAGAGTAGAATATGGTGCAGCGAACATCACAAAAGGGACAGCTCAACAAAAGTGAAGACCAGAATATGGTGCGGCGAAACACAAGTGCATAAGCTTGAATTAGTAAACCAAAATGAAACAAAATGGAAATCAGATTCAGGCCAGAATATGAATTCAGACAAGAACAAAAGTGCATGTACATGTGTATCAGGTCGATACTATACAACAACAAGCGTGAATTGTGATTTAGATTGAACAAGGCAATAATATGTAAATCAGATTCAGGAAAACACATTGAACAAGGTAGAGCATACATTTTAGAAATTATCTGAAAGCTCAAACAAAATCAGTTGAAAACAAAATCAGTCGGAAAAAAACCTTTCAAACCTAACTTCTCAAAACAAGGCAACATTTATATGATTCTTATCACTATACAAACAATAAAATGTCAACCAATACTCAGAGTCAATGACGTCAACAAATACAACAAACCGAAGTCAGGGACATCAACCGAAGTCAGGGACATCAACCAAAGTCAAATATTAGGAATTGAAGGATGAACAAGTCAAATTCCTATAAATATCTGTTACCATCATCGAAAATGATTTGTCTAGTTCAAAAAGGAAGAAATCAAAATCCAAATTAGTAAAAACATACCAATTCTCATATCAAAAGAACTCGACCAATTGAAACCCTAATTCTAAAAGATCGATCGATAAGAGAAGATTAGGATTCTTTCGATTGAAGGTAGCAGATCGAACAACAAGGCGTAGGGTTCTTCCGATTGAAATCCTAAATCTAAAATATTTGGTTTGGTTGTGAGATTGAGAGAGTATAGGGACAAGAAAATGGGATGTGGTGTTTAATTGTTTATTTGACTTCTAAGAAGGAAAAATGAAATGAGAGAAATAGAAAAGGGAAATGATTAAAAGAACCGGTGGCCGCAAAATAATTGAAAAGGAAATCAAAATATAGGTGGAGCCAAAACTAAATTTTTTTATAACTTCAATCTGACAAAAAATAAAATGTTGTTCGAATGACAAGCATGAATATTGAGATTTCAGGGTATATGTCAAACAAAAGATTATTTTTCAATATGTTGGGTGAAACAGCGGTAGATATTGGGAAGAAAGAAAATCTAGCTCATGTTATGTGATCATTATTATCTGATTTACTTGGCATAATGTAAACCGTATTATTATTTTTTGAATTGTGGAAGACCGTGACACAAATGTTGGGTTATCAATTCAACTCCCTTAAATAACTTTTCTTGGTTAAATACAACCGCAATAAAATCATTAAACTCCTTTTTAACACAACATGGTAGGAGAAATAATGTGTTCGATTATCAATTACTCAACTAGGATGAAACTTATAGCTTGAAAAAAATCCCTCTCTGACAACGTCAAATCATAAAGTTTGTTTACCCCTTGTTTAGGAAAAATTTCCTATTCAGAAAAATGTTTGGAAAAGCAAGGTAACATTTTACATAAATTGGACAAGGTATGCACCGATAGACATATCAAATAATAAATTTCTATCAATAAACTTATTTTCATAATAGTTGTTGCCACTGACGTATTACCATAATTTTACATGTCATATAGAGATAAATAATCATCAAATAGACTGAAACATAAAAAGCTGCAAATTGATCTATATAGGGTTATTTACGCATCTGGATTTTCTTTTCTAGGCATTAACTCGCCTGATCTACCCTCATTTATTCTTTTTAATGCCAAATCTACCATTGTAGCAGTTTCATGATGACTTGTTCTATATTCGTGGCTATAGATTGATGCCTAAACATTAGGCAATGGTGTACGCAAATTTAACCATCATATGAATGTACAAACAACAAACATAGGCAAGAATTAAGTTATCTACGCTCTTTTGTGTTAGAACGCTTATCATAAACATTAATTAGATATAGATATTAATTGTGCCACACCCTCTAACCTTCATTCCTGCTCCTCTTTAATTTACAATGCATAGTGAGCAATCTATCAAAATCGCTTTCATTACATTTCGGATCGTATAATTTCACATTGGAGCGTATATATGGATATAATATAAGTAGCTTATGTGCAACACGGCTTGCACCCAATGTAATGTCACAAGGTAAACAATTTCTTGTTTTACATATCACCCATTCTGAAAGAAAGGAATACAAGGTGCAAGACAATTAAAGGAAAATGTTTAAGTCATTTTCTACTATTTCGTATTCAGTATATATACTCAATTTTCAAATTAGACAACACTGTTTTTTGTACTTCTACATGTTTATTTGCTTAACCAAAACACCCACCAATAAAATATTTGTCATCAAGATATTACATGCTGAAAAAACAAATTTACATGCCTATAAAAGGGAGTTGACTATATCCCTGGTGGAATAAAATTATCCTACATACCCAAAAAAAAATTCAACCCATAGCCGGATAGTTTACCACTGTTTGAGTTCTTTCTAAGTTTGAGTGTGCATGGAAGATACAAATGTGCTTCTGTTTAAGAAATATCATTGACATAATAACCTTCAAATTATTCCTTGGAAGACAAATTTGCTTAAGCATGTTGTAAAATTACTCCTCTAACAGCTTTCGAAATTGTCGAGTTTGTATTCAAATGGAGTACAATATCCTGTACACTTTCAAAAAGCAGAAATAGTAAAATTTCATTGTCATGAGTATTATGAAATCGATTAAAATATGTGTTAACGATGGAATATAATTACTGATTTACATGGCATCCAGTGCTGTGTCCAAGAAGCATGACGCCTTCAAAAAATTTCTTGTTAATTAGATAACCAATAAACTGATAAAATTCCAAGGCAGCCTAAAAAATATAGAAAAACTATATAGAGAATAAGATTAATAAAACATGACAGGTCCAACTTCGATTTAAAGATGAATGATGGACCTATAAACTAAAATTCACTCTTCTCTTTAGTATCCTCGATTACAATAATTTATACCATTATATGTCCAAGAGGTCCAACTTCTATCGGCTAAGTTGATTATGCAAACATTGTCGTATTAGTTAATTGGTCCAACTAGTTTAATGAACGTATCAATTAACAGATTGCACATTTCTAAAGAAGGATAGCATGTCTTAATAAGATGGTTAAAATTCAATTAAAATAATTATTAACTGTAGGAATTTAGTGAAAACAATACATATTGTAAACTGGAAAAGCCATATCCAATGTATGATGATGTTAGCAGGGGCTGCAACAGAGACCATTTCTCATCCTCCAGTTCAATAGATAAACGTTCTAGGTATATATGGACAAGTCATTACCAAAATAAGAAGTTATTATAATAGATGCATGACGAAAGAAGATCAGTTCCATTCATACTGAAATGGAGATAAAAACAAATGGCCTGGTGTAAAATAATTAAAAATTGCAAATAAAATACGGAGGAGCATACTAAGCTGTGAAAAGCTTGTGAGATTTCAAATTTTGAATGCCCCTGCCACAACAGATTTGTTGGGAAAAATATCCCTCAAGATCGCCTTAGCAACAAAAAACAAAAAAACTCAACCTTGCGGAAAAACAAACAGGACCAGATTGACGGTGAGGCAAAACAAACAATAGATAGTCATCGGCTAAAAACAATCACAGGAAAATAACATTCGTGATTTGTAGTGGTTCTACTACCACGATAAAGTGTACACCCACTTAGAAGTGGAGATTTTATTACTGTCTAAGAGATTTTTTTTTACAAGATTGATAATAGATACAACTGAGAGAGACAGTTCTACTCATGGTAATCTCTGTCTTTATATAGAGATTATTAATTGAGGTTGAAGTAATTGATTTATGGTCATAAATCAATGTGTCATCAGTTCTCCTATTCATACAGAAAAAGTTTATCCATTTGATTTTTTTAGTTTCCTCCAATTTATGTGCGCCTAATAAGATTTCTTCTTTATCGGCCAATTAAGGAAGTAATTGATTGCCTCAACCTCCCAAAATAATTCTTCTTCAAACATAGGTGATTTATTACTCTTTTTAATGCTATAAAAGTGACAACATATATTTAAGTAATTATCTCAAGTATGTTTCAAATCTTCTGCAATTGCAAATATTGCATCAGTGGAATCAACAATATCTTCCAAATTTTATGCAATTGAAAATATTGCATCACTGAAATCAATAATATCTTCCAAATCTTATGCAATTGAAAATATTGTATCACTGAAATCAACAATATCTTCCAAATCCTATTCAATTGAAAACATTGTATCACTGAAATCAACAATATCTTCCAAATCCTCTACAATTGAAAATATTGTATCACCAAATTTTACATGATTAGCGTCACACTTTTGTAGAGTTCCACCCCAGCTCAACCGCATATACGTTTTCTCCCTTGTTTACAATTTTCAGTAGTCATTTTCAGAAACACTAGTTGGAAGTACTATATGGGTAAGGAACAATTGGAAACTAAATATAAGATCAAAACTAGGAAACACCTCATATGCGTAACTGAGTGTTTGTATCAAAATTGTGCACAATACTCTTCGGAAGTATTTGAAGAGATAAAATGAAGAATATAAATGTAAAAAGCGGGTTATCTAACAAACACTTCAAAAATAGATATGAAAACATGCAGGAACACAATGATTTAGATTGGTTCAGCGTATGGCCTACGTACATTATGAAGTTGATGACTTTATTGATATTCACTTGCCGATTACAACTAATTACAGCGGCTTACAGCGGATTATAGTGTTTAAATTCGAGTACAACAGTAGCTATGGAGTACAAAAATAGTTCCGGCGGAGTCTGAAAGTCACTGAGCCAAAAGATCCTCCTTTTGTAGGCCCTGGGGCTCATTTATAGGAGTAGGAGGCAAATATCTCGCTCAGATCTTGGGGGATTTCTTCTGGCATGTGGGCGGGCCCATTCGATCGATCCTAGGCGATTTCGACTCGATCCGTGATCAATACGAATGAATTTAGTGTCGATCAAGATATGACCTAATCGAGTCGAAACTTGGCAGGAACATTCTTTAGGTTGTACGCAAGCTCTAGTGAAAATTTCATAGCCTTTGGACTTGTGGATTGCAAGTTATGATCGATGCAAATTGGAGGTTTTCGGTTTCGGTTCCCTTCATATCGATATGATTTGTATCAATCAATTCGAATCGCTGCTGGTCATGTGCCTTTGAGTTGACGTGGGGCTTGATTTTTGGATCGCTCCACTTTCGATGCCAAGTTGGCCAAATCTTTGAAGGCTTTCGCCGCGTTCGTATCGAAAACGTTGTCTTGTTCGTATCGATTGAAGTTGCATAATTCGTACCGATGGATGTTGCATAGTTCGCATCGATGGAAGTTGCATAGTTCGTATCGACGAAAGTTCCACAGTTCGTGTCGATGGAAGTTCTACAGTTTGTATCGATCGTGTAGTCTTGTTCGCATCGATCCAGGTCGCTCCAACTCGATGGATGCGAACGATTGATGATTTGATGGATATGAATAGTGGTTCCATGATGGATGCAAACTAGCAAAGCTTGGTGGATACGACCGGAGCTCTCCCTGAGGGATACAAACAGTGCAGTTGCTTCATAGATTTGAACAAAGTTTTTCTAAGACGGATACGAACTAGACAACAGCCGTATGAAGTGGAGCTTGTTCGATGGTGGAGTTGAATAGATCGATACGAACAAGCATATTCTCTCAATGGATATGAAGTAGTGCATCCTGATGGATTCGAACAACTGCTCTTCGATGGATACGAACAAGATCGATTCGAAATGATGGGTTCGCATGAGTTGGCCTCCTTGACATGCATCGATCATACCTTGAGCATATGAACTCGGATTGACTCAAAATTTGGAATGTTGGCTTTAATAGCCTTGCTCGTCATGTCTTGTCAATTATAGCTTGATCTGGACTAGGACAAAATTCATCGACATCCATAGTGAACCTGTGCTTACTCGATATTCGGGATGAGCGATCCTTGGTTTTCAGTCAATTCCTTGATATCTCGGCCTTGCCAAAAGGTAGGACAACATTTGCCCTCCAAAGTACGTCTTCTGTGAACATGACGTGCTTTGAGTAGTCGCATCTTTCATCCTGAATAGTTCTGTCCGACTTGTTGAATGATTGTTGCCTTTTCGTTGAAAGGTGTAATTCTTGACTGACTTTTCAATAATATGAACTGTTGACTGCCAACTGTTGTACCGTGTACCATTGTAACCGATTGATGTATGATAGCAATTAGCTGTTTGTTGTTGTAGGACATTTGACCTGTAAATTTTAAAATTTTAAAATTCAAAATTAGTCTGACATACATGCATATATGTTAACCTGAATCTTGTTACCGTTCGCACGTTTATAAGTCATCAGTTTTCCCATATTGAATTTCTGTATCGATCCACTTCTAAACCAATGTGAAATTCGAGTTGTAACAACGTTTGACGGTTGTTTGGAATGTCTCTTAGTATCGATCCTCTCCTGGATCGATGTAAAAGGTCGAAAGATTATTCTCATATCGATGTAATTCGCATCGATGGATACGAGCAGTGCAATTTGTATCGATGCGCCTAGAATGGAGTCGAAAACAGTGGATACGAACATGTGCTTCAAATCGATGGAATTCAATGCTTCAGAAAAGTCTTCGCTGCAAATTTCATATCGTTGGATACGAGTTTCGGTGGTCTCCATAGCAATGGGTACGAAGTTGTGACTTCGACTCGATGGACCTATGAGGGATACGAACAGGGCAGTTGGTTCTTCATGCATTATTCGTATCGATAGGTACGAACTTTCGTGGGTCATGCACTGATAGACACATATAGTACAGCTCGTGTCGATGGGATTTAGGTCAAGAGACACGAATAATCAATTTGCATAGGTTTAATGGTGGACTTGTTGTAACCGGCCGAGCAATTGGGAGGCGAATCGTCTATTTACCTCAACTTCGAGTCCATATAAAAGCGTTTTGGACTTAGACAAAATTAACTTGTTTAAGTTTTTACTTTTTAGCTTGCCTTCGTATCAATTGAGAAACCGAGAAATTGAAACTATCTCCATCCAAACTAACATACCTTCTTAATTATTCAAATATGCACTTCTAATTTAGGTAATTAGCTTATGAATTCATGTTAAAATGATATGACTCAATTTTCAACACCAATCCAATCAGAGTCGCGGCCTATTTCGGCGTCATTGATGTTGGAGTTGGGTTGAAGCGAGGTCGAAAAAGGCAATGTCGTTTGTGCTCATTGGAGAAGGAGTGAGGAAGGAGACGAAGGAATCAGCGAAAAGTTGTTCGGCCTTGATTTCGTATCGGTGAAGTGTTAAAGCAACTGGATTGTGCACCGATTCTCAACCGAGAACTTCACATCGATCACCTGCCTTTAACTTCATGTCGATCGTTGATCCTTTGATTTTGTATTTCTTACTTCGAATCGGTATGGATACGAAGCATAGTTGTGAAGGACATGAACTTTATTATGACCCAATGGATGCGAAATCAATGCGAGCCAATCAATACGAAGTGAAAGTTTTCTGATCGATGCGAAACTACTGAGTTTCGATTGATACGAAATAGTAGTTTGGCCGATCGATACGAGAACAGGGCGATGATCGATAAGAGATGAGGGATTCGAATTGACATGATCTGGCCTTAAGGTGACTAATTCGAAACCGTTTCCTTAGGTGATCGATACGAATGAGACTTTGGGTGATCGATCCGAACTTGCATTTTGATGGATACAAGTCTCAACCGAACATACGACTTCGACGAGCTTCATTCTTGCATATTTGGAATTAACTGTTGAACTACATATTTGGCTATCCTTCGAAGCTCGTCGATGGCTGTGACTTAACAAAAATTTTAACAAACTTTAACTTGGACCGATCGCTAACGTCTGGATGGCACGGTTGTGACGGTCAGCAATGATGGTCGCTCCAGTTGAATTTCGAAGTCTTGTCGTTTGGATATCCCTTCATACTTTGTAGAATTTCTCGAGTAATTTGTAGCACTGCACTGATCAACACATCCACAAACTTCACACCGGGGGATGCACGGGCTTATCATCGTCTAATGATGATTTTTCCTAAGTTAGTTAGTTATGGAACCTACAAGCTCACAACAGCAGAAAATTCAGAGTTCGCTACCACTAACAATTGAGATACCGGCCATTGCAACCGAAGTTATAGATCCCACTTCGGATGAGCTACCAGGCGCTACATTTATTGGTAATCCGCCAGATTTTGTACCGTCCATCATTTCTGAATATATGTTAGGACGGATATGCTTAAGGCATGGCTTGTCACTCAATGATGTGCTACTACCAGGGCCAACTGATAGGCTGTATTATCCACCGGAGGGGTTTACTACTTTCAACCACCACGCAAGTGCGCCCGGAACACTTCCGCCATTTAACCAGTACATTAGGGAAGTGTAATCTTTCTTTGTAATCGCTCCATCTAAACTACACCCTAACGGATATGCTTTGTTGAATAGCTTATTCATTGTATTTATAGAGCATCTCTTCCGGCCACCGACTCTGCTCGAAATTAGATACTTATTCAATGTTAAGAGCCGAGGAGAGAGCCCTTCTTTCACGTTTTTGGAAGCAGTTAGGAATTTCCAAGTGGTAATGGGATCTTGGACTAGGCTAACCTACTTTAAAATGGAATGGTTTTATGTTCGATGCCCCCAAGGATTCGCAAGTCGATGGTTATTAAGACGTAAGTACTACAGTCTTTTCAAGTAGTTAATATGGTGATCATAATTGATGTTAGACTAACATCTCCTTTTGTTTATAGCTGTAATTCCATGACCCGAAGGTGCGCATGTCAGAGAGATGGTACGGGTTCTCCAAGTAGTTTCGAGTGAAGTGAGGGACATCGACTCGGTTCTAATAGATAGAAATTTGAAATCGTGGAATTGATCGAGAGTGGACAAAGTATAAGGCTTGAGGGAATGCTAAGGGCTGTCTCAAAGAAATGAGTGAAACGTAAGACGCCTGGAGTAGTTATAACCGAGGGGGTCGATCCAGAAAGAACACCCACCGATGATGAACTTGTGGCTGGGCCTTCTGATGCTTTTCAGGATTCCGAAGGAAAAAGAAAAGGCAAGGCAGCTCCATGAGATGGAAATCTGCCGTCATATCTTTTCTTGTTCCCGGGATTAAAATTTCAGAGGCTCCTCCTTTGCAGGTGGAAAACCTTTTCGAAGGGATCGTCGATATCTCGATTCCTGATTATGTGTCACTTCAACATGAATCCGGATTGGAGGGGCTTTAACATGCTTTAGACTTAAGCAAGTCTCTTCCCACTAGTTTGGCCGGCATTTCCGGTTGGTCGGGGAGTTGCACATACATACACACTTCATGACACTACACAATTTCCGATCATAAGTTTCTTGCTAAGAGAGTTTAGTTACTCTATTCTTCTTTTATTTCCCAGAAATGATGACTAGGCGAGATTCTATGCTTGGAAGCCTCCGTTCAGTGCGTCAGTCATCGAGTTCGTATTACGAGTCCCAAGGGAAGATGATAGAAACTACGACCACGGTTATTCCAGTCACGAACGATACGACAGAGATAGGGACAGGGATTATAGACATCGATCCCGATCCCATTATCGGCCTCCTAGAATCCCTACATACCCCTCAAACTATGGAAAACAAGTGGTAGAGCCTCCCCCCAGAAACCGTCTTCTCAAGTCTCTAGGCCTGAATCACACCGTCATAGAATTGAAACAATGGCCCCCATCATTGCAGAGCAGGTCCCCACCAAACCTATAGGGGAAGGAGAGATTAAGATTCGCCCAATTGAAAAAGGATTTTCCGAACATTTTCTTCAATGGATATATCTTTCCTCCACACTTAAAGAGAACTCTACTGGAGGTGGAGAATACGATGCACGATTACATTCATGACTTCTACACTCAATATAAGGAATTGTCGAAAGCGGCTGAAAAAGCATCGAAGTTGGCCTTCGAGTGGGCAGCTACCATTGAGAAGTTAGAGAATGAGCTTGCTTAGAAAGATCGCACTATCCATGTGCTTAATACTGAAGTTGTGTCCTCCAGAAAGTTAGAAATGGAGGCCATTCATAAGGCCGACGAGGCTAACTCGGCCATGGAGAGGATGAGGCAAACACACTATGCCTTGGTGGAAGAGATAGGCCATCAGAACACCACCGTTATTGTCGAGCGGGATGCGGCCCTCAAAGAACTTAATGAGCTTAAGTCCAAATTTTCTGAAGTCATTAAAGAGAGGGATGATGCCAATACTGCAGCATAGGAGGCATGTGATCAAGCCGTAGTGCTTCAAGGTGAACGGGATGCGGTAGTGGAGAAAATCTGTTTGGTAGAGACCGAGGTCGAGGAGAGGATTCGGACGGCGGGGTCCAGGCTAGAGGCTGATATCGAAGATCTCCTCATCACTTATAATGCCAATTTGTTGAAGCACAGGAACTTAGCCTGGCTTGAAAATTACTCGGTACATCTTCACAACGCCTGGCACTGATCGGTTGAGGAGGAGAAGGTAGCGTATCCGGATGAATCAATCGACGAATTCGAGCTCGAGAATCACATGATGACTGAAGATGAAAGAAAGATTCTCCACGAGTCGATGATTTCACATGAAAGGGAGAAGCTCGGCACACAACGCTCGGATTGGAGAAGGTTCGGGTGTTGAGCGTCACGATACATGTCTTAAGATTCTTGCGCCAACCCAGCTTGAATCTGTACCAGCACTTGAACCTCAATCTAGCCCTGCCTACAATCCGGAACAGCTGTAGTTTTCTCCGGCAAAAGAGCACACTTCCGAAGCTGTTCAGCCGTCCACGAGCCAAACTTAGTAAGTGTAACGACCCGTTAAATTTGATAATGTTAAATGAATTAAATTAATATAATTTTTAATCTAATTTAGAATAAAATAAAAGCCTTAATATTTTATTTGAGAAAAACGTAGTAATTTGTTATAGTAATTGGAATTTAATGTAACAATAAAATTTTATGATAATAGATTTGGATAATGTAATTTGTCACATTTTGTTAAAAGATTTAATTTTAAGAAACCAATATAATGCAATACAAAGGTGTTTGAAACGACTGTTGGGTTTTAAATGGAGTGTATATAAATAGTGAAAATCATTATAACCTCTTAATTTAATATGATTGTTTAATTAATACTAAAAGAATAAAATTTGAAATAGTATTAATGTAATAATAACTGAATTTAAGTGCAACCATATTTATGGAAGTGAATTGGATTTTTGTGGATGTTAACATTGAATAAATTTATTTAGAGTAAAAAGGATTTAAAAGCATGTTTTGGATAGAATGTTAAATTCATGGATTTAGTGTAAGTAACTAGAATTTAATCCTATAAGATTTGGAACTGAATGTATGAAGATAATTTTGTAGAAATAGTTAATTAACAACTTAATTGTGCATACCTAATATAATATAAATAACAAAAGGACTAGAACTTGATTTGCCTAGGTATGTATATATATTGATAAACTATAACCAAGTGAGAAATTTGGTAGTAAATAGGGAATAAGTTGACTAAGGCAATTAGTAATTTAATAAATGAATGCATAGTAAGTAAGTGGAAATTTATGTATAAAAATATTTTCATATATAGTATAATTACAAAAGTTTACCCATTTATCTAATGTATATAATTGAATCTAAATTTAGGGCAACATTTTGTTATTGATGGTATAAGTGAATTTGAATAAAAGGGTAAAAATTATGTAGATTTAACATGTATTGAGTATATAGCTAAGAAGGGCGTTCGATGTAAATGAATCTAAATTAATGTGTCTAGTCAATAAAGGAGAACTTTAAGGGAATAAATATAAATGAATGTATTTGGGGAATGGAGTCCTTTTATATGTTGAATAATATAACGTTGTTATTAAGAATGAACATTACTTTAGTAATTATTAATATGGTAACGGAAGAGTGTATAAATTTTATAGTAACGTAAAAACGTATTATAAGATAATAATTAAGTGTAGACTTATAAAATATATTTATGACAACAAATTTTGTAAGTTATTTATTCTATTAGTTGTTAAGTTTTATTTATGTGTAAGTTAACAATATTACAATTCAATTGAATACAGTAATTTATGCAAACAAAGGATGAACATTTGGAAGTATTACTGTAGTGACATATATATAAGAAACGGTAACTTTGTAGTTGGGGAATAATTGATTTATTTGTGAGTTGTAATCAAATAGAGTCAAATTTATTAGAATTTATTGCAATTTATGGGATTAATTGCAGTAACCTTTGAAGATTTATTCACTAAAATAATTGACGATGGAAATTATATGTAAATTTGCTTTTAGTTAATTTAAATATCCAGAGGGCTAGAAATGACACAAATCTACTAGTTTAGAAATTTGCAATAAAAAGTGGTAAGTAATTTTTCTAAATATTTAGATAGTAGGAAGATGTAGATTTAGATGGAATTTATTATTTAACTATTTCATAAGTTGAGATCTAAGTTTAGAATTGAGATTTTTAATGTATAGATATTGAGCCAATGTTAGTTTCATTAAATTGACATCAATAACCTTGAATAATAGAAAGAAAGTGGATTTAATAAATTTAATCAAACTTATAATGTTGAATTTATTAAAATTGGAATTAATATTGAAGTTAAGAATTTACATTTGAATTGATGAATAGAACAACTATTGACACTTAAATTGTTTAGAATTGGAGTAAATAGTTAAGAAAATTTAAAGGGTGGAAATTTGGTCAATTTTTGAATTTAGATGTAAAAATTGGATTTTTATAATTTATTTAATTTATTTAATGAATATTAAAAATAGCCATTTTGGCCACGGACTCGGATTTCGACGAAACTAGTTTCATCGGATCCGTATCGGTGAATTATTATAGGGTTTCAAGTTTCGTATCGATCGGACTTGTCGTTTGATCGTACGGGCGTGAAACGCCTTGAAATCAATTTTAATAAAATCAATTTGGAAATTTTGTTTTCAGCATAACTTCTTCATACGATCAAATTTGGACGTGAAACTTTTTCCATCGCGTTCAGAATATCTTAAAATACCTATTTGGATATATAGATTTAATAAATTCGGTTCCGGAGGCATAGCGGGCTTTTTGGGCCATAGTTTGTTTCGTACGTTCACTTATCCGATCCATCTACGCTATCTCTAGTCTACCTATATAAGCACGGTTATAAACCCTAGCCCCATTTTAATTTTCCTTTTGCTGTACGTTCATTTCTTCATCTCCTTCTCCTCCTCAAATGAATGCAACCTAGATCTACCCCAATCCAAATTTCAGTGAAAATGCAAACACTTTAGAAAAATTCCACAAAAATATATGTTAATGTTCTCGAGGCACGTAATCTACTGGTGCAATTCGTTTTCTGTTTTGAACATTCGTTTGACCAGAATTAATTCAAACAGTCCGTGACCATTCATCATCGTCGTCGCAAACTTCGTCGGATCGTCAAACCTTTTCTGGGTATTGGAGAGGGGACTGAGGGGAGTGCATCTATATAATTTTTGAGGCAGTTTGATGGTTAGATCGTCGCGTAATTTTGGTTTTAGGGTTCGAAACCCTAGGTTTCTCGTGGCGACTGGTAGGAGTCTGGGCAACCGAAGGCTATGTCGTGGCCATGGAGAGGTGGGGCTCGTCTTGGGCTCGAAGATGGCAGTGGTTGGAGGTGACCTGGTGGACGGAGTCGATCGAATTTGCTGGTCAAAGTTTTGATGAGGATGGGTTTCGTTCGGTCAAGCACGTACTGGTTGAGTAGGGGAAGAGAGAGCAACGCGTTTGTCTCTGGAAACAAGTTAGTGCTGACGTGGCTTAGAATGTAAATGTGTTCTCCCTTTTCATTTTATTTTATTTGAATTTCAATCACAAATATTGCTATAACTTTCGCATACGAACTCCGTTTCACGCGCGATTTTTTTTGTTAGGTTCGTATTTAAATTCCAGATCTGTTGACGCTGGTTTGAACAAATTCTGAGACCGTCAAAATTTTGGGTTTAAATTGGATTTGAATTCAATTTAAATTCAAAAGGTGAGTGTTTTAACCCACTCACAACTACTAGAAGCTTTTATGTTTGTTAAATTAATTTTAGAAATGAATAGAAATTTATTTATGAGTATTTGGCATGTTTATTTCACTCATATTTGTTGAATTGCATTTATTAAATTTAACTGTCAATTTAATTTATTTATTGCGTATTAATTGATAGTTAGAATTTATATGTTTGCCTATAAACTGCTAGTTAACAGTTATATAGATTATTACTGAACATAAACTGTTAGATTAATAGTTGTTAAATTTAATCTGAATAAAATTGCCAGTTATTACCTGTTATATATTATCAAATATAAATTGTTATTGATTGATATTGCTTGATGATTGTGATTGGATGATGGGTGATGTTGATGGATGTTTTATTGTATTTCATAAAATTGCAAATTATCATGCATATTTCCTTTCATTCGGGATTGTGGTTTGAAATGATATACAACCGCAAAATTTTATATCTTTTAAATTGCGGATTGAAATGATAAATATTCGTATCACTTGACCATAGGATAGAAAATTATATACAGGCACCGGGGTCTATATATAACTATTTTTATGTGATTTCTATGGTTTGGATGGAATACGGTTTATAATAATCTTAAATTTTATATTGTATAAATATATTTTTTTTCCATATATATATACATATGAAGTTGAAAATTTTGAAATTAAAAGGTGTATAAAAATCTTTATTAAAAATGGAAGAAAATTAAGAAAATGGAGTTTAATAATTTATATCATATGTTTAAATGTTAAGTTTGGAAATTTTAAGATATGATATTTATAATTGGATTTTTCCCAAAATAAATTGAAATGAATATTCTAGTATAATTTGAATTGGGAAAATATATATATTTTATTACTAGAAATTGAAGTCTTATTATTTATGGATTTTATATGAATATTCAAGACTAATTAATAGAACAATTGATCTGTTGAAAGAATAAAATCCAATTTTAGTTTGAAATATTGTTACTCAAAATGGATATACGTATATATAAATAAATTGAAGTGGTTTTTGAACTTGAGAGAGATAACATAAATTTTGGTTTAGACTTTAATAAAGAAATGTATTTGTAAAGCCATGAGAACTATTTTCTTTACAAAGTAACATTTAAGTTAAACCATTTAATTCATATACCGTTGAATGTCCAAACCATTCAAGTTTTTTTTAGAAGTTATGGTTTTAAATTATGATTTTTAAAATATTATGCTTTGAAATATTTGATTTTCAGACGTTATGAAGTTAAAGCATTATGATTTTGGAAAAGAATTATATTTGGGATAAGTGATAAAATATGGTTTTGGGTTTTGAAATGATATCGTATTCATGGTTATGAAATGGAATGTTTATTCTGATTTTTAAAGTATAACCTATTTTTAAATGACCGCGGTGCTATAATAACGATGGGTTGGCAAAGAGACCGGGATCGGATATGGACATACTCTCTGTCGATACCGAAAACCACTTTGACTAACCGTGTACGCGGTGGAGATTCCAGAATGAAGTAGGTGGTGGCGACGTTTCCTGTAAGGTAAATACGTGGACCCGACTCCCGTGAGTTAGCATAAGGTGGCTAAAACAGGAGCGATTCTCAGGCCAATGAGGTCATTCCTCTGATCGGACCCTCCTCTTCGATATTATACTTTGATTTTGGATTGATTCAGTGGCCACTTCTATATTTTGATTTTGGGGAGTTAGTCCGAGGTGGGCGGTAACTGCGGCTACGCGTTTCCACCAGCCTGGATAGCAATTGGTATATCTACCCTGGCATTGCCTAGTTGTGCCGTGTCACCTACCATACCGAGCCTTTACTACGAGTTTCTATTTGTGTCGTACCTATGGAGTATCCTCTGGTAGCCTCCCGATCAGGAGGTATTACGGTACTGTATAGACTATTGGCATTTTACGTGTTAAGGTGGAAAATGTAAAGCCTTAACGCTATTTAAAAGTAAGTTTATTTTACAATTAGACACTATTATAATAGCGCAATATACTACATAGTAAATAGTTTAACGGATCCTTAGGAGATGTAAATCCCGAGCATCTCTTGAGTTACTGAACTCATATTTATTTCTGTTAATTTAACTCACATAAGATCTTTTAGTTCTGACTCGAGTGTTTTTGTCTTTTCAAATTCGCTCGGGTCAGTCCGAGCGTTTCAGGATCGAAGACTTTAGCTTTGGAGGACGAAGACGAAGGAGTCGTATTATTTTATTTATAGTATGGCACCACACTCATACTGTTCCGCTGCATTGTTTGTATTGGTATGTGTAACTCTGATATTCATTGTATAAGTAAAATAAATATTTTGTAAACAGTTATCATGAACTGTATATTGATTATTATATTTTATCCTTCCGCTGTGAGATTCTGTTTTGTTTTTATTTCTTCTCTGTTTTTCTTATTTACCCCATAACAATCCTCCCTTCCGTATGGTTTGAACTGGCACGTGTGTCGGTTTAAAGTGTGCGAAAGGCGGGATGTTACAGTAAGGTACTCTAACCGTTCTCCATATGTGTCCAAAGTAAGAGGCTTGTTTCGAAGCGTTTACTAACAGTCTATCTTTTTCTCTATCCAGTGACTGGAGTTACATTGATAGCACCTCCTACAACTTAAGAATCACATCAAACGCAGGAGGCCATCAACACTGAGGCGGCCACAATAACAACGACTGCACTGAATGATGGAACATAGGGGAACACTCTCTTTTGATGAACAAATGATGGAGGAACTCCTCAGTCGCCACAGTGACCATTTTGCGGACCTGCCATTTGTTATAAGTAGAATCGCACCTGCTATTAGCTCTTCAATGACAGCTATCGATGCCCCCAGCGAGGCTCAAGCAACTCGCAAAGAAGAGATATTGTCGAAATCAACGCTGAAATGGAGACAGCGACTAGTGGTGGCAGTTCTGGAGGTGGAATGGCGGCACCTGGCCTGGCTCCACTGAGAATGATATCACCTAGTGGTACAATTATTTATACCAGCGTGTCTATTTTGTCTCCTGTAGTAGATCCGACCCCTCCGACTCTGCCTGTAGAAAGTATCCCATACACTCGAGTTCGGAGAAGGATGTTGAGATCATGCCCTCGCCTAGAGATCGTCCGCCGAAAGGCAAGAGCTCAAAGCGGAAAATCACTAGTAGCTCCGGTGGGTCCACACCGAAGAAGAAGCCGAGTAATAAGGAGTAGATCGGCTTCTTCGGCATATTTTTTGGTAGATAGATAGGAACCTATTTTTTTTTTCTTTCATAGGCCGTGTATAGATGCGGGTTCGGCCCCTGCTAGTAGGAATTTTGGAAAAAATTGTACATGAACTTCTTTCACAGTTAATTGAAATGAACTTTTTTGGCTTTAACTCTATTACTGTCTTTCATGCTTAAGTGTTCCAATATTTGAGTTCTAGTCCAGTGCAGTTTCAAAGTTCCAACCTTTGAGTCGAGTTTGTTTTTATTTGTCTAGTCTGGAAATCACAGACATGAGTCATGACAAAGGATTAAGTTGAAATTCGACATTGTACGGCTTCAGTCAACGGTTGATATTTAAGCTCTTCTCCCAGTTTGGAGGATGAGTTGTAAAGATTGGCCGGCGATTGCACTTCGCCTTCATTTCGTCGAGCTTAACGTTGTTGAATCGATGCTAAAAAAAGTAAGAGTCGAGTGGCCGAATCACACTCGCTCACTTATTGATGATCGTGTCCACACTTTGGGGACCTGCATGTGTATGTCAGTGGTCAATCATGCCTTTTTAAGTTTTAATTATATGTCCACGCTCTGGGGACTTAAGTTAGTTTGCGAGTGGTCATCCACACCCGTGTTATGTTCATACTCTGACCACACTCTGCGGACTCGGAGTTATTTGCGGTCGATTTCCTGGTTCGCACTTTGGGAATCTAAAGATAGTTGACATTTGTACTCTGGTTCGCACTCTGGGAACCCGAAGTAAGTGTTTATACTCCAACTCGCACTCTACGAATTTGGAGTCGATTCTTATACTCCGACTCTGGCTATAGGAATTCAGATTTAACGTTTATACTGCAATTCGTACTTTATGAATTTGGAGCTGATGTTTATACTTTGAAACGTACTTTGGGAATTCGAAGTTGCTGTTTATACTCCGATTTGCACTCTAGGAATTCAGAGTTGATCTTTATACTCCGACTCGCTCTTTGAGAATTTGGAGTTGACATTTATACTCCAGTTTGCACTCTGGGAACCTGGAGTTGGTCGACATATGGTCTGTCACATCTGTTTAGGCGTTTGAATTTCGTTCGCACTCCAGGAAGGATGGAGTTATCAGGATCATGGATGGTCGATTCACATCCATCCTAAGTTAATAAGTGAGGTCATTAGATGGACGGATCCATCCTCCTCGAACTTGGTTTGGATACAGGCGAGGTCGTTAGGTGGACGGATCCACCCTCCTCGAAATCGTATTTATGAGTTTATACTCCAGCTCGCACTCTGGGAGACTGGAGTTAGTTGGAGGATTATCGTGTATCAATCCTATTTAGTCTTTATCGTGATGGCTTACATCCGAGCTCGGGTTTCACATAGTGAGTGGTCGGTCGTACCACAATCACTCCCTATTTGAATAAATTCCACCGAACGATGGAACTTAGCTCTTCGTGCGTCGTGATGGCTGTATGTCACATTCAATAAATCACAGCTCTGGCTTGAAGAGATGGCATTTTATTGCTGAAATGAGAAAATATGGCAAAGTTTGTTGCCTTATTACAAATTCAAATTCCAAAATGCATAAACAAATTGCAAAGGATTAATATACTAAATAGATAAAGCCTGTCATGTGTAGCAGTGACGAAGATCCTCGCCGTTCCAGGCTCTTGACAAAGTAGGACTGCCAACGGCGGATAACTTAAATGTGTCATTTCTGAGCTTTCGTTCAATCGCATATGGCCCTTCCCACGTTGGTTTCGTGTGCGAAGGTACCAGGTAGATTCTTTTGAGGACGAAATCGTCGAGTTCGAATGTTCGGCGTTGGACTTTGACATTATGCAATCGAAAGACTCGATTTCGGTATGCGGCTGCTCTCAAGTCAGCTTGATCCCTTTGAACGACCCCAACTCCATTGGCGATAGGGAATTTTAATGTTAAACACCACGCAGCAATAATAGCCCTGAATTCAGCGTGAGCCGGTCGGCCCAAGAAAGCGTTTTACGATGAGTCTATGTTCAATACAACAAATTGCAATGCCCGGACTCTCTAGCACTCCCTAGTTCCCAACTCCACGGGCATTTCCACCATTCTAGTGGGCATGGTTGCACTTCCATTGAAGCCATGAATATGGAATTGACAAGGCTTCAAATCTTTGGCCACCATCTTCATCCGATCATAGGCCCGCTTAAATATTTTATTCACAGAACTTCCATTGTCAACTAGAATCCTTTTCATCTAGGCATGCCCTACTTGAGCTGATATGACCAGTGGATCGGTAGTTGGGGCTTCGACCCTATCAGCATCAATATTTCAAAACACGATGTCGTCAATCATCGTCTTCTATTGCTTGGCCGGAGCCCCATCATCACAACTACTATAACGTTCGAAGTCCGCATGCCTGATAGAGCTTGCATACGACTCCATTTCCCTCCAGCTTCGGTCTGGTTGATGAGGACCACCACTCACAGTGTTTATCACCAACCTCCCGCAGGTACGAGCGGGTTTGCTCCTATCTTGAGTTATTGGGTATATTATTCTGATTCGATAGGCCCGCACCTCCAGACTGCGATACCCGCACAAACTATTCCAACTTCCTCTCCCTAATCAATTTCTCAATGAGGTCCTGCAAACGACGACAGTCATTTGTATTGTGGCCATAACTCTCGTGAAACCTACAAAATTTTCCTGTTTGGATTTTCCTCTCTGATGATGGCTTCGGAGCAGGCTTCTTGTACTGGATAGTGTTTCAGATTTGTAGATATACATTCTCTAGTGACGTATTTAGAGGAGAGTAATTATCAAGCATTGGAGCTCTACGTCGCAGACCACGGTTCTGATCCCGCTTTCTATTTTGATTCCCACTGTCTTTCTGCTGAGTTTTCTTATTCTGGATATTCAACTGTACTTTTCCGGAACTTTTCCCGATTTTTTTAATAGCTACATTACTTTGGACTTCTTCAATACTGGGCCCTGCGTCGTCCCATTTCCTAGACTATTTCGCATCCTACCTTCTCAAGAATTGGGCTGCCTCGGAGTAGAAATGGTCCAATGACGGAGGGAGTTTATCGACCAACCAGTTTCCAAATTCTGAATCAGGATAGATCCCCTTAGTTATTGCCGTCAAAATTGAGTTATCACTAGAATTTCTAATTTCTGCACATGCATCGTGAAATATCTCTAAATAACGCCGGAATGTCTCTCCAGGAGCTTGAGTGACGCTGGATAGAGTGTGAACATCCTTCGGTCTTGCAACATGCATGTGGAATTGTTCAATAAACTTAGTGGCCAATTGATCGAAACTAGAAATGGATCGAGGTAGCAATCGAGTGAACCATATAGTAGTGATGCCACCCAGGAAGATCGAGAAGCTTCGGCATTTAACTACATCATCAGCTCTTGCAGTACTCATTGACCATTCATACTTCAGGATATGTTGATTGGGATCAGAATTTCCTTCATAAACTGGTAAAGTTGGCATCTTGAATCGCCGAGGGGGTTCAGCGTAAAGTATTTCATCAATAAAGGGAGAATGACACTGGAAGATTCCCCAGTTGTCATTTGTGAGGCCTTGAATCTCTCGAATCATTTGACGGATCATTGTGGGAATGTCCGGCATTTGTACATTTTGTGCACGTTGAGCCAAGGTGTGGTCGGGTTAAACAATGCAAAATTGGACCGGTCACTGTCGAAGGTCTATATCTTGCCTCCTGGGCTTGATGTTTTCTGGAACATAGGGTTCTGAAGTATGTTCATGCAGACAATGGTTTGGATCTGACTGATTCCAGGCATCAATTCTGGGTTCAATAGCATCGGTGGTAGCGTGATTGTCTATAGTATAGTGAGGAACATTACCTCTCCAGGAGAAGGGTCCAGTCTGGTAGCTGGTTGACGGGCCAACTCTGGGTTGCCCAATGTTCAACGCAGGTTGATGTCCGGTAGCTTAAGTGTAACTCCTGTCTAACCATGGACGTGTAGATCTATGATGGTAGTCGGATGAGGCCGAACTCTCGGTGGAGGAATGAGAAACATGATCTCTCCTGGATCTTCTATGCCTTTAGCGATTTAGCTGATTAGTTAATCCTGCATTGGCACGCAGTGTTCAGTAAGTTGTTGCTGACTCTGGGTCAACTCCTGAAGTAACATCTGAAACTCTTGTCTAGTACCAGGGCCTGACAGATTTGATGGTCTGACAGCATTCTGGTTGGATGGAGGCAGTTGTACGGGATTCTATCTGTCCCGTCCTTCTTGGTCTGTAGTTGTAGAGGCTGTTCTTGTGCTAACCATGGTAGATAATGAAGTCCTTTCCGAGATCTGATGCAAATCTGAATAGGATGGTAGGATTCTGAACTTGAGATCTGGATCTTCCTCTTGGATTTATGCAATTTGGTATCGATAGTAGATGCAAAGAGTAGGAGAAAACTATGTTTTCTTAGTGAAAGCACCAAAGTGTTTGTACCAAAATTAGGCATAACACTCTTTGGAAGTATTTGAAGAGATAAAAATGAAAAATAGAAATGTAAAAAGAGGGTTATCTGACAAACACTTCAAAAATAGATATGAAAACACATAGGAACACAACGGTTAAGAGTAGTTCGACATATGGCCTATGTCCGCTATGAATTTTTTTTTACCAAAATTGGGCACAACACACTTCAGAAGTATTTGAAGAGATAAAAATGAAGAATAGAAATGTAAAACGAAGGTTATCTAACAAACACTTCAAAAACAGATATGAAAACAAGCATGAACACAACGATTTAGAGTGGTTCGACATATGGCCTACGTCCACTATGAAGTTGATGACTTTATTGATTTTCACTTGCCGATTACAACTGATTACAGCGGGTTACAATTGATTATAGTGTTTAAATTAGAGTATAATAGCAGCTATGGAGTACAAAAATAGTTTCGGCAGAGTCTGGACGTCAAAGAGCTGAAAGATCCACCTTCTGTAGGCCCTGGGGCTCTATTTATAGGCGTAGGAGGCAAATATCTCCCTCAGATCTCGGAAGACTTCTTTTGGCACGTGGGTGGGTCCATGCAATCGATCCTAGGCGATTTCGACTCGATCTGTGATCGATACAAACGAATTTCGTATCGACCAAGATTTGATCCAATCGAGTCGAAACTTGGCAGGAACATTCTTTAGATTGTACGCAAGATCTTGTGAAAATTTCATAGCATTTGGACTTGTGGATTGCAAGTTACGGTCGATGCAAATTGGAGATTTTCGGTTTCGGTTCCCCTCATATCGATCACGACTCGCTGCTGGTCACGTGCCTGTGAGTTGGCATGGCGCTTTATTTTTGGATCGCTCCACTTTCGATGACGAGTTGACCGAATCTTCCATGGCTTTCGCCTCATTCGTATCGAAAACGTTGCCTTGTTTGCATTGATGGAAGTTGCATAGTTCGTACGGATGGAAGTTGCACAGTTCGCGTCAATGGAAGTTGCAATGTTCGTATTGATGGAAGTTCCATAGTTCATACCGATGGAGGTTCCATAGTTCGTATCGATCATGTAGTATTGTTCACATCGATCCAGGTCGCTCTAACTCGATGGATGCGAACGACCGATGACTTGATGGATATGAATAGCGGTTCCATGTTGGATACGAACTAGCAAAGCTAGGTGGATACGAACAGAGCTCTCCCCAAGGGATACGAACAGCTTGGTTTCTTGATGGATTTGAACAAAGCTTGGTTTCTTGATGGATTTGAACAAAGTTGTTCTAAGACGAATACAAACTAGACAACTACCATATGAAATGGAGCTTGTTCGATAGTGGAGTCGAATAGATCCATACGAACAAGCATATTCTCTCGATGGATACGAAGTAGCGCATCCTGATGGATTCGAGCAACTGCTCGCTAATGGATACGAACAAGATCGATTTGAAATGATGGTTTCGCATGAGTTGGCCTCCTTGACTTGCATTGGTCATACCTTGAACATATGAACACGGATTGACTCGAAATTTGGAATGTTGTCTTTCTTAGCTTTGCTCGTCATGTCTTGTCAATTGTAGCTTGATCCAGATAAGGACAAAATTCATCGACATCCATAGTGAACATGTGCTTACTCTACATTCGGGACGAGCAATCCTTGGTTTCAGTCAATATCTTGATATCTCGGCCTTGCCAAAAGGCTGGATAACACTAAGATTCCCTACAATCAATGCAGTTCTAGAAGGCAAATTATTTTTAAACAAAATCTTTGGATGTGTGCTTTTAATGTGGGTATTCTCATGTATGCAATTGCATCATAAGGTTTATAAAATTAAGATACATACTCAATTGCAAAAAGGCCATCAGTCAATCCTCCAATAAAAACAACTTGCTAATTGAAATCACCTGTTCAAAGGCCATCTAAACATGAAAGCAAAATTCATGCGACCAAAAAATAAAGAATGAATATAATACAAACAAACACAAACACATACACATTATAGGGTTGTAGATCTCCTTTCACTTCTTCTATTTATTAGTGAAATAAATATTTGGAACCTAATAAAATTTTGCAGATACGTTGTACTCGTTAACAAGATCATTTAGGCAAAATTTTAAATTATCTTGAAACTTAAATACGTTCAAGATAACATTTCAAATCAATGGTAAAATTAACTATTTTCAACATTTTATATCAGCATACAATTTTGAAGATGTTAAAAGTTTGAAAATTTAAAAAAATATTATATGGTAGATAATCTTGTTGGTGAATGTAACACACCTGAGAAAAATAGCTTTATTTAAGAAAAAAATACGCTAAAATATGTAGGGAGATTAAAGGGGATTATACATGAAAGGGGATCTAGAATTTACCCTATTATACATACGTACATATGTAGAGAGAGACTATGAGGGAGAGAGAGAACAAAAAGCCATAGCCTCTTAATTTCAGTCATTAGATTTTACAAATTAATGGACATATCATTTGTAAATGGCAAATAACCTCATATACTTGTTTCGTGTTCTCCCTCTTACATCATCTTAAATCAATCCACTAATTTATAAAATTCCATGGTTGAAACTAAGGGGGTACACAATTCAAAGGATTACAGATCCTTTGTTACACAAACAACACTACAACAAAACATACGATTTCCGACAGCTGAAAACCATAGCGGCTGTTGAAAACCGACGCAAAAAATCATCGCAATTTGTCCCGTCGCCACATAGTTTTTCCGACATCTTCCAACAGCATCCGTTGTAAACTTTCCGACGGCTCTAGACGGCCGTCAAAGACACGTGGCCGATCAGGAGGAAGCAACAAAATCGCCACTAGCCATCGAAAGCCATCGAAAAATGTTGACCTATAAGCCGTCGAAAATAGTCAGAATACCTAAAGCATTTTCTAGATTTCTGCTACATGCTGGCCTCACAAACGCAATTCAGAAATAAAATATAGTCACACACAAACAAATATCGAATTTAGATATTCAATATAATCTCAAATCATAAAAATATACTCAAATCACATAAAGAAAATTAAACCAACCATAACTCACATAACATCAAACCAACCAACACTTCGTTAACATAATATACATACATGTCATCATACAATATATACACCATGAAACACCAACAAATCTCACACCATCAACAACTCAAATGCCATCATCAACCACCCACCACCATCAACTCACAAACCTCAAACTGACCACCACCAAATGTACCATCAAATAATATACAAAACATCTCAAAGTATCCAACCGCACCAACTCAATATATCATCAGACAATACAAAACAATGTCGCATGATGAAAAAAGGTATCTATTACTTCTGTCAGTCACCTCCAGAACCTCCAAAACTAGATGAAAATGGAAAGCGGCTACCATACTACTGCATGTACTCAAGAATATGCTAGTCCAACAGCTATGTTAACTCAATGGTCTATCGACGGTTCTTCTCCTGCCGCTGCGCCATCCTAGCTCGGAATTTCTTGATCTCTGCTAGATCGATATGAGCTTTGCTTTGGCTGGCTCTCCTCCGTGACGCCTGTTATATCTAAATTGTACTTTAGAACTGAAAGATTACTAAATTGTTGTATCTAAACATATTATTCATTGCCGCTTTATTTCCAAAACCGTAATGCCTATTCCGTAAAGGTGGTTCTATGACTGACTCAAAAATGACATCTTCCTCATCCGTAGTCAGCTGTTGTCAACCTATTTCCTCCAGGAGTTTCTACCTTTGTTCCATAAACCATACCTGCATGAACAAATAAATATACATTTGAAATTAATAGCATAATATCTTAATTCGTTATATTTTAATAATTAAAACAATTATTAATAGTATATAAACTAACATATGCTTACATTGCTCTTCTGCGATTTATTGTAATGCCATGTATATGAAACAGTCCAGTTTGGATTTACAAGCTCGATGGCATGAGTACGGATAAATACATCCATGTATGGTACGGGATCATGCGCCTCCGCTTTCTGAAATTGATTATTATGTATTGTTATTGTATATTCAAAATTATACAGCATAATAACTATTTACAATTCACAATTAATAAATTTACCAACTCCTGGCGATATTGTCGGAGCGACTTGGACCCTCCTCGATGGGTGACATGATTCCTTTTCCTATTTGCAGAGTTTCTCTGCACTCTGTTTGTATATTTAAATATACATTATTTACTTATCAAATATTTTTTGATATTTATATATCAATCAAATAATTAATAAAATATTTGTATACTTACATTCGCTTCGTCACTCTCACAATGCGCCAGCCAACCATCCCACACACTAGCTTCCATCTAGTTTGAATTCTCCCCTTTATGCTTTACAGCTGACATGGAATCCCGGTAATTCTTCATCATCTTCTGCATCCAGTGGTGTCGTACCAGTTGCATGTCGTCTGCTTGGACGTCGACTGTGGCCTGCATTTCATGATAAACAAGTGACAAATGATTAAATAATATAAGGTGAACAATAAATAAACGACAAACAAATAGAGAATGGAAAATAGAAAATTATACTTATAATGAAATCCTGTCATATACACTCCATGATGTGGGAAGGAATATTATCCCACTTGAACCAGCAAGACCTCATCCTACTCTTATATGTATCTCTAGAAGCTGAAAAACTAAAAATGACAGTCGTAGGTCGAACTCTCTGTGTTAAATATTATACAATTATTATATCGTACACAAAATATTTATGATGCTGAAAAAAATTAATACTTACCCCTCCGCTTTATGCACCAGATACACAGCTTGATGCTATGACGGTTGTGATGGGCCGTGACCATCGCCTCTGGATGAATGAGATGAGCTCCTCTTTCTGGACGACATGGTATCTGTCATAGATACATCATTTTTAAGAGAATAATAACATAATAATGACATATATTGTATAATAATGAAATAAAATACATAAATTGCAAAATATACCTGATTCAGATTGGGTCTCATATTCCAACGATAAGCAGAATATAGCATTTTCAACATAAATTGCTAAATAAATGAAATAAATGGTGTAAATGACATGAATGACATAAATTATGTAAATGACGATAAGAAGATTTGGTTTCATAAATGACGTAAATTACATAACTTGCAAATTAAATGTCATCAATTACATAAATTGCATAATACATCAGATATTCAACATAATATTTTTATCAATCTTTATCGTTTTTTGATTCAGGTTTGGTCTCATATTCTACATTATTTTCCTCTTTACTCTCAAATGCTTCTATCAAAATGTTTGATTCATCGTTCAGAGGTCCAAAATCCATCTCCGGTGATGTTGCATTTTCACTTCGTCGCAATGCATTTTGCGGTTACTGATAGCTGAGTGCCGCTTTTACAACCACCCCAAATAGATTTCTTAGCAACATCCAATAAATCGTAAAAAAAATTTCCTTCAATATTTGGTTCTTCAAAATTTACATCGTCGACCTCAACTTCAACCGTAGGGAACATTGATCGTGGTGCATCTTCAAACATCTTTTCTATACGATTCGTCATAACAATTTCATTACAAGCTACTTGTAATTCAAACTCTACAGGAGTATGTACTACAACTTCTCTATGATGATCCCAAATGTAATACTCGGTACGAAACTGTTTTTGCACAAATAAACTTTCACAATATCTGATAATAAATACTTCAAATGTTTCACCTACTTTGCGAACAACAAATTTCTACACTATTTCCATTATTACTTAAATAAAATTCAACAAATACGTCTATACCATTATAAAAATCTTCTTTTATTGAGCCTCTCAGTCCCCTTCTTTGATACATCTATCTCCTCCGATCAATAAAATAATTGATCATTTTTCCTATTTAGAAAAATATGTCATAAATTCAAAAATAAATATTGGCCATTTTATAAACTGACATTTTATTTTTCAATTTATTGATACATAATCTCATACGCGACAATTTAACCCAAATTAAGAATACAATATTGAAATGTTGGTTTATGGTTTTCTATTTTGATAGTTAGTCATCCTACTTTTCATAACAAACATAGTAGAGAATTACATTTCGTAAATTATTTTGTTTTAAACGATTCAATAAAATTTCGACACCACTTTCCCTTTGTTTCCTGTATCGTACACAAATGCGTGTACACAGGAAACAAAAATGAAAAATGACGGCGAAATTTTGTGAACCGTTTAAAACGAAATAATGTACGAAATGTAATTGTTTATGGTGTTTATAACTTGTCCAATACAGGAACAAATCCAACAAATATTGTATTAGATGAATATAAAGTCTGTTTTATGACAAAAACGAATATTTATATAACGATCAAGTACAACACTTGTCGGATGGGATCAAATACTCTCTATGTGATGTGATAAAAGGTAGTTAATAAAAAAATTGAAGATTTATAGTTTGACTTCTTATTTATTATATAATATATTATTGTTTGTAAACGGTTGAAAATTTACTAATTTTATAAATTTCAAAAAATTAGTAATTTATCGCTTTCTGCATATTTTATATATAATGCTAGTAATTTACCGCTTTCGCATATTTTATATATAATGCTAAAAATAACACATATATGAACACATAAACACTCCAATTAATAAAAGACAATACTAAAAATAACACATATATAATGATTCAAGCATATTCACAAATTCATGAATCATACCTACTCTTCACAATTTAAAGCTAACAAACGAAATAGATATTTCATAGGATACTATAAACCATAATTAGATTATTAGAAACAATTAGAATCACTAATTAGCCCTAATTTATTAAATTATGCAAATCTAGATTTAGGTTAAAAATTAAGATTTTCGCAAAAATCAAAGATTATACCTTATATTAGAAGCAATAGAGAGTGTTTAAGGAGCCGTGCAAGATCCGAATGCTTGAATTTTGAGTTTGGAAGCTTGAAAATAATGTTAGAGATTTTAGAATTTTTTTTTCGTTCAGCTAGAATGAGGAAGAAAGGTCTCGACCGAGACTTGGATAATGCGAATTTCCGACGGCTTTCAACTGGCCGAAAGCAGTCGGCAATCGTCACACTTGGACCATCAGAAGCCGTCGCCAAGGGTCGTCGGTATTTCAAGCTATTCTTGTAGTGATCTTTTCTCGCAATGGCCACTGTATTTAAATTTATGTATATATAAAACCATCATCATAATATTCAGATTGCAATCATATTAGGAAAATTCTATTTCAAGACAGATAATTACTTAGTAGTCCTCCTAAAATAAATAAAATTTTAAAAACTAAAATACCTTTAAAAAGTTGCGAACTTTCTTTCTTTTCAATTGCATTATCTTCTTACGTCAGTTTCTTACTGTCTAAACCACTGCTTCTTCAAAACTCTAGTTTCTAAATCAGTGAAGAAAAAATTCAAGTTTTAACCAATAAGTTATTTTTTGGATTTACAGATTTTTTTAATTGTAGTTCGAAAGAAAATATGAATTGTGTTTCTAAGTCAATGAATGAAAAATTCAATTTTTCACTACTAAGTTTGTAAATCAATGAAGAAAAAATTCTAACACTTGTTTCAGAACTAGTTTCTAAATTAGTGAAGAAAAAATTCAATTTTCCACGTTTTGCGTAATGGGAATGGCAGTTCTGAAAATAATAGAGGCCTACTAAGTTATTTTTTGGATTTACAGACTTTATTAATTTTTGGGTCTACTGAGTAAATAGAATTTTCCATCATTTTAAACTGCTTAAGTAATTTTATTTTTATACTCTCTGAGTTAATTTGCATTTCTGGTCCGTCTTAGAATATTTTCGCAATGGCTGATGAATATGTTCCAGACTATGTTGACAAAAAAGAACTTGTAGACAGGTAATCATTCTGGAAAAACTTCATAGGAAAAATAACTTAGTAATGCGGACTTTAATTTACAGTTTACAATATGTTTTGGCTAATAATGATTTAATTTCTCATTTTAAAATTATCAATCCTTTAAGAACTTTACTTCATTTTGCATTGTGTTTTCATTTTCTTTTCAAAAATACAAAATATTTCATTTATAAGGATTTTTAGATAATTAAGTGGCGTTTCATCATCATTAATATCTCTATTTTTTTAATAATTAAAACAGCCAGCACCAATAGTTTCTTAATTTAACATCATACGTTTCCTAGCATCAACTACATGTTTTTATTTAAATATCATGTGAAAGAAGAAAGAAAAAACAAATATTTAAGTAGAAATTTGTGGTTGATATCAAAGGACTACGAAATGGTGCTATACAAGGAGGGTCATTGTCCAACCTCTAATTTAAATATTATTTTTATTTATATAGTTTTATTGTTTAAACTATCGCATCAAACATATTTTATCTAAGAAACTTCTATTTCGCAGTGGCCGATGAATATGTTCCTTTGCAATGCAGACTTTAATTCCAAGGCAACGGGAGGTGTAGAGAAGGTTGAAATAGAACACAGAAACCATTCGTTCTCCATTAGAGTGGAAGAGGCAGTGCATGCTATTATCGACTTTGTGAAAAGAGAAGGTCCTAAAGGATGGGACTACCCTTGGAGTTAGTTATACTATTTCAAATAAGCTCGGTTTATTTTACAATTTCAGTATTAAATTTGTCAATACTTTTGTATTGTTTGATTTATAATGTATTTTCTCATCTATCTCTGCCCTCGGTTTTTTCTTCTTCATGTCATGTTGTTCTCTACGTGCAATGTTACCTGATAAACGGTCTTCTTCTTTTTTCATAAATGCCAAATAGATTTTGTAATCAATTCATGTCAGCAATATTACCTCTTAAGGTACTAATTGAAATTCAAGTTCGTCTTAGCATTGAAATGAATTTTCTCAATTATTAATCACATGGATTTTCTCCTAATCATATGTAGTCAGGAGGTGTATTTGGATTTTATAATTTTTAGTTTTTTATTATATTGTTAGTTTCGAAAACAAATTATTATTAGTTTTATTGTCTATAGCTTTGAAATCTTGATCTTGTGGAAACAATTATATGTGATTATTTATTGCTAAAATTATTTAATCATATTTATGGAGAGAAGTAAAATGACGTACTCTACTATCCATGTACATAGCTTCAAATTAAGCAAAAAAGTTCCTTACTAAATATAGAAAATCATGTAGGTTTATCCCATTTGTAATACTAATTAATTATCCCAAGGACACTCTTTGGGGATACGAGTTTTAACATCTACTTCATGACTGTGAGGATTAGAACTGCCAATGAGTATTCGAAAAACTTAAAATTTATCTGTATTCTTATCCGAAATACAAAAAATAATCTAATAACCGAACAATGGATATATATGCGGATATGGAACCATCCGCATCCAATAGTTATCCACGTCTGATTACTATCCATTCGGTTTTTATCAAGATTATAGTTGTTTTTGTTTATTTTAGTATGTAAAATAATTGTTATTTATTATTTTATCTTGTTAAAAAATATATTAATGTGTATAAAAATCGATATCTGCTGCATAAAATTATTTTTCTTACCACATTAGTTATTATATATTTTTAATAACTGAAATAGATTTATAATAAACCAAAATTTTGTATTTCTTTAGATTTATTAGTTATGAACTAATCGAAGAATATCCAATAAATATTTAGTATCTGTCTGCATCCGTATGGATTCAACCGTTTACGGGCCTAGTGATTGTTGTATTAATTCTCTAATTCATTCGCACATAATAAAAGTGATTACATATCATGCACAGACAGATTAATGTCCTTCCACGTATGGAGAAGCTAGAAAGTAGCATATCTATTTGTTTCCCTGTGTTTAGATGATAATAAGCAAAATACTAACACTCATACATCTAGCAGCATTAAATGTTGATCTGTAAAACCATTTGTAGAGGTCAAGTAATGGAGCCAAAAATGAAAACTATTGGGTAGACATTCAACTTGGATAGCAACATAATACCAACTTTCAAACATTTCTTATGAAATGTCAGTCATGCATTATCACCCATGTGTTCTGCTTCCACTCACAAATAACATGCAGCTTGATGCAGCGGATATACGAAAATGAATGAAACGATGAAAAGTTGAATCGATGGATTGAAAATACCCAAAATGCCCAAACCGTTGTTCTCGCGAGATACCGGATTCTAGCTATCTCCAACACGTTGATCGCACACGATACCGTGTTACAAGATCTACGATTCTTCTACGTTGATCTCGCGCATGATATTCCGTAAATCGGCTTCAAATCCGTTGATTCGAGCGCACTCGAATAACCGAAAATGGAGAAAGGAGACAACGCTCAACTTCCAATTTTAAAGAGGCACAGAGCACTCAAACAAAAGTTTATTCAAAATCAAAAAAAACCCTTTACAAATGACCCAACACCTCTATTTATATAAGTTTACAACATAGCATACATGACTCTGCAACTTACATCAACATACGAACTACACAAGACAACATACATACGACTTAAGAAACAATCAACAACATACGGGTTACGATACATCACGACCTACCAACACTGTGACCTAACAAAACAACATACGCCTTTACAACATAACAGCTTGAGCGACATAAGGATCTTGCTCGTTGCGACCTAGCTGTAGAGACCTAAGCTTCAGGTAAGCTCCAGCGGCATAAGCTTCATGATGGACCTCGCGACATAAGGAACTTACGAGTTAACCACTTGAACGTCTTAAGAAGAAACGACATAACACAGAACATCTGGAGCGACATAAGAAAGAACTTGAGCGACCTAAGAATCAGAGCGACATAAGAAAGAACTTGAAGGACCTCGCGACATATAGAGCTGCGACCTAAACACTCGAACGTCATGAGAATAAGCGGCATAAGGAAGAACATCTTCAGCATCATAAAAATTCTGTTCGTTCGCGACCTAAACTGGGTCGACCTAAGACTTAGGGCATAATCTGTCATCATGGTGTGCTGTGAGTTAGGTCGAGTCTCACTAGGTTGTGACTCGTTAATAAGCGACCTATCGCATAGCTCGCTTAACTTGCTGGCGAAGCTAGCTAGGTTGCTGCGCTTTAACTCGTTAGGGTGCTGCACTGTAACAGACAGACATATCTTGCTAGATCGTAGACCACTCGGTCGCTGGCGACTTAAAGCACGCGCTGCATCATCAACCCCTGGTTGAAAGAAATTCGTCCCCGAAATTACACTTTCCTCTTCTTCAACACTCTTATCTTCTTGAAACGGAATCAAATGTTTGACGTTGAAAACGTCGGAGGTGTGGATATGATCCGGCAGTCCCAACTAATAAGCATTATCATTAATCTTCTTCAAAATTTCTACTGGACCAATCTTTCGAGCTTTCAACTTGTTGTAAGTTCCAACTGGAAAACGATCTTTCGTCAAAACTGCGTAAAAAAATCGCCCTCTTTGAAGTTTACAATCCTTTGCTTCTTATCTACAAGTTGCTTGTACTTCTCATTTGACTTAAGCAATCGTTCATGAACAGTTCTGTGGTACTCCTGTAACTCATTCGTGAAATCTGAAGCTCGTTTAACAACCCCTTTCTGTCGTGGAACTATTGATAGATCTAACAGTCCCTTCAGAATTGCTGAATATACTACTTGAAATGGACTGAATCCAGTACTTCGATTAACGGCATGATTGTGTGCAAATTCTGCCTGACATAACTTCACATCCCATCTCTTCAAATTATCTTTCACAGGACATCTCAACAAGTTTTCCAAAGATCTGTTCAACACTTCTGTTTGCCCATCTGTTTGTGGATGATAGGCGCTACTAGAATTCAGCTTAGTCCCAACCAACTTCCACAGACTCAACCAAAAATAACTTAGAAATCGAGTATCCCGGTCAGAAATAATGGTCTCAGGTAGTCCATGTAGTCGATAAACTTCTTTAAAGAACAATTGAGCTACACGGACTGCATCGGCGGTCTTTTTACAGGCTATGAAATGTGTCATCTTCGAAAATCATCCACCACAATATATATAGAATCATTCCCTCTTTGAGTTCTTGGCAAACCCAAAACAAAGTCCTTGCTAATATCAACCCATGGTCTAGTAGGTACGGGCAATGGCATATACAATCCTGCATTCGTAGTTGTCCCTTTGGAAACTTGACATATGTGGCATCTCTCCATAAATCTTTCAACTTCTTTCCTCATGGAAGGCCAAAAATATGATTGAGAAATCAACTGCAAGGTGAGATCTCTTCCCACATGACCTTCTTCATGCAATTCTTTCACAATCTTCATTCTCAAACTACCCTTTGGTATACACATTCGATTTCCTTTGAAAAGAAAACCATCCATCAACACATACTCATCCGTCTTCCCTTTCTTGACTTCATTTACAATCTTCGCAAAGTAAGGATCCTCAGCAAATAATTTTGGAAGTACATCAAACCTTGTTACTTCAACTCTCATCGTAGTCAACAAATGATTTCTTCTACTCAATGCATCTGCCACGCGGTTTGTAACTCCCGTCTTATGCTTTACTACAAATGTAAACTGTTGCAAGTATGCGATCCATGAAGCATGCCTTGCTGCAACCTTATCCTGTCCCTGCAAATTTTTCAAGGCTTCATGATCAGTATACAACACAAACTCTTTATGAAACAAATAGTGTCTCCAATGTTTTATGGCTTGGACAATAGCATAGAATTCCACGTCATAAGTATTATATCTCATCTTTGCTCCCGAAAGCTTCTCACTGAAATAAGCAATTGGACGGCCCCTCTGACTAACACCCCTCCAATTCTAACTTTAGATGCATCAGTATGTAATTCAAATAGCAACTGAAAATTCAGAAGAACTAGAATTGGTGCTATCGTCAAAAGTTCCTTGATTCGCTCAAAAGCAAATCCTGCTTCCTTTGACCCTGAAAACTGCTTTCCCTTCATACAATCAGTAACAGGTGCCATCACGGTACTGAAATGTGGAATAAACCTTCAGTTGAATGATGCTAAACCATGAAAACTTCTAACTTCAGTAATAGTCCTGGGCTGTGGCCAATTTCTGATTGCTTCAACTTTACTTTGATCCACGTGGATACCTTCCTTGGACAATACATACCCCAAAAACAAAACACTATGCGTCATTAACACGCATTTCTTTGCTGCCGCATAAAATTGCTCCTAACGAAGTATCATCAACAATTCCCGCAAATGTAGTAGATGTTCTTTGGTGCTCCCACTGTATATCAATATACCATCAAAGTATACCACTACAAACTTTCCAATAAACGGTCGAAAGATCTGGTTCATCACTCGCATAAAAGTACTAGGTGCATTCGAAAGACCAAACACATGACCAACCATTCATACAACCCTTCCCGTGTCTTAAATGCGGTCTTCCATTCATCCCCTGATCGAATTCGAATCTGATGATACCCACTCTTCAGATCAATCTTTGAAAAGATAGCAGCTCCATTCAACTGGTCTAACAAATCTTCCAATCTAGGCATCAGAAATCTGTACCTCACTATAATCTTGTTTAGTGCTCGACTCTGTACACATTCTCCAAGTTCCATCCTTCTTCGGTACTAACAATGCTGGTACTGCACAAGGACTTAAACTTTCTTATACGTGCCCTTGTTCAAGTAACTCCTCCACTTGCCTTCTCAACTCCTCGTGCTCCTTTGGACTCATTCTATAATGTGGTCTACGCAGTACCACAGCTTCTGGAACAAGATCAATCTGGTTTGTATGTCTCTCAACGGTGGTAACTTTGTTGGCAATTCTTTAGAAAATACATCTTCGAACTCCTTCAACACTGGTTTAACTTCTTCAGGAATTTCAACCGTTTCACTACTTTCACGCCCAATTAACAGAAATACTTCAGGCTCATCCTCCACTTCCTTGACAAATTCCTTCAAAGATAACAGAGTCTTTAGTTCTTCAATCTCCTCCAACTTGCTTTCACTCTGTTGTCGTTGTTTAGGAACTAAAGTGATTTTAGTGCCATTGAACATGAAACTGTAGCAGTTAGTCCTTCCATCATGTTGCACGGCGCTATCGTATTGCCACGGTTTACCCAACAACAAATGACATACGTCTATATCTACCACATCACACCAAATTTCATCTTTATACTTCTTTCTGATGGAAAAAGTTATACAAGCTCTTCGACTAACCTTCACTTCCCCACCTTTCCTCAACCAAGCTAATTTGTAAGGTTTGGGATGCTTCTCTGTCTTTAATGCTAACTTCCTTACAGCTTCGGAAGAGATGATATTTATCACAACTTCCTGCATCGATAACAAACTTGCAAACCCTTCCCAAAATAGTGCACGTTGATCGGAAAATATTACTCCTCAACCAACTAGTCTCCTCTTCCTGCTTTGGTGTCAAGCAAGATCTCCTCATCATTAAAGAATATACTTCGTCTCCTGCCAATAATTCTTCTTCCTGCTCAACTTGTGGTGAATTGGAACATTCTACTTCTGCATCCTCAACCTCAACAACTATCACTCGCTTCTTAGGCTTCAGACATTCATTGCTCTTGTGACCAAACTCCTGACAATTATAACACTTGAAATTGTTGTTGACATTGGTCTTAGCAACTTCATTGACAATCGGTTTACTAACAGCCTTGGAAACATTCGTATTGCTACTAGCCCCTTTCACTTGATTGTTGGAATTTGTAAACACACCACCTCCTCTTCTATCTTGCTTCTCCCAAGCTAGAGCCTTCTGGTGTGCTTCAACAACGGATCTTGGATCAAACATATTCACCATATCCTGAATTTGCATTCTCAACCCTCCAACAAATCTAGCTGTCAACTGTTCCTCCGTCTCTATGATATCATTTCTAACAATCAGTTGATAAAACTCATCTGCATAATCATTAACCGACTTTGTCCCTTGCCTCAAATTCTGTAAGAGTTGATACATAAGAGACTGATAATTATAAGGTAAGAAAGTAGCCTTCGTCAACTTCTTCATCTTCTCCCATGAAACTATCTTCGACTTTCCCATTGTTTCCCATGTAAGTTTAGTTTGTTGCCACCATGCCATAGCTCTTCCCCTCAATCATGTAGCAACCAACTTAACTCTATGATACTCGGGTACTTCCTTGAAGTCAAAAATTTCTTCAACATTTGATAACCAATCAAGAAACTCTTCCGCTATCATTCCTCCTTTGAATTCTGCAATCTCTGTTTTCATCCCCGACTCCCATTTACGATCATCTTCTACATCTCGATACGGATTTCGTACTTGGTCTCGATCTCGATAATGAACACTACCTCTATCACCATCGTCATCATAATCAAATGTACTTTTGTATCGATCTCGACCATCAATATCTCTACGGTCATACATATCTCTTCTACTATGTCTTTCAACATCACGATATGGCTCATTTTCAAATCCACGTGGGGTTCTTCTCTCTTCATTTTTGTACTCATGGAATTCTCTTCTCATTGAAACTGATGATTCTCTTCTTTCTCGACAAGATTGTGGTGACACCCTCCTCGCTTTCGCAACCAATGGCGAAAATCTGTTTCCTCCATGGTTTGAGATTGGTGACCTTCTCCTTTGACTTTGATTCAAGTCATTCATCAATTTCTCTAACTTTCCAATACCTTCAACAAACTTTTCATTGATTCGTTGTTCCATTTTCTCAGCTTCTTGTCTTCTATACACATCTTCAACATTTTGAAAACGGTTAGCACGTCTCGGCGGCATGATTATCAAACAACAATCTTCAACCTTCTCTAAATCTCGGATGTAACTGTTTTAACTCTCGGCCTTGATCTACACAAGTGATGCACACCTGCACTTATAGCTCGGATCTAACTTCAACACTTCAAATCTTCTCCCAATAGGCTCGGCTTAGCTATGATTGGCTAAGTCTAGCTCTGATACCAAACTGACGCAGCGGATATACGAAAATGAATGAAATGATGAAAAGTTGAATCGATGGATTGAAAATACCCAAAATGCCCAAATCCGTTGATCTCGCGAGATACCGGATTCTAGCTATCTCCAACATGTTGATCGCGCACGATACCGTGTTAGAAGATCTACGATTCTTCTACGTTGATCTCGCGCATGAGATTCCGTGAATCGGCTTCAAATCCGTTGATTCGAGCGCACTCGAATGACCGAAAATGGAGAAAGGAGACAACGCTCAACTTTCAATTTTAAAGAGGCACAAAGCACTCAAACAAAAGTTTATTCAAAATTAAAAAAAACACTTTACAAATGACCCAACACCTCTATTTATAGAAGTTTACAACACAGCATACACGACTCTGCAACTTACATCAACATACGAGCTACACAAGACAACATACATACGACTTAAGAAACAATCAACAACATACGGGTTACGATACATCACGACCTACCAACACTACGACCTAACAAAACAACATACGCCTTTACAACATAACAGCTTGAGCGACATAAGGATCTTTCTCGTTTGCAACCTAGCTATAGAGACCTAAGCTTCAGGTAAGCTCCAGCGGCATAAGCTTCATGACGGACCTCGCGACATAAGGAACTTGCGAGTTAACCACTTGAACGTCTTAAGAAGAAACGGCATAAGACAGAACATCTGGAGCGACATAAGAAAGAACTTGAGCGACCTAAGATTCAGAGCGACATAAGAAAGAACTTGAAGGACCTCGCGACATATGGAGCTGCAACCTAAACACTCGAACGTCATGAGAAGAAGCGGCATAAGGAAGAACATCTTCAGCATCATAAAAATTCTGTTCGTTCGCGACCTAAACTGGGTCGACCCAAGACTTAGGGCATAATCTGTCATCATGGTATGCTGTGAGTTAGGTCGGGTCTCACTAGGTTGTGACTCGTTAATGAGCGACCTATCGCATAGCTCGCTTAACTTACCGGCGAAGCTTAGTTAGGTCGCTGCGCTTTAACTCGTTAGGGTGCTGCACTGTAATAGAAAGACATATCTTGGTAGATCGTAGACCACTCGGTCGCTGGCGACTTAAAGCACGCGTTGCATCACAGCTTCTAACTACTCCTATAAGTATAAGGCAACTTCTACCATTCTATTCATCAGCTGTTTAGTTCAAATTCAAATCCCTTGGCATTCTAGAAGGAAAAGGGAAGAAACACTTCTCTACATTGGCAAAACAATGGTGAACACAATGAAGATCCTTAAGAATTTGCAGAGGGTAGCTTCATTTGGTAAAAAAGAATCTGAGCTTCAAATATCTTCAAAAGTATGCAGCACATATTCATGCGTGGCAGATAAGGGATGTTTCATTGTGTACTCATTGGATGGGAAGAGATTCATGCTTCCTTTGTCATATCTTGATACAACTTTATTTGAGCAGTTACTCTGTATATCCGAAGAAGAGTTTGGGCGACCACGTAATGGTCCTATCACCCTTCCTTTTGATGCCGACTTTTTGGAATACATTTTATGTTTACTTCAAAGAAAGAGGTTTAAAGCTGTTGAAAATTTATTGCTTGAAACTGTATTGAAATATCATCCTTCTCCTGTCTATATGCAATTTTAGGATCAAATCAACCTGCTCTTTGTAGCTTCTGAATATTCATTTTCAATTTGTATATGATGAAGCACTCACCTTAAGTCGCGACCGACTCATCGATGTTGTCTCGATCTCCACCTTAAGTCGCGACACCTCCAATAACTCGCGAACGACTTTGCCGACTCATCCCCTCCACGACCCAACTCTACCTTCCCCTCAATCCTATAAGTCGCCACCTACGACTTACCCTTTCCCCTCAATCATTTCACCGACACACGACTCAATTCCACCCTTTGATCGTAGGCAAGCCAAATCCATTTCCCCAAATTTGCAGCCAATCCACCCCCTGAGTCATCACCGAGTCATCGCGACATCCCATGGATCGTCACCGAGTAATCGAAGCTGCGTGTTCTCTCGTGAAGCCCTAGGTCGCGATCGGCATAAGCAAGTCGCTGATGACCTAAATCCTGAGTCGCGGCCAATTCATTCCATAAGTCGTTGCCGAGACATTCCATAAGTCGTTGCGAGATATACTGAGTCGCGGCCGATCCATTTTTGTTTTTGAATCACGAAGATGAAGCTCCAGTAAGTCGCGAGAGAATGTTTTCCAGCCTTCTGCTAAGTCGCAAGTCTTTTGTTGAGTCGTAACCGGGTTAGTATAAGTCATTGCCGAGCTAGTATAAGTCGGAGCCGGGTTAGCATGAAGTCATTCTAATTTTCTTTAAGTTGCAAGTTACGTTGAGTCGTGGCCGAGTCAAGCTGAGTCATGTACTGTTATATTGTTTGGGTTGTTTGTATGTGTGTTTGTTATACCGCTTTGTTAAGTCGTATTGAGTTATAAGCCTATAAATAGGCACGTTGTGTCATTTGTAAAAAGGGGTTGATTTTTTGAATAAAATTCTCTTTTGTTAGCTTTGTGCTTTCAATTTAAATCGGTAGTTGAGTGTAATCTCCTATCTCCACCTACGTCATTCGAGTGCGCCCGAATCAACGTTTGTTGAAGCCGATTCGCGGAATCAAGTGCGCTTGATCAACGTCGAAGAATCGTAGATCCTTCATCACGGTATCGTGCGCGATCAACGTGTTAAGGATAGCTAGGATTCGGTATCTTCGAATCAACGAATTTGGGCTTTGCAGTATATTCAATCCACCGATTGCTACATTCCAACGATTTCATTTGTTTTCATATTATCCGAAGCTTCAGTTTTGGTATCAGAGCTTGTTTTAGCCAATCATAGCTAAATTGGGTCTTGGAGCCAAGTGTTCGAATTTAAAGTGTGAGCAGAGAGTTGAAGCGTCAATTTTGGTATCATTTGTTGAAGTTAGGCCGTGTATACTTGTGAGAAGTAGCCGAGCCTTGTGAAGTTGTTTTGAAGTTTGAAGCCGAGCTAAGGAGCCGTGACTTGTTTGATTTTGTGTTGAAGTTTTGATTTGTTGAAGTTTGGAGATTTGTTGAATTATTTGTGAAGTTCAATCATGCCTCCGAGACGAGCTCAACGCCATCGAAATATCAATGCTTTGTATGGAAGAGAAGAAGCTGATGAAATGGAACAACAAATCAATGAGAGTTTCACTGAGAAGTTGAATGAATGAATTGGTTGATTAGAGAGAATGATGCTTGAAATGAATCAAAGTAGAAGAAGAGTTTCACCTGAATCGAACCATGGGGGAAGTAGAGCTTCGATACATTCAGATCGAGAGAGAAGAGAAGATCAAGATCATAGAAGTGTTGATAATTGTGATAGGAATGTTGATCGAAGGAATGGTAGTAGAGATGTTGGAGGTCGTGATCGACATCGATATACTTCAGATTTTGATGAGGAGTTTGATGGTGATAGGGGAAGTGTTCATTACCGAGATAGAGATCCAACACGACGTCAGTATTGAGATGTAGTGGATGATCGTCGATGGGAATCAGATATGAAGATGGAAATTCAAAAATTTAAAGGTGGAATGGTAGCTGAAGAATTTCTTGATTGGTTGTCTAATGTTGAAGAGATCTTTGATTTCAAAGAGATTCCGGAGAATCGTCGAGTGAAGTTGGTTGCTACTAGGTTGAGGGGAAGAGCTTTGGCGTGGTGGCAGCAAACTAAACTTACGAGAGAACGGATGGGGAAGTCAAAGGTTGTTGAGTGGGATAAGATGAAGAAAATGATGAGAGCTACATTTTTACCATACAACTATCAGTCACTTATGTACCAGAGATTGCAGAATCTAAGGCAGGGGACGAAGTTAGTTAATGATTATGTAGACGAATTTTACCAACTCATTGCTAGAAATGACATTATGGAGACAGAGGAACAGCTGACTGCTAGATTTGTTGGAGGGTTACGGATGCAGATCCAGGATATGGTTAATATGTTTGAATCAAGATCTGTGGCCGAAGCACACCAAAATGCGTTGGCTTGGGAGAAGCAGGGAAGGCGTAGAGGTGGTGTGTTTACTAATTCTAATAATCAAGTGAAGGGTGTTAGCGGAAGTTCTAATGTTTCTAAACCTGTTAGTAAACCTGTAGTAAAGGAGAGTGAGAAGGCGAGGGTTAACAATGGTTTCAAATGCTACAATTGCCAGGAGATGGGTCATAAAAGCAATGAGTGTCCAAAACCGAAGAAACGAGCTATGATAGCTGAAGTTGAAAGTGAGGATGCTGTTGAGGGTGAAGATAGTCCAGTTAAGGAGAATGAACAGGATATCGCATCGGGAGATGAAGGGTGTAATCTAATGATGAGGAGGTCTTGTTTAACACCAAAGCAAGAAGATGAAGCTATTTGGTTGAGGAGTAACATCTTTCAGTCGACATGCACTATATTGGGAAAAGTTTGTAAATTTGTGATTGATGCAGGAAGTTGTGACAATATTATTTCTACAGAAGCGGTGAGAAAGTTGAAATTGAAAACGGAAAAACATCCAAATCCTTATAAGTTAGCGTGGCTGAGAAAAGGAGGAGAGGTGAAGGTGGATAGGCGAGTTCGAGTTCCATTTTCTATTGGGAAGAAATATAAAGATGAAATCTGGTGTGATATAGTTGAGATGGATGTTTGTCATTTGCTTTTGGGTAGACCGTGGCAGTATGATCGAGCGGTGCAGCATGACGGTCGAACCAATAGTTACAGTTTTATGTTTGAAGGCGTTAAGATTATTTTAGTTCCAAAGAAGAGACAACAGGGAGAGAGCAAATCTGAGGAGGTTGAGGAGCTGAAAACTCTCTTGACTTTAAAGGAATTTGTTAAAGAAGTAAAGGAGAGTCCAGAAGTATTTTTGTTGGTTGGACATGACTCTACTGAATCCGTTGAAGTTCCAGAAGAAGTAAAGCCAATATTGGAAGAATTCCGTGATGTGTTTCCTGAAGAGCTACCAAAGGAATTGCCACCGTTGAGAGACATACAACATCAAATTGATCTAGTGCCAGGTGCTATTTTACCGCATAGACCACATTATCGGATGAGTCCGAAGGAACATGAAGAATTGAGGAGGCAGGTGGAAGAGTTGTTAGAACAAGGGTGTGTTCAGGAGAGTTTGAGTCCATGTGCCGTGCCAGCCTTATTGGTACCAAAAAAGGATGGAACGTGGAGGATGTGTACGGACAGTCGGGCTCTAAACAAGATCATTGTGAGATATAGATTCCCTATGCCGAGGTTTGATGATTTGATTGATCAGTTAAGTGGAGCTGTTGTGTTTTCTAAGATTGACCTGAAAAGTGGATACCATCAAATTCGTATTCGACCGGGTGATGAATGGAAGACTGCTTTCAAAACCAGGGAAGGTTTATACGAATGGTTGGTTATGCCATTTGGCTTGTCAAACGCTCCTAGTACTTTTATGAGAGTGATGAACCAGATTTTTAGACCATTTGTTGGGAAGTTCGTGGTTGTTTACTTTGATGATATTTTGATTTATAGTGGAAGTATGGAAGAGCACATCCAACATTTGCGAGAAGTATTGTTAATTCTACGACAAGAGCAGTTTTATGCAGCAACAAAGAAGTGTGTGTTTATGACGGACAGTGTTTTGTTTTTGGGGTATGTTCTGTCGAAGGAAGGTATTCAAGTGGACGAGAATAAAGTAGAAGCTGTCAGAAGTTGGCCACAACCAAAGACAATTACTGAAGTGCGAAGTTTTCATGGATTGGTATCTTTTTATCGAAGATTCATTCCTCACTTTAGCAGTGTGATGGCACCAGTTACTGATTGCATGAAGGGTAAACAGTTTTCGTGGTTAGAGGAAGCCGGGAATGCTTTTGAGAAGATCAAGGAACTGTTAACAACAGCACCTATTCTTGTTTTACCAGATTTTCAATTGTTGTTTGAATTGAATACTGATGCGTCAAAAGTTGGTATTGGAGGAGTGTTGAGTCAGAGGGGACGTCCTATTGCATACTTTAGTGAGAAGTTGTCAGGAGCAAAGATGAGATACAGTACATATGACGTTGAATTCTATGCTGTTGTGCAAGCTGTTAAGCATTGGAGACACTACCTATTTCAGAAGGAATTTGTTCTTTACACTGATCATGAGGCGTTGAAACATCTAAAAGGGCAGGACAAGATTTCAGCGAGACATGCTTCGTGGATAGCGTATCTACAACAATTTACTTTCGTTGTGAAACACAAATCAGGGGTAACAAATCGTGTAGCGGATGATTTGAGCAGGAGGAATCACTTGTTAACAACGCTGAAGGTTGAAGTGACAGGATTCGAATTATTGCCAGAGCTGATTGAAGAAGATCCTTACTTTGTGAAATTTGTTGAGAAAGTCAAGGAAGGAAGTACTGATGAATTTGTGTTAATTGATGGTTTTCTGTTTAAAGGAAATCGGTTATGTATTCCAGAGAGCAGTTTGAGATTGAAGATTATCAAGGAGTTACACGAGGAAGGCCATGTGGGTAGAGATCGAACATTGCAGTTGATTTCTCAATCATACTATTGGCCATCGATGAGGAAGGAAGTTGAAAGGTTTGTTCAGAGATGTCATGTTTGTCAAGTTTCGAAAGGAACGGCTACAAATGCGGGTTTGTATATGCCTTTACCTGTACCTACAAAACCATGGGTGGACATTAGCATGGATTTCGTGTTGGGTTTGCCAAGAACTCAAAGGGGAAATGATTTTATATTTGTTGTGGTGGACAGGTTTTTGAAGATGGAACATTTTATAGCCTGTAAGAAGACAGCGGATGCAGTTCGAGTGGTACAATTATTCTTTAAAGAGGTGTATCGATTGCATGGTTTACCAGAATCTATTGTTTCTGATCGAGATACTAGATTTTTAAGCCATTTTTGGCTTAGTTTATGGAAGATGGTGGGAACGAAGCTGAAATTTAGTAGTTCTTATCATCCGCAAACAGATGGGCAAACAGAGGTGGTGAATAGATCGTTGGGAAACTTGTTACGATGTCTTGTGAAAGACGGTTTGAAGAGTTGGGATGTGAAGTTGTGTCAAGCTGAATTTGCTCACAATCATGCAAATAACCGAAGTACAGGTTTCAGTCCATTTCAAATTGTATATTCAAGCTTACCAAAGGGGCCATTGGATTTAACGATAGTGCCACGACCGAAGGGAACAGTTAAGCGGGCTGCTGATTTTGTTGATGGGTTGACAGAATGCCATAGAATCGTTCAGGAACGATTGGAGAGGACAAATGAGAGGTATAAACAAATGACGGATAAGAAATGAAGAAGTGTAGTCTTCAAAGAGGGTGATTTGGTTTACGCGGTATTGACGAAAGATCGTTTTCCAGTTGGAACTTACAATAAGTTGAAAGCACGAAAGATTGAACCAGTAAAAATCTTGAAGAGGATCAATGATAATGCGTATCGATTAAGGTTGCCAGGAGAGGTCCATACTTTTGATGTTTTTAATGTCAAACATTTAATTCTGTATTATGGGAAGGAACTTGACGAAGATGACGGAAATGCGAATTCGATGACGAATTCTTTCCAACAAGGGGAGGATGATGAAGCACTCACCTTAAGTCGCGACCGACTCATCGATGTTGTCTCGGCCTCCACCTTAAGTCGCGACACCTCCAATAACTCGCGAACGACTTTGCCGACTCATCCCCTCCACGACCCAACTCCACCTTCCCCTCAATCCTATAAGTCGCGACCTACGACTTACCCTTTCCCCTCAATCATTTCACCGACACACGACTCAATTCCACCCTTTGATCGCAGGCAAGCCAAATCCATTTCCCCAAATTTGCAGCCGATCCATCCCCTGAGTCATCACCGAGTCATCGCGACATCCCATAGATTGTCAACGAGTAATCGAAGCTGCGTGTTCTCTCGTGAAGCCCTAGGTCGCGATCGGCATAAGCAAGTCGCTGATGACCTAAATCCTGAGTCGCGGCCAATTCATTCCATAAGTCGTTGCTGAGACATTCCATAAGTCGTTGCGAGATATACTGAGTCGCGGCCGATCCATTTTTGTTTTTGAATCACGAAGATGAAGCTCCAGTAAGTCGCGAGAGAATGTTTTCCAGCCTTCTGCTAAGTCGCGTGTCTTTTGTTGAGTCGTAACCGGGTTAGTATAAGTCATTGCCGAGCTAGTATAAGTCGGAGCCGGGTTAGCATGAAGTCATTGTAATTTTCTTTAAGTTGCGAGTTACGTTGAGTCGTGGCCGAGTCAAGCTGAGTCATGTACTGTTATATTGTTTGGTTTGTTTGTAAATGTGTTTGTTGTACTGCTTTGTTAAGTCGTATTGAGTTGTAAGCCTATAAATAGGCACGTTGTGTCATTTGTAAAAGGGGGTTGATTTTTTGAATAAAATTCTCTTTTGTTAGCTTTGTGCTTTCAATTTAAATCGGTAGTTGAGTGTAATCTTCTATCTCCACCTACGTCATTCGAGTGCGCTCGAATCAACGTTTGTTGAAGCCGATTCGCGGAATCAAATGCGCTTGATCAACGTCGAAGAATCGTAGATCCTTCATCACGGTATCGTGCGCGATCAACGTGTTAAGGATAGCTAGCATTCGGTATCTTCGGATCAACGAATTTGAGCATTGCAGTATACTCAATCTACCGATTGCTACATTCCAACGATTTCATTTGTTTTCATATTATCCGAAGCGTCAGTATATATCCCAGTATACTGTAGTCAAAATTTTGTTACAGAAATGTATATCCTGATATCTTATCCTTGGCAATTAATTAAATTAGCAACTTAAGAATTTAATTTCTTGAAAATCATCATAGCCTTTGATACCGTTAATTTTGATACAGAGCATATGTTCATTTTTATGATGTTATATGAATAATAGTGGAAGGATCTTTCGTATGATAATTTGCGAAACGAGTACTGGTAATTGGCTTTTATTAAATCATCTCCGACGCGAGCAAGGAGAACAAAATTGATGACGCAGGTGTGCAGGTGTGGAACTTGTGTAGCAGCTTTGCGTCCATGTTTTTATTTTTAACATTGAATTAGTTACTTTACCTGTGCAACTAAATAATGTTTCATAGACTGTAAATTATATGGGTGCAAACACAATTGTATTGTATGGTTAAAAAGAGTTAGGATTAATTACTCCTTTTCTTAAGGATCGGTTATAGTAAAAATTTGTTATAATCATCAACTTTATGGTTAGAAAAAGTTGCGTATACTGTATCTGATCATCAAAAAAAAAAAACTTTATAACAAATAAGGACATTTTTTTCTTTTACCAAATTGAACCCAGTACAATCGAACATACTGGTATTTTATATTCTTGCTATGGCATCGTGCATGTCACTGAATTCATCCTTGTACATTTTAACAAAATCACCTGTCTTTTACACCTTGCAGATATAAAGGCGCTATCTGGGCCTTCTTAGTACCAGAATCTAAAAAGTTTTTTTTTTTCCCTTCTTCCTTTGTTTTGAAAAAATGTGTATACAAAGGTACTATAATGCCAAAAGAAACATCCATTTCTTAATTTATTAAACTGAACCCATTATAATTGAACATACTTTAAGTTGATATTTTGCTATGGATGCACGTAAGGGCTAAGTCAAGTACTCAACTTCACAAACAGATTACCTGTAAGAGATACTAGATAATACTGGATAATAGTGAAAACGAAAATCCTTTGTCAACGACAGATAATACTGGATGCCCTCACATGGCCGTGTTCCCGACACCAATAAAACATCATAGCAAATAGAATGGACTTCAAACATCGGTGCATGCTTGTTGTGTATACGTACCCTACAGACAATGCAACTCGTTGGTCATTGAATACACCTCACCTTATATACGACAAGTTGATATATAACCAAATGAAAACATAATCTAGACATGTCATACTCGTCTCATTCGCTACTCACATGCTTTGCTTCCAACCCTAAGCATTCTTCCTAATTAACCAACCTGTATTGGGGCCTTTTGCTACCTCTATAAGAATACAGCAATAGCAGCTGCTCTTCTCATCCATTCATCATCATTTCAACAGTATTCAAAAATTAAAATTTCTGCACCAATGGTTAAGCTTGTGAAAATGGCAATGAAACTACAGAGGGCGGCTTCTTTTGGCCGAAAAGACTCTAGTTCTTCTTCGGATGAGTGCAGCACATCATCAGTCGCAGATAAAGGAAACTTTGTAATATACACACTTGATGGAAAGCGATTCGTGATCCCACTGACATATTTGACAAGCAGTGTGTTTGTACAACTTCTAAAAATGTCTGAAGATGAGTTTGGAATTACAAGCGATGGACCCATCACATTGCCTTGTGATTCAGTCTTCATGGAATACGTTCTCTCTTTATTCAGAAGACAAGGGTTGAAAACTGCAGAGAAGATGATATTTGAAACTGTATTTCAGCACCAACATTTTCAGCTTTCAGCAAACCTTGATGGATTTTGTCAACAGGCTGTGTGCAGCTTCTGAACTATGTTCTTTAAAGCAAGCTGTATAGTGTCTTGTCGTATGAGAATAGTTCTCAAAATCTAATTATTGACCATACTGAATGTTTTTCCCTTAGTCTATCAGTTCGGTTCATAACAATTTCTCAAGTTTATTTTATGGAGCTACGGTATCCATACTTTTTTAATGAATCTTACCTTCTTCTGCCATGCCTATTATTTTTGCCTCGATTTACTTTGATAGGGTTACTGTTCAAAATTTAGCCAATGCCGCAGCCTATATGAAGGAATAATCATATGCATATGGGTACATGTGGCGAACAATATGATTACATGTAGCAAACCTTGATTCTGTTGTATCAAATATTGAAATAACTACTAACGAGTAGAGTACTACGGACGCCATATAATTATTGTAATATCAACTCAATGAAAGAAAATTGGAAAACTCTAGCTACTCAAAACACAATTTGTAGGAAATATAATTGGTTTTCAAGAAACGTCAATTATGTTGATTATAATCTTGGTATTAATGAAAATGTCAAAATAAAAATAGAGAAAATTCTTTTCGATATTATTGGAGAAAGAGGGAGAGAATATAAGAAAATGGAGTTTTTTATTTTATTTTATTGTAGAAAATTTTTCTTTATTGATGATTTATTTCTTGCTTGATTGATACAAAATGAGGGGAGAGCTCCTCTATTTATACGACTCAATAGAACATTCTAGATATAGAATGCTCTAAAAACATGGCTCATTTGACAACTCTAGAAATGACTCCTTACGAAACTCTAGAAACATAATTATTATATAATTCTTATTTCTAGCAACTAATAAAATTCTAGAGCTCTCAACAAATTCTATCAAACACAAGAACACTCTAAAAACTTTAATAATAAGAAACTTCTAGAAATTAACAAATCAAGTTTAATATTTCAATACCCCCTTTTAAACTTGATTTGTAATACCAAGTAATGCTTGAAATCTTTATATTTCACGTGCTTCGGCAGTAGTAGAGATATTATCCAAACTTTCTTCATCGAGTTGACCTTCATACCAAACGTCGAGATCTTCAACGCAATTTCATGGATTCTTGTTTTACTTCTTTCAATTCGTTCTTCTTCGTCACAATAGAAATTTCCATAAAGTAAGAATTCTAACATCTGGCTTATTTCAGCACCATAAATTTTAATCCAGTCGTATATTTTATCTTTTAATTCTTTCATATCTTCGCTTTGGCAGTTTTTGACCAATCCAATTTCTATTTCTTTAACATTCTCCGTTTCAGTTTATTCAGATTTTTTTCTCATATTTCAAATCTCTTTCAAGCTCTTGAGTGTTATCTCCTTGATTTATGCCTTCTGCATTTTCATCTCGTTTGTTTTCATACTCTTCATCATTGACATTATTTTTGCTTACTTTATTTTCTTCATCTTCTTCTTCATTCTCTACATGTTTTCCTTCTTTCAATTTTTCCTCCTCAAATTTTAGCAATTTTTCATCTTTCTCCTTCTCTCTATTCGTCTTTTCCTCTTTTTCATCAACCAAATTGTCTTCTTCTATTATTTTTGCATCATTCTTTCTGTATGCTTCTTTCAACAAATTCCATGAATCATCTGTAGAACTTTCTCCAAGTACATGATCATAAGCTACTTGATCACTGTTCTCACTTTTTACAACATGAGCACGATGATCATTCCATGGTAATTTTGCAAAAGCTTTCTTGTCCATTTTTGATATGTTCTCCATATCATTTGGCCATTCATAACCATTTTTGACAGTCTCACATAATCCTTTGGAGATTAACTCCTCTTTCTTTTCCTTATAAGCCATTAACAAAATAACATCTTTTTGACTTCTTTTTTCAATGTAATTGGCCTTCTTTTCAACTTTATTATGCTTTGAAGCTCTACATTCACAACCACAATGTCCAAATTTCTCACAATTGTAGCATTTAACACGTGACTTGTCATACCTTGAATTTCCTCTCTCACGACCTTTTATTGAGCTTTCTCCTCTTTTATTGTTATTGCTGTTGTTGTTTTCAAAGTTGGGCCTTCAACCTCGTCCATGTCCATATGCATGACCTCTTCCTCTTTCTTGGCCACCACCACATGTTTATTGTTTCGATTACTTTCTTCCTTTTTTGAATCAATCCATGTCTTAAGGACTTGCTTCACAGTCTCTTCCTTCTTCCTTCTCTTTTCTTCATAAGCTTACAAAGAGCCTAGAAGTTCATCTATTGACATGGTCTCTAAGCTTTTTGTTTCTTCAATGATGGCTAAAATATGTTTGAACTTTTGATTCAATGATCTAAGAATCTTCTCCATAATTCTTACGTCATTTAACTTTCACCATTTCTTTTAAGATTATTACTAACCACTAGAATTCTTGAGAAGTAATCAGAAACAAGTTCACCTTCTTTCATATGCAAAGTTTCAAATTCTCCTCTTAAAGTTTGAAGACGTACCTTTTTGACTTGATCAGCTCCCTTGTAAGACGTTTGAAGCTTCTCCCATGCTTCTTTGGCCGATTTTGATCCAGAAATTTTTTCAAATGTATTTTCATCCAATGCTTGATAAATTAGACAAAGAGCCTTCTTGTCCCTTATTCTTGATTTTCTCAAACCATCTCTTTGAATTTGAGATAAACCATCTTCATTCTCATGTTAAGTATAGCCATTTTCAACTATCTTCCACACGTAATGTTCTCCAAGGAGATTCATCATTCTTAAACTCCAATTATCATAATTGCTCTTGGTGAGCATTGGAACTTGTAGGGGAACACCATTATTCGCCATCCTTAAACTCTCGCTCTGATACCACTTTGTTGAATAATTTTGGAGAAAGAGGGAGAGAATATAAGGAAGAGGAGTTTTTATTTATTTATTTTATTGTAGAAAACTTTTCTTTATTGATGATTTATTTCTTGCTTGATTGATACAAAATGAGAGGAGAGCACCTTTATTTATACGACTCAATAGAACATTCCAGATATAAAATACTCTAGAAATATGACTCGACAACTCTAGAAATGACTCTTAGGAAACTCTAGAAACAAAACTATTATATAATTCTTATTTCTAGCAACTAATAAAATTCTGGAGCTCTACCAAATTCTATCAAATACAAGAAGACTCTAGAAACTTTAATAATAAGAAACTTCTAGAAATTAACAAATCAAGTTTAACATTTCAACAAAGTCTAAACTTACCAGATATGTAATTCGGAGTATTCCAAAATATGCTTAGTCAAGAAAATTATAGAAAACAGAAGATTAAAGAAAAGTCTAGATATTGTATAACACTATAAATAGGAATGATTTCTGTCATTTGAAGAAAGCAAAACAAATGTATTTGTATGCAAGCAAAAAGAATAAAAGTGCAAAGAAAATAAAGTTATTTTCTCCTTTATAAAATAATCTCTCAATCTCTATTAGTAAATTAAATAATTTCTTCTTCATTCTTCTTCCTATAGAAATTTTCCAACAGTGGTATTAGAGCTTGAAGATCCTTCTAAAATATTCCAACAATGATATCAGAGTAGAGCCAGGATGCTAATTTAGGTTGATAGAAAGGAAGAATGTCAACTGGATTGAGTTTCATAAAAATTCCCTTACTCAAAAAAGGGTTTTATTATAATTGGAGATTTGCATGAAGGCGGTGCTTGAATCATAAGGTGTATGGGATATCATAGAAAATGGGTATGAAGAACCCGTCGATGTCGCCACTTTATCCCAATAAAAGGGATAATTTAAAGAGTTTGAAGAAGAAGGATTTACAATCCCTGGTTATAATTCATCAAGGTTTAAATGATAATATGTTCGAGAAGGTAGCAAACGCGTCTACTGGTAAGAAAGCATGGGAGAATTTGGATAATGCATTCATGAGAATTGATAAAGTGAAGAAAATTCGATTACAAAATATGCAAGGTAAGTTTGAACCTTTATTAATGGAATCATTGGAAACAATCGATGATTATTTTTCATGAATTTTATCAATTGTAAATTAATTGAAAAAATATGGAGAAAAAATAACTAGTTCTAGAATATTTGAGAAAATTTTACAATCTCTGGATTCAAAATTTGATATCATAGTTATAGCAATTAAAGATCCGAAGATGTAAAAACTATGAACATTGATCAACTTATGGAAATACTTCAAGTCTATGGAGAAAAATTAAATAGAAAGGTCGAAGAAGAGCCATTAAATCAAGCTCTTCAAATCAAACTCATGGTGGATAATGATGCAAAAAAATAGAAAATGACAATTTAATTGATGAAAAAGAGGAAAAGAAGAATACCGAGGAGGGCAAAAAGGAGAACTACGAGTTGAGAAAGAAGGATGCAAAGGAAGATAATGAGACAATGAAAAATGATGCGGAGGAGAAAGTTGCAAAAGAGCTGCCAAAGATCAAAGGAGTAACGGAAGAGAAAATCGAAGAAACAAAAGACAAAGATTTATCGATAATCGAAGAAGCAAATAAAGAAAAAGTCAAAATGATAGAAGTTGAAGAGCATACGGAAATCAAAGAAGTGAAGAAGGGGATTGCTAGGTAATTAAATATGAAAAGAATGAAGAAGACAAAGACGAAGATAAAGTCAACAAAGATGATGCAAGTGATAAAGAGTGCGAAAGCAAAGGAGTTGAACATGAAGAAGTTGTCAATCACGAAGAAGAAATTCAAGATATTGGAGAAGATTTAAGAAATGAGCAAAAATTTGAAGAAATAGAAATAGAGATCATTCAGAAAGTAAAATTAAAATAGGTCGAAGAGGCCGTCAAAGAGGCAAATGATGAACATTATAACGGTGATAGTAAAGTGGGTAAAAAAGATTATATCCTTTCTATTTCGAACAATTTAAATTTTTCATTATTGTTTTTCAAAATGTCATGCAAAAGTTAGATTTGGAATGTGTGCAAAGAAATTTAATGGGTCGAAAATTACAAGAGTGAATTTATGGAAGAATTCAATGGTAACGTGTATGAATTATTTAAAATTTGTGATACTGAACCAAGATGCGAGTTAGAGCCCATACTTTTTGAAATATTCTATGGCATGAAGGAGGATGAAATGAATGACGCATCAATGAAGTTGCCTCAAAGATTCTTTCAATGGGAAAGACGAAGAAAAGAAAAAAGAAAGTATTCATAATTTTTTTATTTCTACCCAAGCATGTAAAATATAAAGATTGGAAATCTTGATCGGAATTACGAACCAAGTTTACGGTGGGATGTTGGAAATAAACTTGGTTTTGTAGGAAACGTGATTTTCTTAACAACTTTAGCCTCTCAATTTATGGAAATGCCAAATCAAGCACGGAGGGAAAGGTTGAGTTATCTAATATGTAATTTGAGAAAATCCTAGAGATGAATCAAGAATTTTTAAATATGTAATTTTAGAGAATTCTAGGAATGCATGATCAAGAAAAATCTATATAATGTATTATACTATAAAAGGATGTTGTCTTTCATATCTTGTATCTAAGCAAAGAAAATGTATTTGTAAGCAAGCAAAAAGAATAAAAGTACAATAAAAATAAAGCTTATTTCCTTCTTTACAAATTATTGTTTCATTCTCCGTTAGAAAATTAGAAGTTTCTCTCTTTTTCTTCCTATAGAAATTTTCAAACAGTGGTGTCGGAGTTTGAAGATCCTCTTAAAAAATTTCGAAGTGGTATCAAAGCCATGTTTCTAATTTAGATTAATAGCAAGAAAGAATGTCAGCTGGACAGAGTTTCATAAAAATTCCCTTACTCAAAAATGGGTTTTATGATAACTGGAGAATTTGCATGAAGACGATGCTTGAATCACAAGGTGTGTGGGATATCGTAGAAAATGGGTGTGAAAAACTCGTCGATGTCACCACTTTATCCCAAAGTAAAAGGGATGATTTAAAGAGTTTGAAGAAGAAGAATGATTTACAAGCCCTAATTATCATTCATCAAGGTTTGGATGATGATATGTTCGAGAAGGTAGCAAACTCATCTACTAGTAAGGAAGCATGGGAGAATTTGGAGAAAGCATTCATGGGAATTGATAAAGTGAAGAAAATTCAATTACGAAATATGCAAGGTAAGTTTGAACCTTTATTAATGGAATCATCGGAAAAAATCAATGATTATTTTTCACGAGTTTTATCAATTGTAAATCAATTGAAAAAATATGGAGAAAAAAATAACTAGTTCTAGAACAATTGAGAAAGTTTTACAATCTTTGGATTCAAAATTTGATATCATAGTTGTTGCAATTAAAAATTCTGAAGATGTAAAAACTATAAACATTGATCAACTTATGGAAATGCTTCAAGTCTATGAAGAAAAATTAAATAGAAAAGTCGAAGAAGAGCCGTTAGATCAAGCTCTTCAAATCAAACTCGTGGCGAATAATGATGTAAAAATAATATCAAAAGACAATTTAATTGATGAAAAAGATGAAAAGAAGAATAGTGAGAAGGACGAAAAGGAGAACTATGAGTTGAGAAAGAAAGATGCGAAGGAGGATAATGAGACAATGAAGAAGGATGTGGAGGAGAAAGTTGCAAAAGAGCTGCCAAAGATTAAAGGAGTAATGGAAGAGAAAATTGAAGAAATAAAAGACAAAGAGCTATCGATGATCGAAAAAGCAAATAAAAATAAGTCAAAATGATAGAAGTTGAGGAGTATACAGAAATCAATGAAGTGAAGAAGGAGACTGCAAGGTAATTAAATATGAAAAAGAATGAAGAAGACAAAGACGAAGGTAAAGTCAACAAAGATGATGCAAGTGATAAAGAGTGCGAAAGCAAAGGAGTTGAACATGAAGAAGTTGTCAAGCAAAAAGAAGAAATTCAAGATATTGGAGAAGATTTAAAAAATGAGAAAAAATTTGAAGAAATAGAAATGAAGAATGTTCAGGAAGTAAAATTAGAAAATGTCAAAGAGGAAGTCAAACAGATAAACGATGAACATTATAACGGTGATAGTAAAGTGGTGAAAAAAAGATTATATCCTTTCTATTTCGAACAATTTTAATTTTTAATTTTTTTTTGAAATGTTATGCAAAGTAAGATTTGGAAAGTGGGCGAAGAAATTTTATGGGTCAGAAACTGCAAGAGTGAATTTATGGAAGAATTCAAAGATAACGTGTATGAATCATTTAAAATTTAGATATTGGACCAAGATGGAAGTTAGAGCGCATACTTCTTGAAATATTCTATGGCAATAAAGGAGGTTGAAACGAATGGCCCAACAATGAAGTTGTCTCAAAGATTTTGATAATGGCAAAGACGAAGAAAAGAAAAAAGAAAGTTTTCAAAATTTCTTTATTTCTACTGAAGCATGTAAAATATAAAGATTGAAAATCTTGATCGGAATTACAAACCAAGTTTACGGGGAAATGTTGGAAATAAACTTGGTTTTGTAGGAAACGTTGACTTTTTTTAACTGCTTTAGTCTCTCAATTTATGGAAATGCCAAATCAAGCATGGAAGGAAATGCAGAGTTATCTAATATGTAATTTGAGAAAATCCTTGAGAAGAATCTAGCATTTTTAAATATGCAATTTTAGAGAATTCTAGAAAATGCATGATCAAAAAATATATAGATAATGTATTATGCTATAAAAGGATGTTGTCTTTCATCTCTTGTATCTAAGCGAAACATCTCTTGTATCTAAGCGAAACAAATGTATTTGTAAGCAAGCAAAAAGAATAAAAGTGCAAAGAAAATAAAGCTTACTTCCTTCTTTACAAATTATTGTCTCGATCTTCGTTAGCAAATTAGAAGTTTCTCACTCCTTCATATAGAAATTTCTTGAAATTTTCCGACAAGATCACCAACTTCCACTCGGTGAAACCTGTAATTAATTATCAGTAATGTTAAATCAACCAATTTTGGCAACGAATCCAAATATTAAAATAATCCAACCAGCCTCATGATTCATAGAGTTAGATACACGATCTTTCTTCTTCCTGTATATAGATACGGTCATGAATGCAGTTGAACTAGTAAAGTCCGTTAATTATTTCTATGGTAAACTTTATTTTAAAGGCTTCACCATATTCTTCGGTAATATGCTCATTTTTTGAAGAATTTGGTGGAGATGCTCTTACTGCAAACTCTAACCTGCTACTCATGATTTTCTTCTTCTTTTATAATTGTCAAACAGTTTTTGTAATCATTTTTCCAAATTCAATTCATTCGAGTTGGTTGTAAACTCATTTTGCCAAATGCTAACTCAAATGTCAGATTATTACCTCTTATGGTGCTACTCCAAATTCAAAATTTATCATAGCTTTGAAATGAATTTTCACTAGTATTAATCACATGGATTTTATCCCAATCATGTTTAGACAGAGAGCTGTGATTAGATTTTAAAGTTTTTATTTTCAGAGTGGCTTTGCTTGAAACTTTAGCGCTCTTTATTTTGTTAGTCTCAAAAACAGATTATTAATAGTTTTACTATACTATAGCTTCGAAATCTTGATCTTGTGGAAACAATCATATGTGATTATATGTTGCTAAAATTATTAAATCATATTTATGGAGACAAGTAAAATGATGTACACTCTATTATCATATATGTATAGCTTCAAATTAAACCGAAAAGTGCCTTAAAAATTTCTAATAAATATTGAAAAATATGCAGTTTTATCCCAGTTGTAATACTAATTAATTATCCTATGGCTACTCTTTTTTAGGGACACAAGTTTTAAGATCTACTTATTGTGAGCATAATGGAAAATGAAGCAACTCACTATTTTTCAAAATGATCTCTAACTAGCAATAATGCCATTCTCTAAGCTTGTCGATATCAAACAGATGTGCTCAAGCATGTTTTCGAAATAGGTGTTATTTTTAAAAATAAGACAATGAACTTGATACAATGTACTACTTTACTAATATCTTCACGACATTGATTATTAGTACTCTCAATGGTTGCCCAAAAATATCCGAAATTCGTTCGTATCCGTATCCAAAATAAGAAAAATTTATCTGATAAAATCTACATATGATAATATTCGTTCATTTTTTATCAAGATTATAGTTATTTTTTTTATTTTTTAGTACATAAAAAGATTATCAGCTACAATTTTATCAATGTAAAAAAAAAGTTAGTATGTGAATAAAAATCAATATATGGTGCTTAAACTTATTTTTCTCGCTATATTTATTAATTTTTTTATAATTTTAGTACCGAAGTAGATTTATAAAATAAAGGGCGGAATTTTGAATTAGACTCCCTAAAAAACTTAGAGCAAGTTTAGGCTTCAGAGAAAACTAATTGCAGAAGTAAATCCTCTTTTATACAACTTGCGTATTTGTAGAATGCGCAAGCTTTGTTTATAAAAAAAATAATTAGAAAATCTGTCTCATTAAGATAAAATTGTACATTTTTTGAATTTTCCTGCCGATTCCTAGTGGAATTCCGCCTACAACCATATGAAAGATCAGGATCTAAATTGGCAGGAACTGTTATACAAGGACGTCCAACAGCTAAACGAGATCAATACTGTCACTGCACCAATATCGCACAATCGCCTAAATTTTTTGTTTCCTACAAGGCTATATTTATCAACTCACCGTACAAATAACAAAGTACCACAGCAGTGCATGAATATTAACCACAAAGTGCAGAATTGTCCAAAAGTGAAAATTATTTAATATTACATCGACGTTTCGAATGACCAAAAAAAAGGCGACACCTTACAAGTAAAAAATTACAACATGACTATGACGAAGTATCTCAATATCTATCATATCAACTCCAAGTGGTTTTTGAAATTATTTTTTAAACCAACTCATAGTAATGTCACTTTTAGAGTTTATTGCATTATCAGGATGAAATATAACAAGCAACTTATAACAAAATGTAATATAATCACACTCCATGTTATCAATATATATCGGGAATCGTCCATGGATACGCTATATAAATAGTAAACGTTGCATAATGTGATAGTTATTTCTCTTACTCTAAATTGAAAACTATTTGTCTCAAGTCTCTAATGATAATATAATGGCGTAATAAAATGATGATCTAATCTAATATATTCAACTTGCATTGCTTTTCAAAAATAATGTTGTTATCCCACCTTTTGGCAAGGCCGTGACACCAAAGACTTGACTAGAAATTAGAGACAATTCGTTTAGGAGGTCAGTTATCTACAGGTCCACGACGGATACATGAAAAATTGGTTCAAGTTCGGATCGAGCTACAATAAGTATGGTATGATAAGTAAAGTACGAAAGGCACCATTCCAAATTTTAGGTCAATCGGAAGTTTGTATGCTCAAGCTATGGATCGATCAAGTTCCTTATGAAACATGTTAACTTCGTATCCAACACTCTGCATCCATCCCCTTCATATCCATCAAGCAATAGCACCTCCTGGATTGGTCGTAGTCCATTGCTCAACGATCACCCCTTTCATATCGATCGCGCTTCATCCATCCATCGGTTGTGTGATTCGTATCGATCACTCATTTGATCGATACGAAGGCTAGGGCCAAGCACTGATACGAGACCACTGACAAATCATCGGTACGAAGGTAGGATGCATGCATCGATACAAAGAGAATAACCATAGACAGATATGGATGAAGCTCTCAGCATGAAAAATGGATTTCCCTAGAATTCTTGCTCCACGTCGTCGATATCAAATCCATCAATATGTAAGAATCGATATGTATCCATCAGCCAACTTGCAAACTCAATCTTGGATCAATCATAACTCAAAAATTACATGTCCAAATGCTATGAAATTTTCATAGGAGCTTGCTTACGACCACCAGAGTTTCCTTGATCGATCGAAGCTCGAATGGAGCCAAACTTGATCGACATGAAGACAACAGGGATTGATGAGGGATCGATCCCAACCAACCCTACACCGATCTAGTTGGCCCACCCACGTGTGAGAAGTGGTATTCTGAGGTTTGAGGGATATATTTTCAGACCTACTCCAATTAATAGCACCTCTACGCCTACTAAAAAATAGCTTTTGGCTCCCTTACACCGTTACTCTGCTGAAACTCCATTGTAACTTGTGTGCTAGTGATTTGTACTGTTGTAATTAGTTGAAAATCATCAATAAACAGCAAACTATTCAAAGTGGACGTAGGCTACATCGCCAAACCACTATAAACCCTTATCACTTTCTATTTCTGCATACTCTTATTAGTGTAATTATTAGATTAGCCTCTATTTCCATTTAATTTCTTCATTCTAATCTCTTTAATTACATACGAAGAGTGTTGTGCCCAATTTTAGTTCAATAATTTTGGTGCTTTCACCAAGAAAACTTCGTTTTCCTCTAATTCCGAGGATCCTCTACCATTGTTGGGTTGCTTGAATCTAAGAAGGAGATCCAGATCTATCATCCAGTAGTTCCTTCCATTCTACTCAAATTACTCTAAATCTAGGAAGAGCTACATTCAACATGGTGTGCACTACCAGAACTGCTTCAAATGCTCCAGATCAAGAAAGAAGGGATACGCAAAATCCCATACAGCTGACCACAGCAGGCCAAACGTCAGTTGGAGCGCAGGACCTACCTAGTCCAATGACCAGAGAGGAGTTCCAGACCCTTATGCAAAAGCTAATTCAAAGCCGTCAGGAGTTCACTCAGCAGATCCATGCCAACACGACCAGTTGAATGAAGCAAGGCGAGGAAGATCTAGAAGGAAGCATGCCACTTATTCCTTGTCTGAAAGCTCAGCCGTCAGCTGGATGAAAACTATGCAGAAGCCTTCGGGCACCAGCATATTGTGAATCTCGGACATGCCGGGATTGGTCCTTCCATATGGAATTAAGCTGGACCCTCCTTCCAAGGTGGGACACTTCGTTATCACACCACTCATGACCATGCAGATGCTGCTGCCATAGATTTGGAAGTCGAGATCCAGAACCAATAGGATCCAGCTCCTCGTCTTCGCATTAATGCTAGGGATCCTCACTTTCATGAAGACCGAGAGCCAAGGAGGCATGGAATGGACCGTAGACAACGACTAGACTGTCCTCGTATCATGGAACTCGAACATCCAGATATATGACATTCCAACCATGATACTCCATATAATCAGAGAAAGTCAAGGCCTCACAAAGGATGACTGGGGAATCTTCCAAAATCATACTCCGTTCACCAATGAAATTCTTTATGCAGAACAACCCTATCGTTTTAGGAAGCCGACCTTGCCGGTGTACGAAGGAAATTCTGATCCTAACCAGCATATCCTTAAATATGAATGGCTCATGAACCCTGCTCAAGATGACGATGCGGTTAAGTGTAGAAGGTTCCCTATCTCATTGGGAGGCATTGTGACTATGTGGTTCACTTGTCTACCACCCAGATCTATTTCATGTTTCGATCAGTCGGCTACAAAGTTTGTTGAATAGTTCTGTATGCATGTTATGAGACTGAAGGATGTTAATACCTTGTCTAGTGTTACTCAAGCTCTAGGAGAAACTCTTAGGCGTTATATAGAAAGGTTCCATGCTGCTTGTGCTAAGGTCAGCAACCCCAATGATAATTCTATTCTGATGGCATTAACTAAAGGGATCGATCCTGATTCCGAATTTGGTGATTGGTTGGCTCCCCCGCTTGGTTGGATCATTTCTATGCTAAGGCAGCCCAGTTTTTGAGGAATGAAGACGCTAGATGATCTAGGAAGCAGGATGTTGCTGGGCCTAGTGGTGAAGGCATTCATAGCAATGTTGAAGTGAAGCAGACCGGTGAGAATTTTGGTAAAGTACAGTTGAACATACAGAACAAGAAAAGACAACAAAAGGGTATTCGAGGTCGGGGAAAGAAGAGAGATCCACATCACGGGAGGCCCAGAGCTCTTGTATTCAACCGATGTACTCCCATAAACATGTCGCTGAAAAATGTTTATCTTCAGACTTTTAATACCAGACATTTTAAGAATCCAGCTCTGAAACTGTCATATGAGAAACAAATTCAAACTTGAAAGTTCTGTAAGTTCCACGATTGTTACGGCCATAATACTAGTGAGTGCCGCCATTTGCAAGATGTCATCGAGCGATTGATTAGAGAAAGAAAGTTAGAACAGTTCGTCCAGGTTCCAGAGGATGAGGGTGCGGGACTGTCTAATCCAAATCAAGGTCGAGGCCAAGCTAAGCTTGAAGAACCCGCATGTACTAGCAGGAGGTTGGTAATTAATACTATGAGAGGTGGTCCACATTCGGCTGATTGGAGATGAAAGAAAATGGGGTCATATGCTAGTTCGATTAGGGATGAGGACATCAAATTTTGTAGTAATACTGATGACCGGTTCTAGAAAACAACAGAGGATGATAACAGATGAGATCGTTTTCAAAAATCATGATCCTGACAGAGTCGAGGCCCCCACTATCAATCTGTTGGTTATTTCATCCCAAATTGATCATGCTTGGATAAAGAAGAACTTGGTTGATAGCGGAAGTTATGTAAATATACTTTTTAAGTTCGCTTATGACCAAATGAGGATGGAAGCAAAATATTTGAAGCTGTGCTATTCATGCATACATGGCTTTAATGGAAGTGCAACCATACTAGCTGGGATGGTGGAGTTACCCCTTGAGTTGGGTATTGGATATTGCCGGAGAATCCGGATGTTGCAGTTTGTTGTGTTGGACATACATTCCCCTTATAATGCTTTTTTGGGCCGACCGACCCTCTCAGATTTCAGGCCAACAATTTCCCATTGATGTTTAAATTTGAAGTTCGCAGTAATAATGGGGTCGAGGTAGTATATGGTGATCAGACAGCTGGATGTACTTATTATGTTGCAGAGCTGCGGGATGCGTAGTGGACAGGGAAAGGAAAGGGCATAGAAGAATCTTTATTTGTCCATTTTTCAAAAAGTTAACAACTAACGCCTGGGCCTAGGCTCGGGTGCCATAACCAATTCCTTAAGTACCTTGATCCCAGAAACAATAATGATAAGGAGGACGTTAAAGATTACCAGGCTTCCCCGACATAATTGACGATCGATGTTACGATCAACGACGATGATGATTCTAAAATGGTAAAGGTCATATCTCCACTTAGACCCTAGATGAGACAGGAATTGGTTGACTTTCTCCGGGCGAACCTTGACGTGCTCACCCGGACTCATTCGGACATGTGTGGGATCTCATTGAACATCGTGAGCCATACAATAATTATCGACCCATGGCACATCACGGTGAAATAAAAAAACGCGGTATGGATCTGGAGAGATCTTCCGCCCTGAAGGAAGAAGTGGATAAACTCAAGACTAATCGGTTTATTCACGATTCTTTATAACCAGAGTGGGTATCGAATCCAGTGCTTGTCAAAAAGTCGAAAGGAAAGACACGAACATGTGTGGCTACTCAAATCTGAATAAAGCGTGCCCAAAGGACAGTTTTCCGCTTCCTAGAATTGATCAACTTGTGGACTCAACAACCGGACATAAGTTCTTATCCTTCATGGAGCATACTTTGGCTACAATCAAATCCTGATGCACCTTCCGGAGCAGGAACATACTTAGCTCATCACTAATTAGGGACTTTAGTGCTACAAGGTGATGCCGTTTGGACTTAAAACGCTGGAGCAACTTATCAAAGGCTCATGAGCCGAATGTTTTCCAACCAGATCGAAAAGACTGTGGAGGTGTACGTGGACGATATGCTCGTGAAGTTGCGACTATCCATCAAATACATCAGTGATTTAGAAATAATGTTTAACCTACTCCAACGGTACATAATGAAGCTCAATTCGTTGAAGTGTCATTTCGGAGTTGCACCAGAAAAATTCCTTGGATTCATCATCAACGCCAGTGAAATTGAAGCCAATCCTAAAAAATCTACACGATTCGGAATTTCAAAACTCCTAGAACCACAAAGCAAGTGCAAAGCCTCAATTGAAAGGTGGCAGCCTTAAGCAAATTAATTTCCATGTCTATGGACAAGTGTATCCTTTCTTCGATCTGATCAGAAAAGGAAAACGAAATTTCGAGTGGACAAAGGAGTGTGAAGGCGCATTCAAGCACTAGTTCAAAATCTGGTCACACCACCTATCTTGTCAAAGTCGGTTGATCATGAGAGATTGTGTGTCTATTTGACGGTTTTGGCAAACGCAATCGGTGCTGCTTTGATTTAAGAAGACGATCGAATCCAACAACCGGTCTATTATATCAGCAAAAGATTTGTAGGGGCAGAAAAATACTACCCGAAGTGGAAAAGATAGCTTATTGTCTTGTTATAGCCTCGAGGAAGCTCCATCCCTATTTCCAAGCTCATCTGATCAACGTTTACACCGACTAGCCGTTACGATGGATCTTGACACGACCTGAGACGTATGGTAGATTTCCTAAGTGGAATATCAAGTTGAGCTAATTTGACATCACTTATACGCTAAGATGAGCTATTCAAGGACAAGCTCTGGTAGACTTCATAGCAGAATTCTTCATCTTGGAGGATTTTCCCAAAACAAGTGAATCTTTGAAGTGTACATGGAAGTTATACGCTAATGGTGCGTCGAACGACCATTGCTTAGGCGCCGGAGTAGTACTCGAAACCCCAGAAGGTCGATCCATATGCTATGATTTAAAGTCTGACTTCCACTCAACTAACAACGAAGCCGAGTATGAAGCTTTACTTGTTGGACTTAAGCTTGCCAGAGACTTAGGAGTAATTATTATGGAAATTTACTGTGATTCACAACTGGTCGTATGCCAAGTTCGAGGGAAGTATCAAACCAAAGAACGAAGATTAGCTACCAACCTTACTCGGGTTCAAGAAGTGTTGAATCAGTTCAACTATTATACTATCCATTATATACCCCGAGAGAAAAATTAGAAAGATGATTCTTTAGTGAATCTGGCCAGCACTGGCGAAGCACAGTAGATGAGACTCGCCCCTATAGAGACACCACTCCAAGTATTGATCAGATAGAGACCGATAAAGTGCACTAGACAACACCTGAGAGGTAGTCTTCGATGACTCCAATTAGAAATTATCTTGAGCACGGAGCATTACCCAAATGCAGAAGTGAGAAATGACGGGTTCTTCGAAAAGCTTCGTGATTTATTATCCAGAATGGAGTCCGGTGCAGGAGGGGATATTCTATTCCTTGACTCCAGTGTATCATCCACGAAGAGATAAACAAGCGTTACTTGATGTGCACAAGGGAGAATGTGGTGACCACACCAGCGGAGCAAGCCCTTGCAAGAAAATACTCAGATACGGATATTATTGGCCAATCGTAAACCGAGACGCATCAAATCATGCTAAGAAATGTGATAGGTGCTAGAAACATGCCAGAATCCCAAGGGCCCCGCCAACCGAAATTACTCAGATGGTCAGTCCATGGTCATTTTCCACATGGGGCATTGATATAGTAGGGTCTTTGCCTTTAGCCAAGGGTGGTGCGAAGTACGCCATCATTACAGTTGACTACTTTGCTAAATGGGCGAAGGCTGAGCCCCTTGCCACTATCACAATGATTAAAGTAATCAACTTTGTTGTGCGCAACATCATCTTTCGATTTGGCCTCCCACGAACAATTATCACTAACAATGGAGCCCAATTCGGCAGTGTCGAGTTCAAAGATCTCTGTCAACGTCACCACATCCAAAAGAAGTTCTCGACAGGAGCTAACCCTCCAGCGAATGGACAAGTTGAAGCTGTTAACAAAGTTATCAAGTCCATTCTAAAGAAACGACCAGAGAAGGCTAGAGGAAAATGGGTCGATGAGCTTTCTATGGCTTTATGGGCATATCGAACTACCAACAAGTTCACGGCCATACTCCGTTTGCACTTTCCTACGGTTTTGAAGCCGTTATTCCAGTTGAACTAGAAGTACCTTCTCACCGTGTGATATATTATGATCCAAAGAGGAATGCCATCTTACTTATTGAATCTTTGGATTTACCGGATGAGAAGCGTGAAGAAGCTGACTTAAGGGCAACGACCATCGCAGTCGAGCCCCCAATTAGAGAATGCTTAGGTCCGACCCATAACCTTCGAAATTAGCGATCTCGTACTTAAATGAATTTATCTTGTCCCTTCACATATGAAGCCGACATGGGAAGGGCCGTATGTCGTTGAGCGAAGACTTGGAGAAGGCACTCAGACTATCAACTGTTGATGGTCTCACTCTGCTGAGAGCGTGGAATGGCGGGAGTCTTCACCGCTATTACATATAACTAGCTTTTATTTAGCTTGATTTCCTTTTGAATTTTTCTTATGCAATTTTATAATTTAAACTTGTAATAAGGCATCTGATTTTGCCGCACTTTCTTATTTCAGCAATAAAACGCAGACTCATCATGCTAGATTAGCGATTCTTGAAGTGCATCGTGCGACTGTCACGATGTACGTAGAGCTAAGTCCCATCCTACGGTTGGACTCATTCAAATAGGGAGTGATCAAGACCCGATCGGTCACTCGCTAAGTGAAACTCCGAGCTCGGGGGCAAGCAATGATAAAAGTAAAAAAGGATTGAAACACGACGATCCTCCAATGAACTCCAACTCCTAGAGTGCGAGTTGAAGTACAAACTCTAAAATCTAGAATCGAGGAGGATGGATCCATCCATCCACAACCTCACCTCAATCCAGGCTCGAGGAGGATGGATCCGTCCATCCACGACCTCGCCTCAATTCACGCTCGAGGAGGATGGATCCATCCATCCATGACCTCGCTTCTTTTCAAGCTCGAAGAAGTTGGATCCATCCTTTTACGACTTTTCTTGCCGGATGAAGGCAGATGTGATCTGACCATCCACAACCTTGACTAACTCTGTGTTCCCAAAGTGCGAACGAGATCCTAATACTTAGACAAATGTGATTGACCATCTATCAACTGACTCTAGATTCCCAGAGCATGAACTAGAGTATAAACATTAAATGGGTGTGACCGACCACCTGTAAAATAACTTATGTCCTCGGAGTGTGGATGTAATTATAAACATTAAACGGGTGTGACCGACCGCCCATAAAATAACTTATGTCCCGGAGTGTGGATGTAATTCTAAACATTAAATGGATGTGACCAACCACCCTCAAAATAACTTATGTCCCCGGAGTGTGGATATGATTCGACCGCCAACATACAAGTCTAATCCCTAGAGTGTGGATGCAAATATCAGCAAGCGAGCGAGTGTGATCCGACCACTCAAACTCGTGTCACTATAACTTTGTTCCGACCAAGTTAAGTTAAAGTTAGTGAAGGCGGAGGACGACTGCCAACTAACTACTTCAATTCTCTCCAGAACTGAGGGCATAACTTAAGTACCAGCCACTAGCCGAGACAGCGCAATGTTGGAACTCGACTCGACGTTAGATTGTGACCCGAGGCCATGGCTTCAGGACTTAACGACCGGACTCAAATTCGACTCAATGAATTAAGCCTCACGAGTACATTAAATGGAAATGCGAGTGCTAAAGTACTTAGAAAAATGAACACAAAGTTATCTCGACACCAAAAGGAAATTTTATTTCCACTGCTCTTTGAGAAAGTAAGTGCAAAATCAGTTTAAAGAATTCCTATAAGCGGTGGCCAAGCCCGCGTCTATACATGGCCTACAAAAAGCAAAAGAAAAGCTTATTCTAGCCATCTTAAAAGGGAGGAAATAAAATTCAAGTCTACTCCTTCGGTTTTCTATCCTTCTTGATTTTCTTCTGCATGGACCAGCTTGAGCTGCCACTCAGAACCCTCTTTGAACCTTTACCCTCCCGGCCCGCTCTAGTTGGCTTGTCCCTGGCTGGGGGAATTGACAGAGTCTCATCTTCGGAGCTCACAGGGACTGGAGCATCCTCTGTGCACGGAACCGGAGGGATGGTTGCACTCTTGATGATAGAATAATGTGGCATGATGGTCTCAATGTTAATGCCACCCAGAGAAACGACAAGTATCGAGACCGGACCGGGACCTGCCATGCCCCCACCAGCTCTACGAGCCTTCTCAGCTGGGTCGATTTCGGCTTTTATTTCCTCCATTATCTGCTCTGGTCAGTCCGCATGTATGCTTATTGGAATGCTACTGGTCGGACCCGTGGAGCCCGTGATGACCACATCTTCATCTACATTGAACGACAATTAGATACTTAAATCACTTTGATGGCTGAAGAGTACTACCATCAATTGTTCATCAAGCAAGCAGCTGCAATCGTGCATCTCCCAGTCGATGTGGTGACCTTCATGGTTGTAGCCTCCATAATTAGCACCTCCTGATCATGATGTATTTCTTGAGCTGCAGGAGGATCAGTCGGTGCAGAGTCTAAGGTTGAATGAAAATAAGAGAATATATCTGTAATATCATTTGATAGTGCTCCTGCATTTTTTAGGAATATGAGAAGTGTCCAAAATACCTTCCTTAAGTTGTCTCCCAGGTTGATTCGACGGGCCTTCCGAACTAGGGTCAATTATCGAGGAGAGATACGGCCTATCAGGATCATATTCCAAAACAATTGGAGGTTCGATAGAAGAAGTAGGCTCAGATTGGGATGCTGAAGGTACTTCGGAACCGACTTCGTGGTGTTCAATCTTGGATACTTCCCAAGCTTCCGGGTACTTGGCGGCCAATTTTTCTTTCTCAAGGGCAATGGTTGTCTAATGGAGAACTTTAGGCTCATCTTCGACTAGCATATGAGCTTTTAGTTCGAACTCATCGACAGTTGCAGCATTGATCGCCTTTTTGTCCTCTAGCAAGTGATTCCAGACCTTGCATAGTTGGGAAGGATAATTTTCACCGAGCCAATTTATGTTGCGGTTTCTTAAGACATTGGCATTGTATGTGACCAAGAGATCTTCAAGTTCACTCTCCATCTTGGCCTCAACCACTTTAACATCCCTTTCAATCCTAGCATCGGCCTCCTCCGTCTTTAGATTCGTGACATCTCTCTCTTCCTTGAGTCTCATTGCCTACTCACAAGCCTCTTGGACCACATTATTAGCTTCATCCTTCTCTCTAAGGGCCTCAGTCAGCTTTGCCCTTAGCTCCTCAACTTCTTTCTGCACCTCATCTCTTTCCCGAATAATAACGATGTTTCGGTGTCCCATCTCCTACACCAGGACCATGTGAGTCTTTCTCATGTTTTCCATGGACTTCCTAGCCTCTTTGGCTCTCTAGTCAGCCTCCTTCTCCATTTTCCTTGAAGATTTGAGATCATTGGTGAGCGTTGTTATTATTCTGCCTTTTTGAGAAAGGTTGCTTTCCAGTTTTTCGATCGCTTTAGCTCGCTCAAGAGATACCACCAAAACTCTTTCTGCTGTCCTAACCCACTCCCGATACTGGTTGTACACGTCATGCATGTAAACTTTTACCAATTTTTCTATGTCGTTCAAGATTATTTTCAAGTTTGGAGGGATGTGGAAGCCATCAAAACAAATATTCTAGAAGTCTTTCTTCAACTTGGCGATTCAAATGGGTCCCTCCCCTATGGGCTCTTTATTAGTCTGTTCTATGATGACAGGAGTTTCTGTTTCAAGTCTACAGCACTGATCGATGGATTTTGGCGCATGAGGTGGCGTTGTTTGATGTGCAGTTTTGGAGGATGGCCTACCAGAGCCGGATGGTTTTGGAGGGCATTTCCATGTGGAGATCGCAACCAGGAGAAGTGCCTGCTTTGATATGACCTTCCTTCTCCCTATCATAGCGCTCGCGCTCTTGGCTGAAGTAATAGCCACCACCGTAGTCTCTCTCTCACTTTCACGCCGCTGTGATTTAGAGTGTGAACTGGAAGAATAAGGTGAAGAGCGAAGATTGCTGAGCATGGACCCTTGTTTCACCATCGTTTCTGTAAAATGAAAAGAAAAGCAGAATTAGTTATCTCCGAAAATTAAGAAGCATGTGATTAGAAATCATTTGGTATCGTGAAGTGTGTGTATGCATGTGCAAGCCCCCCAAGCGGCCAGTTGTGGTAGCCTTGCTCGCGGGAGTTGGCTCCCCTAGGTCTAAAGAAGTTAGACCTGCGCCAATTCGTGGTGGAGATTGGAACACCTCTAACCCAAGATCCTAGAACGAAGATATGTCATCTGGAATAGGAACATCTGACAATCCTTGTAACGACCTGTATTTTTACGGATCGAAGGATCGTAGAATTGTTGTTCGTAAGTCTTAAGTCGAAAGTCTTAAGTCGAAAGTCTTAAGTCGTAAGGCTTAAGTCGTAAGCCTTGGGTCGTAAGCCTTAGGTCGTAAGCCTTAGGTCGTAAGCCTTAGGTCGTAAGCCTTAGGTCGTAAGCCTTGGGTCGTAAGTCTTAAGTCGAAAGTCTTAAGTCGAAAGGCTTAAGTCGTAAGGCTTAAGTCGTAAGCCTTAAGTCGTAAGCCTTAAGTCGAAAGCCTTAAGTCGTAAGCCTTAAGTCGTAAGCCTTAAGTCGTAAGTCTTAAGTCGTAAGTCTTAAGTCGTAAGTCTTAAGTCGTAAGTCTTAAGTCGTAAGTCGTGGGTCTTGATGAGTCGTGACCGACTTAAGGGGGCATACAAGTTAAGGATTTCAGCCTATAAATAGGAGTGCCTATGTTCATTTTTGGAATCCGGATTTTGAAGCGACGAAGTGCTGCCATTTTGAGAGCTCGACTACAACACTTCTTCACTTCTTTTCTCCACTTTAATCTTGTGCTTCCATTCATCTAGATTGAAGATCAAATCGAAGATCCAAGAGTCAAAGTTGAAGGTCTACATCCATCGAAGAGAGATTTCATCGTTTGAAGGGAAATCTTGTCGGATCAAGCTAGATCCTTTGCTGTCCAGATCTGAAGTTGTTATCTTTTGAGGTGTTTAGGTGATTCGGTGAGTGGTAGTTATCTCTCACACGGACCCAAAGGAGTATATTGGATCGGTGGCTTGTTTATGTGTTAAAGATAGAGATTTCTTGCATTTTCCTTAAGTCTGCATGTAGATCCATTGTCTATGAAGTTTTGGATACCCATTTTGCTACATGTTAACTTATATAAGTTTATTCATTAAGTTTTTGAGATATTTGCTTATAATTCATACTTGTTAGATATGGACATTTTAATTACGAAATTGCCATTCTTTTATAATTGCTTATTAGATCTTGTTTGAATGTTTGACTGCTTGGATTAATGATTGATTTGATTGATAGATTGTTGCAAATTAGCTAATAGTTGATTTGGACAAGTTGGTCGAAGATGATTCAAAAGCTAAGTGGAGAGGCTCTTGAGTGGTGAAAGTAGCTTGTTGCATATGAAGAGGATGTTAAAGTTCATATGGATAGATTCGATGATGATGGACTTTGCTATGATGCGATGAAGCAAAGCATGATGTGAGATAGCCTTGATTTAATCCAGACGGGATCATCCCAAGCATGTTGATAACTCGATGGTGCGGTTCGAGTTAGTTGATAATGGTGGGCTCGAGAGGCGCTTGGGCTAGTACGAGAATAGTCGTTGAGGAGGATAACTAGGAGGCTGGGATTTCATCGTTGTTGAAGGTTCTAGCATGCTCAAAGCAAGAGTACGTTGGGCATATTCGATAGTCCCAAACACGGGCTGCGACGATGTGCTAGTACTCTGGGTAGTTGCGAAAATTCCTAGGCACGGGCTGCGATGACGTGCGGAGTTGTGTCTAGAACCGGGGTTGCCATTAGCCCTTGACTGACGGCTGAAAGAATGTGCCGGTCATTCAATTAAGATGGTATCAAGGCAATGATAACAATGATAGCTAGGGTCATGGATGTTTGGTTGTATTGTCACTCGGTCTCAAGAGCGATGTTTTGTGGGTGCTTATCTGATCTTGGTTTAGGCCTTGGTGGTTTGTACTTGGAAAACATCGACCTTGACTCGAGTGATAATTGATTTACTTTAATTGTCTGCTTTGCTATGTTTGTTCTGCTTAGTGTGTTTGGGGGCTATCACTGTAGAAAGAGGTGGAGTGGGATGGTTGGGTTCCTATTCCTTTGTACCCTTTATACTCTTTTGGTATGTTTGATAGTTGATTTACTGCTCTCTAAGACTTTTGTCTGACTTAAGGTTTTATGTTTAACTCTTATTACCTTGGGCTGTTCATCCATGTTGGGATGGGCAGACTAGGTAGCAGGTGACAGGTGCCGTTCTTAGTGACTAACGCTGTTGATGACGAAGACGAGCATGAGGCTTTTGCATATTGTTTTCTTACTATATGTACTGGGTATTCCGCTGTTTGTATGATTCTCTGAGTGTTATGTAGTGAGGCTTGATGTATTGGCTGTTTAGATGTTTGTATCAAATTGTTATGAGCTTATATGATGAGACTTCTGTTAGAGCTTCACTATGTATACTTTCTATTGTATTTTACCCATGCGCTATGAGTCATACGATAGACTATTCTGTGTTTACCTTATCCTAACGATCATCCGTGACTGCCTGGCACACTTTACAGCGCACTATTTCCTTGTATGGTGCGGGAGTCATGGGTGGTCGTCACAATCCTCTCAATGAACCTTCCATTTACGGAGAAGAGGCCTTCAGACCTATAAAAGCTGCAATGGGCTGAGTTATTACATTGGTCTTATGCCACTTGACTTTGTGGGGAGGATTTTTGCCCCTTCTCTTTAATTCTGATGATTGAAGGCCTCGCAAAGGCACGACCACGGGCTCATGCCTAGCTATTATACTCTCGTCATCCCCAGTTTGATGATTGTGATTCCAGGTGCACTCTGACCTCCCTCGACTGGAGGCACAGTAGTAGCCCATCTTCAACTTGCCTTGCTGGGACCACTCTAGGAACCCCTGTTAGCTCAATACTTTGGCCTCTTTCAATGAGCCCGACGACGAACAAGTTATCATCACTAAGAACTTCATCTATTTGTTTAAGTTTGGAGAGCACCACTTGAAGCATTCTTACTATCTCCTTGAACTGAGCTCCTTGAGGCCATAGGATGGAAGCTGCAAAAGAAATGCAGTAACGAGTTCAGCATCGATTTGTATTACTCAGTTAACTGACGAAGAAGTTAAAGCACTTATGTCTGACTAACCATCACCTAGCAAACCCCGGTGGGCATCTCTCAAAGAACCATTCTGCCTTGAAGTAACTCAACTTACTCCAAGCACCTGCCATGACTTGGCAGTTCCTGACCGCTTCTAAAAAGCAAATGATGGGTTATACCCACGACTCTTCTTTTTACCCGTTTAGGACAATTTTCAAATTATTAGACGTTCAGACAATTTTGAGATAAATTATAAAATAGTGACTTGTTTCAACCTGCAGAAAGTGTCACTTTGTACTACCGCTACACCTTGAAACTACGTCAACACAATTCTTTTCTTAATGCGCTCATGCTATTTGGAACAGTTATAATACAATTTCAAAGGGCACCAATATTAGTATTAATTTGAAAATTAACACGGGCACAGTTTCAAGTGTACCATATTCTATTTTTGTAATTGCTTTTCAAGAGTCTGAATGTGTAATAAGTTTTGGAAAATGGTCTAAGTAAAGTTAAACAAGATCTAATTTTAATGGAAAAGAAAGATAATCATATTACTGAAATTATTGGTAACAAGAGAACTTGTTATCCACTAGAAATAAATTGATAGCATGCATGGCTACATTTCCAAAGTCTAAACATGTAACAAATTTGGAAAAATGGTCTAAACAGATCAAAAAAACCCTAATTTTAATAGAAAGGAAAGATTGTCATAGCATTAAAATTCTCGGTAACAAGAATAATTATTATCTACTAGAAATATATTGATGACATGCATGGTTATGCAAAAATATAACATGCATAAATACGAAATATGGATGCAAACCTACATACACAATGTATAAGTGATTGCTTACCTGACAAGGAGTATTTGACATGTGACTAAGTCAGGTTTTCAGTTGCTCATCGCTAAGATCTAAACTGAACATGTCATCATCGCCCATATGTGCACAAAGTGGGTGATACCTTCACAACTTAGTAACACTCACTAGTAAAATTGCTTCAACCATCATACATAAGTGACAAACACATAACACTATGGGAAAAAAGGAATCATATGACGGATATGCGTTATTGTCTAGTTGCAAAACTATCTGCCATTAAATCCCATGCCGTCTCATTGCACATCAGACCACAGAGATGCACCGTCGTCTAATATGCACCAGCATGACAAAAAAACATGTTGTCTAATGTTATAGTATCGTTTCTAGAAATTTTTATTAGACAACGTATCAACATTGACTGACGTGAATAATTATTCAAAAAATGAAATTCAAATTTTTTATTTCAAATCGAATTCGAATACAACACAACTTTTACTTTCACTCTACTTACATTTTCAAATACAACTTTCACTATCACTCTCATATACACAACATTTCTATACACTCTCATATACAACATCTCTTTTACTCACACTCACAGTCACACTAGTTTATTTTTTATGTTGATCTTTATTTGCTTGCTTCATCTTGCGTCCGGCCATATTCTATACATGTCAAATAATCACCGTAGTAAAATGGAAAAAGAAACAAATCTAAATTGCAAAAATAAAATTGAATTTGAATACTAATATTAATATGGCCTCAGTTTATGGGTTTGATTTTCTTTATGCTTTAGACAAGGACAAATATATGTGTGCACGAACAACTTATGATATGGATAGTGTATCACTGTGAATTTCAAAAGATCGAGCCTCAATCCAGTCTCACGGACAAATGTGCACAAGGTCAATCCAAGCAGTGTACATAAGGCATTCAGCATTACACAGTCACACGTATATACATACATATGTATGCATGTATATATGGTGCAGCGAACACAAATGCAGAGTAGAATATGGTGCAGTGAACATCACAAAAGGGACAGCTCAACAAAGTGAAGACCAGAATATGGTGCGGCGAAACACAAGTGCATAAGCTTGAATCAGTAAACCAAAATGAAACAAAATGGAAATCAGATTCTGGCCAGAATATGAATTCAGACAAGAACAAAAGTGCATGTACATGTGTATCAGGTCAATACTATACAACAACAAGCGTGAATTGTGATTTAGATTGAACAAGGCAATATTATGTAAATCAGATTCAGGCAAACACATTGAACAAGTCAGAGCATACATTTTAGAAATTATCTGAAAACTCAAACAAAATCAGTTGAAAACAAAATCAGTCAGAAAAAATCCTTTCAAACTTAACTTCTCAAAACAAGGTAAAATTTATATGATTCTTATCACTATACAAACAATAAAATGTCAACCAATACTCAGAGTCAATGAAGTCAACAAATACAACAAACTGAAGTCAGGACATCAACCAAAGTCAAATATTAGGAATCGAAGGATGAACAAGTCAAATTCCTATAAATATCCATTATCATCGTCGAAAGTGATTTGTCTAGTTCAAAAAGGAAGAAATCAAAATCCAAATCAATAAAAACATACCAATTCTCATATCAAAAGAACTCGACCAATTGAAACCCTAATTCTAAAATATCGATCGATAAGAGAAGATTAGGATTCTTTCGATTGAAGGTAGCAGATCGATCAACAAGCCGTAGGGTTCTTCCGGTTGAAACCCGAAATCTAAAAGGTTTGGTTTGGTTTTGAGACTGAGAGAGTATAGGGAGAAGAAAATGGGATGTGGTGTTTAATTGTTTATTTGACTTCGAAGAAGGAAAAATGAAATGAGAGAAATAGAAAAGGGAAATGATTAAAAGAACCGGTGGTCGCAAAATAATTGAAAAGGAAACCAAAATATAGGTGGAGCCAAAACTAATTTTTTTATAACTTCAATCAGGAAAAAAATAAAATGTTGTTCGAATGACAAGCATAAATATTGAGATTTCAGGGGATATGTCAAACAAAAGATTATTTTTCAATATATTGGGTGAAACAGTGGTAAATATTAGGAAAATAGAAAATCTAGCTCATGTTGTGTGACCATTATTATCTGATTTACTTTGTGGCATAGTGTAAACTGTATTATTAGTTTTTGAATTATGGAAGACCGTGACACAAATGTTCGGTTGTCAATTCAACTCCCTTAAATAACTTTTCTTGGTTAAATACAACCGCAATAAAATCATTAAACTCCTTTTTAACACAACATGGTAGGAGAAATAATGTGTTCGATTATCAATTACTCGACTAGGATGAAACTTATAGATTGAAAAAATCCCTCTCTGACAACATCAAATCATGAAGTTTGTTTACCTCTTTTTTAGGGAAACTTTCCTATTCAGAAAAATGTTTGGAAAAGCAAGGTAACATTTTACATAAATTTGACAAGGTATGCACCGATAGACATATCAAATAATAAATTTCTATCAATAAACTTATTTTCATAACAGTTGTTGCCACTGACGTATTACCATAATTTTACATGTCATATAGAGATAAATAATCATCAAATAAACTGAAACATAAAAAGTTGCAAATTGATCTATATAGGGTTATTTACGAATCTGGATTTTCTTTTCTAGGAATTAACTCGCCTGCTCTACCCTCATTTATTCTTTTTAATGCCAAATCTACCATTTTAGCAGTTTCATGATGACTTGTTATATATTCATGGCTGTAGATTGATGCCTAAACATTAGGCCATGGAGTACGCAAATTTAACTATCATATGAATGTACAAACAACAAAAACAGGCAAGAATTAAGTTATCGACGCTCTTTTGTGTTAGAACTCTTATCATAAACATTAATAGATATAGATATTAATTGTGCCACACCCTCTACCCTTCATTCCTGCTCCTCTTTAATTTACAATGCATAGTGAGCAATCTATCAAAATCGTTTTCATTACATTTCGGATCGTATAATTTCACATTGGAGCGTATATATGGATATAATATAAGTAGCTTAAGTGCAACACAGCTTGCACCCAATGTAATGTCACATGGTAAACAATTTCTTGTTTTACATATCATCCATTCTGAAAGAAAGGAATGCAAGGTGCAAGACATTAAAGGAAAATATTTAAGTCATTTTCTACTATTTCGTATTCAGTATATATACTCAATTTTCAAATTAGACAACACTATTTTTTGTACTTCTACATGTTTATTTGCTTAACCAAAACACCCACCAATAAAATATTTGTCATCAAGATATCTACATGCTGAAAAAACAAATTTACATGCCTATAAAAGGGAGTTGACTATATCCCTGGTGGAATAAAATTATCCTATATAACCAAAAAAAATTCAACCCATTAAGTTTATCCATTTGATTTTTTTAGTTTCCTCCAATTTATATGCGCCTGATAAGATTTCTTCTTTATCAGCCAATTAAGAAATTAATTGACTGCCTCGACCTCCCAAAATAATTCTTCTTCAAACGTAGGTGATTTATTACTCTTTTTAATGCTATAAAAGCGGCAATATATATTTGAGTAATTATCTCAAATATCTTTCAAATCTTCTGCAATTGAAAATATTGCATCAATGAAATCAACAATATCTTCCAAATCTTCTGCAATTGAAAATATTGTATCACTAAAATCAAAAATATCTTCCAACTTCTATTCAATTGAAAACACTGTATCACTGAAATCAACAATATCTTCCAAATCCTCTACAATTGAAAATATTGTATAACCAAACCTTACATGATTAGCATCACACTTTTGTAGAGTTCCACTCCAGCTCAACCGCATATACTTTTTCTCCCTTGTTTACAATTTTCAATAGTCATTTTTAGAAACAATAGTTAGAAGTACTATATGGGTAAGGAACAATTGGAAACTAAATATAAGATCAAAACTAGGAGACATCTCATATGCGTAACTGAGTGTTTGCACCAAAATTGGGCACAACACTCTTCAGAAGTATTTGAAGAGATAAAAATGAAGAATATAAATGTAAAAAGAAGGTTATCTAACAAACACTTCAAAAAAAGATATGAAAACATGCAGGAACACAACGATTTAGAGTGGTTCGGCGTATGGCCTACGTCCACTATGAAGTTGATGACTTTATTGATATTCACTTGCCGATTACAACTGATTACAGTGGCTTACAATGGATTATAGTGTTTAAATTTGAGTACAACAGCAGCTATGGAGTACAAAAATAGTTCCAGCAGAGTCTGAAAGTCAATGAGCCAAAATATCCTCATTTTGTAGGTCCTTGGGCTCTATTTATAGAAGTTGGAGGCAAATATCTCGCTCAGATCTCGGGAGACTTCTTCCGTCACGTAGGTGGGCCCATTCGATCGATCCTAGGCGATTTCGACTCGATCCGTGATCGATGCGAATGAATTTAGTGTCGATCAAGATTTGACCTAATCGAGTCGAAACTTGGAATGCAGGGGGGAACACTCTCTTTTGATGAACAAATGATAGAGGAACTCCTCGGTCGCAACAGTGGCCATTTTGCGGACCTGCCATTTGTTATAAGTGGAATTGCACCTGCTATTGGCTCTTCAATGCCAACTATCGATGCCCCTAGCGAGGCTCAAGCAACTCACTAAGAAGAGATATTGGCCGAAATCAATGCTGAAATGGAGGCAGTGACTAGTGGTGGCAGTTCTGGAGGTGGAATGGCGGTACCTGGCCTGGCTCCACTGAAATGATATCACTTAGTGGTAGAATTATTTGTACCAGCGTGTCTATTTTGTCTCTTGCAGTAGATCTGACCCCTCCGACTCTGCCTGCAGAAAGTATCCCATACACTCGAGTTCGGAGGAGGACGTTGAGATCATGCACCCGCCTAGAGATCATTTGCCGAAAGGCAAGAGCTCAAAGTGGAAAATCACTAGTAGCTATGGTGGGTCCACACCGAAGAAGAAGCCAAGGAAGAAGAAGGAGTAGATAGGATTCTTTGGCATATTTTTTGGTAGATAGATAGGAATCTATTTTGTTCTTCTTTCATAGCCGGTATAGATGCGGGTTCGGCCCCTGCTAGTAGGAATTTTGAAAAAACTTGTACATGAACTTCTTTCAAAGTTAGTTGAAATGAAATTTTCTTTTTGGCTTTGACTCTATTACTATCTTTCATGCTTAAGTGTTCCAATATTTGAGTTCTACTCCAGTGCATTTGCAAAGTTCCAACCTTTGAGTCGAGTTTGTTTTTATTTGTCTAGTCTGGAAATCACAGACATGAGTCATGACCAAGGATTAAGTTGAACTTCGACATTTTCAGTCAATGGTTGACATTTAAGATTTTCCCCTAGTTTCGAGGATGAGTTGCAAAGATTGGCCGGCGATTGCATTTCGCCTTCATTTCGTCGAGCTTAACATTGTTGAATCGATGCTAAAACAAGTGAGAGTCGAGTGGCCGAATCGCACTCGCTCACATATTGATGATCGCGTCCACACTTCGGGGACCTACATGTGTATGTCAGTGGTCAACCATGCCTGTTTAAGTTTTAAGTATATGTCCATGCTCTACGGACTTAAGTTAGTTTGCAAGTGGTCATCCACACCCGTATTATGTTTATACTATGACCACACTCTGGGGACTCGGAGTTATTTGCGGTCGATTGCCTGGTTCGCACTTTGGGAATCTAAAGATAGTCGACATTTGTACTCTGGTTCACACTCTGCGAACCTGAAGTAAGTGTTTATACTTCAACTCGCACTTTGGGAATTTGGAGTCGATTCTTATACCTTGACTCACGCTATGGGAGTTCAGAGTTAACATTTATACTCCAATTCACACTTTGGGAATTTGGAGCTGATGTTTATGCTCTGAATCATACTCTGGGAATTAGAAGTTGCTGTTTATACTCTGATTTGCACTCTAGGAATTCGGAGTTGATGTTTATACTCCGACTCGCTCTTTGAGAATTCGAATTTGACATTTATACTCTAGTTCGCACTCTGGGAACCTGGAGTTGGCCGACAGATGGTCAGTCAAATCTGTTTGGACGTTTGAATTTCGTTCGCACTCTGAGATGAATGGATTTATCAGGATCATGGATGGTCGATTCACATCCACCCTAAGTTAATAAGTGAGGTCATTAGATGGACGGATCCATCCTCCTAGAACATGGATTGGATAAAGGCAAGGTCGTTAGGTGGACGGATCCACCTTCCTCGAAACTGTATTTATGAGTTTATACTCTAGCTCGCACTCTAAGAGACTGGAGTTGGTTGGAGAATTGTCGTGTATCAATCCTATTTAGTCTTGTGCATGATGGCTTGCGTCCGAGCTCGGGTTTCACTTAGTGAGTGGTCGGTTGTACCAAAGTCACTCCCTATTTGAATAAATTCCACCATACGATGGAACTTAGCTCTTCGTGCGTCGTGATGGTTGTATGTCACATTCAAAAAATCACAGCTCTGGCTTGAAGAGATGGCATTTTATTGCTGAAATGAGAAAATATAGCAAAGTCAGTTGCTTTGTTACAAATTCAAATTTCGAAATGCATAAACAAATTACAAAGGCTTAATAGACTAAATAGATAAAGCCTGTCATGTGTAGTAGTGACGAAGATCCTCGCCGTTCCAGGCTATTTACAAAGTAAGACTGCCAACGGTTGATAACTTAAACATGTCATTTCTGAGCTTTCATTCAATCGCATATGACCCTTCCCATGTTGGTTTCGTGTGAGAAGGTACCTAGTAGATTCTTTTGAGGACGAAATCGTCGAGTTCGAATGTTTGGGGTTGGACTTTGACATTATGCAATCGAAAGACTCGATTTCGATATGCGGTTGTTCTCAAGTCAGCTTGATCCCTTTGAATGACCCCAACTCCATTGGCGATAGGGAATTTTAAAGTTAAACACCATGCAGCAATAATAGCCCTGAATTCAGGAAGAGCCGGTCGGCCCAAGAAAGCGTTGTACGACGAGTCTATGTTCAATACAACAAATTGCAATGCCCGAACCCTCCAGCACTCCCTAGTTCCCAGCTCCACGGGCATTTCCACCAATCTAGTGGGCATGGTTGCACTTTCATTGAAGCCATGAATATGGAATTGACAAGGCTTCAAATTTTTGGCCTCCATCTTCATCCGATCATAGGCCCGCTTAAATATTTTATTCACAGAACTTTCATTGTCAACTAGAATCCCTTTCATCCAGGTATGACCTACTTGAGCTGGTATCATCAGTGGATCGGTAGTTGGGTCTTCGACCCCATCAGCATCAATATTTCAAAACATGATGTCGTCGGTCATTGTCTTCTGTTGCTTGGCCGGAGCCCCATCATCACAACTACTATAACATTCGAAGTCTGCATGCCTGATAGAGCTTGCATACAACTCCATTTCCCTCCAGCTTCGGTCTACAGATGAGGACCACCACTCACAGTGTTTATCACAACCTCCTGCCGGTATGAGCGGGTTCCTCCTGTCTTGACTTATTGGGTATATTATTCTGATTCGATGGGCCGGCACATCCAAACTGCGGTGCTCGCACAAACTGTTCCAACATCCTCTCCCTAATCAATTTCTCAATGAGGTCCTCCAAATGACGACAGTCATTTGTATTGTGGCCATAACTCTCGCGAAACCTACAAAATTTTCCTGTTTGATTTTCCTCTCTGATGATGGCTTCGGAACAGGCTTCTTATAGTGGATAGTGTTTCAAATTTGTAGATATACATTCTCTAGTGACGTGTTCAGAGGAGAGTAATTATCAAACATTAGATCTCTACGTCATAGACCACGATTCTGATCCTGCTTTCTATTCTGATTCCCACTGTCTTTCTGCTGAGTCTGCTTATTCTGGATATTCAAGCGCACTTTTTCGAAACTTTTCCCGGTTTGTTTAACAGCTACAGTACTTTGGACTCCTTCAATATTGGGCCCTGTGTCATCCCGTTTCCTAGACTATTTCGCATCCTACCTTCTCAAGAATTGGGCTGCCTCGGAGTAGAAACGGTCCAATGATGGAGGGAGTTTATCGGCCAACCAGTTGCCAAATGCTGACAGGATCGATCCCCTTAGTTAGTGCCATCAAAATTGAGTTAGCACTAGAATTGCTAATTTCTGCACATGTAGCGTGAAATCTCTCTAAATAATGCTGGAGTGTCTCTCCAGGAGCTTGAGTGACGCTGGATAGAGTGTGAACATCCTTCGGTCTTGCAACATGCATGTGGAATTGTTCAACAAACTTAGTGGCCAATTGATCGAAACTAGAAATGGATCGAGGCGGCAATCGAGTGAACCATATAGTAGTGATGCCACCTAAGAAGATTGAGAAGATTCGGCATTTAACTCCATCATCAGCTCTTGCAGTACTCATTGACCATTCATACTTCAGGATATGTTGATTGAGATCAGAATTTCCTTCATAAACTGGTAAAGTTGGCATCCTGAATCACCGAGGGGGTTCAGCATAAAGTATTTCATCAATAAAAGGGAGAATGACTCCGGAAGATTCCCCAGTCGTCATTTGTGAGGCCTTAAATCTCTCGAATCATTTGACGGATCATTGTGGGAATGTCCGGCATCTGTACATTTTGTGCACGTTGAGCCAAGGTGTGGTCGGGTTACATAATGCGAAATTGGACAGGTCGTTGTCGACGGTCTGTATCTTGCCTCCTGGGCTTGATGTTCTCTGGAACATAGGGTTTGGGAGTATGTTCATGCAGACAATGGTTTGGATCTGACTGATTCTAGGCATCAAGTCCAAGTTCAATAGCATCGGTGGTAGCGTGATTGTCTATAGTATAGTGAGGAACATTACCTCCCCGGGAGAAGGGTCCAGTCTGGTAGCTGGTTGACGGGCCAACTCTGGGTTGCCCAATGTTCACCGCAGGTTGATGTCTGGTAGCTTAAGTGTAACTCCCGTCTAACCGTGGACGTGTAGATCTGTGATGGTAGTCGGATGAGGCCGAACTCTCGGTGGAGGAATGAGAAGCATGATCTCTTCTGGATCTTCTACGCCTTCAGCGATTTAGCTGATTAGTTAATTCTGCGTTGGCACGCAGTTATTCAGTAAGTTGTTGCCGACTCTGGGTCAACTCTTGAAGTAACATCTGAAACTCTTGTGTAGTAACAGGGCCTGACGGATCTGATAGTCTGGCAGCATTCTGGTTGGATGGAAGCAGTTGTACGGGATTCTGTCTGTCCCGTCCTTCTTGGTCTGTAGCTGTAGAGGCTGTTCTTGTGCTAACCATGATAGATAATGAAGTCCTTTCCTAGATCAGATGCAAATCTGAATAGGATGGAAGGATTCTGAACTTGAGATCTGGATCTTCCTCTTGAATTTATGCAATTTGGTATCGATAGTAGATCCAAAGAGTAGGAGAAAAATGTGTTTTCTCAGTGAAAGCACCAAAGTATTTGTACCAAAATTAGGCATAACTCTCTTCGAAAGTATTTGAAGAGATAAAAATGAAAAATAGAAATGTAAAAAGAGGGTTATCTGACAAACACTTCAAAAATAGATATGAAAACACGCAGGAACAAAATGATTTAGAGTAGTTCGACGTATGGCGTACATCCACTATGAATTTTTTTACCAAAATTGGACACAACACACTTCAGAAGTATTTGAAGAGATAAAAATGAAGAATAGAAATGTAAAATGAGGGTTATCTAACAAACACTTCAAAAACAGATATGAAAACACGCAGGAACGCAACGATTTAGAGTGGTTCGACATATGGCCTACGTCCACTATGAAGTTGATGACTTTATTGATATTCACTTGCTGATTACAACTGATTACAGCACGTTACAACGGATTATTGTATTTAAATTAGAGTATAATTGCATATATGGAGTACAAAAATAGTTCCGGCAGAGTCTGGACGTCAAAGAGCCAAAAGATCCACCTTCTATAGGCCTTGGGGCTCTATTTATAGGCATAGGAGGCAAATATCTCACTTAGATATCGGAAGACTTCTTCTGGCACGTGGACGGGCCCATGCAATCAATCGTAGGCGATTTCGACTCGATCCGTGATCGATACAAACGAATTTCGTATCGACCAAGATTTGATCCAATCGAGTCGAAACTTGACAGGAACATTCTTTAGATTGTACGCAAGATCTTCTGAAAATTTCATAGTATTTGGACTTGTGGATTGCATGTTATGATCGATGCAAATTGGAGATTTTCGGTTTCAGTTCCCTTCATATCGATCATGACTCGCTGCTGGTCACGTGCCTGAGAGTTGGCGTGGCGCTTGATTTTTGGATCGCTCCACTTTCGATGATGAGTTGATCGAATCTTCCAAGGCTTTCGCCTCTTTCGTATCGAAAACGTTGCCTTGTTCGCATTGATGGAAGTTGCATAGTTCGTACCGATGGAAGTTTCTCAGTTCGCATCGATGGAAGTTGCAAAGTTCGTATCGATGGAAGTTCCACGGTTCGTATCGATGGAAGCTCCATAGTTCATATTGATCATAAAGTCTTATTCGCATCGATCCAGGTCGCTCTAACTCGATGGATGCGAACGACCGATGACTTGATGGATACGAATAGCGGTTCCATGTTGGATACGAACTAGCGAAGCTAGGTGGATACGAACTAGCGAAGCTCTCTCCGAGGGATACGAACAGCGCGATTTCTTGATGGATTTGAAAAAAGTTGTTCTAAGATGAATACAAACTAGACAACTACCATATGAATTGGAGCTTGTTCGATGGTGGAGTCGAATAGATCGACACGAACAAGAATATTCTCTCGATGGATACGAAGTGGCGCATCCTGACAGATTCGAATAACTACTCGCCGATGGATACAAACAAGATCGATTCGAAATGATGGGTTCGCATGAGTTGGCCTTCTTGACTTGCATCAGTCATACCTTGAGCATATGAACACGGATTGACTCGAAATTTGGAACGTTGTCTTTCTTAGCTTTGCTCGTCATGTCTTGTCAATCGTAGCTCGATCCGGACAAGGACAAAATTCATCGACATCCATAGTGAACCTGTTCTTACTCGACATTCGGGACGAGCGATCCTTGGTTTTCAGTCAATATCTTGATATCTCGGCCTTGCCAAAAGGCGGGATAACACTAAGATTCCCTACAATCAATGCAGTTCTAAAAGGTAAATTTTTTTTAAACAAGATCTTTGGATGTGTGTTTTAATGTGGGTATTCTCATGTATGCAACTGCATCATAAGCTTTATAAAATTAAGATACATACTCAATTTCTAAAAGACCATCAATTAATCCTCCTATAAAAATAACTTGCTAATTGAAATCACCTATTCAAAGGCCATCTAAACATGTAAGCAAAACTCATGCGACTAAAAAATAAAGAATGAATATAATACAAACAAACACATACACATTACAGGGTTGTAGATCTCCTTTCACCTCTTCTATTTATTAGTGAAATAAATATTTGGAACCTAATAAAATTTTGCAGATACGTTGTACTCGTTAACAAGATCATTTACGCAAAATTTTAAATTATCTTGAAACTTTAAATACATTCAAGATAACATTTCAAATCGTTGGTAAATTTAACTATTTTCAACATTTATATCGGCATACAATTTTGAAGAAGTTAAAAGTTTGAAATTTTAAAAAATATTGTATGATAGATAATCTTGTCGGTCAATATAACACACCTAAGAAAAATAGCTTTATTTAAGAAAAAAATACACTAAAAGATGTAGGGAGATTAAAGGGGATTATACATGAAAGAGGATCTAGAATTTACCCCATTATACATACGTACATATGTAGAGAGATACTATGAGAGAGTGAGAAAAAAAGCCGTAGCCTCTTAATTTCAGTCATTGTATTTTACAAGTTAATGGACAGATCATTTGTAAATGGAAAACAACCTCTCATACTTGTTTCTTGTTCTCCCTCTTACATCATCTTAAATCAATCCGCTAATTTATAAAATTCCATGGTTGAAATTAAGGGGGTACACAATTCAAGGGATTACAGATCCTTTGTTACACAAATACCATTACAACAAAACATAAGTTTTCCGACAGCTGAAAACCATCAGCGGCCATAAAAAACCGACGCAAAAAATCATCGCAATTTGTCCCGTCGCCACATAGTTTTTCCGACATCTTCCAACAGCCTCCGTTGTAAACTTTCCGATGGCTCTAGACGGCCGTCGAAGACATGTGGCCGATCAAGAGGAAGCAACAAAAACGCCACTAGCCATCGAAAGCCATCGAAAAATGTTGACCTGTAAGCCGCCGGAAATAGTCGGAATACCTAAAGCATTTTCAAGATTTTTGCTACTTGCTGGCCTCACATACACAATTTAGAAATATAATATAGTCACGGACAAACGCATATCGAGTTCAGATATTCAATATAATCTCAAATCATAAAAATATACTCAAATCGCATAGAGAAAATTGAACCAACCATCACTCTCATAACATCAAACCAACCAACACTTCGTTGACATAATATACATACATGTCATCACACAATATATACACGGTGAAACACCAACAAATCTCACACCATCAAAAACTCAAATGCCATCATTAACAACCCACCACCATCAACTCACAAACGTCAAACTCACCATCACCAAATGTACCATCAAATAATATACAAAACAACTCAAAGTATCCAACTGCACCAACTCAATATATCATCAAACAATACAAAACAATGTCGCATAATAAAAAAACATACCTATTACTTCTGTCAATCACCTCCAGAACTTCCAAAACTATCTGAAAATGGAAAGCGGCCACCATACTACTACATGTATTCAGGAATATGCTAGTCCAACAGCTATGTCAACTCAATGGTCTACCGACGGTTCTTCTCCTTCCAATGCGCCACCCTAGCTCGGAATTCCTTGATCTTTGCTAGATCGATATGAGCTTTGCTTTGGCTGGCTCTCCTCCGTGATGCCTGTTATATCTAAATCGTACTTTAGAACTGAAAGATTACTAAATTGTTGTGTCTAAACATATTATTCATTACTGCTCGATTTCCAAAACCGTAACTCCTGTTCCGTAAAGATGGGTCTATGACTGACTCAAACTCGTCTGTAGCCAGCTGCTGTCGACCTATTACCTCCAGGAGTTTCTATCTTTGTTCCATAAACCATGCCTGCATGAACAACTAAATATACATTTGAAATTAATAGCACAATATCTTAATTCATTATATTTTAATAATTAAAACAATTACTAATAGTATATAAACTAAAATATGCTTACATTGCTTTTCTATGATTTATTGTCATGCCACGTATATGAAACAGTCCAGTTTGTATTTACATGCTCGACGGCATGCGTACGGATAAATACATCCATGTACGATACGGGACCCTGCGCCTCCACTTTCTGAAATTGATTATTATGTGCTGTTATTATATATTCGAAATTATATAGCATAATAACTATTTACAATTCACAATTAATAAATTTACTAACTCCTGGCGATATTGTCGGAGCGACTTGGACCTTCCTCGATGGGTGACAGGATTCCTGTTCCTATTTGCAGAGTTTCTCTGCACTCTATCTGTATATTTAAATAAACAATACATTATTTACTTATCAAATATTTTTTGATATTTACATACCAATCAAATAATTAATAAAACATTAGTACACTTACCTTTGTTTCATCACTCTCCCAATGCGCCAGCCAACCATCCCATACACTCGCTTCCATCTAGTTCGAATTCCCCCTTTATGCTTCACTGCCGATATGGAATCCCGGTAATTCTTCATCATCTTCTACATCCAGTAGTGTCGTACCAACTGCATGTTGTCTTCTTAGACGTCGACTGCGGCCTGCATTTCATGATAAACAAGTGACAAATGATTAAATAATATAAGGTGAACAATAAATAAACAACAAACAAATAGAGAATGGAAAATAGAAAATTATACTTACAATGAAATCTTGTCATATACACTCCATGATGTGGGAAGAGATATTATCCCACTTGAACCAGCAAGTCGTCATCCTGCTCTTATATGAATCTCTAGAAATTGATAAACTAAAAATGACAGCCGTAGGTCGAACACTCTGTATTAAATATTATACAATTATTATATCGTACACAAAATATTTATGATGCTGAAAAAAAATTAATACTTACCCCTCTTTTTTATGCACCAGATACACAGCTCGATGCTATCGCCTATGGATGAATGGATGGGCCGTGACCATCGCCTCTGGATGAATGAGATGAGCTCCTCTTTCTAGACGACATGGTATCTGTCACAGGTCCATCATTTTTTAAAGGAATGATAGCATAATAATGACATATATTGTATAATAATGAAATAAAATACATAAATTGCAAAATATATCTCATTCAGATTGGGTCTCATATTCCAATGATAAGCAGAATATAGGATTTTTAATTAAATTACTAAATAAATGAAATAAATGGTGTAAATGACACGAATGACATAAATTATGTAAATTATGATAAGAAGATTTGGTTTCATAAATGACGTAAATTACGAAAGTTGCAAAATAAATGTCATCAATTACATAAATTGCATAATACATCAGATATTCAACATAATATTTTTATCAATCTTTATTGTCTTCTGATGCAGGTTTGGTCTCATATTCTACATTATTTTCCTTTTTACTCTCAAATGCTTCTATCAAAATGTTTGATTCATCGTTCAGAGGTCCAAAATCCATCTCCGGTGATGTTGCATTTTCACTTCATCGCAATGCATTTTGTGATTACTAATAGCTGCGTGCTGCTTTTACAACCATCCCAAATACGTTTCTTAGCAGCATCCAATAAATCGTAAAAAAAATTCCTTCAATATTTGGTTCTTCAAAATTTACATCATCGTCCTCAACTTCAGCCGTAGGGAACATTGATCGTGATGCATCTTCAAACATATTTTCTATACGATTCGTCATAACAATTTCATTACAAGCTATTTGTAATTCTGCAGGAGTATGTGCTACAACTTCTCTATAATAATCCCAAATATAATACTTCGGTACGAAACTGTTTTTACACAAATGAACTTTCACAATATCTGATAATAAATACTTCAAATGTTTCACCTACTATGCAAACAACAAATTTCTACACTATTTCCATTATTACTTAAAGAAAATTCAACAAAAACGTCTATACCATTATAAAAATCTTCTTTTATTGAGCCTCTCAGTCCCCTTCTTTGATACATCCATCTCCTCCGATCAATAAAATAATTGATCATTTTTCCTATTTAGAAAAATATGTCATAAATTCAAAAATAAATATTGGCCATTTTACAAATTGACAGTTTATTTTTCAATTTATTGATACATAATCTTATACGCGACAATTTAACCTAAATTAAGAATACAATATTGAAATGTTGGTTTATGGTTTTCTATTTTGATAGTCAGTCATCCTACTTTTCATAACAAACGCAGTAAATAATTACATTTCATAAAGTATTTCGTTTTAAACGATTCAATAAAATTTCGGCAGCATTTTCCCTTTGTTTCCTGTATTGTACACAAATGCGTGTACACAGGAAACTAAAATGAAAAATGACGGCGAAATTTTGTGAACCATTTAAAATGAAATAATGTACAAAATGTAATTGTTTTTGGTGTTTATAACTTGTCCAATAAAGGAAAAAATTCAACAAATATTGTATTAGATGAATATAAAGTCTGTTTTATGACAAAAGCGAATATCTATATAACGATCATGTACAACACATGTCGGACGGGGTCAAATACTCTCTATGGGATGTGATAAAAAGGTAGTTTATAAAAAATTTAAAGTTTTATAGTTTGACTTCTTATTTATTATATAATATATGTAACGACCCGCTATTTTGGACTATACGCATCTGCACATGTCGGACTTGAATAATTCAAAATACCGAATTGTTAATTCAAATTTGGCAAAACTCAGATATACAGTAAATAAATAATCACAGAATCACAGACACAGAGTAATAATATATAGCGGAAGTAAAAGAGATAGTAGTTCATGAAGCTACTATATAAATATATAAGATACATCAGAGTTTACAACAAAAGAGAAATACGATACATCAAGTGCAAATCAGAATACATCAACGGAATCATCGAATACTGAAAGAAGAATAGATGGCTAGATCTTCAAGCAAAGCTCCAACTCCAACGGTGAGCCTCGAATACTGGTACACTCAGTCTGACCCGAGCGTAAAGCAAAAGACAAAACACTCGAGTCATGATTAATATTCTTATATTAATAAATCCAAATCGAGTGAAAATGCAATCGAAATACAAGTAACTCAAAGGATGTTGGAATCACCATCCTTTAAGGATCCGTTAAACTATCTACTATGTAGTAGTATACGCTAAATAGATAATGTCTATCAGTAATATAAAGTATCAAAATAGTGTTAAGGCGTTACCATTATCCCCCTTAACACATTTTTATATAAATGTCAAGCACTGTAAACTCCACCGTAAACTGGTGGGATATCAGGTAGTACTCCATAGGCATAACACAAAACAAATTCGTAGTGGTCGCGTATATAGGGATACAAGTATGACAAGGCACATGAGGCAATACCCAAGGTAGTGAAACTACCGTTCGCCTGATCCGGACTGGTGAGGACACATCGCCGCAACGATCGCAACACCGCGAAACAACACTTCTGAAATATACGAGGGTGCACCAATCGATAACAAGTAATGAGTAGTAGTTACGAAGAAGTGTGTCCGCTCGAGGTGGCTAACCCCATTTGGCCCGGCACGGCTCCTGATTTTAGTCATTCCCAATTTGATACAAGTGTCAAGGCTATCCATTATCGTTCTCTTTCTTCAGTCATCACGTACATCATTCCAACCACTTCATTCCGGATCATCACTCCGCGTATAGTTATTAAAGTGGTTTTCGGCTTAGATAGAGAGTAGATCCATAACCGATTCCGGTCTCTTTAATAACTTTCATAATTATTACACCGATTGGTCATTTAGTAAATTTTAAACCAAATCAAATTCAATTTCAATTTCAATTCGTAAATCAACATTTCGTTTGTCTTTCTTAATCAATTTCCAAAGTTTACGTTTCAAAACTTCCAAATTACCATTTCACAATCTTATAATTCGATTTCAACTTTTATTTAACAATTCAAATATTGATTCAAGTTCATATATGCATTTCATTCCGAAATCATTAAAATGGTTCAATTTTCATTCAAATCAATTTAAATTCATTTATTGACTTCATTCCATATGCATTAAGTAAATTTGTCACTCAAAACAACTTCTATTTAAATTCACTTCATTTAAATCAATTACTTACGTTCAACCTCATTATATCAAAACATCAAATTGAAATAAATTAAATTCGTCAATCAAGTTCCTTAAATTACAAGTCTTATATTTATTCCAATAAATCACATTTTTATTTCTTATTAAAGAAATTAAATTTCACTTATTTATTGACTTCGTTACAAATTTCAAACTCAATTAATAAAACTAAATTTCAGATAATCGAAAAGTTTCGATTTCACTTATTAACTTACTTAAATATTTTCCAAACTTCATAAATAAAGAAACCCCATTTCATTTATTAACGAAGATCAAATTCACTTAATCAAAAGTTCGATTTTCTCTTATCATAGAATTCAATTTTTATTCAATTATCAAATACTACAATCTTATTCAATTATTTAATAATTTCAATCTTAATTATTAATAATTTCAAAACTTAATAATTACAAACTTGATTATCAATTCAAACTTAATTATTAAATTATTTCCACTTAATTATGAATTCAAACTTTAATCATCAAATCATTTCAACTTAATTATAAATTCAACTTAATAATTTCAAACTTAATTATAATTTCAAACTTAATTATAATTTCAAATTTAATTATTAAATGATTTCAAACTTAATAATTTCAAAACTCAATTATTACTAATTCCAAATTATTTATTTATAATTCCAAATTTAATTATTATATAATTAAATTTCAAACAACGTTCTTTCATCGATTTCTACGTTAATATTTGTTTCAGATTCAATCTTTACATTCTCCTTTCATAAAATTCAAATTCCAACTACATTTCAAAACTTATTCTTTGCTCGAATAAAATCATTATTTTATTTTTGAATCAAATTTATTGACCAATCGGATTTTATTTAATTCTCTATACTAAATCAAGTTCGCTTGGGTATTTATCATTTCGACCCGATTCCATTTCAATTCGAAAATCAAAGCATAGCAAAGGGAACTTGCAGTGTGATAACAGGGATGGTGTCAAAGTAAATAAACAAGCAATAACAACAATCTAACACAATCCAATAATCAATTCAAATAATCCCGAAATAATCGTATTAATTCACACTGTTGTTTGTGCGAATTAATATAATTATCTCTGGAATCTACACTATCATTTCATGTATATTAAAGATTATTACATTATGGTTTTCACTTGTCGTTCAATTTCAATTTTAATACTACAACAATTAATCCAATATACGTTCAAAGGTTCAAAGTCTAATTTATCAAATTCTACGTGTCAATCAACGTAACAAATAAAAGGGGTCATATTATTCAAATTAACTAATCAGCTTCAACATATATCAATTCCAAATTGTTAACTATTCTACGTCAATTTCAATTTCATAATATTTATCACTTTATACATTACAATTTAACATCCAATGTCAACAACAATCAATCAATCAATTATCAATCAAACGGGTTATCATCGTGTAAATAACAGATAATGGTGTCAGATGTCAAAGATGAACTGATACGTAAATAGCAGTGCAATAAATAACAGCAGCATATTTCAATTGTCGTTTCAATTGAAATCAAATTTAATAAATAAAAGAACATTAATCGTGAGTGATTGCTCACTTTTTGAGGCTAGAGGAAACAGAAGATGACACAGATACGCACACTGATACGGACACTGAAATTGAATTATGAATCCAAGCACGTATTTGATGATCAAAGTTGATACACGGAATAGAAGAAATCACATCAGAATTTGGGTCGAAGAAGATAAATGAGTATAAGTGAACGTATAGTCTTAAAACTAAAATTACATAATACTACTAATATATATATTTACTTTGAAATCAATACTGTATATGTGTAAATAATATATAAGCGTTTTAAAATTATTGTTTTCTTCTTAAAATAAATATTGTTTGCATATACACATCCCATTACTCCACACAGAAATATAAATAATATGAGGTATATAACAAAGCCACGCTCCCTGTTGCCAAGGACATCATATAGACATAAATAAAAATATAGATATTCAATACTATATATATAAGCAATTGAAATATACATAATTTACATAACTTCTATATATACATATAGTCTGTAAACTTACGGAGTAGTGAAAATTTGCATACTTAAAAATATATCATATATAACAAATGTAAAACCCACGCATATTTATACACAGATAACTTATAGTTTATGACACTAGTGATATACGACTAAAAAAAACAGAACTTTTATAACATATAACCGTATAAACTATAGCTTTTTACTAATAGATGTACACACTCTAACACATATAAAAGGACACTAACGATGTATATACATAACAAGACACGGTGCATATATATATTCTTGAAATTCTATTTCCATACAAAATCATACAGTAACTTATATATATATTTATAAGTGCCACTGGAAATACAGTTAATTAAAACCTATAACTTCACAACTTATATAAATTCAAATATATACCAACAATTATGTAAACAAGCATATATATATATATATATATGTATATATCTATGTATGTATGTATGTATGTATGTATATGCTGCTTACCCATCAAGGAGGAGGGCTAGGCCATGGAGGTGAACAGACAGAAGGTAAGACAACATTGCTTTGGCCATAAAATAGGGGAGACAATGATGGTTTTCAGCCACACAAGCAAGGTGGTGGGGTCGAGGCGGAGAGAAGAAGATGAATCGGCTGCCGTGAAAGATCAATGAAGGGGCTTGCGTGAGGATGTTGCGCGGATCTCTGGGTTGTGGCGGCATGGGTCGCGGGTGGCGAGGCTGACAGGGCAGAGGCGGCAACAAACGCGGAGGGCGGCTGAAGTTCCGACGAACTTGTGGTGAAGCAAGATCGGGTGGGGTTGCATGCAAGGCAAGGTCAGGCGAGGTCTAGTTGGCAGGAGGTGGCATGTCAGGTCAATGCGGAGGAGAGAGGGGAAAAGTAGATGAGGCTATGTGGAGATGCTTGCGGCTGTCGGGATGCTTGCGCATTGGAGGTGGCTGCAGAAATGGAGATGACGTGGCTTGGGTCGAGGTGGTTCAGGCGGCATGGGTGAAAGAATGAGGCGGAAGGAGGAGAGAGGGTGGCGGCTCAGGGGTGTCGGTTTTGGGTGAACACGGTGGAGAGGAAGATGGGTTGGAAGAGATATTGTTCAGGTTGCAGCAAATAGATATAGGCTAGTATAATATAATTCTGTTATTTTCCGCTTCCTCCTTGAAAAATGAAGTGGCCACAAAGAAACGAAAGTGAAGAGGTTAATACACAACTAGGGAATATGCAAAATTAAATAGTCGTATGCTGAATTCATGAATCATAAATGCTAGAGGTTGTTGGTTAGTATACGGTAGAAGTGATTAGACACTGAAATACTAAAAGCCAAATTGCGGAACCAATACAAAAAATCGTTTCGTAGATTTCGCAGTCTCCCGGACTCCAAAATACACAAACATATGTACCGTAGAGATCAGCGCGACGAGGCGATCAAAACGGTATACAGATATTAGTGGCTCGATTGAATTATAAAAACTTCAAATTTTCTACTACGGAAAATGCATGAAAAATACAGAAAAATAAGATCGACGGAGCTAAAAATGTCCGAATTTGGAAAAAGAAAAAATAGCGTTTGCTCAGAAGATGTTTTAGAATTTTTCTATGTAAAAATATTTAGGTTCCAAAAACATTTTATTTTCATCGCCTTTTAACTGATTAAATTGAAGTAAATTTACGCACGAAATAAACTTTCATATTTTTGGACGAAAATTTACCAACTGCCATATTTAATTAGACGCATTCTAAATATCAAATTTAAATTTCGAAATTTTATCGTTTAAAATCCCATAAAATTTCAATTAAATACGTTACTAAAACCGTTAAAATTTATGGGTCGTTACACTCTCTCCCACTCAAAACTTTTCGTCCTCGAAAAGGAAGGAGGTAGGAGAATAGAAACAACCAAAAGAAAATAAACTTGAATTACATTATAAACAATTAATTTAAACCATGTAAATTTCAATTTTAAATAAATTTATATTCGACGTTTTGTTTTTAAATTCAAGCTTTCTTTAAATTGATTTAATTTCACATTTATTTAGGAACAAAAGGTTTCTTTCAAATGAAATTCAGTTTAAATTCAATTATTTCAAGATACACCCTTAAGTTGATTTAATTCAATTTATTAACTTTCAAAATAAATTTTCTTCTATTAATCATACCTATAACTTATTATTCTATTTATCTCCATAAATTTTTTATAATTTAAAATTTAAGTGAATAACATTTATTATACGCACTCACATTTATTTATAAAGACAATTTATATTGTATATTGTTCGATTATCCTAAATTAACAATTTCAAAGATCATAAAGTTGAATAGTCATTTATTATGATCATACTTTATTCGACAAAATTAATTCTTCTTTATTCCAAATTATTATTAAATTTATTTTACTTAATATATCTTATCATATATATATTAACTATATTTACATTTATTATAACCACTCAAATTTTATTGATAAATTCCTTTAATTTTATTTTATACTGTATAATATTCAATTACATAGTTCACTTTTGAAACTTTAGGTAAGTCATATATAATGCAATTGAGTATTATCCAAATAAAATTTTACAATTCGCTTATTTCAAGTTAAGTATTTAGTTAAAAAATTTGGCTTCCTTTAAAATCATCCTTAAATAAAATTTTAAGAATTAATTTTCGATTAACTTCAAACAACTTAGAGATAAAATAAACAAATATATATATATATATATATATCATAATATTAAATTAATTTAAAATTTTCAATATATATTATAAATCAAGTCAAGTTTAGAAATTCAAATCAAATTTATTTTTCCAAACAAAAGTGTAGCAGGGCTACAGAATAGTCTCTCCACTTTGAAACTCGAAAATGAATGTCGATGATGCGGCCGTCATCACCGAAATTATTTTCCAGCGACAAAAGAGAAGAGCTCTAACTTAATGATTTAAAATTCTTTAAAAACCATTTCTATTCAAAAATATTTTAAATAATATACATTTTAAAACTTTAAAACCATAGTTCGAAATTATCGAAAATTAAATTCAAATTCTAATTTTATACTCACTTCAAATTTTAAATCAAATTATAACTAAGTTTTATAAGTTCATTTATTTATATTATTCAATAGTCAATGGTTTACATCAATAAATGAAAATCAAAAATTATTATTTTCAACAACCAATTCTTTAACTATTTAATTTCAGAAAATTCATGCTTATATATATAATATAATCATACAAAATTATTTCGTTAGCCAAATTTTGAAAACAACATTGTGTCAGTTTGCTCTGTTTAAGTGTTTTGGAAATTATATCGATAGCGTTGATCAGACGAATTGATCGAAAATCCAAATCAACATCAACAACTCAAACAACACAATATATAAAACATTTTAGATATAAATTTACAAATACACTTCTTTGCTTGATGATACAAAGATGGTTTTCAAAATAAGAATTGAGATTCAAATTTGATGGAAATCAAATCAAAGAGAATTTTGATTCGATAATAAGTTCGAAACAGAAGATAATCATAATTCAATTAACAGAATCGGAAGATGGATAGGCTCATTTAATTCACGGGCAACCTTAACCGGGTCGACCGTAACTTTAAGAATAAGATCGATGCAGAATTCCGAGGTAAATCAACATTCGATCTCAAGAAATGGAATTCAAGTATTGTAGGAGATAGATAGCATCGTAAACCGAGGATACAAATTTCCAGTAAATCGATGTCTATTATAAAGGAATTTCACCCATTTACAAATAATTCGAAGCGAGACCGCCGATTCATTATAAATATCATTCGAAGTTGAGTTATGCGATGCTCCAGAATTCAGAAGAATATGAATAGTGAGGGACAAGAATGAATTTCGGAACCGAGGGAACGTTCCAAAATTCAAAGGAATTGAGTCAATAGGAAGAGATTGAAACTCGAATGAGAGTGATTCTATAAATACATTTACCATATATGCTAAGTTCTGCCTAGAGCTACCAGAAGCTCTGATACCAACTGTAACGACCCACTATTTTGCACTATACGCATCCGCACATGTCGGACTTGAATAATTCAAAATACCGAATTGTTAATTCAAATTTGGCAAAACTCAGATATACAGTAAATAAATAATCACAGAATCACAGACACGGAGTAATAATATGTAGCGGAAGTAAAAGAGATAGTAGTTCATGAAGCTACTATATAAATATATAAGATACATCAGAGTTTACAACAAAAGAGAAATACGATACATCAAGTGCAAATCAGAATACATCACTGGAATCATCGAATACTGAAAGCAGAATAGATGGCTGGATCTTCAAGCAAAGCTCCAACTCCAAAGGTGGGCCTCAAATACTGGTACACTCAGTCTGACCCGAGCGTAAAGCAAAAGACAAAACACTCGAGTCGGGATTAATATTCTTATATTAATAAATCCAACTCAAGTGAAATAGCAATTGAAATACAAGTAACTCAAAGGATGTTGGAATCACCATCCTTTAAGGATCCGTTAAACTATCTACTATGCAGTAGTATACGCTAAATAGATAATGTCTATCAGTAATATAAAGTACCAAAATAGTGTTAAGGCATTACCATTATCCCCCTTAACACATTTTTTTATAAATGTCATAGTCTATACAGCACTGTAAACTCCACCGTAAACTGGTGGGATATCAGGGAGTACTCCATAGGTATAACACAAAACAAATTCGTAGTGGTCGCGTATATAGGGATACAAGTATGACAAGGCACATGAGGCAATACCCAAGATAGTGAAACTACCGTTCGCCTGATCCGGACTGGTGAGAACGCATCGCCGCAACGATCGCAACACCGCGAAACAACACTCCTGAAATATACAAGGGTGCACCAATCGATAACAAGTAATGAGTAGTAGTTACGAAGAAGTGTGTCCGCTCGAGGTGGCTAACCCCATTTAGCCCGGCATGGCTCCTGATTTTAGTCATTCCCAATTTGACACAAGTGTCAAGGCTATCCATTATCGTTCTCTTTCTTCAGTCATCACGTACATCATCCCAACCACTTCATTCTGGATCATCGCTCCGCGTATAGTTATTAAAGTGGTTTTCGGCTTAGATAGAGAGTAGATCCATAACCGATTCCGGTCTCTTTAATAACTTTCGTAATTATTACACCGATTGGTCGTTTAGTAAATTTTAAACCAAATCAAATTCAATTTCAATTTCAATTCGTAAATCAACATTTCGTTTGTCTTTCTTAATCAATTTCCAAAGTTTACGTTTCAAAACTTCCAAATTACCATTTCACAATCTTATAATTCGATTTCAACTTTTATTTAACAATTCAAATATTGATTCAAGTTCGTATATGCATTTCATTCCGAAATCATTAAAATGGTTTAATTTTCATTCAAATCAATTTAAATTCATTTATCGACTTCATTCCATATGCATTAAGTAAATTTGTCACTCAAAACAACTTCTATTTAAATTCACTTCATTTAAATCAGTTACTTACGTTCAACCTCATTATATCAAAACATCAAATTGAAATAAATTAAATTCGTCAATCAAGTTCCTTAAATTACAAGTCTTATATTTATTCCAATAAATCACATTTTTATTTCTTATTAAAGAAATTCAATTTCACTTATTTACTGACTTCGTTACAAATTTCAAACTCAATTAATAAAACTAAATTTCACATAATCGAAAAGTTTCGATTTCACTTATTAACTTACTTAAATATTTTCCAAACTTCATAAATAAAGAAACCCCATTTCATTTATTAACGAAGATCAAATTCACTTAATCAAAAGTTCGATTTTCTCTTATCAGAGAATTCAATTTTTATTCAATTATCAAATACTACAATCTTATTCAATTATTTAATAATTTCAATCTTAATTATTAATAATTTCAAAACTTAATAATTACAAACTTGATTATCAATTCAAACTTAATTATTAAATCATTTCCACTTAACTATGAATTCAAACTTTAATCATCAAATCATTTCAACTTAATTATAAATTCAACTTAATAATTTCAAACTTAATTATAATTTCAAACTTAATTATAATTTCGAACTTAATTATAATTTCAAATTTAATTATTAAATGATTTCAAACTTAATAATTTCAAAACTCAATTATTACTAATTCCAAATTATTTATTTATAATTCCAAATTTAATTATTATATAATTAAATTTCAAGCAACGTTCTTTCATCGAATTCTACGTTAATATTTGTTTCAGATTTCAATTTTACATTTTCCTTTCATAAAATTCAAATTCCAACTACATTTCAAAACTAATTCTTTGCTCGAATAAAATCATTATTTTATTTTTGAATCAATTTATTGACCAATCGGATTTTATTTAATTCTCTATCCTAAGTCAAGTTCATTTGGGTATTTATCATTTCAACCCGATTCCATTTCAATTCGAAAATCAAAACATAGCAAAGGGAACTTGCAGTGTGATAACAGGGATAGTGTCAAAGTAAATAAACAAGCAATAACAACAATCAAACACAATCCAATAATCAATTCAAATAATCCCTAAATAATCGTATTAATTCACATTGTTGTTTGTGCGAATTAATATAATTATCTCTGGAATCTACACTATCATTTCATGTATATTAAAGATTATTACATTATGGTTTTCACTTGTCGTTCAATTTCAATTTTAATACTACAACAATTAATCCAATATACGTTCAAAGGTTCAAAGTCTAATTTATCAAATTCTACGTGTCAATGAACTTAACAAATAAAAGGGGTCATATTATTCAAATTAACCAATCAGCTTCAACATATATCAATTTCAAATTGTTAACTATTCTACGTCAATTTCAATTTCATAATATTTATCACTTTATACATTACAATTTAACATCCAATGTCAACAACAATCAATCAATCAATTATCAATCAAAGGGGTTATCATCGTGTAAATAACAGATAATGGTGTCAGATGTCAAAGATGAACTGATACGTAAATAGCAGTGCAATAAATAAGAGCAGCATATTTCAATTTTCGTTTCAATTGAAATCAAATTTAATAAATAAAAGAACATTAATCGTGAGTGATTGCTCACCTTTTGAGGCTAGAGGAAACAGAAGATGACACAGATACGCACACTGATACGGACACTGAAATTGAATTATGAATCCAAGCACGTATTCGATGATCAAAGCTGATACACGGAATAGAAGAAATCACATCAGAATTTGGGTCGATGAAGATAAATGAGTATAAGTGAACGTATAGTCTTAAAACTAAAATTACATAATACTACTAATATATATATTTACTTTGAAATCAATACTGTATATGTGTAAATAATATATAAGCGTTTTAAAATTATTGTTTTCTTCTTAAAATAAATATTGTTTGCATATACACATCCCATTACTCCACACAGAAATATAAATAATATGAGGTATATAACAAAGCCACGCTCCCTGTTGCCAAGGACATCATATAGACATAAATAAAAATATAGATATTCAATACTATATATATAAGCAATTGAAATATACATAGTTTACATAACTTCTATATATACATATAGTCTGTAAACTTACGGAGTAGTGAAAATTTGCATACTTAAAAATATATCATATATAACAAATGTAAAACCCACGCATATTTATACACAGATAACTTATATTTTATGACACTAGTGATATACGACTAAAAAAAAACAGAACCTTTATAATATATAACCGTATAAACTATAGCTTTTTACTAATAGATGTACACACTCTAACACATATAAAAGGACACTAACGATGTATATACATAACAAGACACGGTGCATATATATATTCTTGAAATTCTATTTCCATACAAAATCATACAGTAACTTATATATATATATATTTATAAGTGCCACTGGAAATACAGTTGATTAAAACCTATAACTTCACAACTTATATAAATTCAAATATATACCAACAATTATGTAAACAAGCATATATATATATATATGTATGTATGTATGTATGTATGTATGTATGTATGTATGTATATGCTGCTTACCCATCAAGGAGGAGGGCTAGGCCATGGAGGTGAACAGACAGAAGGTAAGACAACATTGCTTTGGCCATAAAACAGGGGAGACAATGATGGTTTTCGGCCACACAAGCAAGGTGGTGGGGTCGAGGCGGAGAGAAGAAGATGAATCGGCTGCCGTGAAAGATCGACGAAGGGGCTTGCGTGAGGATGTTGCGCGAATCTCTCGGTTGTGGCGGCATGGGTCGCGGGTGGCGAGGCTGACAGGGCAGAGGCGGCAGCAAATGCGGAGGGCGGCTGAAGTTCCGACGAACTTGTGGTGAAGCAAGATCGGGTGGGGTTGCATGCAAGGCAAGGTCAAGCGAGGTCTAGTTGGCAGGAGGTGGCATGTCAGGTCGATGCTAGAGGTTGTTGGTTAGTATACGGTAGAAGTGATTAGACACTGAAATACTAAAAGCCAAATTGCGGAACCAATACAAAAAATCGTTTCGTAGATTTCGCAGTCTCCCGGACTCCAAAATACACAAACATATGTACCGTAGAGATCAGCGCGACGAGGCGATCAAAACGGTATACAGATATTATTGGTTCGATTGAATTATAAAAACTTCAAATTTTCTACTACGGAAAATGCATGAAAAACAAAGAAAAATAAGATCGACGGAGCTAAAGATGTCCGAATTTGGAAAAACGAAAAATAGCGTTTGCTCAGAAGATAGTTTAGAATTTTTCTATGTAAAAATATTTAGGTTCTATAAGCATTTTATTTTCATCGCTTTTTAACTGATTAAATTGAAGTAAATTTACGCACGAAATAAACTTTCATATTTTTGGACGAAAATTTACCAATTGCCATATTTAATTAGACGCATTCCAAATATCAAATTTAAATTTTGAAATTTTATCGTTTAAAATCACACAAAATTTCAATTAAATACGAACCGTTAAAATTTATGGGTCGTTACAATATATTATTTTTTGTAAACAGTTGAAAATTTACTAATTTTATATATTTCAAAAAATTAGTAATTTACCAGTTTCCGCATATTTTATATATAATGCTACAAATAACACATATATGAACACATAAACACCCCAATTAATACAAGACAATACTAAAAATAACACATATATAATGATTCAAGCATATTCACAAATTCATGAATCATACCTACTCTTCACAATTTAAATCTAACAAATGAAATAGGTATTCCATAGGATACAATAAACCATAATTAGATTATTAGAAACAATTAGAATTACTAATTAGCCCTAATTTATTAAATTACGCAAATCTAGATTTAGGTTAAAAATTAAGATTTTCGCAAAAATTAAAGATTATACCTGATATTAGAAGCAATAGAGAGTGATTAAGGAGCCGTGCAAGATCCGAAAGCTTGAATTTTGAGTTTGGAAGCTTGAAAATGAGTGTTGGAGATTTAAGAATTTTTTTTTTCGTTCAGCTAGAACGAGGAAGAAAGGTCTCGACCGAGACTTGGATAATGCGAATTTCCGATGGCTTTCAACTGGCCAAAAGCAGTCGGCAATCGTCGCACTTGGACCATCAGAAGCCGTCGCCAAGGGTCTTCGGTATTTCAAGCTATTCTTATAGTGATCTTTTCTCACAATGGCCACTTTATTTAAGTTTATGTATATAAAAAACCATCATCATAATATTCAGATTGCAATCATATTAGAAAAATTCTATTTCAAGACAGATAATTACTTAGTAGCCCCCCTAAAATAAATAAAATTTTAAAAACTAAAATACTTTTAAAAAGTTGCGAACTTTCTTTCTTTTCAATTGTATTATTTTCTTACGTCAGTTTCTTACTGTCTAAACCACTACTTCTTCAAAACTCTAGTTTCTGAATCAGTGAATAAACAATTCAACTTTTAACCGATAAGTTATTTTTTGGATTTACAAACTTTTTTAATTGTAGTTCGAAAGAAAATATGAATTGTATTTCTAAGTCGGTGAATGAAAAATTCAATTTTTCACTACTAAGTTTGTAAATCAACGAATAAAAAATTCTAACACTAATTTCAGAACTATTTTTTAAATTAGTGAAGAAAAAATTCAATTTTTCACGTTTCCGTAATGAAAATAGTAGTTCTGAAAATAACAGAGGCCTACTAAGTTATTTTTTGGATTTACATACTTTATTAATTTTTGGGTCTAGTGAGTAAATAGAATTTGCTATCATTTTACACTGCTTAAGTAATTTTTTTTAATACTCTCCGAGTTAATGTGCATTTCTGCTCCGTCTCAGATTATTTTTGCAATGGCTGATGAATATGTTCCAGACTATGTTGACAAAAAAGAACTTGTAGACAGGTAATCTTTCTGGAAAAACTTCATAGGAAAAATAACTTAGTAATGCAGACTTTAATTTACAAATTACAATATGTTTTGGCTAATAATGGTTTAATTTCTCATTTTAAAATTATCAATCCTTTAAGAACTTTACTTCATTTTGCATTGTGTTTTCATTTTCTTTTCAAAAATGCAAAATATTTATAAGGATTTTCAGATAATTAAATGGCGTTTCATCAGGATTAATATCTCTATATTTTTTTTTAATAATTCAAAGAGGCAGCACCAATAGTTTCTTAATTTAACATCATACGTTTCCCAGCATTAGCCACAAGTTTTTATTAAAATATGATGTGAAAGAAGAAAGAAAAAACAAATATTTAAGTAGAAATTTGTGATTGATATCAAAGGACTACGAAATTGTGCTATACAAGGAGGGTCATTGTCCTACCTCTAATTTAAATATTATTTTTATTCATATAGTTTTATTATTTAAATTGTCGCATCAAACATATTTTATCTAAAAAATTCTATTTCACAGTGGCCGATGAATATGTTCCTTTGCAATGCAGACTTTAATTCCAAGGCAATGGGAGGTGCAGAGAAGGCTGAAATAGAACACGGAAACCATTCGCTCTCCATTAGAGTGGAAGAGGCAGTGCATGCTATTATCGACTTTGTGAGAAGAGAAGGTCCTAAAGGATGGGACTACCCTTGGAGGTAGTTATACTATTTCAAATAAGCTCAGTTTATTTTACAATTTCAGTATTAAATTTGTCGATATTTTTCACTATTAGAAAAGGCTTCAATTCCGACAGCATAGACCGACGACTACCGACGGCCTTTTTCCGACGGCTTCCGACGGGCCGTCGGCGGCCGTCGGAAGCCGTCGGAAAACTGCGATTATACCTTCAGCCGAGAGCTCTTCTTCTTCCCCAAACCATACGAAAATTATTTCCAAAATCCCCCATTTTCCCTCTTCAAGCTTCCAATCCTTGATTTCGAGCTTCCGGATCCTCCAAGGCTGCCTAATCAAACTCCATTACTCTTCATCTCAGCTATAATCTCTTATTTTTGAAAAAAAAATCAGTTTTTACCCTATTTCTAGATTTGCATAAATTGGTAAATTAGGACGAATTAGCGATTGCAATTGTTTTCAATAGCGTAATAGTGGTTTATAGCACCACATGGTATACCGATTTCATCTTTTATCGTGAAATTGTGAAAAACACCTATAATTTGGGGTTGTTCATGTATACGTAAATTGTTGTGTATGCCTTGATTCGGCGATTGTATACGTTATTTGGAATAAGATAAAATGATTGAATGAACTAGGAGTATTATATTGTGCACATATTTACTTATGAAACAAAAAAATGCATTACTCTAAATTACAATTGTGTGTATTGAAAAATGATAAAAATGTTAAAACAGCCTTAAGTTGATGCGTAATACGTCGAATAACTGTGTTAAATTAATATATATTTTTGTAAATGTGAACAGTGAGTAACACTGTATTTTTTCGTAAAATGCATGCATGTAACTGACAAATGTCCCTTAGAGAGTTTTTGGCTCCGTCTGACGAGTGTTGTACATGATCGTTGTATAAATAGTTGTTTTTTTGAAAAACGACCATTTATATTCATCTGGTACAATGTTTGTTGGATTTGTCCCTGTATTGGACAAGTTATGAACACAGTAAGAATTTACATTTTGTATACTACTTCGTCTCAAACGGTTCATAAAATTTCGGCCTAACTTTTCTTTTTTGTTTCCTGCGTACACGCATTTGTGTACAATGCAGGGAACAAAAGGGAAATGCTGCCGAAATTTTGTTGAATCGTTTGAGACGAAGTAATATACGAAATGTAAATGCTTACTGTGTTTGTAATGGGAAGTAGGATGCCTGACCAATGAAAAAAAATATATATATATTTAAATCGTTACGTTAAAAAAATGAAATGTGCCATATTTGAAAATATTTTTAAATTTGTGAAGTTGTTCTTTAAATTCAAAATATTATACGAACATGAAAATAATCTTTTTCGAATATGTATTCTTCAAAAAAAATATTAAATTTTGAACTTCTCATTTTGTCAAATAGGAAAAATGATTGATTATTTTGTTGATCGAAGGAGATGGATGTACCAAATAAAAGGACTGAGGGGCTCAATAAAAGAAGATTTTTATAATGGTATAAACGTGTTTGTTGAATTCGCCTTAAGTAATAACGGAAACGATCCAGAAATTCGTTGTCCGTGTAGTAGGTGTAGACGTTTGAAGTTTTTGTTACCAGATATTGTGAAAGTTCATTTGTGCCAACACGGTTTCACACTCGAATATTATGTTTGGGATCGGCATGGAGAAGTTGTAGCAAATACTTCTGTAGAGTCTGAAAGTGTCGTTAACGAAATAGTTTCAACGACCCGTATAGAAAATATGGTCGAAGATGCAGCACGATCAATGTTTCCTATGGTTGAAGTTGACGACGATGATGGAAATGTTGAAGAACCAAATATTGAAGCTAAGAAAATTTATGATTTACTAGATGCAGCTAAGAAACCTATTTGTGATGGTTGTAAAAGCGGCACGCAGCTGTCAATAATCGCAGAATACATTGCGATGAAGTCAAAATACAACATCACTGAAGCTGGGTTTACGGCTGTTGTACAAGCTGCAAAAAGACATATGCCGCCCGATAATCTAATGTGTGAAAATCACTACGAAGTTAAAAAACTTATGTCGGCTTTTGGTTTACCGTATCAGAAAATAGATACATGTTTAAAAGGATGCATGTTGTTTTGGAAAGAAGACGCAAACCTTAGAAATTATAAAGTTTGTAACCAAGAGAGATACAAACCAAGAAAAAAGAAGGGTAAGGAAGTTCCGTACAAGCGTATGCACTACTTACCCATAACTCCAAGACTTCAAAGATTATATGCATCTTCTGTAACTGCGTCTAATATGAGGTGGCATAGCGTGAGAACAGAGGAAGAGGGTACGTTGACACATCCGGCCGATGGAGAAGCATGGAAGCATTTCGATAAAACGTATCCAAATTTTGCAGCGGAGAGTCGAAATGTTAGATTAGGATTATGTACGGACGGTTTTTCTCCATTTTCTCAATTTGGTTCTAAATATTCATCATGGCCCATTATCGTCACACCGTATAATTTACCTCCATGGATGTGCATGAAAACGCAATATATGTTTCTTACAGTTGTCGTTCCTGGCCCCGACGATCCGACACAAGGAATCGATGTATATTTACAACCGTTGATTGAGGAGTTAAAAATACTGTGGAACGAAATAGTAGAAACATATGATGTGTCAAAGAAGAAAAAATTTCGTATGTTTGCTTCTTTGTTGTGGACTATAAGTGATTTTCCTGCCTATGCAATGCTTTCGGGATGGAGTACTGCCGGTCGTCTAGCATGTCCATATTGCATGGATGAAACACGAGCGTTTTCTTTACCTCATGGTAAGAAAATTTCATGGTTTGACTGTCATCGATATTTTCTCCATGTAAATCATCCATTCAGAGGAGACAAGAAAAACTTTTTAGCTAATAGAGTAGAAACCAGACAACCACCGACGATATGGTCAAGCGAAGACATATATGAACTTGTTAAGGACTATCCAAAGATATATGAAACGGGGGAGCAAACAGAAATTGAAAGCAAATCAGTTGTTCATAACTGGTGCAAACAAACTATTTTTTGGGAGTTGCCGTATTGGAAACATCTTCTGCTTCGCCATAACATAGATGTGATGCACAATGAGAAAAATGTATTTGATAATGTGTTTAACACAATTTTGAATGTGAAAGGGAAGACGAAGGATGATTTGAAATCAAGACGTGATGTAGAAGAATCATGCAAACGTCCTGAGCTTCATATGAAACTAAATGACAGTAAAAAACCAAAAGCTTGTTATGAATTAGATAATAATCAAGCTAAAGCTGTGTTAAAATGGATGGAAGGGTTAAGATTTCCTGATGGGATATCATCAAATCTTCGTAGATGTGTTGACTTTAAAAATGGTAGATTGAGCGGAATGAAAAGTCACGACTGTCACATAATGATGGAAAATTTATTTCCCGTTATGTTCAAAGAACTACTGCCGTTAAAAGTTTGGAAGGTAGTAACGGAGCTTAGTATGTTTTACAAAGAGCTTTGTTCGACTACTTTAAAAGTGCAACGTTTACGTAAACTTGAAGTGGACATTCCTATATTGCTTTGCAAATTAGAGAAAATATTTCCGTCAGGTTTTTTTAATGTGATGGAACATTTACCTGTTCATCTTCCATCTGAAGCACGACTTCGAGGTCCTGTCCAATACGGATGGATGTATCCATTTGAGAGGTATGTAATATGTTATAATGTAATTTAATTGCATTTGAAAGATGAAGTTAATATAAATTAATTTTGCATAGATATTTGAATCATCTGAAGAAAAAAGTGAGACAAAAAGCACGAGTTGAAGGTTCGATATGTAAATCTTACATCGAAGAAGAAGCTTCGTTCTTTTTCTCTCACTATTTCAGTGACCATGTGAATATTTCATTTCAAAGTGTTCCTCGTAATCATGAAGGCGACGAACAAGAGCCCTCTCAAGCAATGTTATCTATTTTTAGACAACATGGTCGGCCTTCTGGAAAATGTGTGGAAATATGGCTAGACGATAGAGATCTTCGTGTAGCACACACTTATATTCTTCTAAATTGTGCCGAGGTTGCACCGTTTGTTAGGTAATCTGAAATAATAATTTTCGTTTTATTCTTTTCTGTAATGCATGCGCGTGTATAACCTAATGTAATAATTTGTTTATATAAACAGTGTTTATGAACGGGAACATCCGAACGGAGATCTCAGTAAAGAATTTTCCCGTTGGTTTTCAAATTACGTTTATGAACCGAAAAATTGTGTTGTTGACGAAGGGTTGAAACATCTTGCAATGGGACCAAAAAGAGTGGTCAAGACATATCCAATATATTTCGTCAATGGATACAAATTTAACACCAAAGAATACGGTGCAGAAAAATTAACAAATAATACTGGTGTATTTGTTAAAGGTAGTGACGATCCAGAAAACCATTTAAATGATTTTTATGGCGTTCTAACACAAATTTTGCAACTGACATATTTCTCAAGACCCGCGGAGGAGGTGTTTCTATTTAGATGCAATTGGTTTAGCAATGTTCCAGGTTCTGGAATTAATGTGCACAAGGATTATAATCTTATCGAAATAAAGCATACATCGCACTATCACAAGTATGATCCTTTTGTACTAGCCAAACAAGCATTGCAAGTTTATTACGCTCCTTATCCGTCTCTAAAAAGAGATAAAGCAGATTGGTCTGCAGTTTTTAAAACAAAGGCCAGATTCACATTCGATGGGAAGAATATTCCGGACGAACAAGCTTATCAGGCAGATCTTGAGCAAAATAACGAAATAATAATTACAGACGATCATACAGATTTTGGTCCTTTGATCGATGAATCAAATGTTTTGGTAGAAGCGTTTGACAGTGCAGAGGAAAATATCGTCGAAAACGAGACCGAATCTGAATCAGAAGACGATGATGACTGATATAAATTTGAATCTGTTTTTTAGCAATCGATGTAACTATGTTGAATTCTTGATGTATTATGAAACTGATGTAACTATGAAACTAAATCCGTTTACTATTGTTTTTTGTTATTTCAATTTGTCATTCTATTTAGCAATTTTTATTAAAAATGCAATGAACTCTGCTTATCGTAGGAAGAGTACACCCATTATGAATCAGGTATAACAAACTTACATTTCTATTTCCATTTCAGTCATTATAATTAAGCAATTTATATCATTGATGTCATTTTCATATGAAATATATTTCATTATCATGTTTTTATTCTCTTATATAATGATGTGTAAATGTCACAGGTTTATCATTATGTCACATAGAGGGAGGAGCTCTTCCCGTTCTTCAGGAGGCGATGGCAGTGGCCCATCGCAAGCGCCACAGCGTCCAGTTGTATCGTTAGTCCCCAAAGCAGATGGGTAGAAATTAAATTTTATTCATCATCTTATTTTTTCTATACTATACGTATGTACTTATCTGTATCGTACTTAAAAATAGGGGGTTCGAGCTACTACCCACTAAGGTAGTGCTGGACGTCTCCAGAGCAGCATATCGTAGTAGGATGAGTGCGTGCTGACCGAAGTGGGATACCATCCCTCCGCACATCATAGAGTGCATATGGCAGGATGTCCTAGTATGTGTAATTTTTATGTTTTCCATTTTTAATTCGTTTTTGTCGTTTTTCTACCGTTTATCGTTTAAAGTGTAATCTTTTTTTAACACAGGCTGAGATAGACATCCAGACAGATGATATGCAGCTGGCACGAGCATACTGGATGAGGAAGATGCCAAAGAACTACATGGACACGATATCTGAGGTTAAGAAATCCGGGAAGAGACCACGGTGGATGGGGGAGAGCGTGTGGCAAGCTTGGTTGAGCTACTGGGAGACGGACGAGGCGAAGGCAAGTATACTAATTTTTTTTGAATTATTTATTTAACGTGATTGGAAAATAATGTATCAAATTTTGAATGTACAGGCAGAGTCGGATAGAAACTCTGCAAATAGAAATAAGAATCCCATCACTCATCGCGGAGGATCGAAGTCGTTTCAGCAGTATCGGCAGGAGTTGGTAAATTTACTGAATAATAAATGTAAATAGTTTATACTATATGATTTTAAATGTATAATAATTGTATATAACAATCAACTTCAGGAAGCCGAGGCACATGGTCCTGTCAGTTATATGGACGTGTTCACCCGTACGCATGCTGTCGAGCATGTTAATCCAGACGGCACTGTTTCGTACACATGGCAGGACGATAAATCCAGTAAAAGCCATGTAAGCATATTTCATTTTATTCAGTATTAGTAATTGTTTTAGTTGTCAAATTATTATGAAATAAGATATGATATTATTAATTTGTCAATGCAGGAGATGTTTATGGAGCAGCGACAGAAACTCCTTTCTGATACGGGTCGAGAGCAGCTGACGACCGATGAAGAGGACGTTATTTTTGAGTCCGTTATGAGTCCACCAGAGCATGGTCGACGATACGGATTTGGCAATTTAGCGGTAAATAATTTATTTTTTCTTAAAATACTTAAAATATGATATGTTTACCTTTTCAAAACAATAAACTTTGATTTTATTTATTTTTCTATTATTGCAGTCCAGTAGTCAGAGTAGGGGACGGCGGAGTAGACCTCAGAGCGAGCTAGCACCTATAGAAGAATTGCAGACTAGAGTTCAGCAGTTGGAGGAGCAGAACCGCCAACAGGCCATGCAGACGGCACAGTTATTTGAGTACATGCAGCAGTTTGGTGGCCGCTTCCCTTCATCGGCTGGCTCTGGATCTGGAGCAGATTGATTCATTGCTTTCTGATTCGTTCGTGCAGGTATGTTTTGTTTTAGTTTAGAATGATTTGGTAGATGGAACAATTAATTGTTGATATGTATAATTATGTATAATACACTTGGTTCTGTAGCTGTATCAGGATATGCATGATTGATAGAACAGTTATTGTTAGGATTATTGTTAATGTTGGAATGTTATGTATATTTTGTATTTTATTTTTATTCTAATTTTGTTTATTTCTGTGTTTATCGAATATTTTGGAGTATTGGTTTGCATGTTTGGTTAGATTATTGTTTATTGGATTGTGCAGTATTGATATTGTAGTGTTTGGAAGAGAAATGTGGTTGGAAGGCTCTATTTGCAGCAGATTTTAAAAAAAAAAGCAGATTTCTGACGGCTCCCGACGGCTTACAGGTCGAAATTTCCGTCGGCTACCGACGATTCCCGGCGGTCTGTAGCTTCAGATTTCCGGCGGTTTCCGACGGCTTCCGACGGGCGACGGAAGTTGTCGGAAGCCGTCGGTAATCTGTACGGCAGCCCCCGTCGGTAGCCGTCGGAAGTACTGCTCCCCAACGCCGTCATTTCCGACGGCTTTTTCCGACGGCCCCCGACGGCTTCCGACGGCCGCCGACGGTTTTCAGCCGTCGGAAATCACGTTTCCCCTTGCAGTGTTTGTATTGTTTGATTTATAATGTATTTTATCATCTATCTCTGCCCTCGGTTTTTTCTTCTTCATGTCATGTTGTTCTCTACCTGCAACGTTACCTGATAAACGATCTTCTTCTTTTTTCATAAATGCCAAACAGATTTTGTAATCAATTCATGTCAGCAATATTACCTCTTAAGGTACTACTTGAAATTCAAGTTCGTCTTAGCATTGAAATGAATTTTCTCAATTATTAATCACATGGATTTTCTCCTAATCATATGTAGTCAGGAGGTGTGTTTGGATTTTATAATTTTTAGTTTTTTATTATATTGTTCGTTTCGAAAACAGATTATTATTAGTTTTATTGTGCTATAGCTTTGAAATCTTGATCTTGTGGAAACAATTATATGTGATTATTTGTTGCTAAAATCATTAAATCATATTTATGGAAAGAAGTAAAATGACGTACTCTACCATCCATGTACATGGCTTCAAATTAAGCAGAAAAGTGCCTTACTAAATATAGAAAATCATGTACGTTTATCCCATTTGTAATACTAATTAATTATCCCAAGGATACTCTCTTTGGGGATACGAGTTTTAACATCTACTTCATGGAATACATTCTCTCTTTATTCAGAAGACAAGGGTTGAAAACTGCAGAGAAGATGATATTTGAAACTGTATTTCAGCACCAACATTTTCAGCTTTCAGCAAACCTTGATGGATTTTGTCAACAGGCTGTGTGCAGCTTCTGAACTATATTCTTTAAAGCAAGTTGTATATTAATTTGTTGTATGAGAATAGTTCTCAAAATCTAATTATTGACCATACTGAATGTTTTTCCCTTAGTCTATCAGTTCGGTTCATAACAATTTCTCAAGTTTATTTTATGGAGCTACGGTATCCATACTTTTTTAATGAATCTTACCTTCTTCTGCCATGTCTATTATTTTTGCCTCGATTTACTTTGATAGGGTTACTGTTCAAAATTTAGCCAATGCCGCAGCCTATATGAAGGAATAATCATATGCATATGGGTACATGTGGCGAACAATATGATTACATGTAGCAAACCTTGATTCTGTTGTATCAAATATTGAAATAACTACTAACGAGTAGAGTACTACGGACGCCATATAATTATTGTAATATCAACTCAATGAAAGAAAATTGGAAAACTCTAGCTACTCAAAACACAATTTGTAGGAAATATAATTGGTTTTCAGGAAACGTCAATTATGTTGATTATAATCTTGGTATTAATGGAAATGTGAAAATGAAAATAGAGAAAACTCTAGACTTACCAGACATGTAATTTGGAGTATTTCAGAATATGCTTGGTCAAGAAAAATTCTAGAAAACGGAAGATTAAAGAAAAGTCTAGATATTGTATCACACTATAAATAGGAATGATTTCTTCCATTTGAAGCAAGCAATACAAATGCATTTGTAAGCGAGCAAAATGAATAAAAGTGCAATTAAAATAAAACTGTTTTCTCCTTTGTAAAATATTCTCTCAATCTCCATTAGTAAATTAAAAAATTTCTCCATCATTCTTCTTCCTATAGAAATTTTCCAACAGTAGTATCAGAGCTTGAATATCCTTCTAAAATTTTCCAACAGCGGTATCAGAGCCAGGATGCTAATTCAGGTTGATAGAAAGGAAGAATGTCAATTGGATTGAGTTTCATAAAAATTCCCTTATTCAAAAAAGGGTTTTATGATAATTGGAGAATTCGCATGAAGACGGTGCTTGAATCACAAGGTATATAGGATATCGTAGAAAATGGGTAGGAAGAACCCGTCGATGTCACCACTTTATCCCAATGTAAAAAGGAGGATTTAAAGAGTTTGAAGAAGAAGGATTTACATGCCCTAGTTATAATTCATCAAGTTTTAAATGATAACATGTTTGAAAAGGTAGCAAACGCGTCTACTAGTAAGGAAGCTTGGAAGAATTTAGAGAATGCATTCATGGGAGTTGATGGGATGAAGAAAATTCGACTACAAAATATGCGATGTAAGTTTGAATCTTTATTAATGGAATCATCGGAAACAATCGATGATTATTTTTCACGAGTTTATCAATTGTAAATCAACTGAAAAAATATGGAGAAAAATAACTAGCTCTAGAATATTTGAGAAAATTTTACACCCTTTGGATTCTAAATTTGATGTTATAGTTGTAGCAATTAAAGATTCTGAAGATGTAAAACTATGAACACTGATCAACTCATGGAAATACTTCAAGTTTATGAAGAAAAATTAAATAGAAAAGTTGAAGAAGAGCCATCAGATCAAGCTATTCAAATCAAACTCGTAGCGGATAATGGTGCAAAAATAATAGAAGAAGATAATCAAATGAATGAGGAAGAGGAAAAGAAGAATAGTGAGAAAGATGAAAAGGAAAACTATGAGTTGAGAGAGAAAGATGCGAAGGAAGAGAAAGAGACAACGAAGAATGATGCAGAAGAGAAAGTTGCAAAAGAGCTGCCAAAGATCAAAAAAGTACAAAAGGGAAAGTTCAGCAAATGAAAGATGGAGAGCTACCATGGATCGTAGAAGTAACCAAAGTGAAAGTCAAATGGATAGAATCTGAAGAGCAAAGATAAACGGATGAAATGAAAAGGAAGGCTACCAAGGCAGTAAAAATTGTAAAGGTGGAAAAAGAAATGAAACCGAAGGAGAAAGTGAAAGAGGAAGATAAACATGTAGAAGATGATAAAGATGGTAGATTCAACAAAGATGATGCAAATGATATAAAGTGCAAAAACAAAGGAGAAGAAAACGAAAAAGCCATGAATCAAGGAGAAAAAATTCAAGAACTTAAAGAAGATTTGAAGTACATGCAAAAATTTGAAAAAAATGAAGAAAGAGATTATTAAAGAAGTAAAAATGGTTAAAGAGAGAGTCAAAGACACATGTGATGAGCTCTAAGATGGCGAGAACAAATTGATAAGGAAAGATAATATCATTTCTATTTCAAACAATTTTTTTCTATCAATTGGTTTTGGAATCTCATGTGAAAGTCAAATTTGAAAAACGCATGAAGGAATTAATGGGTCAAAGATTGTAAAAGCGAAAGTAAAAGTAAGAAAGGATGGAAAGATAACATTTATGACTCGTTCAAAATTTATAACACTGGACCAAGATGGAATTAGAACGTTTACTTTTTGGAGTATTCTACCATAACAATGGAAAAGAAACGAGTGGAGTAGAAAAAGAATTGGTAAAATTGCATCGAAGATGTTGCCAATGGAAAAGAAGAACAACGCAATAAAAAAGCCTTGGATATTTTTTACATTCCTACGAAAACACATAAAATACAAAGATTATGAGACATTCTCAAAGTTACAAAACCAAGTTTACGAGGGGATATTGGAAATAAACTTGGTTTTTAGGAAACGTTAATTATGTTGATTATAATCTTTGTATTAATGGAAATGTCAAAATAAAAATAGAAAAATTTTTAGACTTACCAGATATGTACTTTGAAGTATTTCAGAATATGCTTAGTGAAGAAAATTATAGAAAGCGAAAGATTAAAGAAAAGTTTAGATATTGTATCACACTATAAATAGAAATGGTTTCTCTAATTTGAAGCAAGCAAAACAAATGTATTTGTAAGCAAGCAAAAAGAATAAAGTGCAAAGAAAATAAAGTTATTTCCTTCTTTATAAAATATTCTCTCAATCTCCATTAGTAAATTAAAAAGTTTCTCCCTCATTCTTCTTCTTATTGAAATTTCCCAACATAATTATTAATTTAGGGATTTGGATCACCTTTCCTCTGGTGCATTACCAAATCAAAGATACCGTTGCGTGCACCATTACACTTGGTGAATATTAGCAAATGTGATATGTTTTAAATTTAATTGTGGTGGTCCACAGCATACTAACCGTGCCCTTTCTCTGTTAATTTTCAGTGTAGGTGATCCACATCCTAATCCATGACATTATCTTTTTTGGTTTCAATATAATTTGGCAATTGTACATATCATGTATATTGTGAATCAGTTTTTTCATACTTTCATGTAATTAATATACATAGTTTTGAGTTTGTAGCTATTGTTTCTAATGTTTATTAGTATTAGATCAACAATTTCCATTCAGTTATATTTCGCGTTTTAACTGTCTTCTTCCATTTGAAGTTTTGAACACAAAATTATAACATAAAGTTTGATAAATGAGAATTTCACCTCAACATCATATTGATGTCCACTTTTAATATAAAGACAAAACAATCCAATGTTCAACACATTTTGTGTCAAACTTTGGGTTTTAATAGCCTCTTCTTCTTTTTTTACCGGTGAAACCTGTAATTAATTATCAGTAATATTAAATCAACCAATTTTGGCAATGAATCCAAATAGGAAAATAATCCAACCAGCCACATGATTCATATATTTAGATACACGATCTCTCTTCTTCCTGTATATAGATACGGTCATGAATGATGTTGAACTAGCAAAGTCCGTTAATTATTTCTCTAGTAAACTTTATTTTAAAGGCTTCCCCATATTCTTCGGTATGTGCTTATTTTTTGAGGAATTTGATGGAGATGCTCTTACTGCAAACTCTAATCTGCTACCCGTGATCTTTTTCTTCTTTTATAAATGCCAAACAGATTTTGTAATTAGTTTTCCAAATTCAATTCATTCGAGTTGGTTGTCAACTCATTTTGCCAAATGCTTATTCAAATGTCAGGATTATTACCTCTTATGGTGCTACTCCAAATTCAAATTTATCATAGCTTTGAAATGATTTAAGCAAGTATTGATCACGTGGATTTCTCCCAATCATGTTTAGTCAGAGAGCTGTGATTAGATTTTACAGTTTTTAGTTTCAGAGTGGCTTTTGCTTGAAACTTAGCGCTCCTCTTTATTTTATTTGTGTTAAAAACAGATTATTAATAGTTTTACTGTACTATAGCTTCAAAATTTTGATCTTGTGGAAACAATCATATGTGATTATGTGTTGCTAAAATTATTAAGTCACATTTCTGGAGTCAGGTAAAATGACGTACACTCTACTATCTATATATATAGCTTCAAATTAAACCGAAAAGTTCCTTAAAAAATTCTAATAAATATTGAAAAATACGCAGTTTTATCCCAGTTGTAATACTAATTAATTATCCAGTGGCTACTCTTATTAGGGATACAAGTTTTAAGATCTACTTACCGTGAGCATAATTAAAAATGAAGCAGTCCACTATTTTCCAAAATAATATCTAACTAGCAATAATGTTATTCTCTAAGCTTGTCGATATCAAATAGATGTGCTCAAGCATGTTTTTAGAGAAAACTAATTGCAGAAATAGATCTTCTTTTAAATAACTTGCGTATTTATGGAATATTTTTTTTCAAAAAATAATAATTAGAAAATCCATCTCATTAAGGTGTGCATATTTTGAATTTTCATGCCGATTCCTAGCAGAATTCTACAGACAACCATATGAAAGATCACGATCTAAATTGGCAGGAATTGTTATACCAGGACGTCCAACGTCTAAACGAGACCAATACTGTAACTGCAGCAATATCGCACAACCGCCTAAAAAATTTGTTTCCTATAAGACTACATTTATCAACTCACCATACAAATAACAAAGTGCCATAACAGCCCATTAATATTGACCACAGTGTGCTAAGACACCTAAAATGAAAAATATTTCATGTTACATCGACATTTCGAATGAGCCGGAAAAAGCTGATAGTTGAAGAAGTACAAAATTACAACGCAACTATGACGAAGTATCTCAATATCTATCATATGAACTCCAAGTGGTTTTTGAAATTCTTTTTTAAACCAACTCATAGTTATCTCACTTTTAGAGTTTATTGCATTATCGGGATGAAATATAACAAGCAACTCATAATACAATGTAATATAATCATATTCCATATTATCAGTATATATCGAGAATCGTCCGTGGATACGCCATACAAATAGTAAACGTCGCATAATGTGATAGCTATTTCTCTTACTCTAAAATGAAAACTATTTGTCTCAAGCCTTCAATGATCATATAATACCGTAATAAAATGATGATCTAATCAAAAATATACAATTTGCATTGCTTTTCAAAAATAATATTGTTATCCCGCCTTTTGGCAAGTCCGTGACACCAAGAACTTGACTAGAAACTAAAGACGATCTGTCCTAGAGATTAGTTATCTACAGGTCCACAATGGATATAGGCAAACTTGGTCCGAGTCCAGATCGAGCTAAAACTAGCATAGTATGACAAGAAAAGCTACGAAAGGCAACATTCCTAATTTCAAGTCAGTCGGAGTTCGTATGCTCAAGCTATGGATCGATCAAGTTCCATATGGAACATGTTAACTTCATATCCGTCCTACTTTGTATCCATCACTCTACATCCATCCCCTTCGTATCCATCAAGCAATAGCACCTCCCGGATCGATCGTAGTCCATTGCTCAATAATCACCCTTTTTGTATCGATCGCGTTTCATCCATCCGTCGACTGTGTGATTCGTACCGGTCACTCATTTGATCGATACGAAGACTAGGGTCAAGCATCGACACGAGACCACTAACAAATCATCGATACGAAGGCAGGATGCAGGCATCGATACAAAGAGAACAACCATAGATGGATATGGAGGAAGCGGTTAAGCCAAAGGAAGCGGCCTATCAGCATGAAATATGGATCTACCCATAATTCTCGCTCCGCGTCATCGATACGAAATCCATCGATACACAAGAATTGATACGAATCCATCAACCACCTTGCAAACTCAATCTTGGATCGATCATAACTCAAAAACTACAAGTCCAAATGCTATGAAATTTTTATAGGAGCTTACTTACCACCTCATAAGTCTCCCTGATCGATCACAGCTCGAATAGAGCCAAACTTGATCGATGCGAAGATAGTAAGGATCGATCCCAACCAACCCTAGACCGATCTGGTGAGCCCACCCACGTGTGAGAAGAGGTATTCCGAGGTTTGAGGGAGATATTTCCAAATCCACTCCTATAAATAGCACCCCTACATCTTTTGAAAAAAGGGCTTTTGTCTCTCTTACATCATTACTCTGTTGAAACTCCATTGTAACTTGAGTGCTAGTGATTTGTACTGTTGTAATTAGTTGATAATCATCAATAAACAGAAAACTATTCAAAATGGGCATAGGCTACAACGTCGAACCACTATAAACCTTTGCCACTTTCTATTTCTGCATACTTTCATTGGTGTGATTGTTAGATTAGCCGCTTTTTCCATTTAATTTCTTTATTTTAATCTCTTCAATTACATCTGAAGAGTGTTGTGCCCAATTTCGGTACAAACACTTCTGTGCTCTCACTAAAAAAACTTCGTTTTTCTCTGATTCCGTGGATATCCTTGTTAGTCCTTGAGATGATGGTTTTGATGACAACAACCTTAGAATAAGATTATAAAACATAAATACTAACGTTATAGTTTAGATATATATGTATATGCAGGATTTAACCATGCAGGTACCAAGAATGAAGAATGTACAGCATAGAGATTCAAGATATCAAGATTGAAGACTCATAAGTATCAAGATTATCAAGAGCTCAAGATTTCAATAATAGGTAATTTAATTAGGAATTTTGTTAAAACTCCTAGAAAAGCACTGGCATTTTAAAATCCAATTTATTCGTGGAATGGAATCCACTTCGAGCCCGTTAAAGGAATGGAACCCTAAGTAGGATGGAACCTATGAAAAATCTAGTGGAGCATTGTTTTGTATCCGCTAACTTTTATTCAAATGGTTTTACAAAAATTATCTTGTTTTCAAAATGATTTCAAAACTTTCCTTTTCAAAAGAATCAAAAACATCTATCCTGGTTTCAAATATTTTTAGCCTAAAAAATAATCTTTATTTTCAAAATCAAATTATCTTTCGTTTTTAAACTATCTTTTAATTATAATATATTTATTTAACTTTTATTATTTATGCTTAGATTTAAATATAAAATTATAGTAAAATTTTATATATATACCAAAATGTTATTCTCTATATTTACTTATGTATTTTAACTATAGTTAAGTATATTTATAAAGTTTAAAATAGTTTTAATACAAGATAGAAGTTATTTTCGAAGAAAAATAAATCACCAAAATTTCCTTTTGCATGTTGACATCCTCAATTACCTCATGTCGTCATGGTAGCAGTTTATTTCAAAATTTTAAATTTCAAAAGAAGTGTCCGTTCGTCATATTCTTTCATGAATGGACATGACTGTTGTTCTACTATAAATAGGATGGTTTTGAACGAATTTTTAATCATATATTTCTGGTTTTCACTTCTCTTCTTCTTCCACAACTCTTTATACACATTCTTACCATTACTCTGCAGAAATCAACATTGAATCTGACAAGATCATTTCTGGTTTGATTCTCTATCACTATCTCAACAGGATCTCAGTGCTATTCAGAGTTATAGACTTCTTTGTAATCAATTTAGCGAGAAAAGGTGTGATTGTAGCCTTGGAAATCAATCAAGTGAGAAAAGGTGTGATTGTAGCCTTGGAAATCAATTGGGTGAACTTGTTGCCCTTGAAATCAAGCATCTCTACCCAGAGGATTGTGAATCTAGAGTGGTGTACCTCGTGGCCTTGAAATCGAGGGTGTATGTACAATTGCTTTTGAAAGGAAATCCGTACTTGTGTGCGGGACTGGACGTAGGGTAACTCCGAACCAGTATAAAATCCGATGTGTTCTTTCCTTTACTGCTTATACTTTATTTCTGCATCTGTGTTTGATTCTGTGATCATATCTATGTCTGAATATTGCGTACATTTGTGTTCAAATTAATATAAACTCAAAAAGATTAAGTAATTCCTTTAAACATTATTCACCCCCTATAGTGTTAATCCTAGCCTTAAGATCCGTATTCTGCATTTTCCACATTTAGTATCAGAGTAAGGTTTTTAAAGTTTTCATAATCTGAATTTTGAAATTTTTTTAAAATGGCTACCAACACTGGTACTATTAACACTATCAACACTAGGGTTGGGTATTTTTCCATTTTTCCGCTTTTCCGTCAAATTCCTTCCGACTATTTTAGAAATTTCTGTTTCCCGCTTTCTTTCGAAAAAATAATTTCGGAAGGAATTCCTTCCGATTAATAACGGAAAAGACGGAAATTTTCCACAATTTCCACGGTATTCCTTTCCTTCCAAAATAACATTTAAATTTGTTAATTTCCTTATGTGTCTGGATATAACTGTTACAAAATTAGCATCTTTGTACAAGTGCAATGCACATATCCTGTAGTGATTTTGTCCAAAGTCGATTATTTAGCTAATTTGAACATTTTCCTATGAATTTCTTATGGTCTACAAATCTATTCGTCGCGTTTCAAACATAATATACTTAATTATGAATTACGTCAGTGGAAAAATATGATATATCTTCTTACTACTATTTGTGAAATATAGATCTCAAAAAATATATATATTTAGTACGTTTCATATAGTATGTACAAATGAACTTCAACCCCTTACTGAAAATAACCATTTAATTAGATTTGAACAACGTTAAAGCCTAGTATATTGAAATTCCTAAATTTCACCAACTACTTCACAAAAGATCATTATAACTATCTGTAGGTAACCATGTAAAGGTATATAGATTTACTCTTCATGCTAATATATATTTCAGCCAGTAAGTGTTAAGATAAACTTCGCTATAGCATTTTTATTACTTGCTACACAACTCTAAAAGTTACAAGGCATACATAACAGGGAACCGTGTCTAACGTTCTACCTAGCAAACTACAAAAGTACGCGACAACTATATTATATCTCAGCAAATAAACTTTGCAACAAAATGTCAACCACATCAACTAAGTCAAGTGTACAGGCTGCCTAATTACAATATGATGACAGTAACAAAATTTATGTGTTTTAGGTAACTAATTTCAGTTTCATGCAACCAAATTATATTTCTGCTGATCAAACCAAAGCTAACATTATTCAGAAAAGTCTTTCTAATAAAGAGTGTACTTCCAGTTTCATATACACAGTAAGGAATCTACTGAGCAAGCACATGCTTACATACGTCACATCAGGGATACTACTGATACAACATGTTCATAATATATCTATTGTTTTTTTTATCGAAAACGATTTCTGGAACTTAAATCAGACATTTAATGATTTCAAGCTTTAGATGCGAGGAACTCTTGAGTAACTAACGGTTTAAAAGATCCAATCAGATCTAATCGTGAATTTTAAATATAAAATTTGATTTTTGAGTTCAAAGATCTACTTCCATTTCTCTTTAATGTATGATAAAATAGCCTCCCTTTTGTCACTGTCCTCTTGCCTAAAACTCGTTGTCAGTTTTCAAATATATATTTCAATAGTTGTCAAATCCTACTCATTTCCACAACCATCCTCCAATAGCCTGGATGGTATTCATTGTTGGTTTTCTTTACCGGAAAAAATGGAATTTCCATCTTCCTTCCCGCTTTTTCCAATTCCCGTGATTACCGATTATAGGAATTCCAGAGTTCACGAAACGAAAACTGAAATAAATATAATCTTTCCATCAATGCTCAGAAGGAACGGTAAAATCCTCGGTTGGTACGGAAATTTTCCAAACCCACTCCTAATCAACACTGGTTCTATTATCTCTGTCACTAGTTCATTTTTAGAAGGTCAGTCTACTGTTAGACCACCACTTTTTAATGGCAGTAACTATGCATATTGTGCATGTAGGATGAAAATATATTTACAATCTATAGGACTAGACACTTGGAATGTCACATAGACTGAATATTCTGAACCTACAACTGATTTTGTACAATGGACTGCTAAGCAAAAGACTGTTGCACAAAATAATTCTAAAGCTATGAATATTCTATTTTGTTCACTTGATAGAAATGAATTTAATAGAGTGTCTGTTTGTAAGTCTGCATATGAAATCTAGAAAACTTTGCAAGTTACTCATGAAGGAACAAGCAAAGTTAAACAGACCAAAATTTCCATGCTCACAATCCAGTTTCAATTATTTAAAATGAATTCTAATGAGTCTATTTCAGATATGTATAGTAGATTTTAGAACATTATGCATTCTTAAATATCCTTGGGAAAAGAATTTTTGGAAGAAGATCAAGTCAGAAAAATCTTAAATTCTCTTACTCCGGAATGGGGTCAAAAGACACTTACGATCGAAGAGGCAAATGACATCAGTACATTAAAGATAGAAGAATTAATTGGAAATCTAGTGTCGTTTGAAGTCCAAATGATTGAGGGAAGAGAAAGCAAAGCATCTGAAAAGAAATCAATGGCATTCAATGCATTAACCGATGGATCAGACTCAAAGCGATAATGATGAAGAGATAATCCTTATGACCAAGAATTTTTGAAAATTCCTAAAATACAGAAAGATGAATAATCTCAAGACAAACAACTATAAGAACTCTAAAATTAGAATGTAGTGCCAAACAATATCAAATGTTTCAACTGTGACGAACCAGGCCATATCAAAAGAGACTGTCCATATCCAGATAGGCAAAATCTTCCTGTAAACAATGATTCTGTAAAAAAAAGAAAACGTGCATTTACTGCTACTCTAGATGACTCAGACTCGTCCTCAAGCGATGATGATCAAAAGACAGATGATTCAAATATGTGTTTCACGGCAGTTCACAACTCCGACGAATTCAGAGAAACGGACTGAGAAAAGGATACACATTTACAATACAATTGGTTGAAATTGCAAGCTTAGAATTAGATGCTTGATTGATTGATTTTGAATTGGTGTGTTGGTTGAATTTTAAATTTTTTATTTTTTACTATTATTTTTATTTTTATAGTATCATAATTTTTTATGGAATATACTATAATTTTGGTAATATTCTAGATATATATATATAGACATTAAAAGTAATATATATATATATATATATATATATATATTAGAAAGATTCAGAAAAATAATCATGGAAATTCAAAGGCACGTGTCGATATGGTCCCTACCATGATGTCGACATGGGTACAGAATTTGAAATTCAAAATTTGAATTCAAATGGTTGAATTTCCCTCCACCTTTTCACTTCATTCAATTCTCTTAAAAGCTACCTTTTGACCAGAGAATATGTCCTTTGAGAATCTATTTATTCACTATCTCTTATCACATATTTTCATTTTCAAATTCAAACTCCCTCTTCAAAACTTCAAGCTCTCTACTCTCAACTCTAATGGCTTCTTCAAGCAACCCCTCCACAACGAGAATTTCCAAAAAGATAAAAGAGCAACTCTTCAATGATTCGGAGGCCATAAAAGCATACATCAATTATGATAACTATGGAAAAGTCCATCTCAGAAAGTTTGCTTTATTTCAAGATTTTCTTCTTATGAAATTGATTCTCTTTTGCAAACAATCAAGTTCTTAGTCTTATTGATGCTTCTCAAAATGATTTCATTTATTATCCAAATCTTGTTAAAATTTTCTATGCAAATTTAAATCATGGATTTTATTTTAGAAATGATGATGAAATTTTGAGTAGTATCAAAGGCACTAGAATCGTTTTAAATTGTGATATTTTGGGTACCATTCTCAATTGCAAAAACATGGGAATGGATCTTTCTAGTTTTAAAATCAATGAAAATGATCGTTAGACATTTCATCACATTTTCGAAGGAAATGAAAATTTTGACTTCAAAAATCGAAACTTTCGACAAAAGCTAGAATTGTTAATCTTCTTTTACAACATACTTTGACCCCAAGATCGGGGAATTTTAACAATCCTACCTCAAAATTTTTGCAAAGCACTTTTTGCTATTTTCGAAATTTGCGATAATTGGGCGCAAGTTATTTTGGATGAATTTCGTCCTAAAAACTTTAAGATGGATGAAAACACTTTGTATCATGGAATCTATCTCACTCGGATTTTTAACTATTTTGGAGTGGATTTTAAAGGAGAATAATTTGTTTCAAGAAAGGTTTTTAATCACTCAAATATTTCTCTTATGAAAATTCAATTTGTTTTTTAACCTTATGAAACTCTTGCCGAAAAGGGAGAGCGTTTGGCTCATGAGGAGATGGAAGAGGAGGAAGAGGAGGAAGAAGAAGAAGGGTATGAAATGGAAATAGAAGAAGAAGAAGATGATGAAACATCTTTGGAAAGCATTGACTATCCTTCCAATCCAACCAACAAAACCCTTCTCAAAAATCAAAAGACAACCGTCGAGAATCAGCGGATAGTTAAACGGTCCGTTTGTAAGAATTTGGATAAAATGTCATCGAACATGAACAAGTTTTTCTCCAAAGTCAGCAAGAAGCTTCGATTAACTTCGTCTTTGTCATCCACTAACTAGTTCTAACTTTTCATATCTCGTTGTATTTGTTTTAGTTTATTTTGATTTGAATGTTCGTGTAGTTTTTAATGTTTAGTCATTGTATCGTTCTATTATGCAATGATATTGAATTTATTTTCTGTTATCTAGCTTATCTTATCTCCAAAATAAATGTTGGTATATTATATAAATATATATATAACACAATTATTCACAAAATTAAAAAAAAAAGTCACCAAAATTCACTGAACCATGTCGACATCCCCCCTTGACCATGTCGATATGTACTGGTCAAAAATGACATTTCATTTTAAATTTGAAATTTAAATAACTACTTTATGTCTATTCATTTCAAACGAACTTCTACACCTATAAATTCCTATTTCTTCCAGAATTCATCACTCAATATTATTTCTTATCTACTTTGTCTCTCATTCTTCTCACAAACTCAAATATGGCCAATCCAATTCATAATTTAACCGAGAATCTTGAAGAAACTCTTAATTCTTTTAAGAATATTCTTTCGTTCATTCTTTGTAACCAGCGACACTTAGAGTTGAGTCAAATGCAGATGATCAAGAATCAAGAAAAGCATTTCGATGCGATACGATGGATGATTTCCTCCTTGCATAAAGATGATAATGAAGCACATCCTCCTGTCTCTCTCACCAATGATAATGAAAATTGGGATGCCATTAAAGCAGACCCTATATCTGGAGAAGAAGGATGGGTGGAAGTTCATCGTAATGTTTGATTTTATTTGATTGCTTTGTTTGATTTGAATTATTTGCTTGGATTGATTTGACTTGATTTGGTTTGGATTGATATTTGGTGTGCAAAACATGTATAAAAATGCATTGATATGATCTTTGATTAATTATCATGTCGATTAGTATAATTATCTCTTAATATATCTATTATATACTCCATTACATAGTTTATTAATGCAGGTACTTTAGTACAAGAATGAGGGGGAGTTATATAGTTGGAGTTATGTAGTTTCGAGTCAGTTTTTGTTGATGACAAAGGGGGAGAAATATAAAATAGGGTAGTTAGGCATAGATTAAAGGGGAATTATTAGTTTTAGGGGGAGTTATTAGGATAGAAGTAATATTTTATAAACAAAGGTTGTCATCATCAAAAAAGGGGGAGATTGTTAGTCCTTGAGATGATGGTTTTGATGACAACAACCTTAGAATAAGATTATAAAATATAAATACTAACATTATAGTTTATATATATATATATATATATATGCAGGATTTAACCATCAGGTACCAAGAATGAAGACTGTACAGTATAGAGATTCAAGATATCAAGATTGAAGACTCGTGAGTATCAAGATTATCAAGAGCCCAAGATTTCAATAATAGGTAATTTAATTAGGAATTTTGTTAAAACTTCTAGTTTCGTGGAATGGAATCCACTTCGAGCCCGTTAAAGGGATGGAACCCTAAGTAGGATGGAACCTACGAAAAATCTAGTGGAACATTGTTTTGTATCCGCTAACTGTTATTCAAATGTTTTTAAAAAAATTACCTTGTTTTCAAAATGATTTCAAAACTTTCCTTTTTCAAAAGAATCAAAATCATCTATCCTGGTTTTAAATATTTTTAGCCTAAAAAATAATCTTTATTTTCAAAATCAAATTATCTTTGGTTTTTAAACTATCTTTTAATTATAATATATTTATTTATCTTTTATTATTTATACTTAGATTTAAATATAAAATTAGAGTAAAATTTTATATATATACCAAAATATTATTCTCTAGATTTATTTTATATATATACCAAAATATTATTCTCTATATTTACTTATGTATTTTAACTATAGTTAAGTATATTTATAAAGTTTAAAATAGTTTTAATATAAGATAGAAGTTATTTTCAAAGAAAAAGAAATCATCAAAAATTCCTTTGGCATGTCGACATCCTCATGTACCCCATGACGACATGGTAGCAGTTTATTTCAAAAATTTGAATTTCAAAGGAAGTGTCTATTCGTCATATCCTTTCACGAATGGACATGACTGTTGTTCTACTATAAATAGGGGTGGTTTTGAATGAATTTTTAATCATATATTTCTGGTTTTCACTTCTCTTCTTCTTCCACAACTCTTTATACACATTCTTACCATTACTCTGCAGAAATCAACATTGAATCTGACAAGATCATTTCTGGTTTGATTCTCTATCACTATCTCAACAGGATCTCAGTGCTATTCAGAGTTATAGACTTCTTTGTAATCAATTTAGCGAGAAAAGGTGTGATTGTAGCCTTGGAAATCAATCAAGTGAGAAAAGGTGTGATTGTAGCCTTGGAAATCAATTGGGTGAACTTGTTGCCCTTGAAATCAAGTATCTCTACCCAGAGGATTGTGAATCTAGAGTGGTGTACCTCATGGCATTGCAATCGAGGGTGTAATTGTACAATTGCTTTTGAAAAGAAATCCATACTTGTGTGCAGGACTAGATTTAGGGTAACTCCGAACCAGTATAAAATCCGGTGTGTTCTTTCCTTTACTGCTTTTACTTTATTTCTGCATCTATGTTTGATTCTGTGATCATATCTGTGTCTGAATATTGCATATTTTATTGTTTAAATTAATACAACCTCAAAGATTTAGTAATTCCTTTAAACACTATTCACCCCCCTTTTAGTGTTAATCCTAGCCTTAAGATCCATATTCCGCATTTTTCACACCCCTACCGTTGTTGAATTACTAGAATCTAAGGAGGAGATCAAGATCTGTCTTCCAGTAGTTCCTTCCATTCTACTTAGATTACTCTAGATCTAGGAAGAGCTACAATCAAGATGGTGTGCACTACCAGAACTGCTTCAAATGCTGCAGATCCAGAAGGAAGGGATATGCATAATCCCACATAGCTGACCACAGTAGGCCAAACATCGGCTAGAGCTCAGGATCCACTTGGTCCAGTGACTAGAGAGGAGTTTCAAACCCTTATGCCCATCAGGAGCTCACTCAACAGATTCATGCTAACATGAAACTCACGAACCAGCTGAATGAAGCAAGGTGAGGAAGATCTAGAAGGAAGCATGCCTCTTATTCCTTGTCTGAAAGCTCTATGCCCTCTGACTCCAATCACAGATCTATATGCCTTCGGTTTGATGGAAACTATGCAGAAGCCTCCGGGCACCAGCATGTTTTGAATCTCCGATAGGGCAGGATTGGTCCTTCCACAAAGCATTAAGCTGGACTCTCGAGGAGGGACACTTCCTTATCACAGCACACATAACCATGCATTTGATGTTGCCATAGATCTTGAAGTCATGATCCAGAACCAACAAGATCCAGCCCCTCATCACCACATTCATGCTCGAGACCCTCACTTCCATGAAGACCGAGAGTCAAGCAGGCATGGAGTGGGCCATAGATAGCAACCAGACCATCCTCATAACATGGAACCTGAACATCAAGATGCCTGACATTCCAACCATGATATGTCAGATGATCAGATAATGTCAAGGCCTAACAAACGATGACTGAGGAATCTCCAAAAGTCACACTCCATTCACTAATGACATTCTCTATGCAATACCACCCCGTCGATTCAGGATGCTGACCTTGCTGATGTACGAAGTAAATTTGGATCTTAACCAGCATATCCTGAAATATGAATGGCTCATGAATGCTGCTCGAACTGATGATGCGGTTAAGTGTAGAAGGTTCCCTATCTCCTTAGAAGGCATTGCAACTTTGTAGTTCACTCGTCTACCACCTAGATTTATTTCATGTTTCGGTCAGTTGGCTACTAAGTTCGTTGAATGGTTGCATATGCATTCTACGAGACCGTAGGATGTTAATACCTTATCAAGTGTTACTCAAGCTCCAGGAGAAACTCTTAGGGATTATCTGGAAATGTTCCATGCTACTTATGCTAAGGTCGGCAATCCCAATGACAACTCTATTCTGATGGCATTGATTAAAGGGATAGATCTTGATTTTGAATTTGGTGATTGGTTGGCTGGGAAACCCCATGCTTCGTTGGACCCTTTATATGCTAAGGCAACCCAGTTTTAGAGGAGAGCAGATGCTAGACGATCTACGAAGCATTATGTTACGGGGCCTAGTTGTAACGACCCAGAAATTTATTTAATTAAAATTTGAATATTTAATTAATTATAAATATTAAGAAGTGAATTTATAAGTCAAATAAATTTTTATTTGAGTAATTGGATTTAATTGAATAATTAAATCGATAATTTAATATGTTAAATTATGGAAATAATTGAAAATTGAGTTAAATATGATTGAAAATGATTTGTAAAATTTTATTTTATCATGTTGGAGTTAGAACGATATTTTAGAACTTTTAAAATCGAATTAAAAGTTAAATTGTGAAAATTAAATATTTTAATATTAAATCGACTAGTGAAAATAGTCAATTTTTGAACAGTCTCAGAATTGAACGAAACCAGTTCCATTGGATCCGTAATAGTTAGTTATTACCGGATTTCAATTTTCGTGTCAATCGGAGCTATCGTTTGATCGTGGCAGCTCGAAACGCATCGAATTGTTTTTAATATTAATTTGGCGAGTTAAAATAGCCATTTTTCAAAAAGTCTCGGATTTCGACGAAACCAGTTTCATCGGATCCGTAATGTGATATTTTTGTAAGGTTTCAAATTTCAAGTCAATTGGATTTACCGTTTGTCCGGTACAAATTAAAACGCCTAGAAATCGATTTAAATCGGTTTAATTTAGATTGAACGTTTGTAGCCATAACTCGCACAGATGTCCGAATTAGCTTTAGAAACCTGTTCCATTGTGTCCGGAACGCGGGATAAACCCGAGGAACGTCAGTTTCGGCGCGTAAATCGGAGTTTGGAATTTCCGGATGAATAGTGTTTTGAATAATTTCCTATAAATATACCATACCCTCATTCACAAATTAAAAATAAAAACCTAACCCTACTTATAACGCAGCCGCCACCTTAGCTTCAATGGCCGAAAATTTCCAACCATCTTCCCCTCAAATCTCCAAATCCGTTCATTAATATCGAAAACTTTCAACTAGAAAGTTATAGAGCTCGATGAGAGCTTCAAGTTGAACGGTCATGATCGGGAAATTCGAAGGGAATCAGCGGCAAATGGAGTTCAAAGCCATTGCGTTCGTGCACGCATTTCTATGCAGGGGGGGTGCCGCGCGTGGCCGGACCTTGGCCGAGGGTGGAGCCTTCAGGTGGCTTCGATTTGGTGCCGACGTGATGAAGTATTGTTGAGCGATGGAGTTGTAAAGTTAAACCCTAATTATGTGATTCATGGGTTTGTGCGGCCTGTAGGGAGAACGAAGGAGAAGGGGGAGGGGTATGCACGGTCATGATGGATGGAGGTTGGATCTAAGGGCTGTGATGGAGTGGGTTTGTTAATTTTTAAAGTTAATGTTGTAATTGTTATTAAAATCGTGTACAAACTAGTAAAATTCATAACTTTTTCATACGAGGTCGAAAACGCGCGAAACCAGTTGCGTTGGAATTGTATGGACGAGCATTACGCGATGGAATTGGATTGGAGTCGTTTGGAGTTAGTGAGAATTTTGGGTAAAATTAAACGTCCGTTTAATTTTATTCAAAATAAATCGCTAAAACGGAATTTAAAATTAAGGTGAGAACTTCTCACTCAATCGAATCAGTTTCGATTTTATTTTAAATAGTTAGATTTAAAATATTTGAATGCATGTTTGAATGTTGATTGATATCTATTGATTGTTAAAATAGACATTATACGCCGTTAGTAAGCGGATGTTATTTAATAAAAACATATACCGCGAATATTTCATAAACAATGAAATTGGTATTATATATAATAGCAATATATATATATATATTGGCATATGTATATATTGGAGTTATTGATTTCCCGCATTTTTTTGTTTAGCGGATGAGACCCTATTGCGCCGTCTATTAAGCGGATAATATTCTAAATCCCATATACCGCGATAATTCCGTACTGGAGCGAAATTGGTATTGTGCTAATGTTTATGGATGCAGGAAAACAGGTTGGAGGGATCCAACTGGATTCCTCAACAGTTTTTATTTGATTTTAGATATTTTGATATTTGATGGATTATCATATATGATATATGATGTCGTTGTAGTCGTGATTGACTATTTGGTGTGTAGCATCATTGGACCAAATTTGGAATTTTAAAATGACTTTAAAGTGATTTTCGAAAAGTATATGTTTTATAAAATAATTTTGGAATTGATCCATTTTAAATAAATAAACGTTATAATTTTTAAAGTTATAAAAATTATGATTCTTGAGAAATATAGTTGAAAAACTGACTTTTGAGAATATGATGCTAATGATTTATAAAATAGTTTAATCGGGATTTTAGAATTTATTGTGAAAAGTTTAAATATAGGATTATAAAATTTAATTATTTTATGAATCAAAATGGTGAAATAATAAAGGAGATTAAAGAAGTATAAAGAATAATATAAATTGATTTATATTAAGGGATTTATAAATGGATATGTATAAATTGAAATGTTGAAATTATAAAACGAGTTTTTATAAGTGTTTGAATGAAGTGAAAATAAATTCCATAAATGGATGAAATTTATAGAATTATAAACGGTGAAGTTATAAATAGAATTTTATAAACAGTAGGTTTATAAAATTTATAAAGTCATTAAAAGAATGGTTTTGAATAAATAATTGGATCTTATAAGTTATAAGATTTATAATTATGAAGTTCAAAGGAACGATTTTTGTGAACGAATAAATTTTAAGTATTTAACTTATAATATGAACCTTTGGTACATAATTTAGTTATGAATTGAATATAGGATAGAAAAAGAATTTATAAACGTTGTTTTATAAATTCGTAAACAACTTATTTTGATAAGTAAATTGTTGAAACCTATTAATGAAGTTATATTCACATTTTTGACTGTGAATAATACTTTAAAATAAAATGTATAAAAGGATGGAAAAAAAAATTGTTAACGTAGTATATTCACGTTTTTGAATAGTGAATAATATGTTAAAGAAAATGTTTAAAATGTGATATTTTAAACAGAATTAAAACGATCTAACGATGTTTTAAAATGTGTTGAGATTCGAAACCATAGATTTCAACATTTATTGTTGAAATAGACGTTTTCGAGAAATAAAAGGAAATGGTGGACTATAACACTGTTGTTATAGTAAATGATTTCCGAAAGGAAATGTTTTGTATAGTATTGGGATTTATATATCTGTCTTAAAAATTCGAATCCCTATACTAGTGATTTTGGGTTGTCGTAACGATGTTTTACGCAACATTCGTTTTGGCCCAAATAAATATGTTTAAGATAATGATTTCCTTAAAGAATGAAATATATACTTAATCTCGATTTAAGTATATTGAATATTTTCTAAGTGTTGAAAATAAATAAAATTCGTGAATTACTTATTTAATAAGTATGGAAATGTTTTCCAATATAAAGTGAATATTAGAGAATTTATCTTTTTGAAGATAAATTGAAAATGAATATTATAAATCGAATTGAAGGCGTATATTCATTAATACTTTGGAATGTAAATTCACTATTGAATTTATAAAAGAAAGTAGAATTTGTTTAAAAATAAATATTGATTTATTTTTGAAGTGTGAAAATTATATATCTAGTAAAGATATTTTGGAAAATAAATAATTTGGAAAATTATTTGGAAACTGGTGATGTTGTGCATATCCATTGATAGTTCAATAACCGACTATCAATATTTCCCTTTGAATGGGTATTTGATGTGATTTGTTTGAATGTGAATGCTACACTTATTTTTGAGTAAGCGCTCACTATTCGGGTTAACCGGGAAAGGACCATGGGGTCGTATAACCCATTCCGAATATGTGATACGTCGTTGTGAATTGCATTTGAAGATCGGTGTTGAAGACCGGATATTTGCGAGAGCGATAGGATGACCTGTCGATTGACTCTGCACCGAGTTGCTCCGGTATAAAGTTCTCCATATGTGATGGGGAATCCGATCAGGATTGTGAATATCCGGATTGCAAGGACTTCTTTGTAAGTGCCTTCGGTTTTGTTCGAGCCCGGAACAGACTTGTATGGATTGTATGTCTGACATTACAAATTGAGATATAAAGCCGATTTCTTTCAAATATATTTCTGTTGGTGGCGGAGAATTTATTCTTTTAGCTTAACACCCTTCTCTGAGACGTACGAGCTCAGAGGTTATATAGTTGAAGCTTATCAGCGATATATTCCCAATTTGGTAATGTGACATGCTGAGTGTTGCTGTAAATGATCATTGTGTTGATTATTTGTGATAGGATCATTTATTTGATCGTCTATCTTGGTGATCATTTCTATGATCATTTGTTGACCCAAAGCATGGCTTTTGTATAAAGTATGTTTTTGTGGACGTGACTTCGTCGAGCCTCACACCCCGTGAATGGTCAAAACAGGAAAGAAGCAGCAAGGTTATGAGGGGTAGCGCCCTTTAGGATGTGTGCATTTCCTTCTGGAAAAGGGTGGTATCATGGTATGGAGCCCAGATACTTACTCATGTTGAAAACACTTTGTTATGATTGTGTGAATTGATTGCGAGCGCTCGGTGAAAAGGTCCCAAAGGACCGGGGGATGGCATATTCGGTCAGTTGTTACTCAGTTAGGGGTAACCCGGCCTTGTGTTGGTAGAGATCCGGTTTGGTTCTCGTGGATGTCCATCCAGAGGCATTCTCATGTGGCAATGGTAAGTTCCTTGGCCTGATCATTCGTTGGAAATCCAAAAAAACAATACGAAACTTGTACGGTTTTAGTTGTAGAACCTGCCATCTAATATGGTAGCTATTAGTAGGCATAATATAATGGTACCTATGCTGGCTAAGATTTATATTCTACTTTCGAAATTGTTTCCTACACTATGCACTAATAATAATATGAAATGTACTTTTTAAATGCGTATCAAGCATCTTTGACTATCATAAGGAGAAATCTTCTCCAAGTCTGTGTTTGCATTGTGTGTGTGGCAGGAGGTCTTATGGTAGTCTCATTTTTAAAAGCATTGCGAATTGACTTAAAAATATTCCTCTATTTTGATTTTAAAGTTAAATAAACTGTTTTGAGTTCTCACACTAGTCACATGACTGACTCGGAGTTTATTAGTTTCCTTCCCAAACTCTGGGTGCCCACCAATTTCCACACGGGCAGTCAAGAGTTAAGGTTTATCAGGATATTCTGGATATTCTGGAGTTGCTGGAGGCAAGCTGGAGGCATGACGTATTACTAGTTATATAGTATTTCTTTTTCCGCTGTTTGTTTGATGTTATATACTCTGATGATGATGTGATGTAATGAAATGTATAAAATGTAATAACTGATATAGTTCTTTGTTTAAAGATTATTCATTTGTTATTATATGTTGTTCCGCTGCGAATTGTGAGATTCTGTTGTTGTTCTGTTGTTTTCTATTCCGTTCTATTCTCTTTTCTTTCTATTTTAAAATGATCTATTTTCTTTTTGTTCTATTTTCTACTCTATTCTCCTATTTTCTTTCCTCTCCATCTTCTATCTTTTTCTCTTCTCTTTTCTTAAATACTTTTTCTTTTTCTTAAACCCTCAGTGTTCGGTTTTCCGTCGTTCGATTGCTTGGCAGTCGATAAAGTGAGTATCGATGTCGAATTTTCGGAAGACGAAGAATCGGGTCCTGACAATGTGGTATCAGAGCTTATGGTTAAGCGACAACCATGGTTCTGTTGGGTATTACTCATTAGAGATAGAGTCAGCAGTACTCTAGAATGAGTTTGAGTGTAATAATAGCTATGAGAGCGTATTTGTTAGTGAATATATAAAATTGTTTTATATTGTGATGGTTGATTTATTGAGTGGCATATGAACTTTCGTCAGCGTGGTCCGCAAGACTATGCCGAAGGGGTTTCTAAACACTTGAATAGAACAATTCGACATAATATTGTTTTTAAATTGGGTAAATGAAATAATTCTACCTTGATTATATTTTATATATAAAAGAATAATTTTTCAGAATTATTAAAGTGTATATAAATTGATTGTTTGGTTGTTGAATAAGAACATCTAAATAAAAGAATAATTATATAAGCAAAAGAATTATAAGAATTGAATTATAGTTAAAGTGATTTACAATTGTGAAATAAACTTATACATATAAGAAGTGAAACTATATGAATATATTTATGAATATGAGTTGTAATAAAAATGAATTTAAGTTATGTAAAACAAGTGATGTTTATGAAATGAAATATAACTTAAGAGTTGTTGAATGAAGTTGATATTAGTATCAAAATAAATTAATAAAGTGAAGTGATAGATATGAACTTAAGTTATGTAAATGAAATTCAACTTTAGAAATTGAATTGAATTAATGAATTGAATGGATTAAATGAATCAATTGAATGTGAATTAAGTTGATATGTAATAATGAATGTAAGTGTTAATTCATTAAAATCTAATGTTAGTAGAAGTTGAATAATTGAATGAAAATCAATTAAATTAAACCAATTGTAAGCAAAGGATTTTGGTTGTAATTATATATACATTGGTTGTTATATGGTTGTTAGTTGATTGTATATAATTCATTAAGTGTTAATGAAATTGAGTTAATGAAATTGAAAGCTAAAGTAATTGAAATTCGATTGGAAGTTAAGTGAAACTTAAATAGAATTGAATTTGAATTGGAAGTGAACCAACTTGAATATGAATTAGTGAATATAAACTAATTGAAAATGAATGTTAGTAAGAACATCCACTGTTAATGAATCAAATGTGATTTAAATTGAAAACCAATTCATTTGAATATTAATGAGAATATAAATGAATATTGATATTGGTTATGGATTATAGTTGGTTGATGGTTGAATATATTGCTTTTATTGCATTTTCTATGTTGACATATATAGTTGTTATGGAAATATATGATGTATATTGAGATTATTTTCATATATGCATGTTCTCATGTTGTTTGTTGAGTGTTTAGTAGGTGCGGATCGCGTTTGCTTCGCATTTGGAGCTCGCTTTCGCGCTATATTAGCCGTATATGCTTGCTAATAAAATATAAGGTACATATCTCAGATTAAATACCGTACTTTTATACTTTTTTTCCCTGCGGGATGCCTCATTACTTGATGAGATGTATATTTGTGATATATATATACTGTCATTTTTTTTTCGGATCGAGCCGCGCAAAGGAGACTATGGCGAATTTTTTCGGAAATTTAAGGCGTTAGAAAATTTTTGAGAAAATGGGAAATTTTTTTGAAAACTATAAACTTTGATTTTGGAATTGAAGTTAAACAATAGTAGTTGTTTTGAAAGGATAACTAAGTATGATTTTGAAAACTTAGTAAAGTATTGTAAGAAGTTTAACTATGGAATTTTAGGGAAAATTAATAGATTCTGTAACTTTTCTTACTTGTAATTTCGAGGACGAAATTCTTTTAAGGGGGAAAGATTGTAACGACCCAGAATTTTTATTAATTAAAATTTGAATATTTAATTAATTATAAATATTAAGAAGTGAATTTATAAGTCAAATAAATTTTTATTTGAGTAATTGGATTTAATTGAATAATTAAATCGATAATTTAATATGTTAAATTATGGAAATAAATGAAAATTGAGTTAAATATGATTGAAAATGATTTGTAAAATTTTATTTTATCATGTTGGAGTTAGAACGATATTTTAGAACTTTTAAAATCGAATTAAAAGTTAAATTGTGAAAATTGAATATTTTAATATTAAATCGACTAGTGAAAATAGTCAATTTTTGAACAGTCTCAGAATTGAACGAAACCAGTTCCATTGGATCCGTAATAGTTAGTTATTACTGGATTTCAATTTTCGTGTCAATCGGAGCTATCGTTTGATCGTGGCAGCTCGAAACGCATCAAATTGTTTTTAATATTAATTTGGCGAGTTAAAATAGCCATTTTTCAAAAAGTCTCGGATTTCGACGAAACCAGTTTCATCGGATCCGTAATGTGATATTTTTGTAAGGTTTCAAATTTCAAGTCAATTGGATTTACCGTTTGTCCGGTACAAATTAAAACGCGTAGAAATCGATTTAAATCGGTTTAATTTAGATTGAACGTTTGTAGCCATAACTCGCACAGATGTCCGAAATAGCTTTCGAAACCTATTCCATTGTGTCCGGAACGCGGGATAAACCCTAGAAACGTCAGTTTCGGCGCGTAAATCGGAGTTCGGAATTTCCGGATGAATAGTGTTTTGAATAATTTCCTATAAATATACCATACCCTCATTCACAAATTAAAAATAAAAACCTAACCCTAATTATAACGCAGCCGCCACCTTAGCTTCAATGGCCGAAAATTGCCAACCATCTTCCCCTCAAATCTCCAAATCCGTTCATTAATATCGAAAACTTTCAACTAGAAAGTTATAGAGCTCGATGAGAGCTTCAAGTTGAACGGTCATGATCGGGAAATTCGAAGGGAATCAGCGGCAAATGGAGTTCAAAGCCATTGCGTTCGTGCACGCATTTCTATGCAGGGGGGGTGCCGCGCGTGGCCGGACCTTGGCCGAGGGTGGAGCCTTCAGGTGGCTTCGATTTGGTGCCGACGCGATGAAGTATTGTTGAGCGATGGAGTTGTAAAGTTAAACCCTAATTATGTGATTCATGGGTTTGTGCGGCCTGTAGGGAGAACGAAGGAGAAGGGGGAGGGGTATGCACGGTCATGATGGATGGAGGTTGGATCTAAGGGCTGTGATGGAGTGGGTTTGTTAATTTTTAAAGTTAATGTTGTAATTGTTATTAAAATCGTGTACAAACTAGTAAAATTCATAACTTTTTCATACGAGGTCGAAAACGCGCGAAACCAGTTGCGTTGGAATCGTATAGACGAGCATTACGCGATGGAATTGGATTGGAGTCGTTTGGAGTTAGTGAGAATTTTGGGTAAAATTAAACGTCCGTTTAATTTTATTCGAAATAAATCGCTAAAACGGAATTTAAAATTAAGGTGAGAACTTCTCACTCAATCGAATCAGTTTCGATTTTATTTTAAATAGTTAGATTTAAAATATTTGAATGCATGTTTGAATGTTGATTGATATCTATTGATTGTTAAAATAGACATTATACGCCGTTAGTAAGCGGATGTTATTTAATAAAAACATATACCGCGAATATTTCATAAACAATGAAATTGGTATTATATATAATAGCAATATATATATATATATATATTGGCATATGTATATATTGGAGTTATTGATTTCCCGCATTTTTTTGTTTAGCGGATGAGACCCTATTGCGCCGTCTATTAAGCGGATAATATTTTAAATCCCATATACCGCGATAATTCCGTACTGGAGCGAAATTGATTTATTTTTGAAGTGTGAAAAGTATATATCTAGTAAAGATATTTTATAAAATAAATAATTTGGAAAATTATTTGGAAACTGGTGATGTTGTGCATATCCATTGATAGTTCAATAACCGACTATCAATATTTCCCTTTGAATGGGTATTTGATGTGATTTGTTTGAATGTGAATGCTACACTTATTTTTGAATAAGCGCTCACTATTCGGGTTAACCGGGAAAGGACCATGGGGTCGTATAACCCATTCCGAATATGTGATACGTCGTTGTGAATTGCATTTGAAGATCGGTGTTGAAGACCGGATATTTGCGAGAGCGATAGGATGACCTGTCGATTGACTCTGCACCGAGTTGCTCCGGTATAGAGTTCTCCATATGTGATGGGGAATCCGATCAGGATTGTGAATATCCGGATTGCAAGGACTTCTTTGTAAGTGCCTTCGGTTTTGTTCGAGCCCAGAACAGACTTGTATGGATTGTATGTCTGACATTACAAATTGAGATATAAAGCCGATTTCTTTCAAATATATTTCTGTTGGTGGCGGAGAATTTATTCTTTTAGCTTAACACCCTTCTCTGAGACGTACGAGCTCAGAGGTTATATAGTTGAAGGTTATCAGCGATATATTCCCAATTTGGTAATGTGACATGCTGAGTGTTGCTGTAAATGATCATTGTGTTGATTATTTGTGATTGGATCATTTATTTGATCGTCTATCTTGGTGATCATTTCTATGATCATTTTTTGACCCAAAGCATGGCTTTTGTATAAAGTATGTTTTTGTGGACGTGACTTCGTCGAGCCTCACACCCCGTGAATGGTCAAAACAGGAAAGAAGCAGCAAGGTTATGAGGGGTAGCGCCCTTTAGGATGTGTGCATTTCCTTCTGGAAAAGGGTGGTATCATGGTATGAAGCCTAGATACTTACTCATGTTGATAACACTTTGTTATGATTGTGTGAATTGATTGCGAGCGCTCGGTGAAAAGGTCCCAAAGGACCGGGGGATGGCATATTCAGTCAGTTGTTACTCAGTAGGGGTAACCCGGCCTTGTGTTGGTAGAGATCCGGTTTGGTTATCGGGGATGTCCATCCAGAGGCATTCTCATGTGGCAATGGGAAGTTCCTTGGCCTGATCATTCGTTGAAAATCCAAAGAAACAATACGAAACTTGTACGGTTTTAGTTGTAGAACCTGCCATCTAATATGGTAGCTATTAGTAGGCATAATATAATGGTACCTATGCTGGCTAAGATTTATATTCTACTTCCGAAATTGTTTCCTACACTATGCACTAATAATAATATGAAATGTTCTTTTTAAATGCGTATCAAGCATCTTTGACTATCATAAGGAGAAATCTTCTCCAAGTCTGTGTTTGCATTGTGCGTGTGGCAGGAGGTCTTATGGTAGTCTCATTTTTTAAAGCATTGCGAATTGACTTAAAAATATTCCTCTATTTTGATTTTAAAGTTAAATAAACTGTTTTGAGTTCTCACACCAGTCACATGACTGACTCGGAGTTTATTGTTTTCCTTCCTAAACTCTGGATGCCCACCAATTTCCACACGGGCAGTCAAGAGTTAAGGTTTATCAGGATATTCTGGATATTTTGGAGTTGCTGGAGGCAAGCTAGATGGCATGACGTATTACTAGTTATATAGTATTTCTTTTTCCGCTGTTTGTTTGATGTTATATACTCTGATGATGATGTGATGTAATGAAATGTATAAAATGTAATAACTGATATAGTTCTTTGTTTAAAGATTATTCATTTATTATTATATGTTGTTCCGCTGCGAATTGTGAGATTCTGTTGTTGTTCTGTTGTTTTCTATTCCGTTCTATTCTCTTTTCCTTCTATTTTAAAATGATCTATTTTCTTTCTTTTCTATTTTCTACTCTATTCTCCTATTTTCTTTCCTCTCCATCTTCTATCTTTTTCTCTTCTCTTTTCTTAAATACTTTTTCTTTTTCTTAAACCCTCAGTGTTCGGTTTTCCGTCGTTCGATTGCTCGGCAGTCGATAAAGTGAGTATCGATGTCGAATTTTCGGAAGACGGAGAATCGGGTCCTGACACTAGTGGTGAAGGCATTCAGAGAAGTGTAGAAGTAAAGAAGACCGGTGAGAATTCTGGTAAAGTACAGTTGAACATACAAAAAAGGCAAGGTCAATAGAAGGGTAATGTAGGTCAAGGAAAGAAGAGAAACCCACATCGCGGGAGGCTCAAAGCTCCTGTATTCAACCGATATACTCCTTTAAACACGTCGCTAGAAAATGTTTATCTTTAGACTTGTAATATCGGATAGTACAGGAAGCCAGCTCTGAAACTATCATCTGAGAAACAAATTCAAATCAAGAAATTATATAGGTTCCACGATTGTTACAGCCAGAATACTAATGAGTGTCGTCATTTGCAAGATGTCATCGAGAGATTGATTAGAGAAAGAAAGTTAGAACAGCTCGTCCGGATTTCGCAGGATGGAGGTGCGGGCCTGTCTAATCCAAATCAAGGTCAAGGCCAAGCTAGGTCTGAAGAACCTACACGTACTGGCGGAAGGTTGGTAATTAATACTATTAGTGGGGGTCCTCATCCGGTTGATTGGAGAAGGAAGGAAATGGAGTTATATGCTAGTTCGATTAGGCATGTTGACTTCAAATGTTGTAGTAATACCGATGATGGGGCACCGAAAAAACAATAGAGGACGATGAAAGACGACATCATTTTCAAAAATCGTGATGCTGACAGAGTCGAGCCCCCATTATCGATTCGTTAGTTATTTCAGCCCAAATAGATCATGCTTGGATAAAGAGGATCTTGGTCGATAACGGAAGTTCTATCAATATATTTTTCAAGCATGCTTATGACCAAATAAAGATGGAAACGAAAGATTTAAAGCCGTGGCATTCATGTATACATGGTTTTAATGGAAGTGCAAGCATACTAGCTGGGATGGTGGAGTTTCCCGTTGAGTTGGGTATTGGAGATCGCTGGAGAGTCTGGATGTTGCTATTTGTTATGTTGGACATACATTCCCCTTATAATGCTTTTTTGGGCCAACCGACCCTCGTAGATTTCAAGGCAGTAATTTCCCCTTGGTGTTTAACTCTAAAGTTCCCAACATATAATAGGGTCGGGATTGTACATGGTGATCAGGTAGTTGGATGCGCTTGATATGTTGCGGAGCTTTGGGATGCGCAGCGGAAGGAGAAAGGAAAGGGCGTAGAGGAATCTCTCTGCGTTCGTTTTTTAGAAAATTGACAACCAATGCCTGAGATTAGGCTCTGGCGCCACAACCAGTTCCATGAGGACCTTGATCCCAGAAACAATAATGATGAGGAGGAAGTCAAAGGTTACCAGGCTTCCCTAGTAGAATTGACGATCGATATTCCGATCGATGACGATGACGATTCTAAAATGGTAATGGTCGAATCTCAACTCAGTCCCCAAATTAGACATGAATTGTTGACTTTTCTCCAGGCGAACCTCGATGTGCTCACCAGGACTCATTCATACATGTCTGGGATCTCGCCGAACATCGCAAGCCATGCATTAAATATCGACCCGCGGCACGTCCCGGTGAAACAAAACATGCACGATATGGATATGGAGAGATCTTCCACCCTAAAGGAAGAAGTGGATAAAATCAAGACTAATGGGTTTACTCGTGATGCTTTATACCCGGAGTGGGTATCGAATCCAGTGCTTGTCAAAAAGTCAAATGGAAAGTGGCGAACATGTATGGCTACTCAGATCTGAACAAAGCATGCCTAAAGGATAGTTTCCCGCTTTTCATAGTTGATCAACTTGTGGACTCAACAGCTAGACATGAGCCCTTATCCTTCATGGGCGCATACTCTTCCTATAATCAAATCCCGATGCACCTTTCGGACAGGGAACATACCAACTTATCACTGATCTAGGACTTTATTGCTGCAGGTGATGCCGTTTGGACTTAAAAATGTTGGAGCAACTTATCAAAAGCTCGTGGACCGAATGTTTGCCAACCAGATTGAAAAGATTATGGAGGTGTACGTGGACGAGATGCTTGTGAAGTTGTGACTATCCATCAATTACATCAGTGATTTGGAAACAATGCTTAATATACTCCGACAATACTGAATGAAGCTCATTGCGTTGAAGTGTCATTTCGGAGTTGCATCAGGAAATTTCATCGAATTCATCATCAAAGCCAGAGGAATTGAAGCCAATCCTAAAAAATTCGGGCTATTCAGAATCTCGAAATTCCCAGAACCATAAAGTAGGTTCAAATCCTCAACGGAAAGGTGGCAGCCTTAAGCGGATTCATTTCCAAGTTTATGGACAAGTGCATTCCTTTCTTCGATTTGATCAGAAAACAATAACGAAATTTCGAGTGAACAGAGTAGTGTAAAGTCGGATTCTAAGCACTAGTTCAACACCTAGCGACACCACCTATCTTATCGAAGCCGGTTGATCACGAGAGATTGTACGTCTATTTGGCGGTTTCGGCAAACGCAATCAGTGCAGCTTTAATTCGAGAAGAGGATCGGATCCAACAATCGGTCTATTACATCAGCAAAAGATTAACTGGTGTAGAAAGAAACTACTCGAATGTGGAAAACCTAGCTTGTTTTCTTGTTATAGCCTAGAGGAAGCTCCATCTGTATTTCCAGGCTCATCTTATCATTGTTTACACCGTCTAGCCGTTTCGACAGATCTAGACATGACCAGAGACGGCTGGTAGATTTCTTAAGTGGAATATCCAGTTGAGTCAATTTGGCATCATTTATACACCAAGGTGAGCTTTTCAAGGACAAGTTCTGGCAGACTTCATAGCTAAATTCACCATCCAGGAGGATTTGCCCGAAACTAGTGAATCTCCCATGTGTACATGGAAGCTAAACACTGATGGTACGTCGAACGATAGTTGCTCGGGTGCCGGAGTAGTACTCGAAACCTCGGAAGGCCGATCCACATGCTATGCTTTAAAGTTCCACTTCCTCGCAACTAACAACGAAGCCGAGTACGAAGCTTTACTTGCTGGACTTAGGCTTGCCAGAGACTTGGGAGTAATTGTTGTGGAAATTTACTGTGATTCACAACTAGTCGTATGCCAAGTTTAAGGGGAGTATCAAGCCAGAGACCGAAGATCGGCTACCTACATTACTCAGGTTCAAAAAGTGTTGAATCAATTCAACTATTATGATATCCACTGTATACCCCGAGAGCAAAACTAGAAAGCTGATTCCTTAGCGAAACTGGCCAGCACTGGCGAAGAACGGCAGATTGGACTCGTCCTAGTAGAGACATTTACCGCTCCAAGTATCGATCAAATAGAGACCAACCGGGTGCACTAGACAACTCCCGAGAGAGAGTCTTAGATGACTCCAATCAGAAATTATCTTGAGCCGGAGCATTACCCGAACGCAGAAGTGAGAAAAGACAGGTTCTCCAGAAAGCTTCATGATTTATTATCCAGAATGGAGTCCTATAAAAGAGGGGATGTTATGTTCCTTTACTCTAGTGTAGCACCCATGGCGAGACCAAACGAGCGTTACATGATGTGCATGAGGGAGACTATCGTGATCACACCGGGGGAAGGCCCTTGCGAAGAAAATACTCAGATACGGATATTACCAGTCAACCGTAAATCAAGACGCATCAGATTATGCCAAAAAATGTGATAGGTGCCAGAAACATGCTAGAATTCTAAGAGAACCGCCAACCGAAATTACTCAGATGGTCAGTCCATGGTCGTTTGTCACATGGGGCATTGAAATAATAGGGCCTTTGCCTTTAACCAAGGGTGGTGCGAAGTATGCCACCATTGCAGTTGACTACTTTACTAAATGGGCGGATGCTAAGCCCCTTGCCACTATCACGATGGATAAAGTAATCAACTTTATTGTGCGCAACATCATTTGTCGCTTTGCCCTCCCATGAACAATTATCACTGGTAACAGAGCCTAATTCGATAGTGTCGAGTTCAAAGATTTCTGTCAACGTTACCACATCTAGAACAAGTTCTCGGCCATAGCTCACCATCAAGCGAATGGACAAGTCAAAGCTATTATCAAAGTTATCAAATCCATTCTGAAGAAACGAATAGAAAAGTCTAGAGGAAATGGGTCGATGAGCTCCCCACGGCCTTATGGCCATATCGAACTACCCATAAGTCCGCGATCGGCTATACTCCGTTTGCACTTTCCTATGGTTCTGAAGCCGTTATTTCAGTTGAACTAGAAGTACCTTCTCACCTTGTGACCTATTATGATCCAAAGATGAATGTTATCTTACTTGTTGAATCTTTGGATTTACTGTATGAGAAGCGTGAAGAGGTTGATTAGAGGGCAACCGCAGTCGAGTCGCTCGATTATACAATGCTAAGGTCTGACCTAGAACCTTTGAAATTAGCAATCTTGTACTTAAATGAATTTATCCAATCCCTTCACACATGAAGCTGACATGAGAAGGGTCGTATGTCATTGAGCGAAGACTTGGGGACGGCACATTCAAACTATCAACTATTGACGGTCTCACTTTGCCGAGAGCATGGAACAGCGAGAGTCTTTGTTGCTATTACATATAACTGGCCTTTACTTATTTTTCTTTTCTTATGAAATATGCTTATGAAATTTTAGAATTTGAACTTGTAATAAGGCATCTGACTTTGTCGCACTTTCTTATTTCACCAATAAAGCGCAAGCTCGTCAAACCAGATTGACGATTCTTAAAGTGCATCGTGCGACCGTCATGATATATGAAGAGCTAAGTCCCATCCTACGGTGGGACTCATTCAAATAGGGAGTGATCGTGACCCAACCGGTCACTCGCTAAGTGAAACCCCAAGCTCAGGGGCAAGCAATGATAAAAGTAAAAAAGGATTGAAAACCGACGATCCTCCAATGAACACCAGTTCCCAGACTGCAAGCTGAAGTACAAACTCCAAAATCCAGGCTCATGGAGGATGGACTTTTCCATCCACGACCTCGCCTCAATCAAGGCTCGAGGAGGATGGATCCGTCCATCCACGACCTTGCCTAAATTCAAGCTCAAGGAGGATGGATTCATTCATCTATGACCTCGCTTCTTTTCAAGCTCGAAGAAGATGGATCCGTCCATCTACGACTTCGTTTGCTGGATCAAGGAAGATGTGATCCATCCACCCACAACATTGACTAACTCCTTGTTCCCAGAGTACGAATGAGATCCTAATACTTAAAAAAAATGTGATTGACTATCTATCAACTGACTCTAGACTCCCGGAGCATGAACTAGAGTATAAACATTAAAGGGTGTGACCGACTGCTCGTAAAATAACTTATGTCCTCGGAGTGTGGATGTAATTATAAACATTAAACGGGTGTGACCGACCACCCAAAAAATAATTTATGTCCTCGGAGTGTGGATGTAATTACAAACATTAAAATTGTTGAATATGCGCTTATATGATTTTTGTTTGATGATAATAAACATATATACATTCGTTTAAATGTATTTGATAATATACTATTTTATTTTTTTTCACAGATTAAATAAATATTTGCAGAATAAAATAAATAACACGAAATTTGTATTCAAACGAATATTTTATACAAACAAATATTTATTACATCTTTGAATAGTACAATTTCAAGCTCTCACTATAACTATACAACTTTGATTACAATTACATCACATTTCACATTTACAATTCACCTCACTACATATCACTCACACTCGTATTTATCTTCAACTTCATTCCAGTTTGAATCCAGCATCTGAGCGATCTGCAAAAATATAAACTAACGCAGTAAAATTGAAAATAAAATATTTTTGCGATATAAAATAAAACGTGAATTTTGAAAATGATATTTGCCTCAGTTATTTGGGTTGTTCGTCTTCATTTATATTTGAATTCATCATACACGAACAACTTGTGACATACACAGTATATTACTGTATATGCCACAAGGCCGTGCACGCCGATATATACACTTGATTGTTTTACAGGGACAGGTGCGCACAGGTCAAACCCAAATGAAAAACCGGGTTCAACTCACGTGCAATAACATTGAAAATCACGACATAAGCACAAGGTCAAATCCGAGTTTTGAAACTGGATTCAACACAAGGCGACATGACATGAATGCTATGTTCAAACATGACACAGCCTCAAACCAGCAGTATACAAGTACAAGACCACCAAGCAAAACCAGTTCAACATGAAATGAAACAACAACATGCAATACAACAATCAGATGGTCAAAGCCATAGCAAACAGAGGCATCAATATGGTAACACAATTGCAACTCGACAAACAGCAAGACCAAACTGCACAAGTGACCACAAAGACCATCAGCTACATCAAAAGCAAGTGCAACACAGTTGCAAACAACAGGAATGAATATCAAGTGAATACAACATGAAGCACTGCTACTCAAGGCAACTAGGAATGAACAGTTTCAAAAATGTAAAGATCAGGAAAGTGAACAATGCTTGAAGACTGCAGCGGTCAATATAAATGCACAGTGCAAACATATGTACATCAACCCAATAGTGATCATGCAAACTGACTTGAAGATGGCCACCAACATAAGCAACAACATGAACCAACTATATGAAGTACACAATAGGCCGAGTTTCAAGACACTAAGCAGCAGCAAGCAGATGCAAGCTACAACTTCAAATGAACCAGTGACAATGCAACAATCAACTCAACTGAGTACAGAGAAATGCACAAAAGCATGATGCAAACTGAACAAATATGCAACCATACAGCAGTCATGTATGCAACAGGTTCAAGGGCAGAAGGTGGAGACAACTCAAATGAACACAATGTTCACAAATGCAAAAGAACAGTGAAGCATGTACAAACTGTAGTGAATACAGACAGTAAACCAAGCTTCACAATAAACATCTCATGAATATAAGATGTCGAAGCCAGCAGTATCAATGACTATATGCACTGAAGTCATAATCAAAACATGAATGAACACTTACACTTACAACATGCAAATGCATCAAAACAATGTCGAATACATGAACAAGTGTAGCATCTGTATCAAAGCAAATGTCGCAGACTCGAAGCATCAGTGGACACAAATAAACACAGTGACACAGTGCCACAGTGAACACAAGTCAAGGAGCAGTTTCAAAGTGTAGTGGTTGTTTATTTTTCGTGAAACCATGAGAATAAAATCAACAGAAATATGATCGGAGCTGAAGCCGTGGATAAGTTGGAACAAGTCAAAATCAAGCCGAAGACTAGTCAATCAGCAAATCGAACCAAGTAAAGATTAACGGCGTATTGGTCAAGGAAATTGAACAAGTCAAAGTTTAAAGCCGTATGATTCAAGTAACATGAAATAGTCAGAATAAATCATCAAGCATCAAAGTGAAATCAAACGGCCGAAGACGAATTCAATCAAAAATATACGAACGCAAAAATAGGAAATCAAATCCTATATATAACCCAATCATCATCGGCAATCAAAGTATCGAATTCCAGAAAGCATAAATCAGAAAAGAAAAACCACATAATTACATACCGGAGTTCGATCAACGAAGCAGCCGCGGTGAGCAAATCAAAGAGTCTCGAAGTAGCCAGAGAGAGCAACAACAAATCGATCGAGCAACGCAACTCTCGAACAAACATATATTCGATCGAACAAAAGTCGGCTCTTCGAAAGCCCTAACTGGCATCCAGGAGGAAACCCTAATTTCGCAAGGAGGAACGAACAATTGAGACAGAGGAACGGCCGCGTACGAATAAGAAATAAAAAGAGACGGTCAAATTAAAAAGGGGGTCGGCCTTACTATTTTTATAAAAGGGGTTTATATTAAAATTAGTTTTATTTTAAATTTGCTTTTAATTTGTATTTTCTTTTTAACCGTTTATATTTTCTAGTCGTGTGACTAAGGTACAAGCTGCGGTGTGTAGCTTGAGAATTCGCAACTCGGTAATTGAGTTGTGGCAGGGTTTTGAGCGTAGAGTTAGATTAGTCAATAGCGGTGTATAGCGAGTTTACGTGTGTAAGCGAGGGACTATCTAATTTCTAGTAGAAACCTTGGGGGCAGCACGTAGGCAGGTTTTTGTCGAAGCTGGGTAAATTCTGTGTTGTTCTGTTTTATTCTGTTATTTATATTCTGCGATATCTGTGCTGCTATTCTGTGATCTGAATTGAAATTAATTTATAAGCTTCCGCGATTAATTTTTATAATTTACACTATCACCCTATTCACCCCCCCTCTAGGGTGAAATCGATCCTACAAGTGGTATCAGAGCTAGGACAGGAATAGAAGTCAACATCTGTTTTAAAAATTCGATTTTTTTGAAAAAAATCAGTTTTTGTTTTAAAAATTTGAATTTTTAAAAAATGGCTTCTTTTAATAATGCTTTTGCAGAAGGTCAATCCATAGTTAGACCACCAATGTTCAATGGTGAATATGCTTACTGGAAAAATAGAATGCAAATTTTTCTGAAAACCATTGACGCTTGGAATATTGTTGAGACAGGTTATAGTATACCAACTATAACTGTAGATAATCAGGAAATAGAGAAACCAAAGGAACAATGGACAGAACTAGAAAATAAATTACAGAATACTAATGCCAAAGCTATGAATTCTATTATCTGTTCATTGGATCAATTTGAATTTAATCGTGTCTCACATTGTCTAACTGCGCAGGAAATATGGCACATACTAGAAGTAACTCACGAAGGAACATCTCAAGTCAAAGAATCTCGCCTTGCAATGCTAAGCAGCGAATACGAGAACTTCAAAATGGTGAAGGAAGAAAATGTCAAAGAGATGTACGGACGACTCTCCAATATCGTATACAAATCAAAAGCTCTCGGAAAAACATACACCGAATTAGAAATAGTCCGGAAAATCCTCAGAGTCCTTCCACGAAGCTTTGAAGCAAAAGTAACTACCATACAAGAATCGAAAGATTTAAAACAACTTAAAGTTGAGGAACTCATCGGAAATCTCACCACTTATGAACTTGAAATGAAATTCAAAGAAGAGCGTGAAGGAGGTGACACTCAAAAGAAATCAATAGCTCTCAAAGGAACAACCGAAAGTGATGATGATAACGATGAAGATGATGGAGCAGCAGAATTGGAGCTGTTAATAAGGAAATTCAAAAAATGGAATCAAAAACATGGAAATTCAGCTCGAATTCAAAAAGCAAAAAGCAGAATAGCCAAAGCACTAAACTACTCAGAAGAAAAAAAGTTTATTTGTTATAATTGCAACAAACCCGGCCATATCAAGCCCGATTGTCCACAAATTAAATCCAGCCACGGAAAGAAACAGAAAAAGAAAAGTTTTGCAGCCACTTGGGATGAAATAGACGAGAATGATCAAAGCACTGGCAGTGAAAGCGAAAAGGCAGAATTGTGTCTTCGAGGTGATACAACTGACAGTGACGATGACGAGCCAAGTGAGGTATCAAAACTTACCCATTCTGAGTTGCTTATATATTTTCATGAAGTAAACGGTTGTTTTGAACGACTTAGGGAAAAATACGCCAAACTTGAATCTCAAAAAGATACTTTGATAGAATGTAATAAACAACTTGATCAATTAGTTAAAACCTATCAAGTAGGATCCCTAAGTGTGATAAGTGTCCAACATTTGATGAGGAAATTAAAAAATCATAAATTAAAATAAAATCGCTTGAAAATGAAATTCTGATTTTAAAGGAGAATGAAAATACTAGGAGAGAGAATTCTATTAAAAAGTGCACACAGTTGTTAAACGAAAATGAATCTCTCAAATCAAAAGTCCAACAATTGTCTACGATTTTAGATAAATTTTCAAAAAGTGAAAAATCGTTGAATATGCTATTAGGAAAGCAAACTGTTAATACGGTTAGACAAGGACTTGGATTTAATAATTCGAAAATTATTGAAAACAAGATTAATCAAGTTAATTCTATGTTCACAATTTGTAGAAAATTTGGACACGATCACAATAATTGTTGGTATAGACCCAAACATGTGAAAACTATACCGATTTGGGTTCCAAAAGGCTCAAATATAAAATCTCTCAAAGTTAAACAAATTTGGGTGCCAAAGGGAACAATTATAAATAGTTTTGGGTCTACACAAAATTATTTTTCAAAATTTTCTGCCACTAACAACCATGGACCTATAAAAACAAATAGGTCACATAAATCCTTTTCCGTGTAGGTGTGGTGGCAGGCTAAGGAACAACAATAGTGTTCTCTGGATTTTGGCTGTTTCAGAAACACAACGGGCGACAAAGCTAAGTTCCTTAGCCTAGTATAAGGGTGACAGAATCACAATGAACAACGACGAGAAATATCGTAAAGGTAAAGACAGGTAAAAGTATATTTATTTGTACGATATATTAAATGTGATAATCTGTACCATTTTCTGAATAAAACCAGCCAATTATACGATGATGATATGATGATGATTTAATGATGATTTTGATTCTGACTTTATTCAAAATTGTTAGCCATTTATATTCTTATGCCAAAAACACTATAAAATTCTCTAGAATTACTTGATATATAAGTTTGAGAGAAAAATAGTGTTTTGATTGGATAATAATATTGTTGTTATAATATTTTTGGCTAAATCTATATTCATGTTTTGACACGGCCTCGATTTAAAATCCTAATGAATTCTATTTTAAAAATTGTGAAAAGGATGTTAAATTTTTTTTTGAAATTGTTGAAACTATTAAGAAATTGCTTTGAAATAAAAATAACGTTTGATGGCTTCTAAAATTAACACTTTAATATATGATTGATTGTTGACACGGTTTTCATTTCAAATCCAAGAGAATTTCATTTAAAATTTGTTGATAATAATCATGAGAAATTTCTTAATCTGGTCTTTGACATTCAACGAGTGAATTTTGAGTGAAATTTAAATTCAGATGCAGATTACACTGGTAATATGGTTGATAGAAAAATTACTAGTGGAACATGATTAATTTTTGACACATTCATTAACTGCATCGTTTTTCAAAGAAAATATCTGCATATTTTTCATTTCAAATAATTTTCAAATAGCAGAAAATTTTCTTTTAAAACTCCCTGGAGAAAATCATTTTTGACCATATTTTCAGATTAGTCATTTTGAAAAATTGGTTTCATAATTATTTTTGAATTTGATTTTAAATGACTATATTGACTAATCTGACTCCCTAATGTTTATCGAAAAGAAAAATAGTAATAGAAAAAGTGATGAGTGTTGATATTTATCATATATTATAACTTGAGAAAGTATAATTAGAAAATTTCTTTAGAAATTTAAACAAGAGTTATAAAACTTTTTGTTGGTAAAAATTCCATGACCATCTCTATATCTATCATATTTCTAACAACTATCACTCATCAAAACTCTATATAGTTTGTCGATATGTGGTACTTTAAACAGGAATCGTTCGTTTTTCATTTTCACATTTTTTAAAAAAAGCAAAAATAAATAAATAAATAAATACCAAAGTATTCACTCTCATTTAAAAGTCCTCACGGTTATGCATGGGTGAATTACTTGGAATTTGTTATGTGCTTCCATGCTCATTTAAAAGTCCTCACGGTTATGCATGTATGGAACGCATATCAAAAGTTGATTTTTTTTCTTTTAAAATAAACAAGTTGATTCTAATCCCATTTAAAAGTCCTCACGGTTATGCGTGGTTAGAAGATACTTGAATTCATTTTTTTTTAAAATAAAATAAAATTGGAATACTACTAATCTCATTTAAAAGTCCTAACGGTTATGCATGGTTAGTAGATATTCAAATTCCTGATATAAATATACCACAAATAGACACAACTGTATGGTTTTATATGATGACATCACTTCCATCATTCTAAAAGTGGAATATGCGCCTAACAAAATATTTATGATTTTTGTTTGATTTTTTATTGAAATTTAATATTTATATTCAATTGAGTTTTAATGTTGGATTGATATCGATTACTTTATCTCTATTTTCTCTAATATTATTATTCTTTTGCTGATAACAAAAGGGGGAGAGAAAAGTTAAGATTTTGTCAAATAAAATCAAGCAAAGGTCAAATAATTTTCCATTTGCATATAGACTCATTCACACATTTTATTTGTATGCATATATGTAGGGGGAGTCATATATGTAGGGGGAGTATCATATAGAAAGGAAGCATTCAAATAGGGGGAGCAATTGAAATTATCAAATACTTTTAATATATTCAAAATCTTAAATATATGTTTGTTATCATCAAAAGGGGGAGATTGTTGAATATGCGCTTATATGATTTTTGTTTGATGATAATAAACATATATACATTCGTTTAAATGTATTTGATAATATACTATTTTTTTTTTCACAGATTAAATAAATATTTGCAGAATAAAATAAATAACACGAAATTTGTATTCAAACGAATATTTTATTCAAACAAATATTTATTACATCTTTGAATAGTACAATTTCAAGCTCTCACTATAACTATACAACTTTGATTACAATTACATCACATTTCACATTTACAATTCACCTCACTACATATCACTCACACTCGTATTTATCTTCAACTTCATTCCAGTTTGAATCCAGCATCTGAGCGATCTGCAAAAATATAAACTAACGCAGTAAAATTGAAAATAAAATATTTTTGCGATATAAAATAAAACGTGAATTTTGAAAATGATATTTGCCTCAGTTATTTGGGTTGTTCGTCTTCATTTATATTTGAATTCATCATACACGAACAACTTGTGACATACACAGTATATTACTGTATATGCCACAAGGCCGTGCACGCCGATATATACACTTGATTGTTTTACAGGGACAGGTGCGCACAGGTCAAACCCAAATGAAAAACCGGGTTCAACTCACGTGCAATAACATTGAAAATCACGACATAAGCACAAGGTCAAATCCGAGTTTTGAAACTGGATTCAACACAAGGCGACATGACATGAATGCTATGTTCAAACATGACACAGCCTCAAACCAGCAGTATACAAGTACAAGACCACCAAGCAAAACCAGTTCAACATGAAATGAAACAACAACATGCAATACAACAATCAGATGGTCAAAGCCATAGCAAACAGAGGCATCAATATGGTAACACAATTGCAACTCGACAAACAGCAAGACCAAACTGCACAAGTGACCACAAAGACCATCAGCTACATCAAAAGCAAGTGCAACACAGTTGCAAACAACAGGAATGAATATCAAGTGAATACAACATGAAGCACTGCTACTCAAGGCAACTAGGAATGAACAGTTTCAAAAATGTAAAGATCAGGAAAGTGAACAATGCTTGAAGACTGCAGCGGTCAATATAAATGCACAGTGCAAACATATGTACATCAACCCAATAGTGATCATGCAAACTGACTTGAAGATGGCCACCAACATAAGCAACAACATGAACCAACTATATGAAGTACACAATAGGCCGAGTTTCAAGACACTAAGCAGCAGCAAGCAGATGCAAGCTACAACTTCAAATGAACCAGTGACAATGCAACAATCAACTCAACTGAGTACAGAGAAATGCACAAAAGCATGATGCAAACTGAACAAATATGCAACCATACAGCAGTCATGTATGCAACAGGTTCAAGGGCAGAAGGTGGAGACAACTCAAATGAACACAATGTTCACAAATGCAAAAGAACAGTGAAGCATGTACAAACTGTAGTGAATACAGACAGTAAACCAAGCTTCACAATAAACATCTCATGAATATAAGATGTCGAAGCCAGCAGTATCAATGACTATATGCACTGAAGTCATAATCAAAACATGAATGAACACTTACACTTACAACATGCAAATGCATCAAAACAATGTCGAATACATGAACAAGTGTAGCATCTGTATCAAAGCAAATGTCGCAGACTCGAAGCATCAGTGGACACAAATAAACACAGTGACACAGTGCCACAGTGAACACAAGTCAAGGAGCAGTTTCAAAGTGTAGTGGTTGTTTATTTTTCGTGAAACCATGAGAATAAAATCAACAGAAATATGATCGGAGCTGAAGCCGTGGATAAGTTGGAACAAGTCAAAATCAAGCCGAAGACTAGTCAATCAGCAAATCGAACCAAGTAAAGATTAACGGCGTATTGGTCAAGGAAATTGAACAAGTCAAAGTTTAAAGCCGTATGATTCAAGTAACATGAAATAGTCAGAATAAATCATCAAGCATCAAAGTGAAATCAAACGGCCGAAGACGAATTCAATCAAAACTATACGAACGCAAAAATAGGAAATCAAATCCTATATATAACCCAATCATCATCGGCAATCAAAGTATCGAATTCCAGAAAGCATAAATCAGAAAAGAAAAACCACATAATTACATACCGGAGTTCGATCAACGAAGCAGCCGCGGTGAGCAAATCAAAGAGTCTCGAAGTAGCCAGAGAGAGCAACAACAAATCGATCGAGCAACGCAACTCTCGAACAAACATATATTCGATCGAACAAAAGTCGGCTCTTCGAAAGCCCTAACTGGCATCCAGGAGGAAACCCTAATTTCGCAAGGAGGAACGAACAATTGAGACAGAGGAACGGCCGCGTACGAATAAGAAATAAAAAGAGACGGTCAAATTAAAAAGGGGGCCGGCCTTACTATTTTTATAAAAGGGGTTTATATTAAAATTAGTTTTATTTTAAATTTGCTTTTAATTTGTATTTTCTTTTTAACCGTTTATATTTTCTAGTCGTGTGACTAGGGTACAAGCTGCGGTGTGTAGCTTGAGAATTCGCAACTCGGTAATTGAGTTGTGGCAGGGTTTTGAGCGTAGAGTTAGATTAGTCAATAGCGGTGTATAGCGAGTTTATGTGTGTAAGCGAGGGACTATCTAATTTCTAGTAGAAACCTTGGGGGCAGCACGTAGGCAGGTTTTTGCCGAAGCTGGGTAAATTCTGTGTTGTCCTGTTTTATTCTGTTATTTATATTCTGCGATATCTGTGCTGCTATTCTGTGATCTGAATTGAAATTAATTTATAAGCTTCCGCGATTAATTTTTATAATTTACACTATCACCCTATTCACCCCCCCCTCTAGGGTGAAATCGATCCTACAAAAATGGTGCGAATGATTGTCCGTAAAATAACTTATGTCCCCGAAGTGTGGATGTAATTCTAAACATTAAAAGGGTGTGACCAACCATCCATAAAATAACTTATGTCCTCAGAGTGTGGATATGATACTAAATATTAAGCAGGTGTGATAGACCACCAACATACAAGTCTAATCCCCAAAGTGTGGATGTGAATATCAACAAGTGAGCGAGTGTGATCCGATCGCTCAAACTCGTGTCACTTTGACTTTGTTCCAACCAAGTTAAGTTAAAGTTAGTGAAGGCGGAGGACGACTACCAATTGACTACTTCAATTCTTCCCAAAACCTGGGGAATAACTCAAGTACCAGCTGCTGGCCTAGACAGCGCAACGTTGGGAGTCGACTCGATGTTTGATTGTGACCTAAAGCCATGACTTTAGGACTTAACGACCGGACTCAAGTTTGACGCAGAAAATTAAGCCTTACGAGTACATTGAATAGAAATGCTAGTGCTAAAGTACTTAGACAAATGAACAAAGAGTTATGCCGAAACCCAAAAGGAAATTTATTTCCACTATTCTTTGAAAAAGTAAGTACAAAATCTATTCAAAGAATTCCTATAAGCTGGAGCCAAGCCCGTTTCTACACATGGCCTACAAAATGAAAAAGAAAAGCATATTCTAGCCATCTTAAAAGAGAGGAAACAAAAATGCAAGTCTACTCCTTCGATTTTTATCCTTTTTGCTTTTCTTTGGAGTAGACCTGCTTGAGCTACCACTCAGAACCCTCTTTGAACCTTTACCTCCCCGGCCTGCTCCAGCTGGCTTGTCTCCAGCTGAGGGAATTGACACAGTCTCCTCTTGAAAACTCACAGGGGCTGGAGCATCCTTTATGCATGGAACTGGAGGGATGGTGGCACTCTCTATGATATAAGAATGTGGCACGCTGGTCTCAATGACAGTGCCACCCGGAGAAACGGCAAGTATCGGGACCGGACTAAGACCTGCCATGCCCCCACCAGTTCTATGCGCCTTCTCAGCTTGCTCGATTTCGGATTTTGTTTCCTCTATTATCTATTCTGCCCGGTCTACATGTGTGCTCATTGGAATGCTGCTGATTGGACCCAAGGAGCCCATGATGACCACATCTTCATCTATATTGAACGACACTTCGATACTTGAATCACTTTGATGGCTGAAGAGTGATTCCATCAACTGTTCATCAAGTAGTAGCTGCTATCATGCATCTCCCCAGCCGATGTGGTGGCTATCATGGTTGTTGCCTCTGTCATTAGCATTTTCTGCAAGTGATGTATTTCTTGAGTTGTAGGAGGATCAGTCGGTGCAGAATCTAAGGCTGAATGAAGATAAGAGAATATATTAGTAATATCATCTGATAGTGCTCCTGCATTTTGAGGAATAGGAGAAGTGTCCGTAATACCTTCCTCAAGTTGGCCCTAAGGTTAAGCCATGGGCTTCCTAGTTGCGCTCGGTTATCGGGGAGAGATGTGGCCTATCAGGATCATATTCTGAAACAACTGGAGGATCCATAGAAGAAGTAGGCTCAGATTGGGACGCTGAAGGCACTTCGGAACCAACTTCGTGATGTTCAATCTCGGATCCTTCCCAAGTTTACGGATACTTGGTGGCCATTTTTTCTTTCTCAAGGGCGATGGTTGTCTCATGGAGAACTTTAGGCTCATCTTCGACTAGCACACGTGTTTCTAGTTTGAACTCGTCGGCAGTTGCAGCATTGCAAATCACTTTTTCGTCCTCTAACAAGTGATTCCAGGCCTTGTATATTTGGAAATGATAATCTTCACCGGGCCAGTTTAAGTTGCGGTTTCTTAAGGCATTAGCATTGTACGTGACCAGGAGATCTTCAAATTCACTCTCCATCCTGGCTTCAATATCTTTACTTTCCTTTCAATCCTGGCATTGGCCACCTCAGCCTTTAGATTCGCAGCATCCCTCTCTTCCCTAAGTCTCACATTCATGTTCACAAGCCTCTTGGGCCACTTTGTTAGCTTCATCCTTCTCTCTAAGGGCCTCAATCAGCTTTGCCCTTAGATCCTCAACTTCTTTCCACACTTTATCTCTTTCTCGAATGATAACAGTGTCTCGATGACCCATCTCCTGCACCAGTTTCATGTGAGTCTTTCTCACGTTTTCCATGGACTGCCTAGCCTCTTAGGATCTCTGTTTAGCCTCCTTCTCCGTTTTTCTTAAAAATTCAAGCTCGTGGTGAGCGCCGTTATTATTCTACCTTTTTGAGAAAGGTCGCTCTCCAGTTTCTCGATCGTTTTAGCCGACTCAAGAGATACCGCCAAAACCCTTTCTGGAGTCCTAACCCACTCACGATACTTGTTGTACATGTTATGTATGTAAACATGTACCAGTTTTTCTATGTTGTTCGGGATTCTTTTCAAGTTTGGAGGGAAGTGGAAGCCATCGAAACAAATATTCGAGAAGTCTTTCTTCAACTTGGCGATCGATTAGCTCCCTCCCTTGTGGGCTCTATAGCAGTCTGTTATGTGACGACAGGAGCTTCCGTTTCAAGTCTATAGCGCTAATCTCCTAATTTCAAAGCGTGAGATGGCGCTGTTTGATGTGTAATTTTGAAGGATGGCCTATTAGAGTCGGATGCTTTTAAAGGTCCTTTCAATGGTGGAGATCACGACCGAGAGCGACGCCTGCTTTGATATGACCTTTCTGTAACGACCCCGAATTTTTATGAATTTAAATTGATAATTTAAATGAATTTTTGAATAAAATTTGTAAAACTGATTATAAATGGCAGCGAGTTCCTCGATTGTTATAGAAAATATGTTAAGTCATATGAATTTGAAAATTCGTATATATGTGAATATATATGTATATATTGGATTTGAAATAAAATCTTAAATAAATGGTTTTAAAAATAAATAGAAATAAAAATAAGTAGTCATGTAAGAATAGAAATAAATATACAAGCTGATATAATAAAAATAAATATAACAACTTTAAAATGATAACTTAAGAGAGAAAGAGCAAATACATTCAAGTATGAAACAAAAGAATTGAGTATGCAGGCAAGAAGCTATCAACATAAACAAAGCTAAATATAAAAACATCTATGTATAATCAAGGTTAGAATGAAGACATAGAGTACCAAGGCATTAAATGCCATCTATTCAAATTGCATATCAGCCACACCAAAACAAGAAAATAATAAAATTAAATAATACAAGTACATTAGCCACCAACATATCATCTCTCAGCCGAGCTAATGAAAGTATAGGCAAATATAATAAGTATGTAAAAGCAAAAGCAAGGCAAACAAAGTAATATGTACTTAAGCATTTAATACAAGTATCTCGGCCCATCCTCTCAGAACCACTTGATGACATATCAGCCACCACGAAATCTCTCAGCCGAGATTTGCATAATGAGCAAACAATAAAAAAAGAAATCTGGTCTAATGGATTGTACAAGATAAGATAACAATCCCCTGTACACTTTCTTTTATAATATCAGCCTTGTTTCATTAATTCGACATTCAAAAGCTAAGAAAAAAATATAAAGAAAATATTATCTTACAACTTGAAACTAAGCTCAGCACTTGATCAATAACAATGAACTTGAGACAAAGCAAAATCTGTAAAGCAACTTCAAGAAACGCAAAGCTTCAGTTCAAGTTTCAACTTGCATTCAAAACTTCGAGTAGCAGTTCAAAAAAAAAAAACTGGGCAAGGCAAAGGCAACTCCAAGCCTAAGATTTTCTCTGCTCCTCTGTCTTCATCAATAAAAAGTGAGTAAACTTTCATTCGAGACCATAGAATCTGGTTATATCAAAATTGTTTATGATTAATATCTGAAGTTTGTTCATATATCAATATATATAAGCCTGTGCATGTTTATATGCATATACCTCTGTTTAGTTACAGGGTATAAAACAATAAAGAAAATTTAGTTTCTTCTTTTCTAATCAGTACTAGGCTTTGGTTTTAAAACAAAGTGGTCACATTTATGAATGAGTTATAATCTAAGAATGGTTTCATGAAGTACAAATGAATATATAATGAAAAAAAAATCAAGTTTACAGTGAAAACTCTGAAGTCTGGAAATTTCGAATTCCATAAAATATTAATTCAAGATTTTGCATTGAATCCATACTGCAAATTATGATTTTTAAAACAAAAAGGAGGATTTTTAGTTCAGAAGTTAAGAGGAGTTCGCATTTGAATAAAAATCGTATTTTTACCAAATCCTAATGATTGAATCCAAAATAAACGTTGAAATTTGTTTCGAAGCAAGTTTAAGTACCTATGATTTTCGAAAAAATATCAGAAAATTTTTCTATTGAGTAAATTTCTGAAACGAGATTGAAGTAGGGTTTCGTTCGAGGGTTTTTCGATGCTTTGGAAAAAATTTGATTTCGTCCTCTCCGATAGACCGAGCTGCACGAAATTTTGGGTGAAGGAGGTACGGTGAGTAGCGAAGCTATGGCTGGAAGCTCGCGGCGTCAGGTGGTGGGCGTTGCGATGGAGAGGCGAGTTTGTGGTGGGTGTCTGGGTTCGAGTTTCTCGAGCTATGCTCGAATTCGATTTCGAGCTAGTGGAGAGGATCAGATGATCGAAATAGTGCTAGAGGAGGAACGTCGACTTGCAAGAGTCAACGTGGATGGTCGGAGGCGGTTGCAGCTCCGGTGCACGTGCACCGTGCACACTTGGATCTGGAAGAACAGAAAAAGAAGAAGAAGGAAACACGAAAGGAAAGGAGCAGGGGGAAGACTCGAGCAATCTTCAGTTTGACTCGAAGCAAGTTTGAGTTTTCTCGGGTAAAATGTTGCTACAGGTTTTTGAAAAGAGGAAAAAAAACGCAGAAAAAAAAACGTGGAAGAAGAAGAAGGACGCGGGTAGAAGTGGGGGAACTGGGGTTAGACTCGAAGGGAGACTCGTGTCGTTTTAGTGGAATGTCGAGTAGGTTTCTGGGACTTAGAAAATTAAAGGAAAATATTTTCCCTCGGGTTAAATTTCTGAGTAACCCGAAGCAAAGACAAGTTTGTCTCGGGGGTGACTCGAAGTAGTTGCAGGAGCCACTCAAAAACAGTTGTATTTTGAAGTTTTTCTACTTTTAAACAATTTTAAATAAAACCCAAGTTTTAAAATATGGAGATGATTAAAGTTTTAAATAAATTAAAGTTTAAATAAAGGATTTTCAAAATGATTAAGTTTTAAATTTATTTAATCAAGATACATTGTTTTACAAAGTTGTTTAATAAATAAATAATGTAGTTTAAAATGAAAATTAAGATAAAATGTTGTTTAAACTAAATCTTAACCTTTTAAGGTATCTAATATGATAAAGGTGATTTATTAAACAAGGTTTAAAAGGATAATCAAAGTAATTAATTAAAGATAATTAATTAAATAGTGAATTAAAAAATTAAAGGTTAATTATTTAATAATTAAAGGTTGATGAATTATAATTAAAGGTTAATTAATTTATTATTAATGGATAATTAATAACTGATTAAAGAATAATTAATCAAGAATGGTTTATAATTTATTAACAATTAATTAACCAGGATTAGTAATTAATTCATAAGTAATTAATCTAATTTGAATTAATCGGACAATTTAATTGATCTTACTTATGGATGTTTGGATTCTATTGGATGATTTGATTGTTTGATATCCCTTTTATGCGATGCTTTACGATTATCCTGATTTGTATTATGATCAGTGATGTGATTTATTATCTGTGATATATATATATATATCTGTGAATCTGTGTATGAAAGATAAGTGTTATAGTTTATATCGCTTATCGAATATATTGTCATATTTGATCTGTGATGATTGAATGGTTGTGCACTATTGTGTTAAACCCCTGGACCACACCATACACACACAATTATGGATTTCACAAGGAAATCAGTTAAGTCGCAGATTTTTGAAATAGTTTTGAATTTGAATTTTTAAATTCAAATGTTTTGGAAATGGAATCGGAATAAAAGTGAAAAGCTTTTAAAATGGAATTTCAAGTTAAAATTTATTTTTAATTAAGTTTTGGAATTTTAAATAATTTGATTTAAATTTGAATTCAAAATTAGGAATCGAATTCTATGATTTGAAATTAGGAATTAAAGATGTTAAGTTAGTTTGAAACCATATTTAAAGTATTGATTTTGGGAATTTAAATTAAGTCAAAGTTTGTAACTTGTATAAATGAAATCGGGATTTTCCAAAATAAAACTGTTGTCTCTAAAAGATAAAAAGTTTTCGTTTGAAGTTTTATTAAAGGGATTTCAGGTTTAAAATAAAATAGTTTTCCAAGTTATAAACAAATATTTGGAAATGAGTTTTGAAAATTTGGGAACGATTTGAAAACTATAAGACAAATCTTTGAATTTAAAGATTTGATGAGTTAAGCTTTTTGAAACGAAATTGTTTTGAAATCCGAGAATGAATATTTATGAAAGTAGGTGAACATTATGAAATAAATCTTTTGTTTAAAAGATTTGAAATGGTAATTGGTTTAAACCATTGGAAAGAAAGTTTTGAATTATTAAGTTGTGACTTAATTGAAATCCCATATCCATATGTTTTAAATGTTGCGCTCACTATTTGGTTTAGCCGGGAGAGGACCTTTGTGTCATATATCCCATTCCGAATATGTGATACGTCGTTATGGATAGCATTTGAAGACCGGTGGTGAGGACCGGGTATTTGTGAGAACGATAGGACAACCTATCGATTGTCTCTGCACCGAGTAGCTACGGTATAGAGATTCCCTAAGTGATGGGAAGTCCGATCGGGATTGTGAATACCCGGATTGCAAGGGCTTCTTTGGAAGTGCCTTCGGTTCTGTTCGAGCCCAGAACAGACTTGTATGGATTGTGTGTCTGACATTACATTTTGAGATATAAAGCAGATTTCTTTCAAATACATTTCTGTTGGTGGCGGAGAATTTATTCTTTTAGCTTTACACCCTTCTCTGAGACGTACGAGTTCAGAGGTTATGTAGTTGAAGGTTATCAGCGATATATTCCCAATTTGGTAGTGTGACATGCTAAGTGTTGCTGTGAAATGATCATTGTTTGATCATTTGTGATATGATCATTTGTTTGATCATTTATCTTTGTGATCATTACTTTGATCATTTGTTGACCCAAAGCATGGCTTTGTACCAAAGCGTGGCTTTGTGGACGAGACTTGCTTGTCTTAGTGAAATGTGATGGGGGGTTCTCGCTTCGTGGTTTGGTGGCGAACGAGAGACTCTTACCCCCACACGGCCTCTTTACGGGGTTGGTTAGGCGTAAGCCGTGACATTCGAGAGGCTGGCCGTAAAAGCAAATTTCGGGTGCCAGTGTGAGCCACGGTGGGTCTAGGATGGTTGCAAAGCCTACCGGTCGCCGCTGTATGTGTATCGTCACATTTGGTATCAGAGCTAAGGTTGAACTTTAGCTTAGGAGTATAACACATTAAGTAGCTCATTAGAGATAGGGAGAAGTATCCCTAGAATGAGTATATCCCTAAGATATCCATTTGAATGCCTCAGTAAATTCTCTTACTATCCACTGATAGTGAGTATGAGTGCAAGAAGAGAACGAGATAGGGGGCAGGAGAGTACGACTATAAATGGTCAATTTTTTGCAGCAGTGGAAACAATCTTATCTCTATCAATCTCTTTTGTTCAGCGACTCTTCTCAATTCTTTGATAGATCCTGGTAGATCCAGGAAGGAAATTCGATATATTAATATGGGACATAAACTCCAATTTAGCTAGAATTGTTTGTTTGGTTGAATTGGTTGCTTTGGTTGTTATGGTTGATAAGTATACTTTAGTTTTAAACTGAAAAAAATATTGAAATTGTTTCTCTATCTTTCATCTATCTTCGTTATTTCTCTCTGGCGAATTTCGAGGACGAGATTCTTTTTAAGGGGGGAAGTCTGTAACGACCCCGAATTTTTATGAATTTAAATTGATAATTTAAATGAATTTTCGAATAAAATTTGTAAAACCGATTATAAATGGCAGCGAGTTCCTCGATTGTTATAGAAAAAGTCATATGAATTTGAAAATTCGTATACATGTGAATATATATGTATATATTGGATTTGAAATAAAATCTTAAATAAATGGTTTTAAAAATAAATAGAAATAAAAATAAGTAGTCATGTAAGAATAGAAATAAATATACAAGCTGATATAATAAAAATAAATATAACAACTTTAAAATGATAACTTAAGAGAGAAAGAGCAAATACATTCAAGTATGAAACAAAAGAATTGAGTATGCAGGCAAGAAGCTATCAACATAAACAAAGCTAAATATAAAAACATCTATGTATAATCAAGGTTAGAATGAAGACATAGAGTACCAAGGCATTAAATGCCATCTATTCAAATTGCATATCAGCCACACCAAAACAAGAAAATAATAAAATTAAATAATACAAGTACATTAGCCACCAACATATCATCTCTCAGCCGAGCTAATGAAAGTATAGGCAAATATAATAAGTATGTAAAAGCAAAAGCAAGGCAAACAAAGTAATATGTACTTAAGCATTTAATACAAGTATCTCGGCCCATACTCTCAGAACCACTTGATAACATATCAGCCACCACGAAATCTCTCAGCCGAGATTTGCATAATGAGCAAACAATAAAAAAAGAAATCTGGTCTGATGGATTGTACAAGATAAGATAACAATCCCCTGTACACTTTCTTTTATAATATCAGCCTTGTTTCATTAATTCGACATTCAAAAGCTAAGAAAAAAATATAAAGAAAATATTATCTTACAACTTCAAACTAAGCTCAGCACTTGATCAATAACAATGAACTTGAGACAAAGCAAAATCTGTAAAGCAACTTCAAGAAATGCAAAGCTTCAGTTCAAGTTTCAATTTGCATTCAAAACTTCGAGTAGAAGTTCAAAAAAAAAAAACTGGGCAAGGCAAAGGCAACTCCAAGCCTAAGATTTTCTTTGCTCCTCTGTCTTCATCAATAAAAAGTGAGTAAACTTTCATTCGAGACCATAGAATCTGGTTATATCTAAATTGTTTATGATTGATATCTGAAGTTTGTTCATATATCAATATATATAAGCCTGTGCATGTTTATATGCATATACCTCTGTTTAGTTACAGGGTATAAAATAATAAAGAAAATTTAATTTCTTCTTTTCTAATCAGTACTAGGCTTTGGTTTTAAAACAAAGTGGTCACATTTAAGAATGAGTTATAATCTAAGAATGGTTTCATGAAGTACAAATGAATATATAATGAAAAAAAATCAAGTTTACAGTGAAAACTCTGAAGTCTGGAAATTTCGAATTCCATAAAATATTAATTCAAGATTTTGCATTGAATCCATACTGCAAATTATGATTTTTAAAACAAAAAGGAGGATTTTTAGTTCAGAAGTTCAAGAGGAGTTCGCATTTGAATAAAAATCGTATTTTTACCAAATCCTAATGATTGAATCCAAAATAAACGTTGAAATTTGTTTCGAAGCAAGTTTAAGTACCTATGATTTTCGAAAAAATATCAGAAAAATTTTCTATTGAGTAAATTTCTGAAATGAGATTGAAGTAGGGTTTCGTTCGAGGGTTTTTCGATGTTTTGGAAAAAATTTGATTTCGTCCTCTTCGATAGACCGAGCTGCACAAAATTTTGGGTGAAGGAGGTACGGTGAGTAGCGAAGCTATGGCTGGAAGCTCGCGGCGTCAGGTGGTGGGCGTTGCGATGGAGAGGCGAGTTTGTGGTGGGTATCTGGGTTCGAGTTTCTCGAGCTATGCTCGAATTCGATTTCGAGCTAGTGGAGAGGATCAGATGATCGAAATAGTGCTAGAGGAGGAACGTCGACTTGCAAGAGTCAACGTGGATGGTCGGAGGCGGTTGCAGCTCCGGTGCACGTGCACCGTGCACACTTGGATCTGGAAGAATAGAAAAAAAGAAAGAAGGAAACACGAAAGCAAAGGAGCAGGGGGAAGACTCGAGCAATCTTCAGTTTGACTCGAAGCAAGTTTGAGTTTTCTCGGGTAAAATGTTGCTACAGGTTTTTGAAAAGAGGAAAAAAAACGCAGAAAAAAAAACGTGGAAGAAGAAGAAGGACGCGGGTAGAAGTGGGGGAACTGGGGTTAGACTCGAAGGGAGACTCGTGTCGTTTTAGTGGAATGTCGAGTAGGTTTCTGGGACTTAGAAAAATAAAGGAAAATATTTTCCCTCGGGTTAAATTTCTGAGTAACCCGAAGCAAAGACAAGTTTGTCTCGGGGGTGACTCGAAGTAGTTGCAGGAGCCACTCAAAAACAGTTGTATTTTGAAGTTTTTCTACTTTTCAACAATTTTAAATAAAACCCAAGTTTTAAAATAAGGAGATGATTAAAGTTTTAAATAAATTAAAGTTTAAACAAAGAATTTTCAAAATGATTAAGTTTTAAATTTATTTAATCAAGATACATTGTTTTACAAAGTTGTTTAATAAATAAATAATGTAGTTTAAAATGAAAATTAAGATAAAATGTTGTTTAAACTAAATCTTAACCTTTTAATGTATCTAATGTGATAAAGGTGATTTATTAAACAAGGTTTAAAAGGATAATCAAAGTAATTAATTAAAGATAATTAACTAAATAGTGAATTAAAAAATTAAAGGTTAATTATTTAATAATTAAAGGTTGATGAATTATAATTAAAGGTTAATTAATTTATTATTAATGGATAATTAATAACTGATTAAAGAATAATTAATCAAGAATGGTTTATAATTTATTAACAATTAATTAACCAGGATTAGTAATTAATTCATAAGTAATTAATCTAATTTGAATTAATCGGACAATTTAATTGATCTTACTTATGGATGTTTGGATTCTATTGGATGATTTGATTGTTTGATATCCCTGTTATGCGATGCTTTACGATTATCCTGATTTGTGTTGTGATCTGTGATGTGATTTATTATCTGTGATATATATATATATCTGCGAATCTGTGTATGAAAGATAAGTGTTATAGTTTATATCGCTTATCGAATATATTGTCATATTTGATCTGTGATGATTGAATGGTTGTGCACTATTGTATTAAACCCCTGGACCACACCATACACACACAATTATGGATTTCACGAGGAAATCAGTTAAGTCGCAGATTTTTGAAATAGTTTTGAATTTGAATTTTTAAATTCAAATGTTTTGGAAATGGAATCGGAATAAAAGTGAAAAGCTTTTAAAATGGAATTTCAAGTTAAAATTTATTTTTAATTAAGTTTTGGAATTTTAAATAATTTGATTTAAATTTGAATTTAAAATTAGGAATCGAATTCTATGATTTGAAATTAGGAATTAAAGATGTTAAGTTAGTTTGAAACCATATTTAAAGTATTGATTTTGGGAATTTAAATTAAGTCAAAGTTTGTAACTTGTATAAATGAAATCGGGATTTTCCAAAATAAAACTGTTGTCTCTAAAAGATAAAAAGTTTTCGTTTGAAGTTTTATTAAAGGGATTTCAAGTTTAAAATAAAATAGTTTTCCAAGTTATAAACAAATATTTGGAAATGAGTTTTGAAAATTTGGGAACGATTTGAAAACTATAAGACAAATCTTTGAATTTAAAGATTTGATGAGTTAAGCTTTTTGAAACGAAATTGTTTTGAAATTCGAGAATGAATATTTATGAAAGTAGGTGAACATTATGAAATAAATCTTTTGTTTAAAAGATTTGAAATGGTAATTGGTTTAAACCATTTGAAAGAAAGTTTTGAATTATTAAGTTGTGACTTAATTGAAATCCCATATCCATATGTTTTAAATGTTGCGCTCACTATTCGGTTTAGCCGGGAGAGGACCTTTGTGTCATATATCTCATTCCGAATATGTGATATGTCGTTATGGATAGCATTTGAAGACCGGTGGTGAAGACCGGGTATTTGTGAGAACGATAGGACAACCTATCGATTGTCTCTGCACCGAGTAGCTACGGTATAGAGATTCCCTAAGTGATGGGAAGTCCGATCGGGATTGTGAATACCCGGATTGCAAGGGCTTCTTTGGAAGTGCCTTCGGTTCTGTTCGAGCCCGGAACAGACTTGTATGGATTGTGTGTCTGACATTACATTTTGAGATATAAAGCAGATTTCTTTCAAATACATTTCTGTTGGTGGCGGAGAATTTATTCTTTTAGCTTAACACCCTTCTCTGAGACGTACGAGCTCAGAGGTTATGTAGTTGAAGGTTATCAGCGATATATTCCCAATTTGGTAGTGTGACATGCTTAGTGTTGCTGTGAAATGATCATTGTTTGATCATTTGTGATATAATCATTTGTTTGATCATTTATCTTTGTGATCATTACTTTGATCATTTGTTGACCCAAAGCATGGCTTTGTACCAAAGCGTGGCTTTGTGGACGAGACTTCGTCGAACCTCACACCTCGGAATGGTCAAGACAGGAAAGATGCAGCAAGGTTATTAGGGGGTAGCGCCCCTTTAGGGTATGTACATCTCCTTCTGGATAGAAGTGGTATCATGGTATGGAGCCCAGATACTTACTTATGTGGACATCACAAACCTATATATATCTTGTTTTGTGATTTGATGTTGGGGCCCCGGATAAAGGTTGTCACAACCGGGAGGTGGCATACTCGTGTCAGTAGTTACCCAGTTAGGGGTAACCTGGCCTTGTGTTGGCAGAGATCCGGTTAGGTTCTCGGGGTCGTCCTTCCAGAGGCGTTCTCATGTGGCAATGGGAAGTTCCTTGGCCTGACCATTTGTTGGAAATCCAAAGAAACAATACGATCCTTGTACGGTATTAGTTGTAGAACCTGCCATCTAATATGGTAGCTATAGCGGGCATAATATAATGGTACCTGTGTGGCTAAGATTTATATTCTACTTTCGAAATTGTTTTCTACACCGTGAACTTATAATAATAATATCAAAGAAATTTTCTACGTATTAAGCATGTTTGACTATCATAAGAAGAAATCTCCTCCAAGTCTACGTTTGCATTGTGTGTGTGGCGGGAGGTCTTATGGTAGTTTCATTTTCAAAAAAGCATTGCGAATTTATTTTAAAATTCTCTTGTTGATTGTTTTAAAAAATAAACTGTTTTTGTTGCTCACACCAGTCCCATGACTGATCCGGAGTTTATTGTTCCTTTCCTAAACTCTGGGTGCTCATTATTTTCCACACGAGCAGTCTAGAGTTGGGTTTTCAGATACTTAGGTTCAGTAGATTTTATCTGGAGTTAGTTCAGTCTTTGGTTCGCACCAGTCTTGCCTAGCTTGGTGCATTGTTATGGGGAGTTCGAGCTATTGCTGGATTGGTTCTTGGAGATGGAGTTCAGATTTGGAGTTCTTCGTTGAAGACTATCTTAGAGTTATTTGGTACGCTGCTAGTGTTATCTATTTTGCTTTCCACTGCTATTCTATTGTATCTCTGATAGTATTAATATTCATTGTATCCTCCGTTGTATCAATGTTGTATATCAATGTATTATTCTTTTATTCCGCTGTGATGTTTACTTAATTGTGTTATAAGCTCCGGCGAATTGGTTTTGAACGATCGAATCTACGGCATTCAAGTACGAATGAAGTATGGATGTCGATTTTTGAGCGGGCAAAATCTGTGACGTTACACTTTCCTTCTCCCTATCATAGCGCTCGCGCCCTTGGCTGGAGTAATAGCCACGACCGTAGTCTCTCTCACTTTTATGCCGCTGTAATTCAGAGTGTGAACTGGAATAGTGGCGTGAAGAGCGAAGATTGTTGAGCATGGACCTTATTTCATCTGTAAATTAATAGAGAAGCAGAATTAGTTATCTCCAGGAATTAAGAAGCATGTGATTAGAAGTCATATGGTGTCGCGAATTGTGTATGCATGTGTAAACCCCCCACCCAACCGATCCATTGTGGTAGCCCTGCTCATGGGAGTTGGCTCCCTTATGTCTAAAGAAGTTAGACCTATGCCAATTCGTGGTGAGGAGTGGAGCCCCTCTAACCCAAGATGCTAGAACAAAGATATGTCATTTGGAATATGAACATTTGACGATCCCCTCAATGAAACTTTCGTTTGCAGAGAAAAATGTCTCCAGAACTATAGAAGCGGTAAAGGGCTGAGTTATTACAACAGTCATATGCCTTTTGGTAATGTGGCCTATTGCCTCTGCTCTTTGATTATGATGATTGAAGACCTTGCGGAGACATGACTATGGGCTCATGCCTAGCTTCTATACTCTCTTAATCACCCATTTCGATGATTGTAACTCCAGGTACACTCTGAACTCCCTCAACTGGGGGCATCGTAGGAGCCCGTCTTCCACTATGCCTTGTTGGGACCGCTCTAGGAACCCCTGTCAACCCAATACTCTGGCCACTTTCAATGAGCCCGACGGCGATCAAGTAATCATCACTAAGAACTTCATCTATTTCTCTAAATTCCACGGGCACCGCTTTAAGCATTCTCACTATCTCCTTTAACCTAGTTCCTTCGGGCCGTGGAATGGAATTTGTAAAAGAAATGCAATAATGAGTTCAGCATCGATTTGTATTACCCAGTTAATTGACGAAGAAGCTAACGTACTTATGTTTGACAACCATCGCCTAGCAAACCCCAGTGGGCATCTCTCAAAGAACCATTATGTCCTGAAGCATCTCAACTTACTCCAAGCACCTGCCATGACTTGGCAGTACCTGACTGCTTCTAGAAAAGTAAATGACGGGTTATCTCCATGAATCTTGATGTTGAATAAATATCTAATTTCTTCGACGGCCGAGGGATGAAGGAGATGCTCCATAAATATGATGTATAAGTTATTGAGAAGCGCATACCCATTGGGGTGCAATTGAGAAGGCACGATCCTCAAGAAGAATAAAACGTCCCAAATGAATTGGTTAAATGTGGGCAATGTTCCGGCCATGCATATGAATCGATTACAGGTAATGAACCATTCCGAAGGATTGTCTGCTCTGTCTTCTGAAATCGGTAGTAGAACATCTTCTAAAGATAGACCATGCTTGAGACAAATTCTACCTAGCATATCTTCAGAGATCTTGGAACGGACTGAGTCTCTAAATTCAAAACCAACACTACACCCAGCAAATCATCCGGAGCAGGACTTGCTACATCTGCCATGATGTCTGGCATTTTGATTCTAAGAAGTGGAGGACTCTGAACACCCTGCTGTTCGAAGCTTTCGAGATCCATAACAATTAAACTCAATAAAAACCATTATTAGATGGCAAGAAACCCATGTTCCCCCTGGTGTAAAGTGAGTGATCGTGTTGTGTAGTTAAGTACTACATAAAACTTTAAATTTCCACAAGTTTATAAGATGGTAAATAGACAAGACTTCGAGATTCGACCGTAATGACCATCATCTTTGACCATCTCAACCATGCCATCCTGACTTCACAAAACAATCCACATTATAGTTTATTATATTTTTCAAATTATAGTTCCATCGACGAGCTTTGAAGGGTGGTCATATATGTAGTTTTTCAATCAAGTCCACGTATGCAAGGCTAAAGCTCAACAGAGTTAAGTGTTCGAGTATGCAAAAGGCTATGTTTTGTATCCATCAAGGTTCAACTTGGATTGTTCCACTAAAAGCTTGTGTTCATATTGATCTGAGGAGTTAGGTTTCGTATCCATCAATCCATGCATCACTGCACTTTATATTGATCGATCCATAGACCTTGGCTCTGGATCGATCACCACGCCTCTTCCATCGATACGAATTGCTTTATCCTTAATCGATCAACAAACTACTGCCTTTCCACCTCGATTATAAAGTCGCCTACAAACTACTTCAAAACATTTTGATCGATCCACGTCTTGCATCATTACGAGTTCGATAGAGAGATTTGGAGTAAGTGACTCAATCGATTGCTCTCCTTCTTCCCTAAGCCACTAAGATGCCACTAATTGCTTCCTCTACCTTATTTTAACCACGCTCCAACACCAATAGCGCCGGGATGGCCATCATCATGAACGGAGCACTGTGAAACTCGATTTTTGTTACTTTAAACATGGGTCCACTAATCATTTACCTAGATTAAAGGAATTGGATTAAGGATTAAAATTAGTTGTTTGAAGACGAGAGCTTCTACAGTTTTCTATTTTTCCCGATCGATACGAAGTGAAAGCAGATGCAAGTGAAAATTTTCTAAGTCCAAAAATTATCTATTTGTGTTCATGTCCAAAAGAGGGACGTTTCGTATTCCAGTTACTAAACCGAGAGAATCGATCAACATCCATCGATACGAAGTTTCAATTTCCTATCCATCAACACACGGCAATCCAAAACATAACATTTCGTATCCGTCAGCACTTTGTATCCATCAATACTGATCGATCTGAAGACCACTAGTTTGTATCCATTGATACGAAACCCCACTTTTGTATCCATCAATTCAAGAACACATATGTTATATCAATCGCTACACCGTACATCGTACTCAATCTATTCCGTGTCAGTAGCCATCGATATGAAACCTACATTCACACATTCCAAAATCGATCCAGGAGAGGATTGATACGATGGAGTGAATCCAAACGACTATAAATCGTTGTTACAACTCGAATTTCACATTGATCCAGGAGAGGACCGATGCAAAACTCGATCTAAACAAGAACAACGGGACTTGATAACGACCCGTGAACATGGTAACGTGAACATGAGTCAGGTTAACATACGTGCATGTATGCTAAACTAGAGCTTGATTTTCAAAGTTAACAGGAGTTGAATGCTTACCTGTTGACAATCAGAACAGTGAACATAAAATTGCTACCACTTGACCTTCAGTTATAACATAAACCCGCATGATAATTGTCAGTCTACAATTCAACATTTATATTATTGCAAATTAGTCAAAGGTTATAGCTCCTGATGAAAAGATGACAACTACTCAACAAATCGGATATAACTTTTTCAGAATAAAGATTGTAGCTTTTCAAAGCATGCCATGTTCACACAGGATGTACTTTGGGAGGCAAATGTTATCCCACCTTTTGGCAAGGCCGTGACGCCATGGACTTGACTAGAAACTAAAGACAATCCGTCTCGGAGATCAGTATCTACGGGTCCATGATGGATACAGGAAAATTTAGTTTGAATTCGGATCGAGCTACAATTAACATGGTACAACAAGCATAGCTATGAAAGGCAACATTCCAGATTTCTGGTCAATTGAAGTTCATATGCTTAAGCTATGAATCGATCAAGTTCCATATAAAACATGTTAACTTCGTATCCATCCTACTTCGTATCCATCACTCTGCATCCATCCCCTTCGTATCCTTCGAGCAATAGCACCTCCCGGATCAATCTTAGTGCATTTCTCAACAGTCACCCTTTTTGTACCGATCGCGCTTCATCCATCCATCGGCTGTGTGATTCGAATTGATCACTCATTTGATCGATACGAAGACTAAGGCCAAGCGTCGATACGAGACCACTAAAAAATCATCGATACGAAGGAAGGATGCAAGCATTGATACGAAGAGACAACCATAGATGGGTATGGAGGAAGCGGTTGATCTTCTATGATTGCATCCGGTCTCACAACGGTAATACATATAAAAACCATCATCATAATGTTCAGATGCAATCTTTTGTCAACTAAAATTGATTAGGTAATTCTATTTCGTACTCAACCTAATTTAGCGTACATTTGTGCTTGGTCTTAGATTATTTTCTCAATGGTTGATGAATATGTTCTAGACTACGTTGACAAAAAAGCATTAGTAGACAAGTAATCCTTGTCGAAAAATTTTCATATGAAAAACAACAATCAATTATGAGCATGGTCGCTTATAGTTGCTTTTCAATGCAGACTATGCAAGGCAATGGGAGGTGCAAAGAAGGTTGAAACAGAATATGGAATCATTCTCTCTCCAATCGAGTGGAAGAGGCGATGCATGCAGTTATCGACTTTGTGAGAAGAGAAGGTCCTAAAGGATTGGATGACCTTTGGAATCGGTTACACTATTTTAAAAAGATAGACTTAGTTCAGTTTACAATTTGGGTATTCGTTGATATTTTGTACTATTTAGTTATAATATATTTTCTATCTATTTATGCCCCTTCACATCAAAGTTGGAACAGCTTTAGCCATTAGAACAGTGGTATTGGTCAAAATTGTAAAAAGTTAACATACATATTTTCTGATAGTGTCAATCCTTCGTTCAAATTTTGAATCTTTCAAAACCACGACCAAGACTGCTGGCATAAGGGTAAGCTGTTAATGACGTCGCCAACAACAACATGCGTGGAGGGGGCACCAATACAAATGACCAGAGCTCAATTACGACCACGTAAAATAAGACTGCGGTTGTTTACCATTTTAAGTTTTGGATTTTCGTTGATACAAAAATGCACACGACGTATGTATGTTGTGAAAACAATCAATTTGGAAATTGAAGTTAACATAAAAATTATAATACAAATTTATTATTTTTCATGTTTTGGAAAACTAAGGAAGCATGAGAAACAATTCTTCATTCCATCGTTTCTTCATCACCTCGGTCGTCCCCTCCAACTTCCTTTTGCCTCCATCATCGTCCTCTGCTCTTCTTATATTTTGTAATTAATACTGAAAACCCAAAACATAAAATACAAAATAAAGCAAATGGGACCTAAATTTTCAGAGGCCTTTTTTTAGTATCGACTGGGGTAACAAATCAGTTTGGACCATCCCTGGTCCATGACCATCCTTGTTATTATTTTCAGAAGTGCTCCAAGGATCGGTTGTAAAGGGTGCGGGTAATGGTGGATTATACAACCTTACAGGGACAGGCATATAATTTGAATGTTTGTTATTTTCATTGATGAAATATTAGGTAATTTCACTGGGTTGATTCGGTAATTTTGCATTTCATTGATTCGTCCACAGTTAGAATCCCACTCTAGCAATGTACTTTGACCAGTGAACTTTAGATTTAAGCACAATATGCTAGCTGTAACAAAATAAGTAAAAAAAAAGCTCAAGCGCTAACGGGATTTTCCCATTACAAACTAAGAGTTCTTGTACTTTTCTTAAACTAGTGTGAATGCAGCAACTTCAATAAAACCTCACACCTATGATTTTCACACTACAAAATTAGAGTTGCAACTATATTTTTTCAAAACTTCTTTGGGTGTCGTGGCTATCGTAGCATTAATTAAACCGATACATTACTAAATAAATGCTTCGATATTAATTTGTATATGCACAGAGATATTTAAAGTTCCAAATGTGGTACCGAATACACAACATTCACATGTGATGCCTTCAGAAAAACGTCTATTCAGTACTGTAAAAGGAAAACAGCATTTTTTATATTGGCTGAAATGAAAAAACAATTAGTGTTGCTAGGGTTATCTAAACCACTATTTTGAAGATTCGACCAAACTGCCAATCAGATAGTCAGAACCGCCGACCTCTGACCATAGTGGTCCGGAGGTCCATATAATCACAAATTTCATTTAACCGCGATTAAACGTTATAAATCACAATAATTTCGAAGAACTGCACGGTTTTAATATAAAATTTCCAGTATTTACGAAGCGATGTGGTGATTTTGAAATCAGATTGCCTTATCGTCGAGAGAAGAATGAGAGAATACTGAGTTAGTTTTTATTGCTTTTAAAACATTTTCCTTTTCTTTTTTGTCATTTAGTTAGTCAAGTTTTACATTTAGACCATTTTTAAAATAATTTTCCATTAAACCTAATAAACATCTAATTATTTAGTGTAGGTTGTTTGATGGATGTCAAGATGATGGTGTGTTGCTAATGTTATCAATATTATTTATTTAACTATTTTATTATATTTTTCATACACAAAATTCTAATATTAATATATTAAATTTAGTTATATTAGAAATATTTAATAGAATAATCAAATAACAATTTCAGTTCAATTAATGGCAGTCACTAATCAGAATCTTAAGGGCCCTTCAACCCCTCCTTCCGATTCTCCACCAACTTTCAATCATTCCTCTTTCTCAAATCAAAAAGAAAAGCTTCCAAATATCGACGATCAATGGTTTCAACCTATAAGAAATTTATAAAGAAACCCATCATCGCTTTATCGGCCTACTAACGTTCAAGCTTCAATAAGAAGTCAGTCGAAAGAAACTAGATATAGCCAAATGATCTAAGAACATAAAGAATTTCTTCAACTATACCCGAATCTAGGCAATCAAATAAGACTTCTGGATAATCATAAATCAAGAATTTATCAGCCTGGGCAGATTTGTCAAGAAATGGAGGCTTTAATTCCAATTTTGATATGGAGTTTGTTGCACCTATCACTTTATGTGAGGAAAGAGTTATGGTAGTTAAGGTAGTGGTTAGTAAAAGAACCGAAAGTAATTGGAGCAATTCAGTTATCGCTCTTGTATTTGGTATCTGCCCTTATTATCATCAATTTGGAGCTTTTATTATTAGAATTTGGAACCCTTTGGATTAATTTGAAATTTATACTAGAAATAATGGCTTCTTCGTGATTAGATTTTCAAATACAATGGATTGTGACAAAGTCATAAACGGAGGGCCTTATTTTATCAATGGATAGTTGTTTATACTAAAAAAAGTGGAGCAAGAAAATAGTTCTTGATAAAGATTTATTATCTACTATCCTAATTTTTACTAGGCCACCAAAATTAAACTTGAGACTATGAGATAAAGAAGCGTTTAGCACTATAACTAGAATGATAGGAGTATTGCTAAAATTATGCAAACCAAGGGCTAATGAAACAAGACTTAGCTATGCAAGAATTCTAGTGGAAATCAAAGCAGATGCAGTTTTGCCCCAAGAAGCCAACATTTCAATGCATGATGAAGAAAATTTGGTTCAAAAAATTGAATATGAATGGATTCCACCTAGGTGTTTGACTTGTGCTTGTTTTGGGCATCCCACAGAAAACTGCTCAACCAAGAAAGTCTGGAAGGAAAGAAGTAAGTACAAATTGATTTTAGAAATTGTTGAACCTCTATGTTCGGAGAACCCAAGGATATATCAAAATGCTTTAAATCAAGAAAGGGTTATTTCAAAAAGCAATATTCGATAAGAATCCTTAGGAAATCCTAAAATTAATACTGTTATATGTAAAATCCATTTCTTTGGAAGCACTAGAAAAGATTTGAATAAAGAATAAATATCAAAGCATTGATAATGTCGAGCACATGGAGAATACCCAAATACAAGCAAATATAAATAACAATGATGATCAGGCCAACAGCATCCCGGAGGCTATTCACTTCATTTAGCAAAGTTAAAATGGAAACTTCGTTGAAAGGAATGACCAAGTTCCACGAACAATAACAATCCAATAATTATGCGACAGAATTACAATTCAAGCATGGAAGTATGCCCAAATTCAATCAATACAACCAATAATAGCTTGAACAAAGCTGTTGTAAACGAGGCTTTGGGCTCTCTGTAATCAAAAATCATCTTAGAAAAACTAATTGAGAAGACTGCCAAAATGCTGGCCTCTTTCTCCTTTCCTATCAACAAATGCAAAAGGAAAAAGAGCTGGAGAAGTACATACAAGATATAGTACACAACAACAACGAGGAGAATAGAAATCACAAAGAATTGAAGAAAAGTATATCATCAAAAACCCAAAATGGGAAGAGTGTCATAAAATTCAGGAGAAAAAGTCATGTAAAAGAAGGGGATCTAAAACTTCTGAAAATATAAAAGTTAGCAGTTCTAGCTTTTCATTGTAGTAGTAAGATCCTTTATGTATCCTTTATAATATATATTTTTGTCTATTATAGCTTAGAATGTTAGGGTATTAAACTCCTTAAAAAGGAAATTAAACCTTGCTATGTGTTAGCTACTTCTAAACCTAGTATCGTAGGTAGTCTTGAACATAAATTAGGTAATACTAAAATAGATGAATACTAAACAAGATATTTAAATAATTGGAGTGTTGTTAATAACAATTCAATGGGTGGTAATGATAAAATCATAGCTATTTGGGACACTAATATATCGGAGTCAGATAATCGACAAAAGAATATTCAATTAAAGTCCGAAGATTAAAAACTGAAATTGTTCCGTATTTAATTAAAGACCAATTAATCGCTGAAAACTTCACTCTTTAGATTTTATTACTAGTAACTGAAATTCAATTTGTAGTCTTATGTAAAATATGAGACCATTTATAAACAAATTTCAATCTTTAGCTTGATTATTAATTGGTTTCTAAATTACTTAACATCTAATGGTTTTGCGTATTTTATTTTATTTTGAATCGGACGATTAAATTTGGTGATCTGTGCCATATTAAATAAGTTTAGGAAGTACCACCATTTCCTTCTAAGTCACCTGCGCATGTGACTACCCACTTTCTCCACTTAAAAATCTTACTTGATTCTTCCTCAGGTAGTAAAATAAAGTCGTTACCAAATATCCAAGCCTAACAGTAGCCAACATCATCCTCTTCGATGTACCTTCGACGCTGCTTCATTATGTCTATAACTCTGATATCCATTCATACCAATCAAAGATATCCCATACCAGTGAGAAGAAATTCTACCCAACACTGCCATTCGGGTTAAATCAAACAAAAATTGATTATAGTTGAACAACCATGAGTCTGTCTTGTGAACGAGCATGTTATTCTCATTGCTTCATTTTATAAAGTAAACTATTCAATTCATGATTTTGCAATGTTTAGTCCGAAATTAATTCTAGTTGTTCTCCTGCTTTTTATAAAAGTTTAGCACAACTTGTATTTTGATCTTAAAAAAAGTTATCGGGTTATGAAAAATCTAGAAAGACAGTTCACAAAGATGAAAATTTGCATTAAGTTGTATGAATATTTTGATTTTTATCAATAATTTTCATTACAAAATGGAGAAGATAGGAATTGTAAGTTTCAGAGCATGGTATATCATTCCATTTTTTTATATTTTTATTATTTTGCGACCGATTATGGACTTAAACTCGGTCTCTAACTTTCAGCCATTATATGTTTAGTGACCACTTTCGGTTTTTACTTATAAAGACCGAAACTTCAGTTTCAAATTGCTTTTGGGACTTGAGATTTAATGACTGAAATTTCAGTCTTTAGATGGTCTTTAATTTTTATTTAAAGACCGATTTCTTTCATTGAAGACCGACATTTACGGTCTTTAATCTTCATTTTTTTTGTAGTTTATAAATTTGCAATACATACACTGTAAATTTATAAATAAGGTAGGGTTTCAACTAGAAATAACATTTGTTTATGCTTCAAATACTAAAAATGATAGAAAATTGTTCTGGAATTACTTGTAGCTATCAAATAAAGGCATAGTTAATCCTTGGATTATTATTGGGAATTTTAACATGGTGTTACGTACATTTGGAAAAAGGAGAGGAATTCTAGTTCCTTTTAAAAATTTGGAATTCCATATCAATTTGATTTTAAAAACAGGTCTAAAATCCTATAACAATGGGAAATAAATTTACTTGAAAATCTAGAGAATATAGAAGTATTCACTGTAAACTTGTTAAAATACTGGTTAATTGGTTTTGGAAACTATTTTCCAGATTTTAAATGCAATACTTTACCCCTAAGCTACAAGCGATCATACTCCATTACAACTAATTTTTTCTCAGAAAAACATGATCAAGAATAATTTTCCTTTTAGATTTATAAATGGTTGAACTTATGGCAAGGAATATAGAATGATAGTTAAAAATAGTTTTCCAACCAACTTCAGGGCTCTACTCGGTTTAAATTTAGAAAATTTATTCAAAGCACAAAAGGAAATCAGAAAATATGGAACAAAAACTAAAAGAAAAATGAAATTAATCAAATAGGAGAGAATGTGTGAGATTGCAAGAAAGTATTGATATTTAATACTCAAAAAATATGCAAATAAATATATTTTTTATATGCAAAAGAAATTAATCAATGAATTGCATGCTTTAGCTATTAATATGAAGCAGGAAGCCAAAATTGACTGGCTTACTAATTTGCATATATGAAGTAAAATTTTCTATGCCAAAATGTCAAGTAGAAAGTACAAAAAGGGCATACAAAAATTACCTAATGATAATGGAATAATTATTAATGTAGCTTCCCAATTAGAAGATGAAGCCATTTAATTAGTTCATTGCTTTATACAAGTTTGACGAGTGTTCAAAATGTTTTGCAAGTATTACAACTAAATTTTTGCTACATGTTGAAACTGAAGAAATTTTACTTGCTCTAGTCTGTTTAGAGAAATTAAAAATATAATTTTTGATGCTAACAATGATAAAAGTCCTAGGCCGGATGGGTTTGGTGCCAAAACACATTGGGAGGAAATAAAATTCATTCTTTTTGAAGCAATCAATGAATTTTTTACATCTTGAAAGTTTTTGAAAAATATCAATCATAGTTTAATAACCCTTGTGCCAAAAGTAAAAGTCCCAAGTTGTTTAGGGGATTATGATCCTATAGCTTGTTGTAATTTTATTACAAAATTATATGAACAATTTTAAGTGATATAATAAAAAAAAATCTAAAATACTTAATTTCAAAAAACCAAAGTGCTTTTATACTATGTAAACATAGTGTAGAAAACACCTTGCTGGCCCTTAAATTGATTAGAAATTATAATTACGGTGGCAAAAACAAAATGTATATTAAAGTTGATTTACACAAGGCATTTGATAAAATAAACATGTATATTATAATCACATGATGAGGCAATCGGGATTTGATGAAATTTTTTGTAATTTAGTCAAAGAATGCATTAATATTGTTATTTATTCCATTCTTATTAATAGATCCCCTTTTATACCAAGTAAACATATTACATAAAACACCCTACTAGCCCATGAATTGATTAGAAATTATACTCACAGCGGTAGAAACAAAATATGCATTAAAGTTGATTAACACAAGGCATTTGACAAAATAAACAGACATTTTATCATTCAAATGATGAAGCAATTACGATTTGATGAAAGTTTTATAATCTACTCAAAGAATGCATTAATAATGTTATTTATTCCATTCTTATTAATGGATCCCCTTGTAGATTTATACATAGCAATAGAAGAATTAGGCATTGAGATCCTCTTTCTCCTTACCTATTCACAAAATCCGTGGAATATTTCTCATTGCAAATGGAATTGAAACTGTTGAATACAAATTTAAAACCTTCAAATAAAATTGTTCCTTGTATAACTCATTTAATATACTCAAATGACATGATATTTTGGAATGCAAATATTCAGAGCACCAGAATCATTGGAAAAATATATGATAATCTTAAAGTATGTGCTGGTCTGTAAATCAATTAATGCAAGAGTAAAGTGTACTTCGGTAAAGCATGCGGTAGAAATGAGCAGATTCTCTAAATTTCACAATTTCTAGAAAGTGAACTTCCAGTCAAATACTTGAGGCTCCCTCGTAGTATGAATAAAATAAATAACAGGGATGTGCTTTATTATATGATATTTTACAAAGCAGATTAGATAGTTGGTCAAGCAAACTACTGTCAATAATAGGTAGAATGAAGCTTTCCCTCACTATCATCACAGCTATGATCATGTACTGGCTACAAAGTCACAACATTCCAACAAAAGCAATAAAAATAAAAATAAAATGTGTACAAAATTTGTGTAGAGGGAAAAGCATGAACAAATTGCCTCGAACATAGTGTAAAAACAAAGAAAATAGGAGTATTGGGGTTAAGAAGCTCTAAAATCCAAGTGATCGCATATAATTTTAAATTATTTTGGAAATTCTTGAAAAGCAAATCGCTATGGGCTAAATAGATGAAAGGAAATATGACAAAAATAAAAACTGTTGGACTATGCCACTGAAAAGTCACTACTCTCACACTTGGAAAAGCATTTTAAATTGCAAAAAAAGAGAGGATAAAACTAATTAAAAGAAAATTCAAGGAAGGAAAACAAACCAGGATTTGATTTGACCCTTGGATTAATGGAAAATCCTTGATCGACCTTCTAAGCTGGAATACTTTATCAATTTGGGGGAGCAAATGTAAAAGTAGAAGCCATTATAAAATATTCATCTTGGAATACACATATTCAACCAGCTGCTTCTATATTTAAATCAGTAATCAATAAAATAAAAATAGATCCAAGCCCTCATTAAGACATTTGAAGTTGAAAATTAACAACCAAAGAAAAATTCCCTTTCAAAAATACTTGGGAATTCATAAATGGAGAGAATGTGAAAGTAGACTGGTATAGATCAATTTGAATTTAAGCAAACTGTCCGAAAATGGCTCATTGTGCATATTTTGCTATACTAAATCGATTGCCAACTCGAGATAGATGTATCAGATGGAATAAAAATGGAGATATAAACTATCTCCTGCGCAATAATGAGCCAGAAAGTATAGAACACTTATATTTTGATTGCATTTATACAAGGCACATATGGCATACTGCTAAAAGAAGATTAAAGATCAACCAACTTCAGGTGCTACAAAACATCAGGGAAAACATTCAATATATTCAAAAAGTGTTCAAAAACAAGAAGAGAGATTTTAACAAAGTATGTATCGTTCTAATAATAGTTATTTAGTTCATCTGGAAGGAAAGAAACAATAGATTGCAGAGCAGATCCGAAGCTCACGAGGATATTGTAGTAAGATAGAAGAAGCTGAAGCCACCATGAAAGAGGAAAAGCAAAGAGAATCCAAAGATAGCCTCGATTTAGGCAACCCTAATTTGCGAATATGATCAAATAGTTGCGACTAGGGTTTAATTGCATTCATTTTGTAATGGCCTCGGTTGTTAACCAAATTTTGTTTCCTTTATGGGCCTTGGGCCAATTTACATTCTTCAAAATAAAACATGCTAGATATATTTAATCAATATACAAGATTGCCACATACAATGAATTTACACGGTTTTGACTATTTAACCGATCGGACCTTCAATCTTAAACTATTAGTCTATTACGGTTCAATTAAAGGTTCGGTTTTCAAAATTATTATCTACATGTCATCCCATGCAAGGTTGTGAAATTCTACGTGAACACAAAATTATGACATATAGTTTGACAAAATAGATCTTGACCATTACATCTTTTGATATCCACTTAAAAGACAAAACAATCCAACGATCAATATTTTTGGTGTCAAATTTTATGTTTTAATAGTGTCTCCTTTATTTTTACCGGTGAGCCTATAATTAACTACAGTATTGCTAATCAATGATTTAGATCCTCAATAGTTTTTCCTCCTATATACAGATCCGGTCATAGATTTCAGCTGAATTAGCAAAGTCCATTAATTATTTCTCTTGTAACCTGTATTTTAAAGGCTTCACTACATTCTTTTGTAATCTGCTCGTTTACTGAAGAATTTAATGGAGATGATCTTACTGCAAACTCTAATCTACTACTCGTGATCTTTTCTGGTTTTCTTTTATAAATGCCAAACACAATTTGTAGTCAGTTTTCCAAATTCAATTTATTTGAGGTAGTTGTCAATTCATTTTGCCAAATGCTAATTCAAATGTCAGCATTATTACCTCTTAAGATACCACTCCAAATTCAAATTCGTTGTAGCTTTGAAATGAATTTTCCAAGTATTAATCATACGGATTTACCCCTAATCATGTTTAGTAAGAGAGCAACGTTTATTTTGAAGTCTTTAGTTCCAGAGTTGCTTCTGCTTGAAATTTTAGCAGTCTTTTGTATATTGTTACTTTCAAAAAATACTATAGCTTTGAAATCTGATCTTGTGTAAACAATCATATGTGATTATTTGTTGTTAAAATTATTAAATCATATTTATGGAGACAAGTAAAATAACGTACACTCTACTATCTATATTTATAGCTTCAAATTAAACAGAGAAGTACCTTAAAAATCTATGATAAATATTGAAAAATATATAGTTTTATCCCAATTGTAACACTAATTAATTAGTTGTGAACTAATCAAAAAATATTTGATATCCGTCTGCGTCCGTGGATATGGATATCCGATATCCCAAAATGATTTTGGATATAGATGCAGATACGACATTATTCGAATCTATATTTGATCGTTTACAGTTCCAGCGATTATTATGCTCTCTAATTTATTCGCACATAATAAAAGTGATTACATGCCATGCTTAGACATTAATGTCCTTCAATGCGTGGAGAAGGTAGACACTAGCATAACTATTTGATTTCCTGCTGGTGTTCAGATGATAATAAACAAAATACTAAGACTCTTACGCAGCATTAAATGTTGATTTGTAAAACTATTTGTGGAGGTCATGTAACCGAGCCAAAAAAGATAATTGTTAGATAGACATTCAACTTGGATAGATAGCAACTAAATACCAACTTTCAAACGTTTCTTATGAAATGTCATAGTCGTCATGCATTATCATCCATGTGTCCCTACTTTCCCTCACATATAACATGCAACTTCTAGCTGCTCCTATAAGTATAAGGCAACTTCTACCATTCTTTTCATCGCCTGTTTAATTCAAATTCAAACCCCTTGGCATTTAAAAAAGGGAAAAAGAAGAATAACCACTTATGTACATTAGTGGAACAATGATGAGTACGAGGAACATCCTTGAGAATTTGCAGTGGGTAGCTTCATTTGGTGAAAAAGAGTCTAAACTTCAAATATCATCAAAAGAATATGGCATATATTCGTTTGTGTGCAGATAAGGAATGTTACATTGTGCACTCATTGGATAGGAATAGACTCCTGCTTCCTTTGTCATATCTTTATACATCTATATTTGAACAGTTACTCAGTATATCCTAAGAAGAGCTTGGGCTACCATGCAAATGTCCTATCTGTTGAATATGCGATTATATGATTTTTGTTTGATGATAATAAACATATATATATATATATTCGTGTAAATGTATTTAGTAATGTACTATTTCATTTTTCACAGATTAAATAAATATTTGCTGAATAAAATTAAATAACACAAAATTAGAATTCAAACAGAAATTTATTACAATTTTTAATATTACAAATTCAAGCTCTCATTATACATATACAATTTTGGTTACAATACATCACAATTTCATATTTACATTTAACCTCACTACACATCACTCGTTCACTCAATTCGTATTTTATCTTCAACTTCATTCCAGTTAGAATCCAGCATCTGAGAAATCTGCAAAAATATTCACTAACGCAGTAAAATTGAAAAGGAAATATTTTTGCAATATAAACTAAAATATGGATTTTGAAAATATTATTTGCCTCAGTTATTTGGGTTGTTCGTCATCATTTACATTTGAATTCATCTCACACGAACAATGTGACATGCACAGTGCATCACTGTACATGGCACAAGGCCGTACACACCGATATACACTTGATAATGTTACAGGGACAAGTGAGCACAAGGTCAAACCCAAAATAAAAGGACGGGTTCAACTCAGGTGCAATATAAATAAAATCTCGACACAAGCACAAGGTCAAACCCGAGCGTTTAAGCTGGATTCAACTCAATGTACAAATCATAATACAACAGTGCCGCATTCAAGTCATAGAAACAAATAACAATAAAGCCAGCTCAAAGAATCATATGTGCACGAGCTATGCCAAAGAGTAATTCAAGTGCATGAACACAGTGAAATGCACAAAGGCACAACAACTGCACCAAACCAAGACCACAAGCCAATTCTAACAACTACTACAATGAACCAGCAATATGAAAAAGGGCAGTGGTCAGTACAAGGTAAAGACACCAGTAATGCATAACAATGCAATGCCACCAACATAACAGCAAACAAATACCACCAAAAACCAAACAAGAGTCAAACTACAAATGCTCAAAGACTCGGCAATCAAGTGACACAAATCAAAAACTCAAAAGTTCACATTGCAGTGACAACATACAAAAATGAATCAGTACAGTTTCAATGCTAAAAGCTCAAGTACACAACCAAGTGAATAAACACAGTAGTGTGCAACTCAAGCTTCAAAAGAGTCAAGTAGAGCAACAATGCACAAGTGACACAAGCAAGTGAAGTATAACCATCATGACCAGAGAGAGGCCGAATAAAGTGAAAATTGGATCGAGCAAGTGCAGACACAAGTAGTGATACGGTAGTAAAAATGGAACAACAGTGAACCAGATTTCATGTAAACAAAATGAATACATCATGAATTATATCAATGAACACTTGCAACAGAAAAACAGCAGTGAACATCTCAAATAATATAAGATGTCAAAGTCAAGAAAAGTCAAGCCAAGTCATGATGGACAGAGCTACAGACTAGACCAGTGAACAACTAGAATATACATATACGATGATACGACAAAGCCACTATGATGAACAGCGATCAAGCGTACAAGTATAACAAAGTATAACATAGTCAAGTTTAAATACCGGAGTCAAATGAAACTCAGTACCGTAATGACCAAAGGTAATACAAAATCATGAATCACAAAATCAATTAACGAATTGAAGTTACAGAGAAAAATTCAAGCCGTACTCAATATGAACACGTCAAATTCGAAATCATGGTGGCCAAGATAGTTGACTGAGTTAAACATCAAATCCGTGGGAAGCAACATCAAAATATACGAATTTGAATAAGTCAGTGAAATCTTAATCATCCAAGTAACATCAATTGGCCGATCAAATAAAATTGACAAATTCAAATATATTTGTACGAACGAAAATCAAGGGTTACAAACCCTATAAAACAAATCATCATCGGCAATTTCAGAGCATTGAGTTCAAGTAAGCATCAAACCAGCAAAGCAAAAGGAGAAAAGTACATACCGAAATCATTGACGAACTCGATCCAAATTGAAGAGCCGTGAGCTAATCAAAGAAAAAAACGATCGATAAGGCAAACTACGAGCAATCAAAAGCAGCGACTTCAATTCAAAAGCCCTAATTTAAGAGCAAAGAACGAAGCCCTAATTGAGTTGCAAAGAGGAACGGCCACCATCTTCACATAAACGAACAGAGCAAATAAAAGACGAACGGGCCAAATTATAAAAGGGGCCGGCGTTTTTTAATAAGGGGTTTTAGTTTTTAATTAGGGTTATTTTAATTTAAATTGTTGTTAATTTGTAATTTCCTTTTAAACCGTTTAAATTTCTAGTCGTGTGACTAGGGGACAAACTACGTGGCGTAGTTTGAGAATTCACAACTCAGCGGCTGAGTTGTGCCAGGGTTTTGAACGTAGAATTAGGTTTATTCGATAGCGGGTGTCGCGAGTTTACGTGTGCAGGCGTCTGACTATCTAATTTATAGTAGAAACCTTGGGGGCAGCACGTAGGCAGGGTTTTGCCGAAGCTGGGTAAATTCTGTGTCGTTCTATTTCTGCATTTTATTATTCTGCTATTTTTCTGTGCTGCTATTATTCTGTGATCTGTGTTGAAATTATTTTATAAGCTTCCGCAATTAATTTTTATAATTTATACCATCACCCTATTCACCCCCCCTCTAGGGTGAAATCGATCCTACAAGTGGTATCAGGGCTAGGAACAAAAGCCATTTTTGTTTTAAAAATTTGATTTTACCAAAACCAATTTTTGTTTTTAAAAGTTGAATTTTTAAAATGGCTTCTTTTAATACTGCTTTTGCTGAGGGTCAATCCATAGTTAGACCACTAATGTTCAATGGTGAATTTGCTTACTGGAAAAATAGGATGGAAATTTTTCTAAAAACCATTGACGCTTGGAATATTGTTGAGACAGGTTATAGAGCACCGACTATAACTGTAGATAATCAGGAAATAGATAAACTAAAGGAACAATGGACAGAACTAGAAAATAAATTACAAAATACTAATGCTAAAGCTATGAATTCTATTATCTGTTCATTGGATCAATTTGAATTTAATCGTGTCTCACATTGTCTAAGTGCGCAAGAAATATGGCACACACTAGAAGTGACTCACGAAGGAACATCTCAAGTCAAAGAATCTCGCCTTGCCATGCTAAGCAGCGAATACGAGAACTTCACAATGGCGAAGGAAGAAAATGTCAAAGAGATGCATGGACGACTTTCCAATATCGTATACAAATCAAAAGCTCTTGGAAAATCATATACAGAGTTGGAGATAGTCCGAAAAATCCTCAGAGTCCTTCCATGATGTTTTGAAGCCAAAGTGACTGCCATTCAAGAATCAAAAGATTTGAAACAAATGAAAGTAGAAGAACTCATCGGAAATCTCACCACTTATGAGCTAGAAATGAAATTCGAGGAAGAGCGTGAAGGAGGAGATACTCGAAAGAAATCAATAGCTCTCAAAGGAAAAACTAAAAGTGATGACGATGATGATGCAGTAGCAGAATTGGAGCTATTAATAAAGAAATTCAAAATGTGGAATTACAAATATGGAAATTCAGCTCGAATTCAAAAAGCGAAAAGCAGAATAGCCAAAGCACTAGACGACCCTGAAGAACAGAAGATCGTCTGTCACAAGTGCAACCAACCTGGACACATCAAGCCCAATTGTCCTCAAAATCGACGCGACTTTAAAAAGAAATCAAAAAGAAAAAGTTTTGCAGCCACGTGGAATACAAGTGATGAAGATAATCAAAGTTCTAGCAGTGAAAGTGAGAAAGCAGATATGTGCCTTCATGGAAATTTAACTGATAGCGACGATGACGAGCCAAGCGAGGTATCAAAACTCACTCACTCAGAATTACTTATATATTTCCATGAAGGAAATAGCTGTTTTGAACGACTTAGGGAAAAATATGCTAAACTTGAATCACAAAAAGACACTTTGAAAGAATTAAATGAAAAACTTGACCAATTAGTTAAAAACTATCAAAGTAGGATCCCTAAGTGTGATAAGCGTCCAACATTCGAAAAAGAAATTAAAAAATCAGAAATCAATATAAAATCACTTGAAAATGAAATTCTGATTTTGAAAGAAAGTGAAAATATTAGGAGAGAGAATTCTATTTAAAAGTGCATACAATTGTTAAACGAAAATGAATTTCTCAAAACACAAGTCCAACAATTGTCAACGACTTTAGATAAATTTTCAAAAAGTGAAAAATCATTGAATATACTATTAGGAAAGCAAACTGTTAATACGGTTAGACAAGAACTTGGATATAATCAATCTAAAATTGTTGAAAGCAATATTAATCAAGTCAATTCTATGTGCATAATTTGTAGAAAATTTGGACACAATCAAAATAATTGTTGGTATAGACCCAAACATGTGAAAACTATACCGATTTGGGTTCCAAAAGGCAAAAATATAAAATCTCTCAAAGTTAAACAAATTTGGGTGCCGAAGGGAGCAATTATAAATAGTTTTGGGTCCCTACAAAATTATTTTTCAAAATATTCTGCCACTAACAACCATGGACCTATAAAAACAAATAGGTCACATAAATCTTTTCCCGTGTAGGTGTGGTGGCAGGCTAAGGAACAACAATAGTGCCACTTGAATTTTGGCTATTCCAAGGGCACACCGAGCGACAAAGCAAAGTTTCTTAGCCTAGTACAAAGGTGACAGAATCACAACAGACAACAACGAAAAATATCGTAAAGGTAAAACAGGTAAAGGTACATTTATTTGAACGATATATTATATGTGATAATCTGCATCATATTCTGAATTAAAGCAGCCAATAATGAGATGATGAAAAGATGATGATTTAGATTCTAACTTATTCAAAATAGTTGGCCAATTATATTCTTATGCAAAAACACTATAAAAATCTCTAGATTCTTTGAATTACTTCATATATATATATATATATATCAGTTTGGATTAAAAATAGTGTTTTGTTGGATAATACATTTGGTTATAATACGGCTAACTCTATATTCACGGTTTTCTAATTATTTACACGGCTTCATTTCAAATTCAAGAGAATGTCATTTAAATTGCTGTTAAAATTGAGTTTGAAATTTTTGGTGCACACTTCATGGTTTGGTTGATCAAATTCAATTAATGATAATTTTGAGTGAAAAAGAAATTCAGATGCAGATTACACCAGTAACCTAGTTTATAGAAAAAATTACTAGTTGAACGTGATTTTTGTTGAGACATTTAGTAACTGCATCATTTTTCAAAGAAAATATCTGCATATTTTTCATTTCAAATAATTTTCAAATAGCAGAAATTTTTCTCATTAACCCCCTCGAGAAAATCATTTTTTGACCATATTTTCAGATTAGTCATTTTGAAAAATTGATTTCATAATTATTTTTGAATTTGATTTTAAATTACTATTTTGACTGATCTGACTCCCTAATAATTATCGCAAAGATAAATAGTGATTGAATAAGGGATGAGTGTTGATATTTATCATATATTATGACTCGATACGGTATAATTAGTAAATTTCTTTAGAAATTTAAACAAGATTTATAAAACTTTTATTGGTAAAAATTCCATGACCATCTCTATTTCTATCATATTTCTAACGACCATCACTCATCAAAATTGAATATAGTTTGTCGGTATGTGGTACTTTAAACAGGAATCGTTCGTTTTTCATTTTATATTTAAAATAATAATAATAATAATAATAATAATAATAATAAATACCAAAGTATTTACTCTCATTTAAAAGTCCTCACGGTTATGCATGGGTGAATTACTTGGAATTTGTTATGTGCTTCCATGCTCATTTAAAAGTCCTCACGGTTATGCATGTATGGAACGCATATCAAAAGTTGATTTTTAAATAATAAACAAGTTGATTCTAATCCCATTTAAAAGTCCTCACGGTTATGCGTGGTTAGAAGATACTTGAATTCATTTTTTAAATAAAATTGGAATACTACTAATCTCATTTAAAAGTCCTAACGGTTATGCATGGTTAATAGATATTCAAATTCCTGGTATAAATATACCACATAGACACAACTGTATGGTTTTATATGATGGCATAATTCCCATCATTCTAAAAGTGGAATATGCGCCTAACAAAATATTTATGATTTTTGTTTGATTTTTTATTGAAATTTAATATTTATATTCAATTGAGTTTTAATGTTGGATTAATATCGATCACTTTATCTCTATTTTTTCTAACACTATTACTCTTTTGCTGATAACAAAAGGGGGAGAGAAAAGTTAAGATTTTGTCAAATAAAATAAAGCAAAGGTCAAATAATTTTCTATTTGCATCTAGGTTCATTTGCATATTTTTATGCATATATGTAGGGAGAGCTTTGTGTAGAGAGGAAGCATTTAAATAGGGGGAGCAATTAGAGTATATCTATGATCAAATACATTTAACATATTTAAAATCTTAAATATATGTTCGTTATCATCAAAAGGGGGAGATTGTTGAATATGCGATTATACGGTTTTTGTTTGATGATAATAAACATATATATATATATATTCGTGTAAATGTATTTGGTAATGTACTATTTCATTTTTCATAGATTAAATAAATATTTGCTGAATAAAATTAAATAACACAAAATTCGAATTCAAATAGAAATTTTATTCAAACAAAAATTTATTACAATTTTGAATAGTACAAATTCAAGCTCTCACTATACATATACAATTTTGATTACAATATATCGCAATTTCATATTTACATTTAACCTCACTACACATCACTCATTCACTCAATTCATATTTTATCTTCAACTTCATTCCAGTTAGAATCCAACATCTGAGCAATCTGCAAAAATATTCACTAACACAGTAAAATTGAAAAAGAAATATTTTTGCAATATAAAATAAAATATGGATTTTGAAAATATTATTTGCCTCAGTTATTTGGGTTGTTTGTCATCATTTACATTTGAATTCATCATACACGAACAATGTGACATGCACAGTGCATCACTGTACATGCCACAAGGCCGTGCACACCGATATACACTTGATAATGTTACAGGGACAAGTGAGCACAAGGTCAAACCCAAAATAAAAGGACGGGTTCAACTCAGGTGCAATATAAATAAAATCTTGACATAAGCACACGGTCAAACCCGAGCGTTTAAGCTGGATTCAACTCAATGTATAAATCATAATACAACAGTGCCGCATTCAAGTCATAGAAACAAATAACAATAAAGCCAGCTCAAAGAATCATATGTGCACGAGCTAGGCCAGAGAGTAGTTCAAGTGCATGAATATAGTGAAATGCACAAAGGCATAGCAACTGCACCAAACCAAGACCACAAGCCAATTCTAACAACTACTACAATGAACCAGCAATATGAAAAAGAACAGCGGTCAGTACAAGGTAAAGACACCAGTAATGCATACTAATGCAATGCCACCAACATAACAGCAAACAAATGCCACCAAAAACCAAACAAGAGTCAAACTACAAATGCTCAAAGACTCGGCAATCGAGTGACACAAATCAAAAACTCAACAGTTCACATTGCAGTGACAACATACAAAAATGAATCAGTACAGTTTCAATGCTAAAAGCTCAAGTACACAACCAAGTGAATAAACACAGCAGTGTGCAACTCGAGCTTCAGAAGAGTCAAGTAGAGCAACAATGCACAAGTGACACAAGCAAGTGAAGTATTACCATCATGACCAAAGAGAGGCCGAATAAAGTGAAAATTGGATCGAGCAAGTGCAGACACAAGTGTTGATACAGCAGTAAAAATGGAACAAAAGTGAACCATATTTCATGTAAACAAAATGAATACATCATGAATTATATCAATGAACACTTGCAATAGAAAAACAACAGTGAACATCTCAATGAATATAAGATGTCAAAGTCAAGAAAAGTCAATCCAAGTCGTGATGAACAGAGCTACAGACCAGACCAGTGAACAACTAGAATATACATATATGATGATACAGCAAAGCCACTATGATGAACATCGATCAAGCGTACAAGTATAACAAAGTATAACATAGTGAAGTTTAAATACCGAAGTCAAATGAAACTCGGTACCGTAATGACCAAAGATAATACAAAATCATGAATCACAAAATCAATTGACGAATTCAAGTTACAGAGAAAAATTCAAGACGTACTCAATATGAACACCTCAAATTCGAAATCGTGGTCGCCAAGAAAGTTGACTGAGTTAAACATCAAAGCCGTGGGAAGCAACATCAAAATATACGAATTTGAATAAGTCAGTGAAATCTCAATCATCCAAGTAACATCAATCGACCGATCAAATAAAATTGACAAATTCAAATATATTTGTACGAACGAAAATCAAGGGTTACAAACCCTATATAAACAAATCATCATTGGCAATTTCAGAGCATCGAGTTCAAGTAAGCATCAAACCAGCAAAGCAAAAGGAGAAAAGTACACACCGAAATCATAGACGAACTCGATCCAAATTGAAGAGTCGTGAGCTAATCAGAGAAATAAGCGATCGACAAGGCGAACTACGAGCAATCAGAAGCAGCGACTTCAATTCAAAAGCCCTAATTTAAGAGCACAGAACGAAGCCCTAATTGAGTTGCAAAGAGGAACGGCCACCATCTTCACATAAACGAACGGAGCAAATAAAAGAGGAACGGGCCAAATTATAAAAGGGGCCGGCGTTTTTTAATAAGGAGTTTTAATTTTTAATTAGGGTTATATTAATTTAAATTGTTTTTAATTTGTAATTTCCTTTTAAACCATTTAAATTTCTAGTCGTGTGACTAGGGGACAAACTACGTAGTGTAGTTTGAGAATTCGCAACTCAGTAGCTGAATTGTGGCAGAGTTTTGAGCGTATAATTAGGTTTAGTTGGTAGCGGGTGTCGCTAGTTTACGTGTGTAAGCGTCTGACTATCTAATTTCTAGTAGAAACCTTGGGGGCAGCACGTAGGAAGGGTTTTGCTGAAGTTGGGTAAATTCTGTGTCGTTCTATTTCTGCATTTATTATTCTGCTATTTTTCTGTGCTGCTATTATTCTGCGATCTGTGTTGAAATTATTTTGTAAGCTTCCGCAGTTAATTTTTATAATTTATATCATCACCCTATTCACCCCCCCCCCTCTAGGGTGAAATCGATCCTACATTATCACCCTTCCTTTTGATGTCGAGTTTTGGAATACATTTATGTTTACTTCACAGAAAGCGATCTAAAGCTGTTGAGAATTTGTTGCTAGCTAGAAACTGTACTGAAAATCAACCTTCTCTCATCTTTATGCAATAGATTGGATCAAATCAACCAGCTCTTTGTAGCTTCTGAATATTCTTATTCAATTTGTATATGTCATAGTATATTGTAAATCAATTTTTTTTATAGAAATGTATATCCTGAGAAATTAATTTCTTGAAAAATCGTCATAGCCTTTATATAACTATAAATTTCATACACAACGTACATATTTTTTAATGATGTGATATCTATTAAATAATAGTAAAGCAGAAGAATTTCCTGCACTCTTATTTGTTCTACGCATTTCTTTCTCTCTCCTTAATTCTCTTCAAATATTTTATTCTCAACTTCCTACCATTTATCATTCTAATAATTATTACAAAGTTCTATTAATTCTCCTCATTATCATTTTACGTTTAAATGTCAATGATTAATAATTCCTACGATTATTTTTAACATTCTCCTAAGTATTATCATGTTATTTTACATTTATGTCCATATATTTAAATTAATTGATGCTCTAAAATTAGAACTTTAAAATAAATACAAATAACTAATATTTATTATTCGGTCTAATAGGTCCTAAAAACAATTCAGTTACCTTACTTATATTGAAAAAAAATTATAAAACTAATATTTCATTCAAGTCCATATATCTTAAAATTCCCACAAATATACCCAAAAGCACTTTTAGTCCTTTTGCGTTATTCTACATTCAAATTTGCATAGTTTGTTTCTTTTAAATTTGTGTTTTATTACAAAGAAAATTACACGTAAATTTTCTTGCTAAAATTGGTATATTACAAACATTGACGATGTTTTTTTAAAATAAAAAATTGATACATCAAGTGATTCTTTACCACTAATAAAATTTAATTTTGTTAAGAATAACATTGATTTAATGATAAGAAATGAATACATACTTTATAATTTTGAAATAAACGAATATTTTCAGTTAATATCTTTTCTGAAAATGTTAAATACTACTTATGTATATTCATCGTTTACATTAATCAATAGATTAAAATATATTATATTTCGATTAGAATTGTTTTTCTTCTGTATTTTATTTTCTTTTTGAAGCAGGAGTCAACATATTTTTAAAAGTTCTATTATAGTATAAGATTAAAGAGGTATGAAACAATTGTTTAAAAACCAAATTATTATTTTTACAAAATTAAAATAACAATATAATTTGTAGTGTTTCTTTTAAACAACATTTCATTTAGTCATTAAAAAATATATTTTGTTTATTACTTATACAGTATTATGTACTAATTTCCGATGTTATAATAACTGCAAGAGCTTAAAATACATAAAAATATATTGATTCATTACTTTTACATTTTCATTTTTATGTATTTTTGTCATTTCTAATGGTCATATTTGATATAAATATATATATCCATTATCTTTTAAAAAGGTACAAAAAGCAAAATATTAAACACAAAGTATATGTATATAAATAATTATCTATTGAAATATATTAAATTATTTATTTTAAAATTAATTTTGAATGTCAACTTTTATTTATTTTCTTAAATTAGTATCAAACTCAATATTATCTACAAAATCACAATTTAAATATTATACAATTAAAATGCATAGATCACAAAACAAAAATTACATACATAAAAAATAATAAGGTAAATACATTATTCGGTTATCTTAACAAATTCATCATATATTACACAATAAATTCAATTTTTAAAAAATATGTATAAAACTATTTTTCTAAATCATACTGTGTGAAAGGCATGTGATATATACTTATATACTAATATAGACAGAGTTTGCACTTATGGCAGTTTTCTCTCTTCTTAATTCTCTCGTGCTATTTAATTTCAAAATACTTTAATATAATTTATAATCTTTAAGATTATCACTGTTCAACAAATTCTCATCGATATGTTACATTCAGATACTCATCTTTTATAATTTTTAAAGTTGAACATTTTAACTCGGTTTTCTGCAATATTTTATATTTAAACCCATACATTAAAGTTAATTAAATATCATAATTTAAACTGTTCAAAATAAACTCAACTAACTATCATTCATTGTTTCATCTCTTAAATAATAAATAATAACAATTTCAATATGCATATAATATTTATATCAACAAAAATGGGGAAATTTTTTCGTTCAAGTGTAATAATATATAGCATAATAATCATGACATACATAAACAATGCAAAACAACTTTAATTTATATTTTATTTATCTCAAAAAGTATATGCCGAATAAATAATAGTAGGACAGAGAACTTCCAACCTTTCAATACTAATGGAAGCTAGCTATAGAAGTTTTGTCACCTCTCTTTAGTTCTATCATATTTAAAAAATAAATTTATGTAAGCTATCATTTTCACAATTATACATAATGTTTACTAAATTTTTTCATGTTTTACACTTAAATACATATATTTATGATAATGACAAGAAAAGGTTCTCTTCGGTTCGTCTTACTATATTACACTTAATCTGTATATTTAAATTAATTAACTAATTTAATAATTAAATATAAATTATTTAAATAAATTTGAGTAACTAATAATAATTACAATTTGTCCAATAAATCTAAAAAGTTGTCAGTTTTAATATGTATACCATATTCTTACTAATAGAATGGTAAAATCAAATTTTAGTTCGAATTTAAATTATATAAATCGCTTAACAAATGTTATATACATAAAGAATGATAAAAAGATTGATTTATAATTGATAACACAACATATTTACTATACAATACATAAATAATTTCTATTTTTACCAATATTGATTTTTTTGAATGAACGTTAAAAGGGCCAAGCCCATAAGCTTACAACTAAAACAGGGTCAACATACCAAACCCGAAACCAAACAACACAAAACAACTCTCACCCTCACTAACCCTAAACACGCCAACACTACAACATTTATCAAAACAAAAAAGGAGAAGCATAAACTTTAAAAATGGCTGATCACCGAAGCCATTTCTCTTTCATTCTTCATTCTGCTACTCTCCCCACGCTCCCAATAAGAAAGAGCATTATTAAATCCAGCTCTCATAAGTCTGCCGCTATCTAATTTATTATCACCAATGCGATAGCTACTATAATTGCTGAGATGCATATAATTGTTAGATCTGGCGTCATCTCGACCTAGATCTAATAATTTCTCCTTCAAATTGTTGCCTCTACACAAAGTAGTTCTGCTGCTCGAGTTATTAATGCTGGAATATAAAAAATCGTTAGAACTAGCGTCAAAGTGACCTAGACCTGATGATAATCTCCTCGAGTTGATATTACTTTCCAGATTAGCTCTATTATTGTAGTAATTGATGGCCGAAGCTTGATGAGGGTTATGGCAGTTGTTATCAGTCTCGGGGTCGCTGATTTTATCAGTTATATCAAATCCCCCCTGTTGGTTGACCCTTCCTGCTTCATTAGAAGAAAGATTGTTGGTCTGCAAGCATTTCGAATGCAAAAGATAAGCTTCTAACTGTTTGCTTCCAGCTTCAGATCTCCAATCCTCAGCAAGGGAAGCAAATTTGGTTTGATTTTTAAGAATTTTCTTAGATTTTTGCAGAATAATCTGGCTATCTATACTAATAGTTAACCACACTTGCTCTTTATTTGTGCTGCCTTTGTTGTGCACACGCAAGTTTCTTTCTTTCCATAAGTTGAACACTGCCGTAGTAAGCAAAATGTGAGCATAATTTGCCTCTTTTGATTTAGATCTAAAGTTATTGTTGATTATCTTTATAATATTCATTAGATCCATATGCCTGTTTTCATCTATGCTCAGAGTAGCTTTGATTTGATTCCACATAAAAAAGGAGTAACCGCATTCAAAAAATATATGATTAGCATTTTCCTTACATACATTACACAAGGAGCAAAGTGAATTAATATTGCTACCCCATTTATTTAATATGTGCCAAGTTGGCAATCCGTTCATAATTGCAAAATAAGTACAGAATACCATCTTGGGACAATTCACTCTATTCCATATGCAATGGTATCACTCTTCTGTTGGGTATTTGTTTCTAATAAAATTCCAAGTTGCTTTAAAAGAAAACTTCCCTCTGTTGTTAGCTTTCCAATCTCAGTAGTCATTCTCTGCATAAGTATCAAATTGTATTTTGCAAATATCATCCTTATGAGGATTAGTAACAGGATGGATTTGTGGTTGCCATTGATTATTCACTATGATATCAGACACTTTATCATTAGTGCCACCACATATAACAAGGCTATTCCACCCAACTTTATTTATAAATGCCTCATTTTTAAACCAAGGATCAAACCATAAAATTGTATCTTTACCATTTTTAAATTTTCTTTCAATCAGTGATTTACCAATATCTCTACAATTTAATATTATTTCCAAGTGTTTGATTGATTACTATTATGAGCAGCAGTCCAAAAATTTTTTTTTTCAAATATTTGGATCTCATCCATCTTGCCCACAAAGAGTCAGAATTAAGGAATCTCCAAAATAATTTTAAATGGCATGTAGTACACAAATCCTTAATATTTCTAATTCCAAGTTCCCCTTCATTTTTAGGTCTGTAAACGTTTTCCCAGCTAATTTTGTGATATTTACCTTTCCAAAAAAATCAGCGCATCTACTTTCCAATTTTTTAATAGATGCAGCTGGGATTTGAAAAGTTTGTACCCAGTATAGAATAATAGCATAGATCACTGTCTTAATAAGTTCAAGTCTTCCAGCAATGGACAGTAATTTACAAGACCAAGTCTCCATTCTATTCTGGATTTTTTCAATAAGAATATAACAATCAGAGTCCTTAATCCTATTTGTAGAAAGAGGCAGACCTAAATATTTGATTGGAAGAAACCCCTCATCTATTTGTAAAACATTTAAAAAAAACCTTTTTGACTTACAGGATTTACTCAAATATGCTTTACATTTATTTACATTGAGTTGTAGACTAGCATAATTTTTTAAATTATCAAAAATTGATTTAATAGAATCCGCATTATCTTTATTAGCTTTAACAAACACCATAAGGTCATCAGCGTAAATCAGATGATTAATACATGGTTGGATTCTATTTATAGGCTGAACATTGCCTTTAATACTCTCTATTTCCATGAGAATAGAAAAGTATTCCATAACAATAGCAAAGAGATAAGTTGATAAGGGGTCTCCCTGTCTTAACCCCCTATTAGATTGAAAAAACCCCTCTGCCTTTCCTTGAATCAAAATAGAAAAGGTAGGAGTATTAATACACTCAAACACCAAATCACAAAACTTTATAGGAAAACCCATACATTTCATGATATGATGAATGAAATGTCTGTTTACCTTATCATATGTTTTCTGTAAGTCAATTTTAATACATACATTGTCACCCTATTTAGTGTTAAATTTCCTTACCATCTCATGTGCTAAAAGAGAGTTTTCATAGATAAGCCTACCAGGAACAAATGCACTCTGATTTTCTGAAACTAGAAAAGGCAAGAACACTTTTATTCTGTTACTAAGGACATTAGCAATAATTTTATAAATAAAGTTGCAACAAGAAATTGGCCTATAATCACCAATATCGGTGGGATTTTTATTTTTTGGAATAAGGGTAATAAAAGTATGATTTAGACTTTTAAGAATTTTACCATTATCTATAAACTCATTAACAACATCCAACACCTGTTGTCTAATATATTTCCAATTATTTTTAAAAAAAATTGCATTGAAACGATCAGAGCCTGGGCTTTTGTTATCTCTAGCATTAAAGACAATAAATTTTATTTCATCAAGGCTCACAGGAGCCAACAGTATTTCAGAAGAATTATGATTTAAAATATTTTTACAAGTTATATAAGGAAACACCTTTTCATTATTTGTAGAAAAATACAGCTCCTTATAGAAATTTATAGCTTCTACAGAAACTTTATCATATGCATTAGCTAAATTTCCCTCTTTATCAATAATGCAACCTATGTTATTTAAGTGCTTTCTATTGCTCATTTTAGCATAAAAAAATTTGATGCAGTCATCACCTAAAGTGAGCCAGTCAACCTTTGCCTTTTGTCTTGCATTGACTGACTCTTTATACAATTCATTAGACAATTCCTTTTGATTTTGAATTTTTTTATTTATTTCACTGATATCATCAGGATTGTTATCTGCACTCATTTGAAAAAGTTTGCTCTCTTTTTTCAAACTGACAATCTTGTTTTTATTTAAATAGTTGTTCTTATTCCAGTTTTTAAGATTACTTTTTGTGAATTTCAAAAACATATAAAACTGATACTGTTTAGAACCATTACATGAAAAATTATGACAGTTTTCCATTAAGGATTTGTAATCTTCTTCCATCACCCAGTTATTTTTGAATCTAAAAGGAGGAGCTTTATTATTAAATTCACTGTTTGTAAACAGATTAATCATTAAAGGAGTATGATCACTTAAATTTTGTTCCAATGTAGAGCAAATACTATCTGGAAATCTTTTGGAAAAATCTTTATTAAACAGAATTCTATCTAACTTGTAGTGAATGTTTTTAGCTATCCCAGATTTCCAAGTATATTTATTACCACTGATAATAGGTTCAATAAGACCAGATTCTAATAGAAATTTGTTGACTCTATCCAATTTATTTTGAGGGATTTTAACCCCTCCAAACTTCTCATTAGCATGAAAAACAGTATTGAAATCCCCTAAAATAATCCAGGGGAAATCATATATGGAATTTAGGGATTTAAGTTTTTGCCACACGGCATTTCTTTCTAGTTCAAAATTACTGACATAAACACTAGTCACTTGCAAATAAAACGCATCAATGTTTTCAAAACCGCAATCTATAAATTGGCTATCTTTGTTTGTATTTGTATTTGTCCAGATATTAGAATCCCAGATAACAATGATTCTTCCTTTACATCCACAATCATTGTTATGTATAGCTTTCCAATTACTGGACAATTTAAAACAAAATCTTTCAAAATTCTCATCATTCATCTTATTTTCAATTAAAGCAATAATAGATGGTTTGTAAAAATTAATCATACAGAGGATATTAGATTGTTTAGCAGGGGTATTTATCCCCCTTACATTCCATGCAAATATTGACATATATATAATAATAAAATATGAGTTTTAAATTGTACCTGACACCAAAGTACTTTTACCTCTCCTTTTTTTATCAGCACCTTTAGCTTTCAGACTACTAGCCATTTGATCCCATTCTGGATTGATTGAGAAATAGTTTTGCTTAAAGGCTTTTTTCTCTTTATTTCCCTTTATCTTACCAGATGCTTTTGTTCTAGCAATATGTAATTCTGATAAGTCAAATTCCTCTACTATGTCCCCTTTCTCAGCTTTATCTTCCTCCATTTGTACAGATTCTGGAATCTTGATTAAGGAAATATCAAATGCAGCTGTGCGAGACATGACAGACTCATTGCAGTCAGTCACTGCAGCCTGCTCTAGAGGTAGATCAGACTTGCGAGGCAATGTTGAGTTGTTATTCATTCTCTCAACATCTGCAACAAGCGAAGAGGAAGACCCCATCTCAATTATAGTTTCCTGATTCGGGTTTGAAGGCTGATGAATAATTTTGACTGTTTTTGCATTTTATTCTGATCTGTAATTAAACATGACTCTGAAATATGGGGGATTTCAGAGTTAAAGAACTGTAATTTTTTACCCTCTTTTATACTTGTCGGATTCAGAACACTTGAGATTTCTTCACAGTCTTTTTGCTGATGAACTTCCATTGCCATGATCTGATCATTTTGATCAGTAAGCTCTATATTATTGTTTTCTTGATCGAAAATGATATCTTCTTGATTGATTCGATCTTTGCCCTCCTGGGTTCTTGATTGGATTTTTGCGCCTTCATTGTTATTCATTACTTGAACAAATTCAGAATTATTTTCTTGAATAATTGCTGCATCTTTATCATTCTTTTTGGGGATCCACTTCTGTTTCGGGTTGCATTGTTCTTTATTGTGACCGAAACATTTACGGATACTACACTTCGGTGGAACCCATTCGTATTCGACTTTTTGTGTAATGATTTCACCATTATAAAGATTGAGACTAATTTCATCTGGAAGTTCATCAGTTGCAGAAACTTCCACGAGAAGTCGAACGTAATTCAATCTCGACTTCATGGTAGTTGCTGCATTCATCTTTATGGGTTTTCCAATAATACTTGCCATGATACTGAACGCCTCTCTATCCCGTAGTTTGAGGTTTACACTGGGTAATCTAACCCATATCGGCATGGTTGACAGAAGATCTCTGTCCAACGTCAACGACTCAGTCCACCTTCTCATGATGATGAGTTTGCCTTTGTAGAAGTAAGGACTATTCTGAATGATAGAATCGCAGTCTTGTGAATCATTAAACTTGATCAGAAAAAACCATTTTTTCTCGAAAAGATTTCAAAATCTCCATTTGGTTTTCACACTCTTTTAATATATTCTTTGAAAAACAAGAAATAAGGTTTACTGCTAACCACGTAGACCAGAATGGAATTGTTCCAGCATTCTGTGGCTCTTTTACAAACAGCCTCCTTTACTACTCCATATTTCTTGTTATTAATTCGGATAGGGGCAATGGTTTCAAGACTGCATTCTTCATCTCTTGGTTCCTTTGATTGCTCAGATACAATATCAGCCCAAGATTTCTGCCCTAGTTCTTTATTTAGAGAGAACTTTGTTGGTGGTTTACTAATTTGCATCAGTTTGGTCCTGTCTTGGATGAAGTTGGTCTTCTGATCATCTTTCTTCCTCTGCACATTGTTAACTTGAGACCGAATCTGATTGGTTCTTGGCTGATATCTTCTTTGCGATCTTGGCTGAACCAATTGGAATCCCTCTTTATCAATGATGATATTATTCGACAATCTGAGATGAGATTCATGTGGCATGTCTTGAGGAGAAGGACGAGAGAGAGAAGAATTAAATTTGGAGTTGAGAGAGGGATTGTTTTCTCCCATGGTAGAAGAAAACCCTAAATTTTTTGAACTAATTTACTTGAAACTTGTGTGATGGCTACAATATTCATTAATACAATACTTTTATAACTTTACCGTATGCAACGCACGGGTTACACACTAATCAATAATAATGGAAGGATCTTTCGTACCATAATTTAAGAAATGAGCACTAGCAATCGGTTTTCATGAAGTCATCGCAAATGTGATCGAGCCTATTTGCAGTTTGTACAAACTGCATGAGAAACCATTGAGAATCAAATTGTATGGACCTTATGGAGCAGTTATGCATACCGTATTTATGTTGTATCTGATCATCAAAACAGAAACTTTATAACAAACAAAGACATCTTTTCGTTTATCAAATTGAGCCAAGTACAATTGAACATATTGGAATTTTATATTCTTGTCATGGCATCGTGCATCGCACTGAATTCATCCCTTTAAGCATTTTTAACAAAATCACCTGTATTTTTACACCGTACAACTATAAAGGTTATCAAGGGCTACTTGGTACCAGAATGTGAGAAGCTTTTTTTTTTTTTTTTCCCTTTTCTTTCTTCCTTTGTTTTGAAGAAATGTATATAAAAGGAACTATGTATATAATGCCAAAAGAAACATCCATTTCTTTTGTCAAACTGAACCTGTTATAATTGAACATACTATAAGATGATATTTTGTTATGGGTGCATGCAAAGGGTTAACTCGACTTCAAAAAAAAAAATACTTATAAGTTGATATTTTGTTATAGATGCATGTAAGGCTAATTCAACTTCACAGACAAAATGCCTGTAGGGGAAGCTAGAAGTGTAATCCTTACCATTTACGAAACATATTGATATCCAATAATAATGAAAAAGAAAATCCTTTGTCAATGTCAAATAATACTATTGACGTACTCACATGGCCTTGTTCCCAACACCAATAATGCATCATGTCAGATAGAATTGTCTTTAAACATCGATGCATGCTAGTCTACAACGCCATACAGACAACGCAACTTGTTTGGTCATTGAATGATAACCACACCTCACCTTATATACGCAGGTTGATATACAACCAAATGAAAAACATAATCTAGACAATGTACTCATCTCATTCACAACTCACATGCTTCGCTTCCAACCCTAAGCATTCTCCCTAATTAAACAGCCTGTATTGGGGCCTTCCACTACTTCTATAAGAATACAGCAATAGCAGCTACTCTTCTCATCTATTCATCATCATTTCAACAGTATTCAAAAAACTATAATTTTTGCAGCAATGGTTAAGCTTGTGAAAATGGCAATGAAACTACAGAGGGCGGCTTCTTTTGGCCGAAAAGACTCTAGTTCTTCTTCGGATGAGTGCAGCACATCATCAGTTGCAGATAAAGGAAACTTTGTAATATACACACTTGATGGAAAGCGATTCGTGATCCCACTGACATATTTGACAAGCAGTGTGTTTGTACAACTTCTAAAAATGTCTGAAGATGAGTTTGGAATTACAGGCGATGGACCCATCACATTGCCTTGTGATTCAGTCTTCATGGAATACATTCTCTCTTTATTCAGAAGACAAGGGTTGAAAACTGCAGAGAAGATGATATTTGAAACTGTATTTCAGCACCAACATTTTCAGCTTTCAGCAAACCTTGATGGATTTTGTCAACAGGCTGTGTGCAGCTTCTGAACTATATTCTTTAAAGCAAGCTGTACAGCGTTTTTGTTGTATGAGAATTGTTCTCAAAATCTAATTATTGATCAAACTGAAAGTTTTTGTCTTGCTCTATCACTTCATCATTTTCATAACAATTTCTCAAGTTTATTTTATGGTCCTACTAATAGTTTTATGGCTAATTCTATTTCAACCCATATATTTGATTGGTAGCCCTATGAAAACTTAAAAAAAATTGTAAACCCCCAAACTTATGTAGTATCCCCTGCTTCTTTCAAAATTGTCCCTGACCTTAATTATTCCTGGCGCAATTTTCTTCTCCTTGCGCAGCTTATTCACGTGATTTTCAAACGCTGTAATCATCTTCAAATCCTCCTCATCATGCACGGCTTCAACATCTCCTCCTCATCACGCGCGGCTTCAACCCGATTGGAGCAAAAAAGGTAAGCTTGAACTTTGTTGAATTTAGGGTTTATTTTTAAATCGTGTGAATTTCTTCTTGGGCAATCGAGTTATAGTTTGTTCGCAAATGTTGTGAAGTAGCGTTGCAGCCCTGCGATAAGTTATTTGATGTTATATGGAAGACAGAAATACATACGCTACTTTGTTCATGCTACTCTCTAATTGATTTTTTTTTTGGCTTCAGCGTACCACGCACAGTAACTGCGTGAAAATAATAACAACCACGAAGAGTTTCGACGTGGAAAAAATGCCATCCACGCATAGGTCATACGTGGAAACAATTTTTTTTATGCAAGAGTTCAACATGGTTGGTATTTTTTCCCCGCAGTCTTGCAGCGTGGTAACCATTTTTTCCACACAGACACCCTGGAAGGAAAAAATGCTACCCACGTGGTTAAAGTAATTGTTGCTGAAAACAGCAACAACCTTTTTTCTTCTTCATTGTTTGTTGTCTTATTTGTATTGTGGTGCGCTAACTGGATTTTCGTCTGATTATTTTCAAATGGGTCGAAACCGAATGACCGCGTCTGAAAGAAAGCGTAGAATGGAGAAAGCAGCCGAAGGTACTAGTGCATACGTGAATGAGGAGCACGAGACAGACGCAGCTAACTTTCAGATTGTTGTAAGGCAAGATGAGGTACCACATGAAGAAGGAGATGAGGGAGATGAGGAACATGGAGATGGTTCGAACTCATCAGGAGAAAATGGAGTTGACACAGAGGATGATTCGGAGACGGATGCCGACGATGGGACAGATGATGAGCCCGAGGGAGAAGGTGAAGCCGAAAAAGATGTAAACGAGAAAGGTGGTCCGAGAATCAGTGATGTGATTAGAGGGTTTGATACTCATGTTGCTTCTATGATATGGATTGGCCAGGTATGCAGCTATCATTATTCTTAATAATAGATTGGAATTACTTTGTTTATTAAATGTAAATTTTATTTGTCTGGGAACGATCACCGCTTACATGTGTCAACCATGCACAGAAGGTATCGGAGTGGAGGATTCCTGATAATGCTACCAGATTCAAAGCCATTATTGACTCTTCTGGCTTGTTTCCCATTGTTAGCACTTGCTACAAGAGTGTTAACAAGAATTTGATATCAGCTTATGTAGAACGATGGTATCCTGAGACTAATACCTTCCATATACCATTCGGTGAGATGAATATTACTCTTGATGTTGTAGCTTCTTTATTATAAATTCCAGTAGAAGGTAAACCTGTACAAGTATGTCATACGAAATGGAACAAGCAGTTAGTATTGTTTCAAAGTATCTCGGCCTTGCTAAAGCAGAAGCTATGATGGAAATGAATGAGAGGGTTGGATATAAACTAAGTTTGTCTACGTTAGTTGATAAATTTAAGGGCGTGAGCGATGATTGGACTCGTCGGGGAATTAGGCACGCCGCTCGTGCTTATCTTTTGTTCCTTCTTGGCAACACAATGTTTGTCGACAAAAGCAAGTCTCATGTCCACATATCGCTGCTGGATCCGTTAAAAATTTTGGATATTGTCAACACTTACTCTTGGGGTTCAGCAGCACATGCATTTCTTTACAGGCATCTTGAGTTAGCAACCTGCATGGGTGTGAGATAGATTGCAGGATTTCTTTGCTTACTGGAGTCATGGATATTTGAGCATTTCTCATGATTTCATCCTTCCGCAAATCTGTAATACGAGAATTTACCCCGTGCCGCTCGATGGAATCCATCTTCAGACGGTGGTGCATCAGTCATCGATCTACGTATATTCCTTGATGGTATTCAAATTGAACAAGTAATTATCTTCGTTTGTTATGTAATATCAATTATATTACGATGAGTTGAATGCCATGAGTAATCAGTCCATTTACTTCCACTAATTTTGATCCATTACATCTTTGAACATGTTATTTTTTATCCATGCATTTTTGCACGGCACTATCATCCATTTCATGTTATATCTTGGTACAACGGTTGCATTCTCTGCCTTAATGCTGTGGAGCTGTATCATCTTGATAGAGTACTTAGGTAGTTTGGCAGAGTTCAGAAAATTCTTACGGCTCCTATTCCTCCAGTAGCAACAAATGCACACAGAGGTACAACTTCAACTACATACGCTCGGTGCGTTATCAGTTTTTGAAAAGTATATGGGAGAATTGGTATCATCATGTAATTGCAGAAGGGCGTAGATCAATACCACTGCAGCAGTCTTTTCTGAGTTGCACGATTGATTATATGGAGTGGTACAGGGATCATGGTGTTTTACGGGTTCACAATCCCGTACGTTTACCTGCTAATGTATTGATTGGAGCATCACATTTTGCACCTACTTATGACGAACTGTACTCAGTATGTTACATGTTACATTTTACATCTAAAAGTTCATTCTAATATTAAGCATTAAACTGTAATATTGAGCATTTGTAAAATTGAAAACTTAAACTTTAATACTAATTTTTTCTGCAGACTCTACATGATGTGCATGGCTTTTTGGATGAAGCTAACCCTCAAATTTCTAGTGCCCGAAAAGCTAGTAGACGCTACATACGTCGTCAACTTTAGTTTGTTTTATGGTTGTATTTTGGTGCATGTATGGCTTCATGTATGTTGAAATATGTAATGTGGACTGGTTGTGTTTTGGGGATTGTTTGATTTCTTATATGATGTCATATGTTATATGGGTTTGACAGTTTAATTCGTTATTGTAATGGGTGAAAGGACTGGTATGTTGTATGTATATCAACATTATATGTTAATGGTATGTTGTTTGCTTGTGCCAGGTTTGTTTATTTGAATTCTGCATATATTTTTTTTGATTCTCTGTAGTCATCACGCACTGAAAAGCCATGGACATCTACACAACCACGTGGAGCCAATTCGTGGATGCCCTTTCGTATTTTTTTTTTGAGTTTCTGTTTTCACCATGCACTGACAAGACGTGGTCATTTACCTAATCACGTAAGGATAGTGCGTGGTTTGTCATTTATTCAGTAGGGATCAAACATTGTTATGCTACTATTCACGTTCAACTAGCCCGTACTGGAACAATATTCACGTAGTTGCACTACGTGGTACTTCCAACACAGAAAAAAAAATAGTTTTTCATCACCGTAAACAAACATAGTTTAAACTTAAAGATCCACGTTGTTTTAATCAACATTTCATTCAAGAAAATTCAAAACAATTACACACATTGTAATCCAACTGGTTGGGTACAAAGATATTTGTAGTTACTAACCAACTATAAAATGGTGCCACGACTAATTCCATTCAGCATTATATGTTAATGGTATTTTGTTTGCTTGTGCCGGGTTTGCTTATTTGAATTCTGCATATATTTTTTTATTCTCTATAGTCACCACGCACTGACAAACCGTGGATATCTACATAACCTCGTGGAGCCAATTCGTGGAAGCCCTTCTGTATTTTTTTTTGAGTTTCTGTTTTCACCGCGCACTGACAAGACGTGGTCATTTACCTAACCACGTAAATATAGTGCATGGTTTATCATTTATCCATGTAGGGATTAAACGTTGTTATGCTACTATTCACGTTCGACTAGCCCGTACTGAAACAATATTTACGTAGTTGCACTACGTGGTACTTCCAACATAGAAAAAAAATAGTTGTTCATCGCCGCAAACAAACATAGTTTAAACTTAATGATTCACGTTGTTTTAATCAACATTTCATTCAAGAAAATTCAAAACAGTTACACACATTGTAATCCAACTGGTTGAGTACAAAGATATTTGTAGTTATTAACCAACTACAAAATGGTGCCACGACTAATTCCATTCAGCATTATATGTTAATGGTATTTTGTTTGCTTGTGCCATGTTTGCTTATTTGAATTCTGCATTTTTTTGATTCACTGTATCCACCACGCACTGTCAAACTATGGATATCTACATAACCACGTGGAGCCAATTCGTGGAAGCCCTTCTGTATTTTTTTTGAGTTTTTATTTTCACCATGCACTGACAAGACATGTTCATTTACCTAACCACGTAAGGATAGTGCGTGGTTTGTCATTTATCCACGTAGGGATTAAACTAGGGATTAAACGTTGTTATGCTACTATTCACGTTCGACTAGCCCGTACTGGAACAATATTCACGTAGTTGAACAACATGGTACTTCCAACACAGAAAAAAAAAAAGTTGTTCATCGCCGCAAACAAACATAGTTTAAACTTAACGATTCACGTTGTTTTAATCAACATTTCATTCAAGAAAATTCAAAACAGTTACACACATTGTAATCCAACTAGTTGAGTACAAAGATATTTGTAGTTACTAGCCAACTACAAAATGGTGCCATGACTAATTCCGTTCATCATACTCAGTTCTTTCATCCCATGCTTGTCTTCGATCGGTGTAAATGTACTCACATTTACTTGCATCTGTATCTTGAGTTATGAACCATTTTGAATATATTGATGGTACCGGATGTTTAGGCTCAAGTTTTACCCGCGATTAGCAATGTGTAACTAAAATGTGAATGAAAGAAAGTAAAATACTTGTTAGGTTAAATAATCTATAAGTTGCATACCTGAACAAAACGATCTTGGTTAACAGAAGCTAGTGCAATTTTAGTGCGCTGTATCGGTGGAGGCACTTTTCCTTTCAACTGGGGTGTTGTCAACAGAAGTCTTTCACTAATGTTGAATACTACAAAGTTATATCTAGTTGCAACAATATAACCAACATCGGACATTGATATCCACTTTTATCGCGGCGCAAAACCTTCATCTTCATGCATAAGACTTTTGAGAAGACAAGCACTTCTATCGTGGTCTATGAGAACGCGATCGTACAAACTTCGATTTTCATATAATTCGTCATAAAAATCTGTCCTAATTTGACTCCAGCTTGATTCTCCCAAGCCAAGCAAAGCTGCCACACACCGATATCCACAGTTACCACCTGATCGAATGTAACAGCCCGCTTATTTATCGATTGTATATTTAATATTTTATTTAAATATAACATCGTTCGTCGGATTTTAGTCCGAAAGGCTACTTTTTGCAAACTATCGAATTGGGACTCTAGACCACTTCCATTGAGTTTGAAATGGCGTTTGCGATCTTTTTTGAGTATAAACTTCGATATGTTTGGAGTTAGTAAAATTTTTGCTACATTTTCACTTTGGTTTGAGTTTGGGTTTCAGCCCAATGTTCTATCTTAAGACCCTAGTTCCACCCCTCTCCTCTTCATTACTTCATAACTTTTCCTAATACTCAAGCTTCATAAAACATGGGGGAATTGAATGGGAAATAGAAACTTCAAGCCCTAGTTCATTTGCAAAATCCAAGTTTTGGCTTGAAATCAAGGAGAAGCTATTAGTAAGCGTTCTCTTCATCTTCTCCAACTCTTTCTCTCTTTAATTTCAGAATTTCTAAACCTAAATTTAGAAAATATTTGATGTGATCTTAGATTAGAGCTTTTAGAGTTGAAGTGAAGAGTGGTTGATCTTCTCTTTGCATTTGAGCCTTTCAATCATTGTTTTTTTTTGAGTAAAAAGGTGATATTTTTATCTCACATCTATGTCTAAAACTATCTTTGATTGTTAGGTATGAATTCCTAACACTTATTCATGTGCAACTGCTTTTGATTTGGATTGGTTTTGTGAATAGTTCAATTTTAGTGTTTGAAGCCAAATCTTTAAAAATCATAACTTTGATGTTTGATTATGCTTTTGGAGTGTGTCGAAGAGCCTATTGGGCTAGGTTGCTGATTGGCGTAAACTCTTATCGCCCATTGCTCGTCCGATCTCAAATTGATAGAGTTTGCCCTCCATTTGTGAAAGGCTGGAAATGCTGAGAAACATGCACCAGTCGACTGGCGCACTGAGTCCAGTCGACTGACCTGTAACCCGAGAGTTTTTAGGGTCTGGTCCAGTCAACTATTCTCAGAGAGCCAGTCGAATGATCTGCTTCTAATTTGCCTATTTTTCCTATTTTTTCTAACTTGCTTAAGATTCCAATTTTTATCGATTCGTGGTTTTCTGATTTGTTGTTATCATTTATTATTGTCTTTGATGACTTCTCTTAGATTTCATACCCGGGTTTTATAAATGAGCTTTGAAATGTCTTTCAAGTAAATTGGTTTGGAATAATTATATCTATATATATATATATATTATTTCAAGTATAAAATTACAAAAGTGATTTATAAAGTGATTTTAAATTGCATTAAAAACTCGTTTCTCTAAATTATAATTTCTATATAAAATACACAATTTTGCACTCCAAGCGAAGAGGGGGGAGAATTAAGTGATTAGAAAAATGCGTGCTATGAACATGTGCATTCATCTTTTCAGTTAATTCCAAATCTATTCATTTGAACGCTTTGACCTTTGGGTCTAGTTTACCGATGAGATGAGGTAAACTTTTTACTGCTTTGAGTGTGAAATTGACTAACGGATAGTAAACCGTTTAGTGCGAGCGTGTGGTATGGGACTCACGTTAATATTTTTCGGATTCCTTCCAAGGAGTTTGTGACACATATTGCCAGTTAGTGGTGTCCAGTTCTGGGCCTTCGGACCTTCACCACTACGGTTTGTTGCCTTCGGGTATGTTTCCTTCGGGCTTGTACCTTCGGGTTTGTTGTCCTATAGTATCGCTTTTGGAGTTAGTTTTTCGTCACCGCTCGAGAGATACTTGGGTTTATTGCCTTTAGAATAGTGTCTTCGGACTATCTACCTTGGGTTTAGTGCCTTTTGGATAGTGTCTTCGGACTGTCTCCTTCTGGCTCATCACCTTCTAGATAGTGTCTTCGGACTGTCTCCTGTAGGTGTTTTCCCCTTAGCTAATGTTTTCTTGTGTGATTTATATTCCCTCGTGTATCGCCCTTCAGTGTAGGTCCTTTGAACCACGCGATATATAGCGGTTACCTTGTGGAACTTGTGTACCTTCATTGGTATTTGTTATTTGCTTTTTGGCTTGATTGGGATATTTATATCCATTGTTTATCTGAGTTGCCGATGATATGAGGCTTGTTATGATTCATCTTTTGTTAGATGATTAAGATATCTCTTTTAGAGATATTTGTTGTTCTTTATAACCTTGCGGATTCATTATTTCTCAGTTTATCTAACTGATTTGTTTAGCTAGACTGACCTGTGTGTTCTATACTCGGGTCAAACCGAGATGTTTCAGGTTAGGTACTCTTGGACTTAGCATATTTTTCTTCCGCATGGACTACTCCACTAGCTCCTTTTTGTTATAGCTTTTTGTGTAGTCCTTTTTGGTAGTAAATCTGATATGTATTCTTTAGACTCGGCTGTATATTGTGGTCTGCTATACCACTTGACATGTATCATTTTGTATACTCTGTTTTGTATCTGTATATATGTATGTGATGATCTACTGTTCTGTGATGTGTATTGCATTTGAGTTGTTATATTTTATTCTGATAGATCCTCCAGCCACCTATGGTTTTGCTTTAATTATTTATTGGATATGTCGATCCGCTTAGTATGGCAATTGTCAATGTATTCAATGGATAGTAAAGGCAAGGCTATAGATGGTCGCTCCTATCCAACTCTATTCTCCGCATTAGCAAACGGTATTATTTAATAATTCTCTTTGCTAATGTGGGTATCGGAGTAGGGCGTCACATCGAACGTCAATAATATCAGTAACAAATGCCTTCAACTCCAATGGTATTTGATGCAAATAAGTTCTCATGCAAATAATTAGTTCTTCCAGCTGGAAAAAAGTATGATATAGGAAGTTAATACAGAACTTATATGTGTACAAAAATAATATTTAGTGTACATACCTTTTTTGTTTACAAATAGGAAGTTCATCGGTACGAGCCTTTTTTATGGTGTACGAACTTTGAGAGTACACATTTTCGACGAGCTCAAACGACGAAGGCATTTTTTTTGTTGAATTATTAGCACATTTTTTGCTTTCTCTTCCACATATTTTTATATTGCTTTTTGGAGATGCAAGAGATGACGTACTAGTTCAACAACTTCCAACATCTTCTTATAAATTTGCATTTGGTAAGGAGTATCCATTTTTTTCACATTGTTTAATAGTACTTCCATTTTTTTGTACTACTCCCACATCTTTCTTTCCACTTATTTCAACAAGATAAAGTCTTGTCCAATGAACATCAATCATATCAAGCGATATTGCGGTACCAGGTCCAAGACGAGCTAACTCATGTGCACAAGGCAGGCCGTGTGTTTTACGAACGACACATCCGCATAACAATTCTTCCTCACAACATCTTTTATTCTCTGTATTTCTAAGTGAATTAAATCAAGTGCCTTGATAGAAACAAATCCTCGTAAATTTCTAAACTCTCGTATATGAAATATGTGCTTTACTTTTGTCAAATTTGCTCAAAGGATGCTTTAAGTTCAGTAAATGAGAGCTCTAACAATGAATGCATCTTCGCAAAGCTTGTTCAAAATTACATTGACAACTAGCTAAATGTTTCTTTAATTTTGAATGAGCAGACTCGGCCGTGTATATGGCACAAACATATGATTACTAAAAGCAATAATTACTAGTGGAATATATATTAACATTGTTATTAAAAAAACTACCGATTAGAAGTATAATTTCCAAAATGCTTATAATCATCCGTCCATGCTTGAACAAATTGGTCTTTGTATGTACCCAGCCATGTCTCGTGAATATACTTCAAGAAGGAAGTATGTTTCGCGTAATTTTCATGCAATGCTTGCAGATTCTCATTGTATACAACTAAATTTTTGAACAAACAAGTTCTTTCCAATCGAATAAAAATGACTTCTTCTCTACAATTTTCATTCCTTTCAAAAAAATTTGCATATACGTAAGAACATTATTTTTAATGTGCCATGTGCATAAGACATGTGCGGAGTTTGGAAAAACAAATCCAATTGCATTAATTAGTGTCGTTTCCCTATCAGAAATGAAGACTGATGGCAATTCAACTTCATAGTCAATCAAAACATATTTCAACCGTTCTAAGGTCCATATATAATTTTCCTCGGTTTCAGCAACTAAGTACGCAATCGCGATACAGAATGTAACATCTGTGCAAGTAACGCCAACAATCTCAAGTAAAGGCATTCTATACATATTGGTTTTATATGTGCAATCTAGTATGACAACTCGAGGAAATGTACGTAGAAAATCCAAGCTGGTAGGATGCGTCCTAAAAATATCTTTAATAATATCTATTCCATCTAACTTTTTACGGTGCCATTCAAAATAACCAAACTCTTTTAATTTACTAAGCACATTTTGAATTTGAGGCTGCCCTGCTCGCTCAAAAGCATTTTGTGCTCATATAACATTGTAAAATGTTTTGATGGTGGTACAATTTGTAGGATCATTTCTTTTAAGTGTGTGAAATTTCTTTTGCTTTTACCATCTTCCTATGCATCTCAATAACTAACTTGGTCTCATCTTCAGTTAGTCGACCAACATACGAATGTCCTTCGGTATTTTTCAATTCCGAATGATTGTGAACACCATTAACAACATGCAATCACCAATCATCTAAAGTATGAAGTTTCTCACCTTTAAATCTAAATGGGTAATTGCATTTTTTTATGCCGGTCATTCGAAGGTTCTGCGGGCTTTTTTCTTTTCGCTTCTTATACACACCGCTTCGTTCACAAACAAACATAATTCTTGGTTTTTTTGTTGAAGCACCAGTATCCGATTTCATAATATGATCAATTTCATAATTATGATAGCAAAACCAAGACGTTTTCCTGTATCACGAACCCAATCAACCAAATTTTTTCTAGAAGGAAATATCTGCATTAAAAATGTTTAAAAAATGTAAGTAATATTAGAACAAGTATAGATTTCTTCCTAGTATAGATATATTCAAAATGTTAATCGACGTAAACTTACATCATAAGTCATAAATTCATTTGAATAATCCAACACTATTTCGTCGAACGTTTCTTCATCATTTGAAAATGGTACAATCTAAGCAAACAAGTGTCATAAGTATTGAACACTTAAAAAAGCGAACAGAAAAAATATTAAGAACTACCACGCAGGTAGCTGCGTGGTAATTACAAAACCACACTAAGATTCTACGTTGTTTGTTTCACTACCACGTGGTTGTTCTGCGTGGTTTCTGAATAATCACGTAGTCCTCCTTCTAGTTTTTGCCAAAATTCTAGCATTGCCTACACGTGGATTGTCGCAAGTTCCACTGACCGAGTGAATTCGACTGTACTTGCAAAAATTAACAAATTTATCAAAAAAAATTATCCAATAACCTGCTGTGATTACAATAGAGATTCACCCTCCTCCTCAAAATCCATCATCTGCTAGTTTCTTATATGATTTGAAAATTAGGGTTTTGAAGTTTCAATGCTTTAGGAATGTGAAAAATTACGCAAGGCAGAAGAGTTGAGAAGAAAGTTTGGTAAGGGCATTTTTGTCTTCAGATAATTATTTTTTTAAGGGGAGGCTACTAAGTGAGTATATGGGTTGGAATAGAATTTCCTTAGTTTTATTTATTCATGCGACCAATATTATTATATTGCACCAATCACCAATTTCATTTAAACAATTAATGAAAAGGCATCTGAATTTTTAATGAAAAAATTTAGATTGTTATTAATAATTATACATGTCCCAAAGATTGCCTTAGAATATGTATGGATCCCTTCTCTATTTGAACTGGTTATATTCTAAAATTAAAACATTATTCTACCAATTTTGTATTTAAGGATCATTTTTGAAACATTTTTTAATCCAATAATTTTTTCAAAAGAAGTGAGGAAAAAACGCAAAAGGATCTTCATCATATCTGAGAAAAACAATTGAAGATTAGTATTAATGAATCCGTTTAAAGATTTCTTCACTTTAGAACTGCAAGATTATTTTGGATTTACAGATTCTGGATTAATTATGTTCTAACTGCAGAACATATTACAATCTTGTTAATCTCTTTCATTTGGTACCAGAGCAATCGTAAATCCATATAAGATGCAATTTTTTATATGAAATTAATTTTCAATGCTTCGTATAAAAGCTACATCTATTCAACTAATTTATGTATAAATATTTTTGTATAATTTTGGACGAAAGATTTAAAAATAAATATTTTTCTCTATTATATATGTACATAGATGTAAATCAATGTATTTTTCATGGAGATGTAATGTTGAAGAATTTTAACCAAGAGGAATCGTGTCATGCGAATCACATGGGCACTCTTCTTTTGATATGTTGGATCTAATATAACTAAATTTGTATGATATTTTGATCCAAACTAGATCATGACCAAGAGTTTTGATATGTCTATATATGTTGCATTTTGAATATGTTATTATTCTCTATGGCTTATTGTATATTTTTTTATAAACAATTTAAACCATATATCTTTATTTTTAATAATTGGCTGTTGTCAATTTCTATCAACTTAGAATTGTAACTATCACTTTATTAAAATGAATCTTGTGATTTAAAGTTACAATTATGTTTTATATTTAATAAATTATGAACTGTAATTTTACAAACTTTAGTCACCATTATGATTTATTAAGTGGATTTATTTGTTTTAATGGTTCAGTTTGTTTCTGTCCAACGGTGATACAAATTGATTTTCGTGAAATTATGTTTTTACGTTTAATAAATTACGAACGGTAATTTTACCAGCTTTAATTTTTATTATGATTTATTAAGTGAATTTATTTCTTTTAGTGATTCAATATGTTTCTGCCCAACGGTGATACAAATTAATTTTTATGAAATTACGTTTTAACGTTTAATAGATTATGAATGGTAATTTACCAATTTTAATTGCCATTATGATTTATTACGTGAATTTATCTATTTTAACAACTCAATTTGTTTCTGCCTAACGGTAATATGAATTGAAGTTTATGCAAACAACTGTTATGATAAGACTGAAATATAATTTGGCATTTTATTAATTATTTCAATATAATTATTGCTAATCTCTCTGTATGTAGTTAATTTAATGTTGTTATACTATTTATGGATGATAATAGCAAGCATTTCATTTTTTCTGAATTTGATGTAACATTCAATAATATTCAAGCTCAAATTTCTAAAATAGTGTCATTGAACGGAACTAATTTTTCCACTTAGGAAAGAGCAAATTGGAATTTGTCTTGGTGTTTTGGATATTGACCAGGCATTACGAATGGACAAACCTACTATTACAGCGAAAAATACTGATAATGAAAAGATTAATTTTACAAAATAGGAACGGACAAATCACATGTCTCACATGATTATAAAAGGTACTATTACAACTGCTATAAGAGGAGGTATTCCCTAGAAGGATGATGCAAATAATATTTTCACTGCAAAACAATATTTGACTTTTGTTGAAGAGCAGTATAAAAGAACTTCTAAGGCTAATACAAGTACTCTCATAATGAAAATACTCACTACCAAGTATAACGGGACAAGCGGTGTATGTGAACATATCATGATGATGAATGATATGGACGTAATTTAAATGACATGTATATGGCAATTTCTGAAGGTTTTTTAGTTCATTTCGTTATAATTTCTCTTCCTACACAATTGGTCCTTTCAAGATCAATTATAATACGCAGAAAGAAGAGTGAAAATGAGCGAATTAATTGCTATATGTGTTGAAGAAGAGGAAAGGACTAAGGTTGAGAAACTTGACTTAGCACACATTGCTGTTCAAAGTCCAAAATTGAAAAATAAGGACAACAACAATGGTAAAAATAAAGTGAATATGGGTACTGGTATTAACAAGACTAGTATATTTGGTATAAAACCAGTGCATGCTCCTAAGTGTCATCACTATAAGAAGCATGGACACATGAGGAAGGACTATGTGAAGTTTAAAGATTTGTGAACTCTTTTTTGTTAATGTTCCCTTAAATACGTGATGGATTGACACTTGTGCCTCTGTGCACATTACGAACTTATTGCAGGGATTTTACTTTGTGAGGATGCTTCAGAGGGAAGAAAGAAAATTTATAGTCGCTAATGGATAAGAGGCTGAAGTGAGGCTATTGGAACTGTTCGTTTGATTTTGAAGAGTGGCTTTATTCTTGATTTACATGATGTAGATTATATTCCTAGTATGATTAGGAATTTGAAATATGCATGAGTTCTATGATGTTAGATTTTAGTTAACATGTTTACTTTGTTTGTTTATATACTTGAACATTTTTCTATTTTTATTATGTTGTTTGAATTTTAACAATTTTGTTTAATGTGTATATTTAAGGTTTTATAGTTTACATAACCAAAATCTCAAGATATTTTTTTTAAACTTATATACTTATCGTCTTATCTTACATTTTCATTCATTCATTATTTAGATATTAAATTATAAAAGAAATCGTTTTTAAAACTTAATAAAATAAACACATATCTTTTTATACGAATTTTAAGAAATTCAAAGTAATTTACCAATAAATTTCACAAATTTATTCAAAATATTAAATAAATTATAAATTTAAAATTAATTAAAATTCGAGATCGTTACAGATTCCCCTCCTTAAGAAATTTCGTCCCCGAAATTTGCAGGCACGAAAACAACACAGAGATAGATGAAGAATATTTCATCAAATCAATTTGAATATCTATTCTGCATTTGGCTTACCAAATCAGAATATCAGCAATAGAGACAACAACGAATCTATTTAACACTCACAAGGTACTTGGGTTATCAAATCTATGAAATATGCAAGGCACTGATTAGTTTGAAGGGATAACTAACCATCCGTAGAATATATCGAGACCCAAACAATAGATAAATGGATTTAATTTTCCACAACTCCCAACCATTAGATATGGATTCCAAACTCAAATCGGAATACCTCAAAATAAATACCAATTTGTCCCTCTACGGACTTCGATATTCACAATAAATTACAATAGAATTTCTAATTTAGTTTTAAACGAAATCGTTTTATCGATATAATTCAAATTATCCTTCATATTCTATTAATCAAGTTAACTCAACTTAAAAATTTCCAATTTATTCAAAATTTTCAATTTCAAATTTCAAATTCATATTCATTAAGGTTTAAATCCAAAACTGATAAGACACCGATGAAGATACGAAGTAAGAATTTCCTACAACGATTCGTAGGGCCATCATCACACCGAAACTTCTTTGTGGAGTTGTCACGAAGCAATTTTGGAAAGACGAACCAAAGAAAATTGACAGAGAAAGATTGTTTCCACTGTTGCAGGGCATTGACCATTTATAATCGTATTCCCCTGTCCCCTATCTCGTTCTCTTCTTGCACTCATACTCACTATCAGTGAATAGTAAGAGAATTTACTGAGGCATTCAAACGAATATATTAGGGATACTCATTCTAGGGTTTACTTCACCCTATCTCTAATGAGTTACTTAATGTGTTATACTCCTGAGCTAAAGTTTAACCTTAGCTCTGATACCAAATGTGACGATACAGATTTTTCAAGGAAGTAGATAACACCAGCATCGGAACAAATAACTCAAGATAGTCTTCAAGGAAGAACTCCAGCAGCAGCTCAAACCTACATCATGATGCACTAAGACAAGCAAGTGCCATCCACGTCCAAAGACTGAACTAGCTCCAGATAATGTACTAAACGTGACTATCTGAAAAACCCAACTCTAGACTGCTCGTGTGGAAAATAATGAGCACCCATAGTTTAGGAAAGGAACAATAAACTCCGGATCAGTCATGAGACTGGTATGAATAACAAAAACAGTTTATCTTTAAAAGCAAACAGTAAGAGCTTTTAAAACAAATCTGAAATGCTTTTTAGAAAATGAAATTGTTATAAGGCCTCCCGCCACACACACAATGCAAGCGCACACTTGAAGGAGATCTCTCCTTATGACAGTTAAAAATGCTTAATATAAGAAAACCATTTGATATTATTATTAGTGCATAGTGAGGAAATCTTTTGAAAATATAATATTAATCTTCGTCGGCATGAGCATTACGCACTTATGCCAACTATAGCTGCCATGTACAATAGCAGGTTACCGCCACATTACATGGCAGGTTATACAACCAAAACCGTACAAGGCACGTATTGTTTCTTTGGATTTTCCAACAAATGATCGGACTAAGGAACTTCCCATACCGAAATGGAACGCCTCTGGAAGGACGTCCCTGAGAACCTAACCGGATCTCTACTAAACAAGGCCGACGCTACCTCACGCTGTGCAGCTAAAACTAGGTAACTAACACACCGACGCTACCTCATGCTGTACAGCTGTAACTAGGTAGCTAACACACGAGTTATGCCATCCCCCGGTCGTAACCAACCTTTATTCCGGGATCTCGATAACCAACAACCACAAAGTAATAAATTTGCAGTAACCACATAAGTTCGATATCTGGGTTCCATACCATGATATCACCTTCTATCCAGAAGGAAATGAACATACTCTAGGGGCGCTACCCCTAAAAACCTTGCCGAAACATTCCTGTTTCGATCATTTCCGGGTTGTGAGGCTCGATGAAGTCTTGTCCACAAAGCTACGCTTTTTCACAAAGTCATGCTTCGATCAACAAATGATCAGCAGCACTTCGTATGCCGCATTACCAAATTGGGAATGTATCACTAGTAACTATCAACTACATAACCTCTGAGTTCATGCATCTCAGAGAAGGGTGTTAAGCTAAGAGAATAAATTCTCCGTCGCCAACAGAAATGTATTTGATAGAAACCATCTTTACATCACAAAGTGTAACGCCGGACACACATCCATACAAGTCTGTTCTGGGTTCGAACAGAACCTAATGCACTTCCAAAGAAGCCCTTGCAATCCGGGTATTCACAATCCCGATCGGACTTCCCATCACTTAGGGAATCTCTATACCGGCGTGACTCAGTGTATAGACAACCGATAGGTCATCCTATCGCTCTTGCAAATACCCGGCCTTCACCACTGGTCTTCAATGCTATCCATATACGTTGTATCACTATTCGGAATGGGTTATATGACACAATGGTCCTTCCCCGGCTAAACCGAATAACGAGCCCAATACTTAAAAATCATATGGATACCGAGGTCTCAGTTAAATCATAGCTTAAAGCCCAAACTTTTCATTCGAATGGTTAAAACAAATTACCATTTCCAATCTTTTAAACAAAAAGATTCATTTCAAAAACCTTTAATGGTTTAAACAAATTCCACGCTTTTATCTTTAAACAAAAGATTCAATTCACCTTAAACAATTTCCACACTTTTATCTTTTAAACAAAAGATTTAATTCACAAAGTTCACCCCGTTCACAATGTTTCATTCGTGGATTTCAAAACAATTTCCATTTCAATTGGATTAACTCGTTAAATCTTCAAATCAAAGATTTAACTCATAGCTTTCAAAATTCGATTAACTCGTTGAATCTTTAAATCAAGATTTAACTTATAGCTTTCAAAACATTTCAATTCCATTTCAAACTTGAAACCTTTCAACATTATTTGGAAATCCCTTCTTTAAAATGAAAGCTATTGTTATTTGAAAACAAGTAATTTTCGTTTCGGATAAATTCGATCTCATTTATACAAGTTAAAAATTTTGGGTTAATTCAAATTCCTAAAAACAACACTTTAAAAATGATTTAAAACCCATACAAACTTGTATACCGTTTAATATCATAAATATTGAATATAGAATTCAATTTCAGATATTGAATTCCAATTTAAATCAAAATTTTCAAATTTCAAAACTTAATCAAGTTGTTCCAAATAAATTTCATCTTTGAAATTCCATTTCAAAAGCTTTTCACTTTAATCCGATTCCATTTCCAATCCATGTGAATTTAAAATTCAAATTGAAAACTATTTTAAAAAATTTGTGACTTAACCGATTTCCATGTGCAATCCATACTTATGTGTGTATAAGTGTAGTCCAGGGATTTTACACAATAGTGCACAACATCAATCATCACAGATATATCGATATCGATGAGCGGTATAATCCATAACGCTTATCTTCATTCACAGTTTCACAGATAAAATATATCAATCACAAAGAGTCATCATTACGATTCGATGTGGGTTTCGGATAATCAACTGGAATCCGACACCCTGTCGCATCGAAATTTAAATGCCGTGTTACGGGCAAAAAGGGATTTTCATATTCATACAGCAGTATATTCATCACAGATATAACAGCTCAGCACAAAGCATTTTATATAGCATCACATCACATATCAGATATATCAATCCAATACATAGCATTCAATAGAATATAGTCATCCATAAATATGCTCAATTAATTATCTAATTTATTTAAATCGGCTAGGTCATCAGTCATCATTAGTCGATTCCAAATCATTTGATTAAAGGTCCTTTAGTCATTTATAAATTAAATAAATTAACCTTTAATTAAATTAACCTTTAAATTAATCAATTTCTTTTAATTAATTCATTAATAAATTAATCAACCCTTAATTTATCACCCTTTAATTCATTATTCTTAATTTATAACAATAAGTGATTATTACTAATCATTTAATCAACTTTAATTAAATTAAAATATCCAAAATTAATCACAATAAGTAATTAATCCCTTAATTACTTTTATTAAGTAATTAACAATCAATATCTAACAGATAAATTATTGAATAATAATTAATCTACACTGTTTATAGTAGCAGAATGAAGATTTGTTCTGCTAATAAAATGTCACTAATATTCTATCAATATTTTATACTTCATTAAATGTATAAATAAACTACACTAGTGTGTTCTATTTGTTAATACGAATATAACGTCGAAAACCGTGGGTTAAACAGACTTCATATGGGTTAGTTATTGACATTAAAAGTTAACGCATTTTAATTTTTAAATCAAAACAACTAAACTAAGTATAATATCTAACCCAACCATGTAATCACAAGCCCAAGGCCACATACCAAACTTACCCAAAAGTTGCTGTCTCTTCGCAAATGTATTTCCATGCCGCACTTTAGTTCATTCATTTAAACTAATTAAACTAACGAAACAAACTTGTTAACTAAAGTAATTAATAACTAAATTATTAACCCAATAAAATCTCACCCCAACCGTTCACCGCCAAAGCCAAAACAACACATCCCAAAGCCCAAAATGCATGCAATATTCTTCACTTTCAACATATTCACGCCTGTACATTTCTAACGTCCAGCACAACCTATAAGGAGGCATTGGTGAAGAGCAAGATTCTCAGACATATAAAAGCACAGTGCGCTGCGTAGATGTTTACACTCAGCCTGCTCATCATCTCAAGTTCTTCACATACATTTTCCTTCTTTCTCTTGATCGCATAGCAGGCTCTGTTCCTCATTTGCCCTCTCCGCTTCTTCATTTTCTCCCCGCCTTCAAATTTTTTCACCAGCCACCTCACACTGACGGAGCCAGGTATGTCCCTCCACCTTTTTTTTCACGGCCATGCCCAACATCTCCTACCTGCACCACATATTCAATTCTTCGCTTCATGCAAACATTATCCCTATTTACGTCTGCTGCAACTTCATTCCTCTCCAAGCATTCAATCACCATGTCCAACGACCTGCACACGATCTATCCCAAATATCTCCCTCCATCTTTCCTTCGTCCACATGCCTGTACACACCCCTCTTATCCAAGGTCACATGCACACATTTCCTACCTCCCAAACCTGCCTCTACATTATACATGAACATACACCACCTTCACATATAAAACGCACACATATACACACACTAGCACTCATTCACTTATATATACACTTGCATTGTTGTTTTAGTTTACAGAGATATGTGCAAGTTATTTTAGTTTAAATTGATTTTTAAAATTAAGTTCATAATCAAACAATCATCTTTTTTTACATTCTGAATCCAAACATTAAATAGATTGAGAAGAAATGATTTTTTTTTCTTTTGAAAAGTTTGAAACCTGGAAAATAAAACAAGAACAGAGCAATTCTAAACTGCTTGCTCACATATACATATTCACATCACAAACATATTACTTTCAGAGATGAGAATGCAACAGAATTTTTAACTTAAACATTTTAAATTTGTGATGTTACTCACCTAGATGGAAGATCAGAGAACAATTGTTGCTTTTAAAACTGCAAATGATTTTCTTTAATCCTCTTGAATCTCTGATTCGAATTGATTGTATTTCGTTTCAGTTGAGATTGTTTAAGTTTTTTTAAAAAAAAATGGTGTTCAAATTCTCTGGAATGCTAAGTATTTGCTGAACGAATAAAACAAGATGAATGTATATATGTAGAGAAAGTCGTGTAGTATGTAGTACAGAGGAAGTGTTACATGGTTATATATATATATATATATATATATATATATGTACAGTGTGATTAATGTTTTGTACAAAGCAAGACAAAAATATCTTTGCATTAATTGCTTCATCTGGTTTCATACTTGAATACACGAAATTGAAGCAAGAACATGATATATAAAAGAATATGCCAGCTGAAGTGTACAGGTTTGTGGTACCACTAGTACAAGAGGTTTTTATTCAATTGAGGTTGAAAGATTTAAAGTGTGCTAGCATTAATTGCCATACTTCATTCCATACTTACTTGTATTCTTTGTTTTGTTGTCTTCTTGTATGCATACATTTGTTTTAATATCATACTCTAATGTTCTTAGATTTGCATTTATTTTGCAGGTTACATGAAATATTTATTTCCTTTGCTTTAGCATGGTGGCTGCATTTATTATGTTTTGTTTGTACTTGTTTTAGATTTTGAAATATGCATGAGTTCTATAATGTTAGATTTTAGTTAACATGTTTACTTTGCTTGTTTATATACTTGAACATTTTTCTATTTTTATTATGTTGTTTGAATTTTAACAATTTTGTTTAATGTGTATATTTAAGGTTTTATAGTTTACATAACCAAAATCTCAAGATATTTATTTTTTTAACTTATATACTTATCGTCTTATCTTACATTTTCATTCATTCATTATTTAGATATTAAATTCTAAAAGAAATCATTTTTAAAACTTAATAAAATAAACACATATCTTTTTATACGAATTTTAAGAAATTCAAAGTAATTTACCAATAAACTTCACAAATTTATTCAAAATATTAAATAAATTATCAATTTAAAATAAATTAAAATTCGGGATCGTTACAATTTACATAACAAGAAGGTGTACGTTCTGATAATACATTTTCTCCTGTCTAAAAAAAAGATTCATTAAGAATTGTTTTATCCCTCATAGCTCATTATGATTTAGAACGACATCAAATGGTTGTAAAAATCGCATTTTGACTTGTAACTTGCACAAAGAACTTTTTATGAAACAAAATAAAGGGTTTGTTGTAGAAAACAAGGAGTATGTGGCATGTAATCGTTCAATGTATGGGTTAAAATAAGCTTCACGACAATGACTCAAGTTTGATGAGGTTATAACTGAATGTGGATTTAAATAAAATGTATTAAATCAATGCATATTCCTCAAGATTAGTAGAAAAAAATTTATCTTTCTAATTTCATACATGGATGATATTTTATTAGCAAGTTGTGATATAGGCATGTTATATGAGATAAACATTTTCTATCAACTAAGTTTGAAATGAAGAATCTTGGTGAAGCCTCTTATGTCACGGGAATTGAAATTTACCAAGATCGATCTTGTGGGATCTTAGGCTTATCTCAAATAGCATATATTGAGAAAATTCTTAAAAGATATAACATGCACAATTGCTATTCTAGTGTTGCTCTTATTGTCAAGACTGACAAATTCAGCAAGTTTCAATGTCCTGAAACTAAAATAGGACATGCTCAAATGAAGCAAGTTCCTTATGCTTCAATAGTTGTCTTATGTATGCTCAAGTTTATATGTCCTGGTATTGCATTTGCAGTTGATATGCTTGGCTAATATCAAACTAATCTAGGAATGGAACATTGGAAAGCTGTCAAGAAATTTTTACGCTATTTGCAAGGGAGGAAAAATTATATGCTTACTTATAAGAGGTCGGATAACCTTTAAGTTACTGGTTATTCCGATTTGGATTTTTTGGGATGTGTTGACGTTAAGAAATCTACATCAGGCTACATATTTATTCTTGTAGGGGGACCAATTTCATGGAAGAGTGCTAAGCAATCTATAAGGGCATCTTCCACTATACAAGCAGAGTTTGTGGCATGTTATCATGTTACTGGTCGAGTATTTTGGTTAAAGAATTCTATACCAGGACTTCAAGAAATTGACAATATTGCAAGATAACTCAACTTATATTGTGACAATGAAGCTGCTATTTTCTTTAAGAATAACAAATTAAGTGGTGTATCTAAGTGGACATCAAATATCTTGTTGTTAGAGACAGAGTCAAAGATGGTACTATTATGATACAACATATTAATACAAGAGCTATGTTAGCGATTTTCTAACAAAAGCACTTCCACCCACTCGATACAAAGAGCATGTTGCGGGCAGGGTTTAGTTAATATATTATAATTTTGGTGCTGAAAATTAAATATAATGCTATGTACTAGTCTTTAATTTGTATTGACATTGAATTTATAAATTTGCTTAATATGATGCATATAACATAATTTAATCTACGTAAATTACTTATGAGGACCGAATAAATATTATTAACCATCGCTGGAAAGTGTACCAATATTATAATTAATGGGGATAAAATAAAGACATTTGTTATTCTGATTACATTAGTTTGGTTTGGTATTTCTAACTGAATAGGTTTACGATTAATGAAAACTATATTAACAAATTTTGAATGTATGCTTTATTATGTTATAACATTATAGCCAAGTGTGAGAATGTTAGTATTATCTACCATGTGGCCTATGTTATTATAATGCATCAATTTCATTTATAGAATTAATGAAAAGACATTTCAATTTTTGATGGAAAAATTCAGATGGCTATTAATAATTATATTGGTTCTAAAGGTTGCCTCATAATATATATAAACTCATTCTTTATTTGGACTAATGATATTCTAAAATTAAAACGTTCTTCTATCCATTTTTTATTCAAAGATCACTTCTAAGATGTTTTTTAAGTCCGATAATTTTTCAAATGGAAAGAGGAAAAGGAAAATGAAAAAGGGTCTCCATCATCAGATCTAAGAAAAACCATTGAAGATTAATATTAATGCTTCCGGTCTAAAGTTGTCTTCAATTCAAAACTATAAGATTTAAATTCCTTTACTATTTTATTTTGGATTTATGGATTCTAGATTGATTATGTACTAACTGTAAAACGTATTATGATCATGTTAATCTCTTTCGCCTGCAGTATTCGATACTTATTGAAATATTAAATTGATTTTGAATCTTTATTTTTTGGCCTTAATTATTTGATGTAATAAGCCCATATCTTAGAATATATTCTAGAGAAGTGTTATCTAGAAAGTTTTTTCTAGATAAATATTAGAATTGTGTAGAAACAAAGATAAATTTAGTAAGATGGAGAAAATTCTAGAAGTTATTTATAACCCTTAGATTGAAATTACTTTGGCAAAGTTCTGAACATTATTTGGCATGATGCCATTAGCACAAATTATTGGAACTGGATCAGCCCATAACGGATGTTATGGGTAAATTTTAAAAAAATCCCTTATTGGATCTATATTGGACCTATGGAAATCTAACTCCTTTAGAACAGTTTTAAATAGTATTTAAATAAAATCTTTTAATTTTTTTAAATTCATAAATATAATTTTATTTAATATATGTTTATGTATTATACACACACAGATATGTGTATGTGTGTGTGTGTATTTGTGTGTGCATGTGTAACATGTCAACATATGTAAGGTATAACATGCCCATGTATAGATGTTGGGATTATATCGCAACAGACACATTAGCTCATCCGATATGTAAATATATGATGTCCAAATATATGCATGTATATAAACCATTGGTTATATATGAATATTATAATTATATACGTACATACATACATATAGTGTAACAACCCACATATTTATCGATTGTATATTTAAATATTTTATTTAAATATCTAATCGTTAGTCGGATTTTGGTCCGAAAAGCTACTTTTTGCAAACAGTCGAATTAGGACTCGAGACCCCTCCCATTAAGTTCAAAACGCCGTTTGCGATCTTTTTAAGTGTAAACTTTGGTGAGTTTGGAGTTAGTGAAATTTTGCTACTTTTTCACTTAGGGCTTTGGTTTGGGCTGAGCCCATTAACCCCACTTAACTCAGTTCCAACCCTCTCCTCTTCATTACTTCATTTCATATTCCTAACACTTTAAGCTTTAAGCAACAATGGTGGAAGAGAGTGGAAATTAGAAATTCCAAGCCCTAGTTTCATTGCAAATCCAAGATCTAGCTCCAAATTCAAAGAGAACCCATTAGTAAGCATCCTCTTCTTCTTCTCTAACTCTATCTCCATTCAATTTCAGAAATTTCCTAAACCTAATTTGGGAAATGTTTCTCTTTTAAGCTTAGAATCAAGCTTCTTGAGTTAGGATTGAAGTGTGGTTGATCTTCCTTTGCTTTCAAGCTTCTTCTTCATTGATTTGGGTTCAAAGGTGAGATTTTTATCTCACATCTTAGTCTATATTTATCTTCGATTGTTAGGTATGAATTCCTAACACTTATTCATGTGCATTTGATTCTGATTGGATTGCTTTTGAGAATATTCCAATTTTTGGTGTTTTGGGTTCAATTCTTTAAAAATCATAATTTTGATGTTTTGATCATGTTTTTGGTGATGAACCAAAGAGCTTCTATGGCCGGGTAGTCGATTGGCGTAAACCCTTAGTGCCGTTGCTCGACGGTTTGCAAATTGAGGGAGTTTGCACCTCTTTTGAAATAGGGTAGGAAGTGCAAGTATACAGGTTCGGCCGACCGAGCTCAGGGTCCGGTCGACCGACCTGCTACCCAGGCACTTCCTGCCTCTGTTTTGGAAGTGCTGGTTACAAGCTTCGGCCGACCGAGCCCCTGGGCCGGTCGACCGACCTGGTGCCCGAGCACTTCCAACCTCGGGTTCGGCCAACCGACTCAGGGAGTCCGGTTGACCGACCTGCTCCTATCTGCCAACTATGCCTTTTTTGCCTAGTTGTCTGAATTTCCAACTTTAATCGATTCGTGTTGTTTCCCTTTTGTTGTTATCATTTATTATCGACTTTGATGACTTATTTTCTTCGAGAATTCTTGGAATATCCATTTCGATGGATTCGGTATCGATTTCTTTGGATTCTATTCACGTCTTCGAATATGAATTTTAGTGATTTACTGTTCCTACAATCTTCTTTGTGATTTGTCACTTTAAAAATATAAAGGTTTTCTATACTAGTAGTAAATATCAAAACTCTTTTTTCAAATGATTTCAACACTATATTATTACAAAGCTCATTTTCTTAAACCATTTTCCAATCTATTCGTGTATACAAACCTTTACCTCACTCGGATGAGAAATCTAATTAAACGACTTAGTAAAACAAGTGGTATGAAACGCTTTCGTTTACTTCGTTGGTTAATTCTTGGACTTGTTCGATTGAAACTCTTGTGACAATTTTCTATTGGAGATCTACAGTTTGTTCGTAAATATTTAAGTTAAGCAAGTGGTTATGGGACATGAAGCTAAACTCATATATTTACTAGCTTAGTGTAATTGACACTTCTTGTTGATCATGACGATCATCTTTGTGATTTAGACTAGCATTGTGCGATGCCTTTTTGATTTGGTTCATCGGATGTCACGCTGTACGACGTCGATGCTCCGAATTATTTGATACATTGGATGTACCGTTTGCACTACATCAATGTCTTTGCTTTTGATACATTGGATGTACCGTTTGCACTACATCAATGTCTTTGCTTTTGATACATTGGATGTACCGTTTGCACTACATCAATGTCTTTGCTTTTGATTCATTGGATGTACCGTTTGCACTACATCAATGTCTTTGCTTTTGATACATTGTATGTACCGTTTGCACTACATCAATGTCTTTGCTTTTGATTCATTGGATGTACCGTTTGCACTACATCAATGTCTTTGCTTTTGATTCATTGGATGTACCGTTTGCACTAAATCAATGTCTTTGCTTTTTGATTCATTGGATGTACCGTTTGCACTACATCAATGTCTTGGCCATCCTTTTCTTGTGATTTCTGGATTTCGTGTGTTGAATTCTGGAATTTATGTTTTACCAACTTTTACAATTGGCATTGATATATATGTCATTTATTGTGGCTTGGTGAATGAAATTAGGAGTATGACATTCCTTTCTATCTTTGAGAAGATCTTTGCGATATTGATTAATCTCTTATTGATTTTTCAATTATTTATATATCACAGCTTGGCATTGTGATTATTATACGTTTAGTCATATCTCTTATTCTATATCATTTCTTCTGATATTTATAGCTAGACTGATCCGTTTATTATTTTCTTCTTAAATAATACTCAGGTCAGACCGAGATGTTACAGGTGCTTCTGCTTGACTTCTCTTCTGGGGTTACCATATGATCTTTTGGCTAACTACTTAGACTAGTAGTTTATTTTGTTGTATACACTTGAGATACAGACTCTATGATGTATACTTATTCTTTTGTCTAGCACTTGTATCTATTCTTTTTGATATTGTGGATCTTGCTTGACCAATACTCTGATGTACACTTTCATGTATTATATTCATATCTATTTCCTCCTTTGTGATATGGATTATCTGTGACTGATTTGTGTTATGTTTATTTCTATATTTGTTTCCGAAGACCTTTATAGCCACTGTGTAGTAGCTTTGAGTTTGTGTCGGTATGTCGGATTTCCTCTTGAGATGAAAAGTTATATTTTCATCTGGCATATCGGTACTCGCACAAAGCAATTATACAGATGGTCGCTCCTCAACAGCTTTATTCTCCGTGCTAGTTGACGGCATTACACCGTAGTTTTCTTGGCTAGCGTGGGTATAGAGGTGGGGCGTCACATATATAATTGTACATGTTAAGTTTGTTTAAGTAATTTATGTAAATGTATAGTATATTTAGATATATGTTTGTATGTAGGTATAAAATTTTATAAATTATCCGTATATATATGCATATTATTGTAATATACCTATTTAATATAATTAAGTTATTTAGATATTACAATAAATAATAACAATTTTCTTAAAACATGAAAATAATATATATTAATATAAATATAATAATAAAGTAATATTTTATTTTATTTTAATGTATACATATACATAAACACACACACATATATATGTATTTATAATATATAAACTTATATATATTATTTAATAAAATTATTATTTTTTATTTTTATAAAATTCCATATCATGTGTACAACGTAGGAAATTATTATTATTTTACTATTTAAAAATATATTTTAATTGATTATTCATTCACAATTATAAAAATTATTAATATCACAATAATATTTGAAACATTTTTTAAAATTTTAAATTTGTAGTAAATCATGAATGATATTTTGAATTTTGGAAAAAAATTCACATTTTTCCGGTTCATATTTATTTTTAAATAATTTATTAGATTTCGACCGAATTAAATAATAATTTTTAAAAATAACAAAAAATGTTTTTTTATTTTTTACTCTATGATCAAAAGCTTATCGTATGTTAAAATAATTTTATAAAATTTAAAAATAATTTTTCATAACATATTTGATTTTATAGGATTATTTATATATTATATTGATTTAGATAATTATGAAAACTATTTCCTTACCGTCGAAAATTCTATTATCGTAAACCTTTATATATAAAATTATATGACCGATTTCAACTATAGTATAATGATGTATTAAATATAACCATATATATGTAATTAAATAATATATATATATATATGAAGTTTAATGCAAATTTGTTATAATATATATTATGCGACCATACGGATCAGATTTGTATAAAGAATTATTTTTTATTTTATAACATAAGTATATACAAGCATATTGCCAAACCGATTTGTGAAAACATTGTTACATATTAAAATCATCATCTAACCAACAATGTAATAATAATAATTATATACAAGAAAATATTATACAGAAAATTATAAGCTATAATTGAATAAAAACCATACTTGCAACACCTTGTAAAAATTAATAAGAAATAAATAAAATAGGTAAATTAATTAAATATTATAAGGCTAAAAATGAAATTTTTGCAAACGTCGGCATTTGACTACAAAAGTTATGTCGTTGCATTCGTGGTGATTTTCTAATCAATTTTCATATACAAAATGTTGAAAACGTAGCTCAAACGGAAAAGTTTGATTCAAAATAATTTAAATAGAATTCAAATTCTAATAATTAAATGATTCCCAAATTTGAAATTCAAAAAGTAACAATAATTAGCCATGGGAGTTAAGTAATCTTTAAAATCAACGTTATCATCAGTTGGTTAAATAAACAACAAAATTAAACTTCAAACAAAACATTAAAACGTTCCCAAAATAGCTTCATCGGTCGATCATCTACCTTGGGTCGGTCGACTGTTGTTTGTACCAAAATTGAGCACAACACCTTTTGGATGTGTTTGAAGAGATAAAATGAAGAATATAAATGGAAAATGCGGAAGGTCTAACAAACACACCAATCGATAACTGGTAACATGCATAAAGACACACAGAATTGGAGTGGTTCGGCGTATGGCCTACGTCCACTATGAAATGGGTGACTTTTATTAATTTATGCTTGTTGCTTACAATGAGTTGCAATAGTAGAATTCAAGTATAATGATTTCGGCAGAGTTTGGGCGTAGAAGAGTCGTAAGTCCCTTTTCAGTAGGTCCTGGGTTGCTATTTATAGGCATAGGCAGCAAATATCTCGCTCAGATCTTGAAACACCTCTTCTCCCACGTGGGTGGGCCCACGCGATCGATCCCTAATCATTTGGAGTCAATCTGTGATTAATACGAACACAGTTCACATCAATCAATATTTTGTCCAATCAAGTCGGGATCGATCATGAACATTTCTGAGGATGTACGCAAGCTTGTGTGAAAATTTGGTGGCATTTGGACTTGTAGATCTTGAGTTATGATCGACGCAAGCTTGAATTTGTTTAAGGCTGCTGAGTTCGCATCGCTTCCGTTCGCATCGCTTCTGTACGTATCACTTCTGGGCATGTGTTCGTACTGTTTGCATCGCTTTTGTTCATATCTCTTCTAGGCATGTGTTCGCTAGTTGACATGGCGCTACATTTTATGATCGATCCACTTTTCATGCCGAGTGACTGAGTCTTCCACTTTTACATGCCGTGTTCGCATCGATCTGGGTTATTCCTTTCGTATCGCTCTATTGCATTTGACTTCGCATCGCTCTCTCGCACCCGAATTCATGTCGATCCTTCATTATCACTTCGTACCAATACGAACTAACGCTCTTCGTATCGATAACTCAGAGGCCATTTCGTATCGCTTATTCGTTGGATTCGTATCGATGGGAGGTGTTGATTTCATATCGATCTGTGATCGATCGATATGAAGTATGTTTGGCAGTGGATCGATATGAAATGGACTCACAAGTTACTGTTGATGGATACGAAGTAGGCGAATTTGAATGGATACGAAGTGGGTCTGTCTGAATGGATACGAAGAGAGCTAGCTCGGATGGATACGAACGAGGTTGATTTCCTTGGTTTGCATCGATCGTAACTCAAGCATACGAACTCTGATTGACTTGAAATTTGAAATGTTGGCTTTCATAGCTGTGCTTGTCATATCAAGTTAACTGTACCTCGATCCAGACTCAAGAAAAATTTACCAGCATCCATAGTGAACCCGTGTATAACAGTTTCCGAGATGAACTGTCTTTTATTTCCAGTCAATTTCTTGCTTCCACGACCATGTCAAAAGGCGAGATAACATTTGCCCCCCAAAGTACGTTTTATGAGGACATGATGTGCTTTGAAAAGCTACAATCTTCATTCTGAAAAGTTCCATCTAACTTGTTAAATGGTTATTGTCTTTTTGTCGAAAGATGTAACCGTCAGTTGATCTTCAGTAATACAAATAACGAATTGTTGACTGCCAATTGTTGTACCGTGCACTGTTGTAATTGAGTGTTTAGTGATAGTAATATGTTTTTCGTTGTTGTAATTGTTATCAGGTGAGCATTCAATTCCTATGAATCATAAAAATTAAACACTAGTCCGACATACATGCACGTATGTTAGCTTGACTCATGTTCACGTTTGCACGTTCATAGGTCGTTGTCAAGTTTTTATTGAGTTTCGTGTTGATCCTCTCTTGAACCAATGTAAAATTCAAATTTTAGCAATGCTGGTTGGTTGTTTTAATGATTCTCTTCGTATCAATCCTTTCCTGGATCGAGTTTAAATGTTTGAATGCACGCTTCGTATCGATGGCTATCGATACAAACATGATGGTTTCTTTAGGATGCTTCGTATCGATGGAGCTAAGTAGTGCAAATGAGACTTTGTTCTATTTTTCGGATCGATGGGATTCGTATTGATGGATATGAAATAAACGTTTCGTATCGATGGAGTCATGCGATTCTAGTGAAATCTCATTGTTCCTTTCACATCGATGCATGGATGGATATGAAGTTCCGCTTTCGTATCGATGGAGGTAACTGGTTATTTTGGTATAACAACTGGGATATGAAGCATTTTTTTCTTTGGGTACTAACTAATATAAATGCTTTTGGGATTTAGAAAAATTTCACTTGCTTTTATCTCCACACCTTGCTTTTGTATCGATAGAACAAGAGGAAGAGAAAACTATCCTCGTCTCCAAATCATTCAACTTGTTAATCTCTTGAACTAATTGCTTAAATTAGGTAATTAAAAAATTGAAACCACTACAAAAACGATAAGACCTGAGTTTAAAACCAATTCATCCAAATTCATGGCCGATTCCGGGGAAATTGTTGCCAGAGTTGGGTCGGAACGAGGTGAAGGAAGGATTGATGACGTTTGGGCTGTTTGGAGAAGAAGGGCTGCTAAGGGATATGAAGGAGTCATGTGCATCGAATCTTGGCTCTGACCTCGTATCGATGGATGAAGGAAGGAACCTCTTTTACATCAACCCAGGACAGGGAACTGACATCGATATGGAAACGATAGGTGGAAGGAGGAACTTCGCATCGATCTGGAGTGGCCGAAATTCATATCGATCTAAAGCGATCGATATGAAGCATCAACATTGTGATCAATACGAAGTTGTGGAACTGATGATCGATGCGAACTCTTGATAGGCGATCGATACGAAAATGTGAATTTCTAATCGATATGAAATCTGTTCTTCTTCAGTCGATACGAATTAAACTTCTGGGGATCGATCCGAGTTTAAATATTAATGGATACGAAATCTTGCATAATCAAACACTTGATTCCGACGAGCTTCAGCCTTGTAAAATTGGACTTAGTCGTTAAACTACATTTTTGACTCCCCTTTGAAGCTCGTCGATGGAACTATAACTTGACGAAATTTGATGAACATTAACTAGGATCGGTATCGAAGTTTGAATGGCACGGTGGTGACGGTCAGCGATGTCAGTCGCTCCGGTGAAATCGCGAAATCTTATCGTTTGAAATTTTCCCATATTTTATAGAATTTCTTAAGTATTATATAGCACTGCACTGCACAATGCATTCACGTACTTCACATCAGGGGACACACGAGCTTATTATCATCTAATGATGGTTTTTACTGAGCTAATTAGTTATGGAACCCGGGAGTTCGCAGCAGCAGGAGGCTCAAAGTTCACCTTCTCTGGTAATAGAGATGCCAGCCATTGTGGCCGAAGTTATAGGTCCAGCTCCAGACGAGTTACCAGGAGCAATCTTTATAGGTAATCCGCAAGATTCTATACCATCTAATATCTCTGAGAATATGCTAGGAAGAATTTGCTTAAGGCATAGGTTGTCGTTGGGTGATGTCCTATTACCGGAGCAAAGCGACAGGCCACATACTCCTCCAAAAGGATATACGGCCTTTAATTGACATTCTTGCACAGCTGGAACACTTCTCCTATTTAACCAATACATCCATGAAGTGTTATTTTACTTTAGAATCGCTCCATCACAGTTGCATCTAAATGGATATGCATTGCTGAACAAAATATTCATTGTCTTTTTGGAGCATCTCTTGCGCCCCTCGACTCCGGAGGAAGTCAGATTCTTGTTTAATGTAAAGAGTCGGGGAGATAATCCCTCATTCACATTCCTTGAGGCGGTCAGGAACTGCCAAGTGGTGATTAGATCTTGGACCAGGCTTAACTACTTCAAGACGGAGTGGTTCTACATTCGGTGCCCTCTAGGGTTTGCCAGACGGGGGTTAGTTAGACGTAAGTGCTGCAATTTCTCAAGTGGCTAATGAGATAGTTGCCATCAACATTGAATATAATATTTTCTTTCCTTTACAGCCGAAATTCCACGATCCAAAGGTGCCCGGTTAAAGAAATAGTACGGATTCTTCAAGAAGTTCACGTTGAGATGAGATAGATTGACTCGGTGTTGACACATGATAATTTAAGGCTATCGGGCTAATCGATCAAGACCGGAGCATAAGGCTTGAAGGGCCGCTCAGGGTGGCCCCGACAAAACAGGCTAAGCATAGAGTGTCCAGTATCTTAATAGCCGAGGAGGGTGATGAAGAAGATATGCCCACTGAAGACGAACCCATGGCCGAGCCCTCGGATAGTTCTCGGGATTTAGAAGGAAGGAGGAGAGGCATGGTTGTTGCTCGCAAGCTTCACAAATCTTTAAGATGGAAATCCGTAGTTATATCCCTACCAGCCTTCGGTGTTAGAATTTCAGTGACTCCTCCCCCACAAATGGAGAATCACATCGAAGGACTCGCTGACATTCCAATTCCAGACTATGTGTCGCTCCAACAAGACATCGGATCAGAAGGACTCCATAGCGCTTTATATTTAAACGAGTTACTTCCTACAAGAACGGCCAACATAACCGGTTGGTCAGAGGGTTGCACATGCATACATACACTTCACGGCACTACACGATTTCCGATCATAAGCTATTCATTTTCGAAGATCATTAGCTCTGCTTCTCTTTTCATTTTACAAATACGATGACAAGGCGGGAATCCATGCTCGATAGCCTTCGCTCGGCACGTTAGTCATCTAGTTCATATTATGAGTCCCATGGAAGGAAGGCTGATAGAGACCGCGATCGCAATTATTCTATACAGGAGCGTTACGAAAGGGAGAGGGACAGAGAGAGGGATAGAGAATATAGATATCGCTCCCGATCATGCTCTCCGCCTCCTTGAGCCCAAACATAACCCTCCGGTCACGGCAAACAACCCTTGGAACCTTCACGCCAAAGACCTCCTTCTCAAGTACCCAAGTCCAATTCACAGCGTAGGAGGAAGGAAACCATAACTCCCCCTATTACTAAGCAAGCTTTCACCGAGCCCACTGGGGAGAGAGCGATTGGGATCGCCCAGCTGAAAAAGGATTTCTCAAACATGTGTTTTGACGGCTTTACCTTCCCTCCACACTTAAAGAGAACTCTAGTTGAGGCGGAACAAACTATGCACGATCACATCCATGATGTTTACAGCCAATATAGGGAGTGGATGAAAACCGCAGATAAAGCATCGCCGGTGGCCTTTGAGCGAGCGAAAACAATTGAGAAGTTAGAAACCGATCTCGCTCAAAAAGACCGTATAATACAAGTGCTTAACAATGAAGCCGAATCTTCCAAGAAATCGGAGATAGAGGCCATTAAGAAAGCCGATGAATTAGTTTATGAAAAGGATGCGACAGACGCATTTTGCATTGGTTGAGGAGATGGGACGCTAAAATACCACTGTTACGGTCGAAAGTGATGCTACGCTGAAGGAGCTCGATGAGCTTAAAGCCAAACTTTCCGAGATTGTCAAAGAAGAAGATGATGCAAACAAAGCTGCCTAAGAGACAAGTGATCGGGCCGTGGTGTTTAGGAATGAGAGGGAGCGGCAGCGCTTAAAATTTAGGAAGTTGAGGCCAACATTAAGAATGAGGTGAAAATGGTGGAGTCCAGGTTAGAGGCTGATATCGAAGATCTTCTTATCACATACAACGCCAATGTTCTGAAGCACAGAAATCTAACTTGGCTCGATAATTATCCACACACATGTAATGCTTGGGGCCGCTTGGTGGAAGATAAAAAGAAAGAACACCAAGCTGAATCAGTTGATGAATTTAAAATGGAGAACCGAGTGCTAAGCGAAGATGAGAGAAAAGTTCTCCAAGACATCATGCTCACATATAAAAAGGAGAAACTCGTTTCTCAACATTCGGAGGCCGGAGAAGGTTTTGGAGTTAAGCACCGTGATGTGCGTTTCGAAACTCTTGTGCCAACCCAGTCCGAATCCACACCAGCGGTTGACCCTCAGCCCGTTCCTGCATATAATCCGGATCAACCGCAGTTCTCTCCAGCCCACGAGCACGTTACTAAAGTTGCTCCGGCTTCGCCTGCACATCACTCCGAGGAAGGTACTTTGAACATTTCCTACGCTTGCACAAAATCGAAAGCGTTACTTGTAGTAATCACTAACAATTTTTTCTCTGTCTCTATCCATTGATTGGAGCTACATCGGTCGTGCCCCCCGCAACTTCAGAACCACATTATACATAGGAGGTCATCATAACAGAAGCAACCACCACAACGGCCACTGCACCAACCGACAGAGCACAGGGGAGCACGCTTACTTTTGATGAACAAATAAAGGAGGAACTTCTCGGTCATCACAGTGACACTTTTGCTGATCAGTCATTTGTTATGGGTGGAGGTGCACCTGTGAGCAGCTCCTCGAGCCCATCTAGTAGCATCCTCGGCGATTCCCAAAAAATTTACGAAGAGGAAATAATAGCTGAAATTAATACCGAGATGGAGGCAGCTGCACGGGCTAGTTTCTTTAAAGGTGGGATGGTGGGCCCTGGTCTAACCCCTTTGTGAATGATTTCTCATGGTGGCACGGTCGTTGACACTAGCATGCCTCCTTCGCCTTCTACTATTGATCATATCCCTCCGAATCTGCCTTTAGGAATCATTCCAATCCATGTAAGCTCAGAGGAGGAGGCTGACGTAATGCCCCTAATTGGAGATAAACTGCCAAAAAGCAAGGGCTCAAAGAGGCACCCTAGCGGTAGTTCCAACAGGTCAACGCCATGAAAGAAGAAGAAGACGAGAGAATAGACATGTCTTCTGGGCTCATTTTCGGATAGATAGATAGGAATTTCCTTTTGTTTTTTATAGGCCATATATAGATGCGGGTTCGGCCACTACTAGTAGGTTTTTTGGAATAATCTTGTACTTATCCTTTTCTTTCAAAGAATAGTTGAAATAAAATTTCATTTTGTCTCCGGCTCAGTTTTTGTTCATTTGTTTAAGTATTTCAGCGCTCAAACTTCTAATCAATACACTTGTGAGTTTTGGCATTTGAATTAGATTTGAATTCAGTTATTAAGTCTTGGAGTCACAGCTTCAGGTCACGATCAAATGTTAAGACGAGTTCCAATACCGCACAGTCTCGATTAGTAGTTGACATTCATGTTTTTCCCCCACTTCCAAGGATAAATTGAAAAGATTGGGTAGCGATTGCTTTTCGCCTCTAATATATTGATCTTAACTTTGTGAAACAAAGCTAAAACAAGGCGAGTTTAGGTAGTCTGATTGCACTCGCTCGTCAGTTGGTGATTGCATCCACACTCCGAGGATAGCATTTGCATGTCTACGGTCTGTCATGCCCGCTTAAGCTTTTGAGATAGGTCCATGCTCCGAGGACTTAAGTTATTTTATAGACGGTCGGTTATTACCGTTTGATATTTAGAGTTTCGTCCGCACTCTGGGGACTTAGATAGATTCATGGGTGGTCAGCCACACTGAATTTGCATTTATACTTCGACCCGCGCTTCAGCGGCTCGGAGTTATCTTACGGGTGGTCGCTTCATACCCGGTTTGTGTTTATATTCTAATCCGCACTCTGGGGATATAGAGTTAATCGATGTTCATGCTCTAGTTCGCGCTCTGGGAATCCATAGTTAGTTGATGTTTATACTCCAGTTTGCACTCTGAGAATCTGGAGTTGGTTGATGTTTATACTCCAGTTCGCACGCTGGTAATCTGGAGTTAGCTAGTAGATGTCAGTCACATCTGTTTAGGCTTTAGGATTTCGTTCGCACTATGGGAACGATGGATCTATCAGGATCATGGGCGGTCGATTCGCATCCACCCTGAATTAACAAGTAAGATCGTTAGATGGACAAATCCATCCTCCTCGAACTTGGTTTGAATATGGACGAAGTCGTTAGGTGGACAGATCCACCCTCCTCGAAACCATATTTGTAAGTTTATGCTCCAATTCGCACTCTGGGAATCTTAAGTTAATAAGAGGATTGTCAAGTATCAATCCTTTTTTGGCTTCAGTGTGATGACATTGCCCCACGAACTACGGATTTCACTTAGCGAGTGACCGATCGTATCATAGTTAATCCCTATTTGAATAAATCCCACCATCAGGTGGAACTTAGCTCTCCATGCAGTGTGATGGTCGTATGACACATTTTAGAAATCGCTGCTCTAGCTTGAAGAGATTGCATTTTATTTCTGAAATAAGAAAATACGGCAAAGTCAGTTGCCTTATTATAAATTCAAACTTTAAAATGCATAAACAAATTGTAAATGAAAAGCAAACTAAATGAATAAATGAATTTTGTTATGTGTAGTAGTGAACTTTCGCTATTCTAGGCTCTCGGCAGAATGAGACCGTCAACGGTCGATAATTTAAATATATCGTCTCCAAGTCGTTGTTCAATGACATACGGCCCCTCCTACGTTGGTTTCATATATGAAGGTACCGGATAAATTCTCTTAAGGACGAGATCGCAAAGTTCACAAGTTCGGGGTCATACCTTATCATTGTACAATCGGGCGACTCAACTTCGTTACGCGACTACCTTCAAATCAGCCTCTTCTCGCTTCTCATCCAATATGTCAAAAGGTTCGGCAAGTAATATAGCATTTGTCTTTGGATCATCATAGGTTACACGGTGAGATGGCACTTCCAATTCGACTGGAATAACGACTTCTGAACCATAAGAAAGTTAAAATGGAGTGTGGTCGGTCGTGGAATTATGGGTTGTTCGATAAGCCCATAGGGCCATAGGATGTTCATCGACGAATTTACCCCCAGCCTTTTCCAGTAGTTTCTTCAGAATGGACTTTATAACTTTATTAATAGCTTCAACCTTTTCATTCGCTTGAGGGTGTGCAATTGTGGTGAATTCTTCTGGATGTAGAATCATTGACAGAAATTTTTAAATTCAACACTGTCGAATTCGGTTCCATTGTCGGTGATAATGGTATGTGGGAGGCCAAATTGGCAAATAATGTTGCGTACTACGAAGTTGATCACTTTCTTCGTTGCGATAGTAGCAAAAGGTTCAGCTTCCGCCACTTGGTAAAGTAATAAGCTGCGATAATGGTGTACTTCGCACTACCTTCGGCTAGAAGTAGAGAACCGATAATGTCGATGCCCCACACTGCGAATGGTCATGGACTGACCATCTAAGTTATTTCGGTAGGCGGGGCTCTCGGAATCCGAGCATACTTCCGACACTTGTCACATTTTCTGGCATAATCCGATGCATTGTAATTTACAATCGGCCAATAGTATCCATATCGGAGTACTTTCTTTGCAAGAGCTTCCCCCCCCCCCCGGTGTGATCGCCACATTCTCTTTCATGTACATCATGCAATACTTGTTTGATTTCATCGTAGGTGATACACCAGAGTAAAGGAACATAGTACCCTCTTCTATACTCACTCCATTCTGAATTGTGAACCGCGAAGCTTTTTGAAGAACTTGTCTTTTTTCGCTCCTACGCTCTGACATGGTCTCATGCTCGAGATAGTTTCTAAAGGGAGTCATCCATGACTCCTTATCAGATATGGCTTCAAATACCCAGTCTGTTTCCATCTGATTGATGCTCGAGGAAAATAACGTGTCCATGGGAACAAGTCCCATTTGTTGTGCTTCGCCGGTACTAGATAACTTTGCGAAGGAATTGGCTTTCTGATTGTGTTCTCTGGGTTTGCAATAGATGGCATAATAATCGAACTGATTCAATATTTCCTGAACCCAAGCAAGATAAGCAGCTAGCCTTCGGCCATTGGCCTGGTACTCTACCCGAACTTGAAATACGACCAATTGCGAATCATAGTAAATCTCCACGGCAAAAATTCTTAAATCTCTTGCAAGTCTCAGTCAGGCGTGCAGGGCTTCGTATTCGGCCTCGTTGTTGGTCGCACAAAATCGAACTTTAAGGCATAGCATATAGATCAACCTTCAGGAGTTTCAATACAACTCTGGCACATGAACAACGGTCGTTTGATGCACCATCAGTACGTAACTTCTAGACATACTTAGGACATTCACTGGTTTCGAGCAAGTCCTCCGGGATAGTGAATTCAGCTATGAAATCTGCTAAAACTTGTCCTTGGATAGCTCGCCTTGGAGTGTAAGTGATGTTGAATTGACTTTACTCGATATTCCACTTGAGTAACCTTCCAGACGTCTCTGTCCATGTAAGGACCTGTCGTAACGGCTGGTCGGTGTAGACGATGATAGGATAAGCCTAAAAATACAAAGGGAGCATCCTCGAGGCAATGACAACACAATAAGCCAACTTTTCCAGCTTCGGATAATTTCTTTCTGCTCTTGTCAGTCGTTTGCTGATGTAATATACTGGCCACTATATCTAGTCTTCCTCCCGAATTAGGGCAGCACTGATTGCGTTTTCTAACACTGCCAAGTAGATGTACAATTTCTCATGATCAATAGGATTTTACAGAATGGATGGTGCGGAGAGGTGTTGAACCAGTGCTCGAAAATTCGCCCTCACATTCCGTAGTCCATTCAAAGTTCTATATTCCTTTCCTGATCTGATCAAAGAAGGGAATGCATTTGTCAGTGGATTTTGAAATGAACTTGCTTAGTGCTGCTACTTTCCTGTTGAGGCTCTGAACCTACTTTATAGTCCGTGGAGTTTTAAGATTTCTGATCTTCTCAGGATTGGCATCAATTCCTCAAGCATTGATGATAAATCCAAGGAACTTTCCAGAACCGACCCAAAAGGGGCACTTCAATGGGTGGAGTTGCATTCTATATTCTCGAAGGATTTTGAACATTGTTTCTAGATCATTGATATGATTAGTGGAGAGCCGTGACCTCACAAGCATGTCATCCACATATACCTTCATATTTTTTCCTATCTGGATAGCAAACATTCGATTAACTAGCCATTAGTAAGTTGCTCCAGCATACTTTGAGTCCAAATGGCACAACTTTGTAGTAGTATAGTCCCAGATCGGTGACGAAGCTGGTATGCTCCTGATCAGGAAAGTGTATGGGTATTTGGTTTCCTGTTGAGTCTACGAGTTGATCGAATCGGGGAAGTGGAAAACTGCCTTTAGGGCAAGCTTTATTCAACGTCTGAGTAGTCAATGCATGTTCTCCATTTCCCGTTAAGCTTTCTGGCAAGTATAGGATTGGACAGTCATCCCAGATATAATGCATCTCGGATAACCTATTCGACTAATCTACCTCTTCTTTAGGGCGGCAGATCTCTCTGGATCTGTACCACGCCTTTTTTGCTTGACCGGGACATGCCGTGGGTTAATATTCAATGTGTGGCTCGTAATGTTCGGGGAGATTTCACACATGTCGGAATGCGTTCAGGCAAACACGTAGAGGTTTGCGTAGAGAAATTCAACCAATTCCTCTTGCATCTGTTGGCTTAACTGAGATCCGATCTTTATCATTACAAAATTGTCACTATCATTGATCGAAACATCGATCGTCAGCTAAGTCGGGGAAGCTTGACTATTTTTACTTTCATCTTCACTTTTGGTATCTCTCGGGTCAAGATCTCGGGAATTGGTTGGGGTGCTCAGGCCTTGGCCCAGGCGTCAGCTGTCAATTCTCAACAAAGCAGACGCAGAGAGATTCCTCTATGCCCTTTCCTTTTTCTTTTCGTTGCGCCTCCCACCACTCAGCAACAAAAAAGGCTCGTCCAGCATCCTGGTCTCCCTGAACGACTCCAACTCCATTGTCGGTAGGGAATTTTAAAGTCAGACACCAAGGGGTAATAGTAGCCCCGAATTCAGCTAGGGCCGATCGGGAAAGAAAGTATTGTGTGGCGAGTCTATGTCCAATACAACATAATATCCGGACTCTCCAGAGTTCTCCAATTTCCAACTCCACTGTTAGCTCCACCATCACTGTGGGTATAGTTGCACTTCCATTGAAGCTATAAATAAGGGACTGACAAGGCTTCAAATCCTTTGCTTCCATCTTCATCTGGTCATAAGCTCGCTTAAACAATATGTTCACTGAACTGCCACTGTCCACTAAGATCCTTTTCATCCAAGCAAGACCTACTTGAGCTGATATTACAAGTGGATCAATGGTTGGGGCTTCGACTCTGTCGGCAACCCTGCCTCAAAATACGATGTCGGCTGTCATCATTTTATGTTTCTTGGCCGGAGCCCTATCTTCCAAATTACTATAGCATTCGAAGCTCGCATGCCTAATTGAGCTGGCATACGAATCCATTTCCTTCCAGCTCCAATCTGTTGGATGAGAACCACCACTGACAATATTAATCACTATCCTTCCGCCGGTACGAGCGGGTTCCTCCGGTCTCGCCTGATTTGGTATTTTGTTGTGACTCGATGGGCCGGCATCTCCAGACTGCTGAGTCTGAACAAACTACTCCAACTTTCTCTCTCACATCAATTTTTCAATAATATCATATAAATGATGACACGTACCATCATGAAATCTACAAAACTTTCCTGTTTGAATATGTCTCTCATACGATTGTTTTGGAGCAGGTTTCTTATATTGAATAGTATTACATGTCTACAAGTACACGTTCTTCAACGACGTATTTAAAGAAGTATAATTGTCAAACATAGGAGCCTTACGTCGTGGCCTACGATTCTGATTCCGTTTCCTGTTTTGATTTCCATTGCCTTTTTGTTGATTTTGTTTATTCTGTATGTTCAATTGCACCTTTCCGGAGCTCTCCCGGTTTGTTTAATAGCAATATTGCTTTGGATTCCTTCCACACTGGGCTCGGCGTCATCCTTTTTCCTAGACTATTTTGCATCCTCCCTTCTTAAAAACTAGGCTGCCTTGGAATAGAAAAGGTCCAATGACGTAGGGGTTTTCCAGCCAACAAGTTACTGAATTCGAAATCAGGATCGATTCCCTTAGTTAGTGCCATCAGAATTGAGTTGTCATTAGGATTACAGATCTCAACGCATGCAATGTGAAACCTCTGTAGATAACATCTGAGTGTCTCTCCAGGAGCTTGAGTGACACTAGACAAGGCATTAACGTCTTTCAGCCTTGCGACATGCATGCAGAATTGTTCAACAAACTTTGTCACCAACTGGTCAAAAAATGAGATAGATGGAGGTGGTAAACGAGTAAACCACATAGTTACTATGCCTTTTAGGGAGATTGCGAAACTTCGACACTTAAATGCATCATCGGCTCGTGCAATATTCATTAGCCATTCGTATTTTAAAATATGCCGGTTAGGATCAGAACTCCCTTTATAAATAGGTAGAGTTGGCATTCTGAATCGTCGAGGTGGTTCATCATAGAGTATATCATCGGTAAAAGGAGTATGACTCCGGAAGATTCTCCAGCCGTCATTGGTGAGGCCTTGGCTCTAACAGATCATCTGACAAATCATAGTCGGAATGTCCGACATCTGGACAATTTGGGCATGTTGAGCCAAGGTGTGGTCAGGTTACACAATGCAAGGATGGGCTGGTCGCGGTCGACGGTCCATATCTCGCCTCCTTGGTTCTCTGGAACATAAGGTTCTGGGATATATTCGTGTTGATGGTGGATCAAATCTGCTCACTTCCAGGCATCAACTCCCAACTCAATAGCGGTAGTGGCAGTGCGGTCATCAGTGGGGTGGTAAGGAACAGTACCTCTTTGGGAGGAGGGTCCAATCTGATGGCTGCTTGACAGGCCAGCTCTGGGTTTCCCAAGATTCAATGTACGCTGATGTCCAGTAGCCTGTATATAGCTTTCATCCATCCATGGGCGTGTGGATCTATAATGATAGTCAAAAGAGGCTGAACTCTCAGTGGATGAATAGGAAGCCTGATCCCTTTTGGATCTCCTTCTTCGTTGTTGATTCAATTATCTGGACAATTCTGCATTAGTGGAGTTGTTGAGTGAGCTACTGGCGGCTTTGAGTGAGTCCTTGCATTAGCAGTTGAAACTCTTCCCTGGTGACAGGGCCTTGCGGATCTGAACGTCCGGCAGCATTTTGATTGGTAGAAGGAAGTTGCTGAAAGTCTATATGAGTGGATCGTATAGGATGTATATGCAAGTATATGCAACTATCTATATAATATAACTTGATAAATGATAGTAGCAAAGTAAATTAAAATAATCACACCAGGATTTTGTACCGGTTCGGACCTCCCTTCCTACGTCCAGTCCCGAAGCTCCTCTTCGGAATTTCCTTTCAACTAACCCTCACTTGACTCGGAGGAACAGGTTTACAATAGTAGAGTTTCTTTGTCAAGAATGTGTTCTATAACACGGATGTTGACTATTAAGTAAAATTGCTTCCAATATATATATATATATATATATATATATAAGAGTTAATTATAGGTATTTTGATTGCTTAGAGATCGGGTATAAATTAGAGTGTAAGAGTTAAGAGCGTAAGTAAGTAAGGTGAATCCTTCTCTTGAATTCCTGATTCTATTTATAATGGTGGAGAGATCCTTTGTGCAGTTGCAACTGTTAGTAAGTGCTCTAAGGTTGCTTCTCATGGTGATGAAGAGTTGCAGTGAAGAGAAGCGAACGTGTCCTTTCAGATGTGACAATTGTTCTTTGAATTTACATAGTCGAGTTCAAAATCAGACGTCTGGAAAATATTTCAGACGTCTGGTCTTCGTATATTTTTTGTATCTGGTTGTATTTCAGACGTCTGAGTTTATTAACCAGACATATGGTCTTCATATATTTTTTATATCCGGATGCTTTTAAAGACGTCTGAGTGTATTAACCAGGCGTCTGATTCTTTCTGAGTTTCAAACCAAACGAATCAATCAGACGTCTGGTTAGTGTACCCAGACGTCTGAATGTGTGCATGTTGCTATATCTGTGTCTGTGTCATCCCTCTTCCACTTCTATCGACTTGAAGTCTTTCGATACTTCATTTGAGCCTTGTTTTTGTCTCTTTGGTAATGTTACTTTATCAACTACCTGTAAATATGGATATATATATATATATATCTGTGTGTGTGTGTGTGTGTGTGTGTATTCGATTTCCATTGTATAGTTGTTATCATCGAAACCATATAATTGATTTCCTAACAATCACACCCTTTTTGATGATGACAACTATTCAATGTACTTATATATAGATTATAAATCTCCCCCCGAATATGTGCTTATTTTTAATGTCATATGATTCTACCAATATTTCTCCCCCTTTGACATTATCAAAAAGAATTATAACAGTGAAGCCAATCGTCAAAAAGGAAAATTTCATTAATAACATGAAGTGATTACAATCGTAGATTTGTACAAAAATTATAAAAACTACGATTTCCAAATTCTAGATTTCCTTCTGGGAAGCTTTATTTGGATCATCTTCCTTTGGTTCTTAGTTGTCATAAGTGCTATCCTTTAAAGGAGATGTCAAAGCTTCCTTTGGATGTTCATCCACGGTTAGTTTTGAATGTTTTGCGGGAGGAGAAGGAACAGGGTTGCACAATTGTACCAACCCAGGGTTTCGTATCGATTGATTATCGTCATTAGACGATTAAATCGGTTAGCTAATTAGTTTTGGGAGTTTTTAAATCAAGTTGAAATTCTTTTGAAATTTGTTAAGGGATTTCGGGCTTTAAAATTGAATTTTGGCCCAAGGTTCTTTGGCTAGGGGCTGTGAAAAATGTTGATGTTTTCTTTGATTTGATCAAATTCGTATATATTGATACTTATTTTAGATTGTTTCAATTATACCGTTTTGATGATTGTTGAACTGTTGACTTCGGTCTTGTTTTTGTGTATGGGATTCCATGACTTCGGCCATCACCGTTGCTTTGATATCGAGTTGTACTATGTGGATTTTGGCCTTACTGTCCACTGTTCGACCTTGTTCGATTTCACCTGCTGTTTCAGGTCTCAGGCTATTTTGTCTTTGACCAAGTTCGAACCTTCCTGACTTTTGATCTTGTTGACATTTTCTTTGATATTTCTTTCATGTTAGTGGCCGCGTACAGTTGCTCGTTGGAGCTGTTGTGTGATTCAATGATATGCTTGCTTACTTGTCAGGATCATAATACATTGTTATTCATTTCTGTGACGTTTTCAACTTGATGCATTGTATTTCACATGAAGTTGTAGTTTGTATTCTCTAGTTCATATTATATTGTCACATCCCCCATGTATTTGCAGTTTGTATTTGGGTTGTACTGTCTTGAGCTCGAGTACATGGATCATTAGCTTGACCCTTATGGCTTGTTGAATTGTTGGATTCATTGTTCTATATATGTCTATTGATATGATTCGTAGTCTTTTCCATGTCGATATTTACACTGCTGTCACAATTGTTGTCACTGCTAACATATACATACGTGTATTTACTGGTGTCTTTATTTGTATACATGAATCTGGTATGACTTGAGCATTGCCTCTGTTTTCACTGCATATGTTTTAAGTCACTGTTACATACTTATCCATCATACAGTCCCTTGTATCGAGTTGTGAACATGACTATCCCATGGTTAAGGCTGACCGGTCGAGTTCTACCCTTGCACTGTCCAGTTTCACGTTGTTTTTCTTGTATAAATTTGTCTCACGGTTCCACTCGAGTCTGTGTCATTACTTGCACTATCCAATATCACAGTTGCATATTGTATGTCGCCATTCCGGCTGTTGCAGTTACATTTAGCTCATTTGGTTTGAGTTACATCTTCATTTGTTGTATTTGAATATAGTCTGCACTGTGACTCGAGTTTTCCTTTGATAGTTTGCATTGCACTAGAGATTCATTTGTTGCCTGCTGGGTTGTATATGCAGTTTTCTTTTAGTTTCTGTGCCACAGTGTGTTGTCTTATCGCTGATCTTTTGTGTATTTTATGTTGAGTTCGATTCTTTTAATGTTGCATTTGTTTCGAGTATGACTGCCCTTGTGGTTTCAGATCTGTAACATACATGTGCCATTCCTTGGTGCAGTTGTATATATTTTGTTTATAGTTGTTTCATAGTTGTTGTTTCAATTGATGGGTTGTGTTATCATACTCACTTGGTGGCATTTGGTGGCATACCTATCCCTGCACTGTTTGGTTGTGTTTGAATTTATGCTCGATAGTTTTATGATGTTTTGTAGCACCTGTGTTGAATCCAGCTGTAAAGCTCGGGTTTGACCTTGGGCTCGTTTGTGAACTTGATCTTTTGCATATTTCATATGCTGTATTGGCGAGGCAGTGCACGCGTGCGTGTACTGCAGCCAAATAGAATTGACGTTTTGAATTGATATTTCAATGGTTTGAGTTGTATTTTGATTTGGTTTGATTGATCATTTGTTGTTGTCTAATTATCTATTTGATAATTAGATTATGAGTTTCTAATTATTTATTTAATAATTAGATTTTTTGTTAATTGTCGTTTAGGCAATTCTATTGCTTTCTAATTTATCTTCATTGATAATCTTTCCATTTATTTTCGTCGATAATTTGAATTTGCTGATTTGTTGTTTAACACTGTTACGTGTTATATTTACCGTTATACGATTTCTTATTAAAGGATCAGATATGCGAGATTTATTTTGACTGTCGTCTATTTGTTATTTAATTATTATTGCTTCCGTGCATTAATAACTGAGTTTGAATTAGACTGACCCGTGTATTATTTTCTTTTGAATTTAATACACGGGTCAGACCGATTTATTACAGGTTGTAGATATCTTGCTTTGGGTTGCTGCTAGAGCTATGAAGTCTTTTCATACCTTTTGGCATAGTCGTGTCATAGTATAGGAAGATATGTATTCATGTATATTATATACGATAATGTACTTGCATATGTAACTTCCAGAGTTGACAGTTGTAGTTGTATCACATGTATTGTATCACATGTATTGTAACTGACTTCAGTTATATTTTTTTTTTTTTTGAAAATTGGTTAATATCTTTATTGCTCACAAATAGGCCGAAGCCCAATATGTTACAATGAATGCTTAATAGAGAAGTGCAGAACTCGAACTAGAACATTCCTTATCTAAACCTCTTTATCTTCCTCTTCGCTGAATCTCTATCATGGCGGCTCCTGAATCTCTACTAGACTTCCTTCGTCGTCTGCCCTCCACCTCCACTTCTCCAGTAGTGATTTTTCTTGTTCCTTTAGGCTGGAAAGCAATCTCTTGTTTATTCTCGTCATCATCAATTTAACGTCTCTGTCTATTTGCGCATTCACTGACTCAGTGTTCATTTCTTTTTTGTTGAAAGCCCTGTTGTTCCTTTCACGCCAGATGTTCCAAATGGTAGCTGCGAAGAAAATTCTAAATATTTCTTTCAGAAGGTTCGCACTGTTTCTCTGATTGTTCAGGTAAAAGATTTCATCTTTTAGTGTTTCAGCTGTCGCCAATCCAGTACATTTCATTTTCTGAAAACCCCAGACCACTTTAGTGAATTTACATTCAAAAAATAAATGTTCATGACTTTCATTCTGTTCCTTGCACAAGCTGCATGTGGTCTCATCTATTATCCCCCAATTTTTTAAATGATCTTTAGTGGGAAGTCAGCCAAGGACTGCTTTGTATGTTGTGTGTGCCATTTTTTGGAGTGACTAATTTGCTCCATATAAGGCTGTACCACTCAACCTTTTGATGTTTGAATCTGATTTCCTCCATTACTTTACTGAATTGAAATTTCCCTGTTGTTGAGTTTTTCATGATCCATTCATCACATTCTCTTTGTGAATATATTGGAATATTCTGAATTTCGTGAGCAAAATTTCTTGTAACAACTTGTTTTTCACATTTCCAAATTCCTCCTTCAATAATATCTGAAACAGCAATGTTCGGTTGTCCATAGTCTGAATATCCTTCCAATCCTAATCTTTCAATTAAACTTCTATTTTCAAACCAAGGATCTCTCCATAGATCAGTAGTATTTCCATTAGCTATTTTCCTCTCAATCAGAGTTTTCAACACTCCTCTTTGCTTCATGATACTTTTCCATACCACTGATGCATTATTATCCAAAGAATCTGTCCAGAAATTTGTCTTGATGTATTTAGCTCTCATCCATTTTGGCCGTAAGTTATCAGATGATATTATGTTCCACGCCAATTTGATCCCATAAACCTTTTTGAGTTCAAATAAAATTTTAAGGCCTACTCCACCTTCCTTTTTAGGTCTGCACAAGTCCTTATAACTGATTTTGTGAAATTTTCCCCTCCATATAAAGTCAGCACATATGGAATTGATTTTCCAAAGAGAGCAGTCCGGAATCTGGAATGTTTGGAGCCAATATCTGACTTTTGATGTTATTACTGTGTGTACTAGCTCCACTCTCCCAGCAAATGATAACAACTTAGATCTCCATCCTTGTAATTGTTCTCCAATTTTATCTAGGAGTTTAGCACCTTCTTTATCTATAATTGAGTTAGTAGATAGAGGAACCCCCAAGTATTTAACTGGGAGAACTCCTTTTGTCACTCCAATTCTGTCTATCATATTCTGTTTGTTCTTGCAGTACTTGTTAAAATAGCATTTAGTTTTGCCTTCATTGAGTTTTAGCCTTGCATATTTTTCTAATTCATAGAATATTTTTTTGAGTTCATCAACTGCATGTGTAGTAGCTTTCATGACTACTAACAAATCATCAGCGTATATAAGGTGATTTACCTTTGGTGATATTTTATGTACAGGGATGATCTTATTATTATGACATGCTATTTCCATTTGTAGGGAAAACCACTCCATTGCTACTGCAAATAGGTAAGGGGATAGAGGGTCCCCTTGCCTAATTCCTCTATTGCTAGAGATGTGTCCTTTAGGAATTCCGTTAATCAAAATTGAGAAAGTTGGGGAGAAAATACAACACTTTATCAGCTTTAAAAGACTCTCTGGAACCCCCATTTCATTGAGCATATGAATAATAAAGTGTCTGTTCACTTTGTCATAAGCTTTATGCAAGTCTATTTTGAGGCACATTTTGTCTGCTCCAGGTTTGTTAAAGTCTCTAACAAGTTCGTGAGCTAACAGAGAGTTTTCAGAAATCAATCTTCCTTTTATAAAATCATTTTGATTTTGTGCAATCAGGTTTGGGAGGACTTTGTTCAATCTATTACATATAATTTTGCTCAAAATTTTGTAAGAAACATTACAGCAAGATATGGGCCTGTAATCTTCTATTCTGTTTGGTTTTTTGATTTTTGGAATAAGAGATATAAAAGTGTGATTAATTTCTTGTACAAACTCACCACAATCCATAGCTTCCTGATAGGCCTCTAAAATGTGTTCTTTCAGGTGTATCCAGTGCATTTTGAAAGCAGCTGCCCCCATACCATCTGGTCCCGGACTGGCATCAATATGGATGGATTGAATAGCTCTCTTCAGTTCCCTTTCCGTAATCCTAGCTGTGAGCATGGCGCATCCCTCTTGAGAGATTTTTCTTCTGCATTGAACTTCAGGTAAGCTTTGCAGAGACTCCCCATTGTATAATTCCATGAAATATGTAAGAGCCTTGTTTTCCATTTCCTTCAAATTATTCACTACATTACCTTCTTCATTTAGACAATTCAGGATATTATTATATTGGGTTCTTTGAGACATTTTAGTGTAGAAATATTTAGTGCATTCATCCCCCTGTGTCATCCAATTTTCTTCTGCTTTTTGTTTGATTTCCATTGATTGTTTTTGAAGTTCTTCTTTGAGTCTGCTCTTTAACTGATAGAATTGTTTGTTAAGCTCTTCATTCAATGGGTCTTTGTCTAAAGAATCTTGGATGGTCTGAAGCTGAATATGTGTTTTTATAATGATATCCCGATCTTTTGGCCTTTTCCGGTTCCATTCTTTGAGTCTTTGCTTCATTGTCTTGAGCATCATTATATATTTATACATTTTATTACCTGGGGGATGTATTATATTTTCTATGTTTAAAGCTTCATTATATCCCTCTAGTAGATGCCAATTATTTGAATATCTGAAAGGCTTGCCTTTACTATCATTACTGTCATTATTAAACCTTACTAATAGAGGACAATGATCACTAGTTGAACTAGGAAGAACTATTGTTTGTAACCCTGGGATAGTGTTCATTAGCTCTGAATTGCATAAACATCTGTCAATTCTAGAAGATATATTTTTCCCTTCACCACTCTTCCATGTAAAATGCAGGCCAGTGTGGGATGTTTCCAGGAGTCCACTTGCCAGTACACATTCATTGAACTCTGCTAATTGGGCCACGGTCAGAGTATTACCTCCTACTCTTTCTTTTGTTTTTAAAACTACATTGAAGTCTCCCAGTACTAACCATGGCTTTATAATTTGACTGGAAAGCTCTTTTATTTGCTGCCATAGTTCTATTCTTTCAGACGCTAGATTTTTTGCATATACAAAAGTAATACATATTTCCAGACCTCCTACGTTTTTAACATGTATAGTCATCTGTTGCTCTTTATTATCAATAACAGTTCCTGTCCATGTATTCTTTTCCCATAACACTAGGATTCTCCCCTTCATAAGCTGAGTAATATTATGTTCCATCTGCCATTGAGCACCTATTTGGGTTTTAAAGCTTTCCAAACTATTATCTGAAAACTTGTTTTCCAGTAAACCAACTATGGATGGCTTATGAGAAGCCATAATATTGTGGAGGTCTAACTGACGAATGTCATTATTTAGACCTCTCACATTCCAACATAGAACTGTCATTTGATCTTATTGGATTTGCTCCTAGTAATTGGAGCATCTCCAACCTTAACCCTTTTGAAGGTTTCTGTATTTGATTTGGTAGTAAATATATCATTGTAATTCTCATTTGCTTTAGTGTATTTACTAATGTCTTCTATTTCATCTTCACTTTCTTCTGCAGACGACTCTATCTGGCTATTCATCTTCTGAATTTCCTCCAGAGATTCTGGCAACTTATCATCCTCAAGAGATTCTGGCAGATTATCATCCTTCTGGATTAGGTCCTCCCCAATATATGCAGGCTGATTTATCTCTGGACTCTGAGCTGGATGAGTTACTTGCAATGTTGCAGAGCCCTCAACACTGACTGACCTCTGACTAGTATCTTTATTTTGTGTATCTTTTGTGACTATATCATTTTTTGGGCAACTGGGTGGAGAATTTTGTATTTTGTTTTTCTCTACCCATACTTGTTCTGGCTTATTCTTGTTAATATTGCAATATGTAGTAGCATGGCCAAAACACTTACACTCAGCACACCTATGGGGAACAAACTCATACTCTATATCCTGTGTGTATACCACACCATTATTATTTTTTGCTTTAACACTTGGTGGTAGCTGACAATCTGCCTTTATTTCAACAAGTACTCTGGCATAATTAATTCTTTTCACTTTTCTTATATTCTCATCAATAGCCAATGGTTTCCCAATCATACTAGCCAGTTTACTAATGCATCTTGTATTCCATAATGTTAAATCTAGGCTCTGCATTTTAATCCATACTGGATACGATGATAGCATATCTTTCTCAAAATTGAAATTTGCTTCCCATCTTTTCATAATGATTAATTTACTATCCATAAACCATGGTCCCCCTTTCAGGATTCTTTCAAAATCATCTTGTTTTTCAAATTTTATCAGATAGAAACCATTGTCTCTATGAAAAACATCCCATGAACCGGTGGGGTTCCAAACACGTTTTATGTAAGCATTCAGGTGGACAATATAAGGTCTCTTTCCCGACATATATATGTATATAGAATTTTCCCAAATCTTCTGAGCTTCGGCATAATCTTCTTCATCAATTAGTTGATAGATTTCTTCTCCTTCCACTATTGGTTCTATGTAGTTCAGATCTCCTTTGATTTCGATTTGTTTCCCTGTCGCTTCAACCCAAGATCTAGGGCTTGGCCTTTGTTTTCTTTGGAGAACTTCCGCAAATGTTTCCTTCCTTCCCTTCTTCTCCTTCCCCTTCCCCTTACATCGCACCTCCGCCCAATCATCTCCAGGATCGAAAGTTATGGTGGGATCAGGAATCGGTTTTCTAGGGTTTTCAGTCGCCATTGACTTCAGTTATATATATATATATATATGAGATTTTATATTAGCTGTGTTCCGCATTTAGATTATCTGTGTTAGTATTATATATATTGTCCTAAACTATTATGAACCATCGTAGTTCGTTTTATACTGGAATTGGGTATGTCGATTGGAGTAAATAAATAAGAGATGAAAACTAAAAATATATACCACTCCTATCGAGATAACCAATACTAGTGTAAGGTCTAACTACGGATGGCCGCTCCTATCCAGCCTTATTCTTCATAATAACAAACAGTATTTCCTTAATACTCTTTGTTATTGTGAGCATAGAGGTGGGCGTCACAGTTGGTATCAGAGCTTGGGGTTTATGGACATAATATAAAACATTACTTAGATGGAACATATGTTACAACTATTTGTCGATGTTTTTAGTTGTGCTATGAGTCAAAACTAAAGTTTTGAAATTATGATGATTTTTTTAAATATCTTTATTTAAAAATAAAAGTGAAATTGTGTTTTAATGATTGGTTGATTTGTGTTCTGTTTATCAAAGTGCGCAGCGGAAACAGTGAGACTGCCTTCGCTGAGTACAGCTGATAACCTTTTTGATTAAAAAATCAAAATATGAAATTGAAATAAATTTCATTTGTTGTTTACATAGATGTGTTTAATTTGATTTCTTTGAAAATTTTGAATCCGATGTGTGGATCCGAAACGATTGCAGTTATGTGATTTTGTTGAGATTTTTGCTGTTTTGAATTATCTTTGTGGAAGCTATATTCGACTGGTTTCTTTGTCCATTTTGTAGTATGCATGCAAATTTGAGTTTCATGTTACTTCATTGATTTTACGTTGAACCGGTGTTTGGTTTTAAATGTATTTTGTTGCCGTTATTTTTATAACGGGATTTTTACATCGGTGCTAAATTTTTGAAGCACGGTGTTTTGTTGACCTTTTTAATGAATGAAAACTCACTGGTATTATGGTTTGATGCGAATTTTTTGATGAGATTTTGACGTATAAAAAATTACTGTCGCATTGACTTTAGTAACCGTCAAATTTTAAAGTGAATTTTCAAGCGGTTATCCCGTAATGCTGATTTTGAGATCCGTTTCTAAGGTGTTTTGAGAAGTGCAATTTTCTTGTCGAAATTGTCACCAATGTTGCTATTCTTATCATGGATTTGCAAATCGTTTTAAAAATAAAATTGTTTTCAAAAATTTCTACAGTTTACGCTTTCAAAAGAATGAGGAAGCGATTTAAACGATTCATCAAAATTGAGGACTATGAACCCTTACTTTTACTGATTAGCTTAATTTCGGAATTGTCCGTTTGAGAAGGTAGATTATTACTTTTATAAAATAAATGAAATTGTTTTCAGAAATTTTGCAGTTTGTGCTTTCAAAATAATGAGGAAGCGATTTAAACGTTGCAGCAAAATCAAGGACTATGACCCCTTTCTTTTACTGATTCGCTTAATTCCGGACTTGTCCGTTTGAGAATGTGAAATGTTATTTTCGAAATACACAATTTAGCACTTTCAAGGAAATGGTGAAGAGATTTAAACGATTTAGTAAAACACGTGGTATGAGACATGTGCGTTTTCTATTTTGGTTAATTCCGAACTCGTTTATTGAAATATTTGATGATTTTGTGGGCTTTCGAGCCTCTTTGTTGGACCTCCGGGTCATTTGTTGGACCTTCGGGTCAATACCAGTACTGGACCTTCGGGTCATTTGTTGGACCTTCAGGTTATTTGTTGGGCGCCAAAAATATAGTACTTTGTAGGCTTCGGCCATTTGTTGATGCACGTGCGGCGTAGCTAAAACTCGCCATTTGTTGGGATCGATCCATCTTTTATGCTGATTTTCTAGTCATCTTAATTGATTTCTAAATATTTGTTGTTTCCAATTATCTGCAGGTAATTGGATATTTGTTGATATGAGTTCTGATTATCGTTTTTGATAATCGGATATTTGTTGTTTCTAGTTATCGTTTTTGATAATCGGATATTTGTTGTTTCTGATTATTGCCTGTGATAATTAGATATTTGTTGATTTGAGATTTCTGATTATCGTTTTTGATAATCGTATATTTGTTGTTTCTGATCATCGCTTGTGATAATTAGATATTTGTTGATTTGAGATTTTTGATTATCGTTTTTGATAATCGGATATTTGTTGTTTCTGATTATCGCTTGTGATAATTAGATATTTGTTGATTTGAGATTTCTGATTATCGTTTTTGATAATCGAATATTTGTTGTTTCTGATTATCGCTTGTGATAATTAGATATTTGTTGATTTGAGATTTCTGATTATCGTTTTTGATAATCAGATATTTGTTGTTTCTGATTATCGTTTGTGATAATTAGATATTTATTGATTTGAGATTTCTGATTATCGTTTTTGATAATCGGATATTTGTTGATATGAGATTTCTGATTATCGTTTTTGATAATTAGATATTTGCGGTTTTGCGATTGGTGATTTGTGTTTCCTAATTATCTTTGTTGATAATTAGATTTTTTCTGTTTGCTAATTATCGTATCGGTAATTAGATATTGCAGTTTGTGGTTTCTGTATTCTAATTATCTAATTGATAATTGAATATTGCTGATAATTATATTTATTCAGTTTTGTGTTTTCTAGTTATCTATTTGATAATTAGATTTGGTTGAGAATTTGTGAATTTCTTTTATGAAATTAAAAGATTTATTTGGCATTTGTGTTCTTGACCTTTATTTTCTAGCTTAACCAGTTTATGTTAGAAAAATAATTGCTATTGACACCTTTAAATATGAAAATTGCGGGGACGCCATTTTTATAAGGAGGGGAATCTGTAACAACCCGGGTTTCATATCGATTGATTATCGTCATTAGACGATTAAATCGGTTAGCTAATTACTTTTGGGAGTTTTTAAATCAAATTGAAATTCTTTTGAAATTTGTTAAGGGATTTCGGGCTTTAAAATTGAATTTTGGCCCAAGATTCTTTGGCTTGGGGCTGTGAAAAATGTTGAAGGGTATAACCGGTTCCCCTCTTTGTTTCTTTTGGCAAACCCGACCCCCCTTCATTCATTTTCGTTCGAAAACCCTAGCGTACGAAAGAAAATAAACAATGGCGTCTCGTCTCATTCGTTCCTCTTTCTATAGCAATTAGGGTTTTCTAAAATTTGAAGATCGCGACTGTATATGCTCGATTGAACTAGATTATCTTGCTTTATTTGTCGATCATCTCTTGGTTGCAACGTCGAATGCGTGCTCTTCAAAAACTGAGGTGAGTGATTTTTATTTCACTCACATCCAATTCTACTTAGTACTATGCTTCGGTTGTTTGATTTTGTTTCGATGTTGATGTTTTCTTTTATTTAATCAAATTCGTATATATTGATACTTATTTTAGATTGGTTCAATTATACCGTTTTGATGATTGTTGAACTGTTGACTTTGGTCTTGTTTTTGTGCTGTGGATTTTGGCCTTACTGTCCACTGTTCGACCTTGTTCGATTTCACCTGCTGTTTCAGGGCTCAGGCTATTTTGTCTTTGACCAAGTTCGAACCTTCCTGACTTTTGATCTTGTTGACATTTCCTTTGATATTTCTTTCATGTTAATGGTCGCGTACAGTTGCTCGTTGGAGCTGCAGTGTGATTCAATGATATGCTTGCTTACTTGTCAGGATCATAATACATTGTTGTTCATTTCTGTGACGTTTTCAACTAGATGCATTGTATTTCACATGATGTTGTAGTTTGTATTCTCTGGTTCATATTATATTGTCACATCCCCCATGTATTTGCAGTTTGTATTCGGGTTGTACTGTCTTGAGCTCGAGTGCATGGATCATTAGCTTGACCCTTGTGGCTTTGTTGCATTGTTGGATTCATTGTTCTATATATGTGTAATGATATGATTCGTAGTCTTGTTCAAGTCGATATTTACACTGCTGTCACTGCTAACATATACATACGTGTATTTATTGGTGTCCTCATTTGTATACATGAATCTGGTGCGACTTGAGCATTGCCTCTGTTTTCACTGCATATGTTTTAAGTCACTGTTACATACTTGTCCATCATACAGTCCCTTGTATCGAGTTGTGAACATGACTATCCCATGGTTGAGGCTGACCAGTCGAGTTCTGCACTTGCACTGTGCAGTTTCACGTTGTTTTTCTTGTATACATTTGTCTTACAGTTCCACTCGAGTATGCGTCGTTACTTGCACTATCCAATATCATAGTTGCATACTGTATGTCGCCATTCCGGCTGTTTCGGTTACATTTAGCTCATTTGGTTTGAGTTACATCTTCATTTGTTGTATTTAGTCTGCACTGTGACTCGAGTTTTTCTTTGATAGTTTGCATTGCACTAGAGATTCATTTGTTGACTGTTGGGTTGTATATGCAGTTTTCTTTTAGTTGTTGTGCCATAGTGTGTTGTCTTATCGCTGATCTTTTGTGTATTTTATGCTGAGTTCGATTCCTTTAACATTGCATTTGTTTTGAGTATGACTGCCCTTGTGGTTTCAGATCTGTAACATACATGTGCCATTCCTTGGTGCAGTTGTATATATTTTGTTTATAGTCGTTTCATAGTTGCTGTTTCAATTGATGGGTTGTGTTATCATACTCACTTGGTGGCATTTGGTGGAATATCCATCACTGCACTGTTTGGTTGTGTTTGAATTAATGCTCGACAGTTTTATGATGTTTTATAGCACCTGTGTTGAATCCAGCTGTAAAGCTCGGGTTTGACCTTGGGCTCGTTTGTGAACTTGACCTTTTGCATATTTCATATGTTGTATTGGCGAGGCAGTGCACGCGTGCGTGTACTGCAGCCAAACAGAAGTGACGTTTTGAATTGATATTTCAATTATTTGAGTTGTATTTGATTTGGTTTGATTGATCATTTGTTGTTGTCTAATTATCTACTTGATAATTAGGTTATGAGTTTCTAATTATTTATTTAATAATTAGATTCTGTTATTAATTGCCTTTTAGGCAATTCTATTGCTTTCTAAATTATCTTCATTGATAATCTTTTCATTTATCTTCATCGATAATTTGAATTTGCTGATCTGTTATTTAACACTGTTACCTGTTATATTTACCGTTATCTGATTTCTTATTAAAGGATTGGATATGCGAGATTTATTTTGACTGTCGTCTATTTTTTATTTAATTATTATTGCTTCCGTGCATTAATAACTGAGTTTGAATTAGACTGACCCGTGTATTATTTTCTTTTGAACTTAATACTCGGGTCAGACCGAGTTATTACAGGTTGTAGGTATCTTCCTTTGGGTTGCTTCTAGAGCTATGAAGTCCTTTCATACCTTTTGGAGTAGTCGTGTCATAGTATAGGAAGATATGTATTCATGTGTATTATATACGATAATGTACTTGTATATGTAACTTCCAGAGTCGACAGTTGTAGTTGTATCATATGTATTGTATCACATGTATTGTAACTGACTTCAGTTATATATATGAGATTTTATATTAGCTGTGAACTATTATGAACCGTCGTAGTTCATTTTATACTGGAATTGGGTATGTCGATTGGAGTAAATAAATAAGAGATGAAAAATAAAAATATATACCACTCCTATCGAGATAACCAATACTAGTGTAAGGCCTAACTACGGATGGCCGCTCCTATCCATCCTTATTCTTCATAATAACAGACAGTATTTCCTTTAATACTCTTTGTTATTTTCTGCATAGAGGTGGGGCGTCACACCAATCCTCATAGGGTGGTGTTGGACCACGAATCCATTGTAATACTTCTTTAAGAACCGATAAAACAATCGAAAGAGATTCTTCAACTGTGGCAAGTCTTGTAGCAAATGAAGTTTCAAAACTGTCAATTCGCTTAGCCAAAATTTTCTGATTTTGAGATAGAATTTTTTGGTTCCGAAGAGTGAGATCTCGAACACATTCATTTGGATTTGTATCCATTCGAGTCTCCATAATTTCATCATGTCTCGGATAATCAAATGGTGCTTGGAGGAGGAGGAGTGACTTCTCGATGTTGTACTTCCTCTTGGGATGGATCAATGTTTGGTTGAGGAAGAGGCTCAACTCTTCGAGATTGACGATTGTGCGTCCAATCTTCGAATGACATAAACTCTAGAGGGATTTCAGGTAGGTGCATCAGAGAGAAGAATTGGTGGAAGCATATTTGGACGAGATTTCTTCGAATGTCGATAGGTAGGAAGGAATATTATGTGCACGAAGAAGTCTCATAATATAAGTAGGGTAAATGATCGATGGTCGTGATCGAGTCCAAAAGTGCTTGAGCTCGTCGAAGATGAATTTGGCCCAATTTACCCGAGTTCCACTAAAGAGATCATATAGAGCTTTGTGCTCCATTTCCGTTATTTGCTCGTGACTCCCCATACGTGGAACAACTATATTTATTATCATTCTTGTCAAGAGTCGAGCTTTTGGACGTAAATATTTCGAAGCAAATTTTGGCATTTCGTCCTTCCAAATTTGAAGAGTAATACTATTCCGTGGCTTGAAGCGCATATCCGAAATGTTGTATAAATCTTCCCCACTGTCAGAGCATCCCAAAGTTCTACCTATTAACCCTGGAGTTAACCTAATCGTATTACCATAAACACTAGACCATAACCAGTTGTCCTCATCTTCGGTATTCCATACCGAAGTACTGTCTAGATTAGCGTAAAATAAAAATATAGCTAATTGATCTATTTGAACATCATTTGAAATAAAAGAGATTAGGGTTTCCAATCCATCATTTTCACAAAGTTCATCTTTTGATGGAATGCGGTGCTTTATGCATCCACCTCTCGGTTTGATCATCGAAGCACACCTGGGGGTTTGAAGATGAAGCGGACTGGTCTTGTTTTTGTTTTGGAGCCTTGATATTCTTAGTGCGAGGAGGTGTTTTGATTTAGTTTTGTAGAAGACGTTGATTGTGAAGAAAAAATCATCAAAAAGCAGATAAAGCGGAATAATTTTGAGATAGAGGAAAAAAAATGACATTACCTGGGTGTATTTAAATGGTCGATTGAATTCCTAACGTTTAAATTTGAATGCAGACGTCTGGTTTGCCCTAAATTTTTACAGAAGATACAAACAGACGTTTGGTATTTGGAGTAGACGTCTGTTTTGGTCGAATTTGTGAGTTTGAATAGGCAGAAACTTTAAACAGACGTCTGGTTATATATGTCAGACATCTGATTTAGATAAATTTGTGAAAGAAGACTTGGTCAGACGTCTGGTTCAATGTGTTAGATGTCTGAAATTTTCTGAATTCTATTTTTAGGAGGCAGAACATAAATTCAGACGTCTGGAGGATATATCAGACGTCTGACCTATGCACACTGCTAAATTTTTAATTGTCTCAAACGTCTGGAGGATGTAGATAGACGTATGAAATTTGCAGTTTGGCTAAAAATAGCCTAAAGTTTGATGTTTTTGCTTATTTATCGAATATTGATAACAAATATCTTTATTGTTGTAAAATATAATAACACATAAGTATAGATACATACAATAATTAATACGATTTATTTATTTAGATGGCGACGGAGTTTTAAGATTTCCTGACTCGTTATCCTTCCATAGTCTAAGAGAAGACCATATATTTCCACGTTCGTGGGTCCGTGGGGAGCCAGAATATCGTCTTGTTGAGGGATCTGAAGGTGTAAATTACGAAGAAGATGGATCCAATGAACTACAAGGTTTTGATAGCGGTTCATGAACATCTTTCTTTCATGACGAACAGAACTTCATCGCCACTTGCTCTAGAAAGCTTAGCCTTCGCGCCGTAACTTTTTGTTCGAAATAAAGCTCTCGTTGAAGATCTATCTGTTGTTTCTGGTGATGATGAATTTCATCAATTTTCTCCTTTGTGTTAGGAGAAATAAACAGAGATCTTTTAGTTTTCTTATTATCTGGAGTAAAATCAGTATGATACGAGGACCACCTATTTGTTGGCTCTTGTTTTGGTGTAGGCGTAGGAAGACGTTGTGGTGTGTCAACCGAGCTATCCGTCGATGGTGTTGAGATGGAGATGGATATATAGGAGTTCCCAGAAGACATTTTTATATTTTATTTTTAAAAAAATGATTGTTTGTATATAGTTGTTATATAACTATGTATATATATAAGCTGAAAACATTATTTATAGAACAACTAATTGTCTAAAAAATTAATGGTTCAGAAATTAATAAGTATAATTTATGGTAATAAAATAGATAACTAAACTTAGTCTTTAAATGAAGTTATTTTTTTTAAGGAAGAACATCATGAAGTGAACAAATACCTAAACTTCGTCGGAGTTTAATGAAAGTTTGTTCATTTAATGTTTTTGTAAAAATGTCGGATACTTGATTTTCGGTATTTACGTATTCTAAAGAAATAGTTCCTTTTTCAACATTGTCTCGTAAAAAATGATGTCGTGTATCTATATGTTTGGTTCGTGAGTGATTAACAGGGTTTTTTGATAAATTTATAGCACTTGTGTTATCGAAATATATTGGAGATTTTTTGATAATTTTACCGAAATCCTTTAGTGTTTGTTGCATGTATATCACTTGTGCACATGTTAGACTACGAAGATGTATTCGGCTTCGCAAGTAGATAAGGAAACACAATTTTATTTTTTGCTAAACCATGAAACTAATGATTGTCCGATAAAATGACATGTTCCACTAGTACTCTTACGATCTGTTCTACATCCACCGAAATCCGCATCGCTATATGAATCAAGTTCAAAAGATGATCCTTTAGGGTAAAACAAACCATAATCTCTAGTACTAGATAGATAAAATAAAATACGCTTAACAACTCTTAGATGAGATTCTTTTGGTTTTGCTTGAAATCGAGCACATAGACATGCACTCATCATAATATCAGGTCGACTGGCCGTTAAATAAAGTAAAGAACCAATCATGCTTCGATATAACTTTTCGTCAAAATCTTTTCCATTTTCATCTTTTTCTAAGTGAACAGTGGTACTCATTGGTGTTGGTTTGCTTGATGTTTTATCCATTTCGAATTGACGTAATAAATCGTTACGATATTTTTCTTGGTGAATAAAAATTCTATTTTCGAGTTGTTTTATTTGTAGACCTAAGAAGAAATTTAATTCTCTCATGTGTGACATTTCAAATTCATTTTTCATAACATTTGAAAATTGATTACATAGATTTTTGTTGGTTGAACCAAAAACGATATCATCAACAAAAATTTGTACAACTAAAATATTGTTATTTTCTCTTTTAATAAATAAAGTTGTATCTATTTTGTCTATATGAAAACCAGATGTTATTAAGTGATTTTTAAGACGTTCGTACACACGCGAGGGGCTTGTTTTAATCCATATAGTGCTTTATGTAATTTAAAAACATGATCGGGATATATTTCGTGAACAAATAATGATGGTTGTTCGACGTATACATTTTCTTTAATAAAACCATTCAAAAAGGCACTTTTGACATCCATTTGGAATAATTTAAAATTGTGATGAGTTGCAAAGGCGAGTAATGTAAGAATGGCCTCTAATCTTGCTACTGGAGCAAAGGTTTCATCGTAGTCTATATCTTCTTCTTGATTGTAACCTTGAGCAACTAAACGTGCTTTATTTCTAATGATATTTCCATTCTCGTCTGCTTTGTTTTTAAATACCCATTTTGTTCCTATTACCGATTGATCTTCAGGTCTTGGTGCTAATTCCCATACGTTATTACGTTCAAATTGATTTAATTTTTCTTGCATAGCTATTATCCAAAAGTTATCATTTGAGGCTTCTTTATAATTTTTTGGTTCAAAGTTAGATACAAATGCTATATGGCTTATTTGCTTGAGTTGATTTCTAGTTACTCTTGAATTAAGATCTCCAATAATATTATTTATGGGATGATTCTTAAGAATTCTAGGGGACGAAATCAAGGTGTTATTTTGCATATTTGTTTCATTATTATTAGAATTTGTTTGTGGAATAATTTCTTCTTCATCATTAGTATGACGGTTAAAAAGATTTTCATCGAACGAGACATGTAAGCTCTCTTCAATAGTATTATTTCATTTATTAAAGATTCTATATGTTTTGCTATGATCCGAATATCCAACAAAAATACATTCGTCGGCCTTTGGGTCAAACTTTCCTAAGTTATTTTTTGTATTTCGTATAAAATATTTTGATCCGAAAGTTTTAAAGTATGATACTTTAGGTTTTTTACCAGAAAATATTTCAAAACAAGTTTGTTTAGTCATGAGGCGTATGGTTACTCGATTTAATACATAACAAGATGTCGCAATAGCTTTAACCCAAAAGTGTTTTGGTAAAGCACTACTATTTAGTAATGTTCGTGCACATTCTTGTAATGTACGATTTTTTCTTTCTACGACACCATTTTGTTGAGGGGTACGAGGAAAAGAAAAATTATGCGTTATTCCTTTCTTATTACAAAAGTTTGTAAAAATGTCATTTTCGAATTCTCCTCCGTGATCACTTCTAATATTTTTAATTTTCAAATTCATTTGAGTTTTAATTCTTTCAGCAAATATTTTAAATATACCAAAAGTATCGCTTTCGTGTTTTAAAAATAAGTCCATGTATATCTCGAAAAATCATTGACCATCACGAAAACATATTTATTGTGATTATAGACCTTATTTGTGTTGGACCAAATAAATCTAAATGTAATAATTCTAATGGTTGTTTTGTGGAAATATTATTTTTAGATTTAAACGAGTTTTTCTTTAGTTTTCCAATTTGACAATCGTCACATAAGTTTTCTACATTATAATTCATTTTAGGTAATCCTCTTACCAACTCATATTTTGCTAACTTATTAATATTCTTAAAATTGATATGACAAAATCGTTTATGCCATAACCATGGATCATCATGTTTGACGGTTAAACATAAGTTTGAATTTTTATTTATATTCATGTTTAATACATAAATATTTTTGTTTCTAAATCCTTCAAAAATGAGTTGTTTGTTATTATCCAAAATATTACATCTATCCTTTTCAAAATTTATTTGAAAACCTTTATCGCATAATTGACTAATGCTTAGTAAGTTGTGTTTTAGATTTTCTACTAATAAAACATTTGTAATAATAGGAGAGTTAGATATATCGGAGTTGATGACTTCTCCAATGCCTATGACATATTCTTTTGAATTATCTCCGAAGGTTACCGTTCCACCATCGATGTATGTTATATTTGATAACATTTTTGAATTTCCGGTCATATGTTTGGAGCAACCGCTATCTAGTATCCTTTCTCCTTATTTTTTATTTTAGGTACCTGCAAAATAAAGAATGTTTTAATTGGTACCCATATGTTTTATTAGGGTCCTAATTGTTAGAGAAAGGTAGCCATACCCAAGATGGTTTGGTGCCTTTATAAATATAATTTTTGTTATAGACTACTCCTTCTAAGTAATTATTAATATGCTTTTGTCTAATCAAATTATTATTTGTTTTAGGAATCCAAATTTTCATATTTTTGATATTTAATTTAGACTTAGGAAAACTTCTAGTTTTTATGTGATTAATATTTTTAGCATCATTTCTTTTTTGTTTAGAAGAATTTTTAAATCCTATTCCATTTCTATTGCCTGATAGTTTTGAAGTTTTGATAAGATTTTCCAAATCTTGTTTCCTTTATTAAATTTTGACATATTAGTGGTAATTTTATCTAATTTTTCTTTTAGTTCTATATTTTCAATTTTCCATGATTCAATACTATTTTTAAACTCAACATTTTTTTTAACAAATTTTCTTTTACTATAGTAATATTCTCACTTTCTATCAATTTATTTTTGATTTTTTCTTGAGATATTTCAAGTTCTTCTAGAATAATTTTTTTCATCTTTCAACATTCCTACCTCAAGTTCTAATCTATTTATTTTGACTATATATTCTTTGTTCAATTTTTTTATTTGTCTAAATTTATCATCTAATTCCATGCTAAGTTCTAATAATTCATCATAGCTAAGTTTAGGACATACCTCTTCAGTTTCTGCCATAAAACATACATTAGCCTGTTCTCCGTCACTATCACTACCAGTTTCAGAAGATGAAGAATCCAAGTCATCCCAAGTTACTTTAAAAGCCTTCTTCTTCTTGAATTTTTGAACTTTGTTTTTCTTTTTTTCATTATTGAGTTTAGGGCAATCCTTCTTCATATGACCGTATTGATCACATTCATAGCACTTGATTTGAGTTGTGTTGGATTTTCCCTTCTTTTTGAAATTTGGTCATCTTTCTAAATTTCTTGAATCTATTATAATTCTTAGCAATGAAGACTATTTCTTCTTCATCTAAATCAGAGTCATCATTTTTTGTTGCTGGAAATGCTATATTCTTTTTCTCCAAATTTAGTTCTTTTCGTGCCTGCAAATTAGCTTCATAGGACATTAGATTTCCCGTTAACTCTTCAACTTTGAGAGTAGAAAGATCGTTAGCTTCTTCTATAGCTAAAACCTTCCTTTCCCAAAATGATGTTAAAGAGTTGAGTATTCGAGAAACTAAATCAAAATCAGTAAATTTAACCCCTAATGCCATAAGATCGTGTTGGATAGTTTGAAATCTAGAAAACATGTCAACAATAGTTTCATTTTGCTTCATTTTGAATGAAGAAAATTGTTTTGTAAAATTGAAACCTTAGTTTGTTTGACCTTTGTTGTACCTTCGTGTGTAATTTATAAGGTACGCCAAATATCAAACGCAGTGGTGCATGACATGACACGTGAAAATTCAATTTTGTCTAAAGAGCAAAATAAAACATCCATAGCTTTAGCATTATTTGATGCTAAGGTCTTTTGTGCATCGGTCCAAGTGTTCATAGCAGTAGTAGGTGCTTCATATTTATCTTGTGTGGCTGACCAAATTTCAAGACCATTAGCTTCCATAAAAATTCTCATACGTGTTGACCAATATGCATATTTAGATCCATTAAAGAGTGGGGGTCATGTTGTGGATTGTCCTTCTTAAAAAATACTTGTCATATTAAGGTGATTCAAAAAACGTGTTATTGTTATTTGATCAAAACCTTGCTCCGGTACCAATTGAAAGTCTATATGAGTGGATCGTATAGGATGTATATGCAAGTATATGCAACTAACTATATAATATAACTTGATAGATGATGGTAGCAAAGTAAATTAAAATAATCACACCAGGATTTTATACTGGTTCGGACCTCTCGTCCTACGTCCAATCCCGAAGCTCCTCTTCGGAATTTCCTTTCAACTAACCCTCACTTGACCCGGAGGAACATGTTTACAATAGCAGAGTTTCTTTATCAAGAATGTGTTCTATAACACAGATGTTGACTATTAAGTACAATTGCTTTCAATGTATATAGAAGAGTTAATTACAGGTATTTTGATTGCTTAGAGATCAGATATAAATCAGAATATAAGAGTTAAGAGCGTAAGTAAGTAAGGTGTATCCTTCTCTTGAATTCCTGATTTTATTTATAGTGGTGAAGAGATCCTTTGTGTAGTTGCAACTGTTAGTAAGTGCTCTAAGGTTGCTTCTTATGGTGATGAAGAGTTGCAGTGAAGAGAAGCGGACGTGTCATTTCGGATGTGACAGTTGTTCTTTGAATTTACATAGCCGAGTTCAAAATCAAACGTCTGGAAAATATTTCAGACGTGTGGTCTTCATATATTTTTTGTATCTGGTTGTATTTCAGACGTCTGAGTTTATGAACCAAACGTTTGGTCTTCATATATTTTTTATATCCGGATGCTATTCAGACGTCTGAGTGTATTAACCAGACGTCTGATTCTTTCTGAGTTTCAAACCATAAGAATCAATCAGACGTCTAGCTAGTGTACCCACACGTCTGAATGTGTGCATGTTGCTTTATCTGTGTCTGTGTCATCCCCCTTCCACTTCTATCGACTTGAAATCTTTTGATACTTCTTTTGAGTCTTGTTTTTGTCTCTTTGGTGATGTTACTTTATCAACTACCTGTAAATATAGATATATATGTATATTCGATTTTCATTGTATGGTTGTTATCATCGAAACCATATAATTGATTTCCTAACAGTTGCACAGGGTTTTGTCTGTCCCATCCTTCTGGATCTGCAGCTATTGAAGTAGTTCTAGTGTTAACCATGGAGGATGGCGAAGCTCTTTCCTATAATCGGTACAAATTTGAATAGGATGGAAGAACTTTTGACCTTGGAATTTGGATCTTCTCCTTAGATTTTCGCAATCCAATATCGGTAGTAAATCCAATGAGCAAAAAAAAACTGGATTTTCACACTGAAAGCACCGAAGAGTTTGTACTGAAATTGGGCATAACACCCTTTGGATGTATTTGAAGAGATAAAATGAAGAGTATAAATGAAAAATGAGGAAGATCTAGCAAACACACTAATCGATAACAGGTAAAAAGCATAAAAACACATAGATTTAGAGTGGTTCGGTGTATGGCCTACGTCCACTATAAAATGGCCAACTTTTATTGATTTATGCTTGTTGGTTACAATGAGTTGCAATAGTAGAATTAAAGTATAATAGTGATTTCGGCAGAGTCTGGACGTAGAAGAGCCAAAACTCTCTTTTCAGTAGGTCCTGGGTTGCTATTTATAGGCGTAGGCAGCAAATATCTCGCTCATATCTCGAAAGACCTCTTCTCCCACGTGGGTGGGCCCATGCGATCGCTCCCTGATCGTTTGGAGTCGATCCATGATCGATACAAATGCAATTCACATTGATCAAGATTTAGTACAATCGAGTCGGGATCGATCATCAACATTCCTGAGGATGTATGCAAGCTCCTGTGAAATTTGGTGGTATTTGGACTTGTAGATCTCGAGTTATGATTGATGCAAATTTGAATTTGTTGAAGACTACTGAGTTTGTAACGCTTTCGTTCGCATCGCTTCTGTTCGTATCGCTTCTGGGCATGTGTTCGCTAGTTGACATGGCGTTAACTTTTAGGATCGATCCACTTTCATGCCTAATGACTGAGTCTTCCATTTTTACATGTGTTACTGCCGATGGATATGAAGCAGGTGAATTTTAATGGATACGAAGTAGGTCGGTTTGGATGGATATGAAGAGAGCTAACTCGAATGGATACTAACAAAGTTGATTTCCTTGGTTTGCATCTTTCGTAACTCGAGCATACAAAACTCCGATTGACTTGAAATTTGAAACATCGTCTTTCAAAGCTTTGCTTCTCATGTCACGCTAACTGTAGCTCGATCCGGACTCGAGCAAAATTTACCAGCATCCATAGTGAACCTGTGTATAACCGTTTTCTGAGATGAAGAATCTTTGATTTCCAGTCAATTTCTTGGTGTCACGGCCTTGCCAAAAGACGGGATAACAACTGTAGGGTAGAGGCGGTCAACCGGTAAATATTGTTGGTGGCAAGGGTCTCTGCATTTGAACGTAACGGATTTTATTATTTTTAACCGACTTAAATCTAACGGTTGTGGTGCATTCCAGCCACTATAAATAAGAGTTTACCCCCTCACTTTTGTTCACAAATTGTTTCAAGAACCAAACAAAGCTTTGTCAGTCTCCCCTTCAAAGATCCAAAAAAATCTTTAGAGTTTCAAGTAACAAATTCTACATGTTTATTATTTTATTTTCCAGTTCTGTTATCTTCTAATCCCTCAATTTTTGAATTTGATCAAAATATACAAATCTCTTGTTGTATATACCTAAAAGGGAAAATCTGAAAGAGATAATCGATGATGTGACAAATACAAAAAAAAAGAGCTAAGGACATGTTGTGAGTGGAAATCTTAATATTTCTATTTTATTAATTGAATAGTGTAGTTTGGATTTGATATGTGCGTTGAGGAATTTTGGTTTACTAAAATACACATTAAAACCGCAAAAATTCCTCCAAAGCTAAATGCCAATTCTTAGGTTGGAATCTCAATTATTTTATATTAAAATAATGAAATTTGTGTATATTTTGCAATTTCAATATTTTACATCCTATTCCATTTCTTATCTTTTCTTTGGACTAATTAAAGGTTTTGATTAAGAGAAATGGTGTGTAAGGTATGAATTATTATTTGTAGTTTGCATCTTCTATTTCCACAATTTCAATAGAAATTCTCTTTATCTAATAATTTCATGTAAAAAGAAGTTGAATAAAGTGTAAAAGTATGTAAATTATAATTTTGTATTATTGATTTATTCCATATTTTAATGTAAAATAAGTTTGGATTCCCTTTTTTTTGTTGATTTGATTTTGGATATATGATTTATGATATATGTGATAATATAGAGATGAGACTTATATAATTTTGAAGATTTGACAATTAAATGTTAGCTAGAACGTAAACTCCACACATTAGTTAGGGCGTAAAAAGAATGCAAAAAATAAAAAATTTCTAAACACATTTTGCACGTGAAGTAAGAAACAAATAAGCAACAGGAAAAAATTGATATAATTAAATGCATCATAATCCATTCATAAAAAAGACATCACAACTTTATATTCAAAATACAAACGATAAATCATAAACTATAATAGTAATATATATTTATTCTTTATTGTTAAAGATGAATGCAAAAACTAACATCTGCTTGAAGGGCATCTACTTATCTAGATTTACTGCAACAAGTAACCTGAAACAAATTGGTAAACTTAAAAATGGTTGCAAAAGACCCTAGTTTCTAAGCATAATCTTAATTTTAGCACACATTAGTAAACTTAAAAGTAAACATAGTTTTCTCACCTGAACACCATCATCTAACAAAAAAACTTCACCATGCTCAATTGGTAAACTTAAAGATTTTCTTTTTCTCAAGTAAGAGTTGGTCTCAAATCATCTCAACTATATAATGGACATATAACTAATTTATCATGAATGATAATCATTTCAACAGTAAACTAGGAAGTAGATCAGAATTACAAAATTGAACTGCAAAGCAGTTCCATAAGTTTATAGACTATGTACAAAATCTTATCAATAGAATACCATTTTGAAACTTCTTGTTCAATTCATGCCTTCATCTGTCTTTTTCTAGTGAGGAAGATAAATAATTGAGAGTGAAGCTATCTAGGTCTTCCCCTAGAACAAAACCATGGTCTGACACTTCATAATTTATTCGTAGATCTTTAACCATATGGTAAGGCTACAAGACAAAAAAGAAATCTTCTTAGTAATAATAAAATGTTTAGAAAGCTAATATGCTATGAGGATGAGTTTTTTTTTTTAAATGGTACTTAGATACAGTATGTCTCTAGGACAATAGAACACAAACACATGTCAATATAGATTCGAATTACGCTACGCAAGTTTTGAACTTGTATCCTCTCGCACTAAAACCGAATCACTTAACCACTGAGATAATGGCGCGGATGAGTTGTGTTCTCAATTTAAATATATCTTACATTTAACAAGAACAAGAGATTGGCATAAGTATTTACAAAATTGCATTCAGACGCGTCGAATTGAACATTTCCTAGTGCTTTGTTTGGTTATCTTTGTCAAGTTTGTAACATTTAGAACAATATTTATAACAAATGCTAAATGGAAATTTCAATCGCATAAATATTTTAAAAGGGTATCGTATTTCAATAATGGAACCTACTGCAAATTTAGACAGAATGAGAAAGTAATCTCTGTTAGCGACTGAGTGTGTTCTGAACTGAGTTGGGCTTGATGTTCCATTTCAAGCCAATCTAATCGAGACTGAAGGACTGCCATTACTGATGCTTTGTTCTTACCTGAATAGTACATATTACTAAAGAATGCAAGCTGGCCAGCAACACATAACCCAATCGTTTGAAACCAACAACACATTTTAACTATTTTATTTATAAGAAAAAATATGATATTAAAATCAACACATTTTTCTACATTACAAATTATAGTTAGTATAGTTATTTTTTGAAAATGAGCAGCATAATTTTTCTTACTATTCCTTTTGTTTTACGGTAAGTCAGTAATCACTACAGTAAATGAAATATTATCCAAATCCCACAGCTACTAGATGAACTGAGTCAAACTACAGAAATACCCAACTTGACCGCTGAATTTACAATCATCAGGGAAATGGTATTTTCGGGTTCACATACATGGCCAATTTCTGGTTATACCTCGCCGGCGAATCATTTATAATGAATCAAAATAAACATTAGACTAAAGTATCGCCTCTTTTATGTGCTTTGCAGCTGATATTGAAACTGTAGGATACGCATAAAGCTAAAAGAAAAGAAATTACCTACAGAGCATCAAAATTGCAAAAAATGATGAAATCTTTCAATCAAAGAAAGCCCCGTTTAGCGATAACTGTCTTCATCAATAAAGCTCTTTTGATATTGCTTTTGTTCAAAGAATTAGAGAGAGACAATATGGCACTGGAGCAATTATTGAACCGAAGGGGAGCGCTGTAGTGCGAGCGATTATCAAGAAATGTCGAGACGAATCGGATAATTTTTCGATTCAAGCGATGTACGTGGAAGAAAGAACAGTGCAAGCGGGACAAAATCGAAGAAAGGAAACGAAGATAAAGAAGACTTAAGGACGAGATAAGGGAAAATAAAATTTTAGGTTATAAGGGATGGAGAGAGGGAGGGTGATTACATGTCAAAATTTAGATTTAGGGCCTAAAAATTTGATTTTGGTGCCAAATGAAATTTTGGTTTTGCAGCCAAGGGAAATTTGTATGCCTTCAACATAAAACATTATACGTAAATTCGGTTCAACGTAAAGCTGTCAATGAGGACTTGAAAAATTCAAAATTCATGCGCATCAATATCGAAAATATAAAAAAAAAAGGAATTAATTTAAAGGACAAAAATTTGTATATTTTTTACCTCAACGACACGACCTCAATATTTTTGCCACAAGGGCAAACATTCTTCTAAAAATTATTTATAAAGACAAACATTTTTCAAAATTATTCATAAGGACAACAAAACTGCTACCAAGCTAAAACTGATACCTAAAAACTGCTACCGATAACTACAAACTGATACCTAAAAACTGCTATCAATAACTAATAACTGATACCTATAGAAAGTTGTCCTTCATGATAAAATATTGAAGTCTGTCCTTGAGGCTAAAAAGCTGTGAAATTTTGTCCTTCACAATAATTTCCTGTATAAAAAATTATCTTGTATCCGAAAAACGAATATGAATACAGATATAGTCACATCCATATCCGATAATTATCCATCTCGTTTTAATCAAAATTATAATTATTTTTTATGTATTTTAGTAGATAAAATGATTGTCATTTACTATTTATATAAGTAAAAAAAATTAATACGTGTATAATAATCAATATTTGCTGCTTAAACTTATTTTTCTTAGCATGTTTATTATTTTTATATATTTATAGTACTAAAAAAGGTTTGTAATGAATCAGATTTTTCTATTTGTTTGTTTAGAATTATTAGTTGTGAACCGTCGAAGAATGTCCAATAAATATCCGATACCCGTCCGCATCAGCGGATATAGATATCCAAAACTAATTTCTAATGTGGATACAAATATGGCACTGTTCGAAATCGTATCGGACCATTTACAGGCTTAGTCCAATGGTGTTCACTTAAAGAAGGCAATCTTCACCATTCATTAGTAATCAAATCAAATATTGCTATTAACAGTACCGAGCCTATGTAGTATTTGAGTCAAGTGGAAATTTCCTACATTGTATTATTTCAGAACTCAATAATGTATCAAACACTAAACAAAAGCGGACCTTAACCACTACCTCCATTGAATAAAATTTCTCCCAAAATAATCCAAAAGTAGTACATTACCGTAATGAATTCATTCAAAAGAAAGAGCAAGTTATTAATAGTAATTATTTCATATTTCAAAGTAATCATTAATTGTTATAATTTAATTTTAATTATTAACTATTATAATTATTTGATATTAAATTTTAAATTTAATTATTATTACTATTTAATTATTATTTATCAAATTATTATTTGTTATAAAAAATTATGATTAACAATTAATTACTATTTAGTAGTGAATTATTTATAAGTTATTTATTATTAATTCAATATTTAATATTTATATATTGATTATTACTTTATGAGCCAATTATTAATTAATTACTAAGTAATTATTATAAATAGGAGTTACTTCATATTTTAAATTAATTAGTTATTTTTATTATTTAATAGTAGTTATTAAGAATTATATATTGATATTTAGTTATTATTAATTTAAGTATTACATATTTAACACTAATTTTTTTATTGATTATTAATTATTGTTATATTAATTAATTATTTATTATTAATTATTATTATATAATATTGATTTTTAACTTTTAATCATTATTTAATATTTATTTTTAACATTTATTTATTAAATAATTAATTATTATTTATTGTAAAAAAATTATTATATATTAATTATTAGTTACTATTATTTAATAGTAATTATTACTGATAAATTATTAATTATTAAATAAATATTTATATTTATTATTTACTTATTGATTATTAATTAATTATTAATTAAAATTCATTATTAATCACTAATATCAATAGGAATTATTTTATATTTCAAATTAATTATTAATTATTATTATTTAATAGTAGTTGTCAATTATTATATATTATTATTTAATTATTATTATTATTTAAATATTATTTACTATAAGAACACTAAATTTTGATCACTTAATTTTAAATGTTTAATTAATTTTAAATATTTAAATAATTAGATTTTGAAATTTAATAACTTATAATTTAAATACCGAGAATGTTTAAATTTTTGAATTCTGAATTGAATGTTAATTAAATTGATTTGATGAAACCAGTGCTATTAGATCTGGAATTTGATTGCTATTAGATCCGGAATAATAAATTATTGTACATCATCGAGTTTCGTCACGATCAGATGTAATATTTGGACGTGCGAGCTCAAAACGCTTAATAATTAATTTTAAATATAATTTGATTTAAAAAGCCAACTTTCATATACTATGGAATTTGGTCCCAAAAATAGTTTTATTGGATTCAGATTAAAGGTATTTAGTATAGAACGTCAATCGACACGCTTCAATAGAAGTTTGATTTTTTGGGTATGTAATGCTGGATATTTTAAAATAAAATAATATGTACATACTTTATATTTTAATTCCTTACTTCAGCCTATACCCACCTAACCTTGCCATTACCTCCTTGCTTCATCACGTTCAAGCCCACGCCTCTCCTCCCTTATAAAATCTTCCCCGTAATCTTAAAATGAGAAGTTTGAAAACTTCAAAAATCAAAATCTTGGAACCTAGGCAGCGAAAAATCATGTCGCTTGTTTAATTGAGTTCGTACACTTGAGTGCTTTGATTCTATATGGATTTTGTTGGATGCATCATTGCTTTAAGAGGTGGGTGTGTATTGTTAGTAAGCAATGGTTAGTTATTGCTCGATCAACGATGAGCTAAAGGCCAAATGGGGAGTAGATTTGAGTTCGATGTGGAAAATAACACCTAATGCAGAAGTTTAGTGGGTTGAATCGAGGTGTGGTGGTTTGCGTCCATGTACGAACAGGGAATAGCACCATCAGTTTAGAATTTTTAAGGGCAGGCGGATGTGGATCCTAGGGGTTGAGGTCGAAGCTAGCGTGAAGACGGACGCGTTGGCGAAAACAGGAGGTCGTTTCATTGAGAAAGGAAGGAGATATCATCATTTAATGTTGCGGTTATGGTGGGTTTGTGCATTTACGGTACGTGCACATCTTGAGAAGGGTGGAAGATGATTAGTGTGGGAGAAGATGACTAGGATGGTAATTAATTGTTAATTAGTTATTAGTTAATTTAATTTAATCGACAACTTGTAATTTGAATAATTTTTGCATACGAGGTCGGATTCGAACACAGTCTTCTGCGTTGGACTCATAGCGACGATAGCTATGCAATATAGTTGGTTTGGTTGAATTTGAAGCCAGTGGAATTTTGGCTAAAAATTGGACGACCCTTCGATTTTAGTCCAAACCGGAAAGCTTCGGTGAAAACTGGAACCAATATGAGTTTAACTTACATACATATTTACTATATCATATTTGTGATGCTATAAACTATTATTGATTACTTGGATATTAGTTAGACTGTTTAATTGATTGTTCGGTTGAATTTCCATTTGGAAAATGGAATAACTTGATTGCTATGAACCTATATGATTATATATAATGTCATTAACCATTGTTTTACAGGGAGAATTTGTAGAGAGATTCTGAGGGGTTTCTCATCGATAATTATTTATTTACATCCTTATGTTGCTATATTGACGTTTAATAAAAATGAATCTTGATATTCTATTTAAATTGTTAAGTGTCGTTATAGCGATTTTCGTTGTACTATCATTTATTAATTATCATCCCAAAAACCCTAGCATGTGCATTTTGAACTTGAGCTTGTGCTTTCCTGGATTTTAAAATTCATTAATTATATTAACTAATGGTTATTTACATTAATCAATTGTTTTAACTAATGATTTTGGAATTAATTAATTACTTTAATTAACGATGTTTTGAAATTTAATAATCTATTTGATTAATGAGATTGAATTTAATTAAGTCATTTTAGTAATGATTTTGAAGTTTAATTATACATTTTAACTAATGATTGTTTTAAATTTAATTAATTGTTTTAACCAATGATTTTTGAAATTTAATTAACCATTTTAATTAATGATGGTTTGTAGTTAATTAATCATTTTAACTAATGATGTTTAAATTAATCATTTTAACTGATGATGTTTGAATTTAATTAATCCAATTAGGTTATGAATATTTGAACTTAATTACGTATTTAAAATTTGTTAGTTATTTTAATTAATGATGTTTGAGATTAATTAGTCATTTTGATTAATGATTATTTGAATTTAATAAATCTTTATAATTAATGATATTTAAAGTAAATTAATTTAACAAAAGTGATTGAAGTAAATAAACTAATTTGATGAAAGTGTTTTAAAGTTAATAAACTGATTTAATAAGGGTTTCAAAGTTAATTTACTAATGATATAAAAGTATTTGGCAATAATTAACTATTTTATTAAAGATAATGGATTTGTTTATTTAAAAGATATTATAAATGTGATTAATTATCTTTCGAGATAATTAATATTGTATCAAATTCACAAAGGTATTTAAATTGTTTTATTTTCTTTTAGGAAAATTAATATTGTTATAAATTTATAAATAATGGTTTATAAATGAGAAAATCCTTTAAAAGGAATTATTTATAAATAAAGGAATGGGTAGATTGTTTTGGATTTATAGTAAACAATGTTTTAATGACATTTGTTTTTTATTCTTGTGTTAATACACTTAGTATTATAAAATTTGTCTTTTAAAAGAACATTTTAAAAGGTATTTCTAAAAGTGCTTTACCAATACTGTAATATGGAAATCAAGCACAAGTTCAGTTTAAAAAAAGGTAAAATTCGACTCGGTTATGGAAAAATAATTTCTTAAACGATATCGCTTATATAGAAAAAATTTAGTCATACCGCTGAACATTGGGACTTGGAGCCATTACTAACTTGAAGGTTAAAAATGTCGTCAAGGCGATGCCTAGAGTTAACACCATCTCAACTTGCCTGGCTTCATTTTCAACCGAGTGACAGCACTTATTTGGAATCAATGAGCAGTATTAAATATATGATATTTAACTTCCATATACATTCATTTTAATTATCCTAATAGCTGATTTATTAATTATCGGATTCAGCTTTCTTAACGGTATATCATCACCTTAAGAACGATTTGCTACTCTAAGCTTTGTCATCGTTTGTCAATAAATGACTGAACCTCTAGCGTGAAAGGACATGCAGCTATGTGCAGTTACCCCATTATGATATTTTCACATCTCATCTAGATCGACTCATTTGTGCATTTAGATGTGGAATAATTCGGATACTCAGTAATGTCTGATGGGGTCCGGCTGGTACATTTTTGAGAAGTGTTACGGAGTATATGAGCTTCTCAGAAGTATATTACTAGAGGTATACTTCAAGGGTGGTGCACATTCTTAGTCATTTGTTGGAAATTTTCCTTCTCTTGTTTGAATCAAACCTTTGAATTGTTTTTCTTTAATTGCAATAGGAAGAGTCAATCACTCCTCGTGGTCTTTAATTATTGGTTTTGTCCATTCTATCAAGTTTGGACTATTATCTTGTTTCATCCATTCTGTCTAGTTTAGATTTTGTTCGGACTATTTCCATTCTTTCAAGTCTGGTTTTTTATACTATTTATTCCCATTCTTATTTGGTTGTGTTTTCTGTTGATTATCTCTACTCTTTCCTATATGGATGTTATTCTTGTGAGGTAGAAAGTCATTCTGTGTCAGCGACGTGGTCTCACAGAACCTTTATATGTTACCCACTATTTGAGTTTACTCACCCTGGTATTTCCAGACTGATCCGAGTGTTATTATATTATAATGCTTGGGTCAAACCGAGTAATTTTCCAGGTTGACTTTGGTGTTATGGAGATCTTGGAGAGGAGCTGGAGGTTCAACTATCGTGATATTTTATTTTCCATTGTATTATATAGTAACCTCGTCAGTAATTGTAAAGTCGGGATTTTATAAAAGTCCAACTGATAAGGTTTGTTTTCAACTATGATATACTCTGTATTTTTGGAGTGACAGTTTTTACCGTCTTTGTTATATTATATGTTATCGATTCCACCATGAGATTTTCTTTTCTCTACTCTTTGTTCTTTTCTTTTTTGTATTTACCCTAACAATCTGCCCTTTTGACGATTGTGTACTCAAAATTTGAACACAGTAGTAGTATTCGGTGTCGACTTTTGGTGGTTAAAGAGGCAGGTCGTTATAGCTTGATATCATAGCTAAAGGTTAAGCGAGAATCTTGGCTTTGGTAGTGTATGGCTCATTAGAGACAGAGTTAGTCATACCCCAAAATGAGTTTGAGAGTATCATATATACGAAAGCGTATTTGTTAATGTTATAAAAACATATAGTGTTAATTGATCTATTGAGTTGTTTATGAATTCTGATCGAGATGTGGGATGTCACGGTGTTAATAGGGGTTTCTGAACACTCGATCAAGGCCAACAAACATGATATTGATTTTTGAAAATTTGGCAAGTGAAATATTTTGCCTACGAATAATTTTTATATATATAAAGGGATAATTTTCAAAACTTTATACAGTTATAGATGTGTTTTTCTGAATGTGATAATGTTTATTTATTATCACTATTGTTTGATTAGTCATGCTCAATTAAATCAGGAGCATTGATTATCATTTGTTGATTAATTATGTTTAGCTTATTTATAAGCATATATTATTTGAATTTATAAATGAACCCCTTATGAATTAATTTTCACAATTTGACTATAAGGTGTTTGGAGGATATGTTAAGTTAAAATTCACATTTTAATAACAGTGAGTAAAAAACTAAAGTTTTAATAAAAGTTGTTGAATATAATCTAAATGGTAGCATTAAACATTTAGGGGATAATTATTTGAGAAAATTCTATTATAATAAAGAAGAGTTATTATAATGTAAGATGAATTTATATAAAGGTAATTTTATATAAATTTAGTACGTAAAATGTGTTTTAAAAAGGATTTTGAATATGAATCTCGAAATTTTTGAAAATAATTTCAAAAGGATTTTGAGCAATTAAATAGTGGAACTTTTGGAAGTATTAAAAAGTGAAAATATTTTAGAGAGTGAAATTTAAAATGGAATGCATTTTCTTCGCGATAACTCGGAGGAATACATCTCGACTAGTTTTGTGGCAATCTGAATAATCTTCTAAGTGACGATCAGATGTTCGCTTAGGAGAAGTTGTGGGGCACTTAGTAAATCATTCTCTTAGTCATTATGCGATCGAAATAAGCTCAAATCCAAACGAACCCAAAGTGAGTTTTAATAAATAAATAATTTGAAATTACTATATTGAATCTTTTTAAGAAAATATAATTTGATTTGAACCCCTTTAGATCTTTGAAAAAGTAAAATAAAATTTGTATGTACTCATAGAATATAAAAGAGTGTTATAAGTAAATAAAGTGGAATAAGTTATTATTCGATGTTTTATAAAGAAATGACTTTATAAAATATTTTTAAACTTATATGAAAATTTATGAAATAATTCATAAATAATTTTAGTATTGAATAAAATACTAAGTGGAAATATAAGTTATTTAGAAAAAATTGATGTAGTTAAGAAACTAATGTATTTAGAGTATAATTTTCCATTTTTTCCAAGTGGGTTAGGATAGTCTTCCAAGCAATAACCAACGGGAAGCAAAATGGTACGCTTAGATAATCATCTATATTTTTGGACAATCAATAAAGTTTTGAACCTAAGCTAAGATTTGTTTGTAAATCATTTGGCATTTTAAATAATGTTAAGTGTTAGATTTTCCCTTATGGAATTTGATTGATTAACTGATAGTGTTGGTTTATTTCTATACGAAATTTGATTTGATTTGACTGAATTTGATTGTGTGATCTTATATTCCATTATTTATAAAGTTTAAATTTATAGACAAAGGATTTTGAATTATCATTATTAGGACCTAATTCTTAGTGATTTTGAAAAAAATAGAATGAGAGATTTTGAAGATTTTGGGAAAGAAATAATATTTATTCACTCTAGTTGATATTTTTGAAAGAACAAGAATACCACTGGATGCTCCATCTTCTTTTGATCCTAGAATATCATCATACTTTATTAGGAGGAATCCCCTCCATATCATTTTGATCTTTGATTTAATTCCGTTCTGAGAAATTTGAAAATCAATTTTTGAATTAAAAAACCAAGGCATTTAGATCTAAATTTATCATTTGAAATTATTAGGCTCAAAGCATCTATTACAGAATATTCTCTGTATTTTGTTGCATATGGTTAAGATATTGTTGTTGGTTGCATGTAGCTATATTTCATACTAGAGATGCATGTAGATTTATATCAGACTAGTTTTTCGCATATAGAGTTACACCATATTTCTTTTGTCAGATTGATTCTCTTTCGGATTTTCGTAAGTACAGGTATGCATGAGATTGCTATATGATTTTTGTGCACCTGCTTTTGCCCAGAGGTAATAAATTATTTGCCAAAAATATATAACAAAAACAAAAAAAGGTATGTAATAAATTTGGAAATATAATTGGTTGATGATTTTATGCCCCAAATATGGGAAGCCACTTGCCTTTTATTTTCTTTAGTTGGTTTATAGCACGCAGAGGTAATTTGTAGTTGTTCTGATCAAACCGCGCAAAGGAGACGCTGAAGAAGTTTCCCGTAAAATTTTGAGATTTAATTAATAAATTTAATAACTCATTTTAATTAATAGATTTAAACTTAAGGGTTTGGAATCATCTTATTCCTTAGGAATCTTAGGGAATGAAATTCTTTTAAAGAGGGAGAATATAACAGCCCAAAATTTTGGTCATTTGATTTTAAATGTTTAATTAATTTTAAATATTTAAATAATTGGATTTTGGAATTTAATAACTTATAATTCAAATATAGGGAATGTTTAAATATTTGATTTTGAATTAAATGTTAATTAAATGGATTTAATAATTTATTTAACTCCCTTTAATTAATAAATAATATTGATGATTTCAATTTATAAATTTATTTACAAATATAAATGGGCAGCATAAAATAAATAATTGGATTGAAAATATAAAACGATATTTAAATTTGTAAAATCAGCATTCTAGGGCACTGTCTCGGATTTTGATGAAACTAGTGCCATAAGATCTAGAATAATAAATTATTGTATGCCGTCGATTTCGTAACGATCAGATGTACTATGTGGTTGTGCGAGCTAGAAACACCTAGCAATTAATTTTAGATATAATTTGATTTAAAAAGTTAACCTCTATATACTTTGGAATTAGCTTTCGAAACTAGTTCCATTGGGTTTGAAATAGGGGTATTTAGCATAGAACGCCGGTTGGCACACTTCAATAGAATTTCGAGTTTTTGGGTATGTAATGTCGGATATTTTAAAATAAAATAATATATATACCCTATAATTTAATTCTTTACATCAGCCCGTCCCCACCTTACCTTGCTCGTACCCCCTCACCTCTTGACATTCAAACCCATGCCTCTCCTCCCTTATAAAGTCTTCCCTGTAACCTTAAAATGAGAAGTTTGAAAACTTCAAAAATCAAAATCTTGGAACCTAGGTAGCAAAAAATCATGTCGTTTGTTCCATTGAAATCGTAAACTTGAGTGCTTCGATTCTATTTAAGTTTTTTTGCCTGTGTCATTGCTTTAGGAGGTGGCCGTGTATTGTTAGTAAGCTAGGGCTAGTTACTGCTTGACTATGGTGAGCTAGAGGCCCAATGGGGAGTAAATTTGAGTTCGATATGAACAATAGCACATAGTGCCGAAGTTTAGTGGATCAAATTGAGGTGTGGTGGTTTTCGTCCATATACGAACAAGGAATAGCACCATTAGGTCGGAATTTTTAGGGGTAGGCAGGGGTAGATCCAAGGGGTTGAGGTCGAAGCTTGCGTGAAGACGGACGCGTTGGCGAAAACGGGAGGTCGTTTCGTTGAGAAACAAAGAGATATCGTCGTTTGAAGTTGTGGCCATGGTGGGTTTGTGCATTTACTATACATGCACATCCTGAGAAGGGAGGAAGACGATCAGTATAGAAGAACATGATTAGGATGGTAATTAATTTGTTAATTAAGTTATTAATTAATTTAATTTAATTGATAACTTGTAATTTGAATAAATTTTGCATACGAGATCAGAGTCTAACGTCGTTTTTTGCATTAGACTCATAACGATGATGGCTATGCAATAAAGTTAGTTTGGTCAGATTTAGAGCTAATGGAATTTTTGGCTAAAAATCGAACACCTGTTCGATTTTAGTCCAAACCGAAATGCTTCGGCGAAAACTGGAATCAATATAAGTTTAACTCTTATTCAAATTTACTATATCATATCGACTATGCTATAAACTATTATTGATTACTTCGATGTTAGTTAAATTGTTTGATTGATTGTTTGGTTGAATTTCCGTTTGGACAATGGATGACATATTAACCTGATTGTTATGAACCCATATGATTATATGTAATGTTCTTGACCATAGTTTTGCAGAGAGTTTTGTAGAGAGACCTTAAGGGATTTCTCATCAATAATTATTTATTTACATACTTATGCTGTTATATTGATGTTTAACAAGTAAATCTTGATATTCCATTTAAATTGTAAAGTGTCGTTATAACGATTTTTGCTATACTATCATTTATTAATTATCATCCAAAAAAATCAGGCATGTGCGTTTTGAACATGAGTTTGCATTTTCACTAAATAGTTTAAAATTCATTAATTATATTAATTAATGATATTTTAAATTAATGGTTATTTAAATTTATCAATTTTTTGAACTAATGATTTTGGAATTAATTAATTACTTCAATTAATGATGTTTTGAAATTTATTAATTTGTTTGATTAATGAGATTTAAATTTAATTAAGTCATTTTAATTAATGATTTTTAACCTTGATTAACCATTTTACTTGATGGTTGTTTTAAATTTAATTTATTATTTTAACTAATGATTTTTGAAATTAAGTTAAGCATTTTAATTAATGATGGTTTATAGTTAATTAATCATTTTAACAAATGATGTTTTAATTAATCATTTTAATTGCTTATGTTTGAATTTAATTAATCCAATTGATTTATGATTATTTGAACTTAATTAATTGATTTTAAGTAATGGTATTTAAAATTTGTTAATCATTTTAATTAATGATGTTTGAGGTTAATTATTCATTTTAATTAATGATTATTTTAATTTAATAAATCTTTTTAATTAATGATATTTAAAATAAATAAATTTAATGAAAGTGATTAAAGTAAATTAGTTAACTTAATGAAATCATTTTAAAATTAATAAACTATTTTAATGAAGGTTTTAAAGTTAATTTACTGACGATATAAAAGTGTTTGGAAATAGTTAACTATTTTATTAAAGATAATGGATTTGTTTATTTAAAAGAGACTATAAATGTGACTAATTATCTTTTGGGATAATTAATATTGTTTTAAATTTATAAAGGTATGTAAATTGTTTCATTTTCTTTTAGGATAATTAATATTATTTTAAATTTATAAGTAATGGTTTATAAATGAAAAAATCCTTTAAAAGGAATTATTTATAAATGAAGCTAAGTGTAAATTGTTTTGGGTTTATAGTAAATAATGTTTTAATGACATTTGTTTTTGACCCATGTTTTAATACACTTAGTATTATAAAATTTGTCTTTTAAAAGAACATTTTAAAAGGTATTTCTAAAAGTGTTTTACCAATACTGTAATGTGGAAATCAAGCATAAGTTTAGTTTTTTTAAACTATAATTCGATTCGGTTATGGAAAAATAATTTCGTAAATGATATCGCTTATATGAAAAGGATTTAGTCATACTTTTAACGATAAACATTGAGCTTGAACTTGTTACTACATTGAAGGTTAAAATTGTCGTTTAGGCGATGTCTAGAGGTGACACTACCTCAACTAGCGAGGCTTCATTTTCAGTCGAGAGATAGCACTTGTTTGGAATCAACGAGTAGTGTTAAATTTATGATATTTAATTTCCATATACTATCATTTTAATTATCCCTCATGGTGGATTTATTAATTTTTGGAGTCAGCTTTCTTTATGGTGTATAATTACCTTAAAAAAGATTTGCTGTCATTTGAGCTTTGTTATCTTTTGTCGATAAATGACTAAACCTAAAGCGTGAAAGGATGTCCAACTATGTGGGGTTACTCCCATTAGGGTATTTTCACATCTCATCTAAATCAGATTTGTTAGCGCATTTGGATGTGAAATATTCGGATACTTGGTAAGATTTAGCTGTGCTCGGCTGGTACATTTTCGAGAAGTGTCACGGAGTATGTGAGCTTCTTAGAAGTATATTACTAGAGGTATACTTCAAGAGTGGTGCACCCCGTTATTGTTTGTTGGAAATTTTCCTTTCATTATTTGATTCAAACCTTTGAATCTATTTTTCTTTAGTTGAAATGGGAAGAGTCAATCACTCTTCGCGATGTTTAATTATTAGTTTTGTCGATTCTATAAAGTTTAGACTGTTATCTTGTTTTATCCATTCTGTCTGGTTTAGATTTTGTTCGAACAATTTCCATTCTTTGAAGTCTAGTTTTTAGTACTATGTATACCCATTCTTATTTGGATTTGTTTCCTATTGTTTATCTCTACTCTTTCCTATATGGATGTTATTCTTGTAAGGTAAAAACCCATTCTGCATTAGCGGTGTGGTCTCACAGAACTTTTATACATTCTTATTATTTGAGCTTTCTCACGCTGGTATTTCTAGACTAACCCGGATGTTATTTTATTAAAATGCTCGGGTCAGACTGAATATTTTTGTAGGTTGGCTTTAGTGTTATGGAGATCTTGGAGAGGATCTTGTGGTTCACCTACTATAGTGTTTTATTTTCCGCTGTATTATATAATATCCTCATCAGCAATTGTAAGGTCAAGATTTTATAACAGTCCAGCTGATAAGGTTTGTTTTTAACTCTGATTATACTCTATATTTTTGAAGCGATAGTTTTTACAGTCCTTGTTATAATATATGTTGTCTATTCCACTGTAAGATTCTGTTCTCTCTATTCTCTGCTCTTTTCTTCTTTTTATTTCCCCTAACAATCTGCCTTTTTGACAATTGGATGCTTGACATTTGAACATAGTGGTAGTATTTGGTGTCGAATTTCAATGGTCAAAAAGACGGGTCGTTACAGCTATTAAAATATTATTTATTAATTATTATAAAAATTGTTAGTTATTAAAAAATTTATGAATTATCAAATTTTAACTACCAAATGTTAAATATTACTTCTTATTTATTAGTATTAATGACCACTTCTTAATTATTAATTTTAATTATTAATTATCAATATTAATTATTCATTATTGAAAATTAATTTTGATTAATTATTAACTAATAATCATTACGAATTATTATTTATTAATTATTTTACTTATTATTAATTATTGAATTGTAACTATTAATATTTATTATTACATATTTTCAAATTAATTATTGATTATTATTACTTAATAGTAATTATTAATAATTACATATTATTATTTAATTATAATTATTAATATATTATTACAATGGACAAATGAAAAGGTTGTGATAGGCATATATTACAACTGATAAGAAAAGAGTTGTTAAAAACTAGCATCTATTACGATAGCAAATGAATTTTTTTGTAATAGGCATCTATTACAACTGAAAAAAAGAGTTGTTAAAAATAGACATCTATTGCAACTAACAAAAAAGAAAGGTTGTAATGGACATCTATTACAACTGGGAAAAAATAGAGTTGTTGAACTAAAGTTTATTACAACTTTCTAAAAAAAAGTGTTGCAAAAAACCTTTATCACAATTGCATTCTGTGACCATTGTAAAACTACAATTGTAATAGGGTCTTTTTGCTGTAGTGGAGACATCACCTATAATAAGCAACTATAGAAGATGTGAGGTTAGTCTCAAATTCTGTAAGCTAAATTTATTCAGATAATCTACCTACCAGTGCCTATGAATAGTCGAACAAAAGTGAGACATCACTATGGGTGTACGTATCATAATACGAAGGATCTGCTTCAGGAATTGAAGGTATTAAATGGTTGTGTGAAGGCCTACCGCTTCCCTATATAGGAAGTAGTAAATGGTCTGGTTATAGGTTAGGCACGGTATATGATATTTTGGGAAAGGGCCCACTCCGATATGAAGTATTAATTGGCCGAAAAGATCCCGTGCAAGGTCGGCTATATAGTTACTAGAGAGGAGTCTGCCTTGGGATGGGTATTAAAAGACGACCACCTACCTTAAAAGAGGTACTAAATGGTTAGAGCCTGTCTAATTTCCATTAAAACGTATTAAGCAACTTGGGTACTATCTCTTACATTGATAAGAAATTATCGACGATAGATAGGTGTTATTGGGCTAAAAGTGTAATGACTATAGAATTGGATTGGAAAGCCTTAGGGAATAAAATTAGATTTAGAATAATGTTGATATACAAAAGACATTTTTGTATTTAAATTATACTATCCAACTACTATAATAATAAGAATCGAGATTTTTATTTAACAAACATATGTTATTCTGACTACCTCCTCATTACAACACAAATTAGGAAAGACAATGTTAAAGGCGAAGGCGAGGAGGAAACTTGTGGTAGTTATCTATTTACCTATTCATGTAATTTTCTAAAGTACCCACTGAAAGCAATGTTATGTTTTGAAATTATTGTGCTACGGAATGTGACGGTTGTTATTAGTATCGTGTTATGGATTTTATGATATTTGGATTTTAAACGAAAATTGTACTATTTCTGTTACTCTATTTTATCATTCCGCTTTGAGTTTTGAATATGTAGATAAATAGTTGTGTACTGTTCTTTACACCAACCAACGGCCAGCTTTGAAAAGGGTCTAATATTCGATGGTTTTTTCTCAGTCGGAATTTAGATCCGTTTTAGAGTAGGTTTTTTAATTTGGTATCAGAGTTTAAGTACCCGATCAACGAGGGTAGATATACGTTTGAGAGGCGCGCTTGTTATTTTTGAATTTTGTTTCAAAAATCCTACTATATATAAATACACACACACACACTTATTTTAAACGTACAAAAAATATTAAGAAAATATTTGCTTCAACATATAATACTATCTTTTATGAAATGAAAATTAATAAATGTGCAACAAATAGGGAGTTAAACAAATTTAATAAGGATATAAATGGAATAATTAAAAGATTATTAGGGTAATCATAGCGAGATAAGGAAGGCATAATAGAAAAAGATAGAATGAATAAATAATTGTCTCGAAAAATTATCCATTATAATAATAATGATTTATTATAAATAATTAACATTTACATAAATAAAAAATAAACATGTAAGATACTAAACTAATATTATAAGGTAGTATAATTGTCATTAGGGTAAATTATATAGCTTTAATTATACAGACGAAGGTTAGTGGGCCTAGCCCAATGCTTAAAACAAGATAGAAGATAGGAATCTATGTTTTGTAAACAACCGAAAGTAAGGAATCAAGCAAGATGTAAAGCAAGAGTGAAGCAAGTTCCCACAACAAGGTGTACATTAATCACCACAAGAAGATATCAGAATTTTATAAAGATTGAGCAGGAAAGAAAGAAACTTCAAAAGAATGGACAATTAAAGAAAATATTTAAATCAGACCCCATGAAAATGAATTTGATAAATGAATACTCCTTAAAATGTTTGAATGGATTTTTTTAAGGATTTATTGGAAAGTTGTTGTTTTGAAAAAGTAAGGAAAATAATAATTTGAAATTTTGTTGAGTCAAAAGTATCCGATTATAAGGTTTATGGCAAAAAGAATTTTTCATTTTTGGAATTCTAGTTTAAGATTGGTTGAGTCAAAAGGTTTTTTGATTTTTGGAGAAAGGGATTCTTCATTTTTGAAATAAATGCAAAATAAAGCGTAGGTTGGACTATATGATTTTTCCTTTATTTCATAAATTTGGAAATTCCTTTTATTTTAAAAATTCTTTCTAAAATGGGAAGTAAATGGAAATGAAACTTAATTAAATTAAAGAATATAGAATAGAAGGTAATTAAAATAGGAGGAACATTTCCATATAAGAAAAACATGGACAATAACAGCCGGACTAGGAGCCACTAAGTTAGGAGAACTATAAATAAAGGCAGTATTGAGAGATTTGGATAGAAATAGCATTAGGAATGTACAGAAAACATGATTAGTAATCTAATTAGAAATTAACGGGATAGAAATTATCCTTGTCTACTCCACTTTTTGTTGTTTAAGATTATAAAAGATGTTTTTGAAAATGTTTTACAATTGGATATGATTAAATGATGATAAGTAATAAATGAGTTAGGATAATTTTGTATCAGGAAGCAATATCATGTTCTTCCAGTGCAAGGAATCATCAATCGAATTAAACGATAAGATCAATGCCATTACTGCCACATAGTACCAAAGCTTTCTCATTTCTCCACTAATTTACCCACCAAGCTCATTCATATTCACCACATTATGCTTATATGGAAAAACATTTATGTAAGGACGAGAATTTTATTTGTATTCATTTTTCTATTTAGATTTTGTATGAATAAGAATAAAATATTATTGAACTTAAAATGATGATGAAGGAGAAATAAATTTAGACTAATAAAAAAAAGAGGATTACAAAAAATTATAGGAGTTTAAATAAGACTTAAAACAAAGTTATAAAAAAATATTTAATTAAGTGACAATATATATTTTTATTAATAAAACAATAGATGTTGATGTATATTTTTGGAATAATATAATAATTAGGAAGTAGAAATTTGGCATGCATGCGGTCTACTAAAATAGTTGTCTTGTAACTAGAAATATTTTTGAAATAATCAGTGTTTAAGGAAAATCTGTTATTTTGAAATGCTATTGAAGTTATAATCTTTGTAGTAGATTTAAAAAGAGATAAAATAATAATATATCCTCAAAATGATAATCGATGAACTTTTCATAAGTATAGGCCATAATTTCATGAAGTAATAAATGCTGATTTCGAATTTAATGTAAAAATGTTTACTCGTATGAAACAATTTTAAAATTATTTTGTATGTTGAAGAAGGTTTTTGGGAAAGAAAATTATTTTTCTCCTTTATGGAATTAAGCAATTTTTGAATTTTTGATTTAATAATAGTTTGATTTAATAATTGAGTTTAAATGTTTTGAATTGAAAGTCCTACTTTTGAAATAAATAAATCTCTGTTGTAGATAGTCTTTCAAAAGAATAAGTTGATTAATAAAAATAATATACATGTATTGTATATGTTTGATATATATTATGGTATTTAAAGTGTTTAAGATATCATAATTATACACGTACATATATAATATGATTTTCAAAATTAATATAATTTAATTAATTTTTTTCAGTTAAATGAATTAATTAAAGACTAACTAATTAAACAAATTAATTAAAGGTTAATTAATTAAACAAATTTATTAAAGCTTAATTGATTTAATTAATTAATTAAAAGTTAATTAATTAAATAAAAATACACATATATGAGATTATATGTTATATTATAAAAGTTATAGTATATAATAAATATTTTATATAAATATTGTACTAAAATAATATAAAATTAAGTTAAATGTTAATTAACTAAAATTAATTAAAAAAGATTTAATTAATATATTATTTTACATAAAACTATTATGTATTAAAATATAAAAATTATATAATAATAAAACTTATATAATATGAATGTATAAACTAATGGTGGAGCATCAAAGAAATCCAAAATAGACTTAAGATTTTAGTACATGGATATATGTACGTATACCGTGATTTATGATGTGTTAAACACTTGAATCACGAGTGTATTTCATAAGAAATGTATTATTCCATAAGTTAATATTACTTGATATGATATATTGAAGATCACGAATCTTCAATATAATGTTGTCCACCAATATATATATATATATATATATATATATATATATATATATATATATATTAATAAATTACTTACATACTTCTTAGTTGTTGAGCAGACTTAAGCTAGGAATGTTGTGTGTAGTATTATTCATATACTGAATAGATGAGGTAAGATAACAATATATATTTATTGAGTGGACTCAACATACATATACTATGCTTAGGTCGTCACGAAATGGTAGGTACGAGTTAATACGTCTGTTTCAATTTGTTGAGAAGACTCAAGGTCGAACCAAATGTAGGACAAGGAACTAAAATGTCAAGAGTTATATATGATACAAGCGATAAGGAGTTATCCATCATTCTTGGATCTATGACTTGTCAAGTAGACTCAAGATCATGATTTCAAGACGGATGAGTCCTTACACCTACTAGTGAAGTCGAAAGACTTCTATGTTTCGACTTAGGGTTTGGCGAAATATAAAAGGTTGATCGGAGCCTTATTAAAAAAAAATGAAATAATAACATTTAACCTTTCTAATATTGTAAGAACATATGCTATAAAACGTTATAATAATCTACATTGATAAATTTATGCATTTAATATGATTGATAAAATGTTTGTCAATTAGTATATACAACTGGTAAATTGAGGATTGACAAATAGAAATATAATACACACACACACACACTTACTATTGGAATCCTCTTGCATGTTAATGTTTTCTATACCACATGCAAGTACCTAATTTTACAACTATTTAATACATTCTTAATTTGGTCACTTACATGTTTATTTGGTCAAGACCGTGTATTACATTCAATGAGTTTCGAACTCAAAAACAATACAAGAGTATGGATAATTGCTCCATATACTATCACATATAAGTGTTATATAAGGGTCAGTCATAGTTCGTAATGTACGGTACTTCAATAAAGTTAGTCCATTCGAAATAAGCCAATAAATAATACTATGAGATATATCATTCAATTTGATTGACTACAAAAAAGATCATATTGTGTTAAATGTAACACTACACCAAAACTACAAGAATGATCTATGAATTTGATCACTGAGTGTTAGCTTAATCGGTTTATGCAAAGTGCAACATATTTGATGTCCTTAAATGTTAAGGATGTTCGAGTACATTTTGTTAAGAGTTCATTATGATGTTGTAGTAAGGATTTTATTTTGAATGGTTCGACCATTTAGAAAGAAAACGAATGTATAAGGGTGGATGTGGTAAAATGGTTCGACCATTTTGAATAGTTCGACCATTTTGAATGGTTCGACCATTATGATGTTGGGATGAAGAGATGGAATGGTCACTTCTGCTTTATAAAGAAACATTGTAAATGAGGATTGTAAAATAATAATTAATATTTAATATTAGAATAAGAAATATGATTTCTATTCCAAAATATATTTTTATATATAATACTGTTTTTATGAGACTTATTTCTTTGAGTTCAAGATACCAAAGAACTCTTCGCTGTAAATCAATTGTTGTATATGAAATAAATAATCAATATTAAGTGAATGATGGACCTCCGAATTTAGTATGCTATTATAGTAATGGCCGAAATTGTGCGAGCATGCCATGTAGCACTTATTGATTACATCAAATTATAAAAATTATTTTTGTAAAACATACCGAACATTATTTATGAAATAATGACTATTTTTCGACATCGATTGAAAAATAGACATGGTTATATTTCAATGTGAATATTACGAATATTCGTTATGAAATAAACAGTATGTTATTTGTTATCACAAAAAAGTGATGCATTGAAAATACCGAGGTATCTAAAATTATTTAAAATTATTTTGGAATTATAGACCAAGCGATAGTTTTGAGAAATAATTTTTATTATATGATTATGAATTGTATAATTATAACTAATTATATCTCAAATATTCAAGGGTAGTGCACCGATTTAGTGGGAGAGTCATAGGATTTGATGAACTCTTCGGATTGATACATATAGAGTATGCAATCATAAATCTATGAATACCAAAACATTTCCACATACTTGGTCATATTTACCGATGAGTCATCACAGACATAGACATGTGTATTTGATACTCATATATAAGTGTAAGATAAGCTAATAGAATATAAAACGAAAGTAAATAGTGTAACATGCGATATAACTGATTCAATGTGATCAAATAGGTGCGTGTATCAGAAGGTATTCCATGTGTACCTAACATGAATAAAGATTCTGTCTCAATAGGCCACTCCTCCCTATAATACATAATAATGTACTAATAAGGAGCAAATAAACTTAGTTGGATAAAGCACAATTAATGATGAGTGAAGTTATGTTAATTTTTTTTTATAAGGTGTGTACTTGAGAGTAATACATATGGTTAAAATAATATCATCCAAAGAATAGTTTAAGATAAGGATTCATAAGAAATCCCTACATATCCTAGGCCAAGAAGTTGGCGGGTTGTGCGAGTTGCAAGAGTGCACATAATAATAGTACATAAGATATTTTATATGAATTGTTCCAAAAGAATTTTGGAAACGATAGTCAGTAGATGACTAATTATGCTGTGAACATAAATATATTGTGAACAAATGCAAAATCAGTTTTATATAATTATATTCATGAAATGTTTATGAATGCCCATTTCATTTCCCAAAGAAAGGATTTTTGTTTCAAGAAATACCAACTTCATGGCGAATGAATTTCTTTAAAAATTATTGGTATAAAAATGGATTTGGATAGGATCCAATGATAAAACTGGTTACAAGGGATGAAATGAAATTGACCAAACTTAAATGAACACGAATATATTAGAACGTCTAATGAGTATCTCCATACATTAAAGAGAAACTATGAATTTTTTTTCAACATCAAGAATAAATATTTCTCGATTGTTTAATTATACCATTAAAAGTATTGCTATATGATACTCTACGATGTGCAAATTCAAAATAGATTGCAAGTACATTATCAAAATATGATTTTGAAAATTGTATCCGAAAGGATATGATCCTCGGCTGCAAACATTTCTTTAGGAGAAAGACAAATGCGGTTGAAACATAATGAGTCACATTGATAAGACTGACACCATAAATTTTGATTGTTGAAATTAACATAATAGATTCACCATTCGATGTACTCAAGTTGTTTCAAATTTTAATCACAAAATTATCGTCTAGTATGAATTTATATTTTGGTATATATGTGTTGAAATAGAAAGCTCTAAATATAGATTTAGACTAGTCTGTTTGCATATATCAATCAAGGTGTCGTGAAGTCAGTGGCAATGATATTGAGTTTATTAGTTTTCGAATACGATCCAAGAACGGATACGAAGGTATCATTCTGAAAAGCATCAAAATTGGACAAGTATTTTGATAGATGTATCAAATAGTTTGATTATCAGTCAAAATGTAGAGGAAGCGTTTGTTCATAAGAAAGAACATTAAAAGGTACATAAATATTTCTAAAACATAATCAAGCAATACGCTACTGACTGTTAATGATGTGCTTGTAGTAAAATTAGTTTTAGCTGTTTTAATACTCAATGTTGGATTTGTAAATAATACCTTTATAATAAGTATAAAAGATATTAGGAATGTTACAAAATGATATGCAATTACACCTTATTAAAATGTTTAATAAGGAACATGTAAAATGGATCCCTTATACGTTGGCGATAGGAATTATCATATATATTATATTGTCTATCATATCGTGATTTTTCTATGCGTTTAACCTATGAAGCAAATATCAAGTCCAAATTGATATCACTGAATGGTTGTTTAGAGTATTCTCGTGTATTAATGAAATACTAGAGAATTATTTATAGAAACAATGAACTTCTGATGAAGGAGTGTTTGGACTCAAACTTCGTGAATGATATTTGAGTATAATATGTCAATAATGAAATTCAAGTTAAGAATCTTTAATTTGGTAAAGTTCTAAATAGAAGAAATTATGGAAAATTCAACGAAAATGCTAAGTACATTGACTTGAATAGCGTTACAATAAAAACACACACACACACACACACACACACACACACACACATATATATATATATATATAATAAATTCACATATTTATTATTGAGTCGAGGGTGATTAAAAATATTGAGAATCCCATAAAATTGTTATATGATAACAATTTCGTGATATAGTTTTTAACATAACTTAGATCTCATTGAAAGTCAAGATACATACTCTGAATTATTGCATATGATAAAGGTAGTTTATCAGCGTCGGAGAGCGTTGATTGAAGAGTAGATAATTTAGACACAATTACGTATTCGTTCATTAAGGGACTGACCCAACTGGTTTTGAGAAAACTGATTGGAGAAGTTGGAATAAGATTCATAATTGACCCCAAGTACGAGTGAGAGATTGATAGAGTTAAGGGTATATCCTATGGGCAATTATGTAATTTGTTACATATATCTAATTATTTGACCAATCTTATTCAAAATAAAGGTGTTTTCTTTCTGTTATATACTTGATATAATGTCATATCAATTAATTAATTTAATTAAAAGTGTATTTGATAGAAAATCCATGAATGATATGTTTTGTGATAGTAGTTAAAAGTGTTGTAACCATGAGTAATTTATCACAATAAAAATAAATGTTCCTATATAAGATGCATCGAGATTAGATATTGATGTGTCAATTGAGACTAGAGTAGGTAATGCTCTTTAAATGTTGGGCAATATATTACTCATCATTGCTGTAGACATATAGGATTACATATTTATAGTTATTGGATAATTATGGAACGCCTCACTCAATGGTTTTCTGTTGTTTAATATAACTAAGGTCAAGTAGAAAATATCGATGTAACCGATTTACACAGTTCTCTCGACTTGCGAATGATGTGAATCTTCAATATGAAAGCTCCACTTTGGTAATAGTCAAATCATGGCATGATGTCCATAGAGTGATTATAGTTGGGTCGAGTGGAAGTATTGGAAGTGAAGCACTATTCAAGAGAGGATTCGTCTCCTCAGTTATATAGGGTTAATATCACGGTCAACTCAAAGTCTGTGTCTCTGGCCATAGCAATTTGGTTAATAATAATTGTTATTATTGAACCAAATACTTTGTTTTGGACTATGAAGTAGAAGTGCACAGCTAAATAAATTTTATTTTAATTACTATCATTTTATTAATATATATATATATTAGTATACTACCTAATTTTAATTATATGACTTGTATTTAATTATATCATTTTAATAGTTGAACCTATATTTTATAAATGTATATCTATATAGATTATATTTTTCGGTGGCTGCAATTTTAATTTTAACATTTATTTACTATCGTTTAATATTATTTAAATTAATATAGTAATTAAATGAATCATATAAATTAAAAGGTATTTCAAAAATTAAAAATTAATTTTTTTTAAACTTTTCTATCATCATATGGACTTTCGGCCAAAAATTCAAAATTTCAAAATCATATTTTATATTTAAAAAAATTAATTTAATAATGGCCGAAATCAATTAACTAATTAGAAATATTATTTTAACTCGGAAAATTCTAAGAAATTTTTTGTAACTTTAAAATATAGTGCTTTTTTTCTAAAAATTTAAAATTTGAATAATATGACATGAAGTTATCTTTTATTATTATTTTATTGTATTTTGAATAATTAATATATATATATATATATATTTAATGCAATAAAATATAAATATTTTTTTGTGTCGCGCATTTGATCTAGGAAGGTTTAAAAAAAAAATATTTTAAGTACATAATTAATATACATGTATACATATACATATTTAGAAATTATAAATATACTTTTATATATAATAATTTTGTTAATGTAATTCATACATATATATCTATATGTATATGTGTAAAATTATTCAATTTTTTTAATATTATATACATATATATATATATATATATTTATATGTATTAATATTTATACATTTATATATTATGCAATGGTGTATCTATATAAATCATTAATATTTTCCACAAATAAGTTATATATATACATAGTTTTTAATATTTATATAAATAACAAGTTTACATACGTACGTATATTTGATTAATATTTTACACATAAACGACGAGCTAACATGTCTATTACGATGTAAATCCCAACATTTATATACATGAAGGTTATACTTTGCACGGATTATTATGTTATACATTCACACATACATATATGTATCATATATGTGTACTACTATATTTAATTAAATATAAATTAGGAAAAATTCTACCTAATAATTTGTAAATTTAAATGAAATAAGAGATTTTATTTAAATTAAATTTAAAAATGTTCTAAATAAATTTGACTGCATAGACTCAATAAAGATCCAATAGGATAAAAAAATTGAAATTCACCCATAACTTCCTTTGCGGGCTGCCTAGTTCCAATAAGCAGGTGGTGTGATATTTTGGCCAAATTTATCGCTTATTTTATTTTGGTAAAATCCAATTTCACTTTATTAAGCATTACCAGATTATGAATTTTATTTATACCAATTCTCTTTGTCAAAATTATATCACTTTGGACTTAAGAAATTTGATAATGGCCATAATTCCAATGTCATCCATATTCAACTCTATAGTCTAAACAAAAAGTCCTTGATTTAATAATAGTAATAATTATTAATCGAAATGCTCTGTCTAGAGACTTTGACTTTGATCTAACTTGAATTGATCGTGATACTAACTCCATATAACTAAGGAGACAAATCCTCTCTTGAGTCGTGTTTTACATCAAATAATTCCACTCGACCCAACTATAGTCACTCGGTGGATGTCGTGCCATAACTTTACTGTAATCAAAGAGGAGCTTCCATATTGAAGATCTTCTCAGGTCAAAAGAATTTGAAACCAGTCACATTGATGTTTTTTGTTTTACCTGAGTTATATTAACCAAAGTAAACTATCAAGTGAGTCGCTCCATAGTTATCCAATAACTATCAGTACATAATCCCTAAATGCCTTGAGTAGTCATGAGTAATATACTACCCAACGTTTGAAGAGCATTATGTACTCCTGTCCCAATGGATTCATCGATATCCAGTCTCGATTCATCTTGACTATGAACTTTTAAAATGGTGTATTTGTTTTCATCGTGATAAATTACTCACGGTTACAACACTTTATAACTAACATTATAAAACATACCATTTATGGATTTTATATTAAATATACTTTAATTAAATTAATTGATAAATATAACATTTTATATCAAGTATATAATAGAAAGAAAACACATTCTATTTTGAACAGGATTCGTTATCGAGTAAGATATGTAAAAAATTACATAATTGCCCCTAGAACATACCCTTAAATCTATCATAAATAAGGGTGAAGTTTTTGTGTCTGTATTAAGAAAAAAATGAAAATGTTGTAAGGGCCCGCAAATCCATACTCCTTTGAGTCGACATATTCCACATCAGCACAACTCAAATTGGTCGGAAATACTAATCTTTAGGGTAAAGAAGAAAAGATAGAAGAAGAAATAGAAACAACAACATAGAATCTCCCAATCGCAGCGGAATAAAATATAATAATAGATTTAATACAAAAGAATCTGTAATTGCTTATACTTACAATCGTCAGCGTACACAATCAATACATAAATCTCGACAGTTATAATAACCTGTCCTCACACAGCGGAAATAAACAAGCACGAGACATACGTCAAAAACTCTCGTAGCTCGTCACCTGTGTTCCATAGCATCCTAATCTAAATCTATAATACTCGATCTGACCCGAGCATTATAATAAAATAACACCCAAGTCAGTCTGGAAAACTAGCATGAGAAAACACACTCAATTTGAACTACTAGAGTTATCAAAATCCTTTGAAAAACAAAGGTATCTCGTAAGACCGCGTCGCGCATAAACATGACGGGTTTTTACCTTATGATAACCAAAACATTTTTATAGCAAATCCAGTGATATTATAATAGCGTCTAAATACAAATACTTATTCAAATAGCTGAAATTGTTACATTAATTAAATTCCAGCATACTAGGCTCTACAAACAATCCTGTAAGCTCGTATTGGAGAATGGATTCCAACTTAATGACTACGCGTTGGGGTACCACCTATCACAGTACACGTCTAGAATAACATACTGAGATAGATATCGGTCGCTACCAACACAAGACCTGACTACCCTTAACCTGGATAGTCCGAGTAAGATTACCTCGTGGTTGGGATCAGCAACCGCCACACAACCGAATAAAAGGGACTCTAGAAAGGGGTAACCTTACCCTACTTGGGTACGATCCACTTAGCCTTGTTGCATCTCCCCTGATTTTCAGTCATTCCCGGTTGATGAGGCTCGAGGCTAAACGTTACCTCTTTAACAACAATTTTACTTAGAATTCTCATCGTCCTCCAAATGACGATCTTTTGGAAGCATTTGTCCATACAAGTTGCCCTGGGTCTACACAAACCGAATCACCATTTTCATCATCTTCACGGTGTTCATTCGTTACGTTTAAACCGGATCAAAGTGCTTTTCGGGTAATTAAATCCGATCCCGGTCTCTTTGAAACGATTAACGAAATTGGCCAATATTGATAGTCAGTTATTTAACCATCAATTGAACATCCATAAGCAATCATCCTACCTTATTATAAATTTTTCCAAAATATTTACTTTCAAAATATCTTTAAAAGTGCATCAGTTCCTCCAAACATTTGAAAACAAATTTTTTTAATACTTAAATCCGTTATAGGATACTTCCATCATCTCAACACTTAAAAATATTTCCTTAGGAACATATCTTATTTTCTAAATCCTTTCAATATTAACATTTCAGAAAATTATCCCGTAACTTATTCCAAAAATCTTCGGAATCACAAATGAATTTCCTTTCCTCAAAATCATATCCTTTTATAAGCCCCCTTTTAGAATTTCGAGAGAATTTATAAAATAAATTTTCAATTACTTTAAAAACTCTATATCTATATTAAGTATTTAAATGATTAATAATTTATTTTTAGAATATGTTCAAGTAATTATTTAAATATCGAAAACACTTTTATAACACTAATAACTCATTTTTAAATAACATATAAATTTTCAAAGCTGATTTTAAAATTCAGAATTTACTAAAAATAAATGCTTTATATTAAAAAAAATCTACTTACCAAGCATTTCAATCTCAATTAGTTTAAAATCCCATAGTTTTAAAATAATAAAATATCCCCTTTTAAAAAGTCTCACCTCTTATAATTTAAAATATATTTTTAAAATCTCAACAACTAATTTTAATTTATAACTTTCTCTCGATTTCACAGCATCTCGATTCATTGTTGATTCCCTAACCATTCTCATTTCAAAAATAGAATTTTCTATTTTTCTCAACCCTATTTCCATATTCTAATATAAATTCCTCCTATGAATTTATATTCCCAATTACCATTTGATATCAAATTTCTTTGTTATAAACATCGTTTATGTATTTTATAACCCTTTTTGGTTTTACCTGTTTATAAAAACAAAATCTATTTATATAAATCCATTATATAAATTTATTTCTTATAAATTCCATCAATACTTCAAATATATTTTTCAATATTGATTTCAACTTCATTTTATATTCCTAGAGTATCACTTATAAATTCTTTTATATAATTCATTTTAAGAATCTTCATTTACTAATTCACAATAGCTAATTATAACCAATCAATTATATTTTTATAATTCAATTTCTTCAAAATAACTCCATTTCCAATATACATTTTTATTTTCAAATTTTCTTCAATTCCATGAATTTTAAAAATATATTTACAGTATTCAAATTATCAAAATTCAGGCCAGTGCCGCAATAGCATTCAATAATGCAATCACTACAATAATCTATAATATATTATTCTACACAAACCATATTACCATATATGAAAAATGAACAACAAATTTGAGGAATCTAGTCGGATCCCTCCAACCTGTTTTTCTACATCCACAGATGTTAATACATATAAAATAAATACCAATCCCATTTCGAGGGGAATATCGCTGTAAATAGGGTCATCCGCTATTATGCGGGGTGCATCGGGTCTCATCCGCTATAATATACGGGAATATCACTCCAAATACTAATCTATACTACTATATATATAGCCAACCGACATATAATTATAAATTTATCAATCAATGAAGCATCCAACAAATTTAAATTTAAATCATTTAAATATGGTAATCCAAACGAGTGAGAAATTCTCACCTTGATTTAATTTTTTGTTGAATATCCATATTTTAAACTAATTCGAACCTCGTTCAATTTAATTTATAACCCCGATAGACTCTGAGAAATTCCAAACCACTCCCAGAATGTGATTTTGAAACTACGAATTAATGTGATCCACTTCGTGATTTTTGGACCTAGCAAGAACATATTATATATTTTTAACATTCGATAAAAATTTAGTTTACATAAACTTAATATGAAAAAAGAAATTATTTAGTTCTTAACCTATATATATCTTTATTAAATTTAATCAAAAAATATTATCTTATACCTCACTGCCTCGATGAAACCGCCTTAGAGCCCAGCTGCAACCATTGAGTCCTCCAACACCTCATTGCTTCTGAACCCTTCCAGTTCGCTCGCGCCACCACACCTCACTTCCCCACACGCATACGAGTCTGCTACCCATTTCGCATCATGATGCGCGAACACAAGCAACCACGCGACCCAAACCCTACTCACGAGCGCCACCTCCCAAACTTAGCCGCGCCCACGATGTCGTCGCCTCAACCTGGAGCGTTGCCACCCTCGTCGTCTTCGAAGTGGCCATCGTGAACGAGCGCGATCTTGTATACCCTATTTTTTTATATCTCTGATGAATTTCAATGTCGTTCATATTGAATTAAAGAGGAGAGAAGGGAATGATTTTTTTATCTTATAGCCGAAGTCGACTTCGGCCATTACCCTTTTTTTTCTTTGTGTTCTGTTCGATTGTTTTTTAAGATAATGAATAAGGGTGGCTCGGGTTAAAACGAGAAAGGTAGCATGTTGGAATATGTTGCCGTTTTAATAGGTTAGGTCAGAGTCCTGGGTTGCAGAGAAAAGATAGGTTTTGACTAGAACGTATAATATATTAATTAAATTCAAAATGTCTCGTTTTACGTAACTTAAAAACTCGAACCCCTATCGAGGCGTGTCGCTAGGCGTTTATAATGTTATACCCTTATTCCAGATGCAATAGAAAAGGTTTCGAGTCCTAATTCGATCATATGAAGAAGATAGCTTTCCGGACCCAATTATTTTATTGAATTTTGATATAAATTTTAACGTATATATCATACGATCAAGTGATAACTCCAAAAGCTATGAAATTTGATATCTGATAAAAGTACAATATTACGAATCCGATGGAACTGGTTTCATTGAATTTCGCGACTATACCTTGGAAGGCTATTTTTAAATGTCAATTTGAACAAACTATTTTCAAAATTGAACAGATCACTTTTAAATTCCATTTTTAAACTTTTATTATCTCCATTATTATTAATATAAATTTTACAAGCCTATAAATTATTCTTATCTAGCTTAAAACTCAAGATACAATAATTTAACCAATATTCAATTATAAAATCAAATAATTAATTTATCCAATAAATCGCCGTATTTAAATTCTCGATTTATTCTTTAGATAACCGAAATTTCCATATTCAGACCAAATCTTTAATTCAAATTCAATATTTAAAACCATTTAAATATTTCAAATCAAAAGACAAAAAATTCGGGTCGTTACATTCGTCCCACCTTAAAAGAATTTCATCCCCGAAATTGCTAAGGCAAGAAAATGCTCCAAACTTATTAACTTATTAAAACCCACTTAGTTAGAATATGATATCCACTTTTCTAATATTTTTATTTTCACCCCAAAAAAATTAGTTTTCAATTCTAAACCCCAAAGTCTTATTTCAACTTCAATTTGATATCAATTCATCGTTAACAAAAAATTTCCAAAAATTTTCTAACACCCTAAATTTATGAATTTTTTTGGCAGAGACTCCCTTGTACAGAGAGCCTTTTGCACTATGATAAGAGAGATAAATATATATATACATCGACCCACACAGTTGGAAAACAAAAATATGTATTAATATTTTATATTTTGTAGTATTTAATCTGAATATGTACCTTATTGTAGCATTATTAAGCAAGCGGCCTATTTATTTTTGCAATACGCGCAATCAAAGTCAAGCACTACAGCTTTCGGTACCTGTACTTACTCAATTTAAACACGTAAGTACCAAATATATGAAATTTTTAATAACATTTCATTTACTTTAGTAGTGCAAACACAAGTTTCATAACAATGCATGCTAACCCATATTTATAAGCAATTATGGTTCCAATACTAGTTTAATTACTTCCAATCGATCCATATATCATTTTATTCCATTCGGAAAGATTTACAACCAAATTGCTTATGTTCAATTTACATTTATGCTAAACAAATTAATATTCACTCCAAATTGATTAAAAATCAATTTATTCACTTCTATTAATTTATAAATTTTATTTACTTCCATTTATGACAAACATCAAATTTTCTATGCAAATTCAGTAATATTCATTTAATAAGATAACCATTACAGTTTATCGCTATTTTAAATTGATTCCAACTCAATTTATATTTAATTCCATTCCATTTTCACATTTATCACATACAAATCTATTTTTATTAACTTGGAACCATTTTGTGCTATTTTTATTTAATGGCCATTTCACAAATTTACTCGAAGCCAAGCTTCTAAATATTAATCTTAAGTTATTTAGTTCAATCATTTTAACCAACAACTTAAGTTCATTTCTCTTGTAAAAATTTCATCTCAAACTCTTGATTTGATTTTTTATTTAATCAAACTCCATACCAATTACTAATCTATTTAATTAGTTTCTCCACTTACTCGACTTTAAATTTTAATTTCCGTACTCAATTAATTCTTGAACTCATTTAATTAATATCAAGGTCATTTTAAATTCATTTATATTCAAATTGGATCTATTTGCAACTCAAACCATTTCTTTTTCCATTCAATTCCATTTTAATCGACACGTTTTCCATTTTCCATTATATTTAATTCATTTACAATCTAGGTTGAATTTTATATATGACTGGAGTTTCATTTCAAAAAAAATCCATTTTTAACTAACAATCCAATTTTATTTAAAAGAGATAAATCCCATTGACATATTCAATCAACTAATTTATTTAGCTAATTAGCTCACTTCCAATTTTTAAATCAATATTTGAATTTTATTTCAAAAATCACTTCAACTATTTTACTTGAGTTCAATTTCATTTTATTCAAGTTTGGGTTTTAATTTCATTATCCAAAATATTAAACTCTTTTTATTTTCGGATATCTATTCCAATTTTCAGTTTTATAAGTCACACAACTTAATTTTCACGTTTTTCCATCAATTCTATGCTCGATTACATTCACATCTTGTTTTTAACTCGAGATTTATAAATTTATTTATAGCCCAAGTATACTTTATTCAGTCCATTTCGATCTTTATAAGCTATCGAAATTCATCTATTCCAATTCAAATTTTATTTAACTTAACTTACTCTAAATTCAACTTCATACCATTTTCTTTAATTTATTTAACCTTCCTAAGTTAAATTTTTATTTCACACAATTCATTTGAATTTAATCAAGCAGAAATTAAATTCCATTTAATATCATCTATAACACAATTAAATTTTTATTTCCAATCCAATTCAAATTCAACTCTATTTTATTAAACTTAGCTTAAGTTAATGTTTTATTCATTTTAACTTACCTAAGTTAAATCTATTCCCAAATCCAATTTCCATATTTTCCTTCCCTTATTTAGAATTATTCCTAATTTATAAGTTTACAACTTATTTCCTGATTATCTCTAAATTAATGAGGATTCCAGAACTCAAACATCTAGTATTTATTTTAAATCGTTTTGAAAATATCCTAAAATCATGCTTTTTAAATTTTAAACCAACCCTGGTTTTTATCTAAACAAATTCTCTTTGGAATTCCCAAAACAAAACTTGTTTGCCCAACAAATCTGAACAAATCAATTACGGTAGCAATCCATCACTTTGAGATTCGAAATTGAATACTGGTGATGCTGCGTAGTCATCACCAGGATTATTTTGCAGCGACTGTAGTGAGTTCGGTGCTATATATCCTCAAAATCCATTTAAAACCATTTTTCTGATCAAAATCCTTTCAAAAGTAATATTACTATTGTTTACATTCAAACTCTTTGGAAAACTCTACCAAAAACCTCTAGGATTTAATATTTCAATATAACGACCCAGAATTTCTGTTAATTAAAATTTGTATATTTAATTGATTTTAAATATTAATAAGTGAAATTTATAAGTCGAATAAATTTTATTTCGAATAATTGGATTTAAATGGATAATTAAATCGATAATTTAATATTTGAAATTCCAGAAATAATTGAAAATTGGGTTTAATATGATTGAAAATGATTTGTAAAATTTTAGTTAATCATATTGAAGTTAGAATGATGTTATAGAACTTTTAAAATCGAATTTAAAGTTAATTTGTAAAAATTGAATATTTTAATATTTAATTGACGAGTTAAAATAGCCATTTTTCAAACAGTCTTGGATTTCGATGAAACTAGTTGCCTCAGATCCGTAATGTCAAATTATTATATGGTTTCAAATTTCGTGTCAATCAGATTTACCGTTTGTCCAGGGCAAGCCAAAACGCATAGAAATTAGTTTAAATCGATTTAATTTAAATCTGATCTTTTATTTCCGTAACTCGCACATACGATGGAATTAGCCTCTGAAACCTATTCCATTGTGTTCGAAACGCGGGGTAAACCCTAGAAACGCCAGCCGGCATGCTTCGTTTTGAGTTCGGAAAATTTCGAATGAATAGTGTTTTGGAGAATTTTCTATATAAGGACCTCACTATCTCTAATTTGCAAAAACCTAATTCTACAAACCCTAGCCGCCATTATACCGTACACGGCCAGAATTTAATTTCGTTTCCTCCTCGATTTCTTCCAATCTACAAATTACTACGCTTCGACTTCAACTAGAACATTGTAGAGCTTCACGAGGTCGACGACTTCAACGGTGATGGTCGGAAACGAAGCTGTGGATTGTCGGCAATGTGAGTTTGAACAGTGCACGTATAGGGGATGATATCACGTCGACGGTGGCATGTGATGGAGCCGGACTTGGCTGGGTGATCGAGCTTGCTCTGGTGGTTTACGTGAAGATGCTCGATCGTGCTCCGGTCGAGTCGAGCAAGAAGCGACATCGGAAAAAAAATAACCGAAGCATGGGTCTCGTACGCATTTTTTTCACCTGGGGAAGAAATAGGAATCACGGCCGGATCTGATGGTTTCAAAAAAATGAACGGCTGTTGATAGGGGTTTGTAAAATAAAATAAAAAATTGAGATTTAAATTATATTATAAATTGTATAATATTTAAAATACTATAACTTTTTCATACGAGATCGAAAAAATGCAAAACAAGTTGCGTTGGAATCGTATGGACGAGCACTACGCTATGGAACTGGTTTGGAGTCGTCTAGAATTAGTGAGAATTTTAGGAAAAATTAAACGCGTGTTTAAATTTATTCGAAATAAAAGATGAAAACGGAATTGAAAGCAAGGTGAGAACTTCTCACTCAATCGAATCTGTTTCGATTTATATTTTAAATAGTTAGATTTAAAATTGCGTGATTGTATGCCTGAATGATAAATTATTATCTTTTGTTGATTGAAATAGACATTATACGCCGTTATTAAGCGGATGTTATTTATTAAAACCATATACCGCGATAATTTCACTGCAAGGTAGAATTGGTATTATTTATGTACTTGAAGTTGATTTCCCACATTAGATAGCGGATGAGACCGCATTGCGCCGTATAATAGCGGATAATATTTTATAAAACCCATATACCGCGATATTCCATATTGGAACAGAATTGGTATTGTGCTAACATCTGTGGATGGAGGGAAACAGGTTGGAGGGGTCCAACTGGATTCCTCACAAGTATTTATTTGATTATAGATATTTTGATATATGTTGATTATCATATACTGATATATGATGCCTTTGTTGTTGTGATTGACTATTTGGTGTGTTGCATCATTGGGCTAATTTTGGAATTACAAAAAGATTTTAAAGTGATGATTTTCAAATTTAAAAGGGGTTTTAAAGTGATTTTTGAAAGTATATGTATTATTAAAATTTTGAATTGATTCATTTTAAATAAATTAACGTTATAAAATTTAATAGTATAAAAATTATGATTTTTGTAAAATATAGTTAAAATGTGATTTTTGAAAATATGGAGTTAATGAATTTTATAAAATAGTTTAAATTGGGATTTTTGAATTATTATAAACGGTTTATATAAAAGATTTATAAGATTGATATTTATAAAAAAAAATATAGGAATTATAAAACGTGTTTTATTAAGTGTTAAAAATGAAGTATAAATAGATTGCATAAGGAAATGAAATTTATAGATTTATAAATTGGGAAGTTGAAGAATGAATAGATTTTGTAAAATAAAAGATTTATAAGTAATTAACTTATAAATTGGATTTTGGCATTTTTTATTGAGATTTTCGAATAAGTATAAATGGTTTATAGATGAGATTTATAAAATATATATTTTATAAATCAAAAAAAGGGAATTATAAAAGAAGTTCTGTTAATGCTGAAAATGAGGTTATAAATGGAATTTTATAAGTAGTAAGATTTTTAAATTGTGTAAATTGAAGTCTTTACAAAATATAAATGGGAATTTATAAACATTGTTTTATAAATTCGAAACCGACTTATTTGATAAGTCAATTGCTTTAGATTTTTAAAGGAGATATATTCACGATTTTGGACGGTGGATAATCCTTTAAACAAAATGTGTAGAAAAATGTTGAATTTGGTTAACGAAGAATATTCACGATTTTAGGACAGTGGATAATATATTAAAGTGTTTTGGGGAAGTGATATTTTAAGTAGAATTAAAATGATTTGAAGTTGTTTTAAAAAGCGTTAAGTATCGAATACATAGATTTCAACATTCATTGTTGAAATAGACGTTTTCGAGAAATAGAAGGAAATGGTGGACTATAACACTGTTATTATAGTAAATGATTTCCGAAAAGAAATGTTTTTGTATAAGTATTGGGATTTATATATCTATCTTAATTTCGAATCCCTATACTAGTAATTTTAAGTTGTCGTAACGATGTTTTACGCAACATTCGTTTTGACTCAAATAAAGGTGTTTAAGTGAACGTTTTCTTTAAAGAATGAAATATATACTTATAATTTCGATTTAAGTATATTGAATATTTTCCAAGTGTTGAAAATAAATTGATTTGTGAATTACTTATTATGAAATAAGTATGGAAATGTTTTCCAATATGAAGTGAATATTTTGAGATTTTATCTTTTAAAGATAAATTGAAAATGAATATTAGAAATCGATTTGGAAATCGTATATTCACAGATATTTTGGAATTGTAAATTCACTATGGAATTTATAAAAGAAAGGAAAATTTGTTTAAAAATAAACGTTGATTTATTTTTGAAGTGTAGAAATAAATTTACGGATTTGGAACGTAAATATAAAGTAAATCAGTAAGGATTTATTTAATTGGTTTAAATGAACCATTTTGAAATGAAGATAAATAAAGATTTGTGAATATATCTCGTGTAGGGAAACGATTTGAAATTTGTTTTCAAAAGTTGTAAAGGTGAAAAGTGATTTGAAAATTTGTTTTCAAATGTTGAGGTGTGGAAAAAATATATATCTTGTAAAGATATTTTGGAAAATAAATAATTTGGAAAATTATTTGGAATTTGGTGATGTTTTGCACGCTTATTGATAATTAAATAACCGACTATCGATATTTACATTTAAATAGGTATTTGTTGTGATTTGCTTGATTTTGAATGCCACACTTATTTTTAAAATAAGCGCTCACTATTCGGGTTAGCCGGAAAAGGACCTTGGGGTCGTATAACCCATTCCGAATATGTGATACTCGTTATGGATTGCATTTGATGACCGGTGTTGAAGACCAGATATTTGTGAAAATGGAAGGATTACCATCGAATGTTTCTGCATCGGCTGATCCCCGATATAGAAATTTATTACCCTTTGTGATGGGAAGTCCGGTCGTGATTTGTGAATATCCGGATTGCAAGGACTTCTTTGTAAGTTCCTTCGGTTCCGTTCAATCCTGGAACGGACTTGTATGGATGTATGTCTGATGTTACAATTTGAGATGTAAAGCTGGTTTCTATCAAATATGTCCCGTTGGTGGCAGAGGATTTATTCTCTTAGCTTAACACCCTTAGAGGTTATGTAGTTGATGGTTACTAGTGATACATTGCCAAATTAGTAATGTGGCATACGAAGTGCTGTTGATGAGTTGTTGATCGAAACATTTCTTTGTATAAAGCGTAGCTTTGTGGACGAGACTTCGTCGGACCTCACACCCTGGAGATGGTCAAAAAGGAAGGATGCGGCAAGGTTATTAGGGGGTAGCGCCCTTTTAGTGTATGTCATTCCTTCTGGATAGAGGTGGTATCATGGTATGGAGCCCAGATATTTAACCTATGTTGCTGCTGCAAATTTATTGCTTTGTGGTAGTTGGAATCGAGGATCCTCGAATATAGATCGGTTACGAGCGAGGAATGACATATTCGTGTCAGTAGTTACCCAGTTTGAAGGGTAACCCGGCCTTGTGTTGGCAGAGATCTGGTTAGGTTCTTGGGTCGTCTTTCCAGAGGCGTACCAATGTGGCAATGGGAAGTTTCTTGACCTAACCATTTATTGGAAATCCAAAGAAACAATATGAGCCTTGTACGGTTTTAGTTGTAGAACCTGCCATCTAATATGGTAGCTATAGTAGACATAATATAATGGTACCTATACTGGATAAGATTTATGTCTTTACTTTCGAAATGTTTTCTACACTATGCACTAATAATAATATCAAAAATGATTTGATTTTGCGTAGTAAGCTTCTTTGACTAACATAAGAAGAAATCTCCTCCAAGTCTGCGTTTGCATTGTGTGTGTGGTGGGAGGTCTTATGGTAGTTACATTTTCAAAAAGCATTGCGAATTGACTTCCTGTTGTTTGTTTTTAAAGATAAACTATTTTAAGTTCTCACACCAGTCTCATGACTGACCTGGAGTTTATTGTTTTCCTTCCTAAACTCTAGGTGCCCACCAATTTCCACACGGGCAGTCTAGAGTTTGGTTATCAGGATATTCTGGAATTCAGGAGTGGCTGGAGGAAAGCTGGATGGCATGGCGTATTCACTAGTATATAGTATTTCTTTTCCGCTGTTTGTTGTTGTACACTCTGATGATGTAATGTAATAACTGATATAGTTCTTTGTTTAAAGATTATTCATTTATCTATTATATGTTGTTCCACTGCGACTGTGAGATTCTGATGTTGTTCTGTTGTTCCTTTCCGTTCTACCTTTTTCTCTCTTCTTCTATCCTTTCTCTTCTTCTTTAACCATAACAGTATGGTTTTTCGGCATTCGATTGCTGGCAGTTGATACAGTGGACGTATTGATGTCGACCTTCGAGCGTCGAAAAATCACGCTCGTTACATTTGGTATCAGAGCTTATGGTTAAGCGACAAACATGACTCTGTTGGGTATTACTCATTAGAGATAGAGTCAGTAGTACTCTAAAATGAGTGTGAGTGTAATAATAGATATGAGCGCATATTTGTTGGTGAATATAAAAATGTTTTATATTGTGTTTGCTTATCCGTTGAGCTATTTGTGAATTCTGGTCGGTAGATGGGACGCCATATTATCGATAGGGGTTTCTAAACTCTTAAACGAGATAAACCGACATAGTATCATTTTAAAATTGGGTAAATGAAATAATTTTACCATGATTATATTTTATATATAAAGGAATAATTTTTCAGAATTATTAAGTGTATATAAAATTGATTGTTTGGTTGTTGAAATGTAAGAATATATATATAAGTTAATTGAAAGATGTTTGAATAAGTTAAATGAAACATATTGTAGAAGAATAATTGTATAAGCGAAGAATTATAAGTATGGAACTATAATTAATGTGATTTACAATTGTGAAGTGATCTTATATAAGTAAAGAGAAAATAGTGAAATTATATAAGTAAAAGAATTGTAAATGTGATTTATAAATATTGAAAGAATATTAAGCATTGAATTCACTACTGTTACCGGAAAATAATAAGGGTGATGACTGCAACATCATTAATATCATTTTCGAGTCTCTGTGTGATAGATTTGTTACCATAGTAAATTGGGAATTGAAGTCTAATTGTGATAAACAAATTTGAAATTAAAATCCAAGTTAAAATAAATTTGAGTTGTCATCAAGACACGTGATTTGAAATTTAACTAAAGGAAAGTTAAATAAATTGATTTGGATTAGGTAAGCTATTGAAATTGATGAATATAAGTGTAAGTTTTGAACTTATAATATGAGTTAATAAATTTTGCTTTGGTAAAAGTTAAATAGAATTTACTTTAGAATTGAAATCTGAATTGAATTTATAAGTTGAAAACTTAAGTTAAGTTAAACAAAAGATATTTGAAATGGAATATAACTTAAGTGAAGTTGAATAAAGTTGATTTTGGTATCGAAGTAAATTAATAAGTGAATTAATGAAATGAAGTCATTAAGGATGTGGAATTGAGTTATATAAATGAAATTCAACTTTATTTGTAAAATGAATTAGCAATTGAATTGATGAATGGATGAAATATTAATCAATCGAATGTAAAGGAAATGATATGGGATAATGAATGTAAGTGTAAATTCATTAGAAGCTAATGAAGTTGAGAAATTGAATAATTGAATGGGAATCAATTTAATATCAACCAATTGGAATTAAATATGTTGGACCAAATTGAATATAAATTAAATAATTTGGTTATGTTGAATATACATCGGTTGTTATTTGATTGTTAATTGATTGTGTATATTTCATTAAATGTTAATGAAATTGAATTGATAAATGGAAAGCTATAGAATTGAATTTGATTTGAAGTAAACTAACTTGAATACAAATTAGTGAATGTAAACTAATTGAATATGAATAAGTGAATGTTAGTAAAAACATCCAATGTAAATGAATCAAATATGATTTAAATTGGAAAACCAATTCATTGAATATAAATGAGAAGTGAATTTATATTGATTTGATATGGATTTGTTGGATGTTGATCGGATGATAGTTGTTTGATGGTTGCATTTGTTGTTTTGTTGCATTTGCTATGCTGGCATATGTAGTTGTTATGTTGATATATGTTGTATATTGATATTACTTTCATATATACATGTTACTCATTTGTTTGTTGAGTGTTTAGTAGGTGTGGATTGCGCTTGCTTCGCATTTGGAGCTCGCTTTCGCGCTATATTAGCCGTATATGCTCGCTAATAATATATAAGGTACATATCTCGGATTAAATATCGTACTTCTACACTTTTTTTCCCTGCGGGATGCCTCATCACTTGATGAGATGTATGTTTGTGATATATATACTATCATTTTTTTTTCGGATCGAGCCGCGCGAAGGAGACTCTGGCGAAATTTTTCGAAAATTTAAGGGGTTAGAATATTTTTGAGAAAAAATTAGAAATTTTTGAAAACTAAGTTTGGATTTGGAAACTTAGTAAAGATTTTGTAAGAAGTTTAACTATGAATTTTGGGAAAGTTAAACACTTAAGAGATTTGAAAAATCCAATTCGAACAATTTGTTTTGAAAAGTTAATGGATTCTATAACTTTTTCTTACTTGGTAATTTCGAGGACGAAATTCTTTTAAGGGGGGAAGTTTGTAACGACCCATAATTTATGTTAATTAAAATTTGTATATTTAATTGATTTTAAATATTAATAAGTGAAATTTATAACTCGAATAAATTTTATTTCGAATAATTGGATTTAATTGGATAATTAAATCGATAATTTAATATTTGAAATTCTAGAAATAATTGAAAATTGGGTTCAATATGATTGAAAATGATTCGTAAAATTTTATTTTATCATGTTGAAGTTAGAATGATGTTATAGAGCTTTTAAAATCGAATTTAAAGTTAATTTGTAAAAATTGAATATTTTAATATTTAATTGACGTGTTAAAATAGCCATTTTTCAGACAGTCTCGGATTTCGACGAACCTAGTTTCATCGGATCCGTAATGTCAAACTATTGTATAGTTTCAAATTTCGTGTCAATCGGATTTACCGTTTGTCCGAGGCAAGCCAAAACGCATAGAAATTGGTTTAAATCGATTTAATTTAAATCTGATCGTTTATTTCCGTAACTCGCACATACGATGGAATTAGCCTCCGAAACCTATTCCATTGTGTTCGTAACGCGAGGTAAACCCTAGAAACGCCAGCCGGCACGCTAGCCGCCATTATACTGTAAACGGCCAAAATTTAGTTTCGTTTCCTCCTCGATTTCTTCCAATCTACAAATTATTATGCTTCGACTTCAACTAGAACATTGTAGAGCTTCACGAGGTCGACGACTTCAACGGTAACGATCGAAAACGAAGCCGTGGATTGTCGGCAAATTGAGTTTGAACAGCGTGCATATAGGGGATGATTTCGCGTCGACGGTGGCATGTGATGGAGCCGCACTTGGCTGGGTGATCGAGCTTGCTCTGGTGGTTTACGTGAAGATGCTCGATCGTGCTCCGGTCGAGTCGAGCAAGAAGCGGCATCGGAAAAAAAATAACCGAAGCATGGGTCTTGTACGCGTTTTTTTCACCTGGGGAAGAAATAGGAATCACGGCCGGATCTGGTGGTTTCAAAAAAATGAACGGCTGATGATAGGGGTTCGTAAAATAAAAAATAAACTGAGATTTAAATTATATTATAAATTGTATAATATTTAAAATACTATAACTTTTTCATACGATATCGAAAAAATGCAAAACAAGTTGCGTTGGAATCGTATGGACGAGCACTACACTATGGAACTGGTTTGGAGTCGTCTGGAATTAGTGAGAATTTTGGCTAAAATTAAACGTGTGTTTAAATTTATTCGAAATAAAAGTTGAAAACGGAATTGAAAGCAAGGTGAGAACTTCTCACTCAATCGAATCTGTTTCGATTTATATTTTAAATTGTTAGATTTAAAATTGCCTGATTGTATGACTGAATGATGAATTATTATCTGTTGTTGATTGAAATAGACATTATACGCCGTTATTAAGCGGAGGTTATTTATTAAAACCATATACCGCGATAATTTTACTGCAAAGTGGAATTGGTATTATTTGTGTACTTGGAGTTGATTTCCCGCATTATATAGTGGATAAGACCCTATTGCGCCGTATAATATCGGATAATATTTTATAAAACCCATATACCGTGATATTCCATATTGGAACGGAATTGGTATTGTGCTAACATCTGTGGATGCAGGGAAACAGGTTGGAGGGATCCAACTGGATTCCTCACCAGTATTTATTTGATTACATATATTTTGATATATGTTGATTATCATATACTGATATATGATGTCTTTGTTGTCGTGATTGACTATTTGGTGTGTTGCATCATTGGGCCAATTTTGGAATTATAAAAAGATTTTAAAGTGATGATTTTCAAATTTAAAAGGGGTTTTAAAGTGATTTTTGAAAGTATATGTTTTATTAAAATTTTGAATTGATTCATTTTAAATAGATTAACGTTATAAAATCTAATAGTATAAAAATTATGATTTTTGTGAAATATAGTTAAAATGTGTTTTTAAAAATACGGAGTTAATGAATTTTATAAAATAGTTTAAATTGGGATTTTTTAATTATTATAAACGGTTTATATAAAAGATTTACAAGATTAATTATAAAACGAGTTTTAGTAAGTGTTAAAAATGAAGTATAAAAAGACTGCATAAGGAAATGAAATTTATAAATTTATAAATTGGGAAGTTATAGAATGAATAGATTTTGTAAAATAAAAGATTTATAAGTAATTAACTTATAAATCGGATTTTGGCATTTTTATTGAGATTTTCGAATAAGTATAAATGGTTTATAGATGAGATTTATAAAATATATATTTTATAAACCGAAATAATGGAATTATAAAAGAAGTTCTGTTAATGCTGAAAATGAGGTTATAAATGGAATTTTATAAGTAGTAAGATTTTTAAATTTTGTAAATTGAAGTCTTTATAAAATATAAATGAAAATTTATAAACATTGTTTTATAAATCCGAAACTGAATTATTTGATAAGTCAATTACTTTAGATTTTTAAAGGAGATATATTCATGATTTTGGACGGTGGATAATCCTTTAAACAAAATGTGTAGAAAAATGTTGAATTTGGTTAACGAAGAATATTCACGATTTTGGGACAGTGGATAATATATTAAAGTGTTTTGGGGAAGTGATATTTTAAATAGAATTAAAACGATTTGAAGTTGTTTTAAAAAGCGTTAAGTATCGAATACATTGATTTCAACATTTATTGTTGAAATATACGTTTTCGAGAAATAGAAGGAAATGGTGGACTATAACATTGTTGTTATAGTAAATGATTTCCGAAAGGAAATGTTTTTGTATAAGTATTGGGATTTATATATCTATCTTAATTTGGAATCCCTATACTAGTGATTTTGAGTTGTCGTAACGATGTTTTACGCAACATTCGTTTTGACTCAAATAAATGTGTTTAAGCGAACGTTTTCTTTAAAGAATGAAATATATACTTAATTTCGATTTAAGTATAATGAATATTTTTCAAGTGTTGAAAATAAATGGATTTGTGAATTACTTATTATTAAATAAGAATGGAAATGTTTTCCAATATGAAGTGAATACTTTGAGATTTTATCTTTTAAAGATAAATTGAAAATGAATATTAGAAATTGATTTGGAAATCGTATATTCATAGATATTTTGGAATTGTAAATTCACTATGGAATTTATAAAAGAAAGGGAAATTTGTTTAAAAATAAACGTTGATTTATTTTTGAAGTGTGGAAATAAATTTACGGATTTGGAACGTAAATATAAAGTAAATCAGTAAGGATTTATTTAATTGGTTTAAATGAACCATTTTGAAATGAAGATGAATAAAGATTTGTGAATATATCCCATGTAAGGAAACGATTTGAAATTTGTTTTCAAAAGTTGTAAAGGTGAAAAGTGATTTGAAAATTTGTTTTCAAATGTTGAAGTATAGAAAATATATATATCTTGTAAAGATATTTTGGAAAATAAATAATTTGGAAAATTATTTGGAACTTGGTGATGTTGTGCACGCCTACTGATAGTTAAGTAACCGACTATCAATATTTACCTTTAAATAGGTATTTGTTGTGCTTTGCTTGAATTTCAATGCCACACTTATTTTTAAAATAAGCGCTCACTATTCGGGTTAGCCGGGAAAGGACCTTGGGGTCGTATAACCCATTTCGAATATGTGATACGTCGTTATGGATTGCATTTGATGACCGGTGTTGAAGACCAGATATTTGTGAAAACGAAAGGATTACCGTCGAATGTTTCTGCATCGGCTGATCCCCGATGTAGAAATTTATTACCCTTTGTGATGGGAAGTCCGGTCGTGATTAGTGAATATCCGGATCGCAAGGACTTCTTTGTAAGTGCCTTCGGTTCCATTCGATCCCGAAACAGACTTATATGGATGCATGTCTGACGTTACAATTTGAGATGTACAGCTGGTTTCTATCAAATATGTTCCCGTTGGTGGCGGAGGATTTATTCTCTTAGCTTAACACCCTTAGAGGTTATGTAGTTGATGGTTACTAGTGATACATTCCCAAATTGGTAATGTGACATACGAAGTGTTGTTGATCAATTATTGATCGAAGCATGGCTTTGTATAAAGCGTAGCTTTGTGGATGAGACTTCGTCGGACCTCACACCCCGAAGATGGTCAAAACAGGAAGGATGCGGCAAGGTTATTAGGGGGTAGCGCCCCTTTAGTGTATGTCATTCCTTCTGGATAGAGGTGGTATCATGGTATGGAGCCCAGATATATAACCTATGTTGTTGCTGCAAATTTATTACTTTGTGGTAGTTGGAATCGAGGATCCTCGATTATAGATCGGTTACGATCGAGGAATGACATATTCGTGTCAGTAGTTACCCAGTTTGAAGGGTAACCCGACCTTGTGTTGGCAGAGATCCGGTTAGGTTCTCGGGTCGTCTTTCCAGAGGCGTACCCATGTGGCAATGGGAAGTTCCTTGGCCTGACCATTTGTTGAAAATCCAAACAAACAATACGAGCCTTATACGGTTTTAGTTATAGAACCTGCCATCTAATATGGTAGCTATAGTAGGCATAATATAATGGTACCTATGCTGGCTAAGATTTATATCTTTACTTTCGAAATGTTTTCTACATTATGCACTAATAATAATACCAAAAATGATTTGATTTTGCGTAGTAAGCATCTTTGACTAACATAAGAAGAAATCTCCTCCAAGTCTGCGTTTGCATTGTGTGTGCGGTAGGAGGTCTTATGGTAGTTAGATTTTCAAAAGGCATTGCGAATTGACTTCAAAAATTATCCTGTTATTTGTTTTTAAAGATAAACTATTTTAAGTTCTCACACCAGTCCCATGAATGACCTCGAGTTTATTATTTTGCTTCCTGAACTCTGGGTGCCCACCAATTTCCACACGGGCAGTTTAGAGTTAGGTTATCAGGATATTCTGGAATTTAGGAGTGGCTGGAGGCAAGCTGGATGGCATGGCATATTCACTAGTATATAGTATTTCTTTTCCGCTGTTTGTTGTTGTTTGTTGTTGGACACTCTGATGATGTAATGTAATGTAATATGATGTAATGTAATAACTGATATAGTTCTTTGTTTAAAGATTATTCTTTTATCTATTATATGTTGTTCCGCTGCGATTGTGAGATTCTGATATTGTTCTGCTGTTCTTTTCTGTTCTATCTTTTTCTCTCTTCTTCTATCTTTTCTTTTCTTCTTTAACCATAACGGTACGGTTTTTCGGCATTCGATTGCTCGGTAGTTAATACAGTGGACGTATTGATGTCGACCTTCGAGCGTCGAAAAATCACGCTCGTTACATTCAAACTCTGGTTTTAATCAAATTTTAGTTTTTAATTCAATTGTATAATCCATACTTATACAATTGCCATCTGGTTATATATATATAACCATTTCTATATTTTATAATCTTATCTCAATTATAATATTGTCAACCGACACCCCAAATATACCATAATAATTTTAGAAAATTATTCATGTTATATGAAAATATAATTTGGGTAAAATTATTTCATTTACCCTCCTCAAACTATACCGTGTTAGTTTATGGCATTCAAGTGTTTAGAAACTCCTATTGGTTTAGTGGTGCCTCAGTATTCAACAAGAATTTATATACCACTCAACCAATAAGTCAACATAATATAAAACAATTTATATTCACTAACAGATACGCGCTCATATCTATTAATACGCTCAAACTCATTCTAGAGTACTACCGACTCTATCTCTAATGAGTAATCCCCACCGGAGCCATGGTTTTCGCTTAAGCTTCAGCTATGAAACCAAGTGTAAAGGCCCGAAAATCCATACCCCTTTGAGTCAACAATATTCCACATCAGCACAACTTAAATTGGTCGGAAATATGAATCTTTAGGGTTAAGAAGAAAAGATAAAAGAAGAAATAGAAACAACAACACAATCTCACAATCGCAGCGGAACAAAATATAATATATAATAACATATTTAATACAAAAGAATCTGTAACTGCTTATACTTATAATTACTAGAGTACACAATCAATACATAAATCTGGAGAGTTATGATAACTTGTCCTCACACAGTGAAAATAAACAAGTATGAGACATGCGTCAAAAAATCCTCCAACTCGTTACCTGAGCTTCGTAGCATCCTAACCTGAATTTGTAATACTCAGTCCGACCCGAGCATTATAATAAAATAACACCCAAGTCAGTCTGAAAAACTAGCGTGAGAAAACACACTCAATTTGAACTGTTAGAGTTATCAAAATCCCTTGAAAAACAAAGATATCTCATAAGATCGCGTCACACATAAACACGATGGGTTTTTACCTTACGATAACCAAAACATTTTTAATGAAAATACAATGATATTATAATAGTGTCCAAATACAAATACTTATTAAAATAGCTAAAATGTTGCATTAATTAAATTTCAACATACTAGGCTCTACAAACAAAATCATAAGCTAGTATTGGAGAATGGATTCCAACTGAATAACGATGCACTAGGATACCACCTGTCACATTACACGTCTAGAACAACGTATCGAGATCGAATGTATCGATCCCTGCCAACACAAGATCGGACTACCTCTAACCTGAATTGTCTAAATAAGATTACACCGTGGTTGGAATCAGCAACCGCCACACGGCCGAATAAAAGGGACTCTAGAAAGGGGTACCCTTACCCTACATGGGTGTAACCCACTTAGCCTTGCTGCATCTCCCCAAATTTTTAGTCATTCCTGGTTGATGAGGCTCGAGGCTAAGCGTTATCTTTACAAGAACAATTTTACATAGAATGCTCATCGTCCTCCAAATGACGATGTTTTGGAAGCATTCGTCCATACAAGTTGTCTTAGGTCTAGACAAACCGAATCAACGTCTTCATCATCTTCACGGTGTTCATTCGTTACAATCAAACCTGGGGAAGAGGTTTTTCGATAATTAAATCCGATCCCAATCTCTTCGAAACGATTAACGAAATTCGCCAATGTGATATCCTGGAATTTCAAGAAAATTAAAATGTGATAATATTCTTTATTTATTATTGTTAATTGGTAATTAACTAATTTTGTTGAATTGAACAAACAAGACTTTAGATAATTAGATTATGTTTGGATATGTATATAGATGAAGTTGAATAAAATAAATTAGATTTAAAAACTTTATGTTATATATTTGTATATATTGTAAATAAAAAAAAACTTAGTTTGAACTAACAAATAAAACATGTTTTCAATTTAATATATAAATTATGATTTGGTAAATTTTGTTTGAATTTAAATACCTTTTAAAAGCAGTTCAAAATTTAATCATACATTTCCAAAACATTTAAGGTTAATGTTTAATTGTCTAAAAAGGATATTTTGATCAAATAAGATTTACTTAGATGTTCATTTCTTTTATTTTTAATATTCTTTCTTTATAATTTTAACTTGCATAAATATAAATTGAATATATATAAGATTAATTTTTACATATTAATATAAATATAAGGAATTTATATATATAAAACAAGTTTAAAACACTTATCAATTAAGAAATTTATGAAAAATACATTTGTCACATATGGATGATTTGAATCAACAAGTGGCAATAGTATCTTTTGTTTGGAAATTTATAAAAATATTTTATAGAATTCAGGCTGTTTATTTTTTTCCTCTCTTCAAATATTTTTTTCGTTCTTCTTCTATTTTCAAAATTGAAGAAGAAAACAAAATCAAAACTGGAAATCCAAAAGAAAATAAAAGTGAATCAAGCCTGCAACTTCAAACTTTTCAGCTTGGAATTATACAAACATAAAGAAGATCAACAGCTAGTTCAAATTCTCACGTCAAAAATTCCAGTTTATAGTGCAAGAGCAGTTCCAGTTTAAAAGTTTTCTCTGTTTATAGACAATAGGTGAGTAAACTACACCCTTAAAACCTCTAACGCATAAACTCTTGTAGTAGTGAGTGATTAAAGGTTTGCAGGGATGAATTATCATGGTTGATGTGTATTAAGGTATACGAAATCTGTGAGTTTTGTTTAATATTACCTATGTCTCTGTTTAATAGCAAGTACAAGTACAAACATATAAATCAAATTCACTTCCTATACTTAATTTTGGGCTATGATTTTTGAAGATAAAGTGTGTGTATGGATATGATTTCATTTTAAAAATAATTTCTGCTATATATAAAGATGATTTATTCGAAAAAATATATATAACAGAGAAAATCAATCAAGGGCAGAAATTCGATTGTTAAATCTTCAATCTTTGATTATGAAATCAGATTTGTCATCAAAAATGATGAATTATAGTAATCAGATCATGATTTTTAAACAAGTAAGTAATGATAAATAGTATGTTGACAGGTATTTGTACTTTGGTCAAATACGACGAGGTAAGCGGCGTTTGGGCTTGGGGTTTGGCCAGGGGATAGTTTGGAGGTCGGGCTACTTTAGAAAATAGTGGCATGGGTTGTAGGCCATCGAGACGGCGGGGCGGAGTCAAAATACGGTTTAATGTAGGTTCTGGACGTCGAAGTTCGAACGTTTGGCGTGACGACGAGATGGCATCGAGTCAAGCCAGGATGGTGGGAAATGAAATTGACTATACGGTGAAGGTCTGGGCAAGGAGGCAGGGGTTTTGGTAGATGGAGCATGGTGGTGTGAGGCGAGTTGATCGACATTGTTTTGTCTGATGGTGCTTTAGGTATTCGATTTCATTTTGGTGATCTAAGGGAATACTGGATGGCCGTAATCGGGTAAGGAAGTCAAAGAAGACTTGTTGGCGATGATGGAGTTCGTCGATGTTGCATTGCTGCCGTATGCACGAGCACGGTGCACTGGCTTTTCGGTGAGTTTTAGTTGTTGCTGTTGGACCAGAGAAGTAGGAAAGAAAGGGGGAGAAGGAGAGAGGATCGGGGTTTTCTCAGGCTGTTGCTCGTGTGTTTTTACAGTTGGACCGGGTTGTGCTCGAGTTTTTTGGAGAGGGAAAGAAGCTCAAGGGTTGGCTTGTAGATATTTGTCTTGGGCTCGAGGAATTGAATGTTTAGCCCAGGTAAAACAAGAGTTTTGTCTGGGTTTGTTTAAACCAGGGTTTAACATTTAAAATTTAAAATAAATCAGTTCAGGAATTTAAATAAATCGAGTTTTAAGACTCTTTTCTTAAATCAACTTTTTTATATGTAATATATGTTCGTATATAACATTTTGATTTAAGGAGCTATATGATTTGTTTAATTTAAATTTGTAAATTAATTTAAACTTAATTACAGAAATGTAACCAAGTGTTGATTAAAGGATAAAATGTTTAAAACTAATATATAAATGGTAACTAAGAAAATAATAAGATAAATGGATTATCTTAAAGTTGATTAAGGTTTTGATGGTTAATGATTGAATTAATAAAGTAATTAAAGATTGATTACTTAATGTAATTAATTAAATGGGTTTATTAATTAAAAGGAATTAATTACTTAAAGGATGATTACTTAATTAAGGTAATTAATTTATGTTCAAAATTGATTAATCAAGTGATTTTTAAAGGATAATCAATTGATATGGTTAATTAATTAAAGAAATTAATTTGAGGATAATTAATTAATTAAAGTTTGATTAATTAATGAAATTGATTAAGGATAATCACTTATTGTAATTAATTAAAGAATTGATTAAATAAGGATTGATTAATTAAGGGTAATTACTTAATAAAGTAATTAGTAGATAGTTAATGGAAGTAATTAATTAAAGGATTAATTAATTTAAGTGTAATTAACTAACGTAAGTGATTAAAGGGTAGTTAATCACTAGATGTGATTTAATTAATTAAGGACAATGTGATTAATTAAGATTAATTAATCAAGGTAATTAATTTAAGCAATGGTTTAAAATTAACCAAAGTTAATTAAGCGAGATTAAAGATAATTAATTTAATTTAAATAGATGATTAAATTGAATTAATTCCGAATTGTTTGTTTATTTATCTTGCCTGTAGATGATAACTTGAATTGAATACTTTAGTTTGTCTGAATATCTCTGATGTTGAGATCGTGATGTATTGTGTTATGGTATGATGGGTTGGACTGTGATATTGAGTTATCTATCAATAATTAATTTGTTGTGAGAATTTGAAAACTTGTATTTTAAATTGATTTATATCCACTTTAATAAACTGGTTTAAGATAACATTGAATTCGAAGAGACCGGGGTCGGGAATCAGTTCATATCCGTAATCACTTCGATTTGTAGTCTTCGTGGTTTTGATTTTGGAATAAAGAGGCTGGAATGTAATAAATGATGTAAATTTGGACATTTAATCTGAATATCGATGATTGGGTATGTTTTGTGAAGTGTGCATTGAATTATAACAAGTTAAGAACTCGTTGTAAGGTACGAGTTACCCAGGTTTTATATAAATTTTATGCTGTTAGATGGGTTTACTCATGCTGGTTTCCAGCCTGACCCGGGAGCTACTTTGATGTAATGCTTGGGTCTGACCGAGTATTACAGATTTTCAGGTAAGGAGGTTCTGGAGCTCAGGAGGCGAGCTGGATGGCAGGAACGTATGGAGTGTATCCGTTGTGATATATTGTTTATATTTCTAGGACAGTTATTTTAATTGCCCAGTGATTGTGAAATATTGTAACTCTAATGTATTAAAATGTAATTGACTGATTCAGCTTTCTTTGTGCAAAGAATATTATTTGATATTATATTTTTTCCGCTGCGAATGTGAGATGTTGGTGTTTCTGTTTCTTCTTTTCTCCTATCTCTTTTCTTCTTTTCCTAACTATCTGGAATTTTCGGCGTCGAAAATTCCAGGTCGTTACATTTGGTATCAGAGCAGAAGGTTAAGCGAGAACCTTGGCTCTGGTGGGTGTACCCATTAAGGATAGGGTCAATGGTACCCTAGAATGAGTTGAGTGTGTGTGTGTGTGTATATATATATATGTATGTATGTATGTATGTATGAGAGCGTACTTGTTATTTCCTTACATAAAGATTTTAAATGGTTTTAAAAATAAATGATTTTTATATAAGATTATGTTTTGATATATAAAGAAATATTTCTTTCTAAATAAATATTAAGGTAATTGGTTGTTAAATCATTTGAATTAAAAGTAGTAATAAGAATTAAGTGGTAATAGTATTACAACCAAATTCAAATTGAATAAAGGTAATTCTGAAATGGATTCAAACTGAAATTAAAATCTTGAATTCGGAGAAGAGTTTCAGAATAAGATAATAATGAATTGATTTCCAGATATGATAATCTTGGTTATTATCACAAATTATTATTGTGTTTAATAATAAAATGTGTATTAATGAGTAAGCAAAATGAAATGTTTTAGGGAAGTAAAATATTTAGGCAAGTATGACTTATAAATTGGAATTGAAGATGATCTGTATTGTGAAGTTTTAAATCTGGGTCCAAAACTCGAAACTTGTATCAAAGTGATAAGGATATAATAAGTAATGTAATCTAATGTATTTGAATGAAGGGTCCTGCTTCAAACAAGAGTTGCTTGAAAATTAAACGGAATTTTGTTTTGAATCTAAAACCAAAGGTGGTTTAAAATATAAAAGTAACTTGGAGTGTAAAGGAAGTAAATATGTATATATGTATGGATATGCATAATATCAAAGGAGATTTGAAATAAACTCTAAAATGTTGAGTTTTGATTTTCCTCGAAGTGTGATATAAAAAACAAAAAGTGATATAAGTCTTTGAACATATAAGTAAGAAAGAATATTGAAAGAAATTTAAAATTTGAAGAGGGAAGATTATTAATAAGAAGTTTAAATTTGAAATGGAAGTTCAAATTGAATAATGTTGACTGAAGAAAATTGAATTGAATCTGACATAGGGAAAGTTAAATAAGTTTAAGATAAACAATTTGAATTGGAAATTTTAAGATGAAATTGAGATTTAACTTTGGAAGTAAATGGTTGATTTTAATTGGGAGTTTGTGTGATCTCAAAATGGGTTTGAGATTTGAAAATTGGAAATGGATGGATGTTTTAAATTAATTTGGATGATATCATCCTGTTGTTATTAATAATTTTTAAACTATGAATTAGATTTGTTTAAATGAATAAATGAAGAAATGGATTATGGTAATATATACATTATTGAGGGAAGTTAAACCTTAATTTGAAATTAAGGATATGGAATTACTTTGAATTTAAGATTTGAATGTTTAAGATTAATTGCAACCAAAATTGCTGAAATTTGATTTCAAAATTGAAATTTAGTGATAAAATTGAATTTCAAAGGTTGAGTTTTTAAAAAGGATTTGAACTATGATGTGAACTTAGAAATAAGTTTATATGGAAGTAAAGGCAATTTAAAATGGAAATTTGAAATTTGGACTCAGAATTTAATTAAAAACTTTAAAAGTAAAGGTAAATTTGGTTTAAGAGGTTAAAACAGCATTTGAAAATACAACTCGAATTAATATAATTCGAGATGGTTTTAAGTTGAAATTTGAATAGAACTAGTTCAAATTGAATTTGATTTGAATTAATTAAAAATTGTGATTGAAGATGGATAAATTTGAAATTCAAATGTAAAATTTAAATTGGATTAATTTGAAATGAAATTGAAGATTGAATGAGTTCAAATTCAAATGGGAACTGGGATTAAGTCAAACAGAAATTGAAATGATTTGAAATTGAAGTGGGTTCAATTTAAAATTAGTCCAAATTGATTTGAATAATTTGGAATCGTAATTAAAATTGATTAGGTTTAAAACCAAATGGGATTTGATTTGAATTTAGAAAGAAATTGAGTTTAATTCAACTTGAATTGGGATTAAATCAATTTCAATGGAAATTGAAGTTATATAAATTGGAAGTGAGTCAATTTAAATGAGAATGGAAATTTAAATGGAATTGATGGAAGTTAAACAGTTTGACTTTGGACTATTTTCAAAATAATTTGTTTTAATATAAACCTATTTTTCCAAGCTATTACTATACAACCTTTCTTTTCAAAATCAAACTATCTTATACTTATTCTATCACTACTGTTGGGACTATTTAACTATTTTACAACTGTTTTATAAACTAATTATTATTTTTCAACTACTTTATAACTAATTACTATTTTACAACCATTTTGCAATTATTTAAAATTTCTATAACTATTTGACTATTTTCCAACTATTTTACAATTACTTAATTTTTTTATAGCTATTTTACAAACTAATTATTTTTGAACTACTTATCTATTTCAAACTTTTCAAGCTATTTTCTAAATTTAAGCTGGACAGAGTTCAAACTATTTATGATTTGTTATCACTTGAGATAAGAATTGAAGTGATAATCCAAATGGGATTGAAGCAATTGTGAATAAGTGAATGAAAATTAAAATGAATGTGAATAGAAAGGGAATTGATTTGATTAATAAATCAATAAAGATAAATACGTAGGATGTACGTATATTATTCCATTCGCATAGTGATTTGATCCGGATTCGAGCACAGAATTTCGAGATAGTTTATCGATCCAAGTTGGGATTTTTCACTCGATTTTCGACGGCGAACCTGGATATGGATCATTGATAGGCTATGCAAGGAGAATGACGGTTTCGAATCAAGAAACCAGATCTGAGTCCGCACTAGAAAGTCTCGTGGACGATACTAGTTCGGAAGTGAAATTGTGTGATTGAGTGAGCGATCAGATTGATATAGCATATGGATGATGTGTGTACATCGTATGGGTTTGAATGAAATTAATAGCAGAAATTTGTGGATAAGAAACGTGGAATGATTTTTGAAATGAATGGTATATTTTGTGAAATATATGATGAAATAAATTGGAAATTAGATATTTCCACGATAGAAATTTACTTTATAGAAGTAAGTAATATGGTAAGTGACTTTATAGAATAATCAAGTTTGAATATTGATTTAGAATAAACGAAGTTATGTATCTTTGTTTTATATATGATAAAACTCCCCTTGTTGAATCTATAGCTAGAGGAAAAGGGTTTTTGAAAGTACTTGAAGTATAAAAAGGGAATTTATACAAGACTGAAGTGATCCAAATATTTTTGAAGTTATATATATATATATGTGTGTGTGTGTGTGCGTGTACATATATATATATATATATATATATATATATATATATATCTATATGTATATGTAAAGGATCTTATGAGAATGATTTTGAGAAAAGCTTTTTGGAACCTATGGATTATGGAAAGGCTTTTGATTTTTGGGTAAAATCAATATTGGAACTTGGAAAGCCTAGTTTGAGAATTAACGATTTTGGAAATCGATTTTGTATGAAAATCATAAAGGGTTTGATTTGAAAGATACTATAAGAGTATAGTATAAAGTGTTTTGAGATTGTCTCTCGGATAAAGGCGCTTCCTTGAAATGAACTTCATAGGAGTACCACAGGGTGGTACTGCCTTGAACTCTAAGGGAGGGGGGTTCCTAAAGTTGATCCTGTGAGGAATCTGGACAAACTAGTTCCTGAGGATTATGTGTAGTGTGTAGCGAAAGTCAAGGGCGCTGATGCCTACAGGGGCATTTGGGTTATGCTGTGACGACAGTGTTACTCGATGTCACTGCGATCTACTGCAGACCATAGTGGAAGTCGTGTGTGCTACTGAGAGCCAACAGTCTATGTTTGATTTTATATCGGTAAACTACGACCTATGGCGACATAGCGAAAGTCGTGTGTGTTGCTGAGAGCCAACAGTCTACGTTTGATTTTACATCTGTAGACTATGACCTATGTGAGAGTGGTGAAGTTTCATTTGGCAGCGAAAATCGAGGGCGCTGATGCCTATAGTTACATGGACTTTTGCTGTGATGGCAGTGTAACCCATGATGTAACTGCGATCTGTGGTGGGTTCCATGACGTAATCGAGGGGCGTAGAGTGCCTACAGTTACACGGACTTTCGCTGTGATGGCAACGTAACCTAGTAACTACGACCATGGATGAGGGTGATAATTTTCAGAGCATTCTCACCAAAGAAATTTCCTCGATTTCAAAAATGTTTTTTTATATTTTCAGTAAAATTATTTTTCATGTATTTTCACTTTGTGTTGGAAACGGGTGTGCTAAGTATTATAGATTTTCAATCTTACGCCTGATCAACGTATGACCGAATTTCTGTGAGAACAAGGATCGACTGTTAAGACATCAAGTTATAAAAGTATTTTTTTATAAAACTATTTTGGAAATATTATATTGATTTTAAAGTGTTTCAAAAATGATCAAAAGTGATTTAACTAATATTAAGTATTTTAATAAATTCCGGCTTCGTTCCTTTTAGGGAATGAAAAGATTCACAGGAGGGAGGAATGTGATATCCCAGAATTTCAAGAAATTTAAAATGTGATAATATTATTTATTTATTATTTTTATTTGGTAATTAACTAATTTTGTTAAATTGAACAAATAAAACTTTGGATAATTAGAATATATTTGGATATGTATATAGATGAAGTTGAATAAAATAAATTGGATTTAAAAACTTTACGTTATATATGTGTATATACTGTAAATAAATAAAAAACTTAGTTTGAATTAACAAATAAAACCAGGTTTTCAAATTTAGTGTACAAATTACGATTTGGTAAATTTTGTTTGAATTTAAATACCTTTCAAAAGCAGTTCAAAATTTAATCATATATTTCCAAAACATTTAAGGTTAATGTTTAATCGTCTAAAAAGGATATTTTGCTCAAATAAGATTTAATCAGAGGTTTATTTCTTTTATTTTTAATATTCTTTCTTTTTAATTTTAACTTGCATAAATATAAATTGAATATATATAAGAATAATTTTTACATATTAATATAAACATAAGGTATTAATATACATAAAACAAGTTTAAAACACTTTTCAATTAAGAAATTTATGAAAAATACATTTGTCACATATGGATGATTTGAATCAACAAGTGGCAATGGTATCTTTTATTCATAAAAATATTTTATAGAATTCAGGCTGTTTGTTTTTTTTCCTCTCTTCAAATCTTTTTTTCTTTCTTCTTCTATTTTCAAAATTAAAGAAGAAAACAAAATCAAAACCAGAAATCCAAAAGCAAATAAAACCGAATCAAGCCTGCAATTTCAAACTTTTCAACCTGGAATTATACAAACATAAAGAAGATCAACAGCTAATTCAAGTTCTCAGGCCAAAAATTCTAGTTTCAAGTGCAAGAGCAGTTCCAGATTAAAAGTTTTCTCTGTTTATATACAACAGGTGAGTAAACTACACCCTTAAAACCTCTGATGCATAAACTCTTGTAGTAGTAAGTGATTAAAGGTTTGTAGGGAAGAATTATCATGGTTGATGTGTAATAAGGTAAAGGAAATCTATGCATGTCTGTTTAATATTATCTATGTCTCCGTTTAACAACAAGTACAAGTTTAAATATATAAAAATCAAATTCCCTTCCTATACTTAATTTTGGGTTATGATCTTTGAAGATAAAGTGTGTATATGGATATGATTTCATTTTTAGAAATAATTTCTACTACATATATAGATGATTTATTCGGAAAAAAATACATAACAGAGAAAATCAATCAAGGGCAGAAATTTGATAGTTAAATCTTCAAACTTTGATTATGAAATCAGATTTGTTATCAAAAATAATGAATTATAGTAATCAGATCATGATTTTTAAATAAGTAAATAATGAGAAATAGTATGTTGACCGGAATTTGTATTTTGGTCAAATTCCGACGAGGTAAGCGGCATTTGGGCATTGGGTTTGGCCAGGGGATAGTTTGGAGGTCGGGCTACTTGAGAAAATAGTGGCACGGGTTGTAGGCCATCGAGGCGGCAGGGTGGAGTCATAATAGGGTTTAATGTAGGTTCTGGACGTCGAAGTTCGAACGTCTGGCACGACGACGAGACGACATCAAGTCAGGCCAGGATGGTGGGAGATGAAATTGACTGTACGATGAAGGTTTGGGCAAGGCGGCAGGGGTTATGGTGGATAGAGCATGGTGATGTGAGGCGAGTTGATCAACATTGTTGTGTCTGATGGTGCTTCAGGTATTCGATTTCCTTTTGGTGATCGAAGGGAATACTGGCTGGTCATAATCGGTTAAGGAAGTCAAAGCAGACTTGCTAGCGATGATGGAGTTCGTCGATGTTGCTTTGCCGTCGTGTGAACGTGCATGGTGCACTCGCGTTTCGGGGAGTTTTGGTTGTTGCTGTTGGTCCAAAGAAGTAGGAAAGAAGGTGGAAGAAGGAGAGAGGATTGGGGTTTGCTCCGGTTGTTGCTTGTGTGTTTTTGCTGTTGGACCAGGTTATGCTCGAGATTTTTAGAGAGGGAAAGAAGCTCGAGGGTTGGCTTGTAGATATTTGTCTTGGGCTCGAGGAATTGAATGTTTAGCCCGGGTAAAACAAGAGTTTTGTCCGGGTTTGTTTAAACCAGGGTTTAAACTTTAAAACTTAAAATAAATCAGCTTAGGAATTTAAATAAATCGAGTTTTAAGACTGTTTTCATAAATCAAATTTTTTTATATGTAATATAGGTTCTTATATAACATTTTGATCTAACAAGCTATGTGATCTGTTTAATTTAATTTTATAAATTAATTTAAACTTAATTATAGAAATGTAACCAAGTGTTGATTAAAGGATAAAATGTTTAAAATTTATATGTAAATGGTAATTAGGAGAAATAATAAGATAAATGGATTATCTTAAAGTTGATTAAGGTTTTGATGATTAATGATTGCATTAATAAAGTAATTAAAGATTGATTACTTAATGTAATTAATTAAATGGGTTTATTAATTAAAGGGAATTAATTACTTAAAGGATGATTACTTAATTAACGTAATTAATTTATGTTCAAATTTGATTAATCAAGTGATTTGTTAAAGGATAATTAATTGATATGGTTAATTAATTAAAGGAATTAATTTGAGGATAATTAATTAATTAAGGTTGATTAATTAATGAAATTGATTAGGGATAATCACTTATTGTAATTAATTAAAGAATTTATTAAATAAGGATTGATTGATTAAGGGTAATTACTTAATAAAGTAATTAGTAGATAGTTAATGGAAGTAATTAATTAAAGGATTAATTTATTTAAGTTCAATTAATTAATGTAAGTGATTAAAGGGTAGTTAATCACTAGATGTGATTTAATTAAATAAGGATAATGTGATTAATTAAGATTAATTAATCAAGGTAATTAATTTAAGGAATGGTTTAAAATTAGCCAAAGTTAATTAAGCAGGATTAAAGATAATTAATTTAATTTAAATGGATGATTAAATTAAATTAATTCAGAATTGTTTTTTCATTTATCTTGCCTGTAGATGATAACTTGAATTGAATACTTTAGTTTGCCTGAATATCTCTGATGTTGAGATTGTGATGTATTGTGTTATGGTATGATGGGTTGGACTGTGATATTGTGAGTTATCTATCAATAATTGATTTGTTGTGAGAATTGAGAACTTTTATTTTAAATTGTTTTGTATCCACTTTAATAAACTGGGTTTAAGATAACGTTGATTCGAAGAGACCGGGGTCGAGTATCAGTACATACCCGAGATCACTTCGATTTGTAGTCTTAATGGTTTTGATTTTGGAATAAAGAGGCTGGAATGTAATAATGATGTAAATTTGGACATTTAATCTAAATATCGATGCTTGGATATGTTTTGTGAAGTTTGTATTAAATTTTAGCAAGTTAAGAACTCGTTGTAAGGTCCGAATTACCCGGGTTTTATGTAAGTTTTATGCTGTTAGATGGGTTTACTCACGCTGGTTTCTAGCCTGACCCGGGCGTTACTTTGATGTAATGCTCGGGTCAGACCAAGCATTACAGATTTTCAGGTAAGGACGTTCTGAAGCTCAGGAGGCGAGCTGGATGGTAGGAACGTATGGAGATATCTGCTGTGATATATTGTTTGTATTTCTAGGACAAGTTATTTTAATTGCCCAATGATTGTGAAATATAGTAAATCTGATGTATTAAAATGTAATTGACTGATTCAGCTTTCTTTGTGTAAAGAATATTATTTGATATTATATTTTATCTGCTGCGAATGTGAGATGTTGGTGTTTCTTTCTGTGATATATTATTTGATATTATATTTTATTCAGCTTTCTTTTCTTCTTTTCCTAACTATCTGGAATTCTCGGAATCGAAAATTCAGTGTCGTTACAGCCAATATTGATATCCAGTTATTTAACCATCAATTAAACATCTATACGCAATTATCTGGCCTCATTATAAATTTTCCCAAAATATATATGTTCAAAATATCTTTAAAAGATATAACTATTCCTCCCACCATTTGAAAATAATTTTTTTAAATACTTAAATTCGTAACAGGATACTTCCAACATCTCAACACTTAGAAATATTTCCAAATTTCTATTCTCTATATTTAGGAAAATATTACCAGTCTTATTTTCTAAATCCTTTCAATATTAATGTTTCAAAAAATTATTCCGTAACTTATTCCAAAAATCTCTGGAATCACAAATGAAATTTCTCTCTTCAAAATCATATCCTTTTATAAGCCCCCTTTTCGAATCTCGAGATAATTTATAAAATAAATTTTCAATTACTTTAAAAACTCTATACTCATATATATCTATAATAAGTACTTAAAAGATTAATATTTTTTTTTGAAATATGTTCAAGTAATTATTTAAATATCGAAAACACTTTTATAACATTAATAACTCATTTTTAAATAACAAATAAATTTTCAAAGCTGATTTTAAAAGTCAGAATTTACTAATGTTAGCGTCAAAATTGGTCAATAACACCCAAATCCAAGCGAAAGCACCAAATCACAGTCACAACTCATAGGTAGAATGTATGTAGAGAGTAATAATGTGAAGAACAGTTAAAATTGGAATGAAAGCAGTAAAGAACAAAAAAATTTATAGTGGTTCGTCTAACTCTGGTCTACGTCCACTCTAGAAGTTTCCTTTTTATTGCTGTAATAATCGACTACAGTTACAAAATGGTAGAGTAACCTTAAACTTAGGAAATTGAATGCAAGAAAGTCCAAAGGAAGATCCATTTTCTGAACTCCCATATGTTGTATTTATAGGAAAATCCAGGTAGTTGGGCCTCTTGAGTATTGTGGGCCCACCAAGTCCTTAGCCGATCCAGGCTCAATATTACGACCGACCCCGAGAAGTTGACATACTGAAAGGAAGTAACCTGGGTATTGACGTGGAGCAACCCTGGCACTAACTCGAAGTACACTGCACCACGACTCGAAGCAACTTGTTTGCCATCCCGGAGTTAGATGAGTGCCGATCCCAAGCCACTTCATTATTACCGAACCACCATCATACCGACCCACTACCTTATGTCGAGCGACATCCGTCGACCCACTACCTTATGCCGAGCGGCATCTGTCGACCCACTACCTTATGCCGAGCAGCATCTATCGAACCACTACCCTATGCCGAGCGACATCTGCCGAACCACTACCTTATGCTGAACCACTACATTATGCCAGACCTTTAATGCCGAACTAGGATGTCGAACCCATGACTCGCTTGCTGACTGACTCCTTCTAGTGCCGAACGGCTCAAATGCCGATCCATATGGGTCCGTCGTCACTGGCCGAGCCACCTCATCTAGGCCAAACCTCTTCATTGAAGCCGAGCCATTAATGCCGAACGAACCACAACTTCCAGACTGAGCCGTGCATCTTCTCCATTTCTCGACCAAACGACATATCCAAGTGAACTTCACCCTTTCCGAATTCATCATATTCCAGCCTCGATAATCATGAAGTTAGTTAGGTTGAATCCGCCTATTTATGGCCTTGACAAAAGGCGGGTTAACATTTGCCTCCCAAAACATACCTTGCTATCGGAAGGTTTGTTTTGAATAGCCCTAAGTCCGATATCCGAAGTCCGAATGTTATCCACATCCATACTTTCCGATTCATAATCCAATCCATTTTATCCAAGTGTCATCGCCGTATCATTATCTGAATCTACGACTGCTCTGAGTCGATATCCAATTTCGAATCCAGCAACCAAATCCTCAGCCAAATTCATATCATCTGAACTCGACAACCGAGTTCTAATCCATCCATATCCAATAACCAATAACCACGTCCATGACCTCTCTGGGCCAATGTCCAAATCCAGGACCGTTTTGGGTCTACGGCCAAATCCTTAGCTGTTTATAGCCAATATCCAAATTTGTAAGCTCTCGGGGTTCTTGCCAAGCTTAGTCCACACTTGACGACCTGTGTTAAGTAATTTCATGGTGTTCCTGGTTCAATGTTCCTGTACGCCGTATAATGTCATGGCTTAAGTCCTAAGCCGAATCATGGTCGCTCCGGACCCTTGCCGAGCATTGTCCACACTCGACGACCTATATAGTAGACAATATGGGGCCTAAGTCTTAGGCCGAATTCTGGTTTCTCCGGACCCTTGCCGAGCATAGCCTGTAACGACCCGAAAATTTCGTTAACTAAATTTGTCATATTTTCATTAATTTTTAATAAAATGAATGTTAGGAATTTGGTGTTGCCATTTGTTCTTATTAAAAGTTAACAATTTAAAATGAGATTTCCAATTCAATAAAATAATGTAAATATTGTGGTCTAAATTTTGAATGGAATATGTGAAAACAAGAGTAATTATGGAATAATATGTTATTTATTTAGAGTATTGAATAATTTTTTTTTAGCCAATTTTATTTAATGGTAATAATGCGATATAAGCTAATAAATTTGATCTCAATGTGATAACCATTTAATGAAGGTAATGAAACAGGATTTAGGAAAATGTATACTAGGTATAAATCAAATAGAAGGAAACAAACGTATATATCGATTGATTTATGAATAAATACTTTGGATAGTAATTGAATGTACAGTAATGGTAATTTAAAACCTATTTATAGTAAGACTGCATAAGATTCAGTAAATAAAGTGGTGGAAAGATTTTTCCTAGATATACTTTGAAGATGTGAAATTAAAGGTGAATATTCAAATTGGTTAATGTAAAATAACATCGATTAACCGTAAATGGGAATAAATTTGAAAATAAAAAATTTATGTTACAAGTGGGTGAACGTAAAGATAAGGGTTAAGAGTGTTGGAATAGGTATATTAGAATAACTATAAAGTGTAAATGTACGTATTTATAGCAACATGAATTATTGAAGGAAAATAATTCGCAAGCGGGGTTTGGGCTAAGGAAATGTTATTGATTGTTTTGAAACCTTATTTATTATAGGAAATTAATTTAGCATAAGCAAAACCAATGCAAATATCTAATTTATCAGTAAAGCAATAATAATAAATAGTAATCAATGCAAATTTATGTAACAATAGAATGTGAAATTTGGGGAATAGACGCAAAGTATATATGAGTTGCTAAAAGTATGCATAATAAGTGCAAATTTAATAAATCAATGTCCTGTAGAGGTTGGAGTATGGTTAGTAATAAAAGCTTTTAAAGAAAAAAAAAACCTTTAATTTATAAATGAAAATCAATGCATTAAATTAGGTGTAACTGAATGCATGTAAATAATTTTGTAAGAATAAGTTAATAAACAATTTATTTGTGCATACCCGATTTAATTGAAATAACAGAAAAGACAAGAACTTGATTTGCCTAGGTATATATATATATATATATTGATAAACTATAACTAAATAGAAAGATTGGTAGTAAATAGGATATAAGAAGACAAAGGCAACTAGTAAATTAATAAATGAATTCATAATAATAAGTAGTAATTAATGCATATATATTTGACATTAGTGATAATTACAAAACTTTACCCATTTATCTAATTTATTTAATTAAATCTAAATCTATGGCAACATTGTTGTAATGATGGTTGTAAGTGAATTTGAATGTAAAAGGGTAACAATTATTTAGGTTAACCATTTTGAGTATGTTAAGTTAAGAATGGCAATCGACTGAAATAAATCTAAATTAATTATTTTGTTTTGGTTAATGTGTTCTAGTTAATAAAGGGGAGTTTATAAGAAATGAAGCATGCGCTAATGACATGTGTTATAATTCAAATGCTATTTATACCCATAAAATGTCTATTTACCGAATAGAAAGATTTTAAATCAATAAGCGAATTTATTGAGGTTCCAATTTATAATTTATAACATTTAATGTAGACTCAATTAAAATTAATTGACTTAAATCGTGCAGTTAGCGTAGATTTGTTTTGTAACTGGAGTAGTTAATTCTATAAGATGAAGTTAATGCTAATTCTATTTATAATTGGACCATTTGTTGATATAGATTATAGAAAGCAAGATGTATAAATTTAATTTAAGTATCAACATTCAACAATTGTAATTATTGAAAATTAAAATGGAATTTGAGAATAATAAGGTGAAACCATGAAAAAATGTTAGTGCATCCTTATTACTGGTAAAAGATGAGTATATAAAAGATTGAAAATCAAAAATAGGTTTTTGAAACTTAATTTATAATTTCTAAATATAAGGAAGTGGAGAAATTAACACTGCAATGGATAGACTTATCAGCTTTTAATTTACATCTAAATTTGTTTAGATCAATTGGGAAATTAATAAAATTGTGGATATATTTTAAAACATAAACGAAATGTCTAGATTTACATTTGTAACTATGTTTAAAATAAAATGTAAATGATAAGGAATTTATTTATTTCCTAAATCGGTAACGTATGTAATTAATATTAATTATCTTTTGGGACCACTTCCGTTTGCACGTTAAAATTTGTGCACACCTATTCTTTTGCGATCTATCTATAAATAGACGATCATAAATCCTAGCCTCCATCTTCTATCATTTGTCTCTACGTTCTTTTCTTCAACTCCTTCTCCTCCTCAAATGGATGCAAATTTCAGATCTAATTTCAAACCATTAAAAGCTAAAAATTTAAAGTCTCCAGAAAAATTCACAAAAATTATATGTCATAGATTTCATCGATACGAATCTGCTGGTACTGTTCGTTTTTCGATTGGAGTTTCTGTGTGTTTAGATCGGGGCCAATTAGTTTCAACTGTTCATCACGTCGTCACAAAAGTTCGTCGGATCGAAAATTTGTTTCTGGGTTTTGGAGAGAGTCGAGCATGCTTCGCATCGGTGTAGTTGGTTCGTCGTTTTAACGGCTAGATCGCCTCGGATATTTCGATTAGGGGTACGTTTTTGGGTGGCGGCTGCACAGTATTGGGACGTTTTGGTGGTCGCGCGTGGGACCGAGGTGGAGAGGGAGGTGCTGGCGGTCTTGGCGCAGGGGTTCAACGTGATGGCGAAGTGCCTGGAGGCGTGGGGAGTAGCGGTCATTGCCGGCGGCTAGGGTTTGATAATTGCATGCGTACTGTATGCGTGAGCAGGTGCGTATGGGAAGAAGGCAGCATCTTTCTGTGGTGACGTGGCCTCGTGTTTAGGGTGAGTTATATTAAATTTAGTTTTAAGTTAATTTTTGTTTTCAAACGATTAAACCAATATAACTTTTACACATGAATTCCGTTTCACACGAATTTTTTTTTTTGGGATCGTAATTAAATTCCAGATGCGTTGACGCTAGTTTGCACAGATTTGGAGACCGTCGAATTTTTGGGTTTAAATCGGATTTAAATTCGATTTAAATTCAAAAGGTGAATGTTTTAACCCACTCACAACTTCTAAAAGTTTTTATATTTGTTAAATTTATTTTAGATATGAGTAGAAATTTATTTATGATTGTTTGGCATGTTTTATTCAGCATATCGGTTAATTCGCATTTATTTAATTTAACTGTCAATTTAATTCATTTATTGCATATAAATTGACAGTTAGAATTTATTTATTTGCATATAAACTACTAGTTAAACTGTTATAAATTTAATTGAATATAAAATGTTAGTTAATAACTATCAATTATTTCTTGTTATATTGTATATATATTGATGGTTGTTAAACTGATGATGTTTGAAATAATTTTGATTGATGATGGGTGTATGGATATTTTATTGTATATCATTAAACTACAAGTTATCATGCATTTTTCATTTCATTCGGGATTGTGGTTTGAAATGATATACAACCGCAAATTTTATTTTTAAATTGCGGATTGAAATGATAAATATCCGTATCACTTGACCATAGGATAGAAAATTTTATACAGGCACCGTGGTCTATATATAAATTATTTTAAAGTGATTTCTATGGTTTGGATGGGATACGGTTTATAAAAATTTTTAATTTTGATATTTTATAAATGTTATTCTTCTATATATATACATATGAAGTTAAATTTTTTGAATTTAAGCTGTGTATAAATCTATTAAATAAAAATGGGAAAATTGAGAAATGGAATTTGATAATTCATGTTATATGTTTAAGTTTGGTAAATTTTAAGGTATGGTATTTATAACTGGATTTTTCCAAGATAAATTTAAAATGAATATTCTAGTATAATTTAATTGAAGAAAATATTTAATTGCTAGAAATTGGAGTTTTATTTATGGATTTTTATGTAAATATTCAAGACTAAATAATAGAACATTTAATTTGGTTGAAGGAATAAATTCCAACTTTAGTTTTGAAATATTAATACTCCAAATGGATATATATATATATATATATATATATATATAGAAATTGAAGTGGTTTTGGAACTTGAAAGTGATATTTAAATTTTGGTTTAGACTTTAAATAAAGAAATATATTTGTAAAGCCATGGAAATTATTTTCTTTACAAAGTAACCTTAAAGTCAAACCATTTATTTTATATACCGTTGAATATCCAAACCATTCAAGTTTTAGAAGTTATGGTTTTAAAATATATGAATTTCGAAATATTATGCTTTGAAAGTATAAGTCAAATATTTGGTTTCCGGATATTTTAAATTTTAATGCAGTATGATTTTGGAAAAGAAATATATTTGGATAAAATGATATCATATTGTTTTGGGTTTTAAGATGATATCTTATTCATAGTTTTGAAATGGAATTTTTATTCTGGTTTTAAAGTATAAACTATTTTAAATGACCGCGGTGTTATAATAACGATTGGTTGGCAAAGAGACCGGGATCAGATATGGACATACTCTCTGTCGATACCGAAACCACTTTGACTAACCGTGTACGCGGTGGAGATTCCAGAATGAAGTAGGTTGGTGGCGGCGTTTCCTGTAAGGTAAATACGTGGACCCGACTCCCGTGAGTTGGCATAAGGTGGCTAAAACAGGAGCGATTCTCGGGCCAATGAGGTCATTCCTCTGATCGGACACTCCTCTTCGATATTATACTTTGACTTTGGATTGATTCAGTGGCCACTTTTATTTTTTATTTTGGGGGAGTTTGTTCGAGGTGGGCGGCAGCTGCGCGCTGCGCGTTTTGATGTGCAGTTGAAATGGTGAGTAGTTTGTATATGGATTGGAAACGTGGTGAGACGTTCAGGCGATGGTCGATATTGAAATTTGTTGAATGATGGAGGAGGTGGACGGTATTTGTATTGTTGAAGTGGTGGATGTAGAGTCTGTTGAGGGGATGATGTTGTATATGTATCAGGGGTTGTTGAAGTTGCGTGATGGTTGGAGGAAGAGTGCACAGCAGGGGAATGTAGCAAGAAGTGAAATGTTGTGTAGTAGTGGGGTTGCGATGCTGTCGATTGAGGATATGGCGATGCGGTTTCTGGTGCGGCAGAGTTTGTTATGCAGATGCAAGGGTATGGAAGTGGTAGTGATGTATCTTTGAAGTGGCTGCCACTATTGGGTGAAGGAGGTGTATCTGCAGTGGTGGTTCAGGGGGAAGGAGCAGTTGTGGCTTGTATGTTGATGGTGGTTTGCAAGTGGTGTGGAGAAGTTGTTGTGGTGCACGGGGCAGTGGAGGGATGTTTACTGTTGTGACAGAAGTGGTGGAATTTGTATGGGGAATGAATATGGAGATGTTGTGCACTGGTAATGCACAGAGGGTGAAGCAGAAATGAGGGTGAACAGTGTGCAGAGAGGAAGGCCAGAGAACAGTGAATAGTTTTGTAAATAGACAGTTTTGAAAATGCAAATGAAAAATTTGAAAATGAAATGGAATTTTTTTTTTCTTTCTTTTTCAAATGAGATGTGTGAATGTTTTTTTTTAATAATAAAAAAACTAACAACTAGAACACAATAACAACACTCAAACAAAAAATGCAAACACACTTACACACAACACATAGTTTTTTTTTAATATGAAAACAAACACACAAAACAAACACACAGGAAAATCAAATGAAAATAATCCGAAGAATAGAAAATCAAAATCAAAACAACTCCCCGGCAACGGCGCCAAAAACTTGGTCGTCGACAAAATTTCTATTGATTTAGAAATTTGCCGAAAAATTTCAAATTAAAATATAACCGCAAGCGCACGGTGTATGAATGTAGCACGCGGCGAATACGGGTCGATCCGCAGGGAATTGATGATTTTAAAAATCAATTCAATCAAATTATACCAAAGTCGAAGAGGATTTGTTAACTAGAAATAAAATGAGGCTAACACTAGAAAATGCGATTCAAAAATTATTAGACTAAAGAACAATTTAGAGGCAAATCCACTTTCAAATTTTTGTAAATCAACAAACACATAATTTATGATCTCTAACTTTGATATTAAGTGAAATAATCATTGCATTTATCATAAGTATGGTTTGTTTATGTTATTAGTTAACATAACTCAAACCATCAAACTATAATACAACAATTATACCACTTACAATTCTCATGAAAAAGAAGCCAAAGCAAAAACTATTTTAAGTATGATCTATTTACTATTGTAACTAGTAACATAGATCATCAAATTTCATTTTTACTTTCATTTCATAATCAAAAATTAATTAGCAAATGTTGATGTAAATTGTGTTTATGTTGAGTAAGAATAGCTTATTTGCATAAGCAATATAAGCTATCAAACCCACTTGTATAAACTTACATCAAAATTCACATTCATGAAGCATAAACAAAGAGATCATAAATCATAAAAAATGTTGAAATTACATAAAGTTAGAGAGCTTCATCACCCCTAAATTGAAGGGGTTTAGCTACTCATTTGTGGCATTGAAGCATCACAAGTAAGTTTCAACATTAAAGAAAAGAAAATAGAAAATAAGCAAAGAAAGCAAAAGAGATTAGCTACTAACTACTTGCATAAATGTAAATCTAAGCTATGGACATAAAGAGAAAGAGAGCATATAAATAAGCATTAACAATAAAACAAATAAAAACATGTAGAAAAGAGAGAAGAAAGAGGCTTGGAAGCCATTTTTATTTCATAGAACATTGAGCTTACACTTTGATTTCTTAATTTCCTAAGTAAAATGAAAGAGTAGATGATCCTCTTCATGTACATAAGAGGGCTATTTATACATGCATAAAACCCTAATTCTCTTTTTAGGGAGCTTCCCAAAATACCCTTGAGGTGGTGTAGCCTCCAAGTAATCATTAACATTCACTAATCCCCCACTTAATATGTACATGAAGCTTTAAGTCCTTTTAGCATGTGCTTAGCTTCTAATTGGAAGTTAGGTAAGTGGGTGGGGTCCTCCATGATCTTGAACTTGAATTATTTCCTCTTCATTCCTTTGTATTTCCTTGTGCATGCATGTATCTTCATATAAGCCTCTTCCATATGCATCCAAATTCCTATAAAAATAATCAAAAAAATGTCCAAGTAAAAATTCTTACATTGACACATGCACAAAAATGACTGTTTTGCCCCTGAATGATGATGAAAATATGATGGTTTGGAAATAATTGAATTTTGGTTTTAAACATGTTAAAATGCCCAAATATGATGATTATTTAAAAAAAAGAGATAAAATATGGATGTAAATATATGCACAATTACGTGCACATCACGTTTCCACCAGCCCGGATAGCAATTGGTATATCTACCCTGGCATTGCCTAGTTGTGCCGTGCCACCTACCATGCCGAGCCTTTACTACGAGTTTTGTTTTGTACCATACCTATGGAGTGCCCTCTGACGACGCCCATTACGGGGGAGATTACGGTACTGTATAGACTATGGGAATATATTCCGTGTTAAGGGCTATATGGCTAACCCCTTAACGCTATTAAAAAGTAAGTTTATTTTATAAATAGACATTATTATAATAGCGCAATATACTACATAGTAAATAGTTTAACGGACCCTTAGGAGATGTAAATCTCGAGCATCTCTTGAGTTACTGCACTCATATTTATTTCTGTTAATTTAACTCACATAAGATCTTTTAGTTCTGACTCGAGTGTTTTGTCTTTTTCAATTCGCTCGGGTCAGTCCGAGCGTTTCAGGATTTGAAGTTTTAGCTCTGGAGGACGAAGACGAAGATTTGTATTACTATTATCTACTATTATTCCACTACACTCGTGTTTTTCCGCTGCATTGTTATTGGTATGTGTAACTCTGATATGTATTATATAAATGTTTGTAAACAGTTTTATAAACTATATATTTTATTATTATATTTTATCCTTCCGCTGTGAGATCCTATTTTGTTTATTTCTTCTCTGTTTTCTTATTTACCCCATAACAATCCGCCTTCCGTATGGTTTGAATTGGCATGTGTGTCGATTTGAAGCGTGCGAAAAGGCGGGATGTCACAGTTGGTATCAGAGCTTTGGTTTAGCGATAAACCTTGGCTTTGTGGGGTTTGACTCTTTATTAATAGGGTAGCAATACCCTATGGGAGTCACTGAGTGTATATACGAGAGAAAGTATTTGTTAGTGTTGTAAAAAGATTTTGATATTGTGTTAATCTGTTTTGTTTTGTATTTATAAATTCTGGTTGGTGCTTGGGACGCTATGACATCAATAGGGATTTCTAAACACTTAATAGGACAGACCGACATAATATTTGTTTTTAATATAGGTGAATGAAATAACTTCGCCTATTATATTTTCTATATATAAAATATTTTATTAAGGTATTATATATATATATATATATTGTTGGTTGCAATAGATTGGTTGTTAGGAATAAAATTTTAAATAATAGGTAAAATGAATTGAAATTAAAATCAATGAAATTTGGAAATTTTAGAACTTAAGTCCGGGATTTTGGAAATTTGCTTTCAAAGGATTTATGAATTATAATAATTTTGTTTATAAGTATTTTCCGATATAAATATTTCAGTATAATCCAGAAGAATTGTTTTAAAGAAGATTTTGGAGAAAATAAGTTTTGTACTTTCCTCTCTGTCGTTGGAAAATAATTTCGGTGATGGCGGCCGCATCATCGACTTTCATTTTCGAGTTTCGAAGGGGAAAGGCCACTGTGGTAAATTCTACTGCAGCTTTATTTTGAAATTATTTAAAATAATTTGAAATTTGACCCGGTATTTAATTCTTAAATTTCCATTAATTAATAGTTTAAATTATTTTAGTGGAATAAAAGGTAAGTAATTAATGAATTGAAATCTCTAATTTAGGCAAGAAATTTAATGCAAAGTTATAAATGGGAATTAAAGGAAATTTGAAATATGTAACATATGAAACGAAGAGTAATATTGTCGAACATTAAATTTAATTAAAAGATGACATAAAACTCGTATAAGTTCTTTTGCATTTTCTTTAACATATACAACTTACCAAATATGAAAAGTTGAAATGTTAAATAAGAGATTCGAATAAAATATTATACAAGTAGAAATTTTGGAAATAATGAAGTATTCAATGAATTGCTATTATAAATGAGAATTTAATGGCATAAACTTAAGTTATAATTGAAATTTTACCATAATTAAAGGTAAGTATTATAAATAGGTGATTTTAAACTTAAGTAAATAAAACGAAACTCTTTAGTAAATAAGGATTGATGTGTATGGTTATAAAATTTAGTATGATTTAAATGCTATTAGTTGAATAAAATGGAAAGAAGGTAATAAATTAATAAAATCCTTTATTTATAAGAATGGAGGTTATAAGGTTAAGAATTTAAGTGTAATTAAAAAAGGGTTACTGTAATTTAATATAATAGCATGTAAGCATTTAATAAATGATTGAATTTGAGAAGTGCATTAAATGTAATACAAATAAAAGAGGCTTACATAACCTAAATAAAATAAAAATGAATAATGGTAAGTAATAAGTAGAAATAAGGAAACAACCATTGAATGAGAAATAAAATTTGAAGTTTTTTAGAAATAAATGTAAATTATAAAAAGGAAAATTTATGTGGGTTGAATAAAAGAAAGGAAATCAAACAATTAAAGTATGTAATGAATTTATATAAGTGGAATTGATTTGTTGGTTTAAATCGATATTGTTTACTTTATAGTTGGCTGGGTAAGGAAATTTGAAGTTGTTGGATGAATAAATAATCTATTTTTGTCCCATCTAAGACTGTTGAGTAAATGATGCACTGGATAGTTATTTTTCATTCCGTACCATTTCAAGTTTTGAACCCGAACAACTATTTGCTTGTTTGATTGAATGGTTGTTTTGTTTTGTTGTGTATACTGTTTGTCGAAATTGATGATTGTGTATTTATTGTTGTTAGTAGTTGAAACCATGAAAATATTTCACTTTATATAAATAGTTAACCTTTTTAGATTATATAAGTGAAATGTAGGTATGGAAGCAATTGTTACTGCTTTTGTTTCCATAAATTAAGCGTAATTTGCCCAACAAATAGGTACGTTCCCGGTTTACGTTTTGTAGCGCTATTTTTATATATTTTCCCGTGTTGGGATATACTATTTTGAATATTCTATATGATACTTTGTTATATTTTGGTATTATATTTTCCCGAGCCTCTCCGCACAAAGGAGACTCTGCCAAAAAATTTCCGTAAATTTTGGACTTAGAACTATGTTGAAAATGTTTTTCAAACTTTAATTATTTAAGTATAAAAGGATATAATGATTATAAAACGGGTATATTTTATTTAAGGTAATAAATTTAGTAAATTACTGTTTATAAGTTAAATATTTTGAATAAGATGTATTGTTATTTAATTCTTTCTTCTCCCTTCTTTTCCTTTTCGGGGACGAAAAGTTTTGAGTGGGAGAGAGTGTAAGGACCCGAAAATTTCGTTAACTAAATTTGTCATATTTTCCATAATTTTTAATAAAATGAATGTTAGGAATTTGGTGTTGCCATTTGTTCTTATTAAAAGTTAACAATTTAAAATGAGATTTCCAATTCAATAAAATAATGTAAATATTGTGGTTTAAATTTTGAATGGAATATGTGAAAACAAGAGTAATTATGGAACAATATGTTATTTATTTAGAGTATTGAATAAAAAAAAAAATTTAGCCAATTTTAATTAATGGTAATAATGCGATATAAGCTAATAAATTTGATCTTAATGCGATAACCATTTAATGAAGGTAATGAAACAGGATTTAGGAAAATGTATACTAGGTATAAATCAAATAGAAGGAAACAAACGTATATATCGAATTGATTTATGAATAAATACTTTGGATAGTAATTGAATGTACAGTAATGGTAATTTAAAACCTATTTATAGTAAGACTGCATAAGATTTAGTAAATTAAGTGGTGGAAAGATTTTTCCTAGATATACTTTGAAGATGTGAAATTAAAGGTGAATATTAAAATTGGTTAATGTAAAATAACATTGATTAACCGTAAATGGGAATAAATTTGAAAATAAAAAATTTATGTTACAAGTGGGTGAACGTAAAGATAAGGGTTAAGAGTGTTGGAATAAGTATATTAGAATAACTATAAAGTGTAAATGTACGTATTTATAGCAACATGAATTATTGAAGGAAAATAATTAGTAAGCGGGGTTTGGGCTAAGGAAATGTTATTGATTGTTTTGAAACCTTATTTATTATGGGAAATTAATTTAGCATAAGCAAAACCAATGCAAATATCTAATTTATCAGTAAAGCAATAATAATAAATAGTAATCAATGCAAATTTATGTAACAATAGAATGTGAAATTTGAGGAATAGACGCAAAGTATATATGAGTTGCTAAAAGTATGCATAATAAGTGCAAATTTAATAAATCAATGTCCTGTAGAGGTTGGAGTATGGTTAGTAATAAAAGCTTTTAAAGAAAAAAAAACCTTTAACTTATAAATGAAAATCAATGCATTAAATTAGGTGTAACTGAATGCATGTAAATAATTTTGTAAAAATAAGTTAATAAACAATTTATTTGTGCATACCCGATTTAATTGAAATAACAGAAAAGACAAGAACTTGATTTGCCTAGGTGTATATATATATATATATATATATATATTGATAAACTATAACTAAATAGAAAGATTGGTAGTAAATAGGATATAAGAAGACAAAGGCAACTAGTAAATTAATAAATGAATTCATAATAATAAGTAGTAATTAATGCATATATATTTGGCATTAGTGATAATTACAAAACTTTACCCATTTATCTAATTTATTTAATTAAATCTAAATCTACGGCAACATTGTTGTAATGATGGTTGTAAGTGAATTTAAATGTAAAAGGGTAACAATTATTTAGGTTAACCATTTTGAGTATGTTAAGTTAAGAATGGCAATCGATTGAAATAAATCTAAATTAATTATTTTGTTTTGGTTAATGTGTTCTAGTTAATAAAGGGGAGTTTATAAGAAATGAAGCATGCACTAATGACATGTGTTATAATTCAAATGTTATTTATACCCATAAAATGTCTATTTACTGAATAGAAAGATTTTAAATCAATAAGCGAATTTATTGAGGTTCCAATTTATAATTTATAACATTTACTGTAGACTCAATTACAATTAATTGACTTAAATCGTGCAGTTAGCGTAGATTTGTTTTGTAATTGGAGTAGTTAATTCTATAAGATGAAGTTAATGCTAATTCTATTTATAATTGGACCATTTGTTGATATAGATTATAGAAAGCAAGATGTATAAATTTAATTTAAGTATCAACATTCAACAATTGTAATTATTGAAAATTAAAATGGAATTTGAGGATAATAAGGTGAAACCATGAACAAATGTTAGTGCATCCTTATTACTGGTAAAAGACGAGTATATAAAAGATTGAAAATCAAAAATAGGTTTTTGAAACTTAATTTATAATTTCTAAATATAAGGAAGTGGAGAAATTAACACTGCAATGGATAGACTTATCAGCTTTTAATTTACATCTAAATTTGTTTAGATCAATTTGGAAATTAATAAAATTGTGCATATACTTTAAAACGTAAACGAAATGTCTAGATTTACATTTGTAAATATGTTTAAAATAAAATGTAAATGATAAGGAATTTATTTATTTCCTAAATCCGTAACGTATGTAATTAATATTATTTATCTTTTGGGACCACTTCCGTTTGCACGTTAAAATTTGTGCACGCCTATTCTTTTGCGATCTATCTATAAATAGACGATCATAAAGCCTAGCCTCCATCTTCTATCATTTGTCTGTACGTTCTTTTCTTCAACTCCTTCTCCTTCTCAAATGGATGCAAATTTCAGATCTAATTTCAAACCAAATCAAAAGCTAAAAATTTAAAGTCTCCAGAAAAATTCACAAAAATTATATGTTATAGATTTCATCGATACGAATCTGCTGGTACTGTTTGTTTTTCGATTGGAGTTTATGTGTGTTCAGATCGGGGCCAATTAGTTTCGGCCGTTCATCACGTCGTCACAAAAGTTCGTCGGATCGGAAATTTATTTCTGGGTTTTGGAGAGAGTCGAGCGTGCTTCGCATCGGTGTGGTTGGTTCGTCGTTTTAACAGCTAGATCGCCTCGGATATTTCGATTAGGGGTGCATTTTTGGGTGGCGGCTGCACAGTATTGGGGCGTTTTGGTGGTCGCGCGTGGGACCGAGGTGGAGAGGGAGGTGCTGGCGGTCTTGGCGCAGGGTTCAACATGATGGCGAAGTGCCTGGAGGCGTGGGGAGTAGCGGTCATTGCCGGCGGCTAGGGTTTGATAATTGCATGCGTACTATACGCGTGAGCAGGTGCGTATGGGAAGAAGGGAGCATCTTTCTGTGGTGACGTAGCCTCGTGTTTAGGGTGAGTTATATTAAATTTAGTTTTAAGTTAATTTTTGTTTTCAAATGATTAAACCAGTATAACTTTTACACCCGAATTTCGTTTCACACGATTTTTTTTTTTTTTGGGATCGTAATTAAATTCCAGATGCGTTGACGCTAGTTTGGACAGATTTGGAGACCGTCGAATTTTTGGGTTTAAATCGGATTTAAATTCGATTTAAATTCAGAAGGTGAGTGTTTTAACCCACTCACAACTTATAAAAGTTTTTATGTTTGTTAAATTTATTTTAGATATGAGTAGAAATTTATTTATGATTATTTGACATGTTTTATTCAGCATATCGGTTAATTCGCATTTATTTAATTTAACTGTCAATTTAATTCATTTATTGCATATAAATTGACAGTTAGAATTTATTTATTTGCATATAAACTACTAGTTAAACAGTTATAAATTTAATTGAATATAAAATGTTAGTTAATAACTGTCAATTATTTCTTGTTATATTGTATATATATTGATGGTTGTTAAACTGATGATTTTTGAAATAATTTTGATTGATGATGGGTGAATGGATGTTTTATTGTATATCATTAAACTACAAGTTATCATGCATTTTTCATTTCATTCGGGATTGTGGTTTAAAATGATATACAACCGCAAATTTTATTTTTAAATTGCGGATTGAAATGATAAATATCTGTATCACTTGACCATAGGATAGAAAATTTTATACAGGCACCGTGGTCTATATATAAATTATTTTAAAGTGATTTCTATGGTTTGGATGGGATACGGTTTATAAATCTTTTTAATTTTGATACTTTATAAATGTTATTCTTCTATATATATACATATGAAGTTAAAATTTTTGGATTTAAGCTGTGTATAAATCTATTAAATTAAAATGGGAAAATTGAGAAATGGAATTTGATAATTCATATTATATGTTTAAGTTTGGAAAATTTTAAGGTATGATATTTATAACTGGTTTTTTCCAAGATAAATTTAAAATGAATATTCTAGTATAATTTAATTGAAGAAAATATTTAATTGCTAGAAATTGGAGTTTTATTTATGGATTTTTATGTAAATATTCAAGACTAAATAATAGAACATTTAATTTGGTTGAAGGAATAAATTCCAACTTTAGTTTTGAAATATTAATACTCCAAATGGATATATATATATATATATATATATATATATAGAAATTGAAGTGGTTTTGGAACTTGAAAGTGATATTTAAATTTTGGTTTAGACTTTAAATAAAGAAATATATTTGTAAAGCCATGGAAATTATTTTCTTTACAAAGTAACCTTATAGTCAAACCATTTTTTTTATATACCGTTGAATATCCAAACCATTCAAGTTTTAGAAGTTATGGTTTTAAAATATATGAATTTCGAAATATTATGCTTTGAAAGTATAAGTCAAATATTTGGTTTCCGGATATTTTAAATTTTAATGCAGTATGATTTTGGAAAAGAAATATATTTGGATAAAATGATATCATATTGTTTTGGGTTTTAAGATGATATCGTATTCATAGTTTTGAAATGGAATTTTTATTCTGGTTTTAAAGTATAAACTATTTTAAATGACCGCGGTGTTATAATAACGATTGGTTGGCAAAGAGACCGGGATCGAATATGGACATACTCTCTGTCGATACCGAAAACCACTTTGACTAACCGTGTACGCGGTGGAGATTCCAGAATGAAGTAGGTTGGTGGCGGCGTTTCCTGTAAGGTAAATACGTGGACCCGACTCCCGTGAGTTGGCATAAGGTGGCTAAAACAGGAGCGATTCTCGGGCCAATGAGGTCATTCCTCTGATCGGACACTCCTCTTCGATATTATACTTTGACTTTGGATTGATTCAGTGGCCACTTTTATTTTTGATTTTGGGGGAGTTTGTTCGAGGTGGGCGGCAGCTGCGCGCTGCGCATTTTCACCAGCCCGGATAGCAATTGGTATATCTACCCTGGCATTGCCTAGTTGTGCCGTGTCACCTACCATGCCGAGCCTTTACTACGAGTTTTGTTTTGTACCATACCTATGGAGTGCCCTCTGACGACGCCCATTACGGGGGAGATTACGGTACTGTATAGACTATAGGAATATATTCCGTGTTAAGGGCTATATGGGTAACCCCTTAACGCTATTAAAAAGTAAGTTTATTTTATAAATAGACATTATTATAATAGCGCAATATACTACATAGTAAATAGTTTAACGGACCCTTAGGAGATGTAAATCCCGAGCATCTCTTGAGTTACTGCACTCATATTTATTTCTGTTAATTTAACTCACATAAGATCTTTTAGTTCTGACTCGAGTGTTTTGTCTTTTTCAATTCGCTCGGGTCAGTCCGAGCGTTTCAGGATTTGAAGTTTTAGCTCTGGAGGACGAAGACGAAGATTTGTATTACAATTATCTACTATTATTCCACTACACTCATATTTTTCCGCTGCATTGTTATTGGCATGTGTAACTCTGATATGTATTATATAAATGTTTGTAAACAGTTTTATAAACTGTATATTTTATTATTATATTTTATCCTTCTGCTGTGAGATCCTATTTTGTTTATTTCTTCTTTGTTTTTCTTATTTACCCCATAACAATCCGCCTTCCGTATGGTTTGAATCGGCATGTGTGTCGATTTGAAGCGTGCGAAAAGGCGGGATGTCACATAGCCCATGCTCGATGACCTTTTAGCCAAAATCTAGAGAAAATCCAATCAACATCCAATCCGAAATCCAAATCCAACCAGAAACCAGAAATCCATATCAAAAGTCCAAATCATAATCCAAATCAAAAATCAGACATCCAAATCGAAATCCAAACCAAAAAACCAACAAAAACGGGAGTTCAATCTGAACTCCCAAACCAGAGTAGAAAAAGAAAATGTCCAAATCAGAAGGAAAAAATAAATTTCACAAACTAGAGCGTCTCGGTGACCATTATCTTAGACATGCCTAAGTGTTATCTCCGACCCCGTACACGAGTAAGTGATTTAGCCGTTTGCCCAGAGTTTGTTACTTATTCCAAACCATCACGATTAGTTGATGACCAACCAGCCGCCATTCCTGGGCCTCATACCTTCTTCGTTCAAGGTAGGAAGTGGCTACTCCTGTTCCACCACCGCATTCCGAGTTCCGATATATTGCCGCAACTGACCATTCCTTACATGTTTCTCGAGCTTTTAGTATCATGTCCGTCCAAGTCATGAAAAAGACAGTGCCTTCCTGATGCCCTTTCGCATTCTGAGGTCTCCCTCCTTCCCGGCCTTCGATAAGGAAGGCGATCCCGAGTATCTAAGAATATCTGTTCTTGTGTTGCATTCAATCCTATGTAAGTGAAGAATTTTGGTTCTCCCTAGCGCTTTCTTTTCCCTTTATCCTTGTCTTTACCCGAGCTTTCACCGGGCGGTCCTCCATCCTTAACCATGTTTACTTCCTTTGATTTCATATCCAGACATGCATTTTCTTATCGAAGAAATCTTTCAGCTTTATGAAAGAATTCTCCGAGATCCAGTGGTGGATCCCGTATCAATGACACTTTGAAATCCGAATTATCCTTGACTCCTGATACCGCATCCATCAAAACCATTGATGGATCCGCTCGATCCACCGAAGCGACTGCTGCATTAAACCGGGTTAAGAAAGTCCTGAGCGATTCATCTACCCTCTACTTGACTGAAGTTAGTGTCATCACATTTTTTGGCCTTTTTATGTGAACCCAAAATTGTCTCAAGAATTTATCCACCAGTTCTATCCACGTCCCAACTGATCCATCCTCTAGCTGTCTGAACCACATAGCGGCTATATCGGTCAAACACAGGAGAAACACTGAGCCATGGCCTCCTCTATTGCCCCCAGCACTTCCATATGCCTCGTGTACCTCATCAAGTGGTCAGTGGGACCCGCCTTTCCATTGTATACTTCCAGAGTAGGCAGCTTGAAATTGGACGGATTGCTAACTATCCTAATGTTCCGGGTAAACGGACTTTTGCTGACTCCCTCCAAATCTCTATTTGTCAGACCTCTACTAATGGTTCGTATGATGATATCAGCCAATCCAGTGTTACCTACCAAGGGTTTCCCCATGTCCATGTTTCTTACCTACCCTCCAAGTCCATGAGGAAATTTTGGCACATATTCCTCGTCACGTACTCCTATGTTCCTATTGGCGTCGGGTCGTGTAGCATCATCTGGTATCCCTCCGTGGACTGGTTTAGCATTACCTAGTGGTGTGCCCCCGAGTATAGGTCCATCCAGATTGTTAGTTGTTTGTTGATTGGGAGCTGCCCCCAGCTTAATCACTCCATCTGCTTGCTGGTTGAGTTCCTCTGGTCCGGTTCCAAGAACTTGAGCATCTGCAGTTCCTGGTTGTCCAAATTGTCTAAGAAAAGCCTACATCATCTCCTCTTGCCGTTTCATCATCTGCACCTGCATAGAATTCATCATAACCTGCATCTCGTTCTGAGTTATGTAGATGGATGCATGATCCTCACCAGCTCCAAAAGAGGCTGCTTGACTTTCTTCCTGATTGTTCCTTTCCGCTGCTTGCTTCATTGTTAGTGGCCTAGCCATTTCCTTTTAAAATCCCAGTTTCCAAGCTTCTGAATCAAAATTCCAACTCCAATATCTCCGAGTGCTAGCTTTTTCGGTGAAAGCACCAAAATGTTAGCCCCAAAATTGGTCACTAACACCTAAATCCAAGCGAAAGCACCAAATCACAGTCACAACTCACAGATAGAATATATGTAGAGAGTAATAATGTAAAGAACAGTCAAAATTTGAATGAAAGCAGTAAAGAACAACAGATTTTATAGTGGTTCGTCTAACTCTGGCCTTCGTCCACTCCAGAAGTTTCATTTTTATTGTTGTAATAATCGATTACAATTACAAAATGGTAGAGTAAGCTTAACCTTAGGAAATAGAAAGCACGAGAGTCCAAAGGAAGATCCCTTTTCTGAACCCCCATACGTTTTATTTTTAGGCAAATCCAGGTAGTTGGGCCTCTTGAGTAGTGTGGTCCTACCAAGTCCTTAGCCAATCTAGGCTCAATATTACGACCGACCCCGAGTAGTTGAAATAGCGAACGAAGGTAACCTGGGTGTTGACCCGGAGCAACCCTGGCATTGACTCGAAGTACACTGCATCACGACTCGAATAAACTTGCTTGCCATCCTGGAGTTAGATGGGTGTTGATCCCAAGCCACTTCACTATGACCGAACCACCATCATGTCGACCCACTACCTTATGCCGAGGGGCATCCGCCGACCCCCTACCTTATGCCGAACGGCATCTGCCGACCCACTACCTTATGCCGAGCGGCATCTTTCGACCCACTGTTTATGCCGAGCGGCATCTGCCGAACCACTACCTTATGCCGAACCACTACCTTATGTCGGACCATTAATACCGAAAGAGGATACTGAACCCATGACTCGCTTGCTGACCGACTCCTTCCATGTCAAACGGCTTAAATGCCGATCTACATGTGTCCCTCGTTGCTAGGTGAACAACCTCATCTAGGCCGAACCTCTTCACTAAAGCCGAGCCATAAATGCTGAATGACCCACAACTTCTAGACCGAGCCATGCATCGTCTCCACTTCTCGACCGAACGACATATCCAAGTGAACTTCCTCCTTTTAAATCGAATCCATCATATTCCAGCCTCGATAATCGTGAAGCTAGTTAGGTTGAACCCGCCTGTTTATGGCCTTGACAAAAGGCGGATTAACAATTAAAAGTATATACTTCATATTTAAAAAAAATCTACTTACCAAGTATTTCAATCTCTACTAGTTTAAAATCTCATAGTTTTAAAATAATAAAATTTCCCCTTTTAAACTATCTCAACTTTTATAATTTAAAATATATTTTTAAAATCTTAATAACCAATTTTAATTTATAACTTTCTCTCGATTTCACAATAACTCGATTCATTGTCGATTCCCTAACCATTCACATTTCAAAAATAGAATTTTCCATTTTTCACAACTCTATTTCCATATTCTAATATAAATTAATCCTATGAATTTATATTCCCAATTACCATCTGATATCAAATTTCTTCATTATAAAATTCATTTATAAATTTTATAACCCCCTTTGGTTTTACCTGCTTATAAAAACAAATCTATTTAAAAAAATCCATTATATAAATTTTATTTCTTATAAATTCCATTAATACTTCGAATCTATTTTTCAATATTGATTTCAACTTCTTTTTATATTCCCAGAATATCACCTATAAATTCTTTTATATAATTCATTTAAAAAATCTTCATCTACTAATTCATAATAGTTAAGTATAACCAATCAATTATAATTTTCTAATTCAATTTCCTTAAAATAACTCTAATATATATATATATATATATATTTATTTTCAAATTTCTTCCAATTTCATAAATTTTAAAAATATATTTATAGTATTTAAATTGCCGAAATTCAGGGCAGTGCTACAATAGCATCCAATAATTCAATCACTGCAATAATCTATAATAGATTATTCTACACAAATCATATATCACCATATATGAAAAATGAACAATAAATTTGAGGAATCCAATTGGATCCCTCCAACCTGATTCCCTGCATCCACAGAATTTAATACACGTAAAATAAATACCAATCCCACTTCGAGGGTGATATCGTGGTATATAGGGTCATCCTCTATTATGCGGGGCGCATAGGGTCTCATCCGCTATAATATGCGGGAATATCACTCCAAATACTAATACATATACCACTATATATATATATATATATAGAAATCCAAACGATAATTATAAATTTATCAATCAATCAAGCATCCAACAAATTTAAATTCAAAAAAAAACATTTAAATTTAAATATGGTAATACAAATGAGTGATAAATTCTCACCTTGATCTAATTTTTTATCGAATATCCAGATTTTAAACTAGTTCGAACCTCGTTCGATCTAATTTAAAATCCCAACAGACACTGAGAAATTCCAAACCATGCCTAGAATGCGATTTTGCAGCTATGAATTGATATGATTGACTTCGTGATTTTTGGACCTCGTAAGAACATATTATATATTTTTAACATTCAATAAAAATATAGTTTACATAAACTTAATATGAAAAATGAACTTATTTAATTCTTAACCTATGTGTATATATATATATATCTTTATTAAATTTAATAAAAAAAGACTATCTTATACCTCATTGCCTCAACGAAGCCGCCTCAGGACCCAGCTGCAACCACCGAGTCCTCCCATACTTTGCTGCCCACAAACCCTCTCCAGTTCGCTCGCACCACCACTCCTCACTTCCCCGCGCGCATATGAGTCTTCTACCCATTTCACATCATGATGCGCAAACACAAACAGCCACCCGACCCAAACCCTACTCGAGAGCACCACCTCCCAAACTTAGCCTCGTCCATAATATAGTCACCTCAACCTGGAGCGCCGCCACCCTCGTCGCCTTCGAAGTGGCCATCGCGAACGAGCACGATCTCATATACTCTGTATTTTTTATATTTTATATCTTTGATGAATTTCAATGACGTTCATACTAAATTGAAGAGGAGAGAGGGGAACGATTTTTTTGTCTTATACCCAAAGTCGATTTCGGCCATTACCCTTTTTTTCCTTTGTGTTATGTTCGATTTTTTTTAAGATAATGAAAATGGGCGGGTCGGGTTTAAAACGAGAAAGATAGCGTGTTGGAATATGTTGCATGTTTTATTAGGTTAGGTCAGAGTCCTAGGTTGTAGAGAAAAGACAGGTTTTGACCAGAATGTAAAATATTTTAATTAAATTCAAACTGTCACGTATTAAATAACTTAAAACCTCGAATCCCTATCGAGATATGCCGCTAAGCGTTTATAATGTTATATCCATATTCCGAACGTGATTGAAAAGGTTTCGTGTCCTTGTTCGATCGTATGAAGAAGATATCTTTCTAGACCCAATTATTATATTGAATTTCGATATAAATTTCAGCGCGTTTATATATCGTACGACCAGACGATAACCTAAAAGCTACGAAATTTGAAATCCGATAATAATACAATATTACATATCCGATGGAACTGGTTTCGTCGATTTTCGAGACTGTGCCTCGGAAAGCTATTTTTAACTTTCAATTCGAACAAACTATTTTCAAAATTGGAATTATCGCTTTTAAATTCAATTTTTAAACTTTTATTGTTTCCATAATTATTAACATAAATTTTACAAGCCTTTAAATTATTTTTATCGAGCTTAAAACTCAAGATACAATAATTTAACCAATATTCAATTATAAAATCAAATAATTAATTTATCCAATAAATCGCTATATTTTAATTCTGGGTTTATTCTATAGATAATCCAAATTTCCATATTCAAATCCAATCTATAATTCAAATTCAATATTTAAAAATATTTAAATATTTCAAATCAAACGATGAAAAATTCGAGTCGTTACAAATGTTTTCAATAATAAGAAGACCCTTTGCCATATTTTCTCCATCTTTTTTCTTAAATATTCAACAAAGTGATATCGAAGCTTAAACATCCTCTTAAAAAGGTGGTGAATAGCGACATTCCCTTCCAAGTCCCAATACTCACCAGGATCAACTATGACAACTAGAGCTTAAGGATGACGACCGTCCTTGGAGCACACAACATGTATGAGATAGTCTAGAAAGGCTACACCAAACAAAATAATGAAAGTAGTCATCCTATTTAATCAGTTAAAGGGATAGTTTGAGAGACTCTAGAAGAGACAAAAAAAATTCTCTATCTAATCTATCAAGGATTAAATATTGAGAAGGTTTCAGAAGCAAAGTCGGCCAAAGAAGCATGGAATTAGGTTTGAACATCATACAAAGGAGCCGATCAATACTTCTTCAAACTTTAAGAGGAGAGTTTGAAACTTTTCATATGAAAGAAGAAGAATTTACGTCTGATTAATTATTAGGAGTTTTAATGGTTACTAATAAACTAAAAGGAAACGGTGAGAAGTTAGATGGAATAAGAATTATGGAGAAGATTCTTAGATCATTAGATTTAAAGTTTGAACATATCGTCGCCATCATTGAAGAGAAAAAAAACTTAAAGGCCATATAAATAGAGGAAATTCTTGGTTTATTGCAAGCTTATGAAGAAAACAAAAGGAAGTAGAAAGAGATAGTGGAGCAACCATATATGCAGAATAAGAAGCATGTTTGTGAAGCTTGATGAATTAGTAAAGGGCAATGTGGCATTCGAAGATGAATCTAAAGTAGCACTAAAAATAAAGAAAATGTTCTCATTCGATTGAAAAATGGAGAGCATCAATTCACTTTTAATGTTTACTATGTGCCGAATGTGAAGAGCAACAACTTGAGCCTAAGACAACTCTTAGAGAAAGGTTATGATACTCAAATTAAAATGTAATAACATTTATGTAAGAGAAAGTACACGTAACTTCATTGTTAAGGTGCTGATGTACAGAAATAGAATGTCCATGCTCGACAATATGCAAAGGATTTCTACTTGAAATGAAATTTAAAATGAGCTTCCAAAGGAGTCATACTCTAAGACTAAAATAGCATTGGAACTCGTACCCACGGATGTGTGTGCTTCGATCAAGCCAAGTTCACTCGATAAGAGTAATTATTTCATTTTTTTCATCGATGATTTTGTAAGAAAAACATAAATGCATTTTTGAAAGGAGAAATCCAAGATTTTTGAGAACTTCAAGAAGTTCAAAACCATGTTTAGAAGGAAAGTTTCCTCGTGATCAAAGCCATGAGATCTGATCGTAAATGGGAGTTAACATCAAAAGAATTCTCAAAGTATTGTAAAGATAATGGAATTACACGACAATTGATGGTGCCTAGATCCTCCAACAAAATGGAGTAGCGGAATGGAAGAATAAGACAATACTTGAGATGCCGAGAAGCTTACTCAAAAGTAAGAGCCTGGAAAGGAGTTTTGGACGAAAGCAGTTGCATGTGCGCTTTATCTACTAAACGGATCTCCAACATGAATTGTCTGCGAAAAACCACCACAAGAGGTATGGAGCGGAATGAAGCCTGATATTTCAATCTAAGGGTCTTTGGAAGCATAGCTCACTTACATGTACCAGACGAGAAATGAAGCAAGTTAAAGGATAAAAGTGAGAAGTACATCTTCATTTGTTATGACACCAACTCCAAAGGCTACAAGTTTTATAATCCTGATAAGGGGAAGACACTTGTTAATTGAGATGTCATGTTCGATGAAGAAGGAGAATAAGATTGGAGATCACATAATAAAGACTACAACTTCTTTTCACATTTTTAAGAAGATTACATGCAACAACCAAGGACGGGACAACTAAGAGAGGAGGCTCCTTTCCCATCAGCTTCACTAACCGTGAGTTGTTAAGAAGACAAAAGCTCAAATGAAAGGGATCTAGGCTTCAGAAGCCTTCAAGCAATTCACAAGGTAACCGAAAATCAAGTCAACTTATTCTTTTTTGTCTATTTGTGGATTGTGAGCCCATGAACTTCTAAGAAGCTTTGCAAAAGAAGAGTTGGTGAAATACCATGGATGACTAGATAAATGCGATCAAGAAGAATGATACATGGGAATTAGCTTTACTTCCACAAAGGCACAAGGTAATCAGTATGAAGTAGGTATATAAAGCAAAGAAGAATGCCAAAGGAGAAGTTGAAAAGTACAAGGTGAGATTGGTGAAAAAGTGCTACAGTCAAAGAGCCAACATTGATTGTGATGAAGTATTTGCTTCAGTCGTTTGACTAGAAACTATTAGAATAATAATTTCATTGGCAGTTCAAAACAAATTGAAAGATATGTTAAATAAATGTGAAATATGCCCGGAGTTCTTAAAGAAGAAGTTTATTGAGCAACCGTAAGGCTACAAAATTAAGGGAGAAGAAGACAAAGTCTTAAAGCTAAAGAAGACACTTTATGGGTTGAAACAAACCCCAAGAGCTTAGAATGCTTGAATTAATAAGTACTTCTAAGAGAGAAACTTCATCAAGTGTCCATATGAGCATGCACTTTACGTCGAAATCCCAAATGGTGAATGTGGTTGTATGCTTGTATGTAGATGACTTGATCTTCAAAGTTAGCAATCCGAGTATGTTTTATGAGTTTTTTTAAGAAAGCGATGACTAAGGTTTGGGATGATCGATATTGGGATCATGTCTTACTACCTCAACATTGATGTTAAACAAAAGGATGAAGCCATTCTAATTACTTAAGAAGGTTATGCTAAGAAAGTGCTGAAGAAGTTCAAAATGGATGACGTTAACCTGATGTACATGCCAATAGAATGTAGAATCAAGTTGTCAAGGCACGGGCAAGGAGAAAAGGTGGACCCAATAATCTTTAGGAGCTTAGTTGGAAGCTTGCGATATTTAATGTGCATATGACCCAACATTCTATATGCAGTAGGAGTTGTCAATTAATACATGGAAAATCCAACAACAACTCGTTTGAAGGCAACAAAGATGATTCTACGCTATGTCAAAGGGACAAAAAACTTTGGCTTATACTACTCTGTTTGTGATAACTACAAGCTTGCTAGATATAATGATATCGATTGGAGTGGAGATATGGATGAGCGAAGGAGCACAAATAGTTTTTGCTCTACATGATAGACACAGCTTTAGCATGGATGTCAAAAAAGCATTCGATTGTTAATCTTTCCATATGCGAAGTGGAGTATGTAGCATGCTACTTCATGTGTTTGCCATACAGTTTGATTGTGAAACCTGTTAGAGGAGTTGAATTTTCCACAAGAGTAGCCAACCAAGATTTTTATAGACAACAAGTCAACAATTGCTCTGGCCAAGAATCCAGTCTTTCATGGTCGAAGCTAGCAAACTGATACATGCTATCACTACATTAGAGAGTGTGTCATCAAAAAGGATGTGCAACTGTAGTACATGAAGATACATGGTCAAATATCTAATACCTTAGCCAAACGTCTTAAGCACAAAGATTTTGACAAGTTGAGAAGTCTGCTTGAAGTATAACAATCAAGCTTAAGGGGATGTTGAAATATTAACTTGATTTTGGATATTTGTTTTTTGGCTTAATTATTTGATGTAATAAACCCAAATCTTAGAAATATGTTCTAAAGAAGTCTTATTTAGAAAGCTCTTTCTAGACGAATCTTTAGAATTGTATAGAAATAAAGATAAATTTAGGAGCATGGAGAAAATTCGGAAAGTTAATTATAATCCTTAGATTGAAGTTGTGTTGAAAAAATCCCAAGTATTGTTTGGGTGATACCTATGGTATAAATAAGGGTAAGTCTTTGTGTTTGTATTTTTAAAAAAGGAAAAATAATTTCAAAAATAAAAAGTGTTCTTCGTATATTTTTTTGCATCTTTCTCCTAATATATTCAACAATACTTTTCAAGGAACTTGTAGTTTTGTCATTTAGTTCAACTTGAAGTAACTTCTTCTGTTTTGTCAATATTAGTTTTATCCAATTTGAAGTAACATCTTCTGTTTTATCTATATTAGTTTTATCCCTTTTACTTTGACAAGGTTCCCGTCCAGAATTTAGCCAATGCTATAAGCCAATATGAAGGAATAATTATAAGGTTACACGTAGCAGACCATGATTTTATTCTATCTAGCATTGAGATAACCACTAAAGACTAGAGCACTGCAGACATAATACAAAATAACCTCAGTGAAAGAAAATTGAAAAACTCTAGTCTCTTGCTACTCAATACACGATTGACCTATGATTTGGATCATCCTTCCTCTAGTGCATTACCAATACAACGAAACCATTATGCGTGCGCAGCATCACACTCGGTGCATGTTAGCAAATATGTAATACATTTTAAATTTAAGTGTGGTCATGCAAAGCCTGTTAAGTGTGCCCATGCTCTATTAATTTAGCAAAATAGGTGATCCATATCCTAATATAGAAACTTTTCTTGTTTCAATATATAATTATACTTCTACATCTTATGTATATTGTGAATCAGTGTTTCCATACTCTGATATGATTAATATACATAGTTTAAGTTTGTAGCTATTACCCTTTTAGTAATTAAGTTTTGTTTCTAATGTTTCTTAGTATACGTCGACAGCTTCCCCTTCTGTAATATCCAACATTTCAATTGTGATGACTTAAGGCACGAGAATTGCCTTACAAAATTACGAGTTGAATTTCTCTGTCCCCAAAAAGTGTATTCCAATTTTTAATAGATGGTTAAAATAAATGTTGTGACTAGCGATAATGATGTATCATTTTGAACATACGGGAAGTTTCAAACTTATCTGATTTTTATGGAGATGATGTTCAAGTGCAAATTGAACATTCTCCAAATTTCATTCGATTGCGAATAGAGAAGCACTAAAAGCTGGAAAGGTGTAGAATGAGATATAACGAAAGTGGAGTGTAGCAGATCCTAACATGCATACATAAACATATACATATACAATATGTACGAATGTATGTAATGAAGGATTTGTAATCCCTTGAATTTTACCACATTTGTACCCCCTTAATTTCAACCATTGAATTTTATATATTAGTGGATTGATTTAAGATGATATAAAAGGGAGAACAGTAAAAAAGTACGAGAGGTTATTTGCCGTTTAAAAATGATTCATCCATTAATTTGTAAAATCTAGTGACTGAAAATGTTTTTCCACAAGGTTTGGTGCTAAGGCGATCTTCGAGGAATTTTCCCCAACAAAGCAGTTGTGATAGAGGCATTCAAAATTTGAAAACTCACAAGCTTTTCACATATTAGTATACTCTTCTGTGTTTCATTTGCGATTTCTATTTATTTTACACAAGGCCATTTGCTTTTATCTCCATTTCATTATGAATGAAACCGATATTCTTTCGTCATGCATTTATTATATTAACTTCTTATTTAGGTAATGAATTGTCTACATATACCTAGAACCTTTATATATTGAACAGGAGGATGAGAAATGGTCTCTAGTGCAACCCCTGCCAACATCATCTTACACCGGATAATGCATTTCCAGTTTACAACAAGTACTGTTTTCACTAAATTCCTACCGTTAATAGTTGTTTTAACTGAATGTTAACTTTCTTACTAAGACATGCTATCCTTTTTTAGATATGTGCAATCTATTAATTGATACGTTCATTAAATTAGTTGGACCACTTAACTAATAAGACAATTTTTGCATAATCAATTTAGCCGACAGAAGTTGGACCTCTTGGACTTCTAATGGTACAAATTATAGTAATCGAGAATGCTAAAGACAACAATAAATTTTAGTCTATAGGTCCATCATCCATCTTTAAATTCTGAGATATTGTAAATCCTTATACCTGTCATGTTTTATTAATCCTATTCTCTATATAGTTTTTCTATATTTTTGAGGTTGCCTTGGAACTTGATTAGCTTATTGGTTATCTAATTAACAAGCAAAATTTTGAGGGCGTTTTGCTTCTTGGACACAACACTGGTTGCCTAGTAAATCAGTAATTATACTCCATTGTTGACACATATGTTAATCAATTTCATAATACTCATAACATGAAATTTTACTATTTCTGCTTTTTGGAAGTGTACAGGATATTGTACACTATTTGCATGCAAACTTGACAATTTCTAAAGCTGTTAGAGGAGTAATTTTACATCACGCTTAAGCAAATATGTCTTCCAAGGAATATTTTGGAGGTTATTATGCCAATGATATTTCTTAAACAGAAGCACATTTGTATCTTCCATGCACACTCGAACTTAGAAAGAAGTTGTTATTTTGTTAGTTCATTCATATTAAAACAATCCGCATTAATCAAATTTTGGCCCAGTAAAATTGTTCAACCCCAGGTTGTGAACTATCCGGACTATGGGTTGAATAATTTTTGGGTATATAGGATAATTTTATTCCACGAGGGATACAGTCGACTCCCTTTTATAGGCATGTAAATTTGTCTTTTCAGCATGTAGATATCTTAATGACAAATATTTAAATGGTGGGTGTTCTAGTTAAGCAAATAAACATGCAGAAGTACAGAAAATAGCGTTGTCTAGTTTGAAATATGAGTATATATACTAAACACGAAAGAGTATAACATGACTAAAATATTTTCCTTTAGTGTCTTGCACCTTGTATTCATTTCTTTTAGAATGGGTGATATGTAAAACAAGAAATTGATTACCTTGTAACATTAAATTGGGTGCTAGATATGCTATACATAAGCTACTTATATTATATCCATGTATACACTCCAATGTGAAATTATACGATCCGAAATGTAATTGAAACGATTTTGACAAAGAATGCTCACTCTGCATTGTAAATTAAAGAGGAGCAGGAATGAAGCGTAGAGAGTGTGGCGTAATTAATATATATCTATTGATGTTTATGATAAGCGTTCTAACACAAAAGAGCGCAGATAACTTAATTCTTGCCTGTGTTTGTTGTTTGTACATTCATATGACAGTTAAAATTGCGGACACCATTGCTTAATGTTTTGGCATCTTGAAACTGCTAAAATGGTAGATTTGGCATTAAAAATGATAAACGAGGGCAGAGCAGAGCAGGCAAGTTAATGCCTAGAAAAGCAAATCCAGAGGCGTAAATAACCCCATATAGACAAGGCCGGCCCTTGGGCTGGGCAGGTTGGGCAATGGCCCAAGGCCCGGTTTATAAGGGGGCCTTGTATAATATATGCAAGTTTAAAGTCAGGAATACCATTATATTATAAAATCGGTTCCTAGCCCAAACAATGTGTATATAAAGTTAATTCAAAAACAATAATACAGAGCTTCAATCTGCATTTATTTTCACCAATTTTAATGACAACTTTACATTGTTCAAAGTTTAGATATCCACTGAGACTCTCCATCTTCCCATTTATTATTTTGTGAAAAATGTTTCTTCTTCTTGTTCATTTCTTATTACTTGAAAAACACTTGATTTGTAGACTGAGAGGATCCGAACCAAAGAAATGTAAGTTATTTCTTTCTCATTTTTATCAAAATTACATGAAGAAATCACAAAAGTTATTCTATGCTATTTGTTTGACTCCCGGTAAAATATATGATTTGTACTTTGAAACCTATACGGTTTGAATCATATACACAAGTCGGAGTTGCTTATCTGATTGATTGTCAATATTGTTACAACTACTGTTTTTTTTGTTGGCATATAAAAATCTAACATCAACCGGTAAAATATGTTAGCTGTGTAGAAATTTTACCTGTTTAGTTCAATATTCTATTTTAAGCTTGTAAGTAAATAATGATTATTTTTTATTGCAACGCTATAAATTCACCAATTCGAGTTTTAACCTAATTACCGTTCTGTTTTGCATCCATGTATTTTTAAACATTGTTTTTGTTGTGCACTTTAATAAAGGAAGTTAACAGAAATTTATTGGGTAGGTTATTACTGAACGTCGCTCTAAATTGTTCTATGTTTCTACTGACAAACTTTATATCTTTAACTTAGATGATACATTTTAAATTATTGAAGAAAAGATGATATAGTTACTAATTTTGCTTCAAAAATTACATATAATAAATATTTCTAAACGATAGGAAAGTTGCACTTGGTTTTATTTGTTTCTATTCGAGCAATTGTTTTGTTTTCAGTAAAATGTATGATTTTTGTTTATTAAAATGCATTTAATGCAAATAATTCATTATTTTTCTGCGTAAGTTATAATTTCAAAATTTTAATTAATATTCACACAAAGGGGCTAAGGTTTATTTTTGCCCAGGGCCCAAAATAAACTTGGACCGGCCCTGCATATAGATCAATATGCAGCCTTTTATATTTTAGTCTATTTGATGATTATTTATCCATGCATGACATGTAAAATTATAATAGTACATCAGTGGCAACAACTGTTACGAAAATAAGTTTACTGATAGAAGTTTATTATTTGATATGTCCATTGGTGCATACCTTGTCGAATTATGTAAATGTCACCTTGCTTTTCCAAAAAAAAATTCCAAATAAGAAATTTCTCCTAAAAAAGGAGGGAAAACAAACTTTATGATTTGATGTCCTCGGAGAGGGATTTGTCCAAGCTATAAGTTTCATCGTAGTCGAGTTATTGGTAATCGAACACATTTTATTTCTCCTACCAGGTTATGTTAAAAAGAGCGGTTGTATTTAACCATGAAAAGTTATTTAATGGAGTTGAATTGACAACTCAACATTTGTGTCACGGTCTTCCACAATTCAAAAAATAATAATACAATTTACAATATGCCACAAAGTAAATCATATAACAGTAATCACACAATATAAGATAGATTTTCCGTTATCTCAATATTTTACCACTGTTTCATGCAACATATGAAAAATAATCTGTTGTTTGACATAACCCCTGAAATCTCAATATTCATGTTTGTCATTCAGACAATATTTTACTTTTTGTCCGATTGAAGTTATAAAAAAATTTAGGTTTGACTCCATATATATTTTGGTTTCCTTTCAATTATTTTGCGGCTGCCAGTTCTTTTAATTCTTTCTCTTTTCTATTTCTCTCGTTTCATTTTTTCCTCTTCGAAGTCAAACAAACGATTAAATACTACATCCCGTTTTCTTCTACCCATACTCTTTCAATCTCAAAACCAAACCAAATCTTTCGGAATTAGGGTTTCAATTGAAAGAACCTTAATCTCGCCTTGTCGATCGATCTGCTGCCTTTAATTCGAAGAATCCTAATCTTCTCTTATCGATCAATCTTTTGGAATTAGGGTTTTAATTGGTCGAGTTCTTTTGATGTGAGAATTGATATGTTTTTTCTGATCTGAATTTTTCTTTCTTTCTTTTTGAACTCGACAAATTATCGTCGATGATGATAATGGATATTTATAGCAATTTGACTTGTTCATCCTTCGATTCCTAATATTTGACTTTGGTTGATTTACCAGACTTCGGTTTGTTGTATTAGTTGATTTCCTTAACTCTGAGTATTGTTGACATTCTGTTGTTTATTTAGTGATGAGAACCATATATATGTTGCCTAGTTTTGGGAAGTTATGTTTGACTAGTTTTGTTTGTGACTGATTTTGTTTTCAACTGATTTTGTTTGAGTTTTCTGATAATTTCAGAAATGTATGCTCTGCCTTGTTCAATGTGTATACTTACATGTATGTATAAATGTGTGAATGCATGCTAAGCCAGTGCATACAAGTATATACATACTTCCATGTATATACATAGTTTGTGTCACTTTGATGGCTCGAAACTCATGCTGAGCATTGATCTCAAAATTGAATTGCCTGGACTTATTATTATGTGATGGTGGTCCATGTTGCTTTTGCACTGTGATTTTTTGTTATACTGTCTTGGTTCATCCATACTCATGTGTGTGATTTCGTATCTGCATATCACTACATATGTGTGTATATGTGTGAATTTCTATGTATTTACATACATACATATGTATGTATGTGTAAATGTTCTTATTTTTGCATACATATGTGTGAACTGCCTTTTGTACATGAGTCTCATCTGGTTCACATCAAGTAATTTGAGACTTCCATACATACATACATACATACATACATACATACATACATACATACATACATACATACATACATATGTATGTATATATGTGTGAATGTTGTTTTTGCACCGTTATGCTGTCTTGGTTCATCCATACTCATGTGTATGTATGTTTATATATATCTGCATAATATGTGTGAACTTTCATGTATATACATACATATGTATGTATGTATGAACTGCCTTTTGTACACGAGTCTGATCTGGTTCAATTGCAAATCTTGTTCCAATTCAGTTCTTGTATATACTTGCATGTACTTGCATATGCTTGTATATACTTATATGTGCTTGAATATATTTGTATATACACTTGTATATACTTGTATGTCCATATGTACACTCGAGTTGCTTGAGTTTTAACCATTTTTAGGTTTCGTTGAACTTGTTTTCAGTCCTGAACCATTTTGTGTTGAAATTGTTTTCAATACATAAATGATGTGTGCACTGAGTTATTCGAAAGAAGCTACTATGGCTAGCTATTACTTAGAATCGTGTAATATGGAATATAATTAAATCTAAATACGAAAATAGATGATAATAGAAAAGTAAATTAAAATAAAACAAGCACATCAGGAATTTTTATACTGGTTCGAACTTCCCGTTCTACGTCCAGTCCTAGACTCCTTCTGGAATTTCAACTACAACAACCCTCACTTAACCTGGAGGAATATGTTTACACTGCCTGAGCAACCAAACATGACTTCACCCGCCTAAGCAACCGAATAGGACTTCAATACAAAAGATATCTGACTGTAGTGTGTTCTTAAATAACACTGATAAGTCAATTGGGTACAATCTTCCTATAATCTTCTCCTTTATGATATATAGTGTGATATGCATTGAGAACTGTGGAAGATAAAGTGATCAATGATCAAAATATGTAAGAATTTGAGTGCAGTTTGAAAACTTTGAGAATAGATAAGAATTCAAGAATTCTAAAATAAATTCGGTGAATTGTTTGTTGAATTCTATAATCTATTTATAGTATATGAAGAGTTGCATTTTTAAATGAAAAGTTATATTGAAAAGAATGGATGCAACTATTGATTTAAAAGGATGTTTCTCTTGGTGAAGAGAAGCGACTTTTCAGGAAAATAGCAGTTGGGGATATTCAGACGTCTGAATAAAAAAATTCAGGCTTCTTAATTAGATTGAAAACGTAAACAGTAAGGAAATAGTTCATTTTTGACCTCATTCAGACGTCTGAATATTGTGAGAACAATATTCTTATTTCAGTATGCAGACGTCTGAATGATTGGATCCAGACGTCTGATTTACTGTTTTGTGCATGTTTGAGCTTGTGTGTGCATGTGTATATGTATTTATCCATATATCATTTAAAGAGATATTTTAACAAATTTTCTAAGCAATATGCAGACTCTATACACATAATATACAGCTTTTGTAGATGAATCTGCAATAAATCTCCGGCAAAGATGGTTAAATATACACATAACATTATATATAGGTTGTTATAATCAAAATCGAGAGTCTAACATTATTTTCTTGATGTATATGCTACCAAATAGCAGCCGTGTGTATCTCCTCTTGACGCACTATGTGTCTGCCTGAATCTGATTTACATCTTGTTGCCTTGTTCATTCTGAATCACAATTCATGCTTGCTGTTGTATTAATATTAACCTGATATACAAGTACAAGCATCTTCGTTCATGTCTGAATTCATATTCTGGCCTGAATCTGATTTCCATTTTGTTTCATTTTAGTTTACTAATCTAAGCTTATGCACTTGTGTTCGCTACATTATATTATAGTCTTTACTTCTGCTGAGCTGTCCCTTTTGTGATGTTCGCTGCACCATATTCCAGTTTTCACTTGTGTTTGCTACACCATATATACATGCATACATATGTATGTATATATGTGTGACTACATAATGTTGAATGCCTTATGTACAATGCTTAGTCTAACCTTGTGCACACTTGTCCATGAGATTGGATCGAGGCTTGATCTTTTGATATTCATTGTGATATATTGTGCATATCATAAGTTGTTCGTGCACATATATATTTTTCAATGTCTAAAACACGAAGAAGAAGAAACCCATAAACTGAGGCAATATTAATATTCAAATTCAATTTTATTTTTGCAAGTTAGATTCGTTTCTTTTTCCATTTTACTGCGTTGTTTATTTAACAGGTATAGAATGTGGTTGGACATAAGCTAGAGAAAGCAAATCAAGAAAATATACTTATGGGAGTGTGAATGAGTGTGAGTAAAAGAGATGCATATGAGAGTGTATATAATTTTTGTATATATGAGAGTGATATGAATGTTTTACTTGAAAATACAAGTATAGTGATAGTGAAAGTTTTATTTTATTTGAATTTGTTTTGAAATAAAATATTTTAATTTCATTTTGTGAATAATTATTCATATCAGTCAATATTGATACGTTGTCTAATAAGAATTTTTAGAAATGATACTATATCATTAGACAACATATGCTTTTTTGTCGTGCTAGTGCATATCAGACGACGAGGCATCTCTGTGGTCTAATATGTAATGAGACGGCATGGGATTTAATGAAGGATAGATATAAAATCAGACAACAGAGTATATCCGTTGTCTAATGCCTTTTTTCCCATCGTATTACGTGTTTGTCACTTATGTATGATGGTTGAAGTAATTTTATTAGTAGTTGTTACTAACATATGGGAAGTTGTGAAGGAATCACACACTTTGTGCATATATGGCCGACGATGACATGTTCAGATCTTAGCGACGAGCAACTGAAAACCCAACTTGGTCACATGTCAAATATTCGTTCTCAGGTAAGCAGTTACTTATATATTGTGTATGTAGGTTTGCATCCATATTGCATATCTATGCATGTTATATTTTTGCATAACCATGCATGTCATCAATATAATTCTAGTAGCTAACAGTTATTCTTGTTACTAAGAATTTTAGTGCTATGATAATCTTTCCTTTTCATTAAAATTAGGATTTTTTGATCTACTTAGGCCATTTTTCAAAATTTGTTACATATTTAGACTTTGGAAAAGTAACCATGCATGTTATCAATTTATTTCTAGTGGATACTGAGTTATCTTGTTACCAATAATTTCAGTAATATGATTATCTTTCTTCTCCATTAGAATTAGGATCTTGTTTAACTATACTTAGACCATTTTCCAAAACTTATTACACATTCAGACTCTTGAAAAGTAATTACAAAAATAGGTCACTATGACAGAGGCTGAACTTTTGTATTGGTACACTTGAAACTACGCCCGTGTTTATTTTCAAATTAATAGTAATATCGATGCACTTGGAAATTGTACTGTAGCGGTTCGAAATAGCACGAGAACATTAAAAAAAGAATTGCGTTGAAGTAGTTTCATGGTGCAATGGTAGTACAAAATGACACTTTCTACACTTAGAAACCGGTCTTTATTTTCAAATCTATTTCAAAATTGTCAAAATGTCCAATAATTTGATAAATGTCCTAAATGGGTAAAAGAGAAGAGATAAGAAACCTTTAAAATTATGCTTATGTTCAATTTTGAAAGATCTATCATCTTCATATTGTTCCTTGTGGGGTTCAATGTATTTCTGTTAAGGTTTACCCTTTATGTCTTATGTGATTGCATCTTTTCTCATAATGGCCACTATATTTAAATTTATGTATAAAAAAACCATCATCATAATATTTAGATTGCAATTATTTTAAACTGGTTAAGTAATTTTATTTTTATACTCCTCGAGTTCAATGTACATTTCTATTGGAAATTGTTTTAAAATAAATAGACTTGTGAATTGTTTAAAAATTAAGGACCTAGGAATAAATGTATTTAATTCTTGAGTCCCACATCATAGGGATTATTGAAAGATACTCATATATATACATATACATATATATACACACACATGTATATATATATATATATATATATATATATATATTGAGTCTCTTAGCTCTTAAATTAAGCCCTTTGGGCACCGAAATGTTGCTTTTGTGTTGAAGAGGGCGTGCATCCATGAATATTACATGCGTGCGTCAACTGACCGACCTGACCTGGGATCGGGCTTGTTGTGGTGTAGCACTTATATTTTTGGATGAAATTCGTTTGGCATTTTCTGACCGTTATTTTATTTGAAATGGTAAAACTTTGAGCCAGCGTCACCCCACTATTCAGTAATACGTTCAATTTGGTATTCCATTTAACATGAACCTATCTTCTTCTCCACGAAATTCTTAGATGGGCAGTCGTTTTTGAGTGCAACTGAGTCATTTCGTCTATGCAAGCGAATTGGTATCAAATCAGAAAGAAGATAATATTTTATCCTAGAGGCGGTGGCATTAGCTAGATTTCTTTGCACCACTAAGTTGAACACCAAAATGTCTTCAAGACAGTGACCAAGTACACGACTCAGCCAAAGATCATTTTTTTCCAACAAATTGAAGATGTTGCCAACAACAATGACTTCTACAAAAAATTTGGAAGATGTTTCCCCCACATCACTGTTCAGGGTCCTCATGGTGTCTTTTGCATCCTTTAGGCTCGACGGCCTCCATTTCAAGCGCCGGAGGCAAAGATGACGTTCTTTTTGACGATGAGGAAGGTGGCCGCTGTGCTAACAGCAGATAAACCACAACTGCCAGACAAACCCAACGAATCAGACGTAGATCAAACGAGAGCTTGGATAGAGAAATCAAAGGAGTTGTAGAATTGGATGGAGCATGATTACTTGTGCAAGAACTTCATCATCAACGGTCTCAGCGACGATCTCTATGAATATTACAACACTGACAAAACAGCAAGGGAGATCCTGGATGCGCTGCAGAAAAAGTATGACACAAATGAAGTAGGAGCAAAGAAGTATGCCGTCATCTGCTACCTCAAGTATCAAATGACAGATGACAGGTCAGTAGAAATGCAGTCTCTTGAGATTCAAAAAATAGCTCATGAGATCATCTCCGAAGTATAGGTTTGAATGAACAGTTTCAAGTAGTTTTAATTTATAAATTACCTCCCAGTTAGAAGGATTTTAAGAATAATATTAGACTTAAAACTAAGAAATTTTCATTAGAAAGTCTAATAACCCATCTCTCTATTGAGGAGGAATCTAGTAAACAGGATATGAAGGAAGAAGTGCTTGCTGTTTCAGGTAACACTAACAAAGCAGCAGTTCTGAAACCGAATCCCAAAAGCTTTAAGAATCAGAACCACAAGTTTAATCAAAACTGCAAAAAAAAGAATTTGAATTCATAAGGAAACCATAGAGGTCAATAGAAACTACCCTAAAAGAATGACTGCGAATAGTTGTTTCTTTGTTACAATTGTGCAAAATTAGGTCACATGGAACGCAAGTGTCGGAACAGACCAAGCTTTGCACCACAGGCTAACCTGACTGAGGAGCCTCTTACGACTATGATTTCTGATAATATTCACCTTGTTGGGGGATCAGAGGGTTGGTAGGTAGATATTAGGACTACACGTCATGTCTGCTATGACGTGCTATGTTCAAAACATACACGGAGACTAAGGACAAGAAAGTGCTATTGGGAGACTCTCACATCGCTATTATTGCTGGGACTGGAAGCGTAGAGCTGAAGTTTTCCTCTGGAAAGACTATCACTCTGAAAGACATCGTGCACACTCTAGAGATGAGAAAGAATCTTGTTTCAGGTTATCTTCTTAATAAGGCTGGATTTACACAGACTATTGGGGATGATATGTACACCATCACTACGAATGGTATGTTTTTGGGTAGGGATTATGCAGCTGATGACATATTTAAACTTAATGTTGAATGTAATAAAATGTCTGTTACTGCATACATGTTGTGTGATTTTAATATTTAGCACTCTAGACTATGTCATGTAAATAAACGAATAATAAAGAACATGAATAGCTGAGAATAATCTCTAGTCTGTCACTAAATGATTTTGAAAAATGTGATTTTTGTAGTCAAGCAAAAAAAATTAAAGCCCTATATAAATCTGTAATTATAGAATCAAAACCCTTAGTCTTGATTCATTCTGATATATGTAAGTTTGATGACACTCTGACTAGAAATGGACACAGCTACTTTATCACTTTCATTGATGACGGGTCTGATTTTACTTATGCGTACCTTATGAAAAATAAAAGTAATGCATTTGAGATGTTTAAATCTTTTATAACTGAATTTGAAAACCAGTCTAGTAAGAAAGTTAGTGCAAGGTGATAGAGGAAATGAATATGAATCAAGTTTTTTTATCAAATTTTAGAACTCACATGGAATAATACATGAAAGAACCGCACCATATTCACCTGAAATGGATGGTAAAGCTGAAAGGACAAATAGAACGTTAACTAAATTTGTAGTTGCTATTTTACTTAATTCTGATGCATATTTTTGAATAGGATCCCTAATTCAAAAGGCAAAATTTCCCTTTTAAAATCTTAAGAAATAATAAGCTGAACGTGTCTTATTTTAGAACTTGGGGATATTTAGCATATGTTCACATACCTGATCCTAAGAGAATAAAATAACAAGCAGAGCATATGAATGTGTATTTATTGGCTATGCTACTAATTGCAAAGCATGTAGATTTTATGCTCATGTGCAGAATGTTTGCACCAAAAATGGTCACAAACCCAAAGTATCGTGAAAGCACCAAACAATGAATATAAATCAGCAATATTCAAGCATAAGTCTCAGATCTAAGCAAACAAAAACAGTAATCCATAAATAACAATCAGAAACGCAAGATTTATAGTGGTTCGTCTATTCCGGCCTACGTCCACTTCAAAGTTTTATCTATTATTGATGTTCTTTGCTGATTACAAATGATTAGAGCAGTTATAATGAAGAATTTTGACTATAACAGCAATGGTAAGATGTAGGATTGAATCCGGCAGAATCTGGACGTCGAATAGCCAAAAAAGATCTTAAGGGGGCTATTTATAGGCGTAGGAGGATGATACCGCGCTGAAACTTTAGGAGACTTCTTCTGCCACGTGAGTGGGCCTACGCGACTGACCCCACCAAGTTTCGACTTGATCTGTGATCGATACGAAATAATTTCGTATCCATTAAAAATGATCCAGTCGAGCTGAAACTTGGCAGGACTATTCTTTACCTTGTATGTAAGCTACTGTGAAAATTTCATTGTATTTGGATCAATGGTTTATGAGATATGATCGATGCGAATTCAAATTGCTCGATGGCTGTCTGGTTCGAATCCAATCGTTCGAACCGATCACTTCGAATCGATGGCAATGCATGTGAGCAGGTTGACGTGGCACGCGCTCTTCGTGTCGATCCGCTTTCCACTCCGGTTTGATCGAGTCACTTCGAGTATTTCGCCGCGTTCGCATCCATAACTCACGCGTCATCTCTGGCCCGTTTGACTCGATAGATACGAACAAGTATGTATTAATGGATTCGAACAAGAACCCCAGATGGATACGAAGGGGTCAACATCCGATGGATGCGAAGTCATCTGATGGATTCGAGACGGATAGATACGAGGACTTGCATCCCTGACCGATACGAAGATGATCGATTCGAATGGAAGCTCATCCATGGATACAGAACGTGTCTAGCTGGATGAATACGAAACATGACGTTGCCGATCGATGTGAATCGCGTGTCCTACTGATGGATACGAACTCGATCGATGCGAGCCGAGGTTCCTCGATGGATTCGAACTCGATCGGTGCAAAGTTAATGGATACGAATGGAGACGTGATGATGGATACAGACTCCATCGATACGTAGCTAGTGCTGTCTCATGGATACGAAAATGTGACTTTTTCCTCCAACTTGCATCGACATATCTTGAGCATATGAACTCGGATTGACCCGAAATTTGGAATGCGGGATTTTGTGGTTTTGCTTGTCATGTCTTATCAATTGTAGCCCAATCCGAATTCGAACAAAATTCATCGATATCCATGGTTATCCTGCAATGCATAGTTGATATTCATGACTTGTTATTATCGATTTTCAGTTAATTTTTGGGTATCTCAGCTTTGCCAAAAGGTGGGGTAACACAGAACATATGAGATAGCCGAACAATGGATACATATGCAGATATGATAACATCTACATCCAATAGTTATCCACGTCCAATTATTATATGTACAGTTTTTATTAAGATTTTTTTTTGTGTATTTTAGTATATAAAATGATGGTCATTTACTATTTTTATCTAGGTAAAAAAAATTAATGTGTATAAAAATCAATATTTGCTGCATTAAATTATTTTTCTTGCCATATTATTTATTTTATATATTTTTACTACTAAAATAGATTTATAATAAACCAAATTTTATATTAGTTTATTTAAATCTATTGGTTATGAACTAGTCAAAGAATATCCAATAAATATTTAATATACATTTGCATCCGCGGATATGGATATTGTAATGACCTAGAATTTTACCACTTTAAAACATACTATTTAAAGTGATTTTAAATATAAAATGGATAAGGTTATATGATTCAAACAATATTAGATAGGATTTGAAAAGAGAAGTATGCACAAAATTAATAACATTTGCCTACATCGACAAAAGTGACAAAATGCCGATTTCAGAAAATTAGGTTTAATGGTTAAATAAATTAACCTTCATGATGCAGCTAAGGCTAGAGAAGAAATTGTGCAATCTTTAATTCCTGAAAACATGAGTTTGTGGTGTAGTTTGATGAGTCGTCCACGACTCAATGAAAGATTGAGTCGTTTCCGACCTAAGGAGTTACAGGGGGAAGTGATAACCATAGGTCGAATGGAGGAGGTATCGGACTTGAGTCGTTCACGAGTCAATGGAAGCATGAGTCGCTTCCGAGCTAACTGGATATCAGAAGGAGACTGTGCCGAGTCAACGAGTTACGACTCATGACGAGTCGCCCTAATTGAGTCGTTAAGGAGTTATGCCGCAATATGTCTGTGTAGTGTGTTTTCTTGAGTCAGTTAGTTCGGTAACGACCTTGCCTAAGTCGTTTGCATTTTTGTTTGTTGTAAAGGGGATGAGTCGCTTCATGTTAAGTCGGTGCCGACTTAAGAGTTGTCTCGGTTATGTGTATATATGAGTCGTTGTATCTTTGAGTCGTCTGTATATATTGGTGTTAGATCGTTGTTGACATATATTGAGTCGCATGGTGTTTGAGTCGCTGCCGAGTCAATATGAGTCGTAAGTCTTGTGATGAGTCGGTCAGGTCTTGAGTCGTACGCGACTTATGGGCTGTGTTGTAAACTTCTATAAATAGGGAGTGAGTTGTAACTTTTTGGGGGTTGATTTTTGAAATAAAATTTCTTGTTGATTGCTTTGTGCTTTCTTCTCTAATTGGTAGTTGAGTGTAATCTCCTATCTCCACTTACGTCATTCGAGTGCGCTCGAATCCACGTTTGTTGAAGCCAATTCACGGAATCTAGTGCGCTAGATCAACGTACGAAGAATCGTAGATCTTTGAACACGGTATAGTGCGCTATCAACGTGTTTGAGATAGCTAGAATTCGGTATCTTCGGATCAACGAATTTGGGCATTTCGGTATCTTCATTCCATCGATCGCGACTTTCACCAATTGAAGTTTGTTTCGAATTATCCGCTGCGTCAGTTTTTGGTATCAGAGCTATACTTAGCCAATCATAGCTAAGCTGATTCTTGGAGCCAAGTATTTGAAGTTGAAGTTTGACGTTGTGTTCGTTGTGTTCATCTTGAAGTTGCAACAAGTTCGAAGATTTTGATCCATCTCATTTTGGATCTAGATTTGGAGAAGTGTTTGAATTTGAAGTTAGGCCGTGTATACTTGTGAAGTAGCCGAGCCTAATGAAGGGTCTTGAAGCTTGAGCCGTGACTTATTGTTGTTTGGTTGAAGTGTTGTGTTGATTCAATCATGCCGCCAAGTAGAGCTAACCGCCATCAAAATGTTGAAGCTTTGTATCGAAGAGAAGAAGCCGATCAAATGGAGCAACGTATGCATGAGAAGATTGATGAAGGCATTGGTAGGTTGGAGAAGCTTATGATTGATATGAATCAAAGTAGAAGAAGAAATTCACCTGAATCCATCCGTGGGGGTAGTAGAGTGTCATCACATTCAGAACGGGAGAGGAGAGAAAGTCAAGAGACTAGGAGTGTTGACAATCGAAGTAGGAGGAATGTTGATGATCATGACAGACGGGATGTTGGTAGTAGGAATGGTGGTAGAGATGTTGGAGGACGAGAACGACAACGATATGCATCAGACTTTGTAGAGGAGTTTGATGGTGAAAGAGGAAGTATTCATTTCAGAGACCGAGATCAGGGACAACGTCAGTATCGGGTTATTGATGATGATCGACGTTGGGAATCGGGAATGAAGATGGAGATTCCGGAGTTTAAAGGAGGGATGGTAGCTGAAGAATTCTTGGATTGGTTATCTAATGTGGAGGAAATCTTTGATTTCAAGGAGGTTCCGGAGAATCGAAGGGTGAAGTTGGTTGCTACTAGGTTGAGGGGGAGAGCTTTGGCGTGGTGGCAGCAAACTAAACTTACCAGGGAGAGAATGGGGAAGTCAAAGATAGAATCTTGGGATAAGATGAAGAAATTGATGAGAGCTACATTTTTGCCATACAACTATCAATCGCTTATGTACCAGAGATTGCAGAATCTAAGGCAGGGGACGAAATCAGTAAATGACTATGCAGATGAATTTTACCAACTTATTGCCAGGAACGATATAATGGAGACAGAAGAACAGCTGACTGCTAGGTTTGTTGGAGGATTGAGAATGCAGATCCAGGATATGGTTAATATGTTCGATCCCAGATCTGTAGCGGAGGCACATCAAAAGGCGTTAGCTTGGGAAAAACAAGGAAGACGTGGAAGTGGTGTGTTTACCAATTCTAACAATCAAGTGAAGGGAGTCGGTGGAAGTTCTAATGTTCCTAAGATTGTTGCCAAACCAGTTGTGAAGGAGGCTGAGAAGGCGAATGCTAACAGTGGTTTCAAATGTTATAATTGTCAGGAGTTGGGTCATAAAAGCAATGAATGTCCGAAGCCGAAGAAGAGAGCAATGATTGCATAAGTTGAGGAGGATGATGATGAGGAAGCTGAATGTTCTAATTCACCTAATGTTGAGGAGGAAGAAGAAGTGTCGGGAGACGAAGGTTGTAATCTGATGATGAGGAGGTCTTGTTTGACGCCAAAACAAGAGGAGGAAGATAGTTGGTTGAGGAATAACATATTTCAATCTACTTGCACTATTCTTGGAAAAGTTTGTAAATTTGTCATTGATGCTGGGAGTTGCGATAATATTATCTCCACAGAGGCAGTGAGGAAATTGGAGTTGAAAACCGAGAAGCATCCTAAACCATACAAGTTAGCTTGGTTAAGGAAGGGTGGTGAAGTGAAAGTTGGGAAAAGAGCTTGCGTGAAATTTTCTATTGGGAAGAAATACAAAGATGAAATCTGGTGCGATGTAGTGGACATGGATGTGTGTCATCTGTTGTTGGGCAGGCCATGGCAGTTTGATCGAGCAGTACAACACGATGGTCGAACCAATAGCTATAGTTTCATGTTCGAGGGTACTAAAATCACTTTGGTTCCCAAGAAGCAACAACAGAAGGAGAGCAAGCTGGAGGAGATTGAGGAATTGAAAATTCTGTTGACTTTGAAGGAGTTTGTTAAAGAGGTTGAAGAGGAGCCTGAAGTATACTTGTTGATTGGGCGTGAGAGCAGTGAAGAGGTCGAAATTCCAGAAGAAGCGAAGCCAGTTTTGCAAGAATTTGAGGATGTATTTCCAGAGGAGTTGCCTAAGGAGTTACCGCCACTGAGAGACATTCAACATCAGATCGATCTTGTTCCGGGAGCAGTATTACCACATAGACCACATTATCGAATGAGTCCGAAGGAACATGAAGAGTTGAGGAGGCAGGTGGAAGAGTTTCTTGAACAAGGGCGTGTTCAGGAAAGCTTGAGTCCTTGTGCAGTACCAGCTTTGTTGGTGCCGAAGAAGGATAGAACATGGAGGATGTGCACAGATAGTAGAGCTTTGAACAAGATTACTGTACGTCACAGATTTCCTATGCCAAGGTTGGATGACTTGCTGGATCAGTTGAGTGGGGCAACTATTTTTTCGAAGATTGATTTAAAGAGTGGTTATCATCAAATTCGAATTAAACCTGGAGATGAATGGAAAACCGCCTTCAAGACGAGAGAGGGGTTATACGAATGGTTGGTTATGCCATTTGGCTTATCAAATGCACCTAGTACATTTATGCGAGTGATGAATCAAATCTTTAGACCATTCATTGGGAAGTTCGTGGTGGTTTATTTCGATGATATTCTGATATATAGCGGGAGTACAGAGGTGCATGTAGAGCATTTGAGAAAGGTGTTAATTATTCTTCGTGAGGAACAATTTTATGCGGCTACGAAAAAATGTGTGTTCATGACGAGAAGTGTTTTATTTTTGGGATATGTTGTATCTGAGAAGGGAATCCAGGTGGACCAGAGTAAAGTTGAAGCTATTAGAAATTGGCCACAGCCGAGAACTATCACTGAAGTTAGAAGTTTCCATGGATTGGCGTCATTCTACCGAAGGTTTATTCCACACTTCAGTAGCGTGATGACACCAGTTACTGATTGCATGAAGGGGAAACAATTTTCTTGGACAAAGGATGCTGGGATTGCTTTTGAGGAGATCAAGAAACTTTTGACGACAGCACCAATTCTTATTTTACCTAATTTTCAGTTATTGTTTGAGCTACACACTGATGCATCAAAGGTTGGGATTGGAGGGGTGTTGAGTCAGCAGGGGAGACCTATTGCATATTTCAGTGAAAAGTTATCAGGGGCAAAGATGAGATACGATACATATGACGTTGAATTTTACGCTGTTGTGCAAGCTGTTAAGCATTGGAGACACTACCTGTTTCAGAAGGAATTTGTTCTTTATACTGATCATGAAGCTTTGAAGCATTTACAGGGGCAGGATAAGATTTCAGCAAGACATGCATCGTGGATTGCATATTTACAGCAGTTTACCTTTGTTGTTAAGCACAAATCGGGGGTGACGAACCGTGTGGCTGATGCTTTAAGTCGGAGGAGTCATTTGTTGACAACAATGAAAGTGGAAGTGACAGGTTTTGAGCTATTGCCAGAGCTGATTGAAGAAGATCCTTATTTTGTGAAATTTGTTGAAAAGGTAAAGGAAGGAAGTGCTGACGAGTTTATATTGGTGGAGGGTTTTCTGTTTAAAGGGAATCGTTTATGCATACCGGATTGTAGCTTGAGATTGAAAATTATCAAGGAGTTACACGAGGAAGGGCATGTGGGCCGTGATCGTACTTTGCAATTGATTTCACAGTCTTACTCTTGGCCGTCGATGAGGAAAGAAGTGGGAAGGTTTGTGGAGCAATGTCATATTTGCCAAGTTTCGAAAGGAACTGCGACCAATGCTGGATTATATATGCCGTTACCTGTACCAGTTAAACCATGGGTTGATGTGAGTATGGACTTTGTATTGGGATTGCCGAGAACGCAGCGTGGTAACGATTCTATATATGTAGTGGTTGACAGATTTTCTAAAATGGCACATTTTATTGCTTGCAAGAAGACGGCGGATGCTGTTCGTGTTGCTCAGTTATATTTTAAAGAAATCTATCGTCTACATGGGTTGCCGGAATCTATTGTCTCAGACAGGGATACCAGATTTTTAAGTCATTTTTGGCTTAGTTTGTGGAAGATGGTGGGAACAAAGTTGAACTTTAGCAGCGCTTATCATCCGCAAACCGATGGGCAGACAGAAGTGGTTAACAGATCATTGGGAAACTTGTTACGGTGTTTAGTGAAAGATAATCTGAAGAGTTGGGACATGAAGTTATGCCAGGCAGAGTTTGCTCATAATCATGCAGTGAATCGTAGCACAGGATTCAGTCCATTCCAGATTGTATATTCAAATTTACCCAGGGGACCGTTGGATTTGGCAGTAGTACCACAACTGAAGGGGACGGTTAAACGAGCTGTAGACTTTGTTGACAGGTTGACGGAATGTCATAAGATCGTTCAAGAACGATTAGAAAAGTCAAATGAGAAGTATAAGCGGGCTGCTGATTTGAAACGACGGAGTATTGAATTTAAGGAAGGTGATTTGGTTTATGTTGTATTGAAGAAGGATCGTTTTCCGGTGGGTGCTTATAACAAGTTGAAGGCGCGGAATATTGGTCCAATTGAAATTATGAAGAAAATTAATGAAAATGCTTATAAGTTGAAGCTGCCAGAAGATGTTTACACGTCTGACGTGTTCAATGTTAAACATCTTGTTCCATATTACGGAGGTAAACAATCAGATGAAGAAGAATGTACAAATTCGAGGATGAATTTTTCTCAACCGGGGGAGGATGATGCAGCTAAGGCCAGAGAAGAAATTGTGCAATCTTTAATTCCTGAAAACATGAGTTTGTGGTGTAGTTTGATGAGTCGTCCACGACTCAATGAAAGATTGAGTCATTTCCGACCTAAGGAGTTACAGGGGGAAGTGATAACCATAGGTCGAATGGAGGAGGTATCGGACTTGAGTCGTTCACGAGTCAATGGAAGCATGAGTCGCTTCCGAGCTAACTGGATATCAGAAGGAGACTGTGCCGAGTCAACGAGTTACGACTCATGACGAGTCGCCCTAATTGAGTCGTTAAGGAGTTATGCCGCAATGTGTCTGTGTAGTGTATTTTCTTGAGTCAGTTAGTTCGGTAACGACTTTGCCTAAGTCGTTTGCATTTTTGTTTGTTGTAAAGGGGATGAGTCGCTTCATGTTAAGTCGGTGCCGACTTAAGAGTTGTCTCGGTTATGCGTATATATGAGTCGTTGTATCTTTGAGTCGTCTGTATATATTGGTGTTAGATCGTTGTTGACATATATTGAGTCGCATGGTGTTTGAGTCGCTGCCGAGTCAATATGAGTCGTAAGTCTTGTGATGAGTCGGTCAGGTCTTGAGTCGTACGCGACTTATGGGCTGTGTTGTAAACTTCTATAAATAGGGAGTGAGTTGTAACTTTTTGGGGGTTGATTTTTGAAATAAAATTTCTTGTTGATTGCTTTGTGCTTTCTTCTCTAATTGGTAGTTGAGTGTAATCTCCTATCTCCACTTACGTCATTCGAGTGCGCTAGAATCCACGTTTGTTGAAGCCGATTCACGGAATCTAGTGCGCTAGATCAACGTACGAAGAATCGTAGATCTTTGAACACGGTATAGTGCGCTATCAACGTGTTTGAGATAGCTAGAATTCGGTATCTTCGGATCAACGAATTTGGGCATTTCGGTATCTTCATTCCATCGATCGTGACTTTCACCAATTGAAGTTTGTTTCGAATTATCCGCTGCGTCACTTCACCAGAGCTAGAACCCAATCTTGATTATTAATTAATTTATAAGTGATTATATTTTTAAATAACATTATACAAATTTATTTTTAAATTTGGTTTACATAAATAAGTAGTTTAACTAAAGCGTCAAAATGTGACCTTAAAATTTTTGTTGAAAATCAACATTTTGTTGATTAAAAGTTGTCGCAACGTCGTCGCACCATTATTTTCTTATATAAAAACATATATTCAAATAGTAGAAGTATTAATTAATTTATTAATCAAGTTTACTTTTACTAAACATACATAGAAAATTCTAGAATATAATTAACAAACAGTAATAACAAAAATACAAACATGTCATTCCTAAGAAAAAGTAAACATCAAATCAAACCAAACATAATTATTATATTCCTTACTTACTTCTTAAGTGAAAATGACATAAAATAGTGATTTGAAATGTGATGTTAAGTGCTGAAAAAATAAGGTTGCTTAAAAAGTAAGTAAAGGGTATTTTGGTCTTTTTACAAAATATTATTTTAATCCAAATTTTTTTCTATAAATAAGCATCCACTTTCTCACTTTTTTTCACTTCTTATTCTTTCTTTTTCAAGCTTTTCTTCCACTCTCTTATGGCTTCTTCTCTTTTCCTTACTAACTTTTCTTAAAATCATATCAAATCAACTCCAGACACAAACAAACTTTGTCAAAGACCTTAGAATTACCATTAAAACATGGTTTAGCGTCTAAAAATGGAAGAACTGATGGAGGAGAGGTTGGAACCCAAGGAGGCCGAACCTATGAAGAGGAGGGGCAAGTTCAAGGAGCTCCGGAGCGAGAAAAAGAGAAGAAAGTACTGCTGGAATCAAGAGGAAAATCTACGAAAAAGATTGATGGAGCGGAACTAATCGTGAGTACTCAAGTCTTAGTTTTATTTTAATAGAACTTAAATTAATAGTACACATGTTAAATTAGAAATTAATATGTTGAATATTGGTTGATATTATGGTTGATTATATGTGTGTGATATGGATGATAACTTGGTTTGATGAATGATAAGAGAAATATTTGGTACGTATAGTTAATTCAATGGAAATTAATCCATTTAAATATGTGTATAAAAATTATTTAGCCTCTTAATGATTTTAAAGTATCTAAAAAGATTGAAAATGATATTATAATAATATGATATCATAACATGAAATGAAACAAAATGAAAAATAAGTTTGAAATGATAAAAATATTATTTTAAATAAGTTAAAATAGTTTAAATACGGTTTAAAGCAAATTTGAAGTGTTTCAGACAAGTTCCGAAGCAATTCACAAAATTGAACAAAATTGAGCTCGTCGCGTAGCGATAGTTCGTAAATTTCAACTCGTAACTTCAAATTGACGCAGAGAATGATTTATAAGTCAGTTTTCTTCGAAATAAAAATTCTTTAATCCACAATGATAATAGTTTTCCAACGAAGAACGAAAATCAAAATTTCATCAAGTAGAGTTTGAAATATGTCCAAAACAATTTTCTAAAAACATCACGGTTTTGCAGTTCGGAATCCAAAAGGGAATTTCTTTATAAATGATATTTTTAAATGATTAAAAATATGAAATAAAATTTTTAAATCCATTAAATGGTTTAAAAAAGATTTGGAATGGAAAATTTGAATTTTAAAATATTAAAAAGTTGTTTAAATCAAATAAGCTTATATATCACTTTCCCTAGCACTTTTATGCTCCGAATTCTATAGCCTTTTGAATATGAGGTGAAATGTATCATATTTAAAGTGGTAGCAGCGCTTTATTATGAAAATCTTCGATTTGCAAGAATATGATTTGAATTAAGAAACAAATCTTTGATTAAGATTTAATGAATGATTTGGGAATATTTTCCCTAAGTTAAAAGTTATAACTTGAATATAAGAAATCTTTGATTAATATTTAATGAATGATTTGGAAAGATGTTCCTAAGTAAAAGAGAAAATGATTTTGAATTATTCCAAGATTTAAGAAAGGTTTAAGTAAACCAAATAATTTGATAAATGAGTTCTAATGATTCCATATACTCTTGAAAAGAAAATGAAATAAATTGAAAAGAATATATCTGAGAAAGATATTTGATTTAAATAAAAGTCGAAGTAATTGATTAATGATTGATATCCACATATGAACTAACATCTTTTAAATCGATAATTGGCTTCGAAGGAATCGGGGTTGAATTTGGGTGATCCCTATCCGAAAACCACTTCGAACCAATGTATACATTCGAAAGTGAAGACATGTTGAAGATGATGATTATTGAAGACTGTGGATCTTCATAGCTTGAGAACTACTTGTTGACATGCTCTGGGTCGCTCCTATAATAGAGTTATTTATAGTAGTGGTCTCGTTGTTGTGGAGATTTTTTCGGATCATAAGGGCTTCTCGCCTAGTTATAGCCGAGGAAAGTGCCTTCGGTTTCGTTCAGTCCTGGAACGAACTTAACTGGACGAATGTCTGACATTGCACTTCAGAGACACGACATTTTACTTTTACAAATTTATATCTGCTTGGTGGCAGACAAGGCAACTTCTCTTAACTTAACACCCTTCTCTGAGACACACGAGCTCAGTGGTTGTGTGCTTATGGGGGTCAAATAGTGATCAACGGAATGGAAATGTGGCATTCAAAGTGGAACCTATTATGATCAAAGCGTGGTTTTGTATGAAAAGCGTGGCTTTGAAAAAATTTATTGTAGCCTCGCGAGCCTTACATCTCGATTATGATGGAATTCTATGTGGTCAGATGTATGCTCACATTTTAGATAGTAGTGATTTGGGTTATCAGATGTTCTGAGCCCTAAGTACGAAATACGTCTGGGCCTCATGGTAGGGATGCACGAAGTCAGAGTCCTTTGATGTTATTCGCAGATTGTATCCCCTTTAGCCATTTGTGTTGTTGTATAACGGCGTTTGAGTCTTGGACGTAAGCCATGGATAATCTATCCACTAGTTCCCTATCATGTTGGAAAATCCAATTCCAATACGAGCTTTGTGGTTTTGATTGTGTTCCCAAAATAGCTGTAATAACTTGCAAACATTTCAACTATCCCTTTTGGTATCATATATTTCGTTCGGTACATTTTGTTGACCCGGTCCGGATGTATTCCATTAGACTTAGTCCGGGTATCGATACATTGAATAAGTTTATTAGAAAAGATTTTTCAAAAGGAATGTCATAAAAAAATAATATTAAGTGTATTTTGGTATAAAAGTGTTTTGGTTATCATAAGGTAAAAAGCCGCCCATGTTTATGCGTAGGTGTGGTCTTATGGGATACCCTTCTTTTCAAAGTTTTTGATAACATCGTCATGATCTATGAATTTAAAATTTCGAGTATCTCACGCTGGTTTATCAAACCTGATTTGGGTATTTTTAATACTAGGGTCATATCCAAGTAGTTTTCGGTTTAGTTGAAGACGGTTGAAGTTTCCAAAGGAAAGCTGAAGATCTTCATCATCGTATGGACGTATTCTATTATCCGCTACATCTATTGCATTTGTTTTGTTGTTTTCAGCATTTGTAAGTACAGGGGTTTATAAATGTCTAGGATGAACTTAGGTTAGACTTGGATATTGTATTTAAAATTTTCCGCTGTAAAGATTATTATTGAAATAATATATGTTATTCCATTCATGTGAGATTCTTTTGTCTTTATTTTCTTTCTACCCTTAATGATCTGCTTGTTCGTGCAATTTGATTTGGACATGTGTGGTTTATTGTCAATTCAAAAGGTATGGAAAAACGAATCATTACATTTTCTATCAAAGCCGATGATTAAGTGAGAACCTTGGCTTTGGTGGGGTATGTACTCATCAGAGATAGGGTCAGTAATGCCCTAGGATGAGTGGCTCATTAGTGATAGGGTTACTAACACCCTAGAATGAGTTTGATTATATTATATATGAGAACGTATTTGTTATTTGATATAAAAATGTTTTGTATTGATTTATCGGATGAGCGGTTTATAAATTCTGGTCGATATGGGAAGTATAACTGTATCGATAGGTATTTCCAAACTCTTAACAAAACGAACCGACACACTGATTTTGAAAAATTGGTAAAAGAAATAATTTTAACTAGGATTATATTTTGAATATAAAGTTTATATTTTTAAAAGTTGTATAGTTAGAAATCATGATTAGTGAAATTAATATATGAACATCTTGTGATTAGAATTTCACAGTATGACTATAAGATGTTTCATAAAAATAATCGAAAATTAAGAAATCTGATAAGGTAATTAAGATCTGTAACGACCCATAAATGTCGATAATTAAATTGGTTAATTTAATAAGATTTTTGCAATAAAGTTTAGAAAGAAATAAAAACTTTACAATTTATAATGAAGTGAATGTAAAAAAATGAAATGCAGCGATGGTAATTAAAAACCAATCAATGACAATTGAAGTGAAACCCTAATAATGAAATAGTGTAAATTGTTCCACTTAGCTATAAAATAGAAAATAAGTAAATAAGGGAAAGTGATGTATAAATAAATGAATTAGTATAATTTATGGTAATTGGATGAATTCAGAATTATGTAAGTAATTATGATAATTAGTTGAATATAAAATAAACTTAAGTTTAAATTAAAGTTATGATAACAATTATTATAAATTACATAATTTATTTGTCAATGAATTTATTGGAAATCAATTTTATTTAAATGTTAAGTAAATGAAAGGTAAACAATAGGAACTAGGTTTATAGAGTAATAATGGACTTAATATAAAGATTGAAATTGAATCAAATCAAATTTATTTGGAACTTATTTTTAATTAATTGGAACTCAATTTTAATAAATGAATTTATTGTAAATGAAATTAAATTTTGCGTTAATTGAAAATTAAGATGAAATTGGAGAATACTAATGTAATAGGTCATGAGTCCAATGTTAATTTTATCCATTTGACAACAATTAATTAAATAATAGAATGAAAAGTAAATTAAATGGAATTATTGGAATTAAGTTTATAATTTCTAAATTTAATAAAAATGAAATTTAACGCTGAAATTGATGAATGAATCGACATTAAAGTGACATCTAAATTTGTGTTAAATTATGGTAAATGTCCTAGTAATTTAAAATGAGAGAAATTGTTATTTATTAAATTTGATTGAAAATTTGATTTAATAAATAAATAAATAAATTTGTTTAATTAATGTAAAAGTAGCCATTTTGGCCACTGACTCAGATTTCGATGAAACCAGTTTCATCGGATCTATAACGGTGAATTATTGTAGGATTTCAAGTTTCGTAGCGATCGGACTTGTCGTTTGATCGTACGGGCTCGAAATGCCTAGAAATCAATGAAATTGAAATCAATTGAAATCAATTTGAAATAACTTGATTTTAGCAAAACTTCTTCATATGATGGAATTTAGACATGAAACCTGTTCCATTGATTTTAAAATATTTTAAAACATCTATTTTGATATATGGGTTGATCTAATTTCATTCAGGAGTCGAAACGGGCTTTTCGGGCCATCTATCGTTCAATCAAATCTGATCCGTTCTTTTATTTTTAGCTCTAGCTATTTATATCCAATTATAAACCCTAACAGCCTTTCTATTTCTAATTTTTGTATGTACAGAAACTTCTGTTGCTCCTCTTTCTTAATGGCTGAAAACTCTAATCTCCCCAATCCAACCTCAATTCAGAATACAACTTTAGAAATCAAACTTCACAAACTATATCGAATTATATATGGATTTGAAGCTGTCAACGAGCGCAAGTCAAATATCGGAGTCGTTTTTCAATATGTGTTTCGGTGTGGCCGAAAATCAATGAACTATCCACCCGTTCATCACGCCGTTACCAAACTTGTCCGATCTTTGAATCTATTTGTGGGTATCGTAGAGTGGACCGAGGAGACTTCATCTATGCAGTTTATTTGGCGAATCGACGGTGGGATTTGGTGATAAAATTCGATTTGGGGATAGGGTTTCTGGCAGCGGCTGGGTTCATTGGGGTGCGCGCGGCCCCCGTAGGGTCGGCCAAGGAAGGGACGCGGTCGGCGAAGTGGGTCTGGTGATGGCTGGCCTCTGGCGGCGGTGGATCAAATGAGGCGAAGGTGGCTATGGTTCAACGATGTTTACGTGTGCGTCTGTCGTTCGGGATAGGGCTTTGTGTGACTAGAGAGGAAAGTTGACATGGCATTGTGCGATAGGTAAGGTTTTTTTATTTTATTTGAATTTCTATTTCCGTATGTTCTAACGTACATAACTTTTTCATACAAGGTCGAAATTGTGTGCGGTTTCTTTTGTTAGAATCGTATTGAAATTCTGGACATTATGGCTAGGGTTTGGACGAATTCTGACACTGTTTAAAATTTGGGTTTAAAGTGGATTTAAATTCAATTTAAATTCAAAAGGTGAGTGTTATAACCCACTCACAACTTCTAAAATTTCTTATGTGTGTTCAATTAATTTTTGATGTGATTAGAAATTTATTTATGACTATTTCGCATATTTTTAATCATCATCTCAGTTAAATTGATTTCATTGAATTAAATTATTATTTAATCCATTATTGTATATAAACTGCCAGTTAAATTGTTATTTGATTTATTATTGAATATAAACTGCCAGTAAATACCTGTTACTTATTGTCTGCTCTATATTGATGTTATCGATTGAATTGGATGATGATTGTGATAAATGTTGATAATTGATAATGGATGAATGAATGTTGTATTTTTTTATTGTTATAAACTGCAAGTTGTTATGGATTTTTATTTCATTCGGGATTGCTGTTTGAAATGATATATAACCGTACCTATATTTCAAGTTACAGATTGAAATAATAATAAATATCTGTATCACTTGACCATAGGATATAAAATTATATACAGACGGTCTATATATAAAAATATTTTGAAATGATTTCTATGGTTCTGTAAAGAAATATATGGGTAATATAAATATTGATTTTAGATGTTAAATAAATGTTACTTTATTATTGATTTTTAGCAATGTATAAATTTGTTTTGAAATATAAAATAAGTTAAATAATAAAGTTTGATTGCTTTTATATAATATGGTTAAGTATCTATTTAAATTATATGATATATAGAGTTTATAAGGATTTAAATAAAATTAAGGTTAGAAGATAAATACGAAACTGATTTGAATTAAAGTATTTAAGAATTATACTTAAATAAATTTGATTTGAAATTAAATAAAATTGAGATTTTAAAGAGTATGACTTTTATAACTTGATTTAGGTTTAGAGTAATTGATAGAATATCCAGTTATTTGAAGTTTAAATTACTTAAATGATATTTGATCTATTAAGTAAACATTTCAAATCTAAATAATAGTAATTGAATTTGATATATTTGGAATTATCAAAGAATTAGTTTTTAAATGGTGGAATATTTAAAGCTTTGAAATATATGGGAATTGAAATGATTTATTTTGGGGTTCAAATCGGTATTTGGAATTGATTTGTGTAATTTAAGAAGTTATTTTATTATATAAAGTAATTTAATATTTAAGACATTTAAGTGGTGTAGTTATGTTTTAAAGTTATGAGTTATGATTTGAAAGTGTTATACTTTAAGTGTTTGATTTCGAAGTGTTATAACTTTGAAAGTGCTATGATTTTGGAAAAAGGATATATTTGAAATAAAAATGAGATTATATTGATTTGGGTTTTATAAAAATGATATCATATTGATTGGTTTTTGAAATGGAAACGATATCATATTTATAGGGTTTGAAATGGATATTATATTCTGATTTTGAAGTATAATTTATTTTGAAATGACCAAGGTGTTATAATAACGTTTGGTTGTTAAATAGACCAGGATCAGAAGTTGTCATAATCTCTGCCAACTCCGAAAACCACTTTAACAACCGTGTACGCGGTGGAGATTCCAGAATGAAGTTGGATGGTGGAGGCGTTCCTTTGAGGTATATACGTGGACCCGACTCCCGTGAGTTGGCATAAGGTGGCTAAAACAAGAGCGATTCCGAGCCAGTGAGGTAGCTCCTCTTATCGGACACACTCCTTCGATATTATATTCTGACTTGGAGATTGATTTGGCGGCCACTTTTGATTTTTGATTTGGGGTGTGGCTCGAGGTGGACGGTAGCTGCACGCTATGCATCACCACCAGTCCGGATAGTAATTGGTATATCTACCCTTACATTGCCTTGTGTGCCATGTCACCTACCCTAGCGCGCCTTGTACGAGTTTGGATTTCTCCCGTAGCCCGTGGAGTATTTAGGGTGTTCTCCCGATCTGGAGATGCGCTGATACTGGATGGACTACTGGGACTATTACGTGTTAAGGTGGAAAATGTAAAGCCTTAACGCTATTTAAAAGTAAGTTTATTTTACTATAGACATTATTATAATAGCGAAATATTACTATATAGTAAATAGTTTAACGGATCCTTAGGAGATGTGAATCTTGAGCATCTCTTAAGTTACAGCACTCACGTTAGACACTGGATAGGAGATGTCAAATCCCATAAACATCTCTGATCCATTTCCACTTATATTTTACCATTGATTTAACTTGCATAAGATCTTTTAGTTCTGACTCAAGTGTTTTGTCCTTTCAATTCGCTCGTTCTGAGCATTTCAGGATTTAAAGGCTTTATTTTCAGAGGACGAAGACGAAGATTGTATTACTGTTATCAATTATATTTTCCGCTGTATTCTACTGTTCCGTTGCATTATTTATTATTCTCTGATATGTGAAATTCTGATATGTGTTGTAAAGTATAATCGAATATTTTGTAAAATAAATTCATGAACTGTTATTTGATTAGTATATTTTGTCATTCCGCTGTGAAATTCTGTTTTGTTTTATTTCTTTCTCAATTTTTCCTATTTACCCAATAACAATCCACTCTTTTGTATGGTTTGAGTTGGCACGTGTGTCTGCTTAAACATACAAAAAGGCGGACTGTTACGTCTGGTATCAGAGCTTTAGTTTAGCGATAAACTTAGCTTTGTGGGGTCCGAATCTTTATTAATAGGGTAGAAATACCTTGTGATGAGTCACTGATGTATATATATGAGAAAGCGTAATTTTTAATGTTATACAAAGTTTTTATATTGTATTAATTTGTTTCGTTTTGTATTTACAAATTCTGGTTGGTGCATAGGACGCTATGACATCGTACGGATTTCTAAGCACTTAATAGGACAGACCGACACCATATTTGTTTTGAAAATAGGTAAATGAAATAATTTTGCCTACTATATTTTCTATATATAAAATATTTTTTTTATAAAGGCTGTATTTGGTTGTAAAATATTGGTTGTTAGGTAGTGAAATTTATAAATATTGATTAGAAACAAAATTTGAAGAAAATAAAATAAATGAAATTTGGAAATTTTAGAACTTAAGTTTCGGGATTTTAAATTTCTTTCAAAGGATTTTGGAGTATAATAATAATATTAGAAGTATTTTCTGATATAAATATTTCAATATAAATTGAAAGAATTGTTTAATGAAATTTTGGAAAGAAATAAGTTCTGTACTCCCCTCTCTGTCGCTGGAAATAATTTCGATGATGAGCGCATGCATCATCGACATTCGTTTTCGAGTTTCGAAGTGGGAAGGCCACTGTAGTAGTTTTACTGCAGATTTGTTTTGAAAAACAAACTTAAATTTTAATTTTTTTTAAATATAATTGGATATATAAATTCTAAATATATACGTTTATCTACTATTTTTAAAATGATTTGAAATTTAACCAGGTATTTAGTTCTTAAGTTTCCGTTAGTTAATAGTTTCAATTATTGTAGTGAGACAGAATGTAACTAATTAATAATTGGAGCCTCTAATTAAAATAAGAAATTAAATGCTAGGTTATTAATGAAACTTCAGGAAAGTTGAAATGTGTAACCTATAAAACAAAGGATATTATTATTGAGCATTAAGTTTTTTAAAAGAAATAAGATGAGCTTGTATAATTCTCAATTACATTCTTAAAAAGCATATTGCTTGTATAATTTTCAATTACATTCTTAAAAAGCATACATATAACTTCCCAAAAGATGTAAAAGTTGAAATGTCTAATAAGAAAATGTAATTGAATATTATACAAGTAAAACTTAAAGTAATGAAAGCATTCAATAAAGTCCTTTATAAATAAGAAATTGATGTTATAGTGTTATAATCTTAAGTTATAATTGAAATGTTACTATAATTAAATATAATAGAAGGGTAAGTATTATAATAAATGATTATAAACTTAAGTGGATGAATCAAATTGCTAAGCAATTGAATTTGATATAAATACTATAAATAAATGAATGTAACTAAATGAAATTCAGTAATAAAGAAATGAAAGAATGTAACACAATAAAAAGAAATTTTACATGATATGAATAAATGAAAAAAATTGTAAGAAGTTTAAATGCAAATTAAAAAGATAAAACATTAGATGAATGAAAAGGAAATCAAACAACAAATATTATGAAATGAAATTAGAAGAATGAACTTGATTTATTGTTTGAAATTATTGTTTATTTGGTTTATGGTTGTTTGGGTAAGAAATACTTTAAAATTGTTTGGATGTATGAATAATCTATTTAGTTTCATCTAAGACTGTTGAGTAAATGGTGCGCTTAGTAGTTTATTTTCCATTCCGTACAATATAAAGTTTCGAAGCCAAACAACTATTTGTTTTGTTTGATGTGAACAGATAATTGATTTGTGTTGATTTTATGTGATGGTTGTATGCTTTGTTGCAATTGATTGTTGTTATATTGATTTGTTTGTTGGTGGTTGAAATAACTTTTAATATTTCATTTTATATAATTATTAACTCTTTTAGGTTATATAAGTGAAATGCAGGTTATGGAAGCAATTGCTACTGCTTTTGGTTTCATAGTTAAGCGTTATTTGCCGACAAATAGGTATGTTATCGGATTACGGTTTTATAACGTTATTATATTGTTTTTCCGTGTTGGGATATATTATTTAGGAAATTATTGTGATATATATTGTTATATTTGATATTATATTTTCTTTCGAGCCTCTCCATACAAAGGAGACTTTGCCGAAATTTTCCATAAATTTTGGACTCAGAAAATTTTGAAAAATGTTTCCAAACTTATTAATTTGAGTATAAAAAGATTTAATGGTTATAAATTAAGTATATTTTATTTAAATTAATTAATTTTGTAAATTTATTTGTTTATAAAGTTAATATTTTTAAAAAGGATGTATTGCTTACTTAATTCTTTCTTCTCCCTTCGTTTTCCTTTTCAGGGACGAAAAGTTTTGAGTGGGGAAGAGTGTAACGACCCTTAAATTTCGATAATTAAATTGGTTAATTTAATAAGATTTTTACAATAAAATTTAGAAAGAAATAAAAACTTTACAATATATAATGAAGTGAATGGAAAAAAAATGAAATGCAGCGATGGTAATTAAAACCAATCATTGACAATTGAAGTGAAACCCTATTAATGAAATTGTGTAAATTGTTGCACTTAGCTATAAAATAGAAAATTAGTAAATAAGGGAAAGTGTTGCTTAAATAAATGAATTAGTATAATTTATGGTAATTGGATGAATTCAGTATTATGTAAGTAATTATGATAATTAGTTGAATATAAAATAAACTTAAGTGTAAATTAAAGGTTATGATAATAATTATTATAAATTACCTAATTTATTTGTCAATGAGTTTATTGGAAATCAATTTCATTTAAATGTTAAGTAAATAAAAGCTAAACAATAGGAACTAGGTTTATAGAGTAATAATGGACTTAATATAAAGATTGAAATTGAATCAAATCAAATTTATTTGGAATTTATTTTTACTTAATTGGAACTCAATTTTAGTAAATGAATTTATTGTAAATTAAATTAAATTTTGCGTTAATTGAAAATTAAGATGAAATTAGAGAATGCTAATGTAGTAGATCATGAGTCTAATGTTAATTTCATCCATTTGACAACAATGAATTGAATAATAGATTGAAAAGTAAATTAAATAGAATTATTGGAAATTAAATTTATAATTTCTGAATTTAATAAAAATGAAATTTAACGCTGAAATTGATGAATGAATCGACATTAAAGTGACATTTAAATTTGTGTTAAATTATGATAAATGTCCTAGTAATTTAAAACGAGAGAAATTGTGACTTATTAAATTTGGATTGAAAATTTGATTTAATTAATTAGTATATTAATTAATTTAATTAATGTAAAAATAGTCATTTTGGCAACTAACTCGGATTTCAACGAAACTAGTTTCATCGGATCCGTATTGTTGAATTATTATAGGGTTTCAAGTTTCGTAACGATCGGACTTGTCGTTTGATCGTATGAGCTCGAAACGCCTAGAAATCAACGAAATTGAAATCAACTGAAATCAATTTGAAATAATTTGATTTTAGCATAACTTCTTCATACGATGAAATTTGGACGTGAAACCTGTTCCATTGATTTTAAAATATTTTAAAAACATCTATTTTGATATATGGATTGATCTAATTTCGTTCCGGAGTCGAAACGCTATTTTCGAGCCATCTATCGTTCAACCAAATCTGATCCGTTCTTTTATTTCAGCTCTACCTATTTATATCCAGTTATAAAGCCTAGCAGCCTTTCTATTTCTCATTTCTATACGTACAAAAACTTCTGTTGCTCCTCTTCCTCAATGGCTGAAAACCCTAATCTTCCCAATCCAATCTCAATTCAAAATACAACTTCAGAAATCAAACTCCACAAACTATATCGAATTATATATGGATTTGAAACTCCCGACGAGCGCAAGTCAAATATATGATTCGTTTTTCAATACGGATTTCGGTGTGGTCGGAATTGCCAACATACAATCTTAAAAAATAAGAATTTGATTGTCAATATAATGATTTCGGTGTAGGTCATAAAAGAATTTGATTGTGAATCAATTTGGAATTGGATTGGAATATATTGATGTAAGTAAAGCATATGTTTATCATATTGAAGTAAAAATGAATTGGTTGTAGTAAGTACGAATTGTATATAGTAAACTTGAATGCAAATTATTCGAGGGAATAAAATGAAGTTTGGACTTGTAAAAGAAATTAGAATGGTGTTGAAAACTGGTGGATTGTTTTTTAAGAAGGTCAACATGTAGAATTATGAAAATGTATTGCGAGGGCTTTGAAATTGGCATGTTTGATTTAGATTAATGAATGGAACGTTGTTGAAAATCTCATATTATTGTAAACTCATGTGTTTATTTAAGTAAATACAGGTAGGGAAGGCAATCGATAGAGTTGGAGCGCGCAAATGCATAATATATTGGCCGCTTGCTTTTAAAATGCTAATAAAAGGTACGCCTACGCAATAAAATTGGGGAAAATTATATATATATATATATATATATATATTGTGATATATTTGGTTTTTCTACGGTGTGGGTCGATGTATACATATTTATATCTATTGTGATATTGCAAAAGCTCCTCCGTACAAGGGAGACTCTGCCAAAAAAATTCGGAAATTTTGGGAGTTAGAAAATTTTTGAAATTTTCGAAACGTTTCGTTAACGACAAATTGATTTCAAATTGAAATAAAAATAAAAAGGATTTTGGAATATGAATCGAAACTAGCAGTTTTGATTTGAAACTAAAGAATTTAGGCAAAGTGAAATTGAGATTTTCATTAAGTTGGTTTTGCTATTGGGTTTGGAGCATTCTTTCTACCTTAGCAAATTTCTGGGATGAAATTTTAATAAGGGGAAGGAATGTAATGACCTTGAATTTTTAGTCCTTTGATTTTGAACATTTAATTTATTTTAAATGTTAAATGTGGATTTTGAATTGATTTTGAAATAATAATTTTGTTAAATCAATACAATTTAGTTGTAATTTTCAATATGGAAATTCAATTAAAATTTGAATAATAATTAAATATTTGGAATCGGAATAATTTGTGAATCTGGATGTAGATAGTTATGAAAATGGTTTCTGAGGTTTATTTTAAGTTTATTTGGATTTGGATAGTGATGTTGGACTTTTGGATGAAATCAAAAGTCGATAAATTAAATTTGGGATTTTACATTAATTTAATAATGGAATTTAATAATATAATAATGCAAATAATCCGATTTTGGTTCGAAATGAATCAGAATGATTTCTAATATGAATATAAATTCTATATGATTTATTATTGAGTTAGTAAAATTTTAAAAGTGAAATTTTAAGTGATTTTGACAATTTCGGAAGTCGCTCGATTTAATCGACGAGTTAAAACAGCCTTCCGAGGCGCAGTCTTGAAATTCGACGAAACTAGTTCCATTGGATCCATAATAGTTAGTTATTATCGGATTTAAATTTTCATAACAATCGGAGTTGTCGTTTGACCCTGGTAGCTCAAAACGCATAGAAACTATTTTAATCGATTTAATTTAAAATTGTTCGTTTATTTTTATAACTTATGCATATGATCGAATTAGCCTCCGAAACATGTTCCATTGTGTTTGAAATGCGGGTAAAACCTTAGAAACGCCTGTCGGCACGCGTCGTTTGGAGATCGTATGAAAAAGTTGCTTTAATATGAACTTAATATTAAAATAATATATATATACGTATACACACACACACACACACACACACACACACACACACACACATATTCACGTATTAACTAAACCGTAACCCTATTTCTCCAGCCACCGCCTACGTTAGTTTCAATGGCCGAAACCCTTCCCATCTTATTCCCTTGATCCCCACTCATCCACTCAATTTTATCGAAATGTTTCAACAAGAAAGTTGGAGAGCACCTCGACGTCTACCCATCCAATTGCGGCGTTGTGTTTTCGCGGAGGGGATTGGTGGCTACAACAGTTCGAACGCCGCACGTTCGTGCACGATTTTCGAGGTTTTGTGGTACCGAGCTTGACCGGAACTTAGGCGATAGTAGAGACAGCAATGGACTTCGGAGCGGTGGGTCCTGATCGTGTTCAAGTTGGTCGATGGAGGAGCGTTTTGAAACCCTAAAGGGGGCGGCATGGGTTCTTGGCTTTCTGGATGTGAACGCGATGGGGAAGATAGCTAGTAGCAGCCATGATTTTTTGGTGATCGTGTGGCCAGATTTCTTTTGGTAAATGAATAATAAAATAGAAAATAGAAATTTGTTTTAAATTTTTATACAAACTTTATAAAACCATAACTTGTGCGTACGTTATTAGATTTTGACGAAACTGGCGGTGCCGGTATCGCAGCGACGAGTACTACGCAGTGGAGCAATTCTCGGATTATTCTGGAGAAGTAAAAATTTAGGTTAAATCGAACGCCGTTCGATTTAATTTAAAATTTGAACGCTCGTCAAAAATTCAAGGTGAGTTAATCTCACTCACATCTGGAATTTCAGCTATTTTAAATAGTTAATATTTAAATAATTATGTGATTGGTTGAGTATGAATATCAATACCCGTCTGGATTGATATTTATTTGTTGTGCTAATATCTGTGGATGTAGGAAAACAGGTTGGAGGAATCCAACTTGATTCCACACAAATAGAAAATTTATTTATACTCTGTGATATATCTCATTGATATCCTGTGATAAATTGATTTGGATCTTGTTATGTTGTGTTATGATTGGATAAATATAATTTGGTATTTTAAAAATATAAATAAATAAATAAATTAGGATTAAAGGGAAATGAAAGGAATTTTTAAGTTATGAATTTAAGGGAATTAAATTCGAGAAATTGGGTTGAAATTTGTAAATGGTTTTGAAACTGAGATTGGAAAGGAAATGACAAATGGAAAATTTTAAACTGGGTCTGTAAATAAATTGTTATATTTATCAGTGGATTAATTTGGAAATATTTGATTTTCGGTAGGAAACATTATAAGAGAGGTATAATTGTTTTAAAAGTAAAGATGTGATTATCTTTAAAGGATGGAAAGCGCATTATTCCTTGAAATTTGGTATGTTTCAAAGGAAAGCTTTCAAATTATAAGTTGGCGGTTTAAATTGTGTTTTAGAATATTTTAAAAAAATAAATATTATTTTAATTGTTTAAAGTGTAAGTAAACATTTATTTAAGTAATTATGGTATTTAATTATTTTAAAAAGTAAAGTAGTATTAAGTTTTGAAAAGGAAATTATAATATAAATATTTGATTTAATAACTTTATTTTAAAGGTTAAATTTGGCTTAAATTACTTAGAAAACCTCTATATATTTCCCTAAGTATTATTTTCAATTAAGTAATTTCTAGAAGCTTTATTTTAAATATTTTAAACATATATTTTGAAAGTGATTTCCAGGAAATAGCATTGTGTTTAAAAATTAAGGAGTTTATTTTTAAAGTATGGAAAGGAATTTACGGGATGAACGTAAAATTGAATTGGGGTAAATCGTGTAGTATTGTAAAAAAAAAAAGAATTCTTTGGGTTATCATAAAATGGAAGTGTATTTCCCTGAAAATCCAAGTACGTTTTTAAAGCAGATTTTTTGAAAAAGTTAGAAGTTTTAAAGTTGTTTTAAAGAATGGTTTCCAGAAATTATTTAAGTTGTAAGAATTTTAAAAGTGAACATTTATCAAATTAGTTATAGAAGTAATTATTTTAAAGGGGTAATTAGTATTATGTTTTAAAGAATATTATTAATATTTATACTTTATAAAACGGTTTTATTTTAAAGATAATTAGTTAAAGTTTTATTTGAAAACTTGTATAGGATTTCATAGCTTTATTTTAAAGTTTAGTATGACTTAACTTTATTTTGAAGAAACAAGTTTATATTTTATAAAGAAATTTTATTCGAAATATTTTTATAAGTAAATATACATACATACATATATTTAAATTAAGTATTTAAGAAGTTTTAATATAAATGTTTTAATGTATTTTCAAGAATAAAGAATTTAAATTATTTTAAATCTTAAGTATGGGTACTTGGATGTTTTCAAAAGTAAAGGTTTGGGAATTTACTCCATGAGAAGAGTTTGGTTTGAAAACTGTTTTCAAAGGGATTTGTAAAGGAAAATATATCTTGCAAAGATATTTTTGAGGAAAATTAATAATTTAGGAAATTATTTATTGTTGATGGATGTTTATGAATGTTAATTGATAGTTAAATCACCGACTATCAATATTGGACAATGCGTTGGTCGTTTCGTAGAGACCGGGATCGGGATTAATTTCTCGAAAACCACTTCGATCCGGTTTGTACGTTTTCGTGGAAAAAACGAGTTCAGAGTCGAAGACGGGGCAGTGAAGTGCAAGGGCTAGTCGCTACTAATCCGAAGGATATTTCCAAAATGGATGTAGTAGGAGTAGTGCCTTCGGTTTCGTTCGAACCCGAGACGGACTTGTATGGGTGAATGCTTTCGGAACATCGTCAGGTGGACGATGGGCATTCTAAGTGAAACGTTCTAAAAGGGTAACGTGTGACGCCCCACCTCTATACCCACGCTAGCAAAGGGTATTAATAGATAATACCGTCTGCTAACACGGAGAATACGGCTGTTTAGGAGCGACCATGTGTAATCTTACCTTAACTATTCACTAAACACGTTGAAAAGTAGAATCACAAACAGTTCGACGTATTCAATAAATATTTAAAGCGAGACTACAATGGCTATAGGATCTATCAGAACAGAATATAACAACTCAAATGCAATACACACAACAGAACAGTAAACCATCATATACACACATATACTGATACAAAGCAGAGTATACAAAATGATACACATCAAGTGGTATAGCAAACCACAATATACAGACGAGTTCACAAGAATACATATCAGAGTTACAACATATAAGGACTACAAAAAAAGCTAAGACAAAAAAGAGTCAGCGGAATAGTCCACGCGGAAGCAAAAGAGGCTAAGTCCAAAGCACCTAACCTGAAACATCTCGGTCTGACCCGAGTATAAAATACACGGGTCAATCTAGATAACAAATCAGTTAAATAAACTGAACAATCATAAACCTGCAAGGTTACAAAGCATAATAGATATTTCTAAAAGAGATAACACAATCATCTAACGAAAGATGAATCATATAGATCAAGCCTCATATCATCGGCAACATATAGAAACAAAGGATAAGAATATCCCAAAACAAGCCAAAAGGCAAATAACAAATACCAATATGGTATACAAGTTCACAAGGTGATCACTACATATCGTGTGGTTCAAAAAGACCTACACCGAGGGGCGATACCTAGGGAATATACATCTCAATTGAAACATCATAAAAATTGCTCGAGCGGTAACGAATGACCAACTCTGAAAGCAAAACAACAGGGCAACCTAATATCACCCATGTGGCGCATAACGGCCTACATCGGAAGCGATACAATAGCAACCCAATATCACCCATGTGACGCATAACGGCCAACATCGGAAGCGATACTATAGCAACCCAATATCACCCATGTGGCGCATAACGGCCAACATCGAAAGCGATACTAAAGGCAACAAGCCAGAAGGAGACAGTCCGAAGACACTATCCCAAGGCGATATGTGTCACAAACTCCCAGAAAGGAATCCGAAAAGTGGTAACGTGAGTCCCATAACCACCCGTTCGTACTAAACGGTTTACTATCCGTTAGTTTATTTCACACTCAAAACAGTACAAATTTATCTCATATCATTGATAAACCAAATCCGAAGGTCAAAACGATCAATTGAATAGGTCGGGGATTAATCAGAAGGATACACGCACAGATTCATGGTCCGTGTTTTGGGCAACCATTTAATCACCCTTCCACTTCGCTCGAAGTGCGAAATTGTGCGTGTGTTTAAATAGAATTTATAAATTGGAGAAACGAGCTTTTAAATGCTATTCGAGAGATTATTTTATAAAAACCCGTGGATGAAGTCAAGAGTAAGTTATCAAAGCCAAATATGCAATAACAACCACTAAAAAACAACTTGAATCGATAAGATATGGAAAAATCAATCAAATATGCAAAATAGGCAAAACAGGCAGAACAGAGCAGGTCGGTCGACCGGACTACAGAGCTCGGTCGGCCGGCCAAATGCAGAAAACCAAATATGGCTCGGGGCAGCAGGTCGGTCGACCGGAGCCTGCGCTCGGTCGACCGAACCTGATGATTTTGCACTTCCTGCCCTATTTCAATGAAAATGCAAATTCTTTCCAAATCCAAACAATGGAACATGCATACTTGTTAGGAATTCATACCAACACCCATGATATCAAGAGAAGTAGATGTGAGTTCAAAACTCACCTTTTTACACAAAACAAAGAAGATGAAGAAGCACAAATATAAGGAATCAACCAACTACACTCCACTTCAACACTACAAGCTTCAATCTAGAATCAAAGCAAGTATTTCCTAAGTTAGGGTTAGGAAATTACTGAAATTGAAGAGGAGAAGAGATGGAGAAGATGGAGATGAACTTACCAGTGGATTCCCTTTGATTTTGGAGCAAGAATCAAGTTTACAAGAAGAAGCTAGGGCTTGCTAATTTCTATTTCCACTTCCTTTCCTCCATTTCAGTTTTTAGCTTGAGTTTAAGAAATGAATAAGTGAATGAGAGGAGAGAAGGGATGAGTTGAGGTTAATAGAACAGGTTGGGTGAAACCCAAGCCCAAAGCCCAATAGAAAAAGTCAAAATTTCACTTACTCCAAACATATCAAAGATTATACTCAAAAAGATCGCAAACGTCATTTTGGAACCAATGGAGGTAGTTTCGAGCTCCAATTCGGCCGTTTGCAAAAAGTAACATTTCGGACCTATATCCGACTAACGACGCTATATTTAAATCAAACATTTAAATATGTAATCGTTAAATATGCGGGTTGTTACAGATCTCCCCTCCTTACAAAATTGCGTCCTCGCAATTCTTAAGAAGAAAATAAATAGTAACAACCAAAAGGCATATCAACACAAAAGAATATCCGAAGAAGAAGCTCACAATAAAGGGCACGAAAAGATAAGCCCGAACTTACTTGCTTAGAGAACTCTCTAGATTCCTAAGCTCAAATATTCAGAACACCGACGTAATGCAAACAATACGTCAATGAACCGAAGCCCAACAAAAAGAAGCACAATAAAACGTCCGATGAACTTGGTAAAAAGATCATTCCAATCGGACATCAACAAAGAAGCAATCACTTGTTGCTCACAACAAAGTGCATTGGCAACACGATCCCCCTTCCGGGAGTATACAAAGAATATCAAGGTCATAAGATGCAAGGAACTCAAGCCATCATTAAGCTCCTTATGAGAAAATAAACATTCAAAAATTATGATTGGTGAGGAGAACAAAATTCCTTACCCAAAAATAATGATGCCAAATATAAAGAGCGAAAACAATAGCCGTGAGCACTAGATCATGAGTGGCATACCTAGTCTCTATCGGCTTTAACTATTTAGAAGCACAAGTGATAGCACGTTTTCTTTTGCAAGTGAACGGCATCCAAACCAATACGATTAGCATTGGTACAAAAGATAAAGCATTGGTTCCCTACGGGAATAAAAAAAAATAGGGATATCGAAAAGAAAGAGTTCTTTTCAAATAATCTACTTTCTTAAAAGCTAAAACTTTCAAATAAAATTCTTTACCAAAAAGTTAAAGCTTCAAAATTTCAATTACCTTCATGAAATCATATTTCGAGAAAATTTTTCTTATTTCAAATCAATTTATTGTGTCAAATTGTCTCATCAAAGCGTTTAGGAAATTCCTATCGATAACGTTGATCAAGCGCATCGACCAGAATTCTTAAAGCACTCAATGGTCAATACAATCACAAAATCATCTTCTATATGATAAACATGTTTCTAGAAACTTTTAAAAATATTCTTTGTTCGTTTAAAGAACAAAAATCCAATTATACTTATAAATAAATCTTATGAAAAAGATTTGCAAAATTCTTTAAATTGCTATTTTCCATCCAAAATCAATAAATACCAAAATGGAATCATCGAGATATTCACAGAATACTCGATTCATAAAATGGATGAAATGAGCTAGACAAACTGAATGACATAACAAATCATTCAAAAGAATTACAACGAGTGCGGAATGCGGTAAATGGAGTGCTAACTTCCGCAACTCGTAGCCAAATGAAAACCGGTGGCAAGGTCGAGCTGAAAAGACCTTAACACTACTCAAAGGATTTGCTTAGGTGATAATCCTAAGAAAAGCTCAAAAATACCAGAAAATTCTCAAACTATAAGAATGAGGGAAACAACACTTTCCTCGTCATGAGGGATTAAAGAATAAAATGATACCATCAAATTGGAATCGAAATCACAAAGAAAATAGAGACCTACCAAAATAGATGGAGACATACCTTATGCCCGAGAAGGGCCTCCAGAAGCACCTGTTACCTTTAACTTGCCAGATGGTGAATTATTCGGAGCAATAGGACAAGTGGAACTACGATGACCTTCCTTCTTGCAATAACGGCAGAAGAGAGGCTTAGGACAAGCTCGAATCATATGATCAGGAGAACCACAATTGAAACACTTCCGAATGGAAGGTGTTCCAGCAGACTGAGACAGAGAATCAGATTCAATTGACTTTTTCTTCTTGGAAGGGAAAAATTCCGGCTCATCCAATGGAGACTGCTTTTTGTTGGGGTTCTTGCAAACCTCAACATCATCACTACTATCACACTCCCCCTCGATGGCTTCGAGATGAAGTGCACAATCAACTAACTCCTCAAAGGAAAGCTTAAGCTCAAGCAATAAAGACTTCTTAAGACATTTCTTAAGACCAGATACAAACTTCAGGTTCTTCCTATAAGAAGTGCTAATGGATTCAAGACCATACATAGATAAGGCCTCGAAAGATGCAACATATTCAGAAACGGAAGACTCCCCTTGCTTCAACTCAAGAAAGCGCCGGGACAACAAAGATTTCTCAGATTCAGGAACAAACTTGAGTTCGAATCGTTCCCGAAACTGAGTCCAAGAAAGAGCAGACTCATCAATTTCGGCTACAAGAAGCTCGTACCAATCAAGGGCACGCTCTCGCAATAAGCTAGAAGTTACAAGAACTCTATCATGGTCAGAAAGATCCATGCGAGAAAAGATACGTTCGCACGTGCGAAGCTAAGCTTGGACTTCAAGAACGGATTCGGAACCCTTAAACGGTTTTCCTCCAAGATGAGCAAAATCACTGCACTGACGTGCAAAGGCAGACTTGCAAGGTGGAGACACTCGAGGAGGAACGGGAGGCTGAGTGCTCCTAAACAACTCCATAAACTGATCGGCAGACATATAAACGCCATCCAGATGTGAGCCACTAGATTTTCCAGCATCCGAACGTCGACCTCTGCCTCTTCCAGACATAAGCTGAAAGTCAAGATAAGGAAAAGATTATTCACAAGGTAGATATTTCAATATGGGATACTACGGAATAATCCTAGACGTATTCCCAAACTCTATCTAACCTTGATGGAATAAAGAGACACGATGATTCAAAGATTTGTATCACTTGTACACTTTGATGTACCATAATATGTGCATCTATTCTGTGTTTATCACATTTTGTTCTGAACTCAGCTCTGATACCATGCTGTGACGCCCCACCTCTATACCCACGCTAGCAAAGAGTATTAATAGATAATACCGTCTGCTAACACGGAGAATAAGGCTGTTTAGGAGCGACCATGTGTAATCTTACCTTAACTATTCACTAAACACATTGAAAAGTAGAATCACAAACAGTTCGACGTATTCAATAAATATTTAAAGCGAGACTACAATGGCTATAGGATCTATCAGAACAGAATATAACAACTCAAATGCAATACACATCACAGAACAGTAAACCATCATATACACACATATACTGATACAAAGCAGAGTATACAAAATGATACACTTCAAGTGGTATAGTAAACCACAATATACATACGAGTTCACAAGAATACATATCAGAGTTACAACATATAAGGACTACACAAAAAGCTAAGACAAAAAGGAGTCAGCGGAATAGTCCATGCGGAAGCAAAACAGGCTAAGTCCAAAGCACCTAACCTGAAACATCTCGGTCTGACCCGAGTATAAAATACACGGGTCAGTCTAGATAACAAATCAGTTAAATAAACTGAACAATCATAAACCTGCAAGGTTACAAAGCATAATAGATATCTCTATAAGAGATAACACAATCATCTAATGAAAGATGAATCATATAGATCAAGCCTCATGTCATCGGCAACATATAGAAACAAAAGATAAGAATATCCCAAAACAAGCCAAAAGGCAAATAACAAATACCAATATGGTATACAAGTTCACAAGGTGATCACTACATATCGTGTGGTTCAAAAAGACCTACACCGAGGGGAGATACCTAGGGAATATACATCTCAATTGAAACATCATAAAAATTGCTCGAGCGGTAACGAATGACCAACTCTGAAAGCAATACAATAGGGCAACCTAATATCACCCATGTGGCGCATAACGGCCAACATCGGAAGCGATACAATAGCAACCCAATATCACCCATGTGACGCATAACGGCCAACATCGGAAGCGATACTATAGCAACCCAATATCACCCATGTGGCGCATAACGGCCAACATCGAAAGCGATATTAAAGGCAACAAGCCAGAAGGAGACAGTCCGAAGACACTATCCCAAAGGCGATATGTGTCACAAACTCCCAGAAAGGAATCCGAAAAGTGGTAACGTGAGTCCCATAACCACCCGTTCGCACTAAACGGTTTACTATCCATTAGTTTATTTCACACTCAAAGCAGTACAAATTTATCTCATATCATTGATAAACCAAACCCGAAGGTCAAAACGATCAATTGAATAGGTCAGGGATTAATCAGAAGGATAAACGCACAGATTCATGGTCCGTGTTTTGCCCAACCATTTAATCACCCATCCACTTCGCTCGAAGTGCGAAATTGTGCGTGTGTTTAAATAGAATTTATAAATTGGAGAAACGAGCTTTTAAATGCTATTCGAGAGATTATTTTATAAAAACCCGTGGATGAAGTCAAGAGTAAGTTATCAAAGCCAAATATGCAATAACAACCACTAAAAAGCAACTTGAATCGATAAGATACGGAAAAATCAATCAAATATGCAAAATAAGCAAAACAGGCAGAACAGAGCAGGTCGGTCGACCGGACTACAGAGCTCGGTCGGCCGGCCAGATGCAGAAAACCAAATTGGCTCGGGGCAGCAGGTCGGTCGACCGGAGCCTGCGTTCGGTCGGCCGAACCTGATGATTTTGCACTTCCTGCCCTATTTCAATGAAAATGCAAATTCTTTTCAAATCCAAACAATGGCACATGCATACTTGTTAGGAATTCATACCTACACCCATGATATCAAGAGAAGTAGATGTGAGTTCAAAACTCACCTTTTTACACAAAACAAAGAAGATGAAGAAGCACAAATACAAGGAATCAACCAACTACACTCCACTTCAACACTACAAGCTTCAATCTAGAATCAAATCAAGTATTTCCTAAGTTAGGGTTAGGAAATTACTGAAATTGAAGAGGAGAAGAGATGGAGAAGATGGAGATGAACTTACCAGTGGATTCCCTTTGATTTTGGAGCAAGAATCAAGTTTACAAGAAGAAGCTAGGGCTTGCTAATTTCTATTTCCACTTCCTTTCCCCCATTTCAGTTTTTAGCTTGAGTTTAAGAAATGAATAAGTGAATGAGAGGAGAGAAGGGCTGAGTTGAGGTTAATAGAATAGTTTGGGTGAAACCCAAGCCCAAAGCCCAATAGAAAAGGTCAAAATTTCACTTACTCCAAACATATCAAAAATTATACTCAAAAAGATCGCAAACGTCATTTTGGAACCAATGGAGGTAGTTTCGAGCTCCAATTCGGCCGTTTGCAAAAAGTAACATTTCGGACCTATATCCGACTAACGACGCTATATTTAAATCAAACATTTAAATATGTAATCGTTAAATATGCGGGTTGTTACATAACGCTTAGCCTCAAGCCTCATCAACCGGGAATGACTGAAAATCAGGGGTTATGCAGCAAGGCTAGGTGGGTAGCACCTATTTCAGGGTGAGTTCATCCCTGTCTAGATGTCCCTTTTATTTCGGCTTAGTGGTGCGGTTGCTGATCCTAACCGTGGGGTGATCTTACTCGAGATTATCCAGTAAAGGGTAGTCCAGGCCTTGTGTTGCAGGGGATCGGGAGTGGTCCTCGGTACGGTGATCTAGGCCATATACTGTGATAGGTGGTACCCCAGTGCCTAGTCATTAATTGGAAATCCATTCTCCCTACCCGCATTTTACGAGTTTTGTTTATATTACCCACGATTGTGGCTAGTAGCTGGAATTTAATAGATGTATCAATTTCGGCTATTTTAAATAAGTATTTGTATATAGACACTATTATAATATTAGAGGATTTTTATAAAAAGTGTTTTAGCTATCGTAAGGTAACAACCCGACATGTTTATTTGTGGCGAGGTCTTACGAGATGCTTTTGTTTTCAAAAGGATTTTTGTCAATTTGGGTGTATTTTTATCAGCCGGTATTCCAGACCGACTCGGGTGTTATTTCATTATAATGCTTGGGTCAGACCGAGTATTCTATATATACAGGATATGATGCTATGGAGCTCAAGAGAGGAGCTGGAGTCCGAAGCATATTATCCATACTTGTTTATATCCGCTGCTGCGCTCGTTTGAAATTGTCAGGCTGGTAATTGTTGTGTGTTTGTGATACTCTGGTGATATTGTATAAAACAGATATAGTTTTCATTTTGTGTAAAGATCTGATATTCTATATTATATTTTGTTCCACTGGGACTGTGAGATTCTGTTATTGTTTAGTTCCTACTTTCTTCTATCTTCTTTCTTTTTCCTCAACAGTCTATCTCTTTCGGCACTTGATAGTCGGATATCATACTGTGGAGCATTTTGTGTCGATTTTCGAGGGTCGAGAAGGGGGGTCGTCATAGATTTCTAACATTTGGATTTACGGAAAATTTCGGCAGCGTCTCCTTTGCGCGGCTCTATCGAAATTTTTTTATAGTACAATATATAACATAAATATACCCAATATATATCAAATATGCATCGCATCTCAATGATGAGGCATCTCAAAGCGAAAAAATACAGTATGTAATCCTAGATATGTACCATATTATTAATAACACGAGCGAGTTCGCTCGTGTTAAACACGAAAAGCAAAATAAATCCGCGCATATGTCCAAATGGTCATTGTATGTATCTATCTTAACTCAATTTAAAATATTAGTCATTTATTAAGAAGATGGCAACATATATGAGTGTAATAGAACCATATAACATGTATTGTGAATCCAAACCATAACACAAGCACGAATACACGACAAACCAATCATGCACAATCAACAGTTGTAACAAAAAATTACAACCAAAGAAATCATCCAACCAAACAATATTCATCTAATTTATTCAAACTATCACAATTTATATTTCAGTGTCAATATTTAATTTATACACAATCATTTCTTCTAACTTCCAATTTTCATTAACATTTAATTAACTCAATTCAATTTACTTGTATTCAACCAACTTATATTCAATTTGATTCATGTTAACTGATTTTCATTCAATTTATTTACTTCTAATTGATTGACAAGTACTTATCAACATTAATGAATTCATATTCTATTAATTTACATTCATTTATAGTTACATTCATTTTTCACTTCCATTATTTCATTTCAGTAATTCATATAATTGATTACACTTAAGTAAATTTTGATTACATACCACATTCCATATTTTCCTTTCATATCTTCATATTTATCAAATCTATAAGTTATAAAACTTTAGATTTTATGCTACGCAAAACATTTAAATAATAATGTTCATATTTCCTTTTCACATTAACATCATTTATGAACTATTTTATAAAATTATTCCATTTAACCTTATTTACGTAAATTTTTATTTCATGATCACTTAATATATTTTCTTTAATTCTAGTATCATTTATAAACCATTATATAAAACCATTTAAGATTATTATGAATATTTTATAAAGGCGTAAATTGTGTTTATTTTAACTTCATAACTTAAGCTCATATTAATTCATTGTTTCACACCATTAGTTTATTCATTGATTCAAATTCACCTTAATAATTTTACTTCAGTAGATTTTTTTTCATAACTCGAATTCATACTAATAGATTTTTTCTTTTTCTCACAATCAATTCCATCAACTTATATAGTTAACTTCATCATATAATTCATTTTGTTAACTCATTGCATATTAAATTAGTTTAACATTCAAATTTATTGAAACTCATTCAATTTGCATTTAATTTATTTACATCTAATTTAAATTAAATTAAACTAATCATATAAATTTCACTCGCACTCATTTATTTTTATTCAATTTCTTTCACAATTCAAATTGCATTTCATTTTATAATTCAAGTTGTATCTATTTTATTAATTCATTTCATAGCTTAAGTGGAATTAATTCAATTTACAAATTTATCTAGTTTCATTCAATATCTAATTCAATTTATTTAATGTCAAATTAAACTTCACTTCATTTTAATCCATTACTCGATTTATTCTACATTATTTAAGTTAAACCATTTTTTCTCTTTTTATGACGACCCAATCCGTTCCCTTGGAATCGACAATAATCCACACATGTCCGATCCAAAAAGCACAGACTGACGGAAAGTCAAGAGAAAGAAAAGAAGAGAGAAAAAGATAAGAGAAGAAAGAGAGAAGATAGAACCAAACAGAACAATACAGAATCTCATATCGCAGCGGAAAATATATAATATCATATCAATGATCTTTACAAAACAGAAACTGTATATATACATACATAAATCAGAGTTCAACAATCAATCAGAGTTATCAGCTTGGACTATTATAATAACCCGTCCTCACAATTGCCGATAATATACAACAACAAACAAAGCAAAGCGGATAGTCAAACAAATACGGATGTACGAAAATAAAGATCTCCAGCTCTCCTGCTGAAGCTCCAAAGATATCAAATCTAGACCTGTAAATATACTTGGTCTGACCCAAGCATTGAAAGGGAAGAACGCCCGGATCTGTCTCGTAAACCAGCGCGAGAAACACGCTCAACTGAATTTATTAAATTACCAATCTTTTCTTTAGTTTTTAAAACAAAAGTATCTCGTAAGACAAGTCCACACATAAACACAGACATGTTTTTACCTTACGATAACCAAAACATTTCATATCAAACTCATATGATATTATACTAGTGTCTAGTATACAAATAATATTCAAAATAGCTGAAATTGTTACCATTATTAAATTCCAACATACTAGGCTCCACAAATAAAATGGCAGGTACGTAGTGGAGTTTTGGATTTCCATACAAATGACAAGGTGAAGGGCCTGCCTTCCGGCAGTACATCTCTAGAAGAATGTACCGAGGACCATCACAAAGGATCCTCTACCAACACAAGACCAGCCCACCTCTATAACTAGATGATACCGAATATATCATCCTCCAGTCGTTATTGACCTTCACCAAGGGCCCTCATAGCATACAAACCACAACAATCAGAAACACGACGTCATAGCGTGTAAAGATATATCTAGAAGAGGATGATCATATCCTAATGGGGATGACCCACATAGCCTTGCTGCATCTAACCCCGTTTTAGTCATTTTCGATTGATGAGGCTAGAGGTAACGATTACCTTTCACAAAGCACAATCACATCACTTAGAATGTCGCACTGCCATTTCTGTTGACTACTAGTTGCCTTCCACAAAAATACAACCCTTAAGATCATACGTCTCAAGGAGGGTGTTAAGCTAAGAGAAGTTGCCTTCTCCGCCACCACTGATGTACGTTTGTAAAAATCAATATACATAATCTATAGAAATGCAATGCCAGACAAACATCCATATAAGTTGTCCAGCAACAGGACAAACCGAAGGTACTTTCCTACCACATCCTGTCGGGAAATCCCTAAGATTAGTAGCAAATAGTCCTCGCATTGGATATTTCATAAATGAAGAGACCACTGCTACTGGATGTATATTGGGACTTTAACCCCAAACGATCAATAAGCAGTCCCCCACTATGAAAATCCGGAATAACAATATCATCACAAGAAACCTGCACAATTGTCGCATATACGTTGGTCCGAAGTGTTTTTCGGATAAATCGATCCCGGTCTCTTCGCACCAACAACGCAAAAGCGTTTCTCAACCTCACACAGCAACTAAGTCCCATAGACTTATCACGTCTCCAACTTTCAACTTGCTATCCTTCGGGCCAAGAAGGAAGTTCGATAGATTGGAGTAATATTCCGTACTATACGAATCAACATCCTCAACGCAAACGATAATCAAGCCTACACAGAAGGCTACGACTAAGTGTACGACTAAATAGTTCCCACATCAAGTTTAGAAACTAAAATTTGGCAAAGTTTGATAGTCGGTTATTTAACTATCAAAGCAAATAAACAAATATCCATCACTATAACAATCACCGGGCCATTTTAATTAATCTTTTATTAATTAAACCACTTGCCAAATGTACACTTCAAATTGTCTTTAAAAAGATATAATTTCAAACCATTTCACTTCATATTGGAAAAAATTTCCATAAACTTACATAATAATACATAATTCACAATTTTATTTATTTTTAACACATAAAAAATATTACATATACTTAAATCACGATTAAGTATATATTTTATTCATTAAGGAAAAGATACTTATTAAACACATTTATTTGGGTCAAAAGGAATGTTGCGTAAAACATCGTTACGACAACCCAAAATCACTAGTATAGGGATTTGAAAATAAGATAGACACATAAACCCCAATACTTCTTTCGAAAATCATTTACTAGAACAACAGTGTTATAGTCCATCATTTTCTTATTTGTCGAAAACTTCTATTTCAATAATGAATGTTGAAATCTATAGTTTCGATACTTAACATATTTTAAAACATCTTTTAATCATTTTATTCCATTTAATAATATCACTTCCCAAAACATTCATTTTAATATATTATTAACCGTCCAAAATCGTGAATATACTTCATTTATCAAATTCAAAGCTTTTACACATTTATTAAAAGATTATCCATTGTCCAAAATTGTGTATATAATTTCCAGCCAAATTCTTTATTATTACAACATTTAATTTAAAGGACAATTCACTGTCAAAAATCGTGAATATAATTCCTTCAAATAAACTTCTATATTATTTTATCAAATTCAAATGCTTAATTTTATAAAACAATGTTTATAAATTCCATTTATAATATATAAAAACTCCAATTTATAAAATCACTTTATTAACCAAATTCATTTAATAACTCAATTACATGCCAAAAAATCCAAATTATAAGTTACTAGCTTATAATTCATTTATTTACAAAATCCATTCATTTTATAATTTCATAAATTATATAAATCTTATTATTTACAAGATTCATTTGTAGCTAATTTTAACATTTACAAAACTTATCTATAATTCAATTACTTTGATTTATAAAATATCAATTTTATAAATCTTCTATATAAACCATTTAATATAATTCAAAAATCTTGATTTTAACTAAAATTCTTTTAATAATTTCAAATCGTTATTAAAGCTTATATAACTCCATAATCATACTTAGGTATTATTTTCCAAAAATCATAACTTTTATCACAATCAAAATTATAACTTTAATTTATTTAAAATAAATCAATTCCTTTACCACTTTAAAATTAACAAAACATCGATTTCCATGATCACTTTAAAAATCACTTTAACATTTTTATTTTCCAAAAATAGGCCCAATGCTGCAACAACACTAAATAAAACAATCACGGCATCCAAAACATCTATGTCATATGAATGCAACATATACCACAATATCTGTAAATAAATCAATACTGGCAAGGAATCCAGTTGGATCCCTCCAACCTGTCACCTACAACAAATATACATATTAGAATATGTGTACAATGTCCGCTTCAAGGCAGACGCGCGTACAAAGGGTCATCTGCTCATACACGGGAACGTATAAGGTCATCTGCTCGACTAGGCAGGTATATATCCAAATATCAATCAATATACCACATATCATCCAAATAATCATCAATCATCATATAATAATGTTTATTCTCACTTATATAAAAATATCAGTGAGTCAGGAACAGTGAGTTGTACTCACATTGTGCCCCATAGTAGTTGCGGTGTTTTATTCCGAGTAAAATTAAACGCACGTTTAATTTTACCCAAAATTTACACTAGCTCCAATCAACTCCAATCCAGCTCCATCGCGTAGTGTTCGTCCTTACAAATCCAACACAATTCGTTTCGTGCGAAACAGACCTCGTATCAAAACTTACAGTGTTTTAAACATTGTACAATTTAATATAAAATTCAATTTCATTTTTTTTAAAACCTAATCAATCATGGCCGCATGTTCTTATGCATCAAATCTCGGCCGCTCGATTTTGCTTCTTCTCCTTCCAGCCTTTGTTTGAAAGAAGGAACCCACACCGCCGCTCATTCGTGAATTTTTGTGACCCTTACGCCCCACTTTACGACGATCGAGTACCACCACTCTGTAGAGCAACGTCGACTCCCCCTACACCCCTAGCAGCATCAAAATCGGTTGCATGATGGCCGAGAAAAGTGAAGTAGAATGTGCGCCCTTTGAACAAAATTTTCCGACGATCGGCTCGACTATAATCGATCATAGCCATAGATCTCGAAGATCTCGTTACGATCTACAACTTTGTAGTTGAAACTTTTTTGAATCGATTGGTGGATTTGAATATAATAGAAGAGAAATAATTGAAATTCTTGGCCATGGATTCAATAGAGTGGCGGTTGCGAAACAAAACCCTAGGGTTTGTGTAAATTAGAAATTCTAAGGCATTTTATAGGAAATTTCGCGACACTATTCATCCGAAATTTTTTCAAACTCCACATGAAGCATGCCACCTGGCGTTTATAATGTTTTACCCCTATTCCAAACGTAATGGAATATATATCGGGAGCCAATTCGATCGTATTTGGAAGATATGTTTTTGAATCGACTATTTAAATTTAAAATTCACTTAAACGATTTTCTACGCGTTTTAGCTTGCCCCGGACAAACCGTAAATCCGATTGATATGAAATTTGAAGTCTTACAATAATATAACATTACGGATCCAATGAATCTAGTTTCGTCAAAATCTGAGACTGTTTGAAAAACGGCTATTTTTACTCGTCAATTAAATATTAAAATATTCAATTTCTGCAATTTAACTTTTAATTAAATTTTAAAAGTTCTCTAACATCATTTAAATTTTACTAGAATTTATTACAAATTTATAAATCATTTTTATTCATATTAAATTCAAATTACAATTATTTTCACAATTTCAAATATTAAATTAACAATTTAATTATCCAATTAAATCCTTATATTTCAATATAAGTTATTCAGCTATTAAGATTAACCTGTGAATATTTAAAATCAATTAAATATACGAATTTCAAATGACTGAAATTCTAGGTCGTTACATTCTCCCCTACTTAAAAGAATTTCGTCCCTGAAATTACCAAGTAAGAAAAAGTCACTAAATCCATTAACTTTTCAAAATAATTCGTTGAAATTAGATTTACCAAATCTCTTTAGTGTTTAACTTTCCCCAGTTCCAATAGTTAAACTTCTTATAAAAACTTTTCTAAGTTTTCAAATCCATATATAGTTATCTTTTCAAAACCAACCAATATCGCTTAACTTTCAATTCAAAAACCAAAATTTAGTTTTCCCAAATTTTTACAATTTTACCAAAAAATTTCTAACACTTTAAATTTCGAAAATATCCACCAGTCTCCTTTGCACGGTTCGATCCGAAAAAAAATAGCAATATATATATCACAAATATACATCTCATCATCAACGATGAGGCATCCCAAAGGGGAAAAAGTGTAAAAGTACGATATGTAATCTGAGATATGTACCTTATATATTATTAGCGAGCATATACGACTAATACAGCATGAAAGCGAGCTCCAAAAGCGAAGAAAGCGTCATCCACACCTACTAAACACTCAACAAACAATGAGAAACACACACACACACACAAATATATATATGAAAGTAATATCAATATACAACATATACCACTACAACTACTACATATGCCAATACAGCAAATGCAACAAAAGGTAACAAATCCAACAATCAAACAACTATCATCTAATTAATCCATATCTATCCAGTAAATCCATAACCAAATCAATACACTTTCACTTCTTGTTAATATTCATTGAATTGGTTTTTCAATTTAATCACATTTGATTCATTAACATTGGATTTTACTAATCATTCATTTATTCAATTAGTGTACATTCGCTAATTTACATTCAAGTTGGTTTACTTTTAATTTAAATCAAATTCATTTCTATTTAGATTTACTTCGCTTCCAATTCCAATTTGGATTCAATTATTTAGTTTTCAATTTCGTTAATTCAATTTCATTAACATTTAATGAATTTCCATACCATCAACTAACAACAAAATAACAACCAATGTATGACCAACATTACCAAATTAATTTAATTTACTTCGTTTACCTTCACTTTCACCATACAACTTAAGTTCACTTCTAATTTAATTCAAATTCTATTTTATTTAACTTTACTTAAGTCAAATTCATATCACTATTCAAATTCATATCTCGTTTTTCTTAACAAAATTGTTTAACCATTAACAATTGGTTTTACTTACCTTTTCTCATTTTATAAGTTATACAACTTATTTATTCATAATTCCATGAACATCTACCTAAGTTCACTTCCATTCACTAAACTCATTCTTTATAATTTCAAATCCAATTCACTTTATTAACTTTCCTTTAGTTAAATTTCAAATCATATATTTTATTATGCTAACTCACATTTATTTCAACTTTATCAAAGCTAAAATTTATACTTCATATTATAAATCCATAACTCATTTCACTTATATTTATCAATTTTAACTTGGATTTTATATCGAATTTGTTTATTAAAACAAAACTTAAATTTTCAATTTACTATTGGTAGCAAATCCATCATACAGAAACTCAAAAATGACATTGATGATGCTGCAGTCATCACCATTATTATTTTTCAGCAACAGTAGTGAATTCAGCGTTTCATATTCTTTTAAAATATCGTTTTATATTTATAAATCACATTTACAAATCTTTTACTTATATATTTTCAGTCGTTCACTTTACTTATATAAGATCATTTCAAATTCTTTTATCTTATTAAGATTTATAATAATATAATCTCTTTAACTTTGAAAAACACTTCCAAAATAAACGAGATTCAAATTTCACAAATAATTAGTCTAAATCCATATTTATTTATTACTCACTTTTATGAATATATTCAAATAGTTTCAATTCTTATATATAAGATTATTTCATAATTGTAAATCATATTAATTATAATTCCATACTTATAATTCATTTGCTTATATAATATATTCTTTTACATTTGTTGCTTTTATTTAGATTATTCAAACAACTTTTTCATTAACTTATAAATTTACATTTTCAAACAATCAAACAATTCATTTACATACACTTTAATAATTTCTGAAAAATCATTTTTTTACATATAAAATATAATCGAGGTAAAGTTATTTCATTTACCCAATTTAAAATGATATATGTCGACTTGCCTCGTTTAAGTGTTTGGAAATCCCTATCGATAACATGGCGTCCCACGTACCGACCAGAATTCACAAACAGCTCAACGGATATGCAAACAGAATATAAAACATTTTACATTCACTAACAAATATGTGCTCATATATATAATACACTCAAACTCAATCTAGGGTGCTATTGTCCCTATCTATACCGAGTACACATCAAAGCTTAGGAAAATACAAAATCTAAGCTCTGATACCAAATGTGGCGACCTACAAATCTGTACCCTTTGAATCGACAATAATCCACACATGTCCGACCCAAAAAGCACAGACCGACGAAAAGTCAAGAGAAAGAAAAGAAGAGAGAAGAAGAGAAGAAAGAGAGAAGATAGAACCAAATAGAACAATACAGAATCTCACATCACAACGGAAAATATATAATATCATATCAATGATCTTTGCAAAATAGAAACTGTATATATACATACATAAGTCAGAGTTCAACAATCAATCAGAGTTATCAGCTTGGACAGTTATAATAACATGTCCTCACAATTGTCGATAATATACAACAACAACAAACAAAGCAAAGCAAAGCGGATAATCAAGCAAATACGGATGTACGAAAATGAGGATCTCCAGCTCTCTTACTGAAGCTCTAAAGGCATCAAATCTAGATCTATAAATATACTCGGTCTGACCTGAGCATTGGATATTCCATAAATGAAGGGACCACTGCTACTGGATGTATATTGGGATTTTAACCCCAAAGATCAACAAGCAGTCCCCCTCTATGAAAATCCGGAATAACAATATCATCACAAGCAACCTGCACAATCGTCGCATATACGTTGTTCCGAAGTGGTTTACGGATAAACCGATCCCGGTCTCTTCGCACCAACAACGCAAAAGCTTTTCTCAACCTCACACAGCAACTAAGTCTCATAGACTTATCATGTCTCCAACTTTCAACTTGCTATCGTTCGGGCCAAGAAGGAAGCTCGATAGATTGGAGTAATCTCCACACTATACGAATCAACATCCTCAACATAAACGATAATCAAGCCTACACAGAAGGCTACGTACTAAGTGTACGACTAAATATTTCCCACATCAAGTTGAGGAACTAAAATTTGGCAAAGGTTGATAGTCGGTTATTTAACTATCAAAGAAAACAAACAAATATCCAGCACTATAATAATCACTGGGCCCTTTTAAACAATCTTTTATTGATTAAAGCACTTGCCAAATATTCACTTCAAATTATCTTTAAAAAGATATAATTTCAAACCATTTCACTTCATATTGGAAAACATTTCCATATACTTACTTAATAATAAGTAATTCACAATTTTATTTATTTTCAACAATTAGAAAATATCACATATACTTAAATCACGATTAAGTACATATTTTATTCGTGAAGGAAAAGATAATTATTAAACACATTATTTGGGTCAAAACGAATGTTGCATAAAACACCGTTACGACAACCCAAAATCACTAGTATAGGGATTCGAAAATAAGATAGATATATAAACCCCAATACTCCTTTCAAAAATCATTTACTATAACAATAGTGTTATAGTCCATTTTCTTATTTCTCGAAAACTTCTATTTCAACAATAAATGTTGAAATCTATGGTTTCGATACTTAACATATTTTAAAACATCTTTTAATCATTTTATTCCATTTAATAATATCACTTCCAAAAACATTCATTTTAATATACTGTTCACTATTCAAAATCATGAATATACTTCATTTATCAAATTCAAAGCTTTTACACATTTATTAAAAGATTATCCACTGTCCAAAATTGTGGATATAATTCCCAACCAAATTCTTTATTATTACAACATTTAATTTAAAGGATAATTCACTGTCAAAAATCGTGAATATAATTCCTTTAAATAAATTTCTACATCTATTTTATAAAATTCAAATGCTTTTCGATTTATAAAACAACGTTTATAAATTCCATTTATAATATATAAAAATTCCAATTTATAAAATCACTTTATTAACAAACTCATTTAATAACTCAATTACATGCCAAAAAATCCAAATTATAAGTTAATAGCTTTTAATTCATTTATTTACCAAATCCATTCATTTTATAACTTCACAAATTATATAAATCTTATTACTTATATGATTCATTTGTAGCTCATTTTAACATTTACAAGACTTATCTATAATTCAATTACTTTGATTTATAAAATATCAATTTTATAAATCTTCAATATAGACCATTTAATATAATTCAAAAATCTCGATTTTAACTAAACTTATTCTTTTAACAATTTCAAATCGTTATTAAAGCATATATAACTCCAAAATCATACTTAAGTATTATTTTCCAAAAATCATAACTTTTATAACAATAAAAATTATAACTTTCATTTATTTAAAATAAATCAATTCCTTTACCACTTTAAAATTTAAAAAACGTCGACTTCCAAAATCACTTTAAAAATCCTTTTTAATTTGGAAATCATCACTTTAACATTTTTATTTTCCAAAAATAGGCCCAATCCAGCAACAGCACTAAATACAACAATCGCGACATCCAAAACATCCTATACCATATGAATACAATATATACCACAATATCTGTAAATAAATCAATACTGGCAAGAAATCCAGTTGGATCCCTCCAACCTGTCACCTGCAACAAATATACATATTAGAATATGTGTACAATGTCCGCTTCAAGGCAGACGCGCGTACAAAGGGTTATCCGCTCATACACGGGAACGTATAAGGTCATCTGCTCCACTAGGCAGGTATATATCCAAATATCAATCAATATAACATATATCATCCAAACAATCATCAATCATCATGTAATAATGTTTATTCTCACTTATATAAAAATATCAGTGAGTCAGAAAGAGTGAGTTGTACTCACATTGCGTCCCATAGCAGTTGCGGTGTTTTATTTCGAATAAAATTAAACGCGCGTTTAATTTCATCCAAAATTTACACTATCTCCAATCAACTCCAATCCAGCTCCATCTCGTGATGTTCGTCCATTTGAACCGAAAAGCAATTCGTTTCGTGCGAAACGGACCTCGTATCAAAAAGTTACAATGTTTTAAACATTGTACAATTTAATATAAAATTCAATTTCAATTTTTTTTTAATTTTAAAAACCTAATCAATCATGGCCGCATGTTCTTCTGCATCAAATCTCGGCCGCTCAATTTTGCTTCTTCTCCTTCCAGCCTTCATTCGAAAGAAGGAACCCACGCCGTCTCTCGTTCGAGAATTTTTGCGACCCCCCATGCCCCACTTTACGACGATCGAGTACCACCACTCTATAGAGCATCGTCGACTCCCCCTACACCCCTGACAGCATCAAACTCAGTTGCATGATGGCCGAGATAAGTAAAGTAGAACGTACGCCCTTTGAACAAAATTTTCTGACGATCGGCTCGACTATAATCGATCATAGCCGTTGATCTCGAAGATATCGCTACAACCTACAACTTTGTAGTTGAAACTTTTTTGAATCGATTGGTGGATTTGAAGATAATAGAAGAGAAAGAATTGAAATTCTCGACCATTGATTCAATAGAGTGACGGCTGTGAAACAAAACCCTAGGGTTTGTGTAAATTAGAAATTCTGAGGCCTCTTTAGAAAATTACGCGACACTATTCATCCGAAATTTTTTCGAACTCCAAACGAAGCGTGCCGCCTGGCATTTATAATGTTTTACCCATACTCCGAACGCAATGGAATATGTATCGGGAGCCAATTCCATCATATTTGGAAGATAGGTTTTCGAATCGACTATTTAAATTTAAAATTCACTTAAACGATTTTCTATGCGTTTTAGCATGCGCCGGACAAACCGTAAATCCGATTGACACGAAATTTGAAATCTTATAATAATATAATATTACGGATCCAATGAAATAGGTTTTGTTGAAATCCGAGACTGTTTGAAAAATGGCATTAAATATTAAAATATTCAATTTCAACAATTTAATTTTTAATTCAATTTTAAAAGTTCTCTAGCATCATTTAAATTTAACTAGAATTTATTACAACTTTATAAATCATTTTTATTCATATTAAATTAAATTTACAATTATTTTCACAATTTCAAATATTAAATTAATAATTTAATTATCCAATTAAATCCTTATATTTCAATATAAGTTATTTAGCTATTAAATTTAATCTTAGAATATTTAAAATCAGTTGAATATACGAATTTTAAATGACTAAAATTCTGGGTCGTTACACTTTTCCTTTCTTATCGTTCACACTTAACAATTTTAAAAGAAAAATTACCTTAATATTTCTCAAACCTATTCATCGAAAATTTCATTTCATATTTTATCTAATTCATTTCAAATACAATTCACTTTTATTTAAGCTTTCTAGACTCCATTTTATTTTTTCATTTCACTAACTCGATTTTATTTAACATTCCTCAAGTTAATGACTTCATTTCATTTTTCAAATTCGAATCTTCTTTTGATTGCTTAAACAAGAGGTTTAACAATTTTAAAATTCGATTTTCTTTCCTGTTAGAATTCACATATTATAAACTTATTTTTCTTTCATATCATTTCAATTTATAAGTTCAAAGCTATTTCCATATATTTATTAAATCATACTAAGAATGTTTTTTGACAACCAAAAATTGTTTTAGTCGAAAATAAATTTCTTTTCGTGGCAATCCTCACTCAGAAACTCGAAAATGTGTATTGGCGATGCTGCAGTCAACCTCAGAATTATTTCCTAACAACTAAGTGAGTTCAATGCTTTTATTTCTTTTAAAAATCCTTTTAAAGTATATTTCTTGTCAAACGCTTTCAAATAATATCTTATTATTTTGAAGGCTTTGGAAACAACTTTGAAAACAAAAGGATTTAAACTCTAAAATTCTCAATTTTAAAATCCTTCAATTTATAAGCTACATTATAAATATACTTATATAATTTCATTACCATATTATGAATATATTTTGTTAATTGACATCTGTCATTATAAACAATTCTTATTATAATTCAATTTAATTATCGACTTCGTGAAATAAAATTCACAAAGTATTCGTTTTATTTTAATTCAACCAATAATCGATGATAGCTAAATATTTTCATCGCTTAACAACTAACATTCAATAATAATTTACACTTTATATATATAATATAATCTTGGAAAATATTATTTCATTTACCTGATTTTAAAACAATATTATATTGACTTGCCTCGTTTAAGTGTTTAGAAACCCCTATTGATAACATGACGTCCCATGCACCGACCAGAGTTCATAAACAACCTAACGGATAAGTAAACACAATATAAAACATTTTATAACACTAATAAGTACGCTTTTTCATACACACACACACACACACTCTAAAACAGACTCATTCTAGGGTATTACTACCCTATCTCAAATGAGTCAAACCCCACAAAGCTAAGGTTATTGCTAAACCTGGGACTGATACTAACTGCGACGATCCACATTTCGAAAGGTTTAAATTGACAATAATCCACACATGTCCAACTTAAACACAGAGCATAAATATTCAATGGGGATAAATAAGAAAAATAAGAAGAAAAGAAGAAAACAAGCACAGAATTTCGCAATGGAATGGCAAAATATAATAATCAAATAAACATTTCATAAAGTTGTTTACTATACACTTGATTATAATCTATATAACATTTATCAGAGTTATATATACACATCAGGGATAAATAATCAATGCAGCAGAATAGCATGATGCAGAGAATAATAATAGTAATAATATACCAAATCTTCATCTTCATCCTTCGAAAAAATGATCTTCAATGTACTGAAAAACTCAGGGCTGACCCATACAACACTAAACCAAAGTCATAATGGAACCATATAAGGATAAATATGATAAGGCACGTGAGGCAATACCCAAGGTACGATTCTACCAGTTTACCGTTTCTGGTTGGTTGTAACCCATACGTGGTCGAGCACGACCATCAATCCAAATAAAAGGTGCACCTATCGAGTCAAATATCAAAATAGTAATACGAGGTATCAATGTCGCTAGAGGTTGCTAACCTCATTGGCCAGACATAAGCTTCTGTTTTAATTATTTTAATTATGACACAAGTGTCAAGGCTATCCATCATCGTTCTACTTCATCCCAGTAAACGTTTGACAATTCAACCACTACATTTTGGATATCATCCACCACGTACACAGTTGTCAAAGTGGTTTCAATATTGACAGAGAGTATGCCAATAAGAGGCCTCGGTCTCTTTAACAACCAAACGTCATTTTACACACCGATTGGTACTCTAATATTTTGAAAACAATTTGCACTTGATATCAAAATATCATATTCGCTTCAAAATCAAATCCATTTCGAAATCATCATATTTACTCAAAATATGTCATATCATTTTTGCCTTAATATCTTGATTTCGCTTCCAAAATTGTTTCAAAATTCAATTTAGGTTACTACTTCATTTTAACCTCATTCGCATTTAAATCCAAGATTTAAATATAAACATTCCACCCTTGACCATTATGAATCTTTAGAAAATTGTTTGAATAGTTTTAAAATAGCTTAAATACTTTAATAGAAAATATTTTGGGTATTGAAAATAGTTTATATAGTAAAATAGTTTGGAAAATCAAAATAATTTGAATATTTAAGAAGATGGATTTTAAATAATTTATACTAAAATAATTTATTTGAAAATAGTTTCAACGTCAAATTGATTCAATTTCAAATTTTCCAATCCAAATCAATTTCAATTTCCATTTCGATTTAATAAATTCATTTCCGATTCCAAGTCGAATTATACTTCGATTCGAATTTCAATTCAAATGAATTTCAATTTCAATTCCAAGTTAATTCGATTTCGATTTCAATTCCAATTAATTCAATTTCGATTTCAATTCCAATTAATTTCAATTAAATTCCAATTTGAATTAATTTCAATTCTTAAATTTAAATTATATAAATTCGAGTTTGATTGTCAAAATGTCGATTTAAATCACTTAAATCAAATTAACCTTCAATATTCAATGTATGATCCCAATCTTCAAAATAATCCAATTCCGAGCTCAATTTTGAAATATCGTTTTCAGTCACGTTTACTTAGCAATATTTCAAAGTTCGAATAAAAGTTCAGTCTTTGAAAATAAATCAATTTCCAAAATTCAAATCATATTTCAATAATAAGTTAGAAATGTCAACTTCGATTATTTAAACAATTTCGTTTACCAGATTTAAATTTCAACATTTCGAGCTCGACTTCGAAAAAAAATTGATTTGCATAAATTCGATTTTTTACTCATTTTTTTTAAATCATTTAATTTAACCAATTTGGTGTCCGTATATAATTTTCTATCCATTGGCAAAGTGAACCAGTTATTTCAATTTAATTTCAGAGATGGATATATATCATTTCAATCCAGAACAGATTTAATAGGTATATATCATTTCAACCTATTTCTTAATTTATTTGAAATAATTTTATTTATTGTTTGATATACTTTAAATAATATACAAGATGATAACATGATATATATAAAATAAATAAACATCCAGTCATTCAAATATCAACCAATTTTCATCCGTCACAACCAACATTCAAACAGTCAATAATCGCAACAATTAACTAAGTTATCGATAATGGAGAATTTTGCTAGCGGTTTAATTCTTATTTTAACTTAACTGTTAATTCAAAATTCTAACATATAAATTTCTATATCGATTTCCATGACAGTTAAATTTACCAAACAATGATCAATAATTTAAATCACTTTAGAATTTCAACTTAACTAACCTAAAAATATTTTACATAAAAATAATTTAGTCAATCGTGAGCGTATAAATACTCACATTTCATTTGAAACTGAAAATATTTCTATCTTCGAATAAATGCCAATCCAATGCCAAGCTGTAGAGGACGTCGATACGATTTCAACGCCTCCTGTTTCATCTGAAACGGACCTTGTATTGAGAAGATTTGCAATAATTAGCATAACGATAATTAATATTAATAACTAATAATATAATTAAGATAACAATTAAAAAAACCAGTAAACCTTATCTCTATCGTGCCTAAAACATATGTTCCCCAAGGTAAACGAAACCCATCTCCACGCAAACCAAATTCACGCGTGCCCCACCTTTGCTCGACCGAACCTTGATCTACGACCACCACTCCAAGCCACGCCGCCCCCCTCCTCCTCTGCCCAAGCGCCTTCCCTTCTAGTGCCACCATCGTCATGAAAGTCCCAAAAATGTGTGCAATTGAGCTGTGATCTCAGCATTCGAGACGTAATAGGACAAATCAACCATATGGATTTGAAGAGTAGATTGAGATCTACAACTTTCATGTTGGAAGTATTTGAATTCAGTGAATGGATTGAGTGGAATTAAGAGGAAAAGTAGAGGCGATTTCGGCTATTGAAAGAGAATAGGAGGACATAGACAACTAGGGTTTTTAGAATATTTTAATAATATTTTTCTCGTTTTGTGTGTTGTATATCTAACGCAAGGTCCATAACAGCTCGAACTCTAACCAGGTATGCCGCCTGGCGTTTCTAATATTTTACCCCATTCCGAACACAATGAAACTAGTTTCGAGGCGTAATTCAATCATATGCAGAAGATAGCTTTCTTTCAAAATCAAATTATATTCATTTAAATTCCATTAATTGATTTCAACGTATTTCGAGCTTGCACGATCAAACGATAAGCCCGATCGCTACGAAACTTGAAATCCTACAATAATTTTCTATTATGGATTCAATAAAACTGGTTTCGTTGAAATTTGAGACAATGGCCAAATGGCTATTTTTACTCATCAATCAAAACTGGTAATTCCTCCAAATTTATTTAATCACTTTAAATTTGATTTTTTTAACTTTAACAATCTTCATTGTTGTTTAAATAAAATTTAAATCAACTTCTGACATCATTTTCATTCACATTATATCCATAATTTAATTATTTAAATAATTCCAGTATTTAATTTTATTTAATTTAATTATCCAATAAATCACTATAATTAAAATATAAGTCATTTACCTTATAAAATTCAACTTTTAAAACGAATTCAAATAATAAAACAACTATTTCCATTTCATAGTATTTCAACATTATTATTTAATTCAATCTATTGATTGTAAACACATTAAATACATAGAATTTCATTTCAATATTGATTATTGCCCAAATCATCGAAATTGGTTATTTCAAAAATTTATCCAAATTCAAATTCAATAAATTACATAAATAAACATTAAATTTTTTTATCTTTAACCATTATTTTTCAATATTCACAATAAATTTTTGTAATTTAAAATAGTTAAAAGTACGGATTGTTACAGTATAGCATTTAAAATTAGGAAATTGATTAATAAAATTACGATTTACTAAAATTATGTCCAGCTTACAATGAATATTTATAAATTCACCTGATTTCCAAATGAATTTATTTCCTTTAATAGTGAGATCAATTAATCCACTTTTAAAAAGAAAATTAGAGAGGAATTTCAATTTCTTAAAAGGAATTGGAATTCCATCCCTTTTTTCAGAAGCTTTCATAACAATGTTAAAATCTCCCATTATAATCCAGGGGAAATAATGTTATGATTTAATTGTTCCAAAGAATTCCAAAGCAGAATTCTTTCTTTTTCTGAGTTTGAAGCATAAACAAATGTAACATATATTTAAGGACTTCCTTTATTTTTAAAATAACAGTGTATAAGTTGAAAATTAAGTGAATAATGGCATAACTCCCAAATTTTGGGATCCTAAATAGCAATAATCCCACCATTACTCCTCATAAAGTTATTATGAACTATATTCCAATTATTAAGATATTTCTAATAAAAAGATTTATATTCTTCTGAAAAAGCTTTTGTTCCATAATGCCAGTTAAGGTAGGCTTATTAGAATGCAATAAATTTGGAAAATCCAATTTTCTTTCAAGCAAATTAAGTCCCCTAACATTCAAAGAAATTATAGACATGATTAAATGTATAATAAAGGATATGTGAAAAGATATCACAGCAACTATAGTGAAAGACTACCGCTAACTTCTGTACTTTCAAAAGCTGTCCCTCCTCTCTTTTTTGCAGTCTTTTCTGCTTTGAACTTTTAAGAAATTCTCCTATTTAAGATTTTTGATGATATATTTCTTCTCAAAGGATTTTGTATTTGTACTATCAATGGTATTATTATTCATGATATCATGTATATTCTTTATTTTTGGCTTTTTTCCTTTTGTTGCTGATAAGGAATGAAGAAGAGAAGAGTAGGAGGCTTGCATTCTCTAATAAGGATTCAGATATGACTGAGCCCTTAAGTAGGCAGTTTTTAGACGAGATTGTAGAGATTTCCTTTTGTATAACTTTTGAGATATTGTCTGTAATTAAAATTTATTCTTTATTCTGGGGTCGAGGGGGAAATCAAAAACTGTACATTATTATCCCCATGACTCTGCATACGATTTTCTACGATTTCTTTTATATTGCCATTTGGAACTAAGTTATCGATAGAACTGGCCATTTCCTTCTACTGTTCTGTATCCATTGCAACATTAAGTCATGATTCATTCTCCTTTGTGTTTTTTGAAATAGGTTGCAAAATTGGACTCTTGGATTGCTCATCAATACTAATAATGTCCATATGGTCTTTTGAGATTACTGGGTTTGGGATATTTTCCCTATTTCGAAAGATTTGAGTATTATCTGATACTAAAATATTATCAAGAACGGGTGGGATTTTAAAAAGATTACTTGTTTCAAAGATAACAACATTTGAAACCTGATTGCTCTTTTCTTGATAAGAAAGATGATGCTCATTTCTTGGATTTTTTGAATCTGGCGATCTCCTCATAACAGTATTGAGATTTAAATTTTCTTTCCAAAATGATTTGAATGAGCAAGCTTCTGTGAGATGTCCAAAGCAAGCACATTTCATATACCTTTGTGGGATCCATTCATAATCGATTTTCTGAATAATGTTTTTTCCATCATGCATAGTGATGTAGGCAAGATCCGATAGATCATTACTGGCTTTGATTTCAACCAAGATTCTTGCATAGCTGAGTCTGGTCTCATTGGCCGCAGGCTCATCTAGCTTTATCGGATTTCCTAAAACAATAGCAATAGTAGCAAAAGCTTCCATGTCCCATAATCTGAGATTTAACTCTAGTAGTCTTATCGAGATTGGATAAGTAGAAAGTCGATCATGACCAAGAACCTTTTCTTTTTCCACTTTTTCAAGATTATAAGCATTCCGCTCATAAAGAAAGGGTCGTTTTGAATAACTTTGTTGCAGTTAGATTCATCTGAGAATCTGATGATAAAAAAATCATTATTTTTAGTGTAGATCTCAAAATTGCCAACTAGGTTCCATGTTTTAAACACAAAATCCATGAAATGGTGATAGTATGGACGAGATCCAAATACATAGGCTACTATTGAATTGCTCCATTTATCCTCGGTTCTTCGGATAATCTCCTCTTCAATTTTTTTTTTCCTTATCTCCTATTTTGATTTGCAATAGTATCAAGCCTGCATTTCTTAACTAAATCTGCCCAAGAAGATGATAGTTTTGTTAGATTGGTAGCATCGAATGAGCAAGTTCTTGAGGCATTGAGGGCCTGTTTGTTACCTATCTATTGACGATTATAATTTTGGTTGATTCCTTGCCCTCTAGGTTGTGATCTTTCCGGAATATTAACCGTAGGCCCTTGCGTTAGCCTTTGAGATCTTGCTGGCCGACACTTGCGACGATTTCTGACCATTTGAAAACCATCGTTTTCTTGGTCAGGAGGCTTATCCTTATGATTTGAGAGAGGAGGAGTCGGAGAATCAAGATGAGGAGGAGAAAGTCTCTTAGAAATTTGATTGGAGTTGTCATCAAAATTGTGTTATTTTTTGTAGTCATGGCAACCATGGATGAGAGCTTTTTTTTCTTCTTCTACAATAAATCTTGAAACTTGTATCCCTAAATAGAGTAACCATAGGATAATTAACTGGTATTACAATTCGGATAGAACTACATATTTTTCAATATTTATGACAGTTTTTAAGGCACTTTTCTGTATAATTTGAAGCTATATATGTAGATGGTAGAGGGTATGCTATTTTACTTGTCTCCATAAATACGATTAAATAATTTTAGCAACAAATAATCACATATGATTGTCTTCACAAGAACAAGATTGTAGAACTATATGGTACAATAAAATTTCTAATAATCTGTTTCTGAAACTAACAATATACAAAGGAGCACTAAAATTTCAAGTAGAAGCCACTCTGAGACTAAAAGCTTTAAAATCTAAACACTGCTATCTGACTAAACAAGATTAGGAGAAAATCCATGTGATTAACACTTGAGAAAATTCATTTCAAAGCCACAATGAATTTGAATCTATAGTAGCATCTTAAGAGGTAATAATGGTGACATTTGAATTAACATTTGGAAAAATGAGTTGACAACCAACTCTAATGAATTGAATTTGGAAAACTGAATACGAAATCTATTTGGCATTTATAAAAGAAAAGAAGAAAAGATCGTGAGTACCAGATTACAGTTTGCAGTAAGAGCATCTCCATCAAATTCTTCAAAAAATTAGCAGATTACAGAAGAATATAGTGAAGCCTTTTAAAATAAACGTCACCAGAGAAATAGTTAACGGACTTTGCTAGTTCAATATACAGAAAGAAGAGAGATCGTGGATCTAAATCTATGATTCATGAGGCTGGTTAGATTATTTTCATATTTGGATTCGTTGCAAAAATTGGTTGATTCAACATTACTGATAATTAATTACCGGTTTCACCGGTAAAAACAAAAGAAGAGGATACTAGAACACAAAATTTGGCACAAAAGTATTGATCATCAGATTGGTTTGTCTTTATATGAAAAGTGGATGTCAATAAGATGTTGTGGTGAAGATCGATTTTGTCAAACTTCATGTTATAATTTTGTGTTCAAAACATCAAATGGACGAAGACAGTTGAAACGCTGAATGTTACATAATGAAAATTGTTGACCTCGTACTAAGAGCATCTCTAACATTAGTGTAGATGTACGATAATCAGATATATGCACACAATTTCAGCTGCAACAGAGTACGGATAATCCTATAGTGCAGAAATGAGGGGCAAGAGTTTCGAAATATGAGATTTATTGAGGCGCCTGTTCAACAAGCGTCTCAATTTGAGGGTCTGTTCAACATGCGTCTCAATTTCAAATGAAAACCATCTGCTCAGACCAGACGCCTGAGGATCAGACGCCTGTTGAACATATGCTTGGCCTGATCTCCGTTGGAGAATATTGCTCTCCAACAATTCGGAGTATGGAAAATCGTATATCCACCCTCCGAACTGTTGGAGATGCTATAAGGAACATTAGAAACAAAACTTAATTACTAAAGATGTAATATCTACAAAAACTATGTACACAAATTACATGAAAGTATGAAAACACTGATTTACAACATACATGATATGTTTAATTGTCAGGTTATATTGAAGCAAAAAAAGACAATATCCTTAAATTTAAAACATATCACATTTGCTACTATTCACCGTACACACAATGGTATCTCTGGTTTGATAATGCACCAGAGGAAGGGGGATCCAAATCCCTAAATTAATTGTGTATTGAGTAGTTGGAGTTTCTCAATTTTCTTTCACCGAGTTGATATTATAATAATTATATATATGGCGTCTGTAGTACTCTAGTCTTTAGTAGTTACAATATATATTAGATACAATAGAATCAAGATTTGCTACTAACCATATTGTTTGCCACATGTACCCATATGCATATGATTATTCCTTCATGTAGGCTACAGCATTAGCTAACTTTTGAACGGTAACCCTGTCAAAATAAATTGAGACAAAAATAATAGACAAGGCAGAAGAAGGTAAGATTCGGTATGAAAAGTACGGAACATCCTAGCTCCATAAAATAAACTTGAGAAATTGTTATGAACTGAACTGATAAACTAACGAAAAAACATTCAGTATGATCAATAATTAGATTTTGGGAACTATTCTCATACAACAAATTAATATACAACTTGCTTTAAAGAATATAGTTCAGAAGCTGCACACAGCCTGTTGACAAAATCCATCAAGGTTTGCTGAAAGCTGAAAATGTTGGTGCTGAAATACAGTTTCAAATATCATCTTCTCTGCAGTTTTCAACCCTTGTCTTCTGAATAAAGAGAGAACGTATTCCATGAAGACTGAATCACAAGGCAATGTGATGGGTCCATCGCTTGTAATTCCAAACTCATCTTCAGACATTTTTAGAAGTTGTACAAACACACTGCTTGTCAAATATGTCAGTGGGATCACGAATCGCTTTCCATCAAGTGTGTATATTACAAAGTTTCCTTTATCTGCGACTGATGATGTGCTGCACTCATCCGAAGAAGAACTAGAGTCTTTTCGGCCAAAAGAAGCCGCCCTCTGTAGTTTCATTGCCATTTTCACAAGCTTAACCATTGGTGCAGAAATTTTAATTTTTGAATACTGTTGAAATGATGATGAATGGATGAGAAGAGCAGCTGCTATTGCTGTATTCTTATAGAGGTAGCAAAAGGCCCCAATACAGGTTGGTTAATTAGGAAGAATGCTTAGGGTTGGAAGCAAAGCATGTGAGTAGCGAATGAGACGAGTATGACATGTCTAGATTATGTTTTCATTTGGTTATATATCAACTTGTCGTATATAAGGTGAGGTGTATTCAATGACCAACGAGTTGCATTGTCTGTAGGGTACGTATACACAACAAGCATGCACCGATGTTTGAAGTCCATTCTATTTGCTATGATGTTTTATTGGTGTCGGGAACACGGCCATGTGAGGGCATCCAGTATTATCTGTCGTTGACAAAGGATTTTCGTTTTCACTATTATCCAGTATTATCTAGTATCTCTTACAGGTAATCTGTTTGTGAAGTTGAGTACTTGACTTAGCCCTTACGTGCATCCATAGCAAAATATCAACTTAAAGTATGTTCAATTATAATGGGTTCAGTTTAATAAATTAAGAAATGGATGTTTCTTTTGGCATTATAGTACCTTTGTATATACATTTTTCCAAAACAAAGGAAGAAGGGGAAAAAAAAACTTTTTAGATTCTGGTACTAAGAACCCCCCAGATAGCCTTTATATATCTGCATGGTGTAAAAGACAGGTGATTTTGTCAAAATGTACAAGGATGAATTCAGTGACATGCACGATGCCATAGCGAGAATATAAAATATAAAATACCAATATGTTCGATTGTACTGGGTTCAATTTGGTAAAAGAAAAAATGTCCTTATTGGTTACAAAGTTTCTTTTTTGATGATCAGATACAGTATACGCAACTTTTCATAACCATTATAACCATAAAGTTGATGATTATAATTTTTTTTTTTTTTTTTTTTTTTTTTTTTTTTTTTTTTTTTTTTACTGTAACCGATCCTTAAGAAAAGGAGTAATTAATCGTAACTCTTTATAACCATGCAATACAATTGTGTTTGCATCCATATAATTTACAGTCTATGAAACATTACTTAGTTGCACAGGTAAAGTAACTAATTCAATGTTAAAAATAAAAACGTGGTACGCAAAACTGCTACACAAGTTCCACACCTGCACACCTGCATCATCAATTTTGTTCTCCTTGCTCACATCTTAGATGATTTAATAAACGCCAATTACTAGTACTCGTTTCTCAAATTATCATACGAAAGATCCTTCCACTATTATTCATATAACATCATAAAAATGAACATATGCTCCGTATCAAAATTAATGATATCAAAGGCTATGACGATTTTCAAGAAATTAAATTCTTAAGTTGCTAATTTAATTAATTACCGACACAGCGGATATTCGGAAAACAAATTGAAATGGATGAAAGTAGCAAGCGGTGAATTGACAATCCTGTAATGTCCGAATTCGTTGATCTGAAGATACCGAATTCTAGTTATCTCTATCACGTTGATCGCGCACGATTCCGCGAAAAGAGATCTACGATTATTCAACGTTGATCTTGCGCATAAGATACCGTGAATCGGCTTCAACAAACGATAATTCGAGCGCACTCGAATTACGTAAGTGGAGATAGGAGTTAACACTAGACTACCAATTTAATGGAGGCACAAAGCTTCACAAGCAAAATTTTATTCAATTTTCAACAACCTTTTACAATGACATCACGTCCCTATTTATAGGGTTACAACACGACTTAAGAAAATTACAGCACTTTACACAAACGATATAAGCAACACGGTACCAAAGTACAACGACTCATCAACAGTGCTGCCACGACCTAAAGAAATAACATACAATCGACTTAAAATTTCTCGACATAAGCTTTTATGCGACCTAAAAAAAAATAACTCGCGATTTTAAAAAAAAAATGCAGTGACTTCATGCTAACTCGGCTCCGACTTATGCTAGCTCGGCAACGACTTAACGGAGGCGACTCAATTCTTCATGGCACAAGTTCTCGCGACTCAAAAATATAAGTCGTTCGCGACTTAGGATTAACTCGCGACTCATGAATAGGTCGCTCGAACTCTGGGTAGCTCGCGCGCGGTATATGGATGAGGCGGGGGAAGGGTAAGTCGTTCGCCACTTATGGCGGTGTCGCGACCTAGGGTTTTGGAATCGATGTAGGGTTTCGCGAGTGACGAAGCCGCGTGAGGGGATTTGGGAATGAGTAGTGAGTCGTGGTGATGGGTGGATGAGTCGTGAGTCGGTGATGATGGGTGGATGAGTCGTGAGTCGGTGATGAGTGGATGAGTCGTGAGTCGTGGAGAAATGGCGATAGGTCGGCCCCGGTTTAAGGTATGTACTCCATCATCCTCCCCTTGTTGGAAAGAATTCGTCCTCGAATTCACACTCTCGTCATCTTCATCAAGTTCCTCCGCATAATACGGAACTAAGTGTTTGATATTGAAAACATCAGAAGTATGAATATTTCCGGCAATCTTAATTGATACGCATTATCATTGATCCTCTTCAAGATTTTTACTGGACCAATTTTTCGTGCTTTCAACTTGTTGTAAGTTCCAACTGGAAAACGATCTTTCGTCAAAACGGCGTAAACAAGATCACCCTCTTTGAAGACAACACTTCTTCGTTTCTTATCCGCCATTTGTTTATACTTTTCATTTGACTTTCTCAATCGTTCCTGAATGATTTTATGACACTCAGTCAATCCATCAACAAAATCTACAGCTCGTTTAACCGTCCCCTTTGGTTGTGGTACTACCGTTAAGTCCAACGGTCCTCTTGGTAAATTTGAATATACAATCTGAAATGGACTGAATCCTGTACTACGATTCATCGCATGATTATGAGCAAACTCTGCTTGACATAACTTCATATCCCAACTTTTCAGATTATCTTTCACAAGACACCGTAGTAAATTTTCCAATGATCTGTTCACAACCTCCGTCTGTCCATCAGTTTGTGATGGTAAGCGCTACAAAAATTCAGCTTTGTTCCGACCATCTTCCACAAACTCAACCAAAAATGGCTTAAAAATCTAGTATCTCGATCAGAAACGATAGATTCTGGTAAACCATGCAATCGATACACCTCTTTAAAGAAAAATTGTGTCACTCGAACTGCATCCGCTGTCTTCTTACAGGCTATAAAATGTGCCATCTTCGAAAACATGTCCACTACAACATATATAGAATCATTTCCCCTCTGAGTTCTAGGCAAACCCAAAACGAAATCCATGCTGATATCAACCCATGGTCTGGTAGGCACCGGTAATGGCCTATATAATCCCGCATTCGTAGCTGTTTCCTTCGAAACTCGACAGATATGACATCTCTCCACAAATCTCTCAACTTCTTTTCTCATTGACGACCAAAAATAAGATTGAGAAATCAACTGCAATGTACGATCTCTACCCACATGGCCTTCTTCATGTAATTCTTTAACAATCTTCATTCTCAAGCTACAGTCTGGTACGCATAAACGGTTCCCTTTAAACAGAAAACCATCCACTAACACAAACTCATCAGTACTCCCATCCTTAACTTTCTCAACAAACTTTGCAAAGTAAGGGTCCTCCTCAAACAACTCTGGCAATAATTCGAATCCTGTCACTTCAACCTTCAACGTTGTCAACAAGTGATTCCTCCTGCTCAAAGCATCCGCTACACGATTTGTCACCCCTGATTTGTGTTTTACCACGAAAGTAAATTGTCGTAGATATGCTATCCACGAAGCATGTATCGCTGAAATCTTATCCTGTCCTTGTAAATGTTTCAATGCCTCATGATCAGTGTAAAGAATAAACTCCTTTTGAAACAAGTAATGTCGCCAGTGCTTCACCGCTTGAACAATCGCGTAAAACTCTACATCATAAGTGCTATATCTCGACTTGGCTCCAGATAATTTTTCACTGAAATAAGCAATAGGACGTCCCCTCTGACTCAACACTCCCCAAATTCCAACCTTTGATGCATCAGTATGTAGCTCAAACAATAACTGAAAATCTGGTAAAACTAGAATTGGTGCAGACGTCAACAATTCCTTGAACCTTCCAAAAGCATTCCCGGCTTCCTCTGACCACGAAAATTGTTTACCCTTCATGCAATCGGTAACAGGCGCCATCACGCTACTGAAGTGTGGAATAAATCTTCGGTAGAATGAAGCCAACCCATGAAAACTCCAAACTTCTGTTATTGTCTTGGGCTGTGGCCCATTTCTGACCGCCTCAACTTTACTCTGATCAACTTGAATACCTTCTCCTGAAACAACATAACCCAGAAATAAAACACTGTGCGTCATAAACACGCATTTCTTCGTAGCAGCATAAAATTGTTCCTCACGAAGAATAATCAACACTTCCCTCAAGTGTTGGACATGCTCCTCCGTACTCCTGCTGTATATCAGAATATCATCAAAATACACCACCACGAATTTCCCAATGAATGGTCTAAAGATTTGATTCATCACCCGCATAAACGTACTAGGCGCGTTTGATAAACCAAATGGCATAACCAACCATTCGTATAGACCCTCCCTGGTTTTAAAAGCAGTCTTCCACTCATCACCTGGTCTAATACGAATTTGATGATATCCGCTCTTCAAATCAATCTTCGAAAAAATAGTCGCCCCACTCAACTGATCTAGCAAGTCATCCAACCTCAGCATTGGAAATCTATATCTCACATTAATCTTATTCAATGCTCGACTGTCAGTGCACATCCTCCACGTTCCGTCCTTCTTCGGTACCAACAAAGCTGGCACAGCACATGGACTCAAACTTTCCTGCACACGTCCCTGCTCAAGTAACTCTTCCACCTGCCTCCTCAACTCTTCATGTTCCTTCGGACTCATTCGATAATGTGGTCTATGCGGTAATACTGCTCCCGGAACAAGATCGATTTGATGTTGAATGTCTCTCAGTGGCGGTAACTCCTTGGGCAACTCTTTTTGAAATACATCCTCAAATTCTTTCAAAACTGGCTTCGCTTCTTCTGGGATTTCAACCTCTTCACTACAATCTCGTCCAATTAACACAAAGACTTCAGGCTCCTCTTCAACTTCCTTAACAAACTCCTTCAAAGTTAACAAAGTTTTCAGCTCTTCAATCTCCTCAGATTTACTCTCTCTCTGCTGTCTCTTCTTCGGAACTAAAATAATCTTAACGCCTTCAAACATAAAACTATAGCTATTGGTTCGACCGTCATGCTGCACTGCTCGATCATACTGCCACGGTCTTCCCAAAAGCAAATGACAAACATCCATCTCAACTACATCACACCAAATCTCGTCTTTATATTTCTTCCCAATAGAAAATGGAACTCGAACTCGCTTATCCACCTTCACCTCTCCTCCTTTTCTCAGCCACGCTAACTTATAAGGATTTGGATGTTTTTCCGTTTTCAACTTCAATTTTCTCACCGCTTCTGTAGAAATAATATTGTCACAACTTCCTGCATCAATCACAAATTTACAAACTTTTCCCAATATAGTGCATGTCGACTGAAAGATGTTACTCCTCAACCAACTAACTTCATCCTCTTGCTTCGGTGTTAAACAAGATCTCCTCATCATTAGATTACAACCGTCGTCCCTCGATGGGAGATCCTGTTCATCTTCCTCCACTGGACTAGAATCACCTTCACCAACATCCTCAACTTCAGCCTCAGCTATCATAGTTCGTTTCTTTGGTTTTGGACACTCATTGCTTTTGTGACCCACTTCCTGGCAATTATAACATTTGAAACTGCTATTGCCCTTTGCCTTCGCAGCCTCATTCACAGCCGGTTTAGTAACAGCCTTCGAAACAGTAGTATTGCCACTAGTTCCCTTCACTTGATTGTCGGAATTTGTGAACACACCAGCTCCACACCTTCCCTGCTTCTCCCAAGCTATCGCTTTCTGGTGTGCCCCCGCCACAGATCTCGGATCAAACATATTAACCATATCCTGGATCTGCATTCGTAACCCTCCAACAAATCTAGCAGTCAGTTGTTCTTCCGTCTCCATTATATCATTCCTGGAAATTCATCGGTAAAATTCATCGGCGTAATCATTGACTGATTTCGTCCCCTGCCTCAGATTCTGCAATCTCTGGTACATAAGTGATTGATAGTTGTATGGTAAAAATGTAGCTCTCATCAATTTCTTCATTTTCTTCCAATCTACAATCTTCGACTTTCCCATCTGTTCTCGTGTAAGTTTAGTTTGCTGCCACCACGCCAAAGCTCTCCCCGTCAGCCTTATAGCGACTAACTTCACTCGGCGATTCTCTGGAATCTACTTGAAATCAAAAATTTCTTCAACATTAGACAACCAATCTAAAAAATTCTTCAGCAACCACTCCACCCTTGAACTCTGGAATTTCCATCTTCATTCCCGATTCCCATCGACGATCATCCACTACATCTCGATACTGACGTCGTGTTGGTTCTCTATCTCGGTAATGAACACTTCCCCTATCACCATCAAACTCCTCATCAAAATCTGAAGTATATCGATGTCGATCACGACCTCCAACATCTCTACTACCACTCCTTCGATCAACATTTCTATCACGATTGTCAACACTTCTATGATCTTGATCTTCTCTTCTCTCTCGATTTGAATGTATCGAAGCTCTACTTCCCTCATGGTTCGATACAGGTGAAACTCTTCTTCTACTTTGATTCATTTCAAGCATCATTCTCTCTAATCGACCAATTCCTTCATTCAACTTCTCAGTGAAACTTTCGTTGATTCGTTGCTCCATTTCATCAGCTTCTTCTCTTCCATACAAAGCATTGATATTTCGATGACGTTGAGCTCGTCTCGGAGGCATGGTTGAGCTTTAAACAATCTCAAAAAAAATAATTTTCCAACACTTTCCGAACTTTGATCCAAAGTGAGATGGATCGAAACTCCCAACTTGTTGCAACTTCACGATGAACACGATGAACACTAAACTTCTCAACAATTGCAAATACGATCTCCAAACTTCAAATTCTCGAAACCCAAGTCTCCAAATGATGCAACTTCTTGCGATCGAGCTCCGATACCAAAATGACGCAGCGGATATTCGGAAAACAAATTGAAATGGATGAAAGTAGCAAGCGGTGAATTGATAATCCTGTAATGCCCGAATTCGTTGATCTGAAGATACCGAATTCTAGCTATCTCTATCACGTTGATCGCGCACGATTCCGCGAAAAGAAATCTACGATTCTTCAACGTTGATCTTGCGCACAAGGTACCGTGAATCGGCTTCAACAAACGATAATTCGAGCGCACTCGAATTACGTAAGTGGAGATAGAAGTTAACACTCGACTACCAATTTAATGGAGGCACAAAGCTTCATAAGCAAAATTTTATTCAATTTTCAACAACCTTTTACAATGACATCACGTCCCTATTTATAGGGTTACAACACGACTTAAGAAAATTACAACACTTTACACAAACGATATAAGCAACACGGTACCAAAGTACAACGACTCATCAACAGTGCTGCCACGACCTAAAGAAATAACATACAATCGACTTAAAATTTCTCGACATAAGCTTTTATGCGACCTAAAAAAAATCGCGATTTAAAGAAAAATAAATGCAGTGACTTCATGCTAACTCGGCTCCGACTTATGCTAGCTCGGCAACGACTTAACGGAGGCGACTCAATTCTTCACGGCACAAGTTCTCGCGACTCAAAAATATAAGTCATTCGCGACTTAGGATTAACTCGCGACTCATGAATAGGTCGCTCGAACTCTGGGTAGCTCGCGCGCGGTATATGGATGAGGCGGGGGAAGGGTAAGTCGTTCGCGACTTATGGCGGTGTCGCGACCTAGGGTTTTGGAATCGATGTAGGGTTTCGTGAGTGACGAAGCCGCGTGAGGGGATTTGGGAATGAGTCGTGAGTCGTGGTGATGGGTGGATGAGTCATGAGTCGGTGATGATGGGTGGATGAGTCGTGAGTCGGTGATGAGTGGATGAGTCGTGAGTCGTGGAGAAATGGCGATAGGTCGGCCCCGGTTTAAGGTATGTACTTCATCAATTACCAAGGGTAAGATATCAGGATATACATTTCTGTAACAAAATTTTGGCTACAGTATGCTGGGATATATACAAATTGAAAAAGAACATTCAGAAGCTACAAAGAGCCGGTTGATTTGATCCTAACAATTGCATACAGACAGGAGAAGGATGATATTTCAATGCAGTTTCAAGCAATAAATTCTCAACAGTTTTAAACCTCTTTCTTTGAAGTAAACATGAAATGTATTCAAAAAACTCGGCATCAAAAGGAAGGGCGATAGGACCATTACATGGTCGGCCAAACTCTTCTTCGGATGTACAGAATAACTGCTCAAATAAAGGTGTATCAAGATATGACAAAAGTAGCATGAATCTCTTCCCATCCAATGAGTACACAATGAAACATCCCTTACCTGCCACACACGAATATGTGCTGCATTCTTTTGAAGATATTTGAGGTTCAGACTCTTTTTTACCAAATGAAGCTACCTTCTGCAAATTCTTAAGGATCTTCTTTGTGTTCACCATTGTTTTGCCAATGTAAAGAAGTGTTTTCTTCTTTTTTTTCCTTTTATAATGACAAGGGATTTGAATTTGAATTAAACAGCTGATGAATAGAATGGTAGAAGTTGCCTTATACTTATAGGAGTAGTTAGAAGCTGCATGTTATTTGTGTTAAAATAGAAAATAAGAAGAGAATTATAATTTTAGAGGAGAATAGACAATTTTTTTAACTTGTTTTTTGTCTTGCCTACAACTTGCATACAACACAACAAAATGATCACATATATATAGTGGTTTACAACCCTTACAAACGGACATAACTTTTTTGAATAGACACCCTTTCACTTCAATAGACATGACTTTTACTTAATAGACATGACTCTTCGTTTCAATAGACACGACTTTTCAGTGAACGGACACGACTCTTCACTGAACAGATATGATTTTTCATTCGAATAGACATGACTCTTCATTCGAATAGACATAACTTTTCACATCAGCAGACACGACTCTTTAATTTTGGTTTACACCAACAAAGCATCGCCTAAACCAAAATTCCTTCGAACACCTAATGCAACAACAATTCTTGAGAAAGCAGTCCCTCCAAGCGGCTTTGCGAAGATATCAGCAATTTGTTCTTCACTTCGACAATACTCAAGACTTACTTCTTCTTCACGAACGAGTTCTCGTAGGAAATGGAAACGTAGACGAATATGCTTTGTTCTTCCATGCAAAATAAGATCCTTTGAGACAAAGATAGTAGAACTATAGTTGCAATAAATGATCGTAGGATCTTTTTGCTTGAAGCTTAGATTTTCAAGAATTCCTCTTAGCCATAAAGTTTGACATCCTGCTAGAGATGCTGCGATGTACTCCGCTTCGGTGGTAAAAAGTGGCACAACTGGTTGTTTTTTGAACACCAAGAAATAATTCCACTTCCAAGGTTAATGCATAACCCGAAGTACTCCTTGAATCATCGAACCTTCCACCTAGATTGCTGTCCGTATATCCAACAAGCTTCACGGGCACATGAGCTTCATAGAAAATGCCATAGTCAATAGTTCCTTTAACATATCGTAAAATTCTTTTTGCAGCTTCCCAATGGTTTGAGAAAGGCTTCTCCATGAATCTGCTAATCAAGCTTACTGCGTACATGATGTCGGGTCTTGTAGCAGTGAGATACATCAAATTTCCAACTAGGCTTCGAAAAATAGTTGGATCCACAAACTTTCCTTCACCATTTTTGCACAATTTCAAACCTGCAACACAAGGAGTTGAAACTGGATTTGCATTCATCATATTGAACTTCTCTAATACTTGAGCAACATATTTTTCTTGCGAGATAAAAATCCCACATTTTGATTGCTGAACACCTATCCCTAGAAAATGATGTAAGTCTCCCAAATCCGTCATCTCGAACTCATTCATCATTGAATTTTTGAATTTAGATAACATCTCCATATTATCTCTAGTAAAAATCAGATCATCCACGTATAAACCCACGATCATGAAACCTCCTTTTGAATGCTTCTTCATGTAAAGAGTGTGTTTAAAAGGGCACCTTTCAAAGCCATTCTTCAAGAAGAAATTATTGATACGATCATACCATGCACGGGGGGATTGCTTCAGCCCGTATAAAGCTTTCCGCAGCTTATATTCCTTTTCCTGTTCGCCCCTCTTCACAAAACCAGGATGTCGTTGAAGGTAAATTTCATCTTGAAGAAAACCATTCAAGAAAGCTGATTTCACATCCATTTGCAGCAGCTTCCAGCCATTTTGGGCAGCAAGAGAAATCAACAATCAAATTATACCAAGTCGAGGGATAGGAGCGAATACCTCATTGAAATCTTCCCCTTCCTTTTGCTTATACCATATCGCAACCAAACGTGCTTTGTACTTGTTGATGGAGCCATCAAGATTTTTTTTGGTTTTGAACACCCATTTTACACCAATAGCTGATTTGTGTGAAGGCAAAGTGGTAAGCTCCCAGTACCATTTTTCTCAATAGACTTGATTTCATCCTTCATTGCATTCACCCATTTTTCTTCCTTTGATGCTTCTTCATAAGTGATTGGATCTTCTCCCGCAAAAAATGCAAAATATATATGATCCGTAGTGTCAACTTCTTCGGTTGCATCATAGATTTCTCTCAAGGATCGCGTCCTTCTTTCCGCCGTTGGTGGTGAATTTTGCTCCTGCTCAGCCCCATTATTTTTAGGCTGTTGTTCTTCAATACCAACATCAGCATCAACACCTTGTTCCAAAGAAGTTTCCTCTTCAAGATTTGGAGTTTGCCATCCAGGAAATTCTGCAAAATCAGAAAAATTATAACAGCCATCTTCATCAAAGCGAACATCTCTGCTGATAATCATCTTCTTCGTCTTCAGATTGTAAAGCTTGTAAGCTTTAGTCCTTTGGCTATAACCGACGAAAATGCCTTTTTTAGATTTGTCATCGAGCTTCGATCTTAAAGCATCAAGAATATGAGAGTATGCAAGACAACCAAAAGTTTTTAAATGAGCAACATTTGGTTTCTTGCCATACCAGACTTCATTTGGAGTGGAATCCTTTAAGCTCTTCGTTGGTTATCGGTTGATTAAGTAAACGGCACAAGAGACCGCTTCAGCCCAAAAACATGTAGGCAAGTTCTTATTCTTCAACATGCATCTGACCATATTCATTATTGTTCGATTTTTACGCTCTACGACTCCGTTTTGTTGAAGTGAGTACCTAGCAGTTAACTCATGGCGGATTCCATGATTTTGGCAGAATTCTTCAAACTGAGAGGACATGTATTCTCCTCCACGATCACTCCTTAGATTTTTTATTTGATGACCAGAATGCTTTTCAACTTGAAATTTGAACTCTTTGAAGCAAGAGAAGGCATCTGATTTTTTTTTGACACAGTAAACCCAAAATTTTCTTGTGTAATCGTCAACAAATAACAAGAAATATCTGCTGCCTCCAAGCGATGGCACTTGCATTGGTCCACAGAGGTCGGTGTGAACAAGCTCCAGAGGTGATTGAGAAATCTACTTCGATTTGGATGGGAAAGATTCACGATGTTGTTTTCCCAATTGGCATTCCTTACATGCTTCGTTTATCACTTCAAGTTTAGGCAGCCCTCGGACTATTTCTTTGGTAGACATCTCCTTCAAACTCCGAAAGTTTAAATGCCCAAACCTCTCATGCCATAACTTGGAAACTTCATCATTAGAAGTAGCAATCATGCACGTACTGCTTACGATGTCAAGTTTGATCGGAAATAATTTGTTGGATCCCATCACAATATTTGCCACTTGTTGGTCATTCTTCTTCATGCTACATTGATCTCCAACAAATCGAAAATCAAATCCTTTCTTCAGCAAGTGACCGACGCTAAGAAGATTGCTAAGTATGCGTGGTACATAAAGAACCTCTGACATTTTTTCAATTTTTCCAGCCTTGGTTTTGAAAGAAATTTCGCCAACACCTTGAATTTTGTATGATTTCGCATCTCCAATAGTAACCTGACCATCGTCGGCTTCCACAAGACTTGAAAATAGATTTTTATTTCCAATCATATGCCTACTTGCACCACTATCCAAGTACCATACGTTTTCAACATTTCCTCCAAAGCGATCAACAAAGATTCAGATTTTTCTGCTTCATTATGCATAAAACCAGCAATTGGTTTCTTTTCAGGATGTTTCTCTCAGCAATCATTTGCTTTATGACCCGGCTTGTGACAAAAATTGCATTCAAAATATGGTTTTTTGCCTTTGTATTTTCCTCGTGCCTTGTTATTTTGGAATGATGGTTTCTCCTCCTTCGATTCTTCACGTTTTCCACTATTCCTGCTGTAACTTTTGCCATGGGATGGGCCTTGAACTTTGTGGATGTGAATTAAGATCTTAAGGCTTGATCTTGAGAAGAATTTGTTTGTTTATTTCTCATCAAGACTCTAGCCTTATGAGCTTCCGGTCTTCCTTGCAAGCCTTCAAGAGAAAGTGAAGAAATATCCTTTGATTCCTCAATTGCAACCACAATATGATCGAAATTGATTGGTAGGCTCCGTAGAAATTTTTCGACGGCTCTTTGGGTCTCCACGACTTCTCAGTTTGAAGCTATCTGATTTATGATGGAAGTGAGATGAGTAAAATACTGAGATTTTCTCACTATCCCTCATTTCGAGCTTTTCGAATTCTCGTAGCGACTGCAGGCGAATCTTTTTTACTTGATCTTGGCCAGAATATGTTGTATTCAATATTTTCCAAGCCTCCTGAGCATTTGCAACTTTTGAAATTCTCTCATAAACTTGAATTTCAAGTGTTTGATAGATTTGAAAGAGAGCCTTCCGATCTTTCTGTTTTTTGCTTTTTAGAAGATCTCTTTGGGCAACTGTGAGTTGCGTCTCATCTTCCGACGCACCAACACCTTCTTCAACAACTGTCCACAAGTCTTGAGATTCAAGACAGAGCCTCATTAGATTGCTTCAATAATCAAACTTTTCACCGTTGAATCGAGGAACAAGGGAGACAAGGTTGTTAGGCATTTTTCAACCAAGCTCCGATACCAATTTGTTAAAATAGAAAATAAGAAGAGAATTATAATTTTAGAGGAGAATAGACAATTTTTTTAACTTGATTTTTGTCTTTCCTACAACTTGCATACAACACAACAAAATGACCACATATATATAGTGGTTTACAATCCTTACAAACGGACATAACCTTTTTGAATAGACACCCTTTCACTTCAATAGACATGACTTTTACTTAATAGACACGACTCTTCATTTCAATAGACACGACTTTTCAGTGAACGGACACGACTCTTCACTGAACAGATATGATTTTTCATTCGAATAGACATGACTCTTCATTCGAATAGACATAACTTTTCACATCAGCAGACACGACTCTTTAATTTTGGTGTAAACACCAACAATTTGTGACAGGAAGCAAAGGCGCATGGGTGATAATGCACGACTATGACATTTCATAAGAAATGTTTGAAAGTTGGTATTATGTTGCTATCCAAGTTGAATGTCTACCCAATAGTTTTCATTTTTGGCTCCGATACTTGACCTCTACAAATGGTTTTACAGATCAACATTTAATGCTTCTAGATGTATGAGTGTTAGTATTTTGCTAATTATCATCTAAACATCAGGGAAACAAATAGATATGCTTCTGTCTAGCTTCTCCATATGTGGAAGGACATTGATCTATCTCTGCATGACATGTAATCACTTTTATTATGTGCGAATGAATTAGAGAATTAATACAGCAATCACTGGGCCCGTAAACGGTTGGATATGGATTCAGATAGTGTCATATCTGTTTCTGTATCTGAAATTATTTTCAAATATCGGATATCCGTATTCACGGATGTAGATAGATATTAAATATTTATCGAATATTCTTCAATTAGTTCATAACTAATAAATCTAAAGAAATAAATACAAAATTTTGGTTTATTACAAAACTATTTCGGTACTAAAAATATATAAAATATATAATATGGTAGGAATATGCTGCAAATATCGATATTTATACACATTGTAATACTGGTTCTGTACTTTTGCGATAGCCGCGGTGCTATCACAATGGATCAACACAGCTGGTATCGATTTTTCCCATAAAGAAATCTCAGCTAGCAGGTTTCTTAAGTAATCTCCTTCTTTACTAGTTGTGTCTAGTGCTATCATCTCAGACTCCATAATGGACCGAGCCAAAATTGCCCGTTTCTTAGATTTTCAAGAAACAGCTCCACTAGCAATGCTAAAGATATAGTCACTGGTTGCTTTCGAATCATCAGATAAAGTATTGTAGTCTGCATCTGTGTATCCTTCAAGGACGGCTGGAAGCTTTTCATAATGTGAACCAAGATTCATGGTTCGTTTTAGATATCTCCAGACCCTTTCGATAGCATGTATGTGCTCTATACTATGTCTACTACTAAACTTACACAATAATCACACGATATAGGCAATGTCGAGTCTAGTACAATCAATGGCATACTGAAGGCTGCCAATGATGCTCGCATAATCAGACTGTCTTGCACCTTCACCAGTGTTCTTAAATAGTTTACACTATGATCATATGGTGTACATGCAGGTTTACAGTCAAAGTAATTGTATTTCTTCAGTATTTTCTTGATATAATGAGATTGATACCAAGAAATTCCTTTTTCTAACCTAATAATCTTAACTCCGAGGATTACATTCGCTTCACCGAGATCTTTCATATCAAAATTGATATTTTAACAAACATTTGACATTGTTTATAGCATGAATGTTTGATCTAAAAATAAATATATCATCTACATACAGACATGTAATAGTGCAAATGTCATTCTCGGATTTATAGTTAATACATTTTTCACTTTCATTAACATTAAAACAATGTGAGATTATTAAGTTATCAAATTTCTCATGCCATTGCTTAGGTGTTTGCTTTAAGCCATGTAATGATCTATCTAACTTGCAAACTTTATGTTCTTGACCATGAGTTACAAAACCTTTAGGCTGATTCATAAAAAATTTCCATTCTAATTCACCATTTAAAAAAGCAGTTTTAACATCCATTTCATATATTATTAAATTATGAATAGATGTTAGTGAAATTAGTACTCGAATGATTGTAATTCTAGTTATAGGTGAAAAAGTGTCAAAAAAGTCTACATTTTCTCTTTGCTTAAAACCCTTAGCTACTAAACAGGCTTTATATTTATCAACCATGCCATTAGGTTTAATTTTTTTTAAGTACCCATTTATGGCCTATAGACTTACAATCATGTGGTAAATCTACTAAGAGCATTTCTAATCAGGTCATGGTTAGAAAGCAACCGATCCCCAATGGGGTTCAGTTGAAGCCTGCTGTATTGCTCTGGCAACCAAAAGGTTGCCAAAGCAACCTAAAGGGTTGCTTCTTATCCGGCTAAAATAAGGCCAGCTAATAATAGCCGGCCTTATTTTGGCCGGCTAAGTCAACCGCTACAAAATAGCCGTTGGCACTTAGCCGGATAAGTTCGAACGGATGTTTTATAGCCGTAAAAGACTTGCCGGCTAGGATTTAGCCGGCTAAATCCACCAATCTGGCCTTTGTCTTTTCCCACTATATAACTTGTACATTCCAACTTCTATCTCACACCATTTCAACTCCAACTTTCTCTCTTCTCGACGCAGTTTCTTCAACCAATACTAGCAATGTCCAAAATTCTAAAAGAAAATCATAGAAGTCTTCATCTCCTAAATTCCTACCTCTATATAGGTCGGATTATCAGAATTTGACGCAATTCAATCAGTATATGTATAGTTCTCAGCATTGCCAGAATCAATTTAATTCTCAACAGACGCCAATATCCTACAGCCTCAACAAAATAAGAATACCTACCGTTCTCAACAAGATTCGTACCAATGCAAAATTATCAAAATACAAATTATTCACAGAACGGTTCATTTCAAAAAAAACTATCACTATGATCAAAACGACGTGTCTTCCGACAGCCGACGACAGTCAGTTTTGTCTTATCGTTCACAATATCGAGAAATCTTACTAATCAATTTGGAGGCAACAGATTTGAAAATCAAGAAACCGAATTTGACATTAATGAAATAGCCGATGAAGAAGGCGTCTGTAGGAATCTTAATTTGTCTTCCGTTAAACTTGTGGAAATCAACCATCGAGAATCAACATTTCAGAATCTGGTACTGCGGAACCAAAAGGCGCAAAAATGGTCCCCGGACGAGCAAACTGAATTAGCATTCTGCTGTGTTGAATGCTTTAGAGATAATAAAAAAAGTACGTGCCAAAGCGAAACCTCTTTTTGGACTTCCATATGCAATTTGTTCAACCTTCGAACTCCAAACATTCCCCCAAGAACGGTAGATTTTTTGAAGCAGTCGTGGAAAAGAATAAACGCCGCTTGTCAGTGTTGGAAAGAAATAATGGCTGGCCTACATTTTAGATAGCAAAGCGGGGCAAATGACTTGGCCCTGCTAATTTTTTGAAATTTGGACTTTTAATTAACAAGTTTTATGTTTAATTCATCTCATAGTACTTCATCCTCTATAGCTCAATTAAGAAAATGCATTGTATATGTCTGAACATAACAATTAACCTTTCAACTTGCACCATTGCTATGACATATTAGAAAAAGAGGAAAAATGGAGTAACAAGAACATTAAGTACCGCGCTTTCTTCCTTGAAAGATGAGCGATGAATCCAGCTTTGGTATTTCTGATCCATATGAGGACACCCCTTCACAACTAGTTCAGGCGGGCGGCTTCTAGGAAGGTTCAAGGGCAAGAAAAAAACAGCCCCGATTATATTGCACATTATGAAAATATTGGACAGTGTATGGCAGCCGTTGAAGATGCTAATAAATTATATTTGGATATAAAAGAAACAATGAGAATTGAAAGGGCAATGGAAAACAAAGGCGGCACGATGAAAAACAGAAGTTAAGAAATGATGAGCTAGAGTTTAGAAAAACAAGAACTAGCTCGACAACAAAGAGCTGATGATATGGCTCTTTTAACTTGCAACTTAAACGAACTCAATCCATTTTAGAGGATTATATAAAGAGGCAACTTGAGTAGTACCATAAACGTCAAGGGGGGATATAAGCGTTGGTTATAACGTCAATTTTAGTGTTGTTGTCGTTTTTAATTTCGTTGTATTAGTTCGAGTTAATTTATTGTTATTGCTATTGTTATTGCTGATGTAAGTGTTGGTTGTACTAATTGTAAGTGTTGGTTGTAACTGTTGGTTGTACTAATGTAAGTGTTGGTCATAACTTTAATGGTCAAATATGTTGTTAATGCTATTGTTATTTTTTTAATACTCGTAATTTGTCAATAACAACTTAATAAAGTAGATATAAAAAATTCAAACACAAACTTTAATACAAACCATTAACAACCACTTAATATTACAACATATAAGCAACATCCAACATTGCTTCTACTAATTGTTTCCTATATGTTCCCAATAGTACTTTAGTTCTTCTCTTAGATCAAGATGAGCTTGTGGATCTCGAATATCTTGTAATATTTGCAAGTATTCAGCAGAACTATTTGGATCCTTATAAGCTTTTTTTGAAATGCTACGGCAATGTCTGAATAGTTTTTCAATTGAAGTTCGTACCCACCACGTTCTCCTTCGACAATCATATTATGTAAAATTATATAGCAGTATATGATATCGGATAGTACCGCAGGATCGTAGTAGTATACCTCTTTTCTTAATATATGAAACCTAACTTGAAGCACTCCAAATGCTCGTTCCACATCCTTCCTCAAGCTTTCTTGTTGTTGGTGAACCTAGTTTCTTTTGCGTTAATTGGCCTTTTGTAAGCTTGTATAAGTGTTTTCCATTTTGGGTAGATTCAACCCGTGTAGTTAATGCCCCGCTATTACCCCGCTATAACCCCGCAATATGTCATAGCGGATTTCTACCACTACGATTTTTCCATATAGCCCCAAAATATAGCCTTTCCGCTTTAATCCCCGCTATTTCCGCTATATCCCGTTATTCCCGCTTTTATTTTGCTATTTCCGCTATATCTTCTTTAATAAAATGAAATTTGATTTAATTTTTAATATATTTTTAGAAATGAAAATACTCTAGTATTCTACTAAATTTAATTATTTTATATAACAGTTTTACGTTTATTTAAAGTATATTTGCACATGTTTTTTGTTTAAAATCATTTACGTATCAATTATAATTCAATTGAATAATAATTTTTCATTTAATTACCATTTATATATTTGTAAAAACATTAAGTATGAGTTTTATACGCTATTTTAGAGCTATCCGCTATATCTCGCTATATCCTCGTTGTATCCCCGCTATGACTTTTTGCACCTCCACCGCTTTAAATTTGCCGAGCGCATTAACTGCACAGTATTCAACTACCATATAATAACCTATTTAATGATCTTTGTCCCTGATTTTGTAATTGCACGGAGGTAAGATGTCATTACATAAGTCATTAAATAAGTATGACTGTCGTAGAACGTTAATATCATTCAGTGAACCTGAAGCTCCAAAAAAAGCATGTCATATGTACAAATCATATAAAACTACAGCTTCCAAGATCAGAGTTTCCTTTTTGCAATGTCCTTTGGACCTGTAATGCAACTGGATAGTTTTTTTCACCTCCAATGCATACAATCTAGGCTACGTAACATACTTGGAAATCCACACCGAGATCCCATTTCCAGCAACCTGTCAATGTCTGGTACCGTTGGGGAGCGAAGATATTCTTCACCAAACATACAAACAACGGTTTTACAGAACTATTTCATACATGATATTGCCGTTGAGTCTCCAATCCTCATCTTGTTGTTTTGCAAATCTCAAGAATTTCCATATGACATCATGTGAAGTACAGCCGTAACCTTTTGCAGGGGAGAAATACCAAGTTCATTGATTCCATTTCTTCTGTGTAAAAAATTGTTTGTTTCAGTTAATTCATCGAGAACCCAATTAAAGATATTCTTCGACATACGGAATCTTCGTCTAAAATCCACGTCCCCATACACAGAGTTTGCCGTAAAATAATCCTTGGTCAGTTGATTAAGTCCGCTAGCAAAGTCACGTCCATAATGCAAGTGTAAAGACCCGTAGTTTCGCTACTTCGAAAATAAGAGATTTCATTCATTTTAAATTTAAAATATTTAAAACTTAAATAAATATGTTATATACAATAAATAATAATGGAGAAATTATCTATTCTTATAGTTAATAAATTAAAAGGTATAAATTTGAATTTTAGAACAAATCAACAAAAGTTAAGTTTTGTTAAATAAATAAAGGCTTAAATAAATAGGTTTAAATATTTATTTGAAAATTTAAATCTTATTTAAAACATCTTATAAAGATAATAAAAGTATATTAATATATTTAAAATTATGTTAACAATCGTTTTACAAAAATAACCAAAATTTATCACATTTTTTTAGTTTTACATACACTGTAAAATTAGAGATTTTGATATTAATTAAATATGATTTTAAAATATAAAGAGATATGTTTTAATTTATTCAAAGAAGTAAAAAGTTCATTTTAAAATTTAGTTTACATCAATATATAGCTTAACAAAAATGTCAAATTTTGACTGTGAAATTTGTCGACAAAAACACCGTTTTCAACCAAAACAAGTTGTCATCAAGTTGTTGCAAACTTGATACATTTTATAACATATAAATACAAGTTTACAAACTTTTTAAACACTTTACATTTAGCACTAAAGAAAAAAGAGTTTATTTTGAAAAGTCTAAATAATAAAAGAAGTATAAAAGTTATGATTTGACAAATTTAAATTTAATTAAAAACTTTATAAACAACATCATTACCTTAATTCTCATCTCATTAATAAGATGTTATACTTATACATAGAAAAGGAGCAAAAAAGTATGATTTAACAATTACAAACCATAAGAAAATGACAACTCTTCACCTCTTAGCACACTCTTCCATAACAATCATTCCGTACATTAAATGCAACTCAAATCAAAGCTAATAAAGTTCAAAAGTAAACAAGGTTATTTGTGTCATTTACCATCAAAATCTTCACTTATAATATAACCTCAAACCTCTTCATTTTCACTTCACTTTCCTTTCATAAAATTTCCAAAATCCTTTTCTACTTCCTCCATTTCTCTTCTACCTTCAAGTTATCGCCTCCACATCACCAAAACCTCACACCATCACCTAAACCATCTTACCGCTCTCCAAAATCACCTACCCACCCTCAAAAACCCCACGGCCAGCCCTATCCACCTAAGCCCGAGCCTAAACTCCCCCTAGACCACCAACCCGAACACACCTAGGCCGTATCCCTTCCTACACGGCAAGGCTAAGCCCAAAACCCACCTACCCAGCACCTACAAGCCATACCCTCCTCCATACTCACATACCCAAGCCGATACTCCACATACCTAAGGCCGTAGACCCCATTCCCCTCTAAAAAACTCACGGCCAAAAAAATAAAAAAGAAGAAGTGAGAAAGAAAAAAGAAAAGAAAAGAAAACGAGAAGGAAAATAAATTAAGACAAGAATTTAAGACGTTCAGGAAAAGCGCATTAGTTCGAAAAGCACGTTAGCCTACAAAAAGATTGACGAAGTGGATATGAAGGTGAGAAATTCTCATCGCTTTTGAATTTATATTTTGGTTACATCAAAATAATCACACTTATACCATTATGACATATGAATGTTTATACAAATTTGATTGTTTATATGGATATGTGATATTTGGTTAGATAATTGAATTGTGATAATATATCCCGTTATGGTATTGATGGTGAATGTTGGATTTGAAATCATATATTATGTGATTAGTTGAATGGATGTTATGATAGTAATAAATATGGATATTTGTTATGATTAATAATCCTTTGTTAAAAAGGACCATATTTTAGTGACATGAGATATGTTGAAAAAATAAGTCTCTTTTCAATTAGAAATGAAAATAAAGTTAAAATAAAAGAGAATTTGAAATTTGAAGTAAAACGGTTTTGAAAATGATAGTTAAATTGAAACTGAAATTGAAATTGAGATGGATTGTGAAATCGAAATTGAAATCGATTTTGAAAAATTGAAATTGAGATTAAGGTTGAATTGAAGTTTAAATTGAAATTAGATTTGAAATCTACGTTCTAAATGAGTTTAATTTGAAGTTAGAATTGAAATTGAATTAAAATTGAAAATTGAAATTTAATATTAAAATAATGGGAATATAATAATATTATAATATGTATGGTAATAGTGAAAATTCATTTTAAAATACATTTAAAAAGTGAAAATATTGATTTAAAATGATTTGCAATGGTTTTATAAGTAATAAAATTCAATTTGAATAGATTATTTCAAATATCGAAAAAAGTTAAAACCAGGTGCGTTGTGCAACTGTAGTTTGCGATTTCGCATCGAAGAGTTCAAATGAATGTGTAGAGTGGAATGAAGCTCGGAATTTTTCGAGATAAGAAAATTCCGGACTATTATATCCATATCTTCTAAACAAAGAAAGAAAATCAAGATTTCATCTTGTAGATTTTATATTAAGTCCAAATCAATTTTCTAGAAAAATCATGCTAGTGCAGTTAAGTGACCATAACAGGAAATTTGTTTAAATGAACGTTTTTAATTATGAAAAATTATGGAATAAATTTGATAAATCCATTTAAATGATGTAAAAGATATTTGAAAAATATGAATTATCGAATGTTTAAAAGTTGTTTAAATCAAATAAGCTTATATAGCACTTTCCGCAGCACTTTAATGCTGCGAACTCTATAACTTTTTTAATATGAGTTTAAATGTAACGATTTTTCCAAGAATCAATTGTGAATGTTTTCAAAAGGAAAATTAAGCGTTTTGAAAGATAATTTGGAATCTTTATAAACAATTCCAAAATAAAATTGAAAATCTGAGTATGCGAAAACGACTAGTACATTTGTCCCGCATGTGAGATCGAGGAAGATAAAACAATGTTTTTAACTAAAATTAGAGATGGATCAACCAGTGCCCTAAACTTATCTGGCCTATGTTTTCTTTTCTTAGGCAAGGGGTGGAACCGATCGAAAAGAAAACCCGGATGCTCGTATTAAGTTTTCAAAATAAAAGAAGATTGGTATTATCCAAAATTTAAGCAATCTCTAAAATGAATGATTTCTATTATCCAATTTGCTCAAAAATATTTGCTATGATTGAGTTTAAGGTTTATCGTAAACGATGTCTTAAATAACACTACTTTTGACCCGCCTAAAAGTTAAGGAATTTGGATCAAGACTTAAGTATTGAAATTTGAGATATTTTCCAAAGCAAAAGAAGGAATTTCTTAGAAATACTCTAAATCAAAAGACAGAGATTTTAAAATCATATAAAAAGAACTAAAGTGAAAAAGACTTAATAAATTCTATATACTCATATTCACTTTTTATCGAAAATTGGATTTCGAAGGAACTGGGGTTGGATTTGGGTGATTCCTATCCGAAAACCACTTCGAACCAATATATGCATTCGAATGTGAAGACTTGTTAAAGAAGATGATTATTGAAGACCGTGGATCTTCATAGCATGAAGACTGCTT